>CM055120.1:373725210-374958544 GCA_029206835.1 Rana muscosa | reverse complement strand
TATATATATATATAGATATATCTATATATAGATATATAGATATGAAGATATATCTATATATATATTTATTGATATATATATATATATATATATATATATTCCGGCTGAGATGAGAAATGCAACAGTGAACATTCGATCTAATTACATACTCGGAGCCCAAATAAATAGTTTACTTAAAGATATTATTGTAATTAAAATGTGTATGTGTATATATATATATATATATATATATAATACAGGTGAATTTTATTCTATGGTTTCCTATATGTGTATATATATATAATACAGGTGAATTTTAGTCTATGGTTTCCTTTATATATATATATATATATATATATATAGAGAGAGAGAGAGAGAGAGAGAGAGAGAGAGAGAGGTGCATTTTCTTATAGAGTATTTGTTTTCTTCAGATATCTGCATTTTATTCTTTGACTCCGCTGTAAAAAAAAAAAATCATATATTATTTCCTAATATATTTGTAAGAAGGTGGTGAAGAATGCCAATATGGTGTTTATTTTTTTTAATATTCCACTCAATTAATATTATATTTAGGTAATAGCGCATTACTCACCAAAGCACAAACATGACCATGTTTTAAAAAGTTCTAGTCTGAATTTAGTTTATAGCTTCTGTGTATTAAACATTATAGATGGGTGGCAATAGAAATTTAGCCAGGATTTTTTATTTTTTTTGCACATGTTTAAAGTGAACGCATCATCACCTAATTTACTGACTACACTTTTGCTTAGTGGATCATTAGGCCTTTAGTAAGTCATGTTGTATCATATACATGAATGCATTATAATCTGGTATATAGATTAGAAGTCATATATAATCTATATAGAAATAGAGAATAATATTAAAAGTGGAGCAAAAGTGGGCCATTTTTTTTGGGACACTGTAACCCCTAATCCGACCTGTCCATAATGTACAAGGAAAGAAAAAAAAAAGAAAAAGAAAAAAAAAAAGACAGAAAGAAAGAAAATTATAGATGTATGGAGGATAAAGGTACATATGATAGATAGATAGATAGATAGATAGATAGATAGATAGATAGATAGATAGATAGATAGATAGATAGATAGATAGATAGATAGATAGATAGAAGTTTAAACTAACACAGAATCATAAGGAAAAACGACCGTTATTACTCTCAGCTGAATTCAACTAGAGTAAGACGGTCACACAGCTAAAATACATCTCTGTGCTAAATCGATCCTCTAGCAGAAACACATATTTATCTATAACAATATCATCTGCGTATTCTAAATTTCCACATCTGAGCTGTTTATGCTTGTGTTTTATAACTGCTGTTCTGGCTCCGGGCATTCGGTTTTTACAATAGAATAGAATATGTATAGGATTCTAAATTCCGTACGTTAACGTTGTTTAATATTAATTGCAATATTAATTTATATATTAATTGTTGTTTAATATATATATATATATGTTCAGAGGGGTCTGGCAGATGATGAGTGATTATATTTATTGATACAGTTATGTTCAAAGCAACATATTGTTAATTATAAAGACGGTAAAGTACTTGAATCGTTGACTTTACTGAGCTATAAAACGTCTCGGTAATATCCTATAACCATGTATGATAATAATAAAAAATAAAATAAAAGAATAGTATAACAATATTAACAACAATACCAACCATGTATAATGATAATATCATATAACCATGTATTCGTGATTAATTAGGGGGATTTTCCTCGTGTTTGCTCTTTTAACTAGAAAATGTATTAAAGATATTGAGATACAAAATTACTTTATTTTTTTTTTAAATTCTTTATTTATAAGTTTCATTAACAAAACACACAAAAAGAAAGGAAAATAAATAAAAAATAAATAAATAAAAAATAAAATAAAAAATAAAATAAGAGCAGCTGCTCATGTCAGTATTCCACACATCACATATTTCTTAATTAACATATGTTATCAGAATACAAATATTTTACAGTAGCTAACAAAAATATAAAGGTAATCAATTATACAAAATTACTTTATAATGAAACTGACATACATTTGCTTCTGCCCTGAATATAGCAGCTTGAGTAATTTTCTTTGGGATCCAAATTATTTGTTAGCAGTAAAAACTTGAAGATTTTCATTCTGATTTGTCTGTAAAGCAAACGTTAATTTTACACCAATACACAGATATTGTGTAAATGTGCACATATATATATATATATATATATATATATATATATATATATATATATATATATATATACAGGCATACCCCACTTTTATGTACACAATGGGGTTTATTTACTAAGCTGGAAAGTGCAAAATCAGATTCACTTCTGCATAGAAACCAATGAGCTTCCAGGTTTTATTACCAAAGCTTAATTGAACAAGCTGGGGTTAGAAGCTCATTGGTTTCTATGCAGAAGTGAATCTGATTTTGCACTCTCCAGCTTTAGTAAATAAACCCCATTGTGTACTTAAAAGTGTGACATGCCTGTATATATGTTCAGTTTCCTAACTTTGGCCTGCTAACTGTATGTGAATACAGTTAGGCATACAAATATGTGCTGAAAGTACCTTTGACAGCATCATATTCTCTATAGACTTAGATTTATTATAACTGGAATAATAAGAAGACAGGAGATGTTGCCTAGAGTAACTATTTAAAATTCCAGATTTCAAAACTCTGATTGTTCATTTTTTTTTTTTTTTTACTCATTTTTATCCACTTTTCATGAATTTACCTTGTGTATGTTTCAGAAATCCTATAGGCTGAAAATTAGGGTCAGATTATTTGAAACTGGGGAAAAAAATAAGCATAAAAATGGAGGCTTTGCGAGGTGTCCCAAATCAGAAATCAGCATCCACCTTTTACTGGAATCATGCAATATTTTTAATGGGCGTTAAGAGCAGCAACTTAATTTTTATATATATTTTTTTTATTTTCTCCAGACTCAGCTCTTTGCTGTCAATTCATAGAGAAAAAGACCCTTTCGGTTAATATATGAATGATCTTTTTTCATTTAGAATGTTTTAAAAGCCACAATAAACATTTAAATCCCCTGTAAACTTCTGCTGGTGATTAGGAAGTGTCAGGAGATAGTTCTGGGAAGCCTGGGTTGCATTTGTTGTAAAAGTCAGCTCATTAGCATATGACAGTGTGGATTAAATGTCAGATTTACTGAGCTTCAGTAAAGAATAAGAAGAGTCTCTATACTACAGCCAAGAATCATTCTCAAGCGATAAAGGTTTTTATAGTCAGTTTGAAGTGATTGGAGATGCTTGCACTTAGAGATTATTATATATGATGGGAGGTTAAGGAACGTGGAGGTGTACTCCATTGCTTTTAATCAGATCCCCACTGTCTGTATATACTGAAAATGAAAATAAGAATGCCATTAGCTGCTGGGAGTATTGTCTACACACAGTTTAGCTTATCTTAATTTTTTTGTACATTTTTTTATATAGAATTCCTACTGTCAACCCCTTTTCAGGGTGAAATTGCATAGAAACTCTGGGGTTGCTTTACTAAGTAATTGGAAACTGTTAAGTGTTTCTGAATAATGTAAAACTGTGCTCACTAATGAATGGTGTGCAAGAGGACACAGCATTTTTGCTAACACATAACATCATGATATAAGCGAACACAGCTCTGACATATTTTTTATTTATTAATGTATTTATATAGCGCTGAAAATGTATGCAGCGCTTTACATATATTGTTCATTCACAGTTCCCTGGCCTCAAGGAGCTTACAATCTAAGGTCCCTATCTCACATGTATACATATAGTACACATACTAGGGCCAATTTAGTAAGGAGCTGGTTAACTTACCAGCCTGTATTTGGGGGTGGAAGAAAACCATTGTACCCAGAGGAAATCCATGCAAGCACAGGGAGAATTCCATTTACTAAGATCAGTGAACATTTAATTTGCAAAGTGTATATTCTCTACTGCTGTTAATCAACCCCAATATGAGTTATTTATCAAGTTGGGAATTCCGAAAGTCACTCGGATTTTACCATCAGTGGTTACAGCATCTTCTGTTTTTAGGCCTTAGAGCAGGCGTACTCTGTATACAAAAACAAACAAGAAAACGGAACAGCTTTAATCAATGGCACGGTTCACATATACTCTGTAGCCTATGGTGCACTTAAAAAAAAATTAGGCCCACAGTGGTAAAATGCACTTGCATGATTTTCTAGCATCAATGGCACCATTATTTCAAACTACACAAAAGCAAGTTTAAAAATTAACATTTATAACACACCCTATAAATCAAAGCAAGGGGACCTATTTGGGAATTGCTTGTGATGATCAGATCATGTAACAGTTAACTGCTGAATGATAAAGTAAAAATAAAAAGTGTTCATTCCTGAATTTCAAAGATTTTCCGCCATTCTGGAAAAGGCCTCATGTTTCAGCAATTGTACTTTCACCATGTAAAAAGGGCAGATTTCCCCCCTCTCACATTAGACTATGCTGTAATGTTGGCCAAGATGAGGAGGAAAATGTATCAGGTCCCAGTGGAGCAGCAATTTAATTCAGAAAATTGGACAGATTTTTAATAACCAGTTGTCTTTGGTGAGAGATCTGTTCATGTACAGGGACCAGACCTCAATTCCCAACGAATAAATTATCATTGCTTTTTCCTGTTACCTCCTTGTTGTTTGATTTGTTCACAATGTACCACCAACTGTCTAACAATCATAAAAGGGCAATTTGTAGTAAACTTTTTTCTTTTCTTTTACCCTCAGGATAGACTTGGCAGAATCTTTGGGGCTTAGCCAACTACAGGTGAAAACTTGGTACCAAAATCGGCGCATGAAATGGAAAAAAATTGTAAGTGGATTTTGTACTCTGTCCTATTTAATCTCACTATCTATGTCACTAAGGGGTTGATTTAATAAAACTGGAGAGTGCAAAATATGGTGCAGCTCTGCATAGAAAGCAATCAGCTTCCATTTTTTAAATTTTTTTTTAAAGCTTAATTGAACAAGCTGAAGTTGGAAGCTGATTGGCTACCATGCACATCTGTACCAGATTTTGCACTCTCCAGTTTTAGTAAGGACCTCCTGTTCTTGGAAATCTTACATTTCTTTCTGCATTGCAATTTGACTCTGTTTTCCCCTATTGATAATATTTAACTTTTTCCCTTCTCTTTAGTTTTCCTCCTTCTTCCAATTTCACTTACTTTGTGCAATCTCTTCCTGTCTCCATCTTATTCTCCATTTTGCTGTCCCTCTTACTCTTTCTTTTCTGCCCTATACACCACCCCATCTCCATTTCTACAAGCTGCCTCTGGTTTCCCCTCTTTTTTTTAAATTACAGTTAGTTATATAGCACCATCAATTTACACAATGCTTAACATATATTGTACATTTACATCAGTCCCTAACTCTTAAGGAGTGTAAAATCGAAGGTCCCTAACTCACATTCATACATACTATTACTAGGACCAATTTAGACAGGAGCCAATTAACCACCAGCATCTATCTCTTGGTTATATTTTACTGTTCATGTCTCTTGTAGTTTCCTTTCATGTATTCTCCCTTTTCTTCATGCTTTCTCTTCTTTTCTCCAATTTACGGTCACCCTACACATTGCAATCTGACCATATATTCTTTGTACAATCAACTTTAGATTTACCAACGTAATATGAGGAGACATCTAATCTCTCCAGTCAATTTGTATCTCATCAGGCTGGCTCTAATGCCGCGTACACACGATCGGAATTTCCGACAACAAATGTTCGATGTGAGCTTTTGGTTGGATATTCCAACCATGTGTAGGCTCCATCGGACATTTGCTGTCAGAATTTCCGACAACAAATGATTGAGAGCTGGTTCTCAATTTTTCTGACAACAAAAGTTCTTGCCGGAAATTTCGACCGTGTGTATCCAATTCCGACGCACAAAAATCCTACGCATGCTCGGAATCAATTTGACGCATGCTCAGAATCATTGAACTTTATTTTTCTCAGCTCGTTGTAGTGTTGAACGTCACCGCGTTCTTGGCGATCGGAATTTCCGACAACATATGTGTGACCGTGTGTATGCAAGACAAGTTTGAGCAAAAATCCGTTGTAAAAAAACCCATGGTTTTGTTGTCGGAAATTCGGTCTGGGGAGTCCTACCCATCCCGGGCACCCTTAATGGGATCATCCTGTGCCCCGGTCAGGTCCCCCCCAACCCGCCCCCCTCCTATAAAAATATCAGCAAGGATATTAGAGAATCCAAAGTAGACTTCAGTGTGCCTCTAGCTCTTAATCACAGATTCAACCAGGCCTATAGTGTTGCCGAATTGACTTCATATCAAACAAATAAACAGTACCCTTAAGTCATATCAACTATCCTAATAAAAAAATAAAAATAAAAAAAAGAGGAAAGAGAAAGTAAGAAGGGGAGAAAGAGATAAGGAATGGAAAGGGAGCATGTGCCTAACTAGAGCTTGAGAATGTAGGGTGCTCAGGGTGGACCCCAACCGCCAGGGAGATACCACGGTAAGCAGCCCAAGGTTCCCACACAGATTACAATTTTTGGGTTGTGTTTGATAAGATACTAGCCAACTTCTCTTGCGCCATAATCCAAGAAATCTTACGTTGTACCGCAAAAATGGAAACCTTGGGCTGTCTCCAAGCCCAAGCAATGGTGAGTTTTGCCCCGAGGAGCATAAAGCGGATCAGCTTCTGATTGGGTTTGGAGATACGAGGAATACGGGCATTAAGGAGGGCAACAGATGCAGAACTGGGAACTGAACACTTAGTGACCTTGGAGTTGAGGATAAATATCCTCTTCCAGACTTGTCTGATTCTGGGACATTCCCTCCAGATATGCACCATTTAACCCAGGAGTTGGCAGCCTCTAAAGCAACCACCTCATGAGTACTTTTAAGTTTGCTTCCATCAGGGAAGTGTTTAAGATACCCCGAAATGAATCCCGAGCAAGCCGCTTGCCAGGTATTCAGATCCCAGTTGAGTTGGAGGTCGGCCTCCCATGCTGTCATGTAGGAGGATTTCTCGGTTGGGAGAGTGAGCGACGAGTAAATGACAGAGATTCCTCCCCTTTGCCCCATGGCCTGTCCACACCAGAGCTTATAATCTGTGGATTTGGGAGGGAGAGGCTTCTCCGTCCATATAGTATGTAAAAATTGTGAAATCTGTCCAAATCTGAGTTTTTCAGAGTCAGGGAGATCCAAATTGTTTAAACAGTGGTTCATGGCAAGAGGGCCCTGAGCTGTAAAGTAATGTCCTATGCGGTATAGACCCTTGTCCAACCACCAACTGAAGGCCTTATTGTCCATTCCAGGGGGAAAGTTTGGGTTATGAAATATGTGGGCTAGCGGTTGTCCCTTAGATACCAGTGCAGGAAGGTAATGGAGTCTGTCCCAAAGGGCGTAGGATTGAGAGAGGGAGGGGGATAGAATGGGTGGTCTCCGCTTTTGGGGGAACCAAAGTAAGTAGTCCAAGGTGAATTGGGGGCCGCCTGCCCTTCTATGAGGACCCAGTCCGGTTTTTCCAGTCTTGAGTATACTGCTGATAGTTGGGCAAGTTTGGCGGCTAAGAAGTATTTATAAAGATGCGGCAATCCCGGCCCCCTCTTTTTCCTGTGGAGATATAGAGTGTTCTGGGGAATTCTGTAACCTGATTTGCCCCAGATAAATTTGAGTATTTTGCTTTGTAAAGACTGTACCTGGTCCTTTCTGATGGGGATGGGAAGGGAGCGAAATGGGTATAGAATTCTAGGAAGCAAGGTCATCTTTATAGAGTTAATTCTACCCAGCCAGGAGAGTTCATATTTGGCCCAATTATTCATATCTGCTGCAAGTTTATGGTATAGGGGTGGGTAATTGTTTGCGTAGAGGGATTCTGTTCGCACTGTTAAGGTAATCCCTAGATATTTGATAGAGGAAGGGCTCCATTCAAACTTGAAAGACTGTTGGAGGAGGGATACTGTGGAAGGCGGAAGGGACACATTTAAGGCTTGTGATTTGGCGTAATTAACCTGAAGCCCAGAGATTTTTAGAGAAATCCGAAATTACCTTGTAGAGACTTGGTAAGGAGGTAATGGGAGAGGTAAGGAATAGGAGTAAATCATCTGCGAAGAGCCCACATTTGTGGGTCTGATCCCCACATGATACACCCTGAATGTCAGGATTCTGTCGAATGGCTATGGCCAGGGTTTCAATTACCATGGCAAAAATTATTGGGGAAAGTGGGCATCCCTGTCTGGTATAGTCTACATTTTCCTGTCCCACTCCATGTCTCCTGCCCTATACACTTCCCATTTTCTTCTTACTTCCCTCTTCATTCCTTCTCATCACGCTTTAGGACCAAAGCACTTTACAAAGCTCAGCATTATCAGAGTAGAAAATCATTTATCTGTTTTTATTTTACCACTTTTAATTTTGCTAGTTGAAATGCAATTTAAAAAAGCTGGAATTATTGTTCCAAACACAGGTTACCATGTGATATGTGTGCATTAGGCCTCTTTCACATGGGCAGTCAGGGAGTTGCAAAAGCAAGAGGTTGAACCATGGTTTAACTGCCCTCGGACCGCCCACCTAAAGCCTAAAATATAGTTTGGGGCTGTTTAGATGCACCACAGTCACGTGGCATGTTGAGTTGGTAAGTGACAGGCACTATCATGGACCCCAAGTCAATGTGCCCACACCGCAACAATGAGCCAAATGCTTGTCTTGTGATTGTGGTGCATTGGTTCCAATGGAAATTGCTGTTCGTCAAATAAAATAAATAAATAAATAAGTCATTCAGGAGAGGGTAGAATCTCATCCTGCATATCGCTTTCCAGGCTAAACAAGTGTATTTTGGTTGCAGGAGGAGTGGAAGAGATGCCCTATCATTGACTATTTCCCTTTTCCTTTCACCACATGTTTAAAGCTGATCTCTAGGAAAAAGGAAAATGCTCCCTTGCAGTGGTGTTGCCCCATCACTGCAAGGGTTACAGGCTCATCTATGTCTAGGGGCCTCGAAAAAGCAGTTTTACTTGCCTAATCTTTACATGCTCTGGAGGCCACATCCAGGAAGTAAAGTCTTCAGCCTCTCTTCCCCCATGTTCTTGTGGTCACAAGTCCTCTGACATCATCAAGACTAATGCAGAGACCAAAGCCCTGCACTGGACGTGAGAGTAACAGTCTACTGCTGGAGCATAAGGGAGAAAAGGAGAGCGCCACCTGTGGAAGCAGAGGAACTAAAACTTAAAACTGCTGTTCCTGGTCCCCTAAACATAAATGAACATTTAACCCTTGCAATGTGGGGGAAGTCTCATGGCAAAGGATGATTTATTCTCTCCCTGGAGATAGGCTTCAAAGGTATAAGGGTTCCACATGTAAGGAAGATCTTTGCTACCTGCATGGCAATACATAGCAACTTACATTTAAATTAAAATTTTGAAGATAATGGGGTTAATTTACTAAAGGCAAATAGACTGTGCACTTTGCAAAGCGCAGTTGCCCTCTGCAAGTGCAGTTGCTTCAGAGCTTTGTAAATTAGGTAAAGCTTCACTTTGCAAAGCGTACCCAATCTTGTGCAAGGAAAATAAGAAATAAAAAAAAAAATTGCATTTTTGCTTGCACATGATTGGATGATGGACATCAGCAGATCTTCTGCTCATTATTGAACTCTGGAGCACCTGCACTTTGCAAAGTCTTCTTGCCTTTAGTAAATCAACCCCAATGGATCATTAGAAATTATAAAATAGCTATATCATTTTTTTCTAAGCATAATTATTATCTGAAATATTAGGTTGATTTAGATATATATCTGGCGATCGTCATGCAGTGTAGGGAGGGAAAGCACATCTCCTGACCACCCAAAATCTATTTTGATATTAAAGCGGAACTAAACCATCCTATCGTTTCCAGCCACAGAAGCTGTCATCTCAGCCTCTGTTTTCAACTGTCATGATACTGCACATGTGATCAGTTATGACATCAGCCATTTGATGGTTTGACAGTTTGGTTGAGAGCACAACCAATGTGACAGTTACATTCCTGATACGTGACGGGAATGTAACTGTTTTTTGAATCTGTTAAATCAATGGGTTTAATACCGTTTTAAAGTGGACATTCACCCTATAAAAATGAAATTGTTCCCTAACTTCTCTTCCCTTTTATACTTGTATATTTCTTTTTAAACTTCATAGTGTTTTTGTGCTGAGGGGGAAAGAGCCCTTTGGGGTCTGTGCAGGCCCCAGACTGACAAAAATGGTGGCGTGGCCAAAACAAAGGAAGTGTCTCTTTAAATTTGTAGTGTGACACAATCCGCTTGCAGTACAACCCCATTGATGGGTACCCAGAGACATTCCATTTTTTGTGAAGTAAATTTTATTGATAACCTCTCACTGTAAGCTCCATGCACACTGTTCTGTTCTCTCAGGAGTAAAAAACGCTCATATAGAGCATTTTTTGTACAAAGTTTAGACGAGTCTAGGAGAGTTTTACGTTTTTTCTGCCTCCAAGCTCCAATCAGAAACGCAAATGAGAAGGGTTTTTCTTTCTGCCTCTAAACGTTAAACTCAAAATATGCCTCTTAACGTCCTAATGTGCATGGACACTGAGGCCTCGTACACACGGCCGAGATTCTCGTCGAAAAAAACATGTCGTTTTTTTCGACGAGATTCTTGGACAAGAAAATTGTCCCGGCCGAGTGTACACACGCTCGATTCAAAGAACCCGCGGTTCTTTGAATGGAGCGTACGCGGTGACGTCATCGACTACGACGAGCATGCACTCGTCACATTCGATGCCGTCGCCGCCATCTTGGTATACCCTATCTATGCCTAGGAAGCTACCGCGCATGCGTCAAATTCATTTCGAATATGCGCGGGCTTCCGGGAGGACAGGTAAGTGTACACACACACACACTTTTCTCGTCGAGAAACATGCCGACGAGAATCTCGACGAGAAAATAGAGAGCAGGTTCTCTATTTTCTCGTCGAGATTCTTGTCGCTTTTCTTGACGAGAAACCATACACACGAACGAATTTCTCGGCAAAAAATCTCTGCCAGCAAGTTTCTTGCTGGTTTTTGCCGAGAAACTCGTTCGTGTGTACGAGGCCCTAGGATAACATTGAGCTGCTTCTACAGGCAGGGCACAAAACTCCTGTAGAAGCAACATTTTTTTAAGCCAGTGTACATGGAGCCTGAAAAAATAATTTAAACTGGTGCAAGAACAAAAACTTGTGTAGAAATTACAACTACATGCTACTTTCTTCTGTGCCATGCAACTGCATTAAATTCATGTAAAAATTAGGAAAAGATGGTTCTATTTCTATTTCTTCTCGGTGCAATGAGCATCAGATAACACCAGAAATCTGTCATAATGCCACCCTAGGGGAGATGATCATTTTACACCTCACTAATGAGTAATTAAAAGAGCCTTTCTCTTTCTAAATTGCATTTCGAGCAGATTTTATCATTCTGGTCGTTAGGCTACGCGCACACAGCCGTGAGGATTTTACTGATCATATAGGCATGATTTTTCTGGCACAAAAGTTCCTGTGTAACGATCTGTTTGTGTTTAGATGCATTTAGGGCCTCATACGCGAGGCTGAAAAAAAACAGCATTTACAACAGTTTTTTATTTATGGATCTAAATGCAGCTGCGTTGTTTTCAATAGAGACATTTACGTAAATTGCATAAACATGCATTGCGTTCAGATCCGTAACACAAAATTCAACACTCTGCATATGAAAACGCACGTAAACACGTATACCATTAAAAAAAAGAACAGGACAATTTTCATGCATTCAAAAATTTATCTATTTACTGATCATAAAACAGGAACTTTTCTTCCTTGACCAATGACTAGTAAAGGTTTTACGCCATGTGAATATAACCTTATTGTGTACTTTCTTGTTCTTTATCTTCCTGCTCTGTCTTCACTCACCAGAATGAATGTTTTGCATTTACGTATATGTGTATACATGCATTCACACAGCATAAAATGCATTCAGACGCAGATTTTTTTTTTTTTTTTTTGGCAATGGATCTCAATGTAGCACATTTGTGTACATGACACCATTGAAAACAATAGAACTGCATTCAAATCCGTAAACCATCGCTAATTTGAATTGCATTTTTTTTTTTTTTGCGTGCATGTACCCTCAACACGCCTGAGTAGGTAAAATCATGCCTAACATTCTATTTTACACTGCTAATTGTAGAAAAAGTATAATTTTGCAAGAATATTGAGTTTTGTGAGTTGGCTATCTGTACACAGCAACTACACACCATGTCATATAAATCAAATAACAGGCCTAATGAAGCAAAAAAGATTTGTAAATTGACCCTATATGGCTGTCCATATTATTTAATTTCTTCAACTCCTCTCTTCCCCCTTGTGTGTTTGCCTCGGAGCCTTTCTTTCCCATCCCTCTTCATCTAATTATTTTCCATCCTCTTTCCTTCCTATCCCAGTCTTTATCACTTTTTATTCTCCAACTCATCCTTCCTTCTTTTTGTTCTTCCCTTCTTTTATTGCCTACACACAATTTCTCACTCTCTAGCTCCCTGTAAGTCTTTGTTAGTCTCAGTTACCCTATTCTGGCCCTCATTTTCTTTTTTTTCCTTTCCTTTCCTTTCCTTTTTTTTCCTTTCCTTTCCTTTCCTTTCCTTTTTTTTCCCTTTCCTTTTCTTTCCTTTCCTTTTTTTTTCCTTTCCTTTTCTTATCTCATATACTCAAATGTCCTGAAGCTACAGGAATATCATTTGGCTTTGCAAAATATGTTTTAGCAGTGTAAATTTTTCCTGCCTTCACGTGCATTTTTATATTAATATTTGCAATTTTTTTTTTTAATTCACAGTTTTTTACTATTTAGAGTTTATTGGTGACATATGTACTCATGCATGAACACTTTGAATACGTCCTGGTCCATGCAGAGATTGAGAAAAGTTATTTTTGTCATTCATACCAATCAATCAGATTCATATTCTTACAAATTACTTAATTTATTTATGTAATGATCACATCATTTCCTGTGATATTGGATATGTGTACCAGTAGTAGAGAACCTTTGGTGTAATTGACCAAACACAAATACCATAATGTTTTCTAGTTCTAAAGAACACACATGAAAAGAGCTGATGTATCTGTGCTGGTTTTAATATATCTACATGTGCTATATTCCGCTAACGTACATATGTTTTTTATTAAGGTTTTGCAAGGTGGGGGACTTGAATCACCAACTAAACCCAAAGGTCGTCCTAAGAAAAATTCCATCCCAACCAGCGAACAGCTTTCAGAGCAGGAGAGAGCAAAGGAGGCAGAGAAACAGACTGAGGATCTCCATTCACCTTGTGAAATTAATCAGGAGGAGTAAAGGACCCCATTGCGGTGCCATGGCAAAACAGCCAAATAGCAGACTCATAGAGAACTCATAGACACTTACCATCAGAAGGATAAATGTCTATAGTGGAATATAAGGAGCATACTAATCTACCTAAGAGCAAAGAAACACTTACCAACTGTCCAGTCCCAATAAGCTCTAAGCACGATGACTTGTCTCTGACTTATCAACACCTCCCCAGAGAGGTTCCTGTGCTTGCACTGTGGGATTTTAGGGCACGTCGCCCTCTCACTGGTAGACTTTGCTCGTTTTAATTATTCTGATTCCAGAATGTGGATTTTTAATATATGGAATAAAGCACTTAAACTGCAAATTCCAGCAATTTTTTGTTTTCATTTTATTTTTTTTAATTCGTCTGAAGATGCAGTAAAGAACAAGAGTGACTCAATGGTTAGTAGACAATTCTCTAATATTATCTGTTCTTTATATTTAATATGACATTTGTTTTGTTCATGTGTGTAAATATATATATATATATATATATATATATTAAGCGACACCAACATTTCTAACTTTGTCTTGTACCTGTTTTAACTTTGCTATATTTTGTATTTTAAATATTAAAAAAAAATTGATGTACAAGACAGGAGCTGCTTTTCAATTTGATATTGTACCCTTACAAAACATAGATTTGCCTTCATTCTCTTAAACATGATTGTTGATCTATGATGTTGATAGGATGATTTTACTATAAGTATATTTTGTATGTCCAGGGAAGGTAAGTGACTTTAGCTGGAAAAAAAAATCTTTATATTTTCCTATATGCACCAAAATATTCCTATAGTAAATCACAGATCAAATAAGCAAGGGTAACTGTCCATGTTGCCTAATAAACTACTATTATTTGCAGTTGACATTGCCTCTGACATTTTTTTAAACAGCTTGAAAAGTTGAGGTTTAATAACCTGATTCAATGTGACAGTATTTCCATGCTCTTTTATATGTTGTGTAAAAAAAATTTGCATATTTCCAAAACATTGCATTAAAAAAATTTTTTTTTAAATATCTGGTATGCCTCTATTTTTTTTAAACTTTTTTTTTTATCCCAGTAATGTGGCTGGACTATACATGGCAAACAAATAAGGACGAATTTGTCTTTTTTGAGTTTACTCTTTATGTGTTACATCTAGGAAAAGGTCTATACCCTTGCCTGTGCACAATGGGGAAGTTGTAAGATGCAAAACTTTACTGCTAATTAATACCATGATAAGCCATGTACTGCAACAGTGTTCTGCTCAGTGGCAAATCTATGGCTAATGTTTAATAAAATTCTAAAAAGTATTATCCCTACTATAGCCAGTAGATTATAAATATATATATATATATATATATATATATATATATATATATATATATAGATCTATATGTATATTATTAAAAAATGAAATATTGAATATTAAAAAATATTCATCCTCTGGGAATTATAGTGTATTTATTTGATGATTTTACTGTAATGAATATTTTCTGTAATGAACATTTTTTTTTGACAAAATAAAAAATTTGAAAGTGAAAAAATAAATAAATAAAAAATGTAAATACAAAATATACTAATATATATATATATATACACACACACTATAACTATATGCAGGTGGTCTCAGCCTGTTCCATTGCCCTTTACCCTCTCTTAAACTATGGCCTGTCAATCAAGGAATAAACAGCGCTAATGAAAGCGCTGTTCTCCTAGAGGTCCTAAAATCAGAGAAAAAATAAAACTTCGTACTTACTATAATTGAATAATTTACTTTACCCTCCTACTCAATCCACTATAGAAATAATATGCACATTACCTCTCCACCAGCAGTATTTAATGCAATGCCTGCTGTACTTTCTTTTTTTTTTTTACAATAAGAGATTTCTTTTTTTGTAATTAACACATTTCATATTTTTATTTTGAAGGGCATAGGGAAAGACTACATAATTAGAACCACACACACATATATACACATATATATATACCTCATACATAAACTGATTTTGCATTACATTTAATTTACTATTTTGGTTTAAATAGAAACTAGATTTCAACCAAAAGCCCAAAAAACTTAGCAAACATTATATAATTACTATTTAATAATATTTAATATTTATATAGTTACTAATTATTACATGAGAGACTCCCCCCTCCTCCATCCCATGCCCCACCCACTCTAAATCATTTTCTTGCTGGCAGTCTGCATGTAAAAGCAGACACATCATGGAAAAGACTAAATTTTGTATTTATGGGGCACAAAATCAAACGCAACCACACAGTAGGAAGACAGGGAGACTTTTCATCCAGGCGCTGATTGTAGGTGGAAAATTACAGGGCTCCTGATGAAAACGCCTTTGAACCCTTTATTTAAAGCAGAGGTCATCCCAGCACACATCCTTATGTCCTTGGGTATCCTTCATTGATGTTGGATTTTTTTTTTTCCAAATAGTTAAGGAAGAAAAGTTTCTGTGTTGCCCATAGCAACCAGATTTTCTGCCAGTATCAGTTATAAAGTAGAAGGATCTCACTGCCTCCTGCAGCCATCATTTTATAGGTTCATTGATGAGACTCTCCAGGGCTGACTATTATTACACTTCTGGGCTCTAGGAAGGTAGGAAAATCATGCCAGTATATGACCGATGAAGATGAGGATGATTGATGAAAACAGGAGCAGAAGTAGAATTGTTATCCAGAGCAACTAAACAGCTCTGAAAATGCACAGTAAAAAACAAACAAACACACAAACAAACAAACAAACATGGTGTGGGTTAAAACACTTTTGACTGAGGTTTAATGAATAAAGAGAGATTGACAGAGAGAAACCAAGAATTAAAATAATAATAATAAATATATTAGTTCTATTATCTGATTTTTTTTGTCATTCCCTCTCATCTCATTCATGTATCCTCGAACAAAAGTTATATACTACTACTACTACCACCACTGTCTATATATCTATATTATTATTATTATTTTTTCTCTATAACCTTTTATTATGATATTTATAATATATACCTAATTATTATTATTATTAGTAGTAGTAAACTGAGCTTTTGTTCAGGGATTTGTTTAAAATAAAATAGGAATAATATTAGTATTAATAATACTACTAATAATAATAACTATTATTATTATTGTAGTTAATAATATTATTTGTAATATTATTATTATTATTATTATTATTATTATTATTATATTATTATTATTAGTAGAAGTAGTATTACTACTACTACTACTACTACCAGACATAGTTGTAGTAGTAGTAGTAAATAAAGTTAAACTCTCGTTTTAATTTTTATTATTATTTTTTTACATGACCACAGAGATCAGTTATTGATATTATACCATGGAATCCACGGATTATACCTATAAAATAAATAGAATAAATAGATCTATCCAGCAAAATAAGATATTCTCGTGTAACTTTTCAGTGGCCATATTCTGTTCTTCCTCCTATATCAAATTTCATGTTTGCACTGCACATCAAAATCAACATACAGGTAAATAAAAGGACTTTAATCTGCAGTGTAATTAAATCTTTCTGATAATAAGGGAAGCTTTCCAAATAAGAAATATAATTCTTGGGTCAGACTTCCAGACATAAGATGTTTCAGTCACTCTGATGGGTTTATGCTGTGAGAATCACAAGTCATATCATCTGTCTTGTTTGTTACATTTTGTTCCCCTTTTACATTTTGTTCTTGCTGCACATAACATTAAAAAAGTGACACAACAATCAGTTGTATTATCAATATTACAATTGTTGCCAGGGATGAAACATTAATAATGAAAAAATAGTTTGGTCTTGTTTGTCAATAAAAGTGAACTTGTGATAGATGCAAAATTTATTTTGTTGTGACCAACTGCAAGTATCCCTAGAAATTACATAATGACGTCATCATGGCTTCCAGGTTGGGAGTCTGGGGTCTGGGGCTCGGTTCTTCCCCACCATCTTCCTTGGCAGAATCCGGTTGCACTGGTTACACATTCATGTTGGATGGATCCAGCAGAATACACCATGCTCTTTCTGGGTGCCATGTTTGGGCTCTCAGTGTAATAAAAACACTTTATTTCACCTCCAGACTTCCATCACTGCAACAAATCGGTTCCCTGTCCCAGGTTACTGCAAAATATACATTAGAAGCTTGTTCTGCCGTGCAGAATCATCTTAGAATAGTGGGGAGCTGCAGATTGATGTATTTAGGTGAATCTTTGTGATTGAGCGATGGATAGATAGAATAGCTGGATAGATAGATAGATAGATAGATAGATAGATAAACAGGTCAACCAAGATAAATAAATAGATAGATAAATAGATAATATAAGAAATGATGTATAGATAGATGAAAGAGATGGTTGTACAAATAGAGATAAATATATAGATAGATAGATAGATAGTAAGATAGATAGATAGATAGATTGATAATAGAAGATTGATAGATAGATAGATAGATCGAAGAAGAATTGATGAATAGATAGATAGATAGATAGATAGATAGATAGATACTATAAGAAAATATGTATAGATAGGTGAAAAGGATGGTTGTACAAAGAGATGGAGATAGATAGATAGATAAATAAAGAATTTATAGATTAGTTGATAATATAAGAAATGATGTATAGATAGATGAAAGGGGTGGTTGTACAATAGACAGAGATAGATAGATATATAGATAGATAGATAGATAGATAGATAATAAAATAATGGATAAAGAGATGGATAGATAGATAGATAGATAGATAGATAGATAATGGATGTTTAGATAGATAAGACTGGTTGACAATATAATAAATGATGTATAGATAGATTAATTGATAGATAGATAGATAGATAATGAATGTATAGATAGATAATAGAAGAATGAATGAATAGATAAATAGATAACTGAAGAATAGATAGATAGATAGATAGATAAATAATTGATGTATAGATAGATAGATAGATAGATAATACAATAATGGATAGATAGATAATATAATAATGGATAGATAGATAGATAGATCGATAGATAGATAATAGAAGAATGAATGCATATAGATAGATAATAGAAGAATGAATAGATAGATAGATTCGAACAAACGAGCAATAGCAATGTAGAAATATTTTTTAGTTAATCAAACATCTACGATGTATAGTTCTATGAAATGTGGCATACTGCATTCATGCAATGATTATATTATTATTATGGAGTAGTATGATCCCATCGGAAGGATCATCTCTCCCGGTGTCAGTGAGCTGTGGGGATATACCTTCTGTGTTGGGATAATTGGAAGAGCTAATTACAGCCTGCAGCCATCCACAGTCTCAGGGATTTGCTGGGACTTGGAATCTGCACCTGTCAGGTTTTCTTGGCAGGAGAAGGTAGAAAGATAGGTCAAAAAGTTAGATAAATTATCAGTTTATGGAAAGGCAAGTGCAGACACACACCTTCCACAGTCACACTACTGACTCCGGAAGGCGTGTATAGTACAAAATATTATACATAGTATAGAATAGTATAGTATACTATTGTATGATAAGATAATAGTATAATATTGTATTGTATAATATGATAAGATCGTAGCGTATAGTATAGTATTGTATGATAGGATAATATAGTATAATATTGTTGTAATGTAGAGTATATCTTAGTAGAGTATAGTATAGTATTGTATGATAAGATAATATAGTGTAATATTGTAGAATATAGTATAGTATAATAAAATAGTATAGTATGATAAGATAATATAGTGTAATATTGTATAGTATTGTATTATAAGATAATATAGTATAATATTGTAGAATATAGTATAGTATAGTATGATAAAATAGTATAGTATTGTATGATAAGGTATTATAGTATAATATTGTATAGTATAGTATTGTATGATAAGATATTATAATATTGTATAGTATCGTATAGTTTAGTATTGTATAGTATTGTATGATAAGATATTATAATATAGTATAGTATTGTATGATAAGATATTATAGTATAATATTGTATAGTAGAGTATAGTATAGTATTGTATGATAAGATATTATAATATAGAATAGTTTAGTATAGTATTGTATGATAAGATATTATAATATAGTATAGTATAGTATAGTATAGTATTGTATGATAAGATATTATAGTATAATATTGTATAGTAGAGTATAGTATAGTATTGTATGATAAGATATTATAATATAGAATAGTTTAGTATAGTATTGTATGATAAGATATTATAATATAGTATAGTATAGTATAGTATTGTATAATAAGATATTATAGTATAATATTGTAGAGTATAGTATAGTATAGTATTGTATGATAAGATAGTATAATATAGTATAGTATAGTATAGTATAGTATTGTATGATAAGATATTATAGTATAATATTGTAGAGTATATTATAGTATAGTATTGTATGATAAGATATTATAATTAGTATTGTATGATAAGATATTATAGTATAATATTGTAGAGTATAGTATAGTAATGAATAGTATTGTATAGCTCATCACTGTGTTGCCCTGTTGTGAGTGCTGTTAGCAATACACTGCTGGATAGTCAATAGGGGGTTAGTCAGGAGGAGTTCTATATTCAGGGGTACATGCTGGTCAGTAATGTAGTGATATTTACTAAGGAGGAGCAGCCTTGTCAAGATAGACAGCAAATCAGAGTTCTGTATCCATGGGTACAGGCTGGTCATGGTCAATAATGTGCTGCTTGCCAAGGGGTACAGGCTGGTATTAATTCTGTAGAGAGGTACAGACTAGTAGTCGGTAATATAGTGCTAACCAGGGGAGTTGGCTGGTCAGTCATGTAGTGCTAGTAACCAGGCGGTGCAGGTTAGTCAGTAATGTAGTGCTATTTATTAAGGGTTAAAGGTTATTCGGTAAACCAATGTTCTGTATTCATGGGTGAAGACTAGTTAGTAATAATGTAATTTACTAAGGGGTGCAGGTTAGTCAGCAATGTAATACTATTTATTAAAGAGGTGCAAACTAGTCAGTAAAGCAGAATTCTGTATTCAGGCTAGTCAGTAATGTAGTGCTATTTATTAAAGGGTACAGACTAATCATTAATGTATTGCTATTTAAAAAAAGGGGATCAATTTATTAAGAGGTGCCGGCTAGTCAGCAAATCAAAAATAAAGGGGAAAGCAAAAATGGGGAAAAGGGAAAGTAGTCAATTGGAGGACCAGACCATGGTATTCATATGCCATACAAAGTTTAATAGTACAAAAATTATATAATAACGAAAAGAAAATCAGCGTTCTGTATTCAAGACTGACAACTAGTCAATTTCGTTCTAGGTACTGAATGGGGCAGAGTAGTGTTTTTCTCTGATAGGGGCAGGCTCGGGAAGTGTGCAGTACTTTGTATTTATATGAAGGTGGTAGTGGGGTCCCTGATAAAGTTCCTGGAGAAAGCTGGTTGCATAAAGGCAATACTAAATCTGTTTTGGGGTGCAAAGTGTAGCATTATGGGTCAGTATAAAAAAAAAAAAAAAAAAGCTTTGGCATATGAAAGGATATGAAAATACCGAACAGAAAAAAAAAAAGACGTGATCAGTATTTTCCAAGGCAGTTTCCTCTGCAGTGATTTCATAAAAGACCAACAGCTGCCCCTTCCGAATTCTGCCCACAATGCAGCACAATAGTCTCCATGCCGAGATAGGTAGGTTCACATACATATATAACCCATTACCTTTCCATTTCAGGTCTGGTGGTGTCAGGTGCAGGCTACTGGGGTGAATGTGGGTACAGGGGTGCTGGGTAGTAGAGTGCCAAAGTCCTAAGTGTTTGCCACACAGAAAATTCTTCTTCTTGTTGGCTTTCTGTGTAAAATGTAGAGTATAGGAATTTTATGTAGTAACAGAGATGGCAGCGCATTAGTAAATCTATCAACCTTCTGAGTTTTATATAGAGCTGAGCTCCCCGGTCACCACAGGGTGCTGGTACTGCTGGTAATACTTTAACTATGTAAAACTTATAGATGATATGAATACGATATTTTATTTATTTTTTGTTTGATAGCCATATATGTTCACACTGCACTAATAAAAAACGTATATAAATTTAGACTCTGATTAATAATAATACGACAAATAAGAAACATAAGAAGAACATATTTATTATTATTATTATATTATGCTACTTTTAAAAAAAATGTCAGACAGAGCGCACAAAACACTGAAAGAAATGTGCACAGAAAAAAAAACATTAACATATCCATAACTAATAAAAATTCATTTGAAGATACAGTATTATCATTAGCAAACGATTTAACGTGAACTAAATTAGCAAATGCATTTTATGTTGTTATTCAATTGTTAAAAATGTTAAAAGTAAAAAATAAAAATCAACAGTTCAGTAGGTTTTCCTAGGGTAATAGCGCTGCCATAGAGGGCATCGTTGTATCATTCACTGTGATGCTTCCCGAGAGGTCCAGGGCACATCTCATCACTTGGATGGTAACAGCCTATTCTCATGTATTTGCAGATTCATTCATTGTAGTCTAGATGTCTGTATCGATTGTTATCGTTCTCTATCTGATCTATGAGATATGTTTTTATTATAGAAGACTGTATAGAAACTTTCTGGACAAGTACCAGCATCATCTGTAATTTCCATCGTCCAGATGAAAGCCCATAATAATGCCCATGCTATTTTTTTTTTTTTTGAATAATTGAGAATTTAAATGATTGGCAATCCCTCACTTTAATATTTCCTCAACTCCAAGATTTCTAATTTTATTTGCCAAATATATTTCATTTTAAGCTGGACCTGATGGAAAAAGCAGGCAATAGTTTTACGTTTGCCCATGAAAACCACAATGGCAACAGCTGCAGTGCAATTAGGCTCTTAAAGGGAATCTGTCATTAATTAGATAAAATAACATGTTTCTGCCAAGTCTGTCAGTATGCTTATTAATGTAACAATAATGTATCTATGGGTGCAGCCACACTGATCATTCTCTGCTGTGTTTAGGTGCAGAGATCTAACTCCAGACAGCTTTCCTGCAACTACTTAGCTGCTCTCTGCAAAAGTATTGAAAGCTTAACAAAAATTGTCAAAAGTCCAGATTTTTCACTGCTGATTACTTGGCAGTAGGGCAGGCATCGCATTATTATAAAAAGTAAAAATGTCTCAGCAGCCCTGTAACCCTTTGATTTTATCTTATCTGTTGCAGATTGGTCTTCATTTAATAAAGCAACATTAACTGTTTAATAAGCACGGTGAATGTTGGTTAATATGGAGAACATTTGCTCAGCTTAAATAGCCAATCATGTGCAAGGGAAATTAAAAAACAAAAACAGGATTTTTGCTAGTATTTTTCTTAGTAAGCTAAAAGTTAACTTTTACCCCATTCTCTTAATGCCATCTTCTTCACATGGGGCATGTTTATTGTGATTTTTTTAATTTTCTCGTTGGATGTCTTACTCCTTTGTCATAGTGTAAGGATGATTGCAGTACTAATATAAAATGTAATTAAATTGTTGTAGACATAAAACTTTTTTTTTTTTTGCATTATCTCTATCTTTCATTCTCCCTCTTGCTTCTATCTATCTATCTATCTATAATGTATATTCCATATTTATATACAGTAGATCCAGAATTTTTTGCAGTACATAGAGTGTTCACATCAGTCCCTTCATACAAGACTCAGAAAATCACATGTATACATAAATGTGGTTTGATCAGATGCCATCTAACCTACTAGTAGATGTATATGTACCAATATATGTGCACACACTTAATATATATATATATATATATATATATATATATATATATATATATCTCTCTCTCTATCTATATATATATATATATCTCTTTCTATTTTTTATTTGCCATAATATATATATATATATATATATATATATATATATACACATACATACATACATACATACATACATACATACATACATACATACACACACACACACACTATATATATATATATATAAATATAAATATTTACACACATATATATATATATATATATATACACACACATACATAAATATACATTTATATATATATATATATATATATATATATATATATATTATAATATGCATATGATTTTTAAATTTTAGTCTCTCGAAATGATGTAGAATTATTTTATTTAAATTGACAGTTTTACTAAATAACATTAGTCAATAATGGAACATATGTTTTACGGTAGATAATTAATTAAATTACAAATACAATCCAGTACAAAATATATCAGAGACCACTGTACAATTACTGTGTCTGTATGATTGTGCTAAATTATTATTATTTGACATTACTGTAGAAAGTGAAAGATTTTAATCAGAACAACAAAGACAAATTTACATCCCATAATAATGTGTGATCCAGGTGATGTCTAGAATGCATTGTCCATCCTTCAATATGCATCCAATGTGCAGCACAGCCCAGGGTGATTATATAAAAAAAATATTCTAGACATTTAGATGCCTGCTTTTTATTAAGTTTAAACTAAAATTATGTATACTAATATATATATATATATATATATATATATATATATATATATATAATATACACATATATTTCAAATTTCATTATGATCCTGTGTTTTTTTTTTTTTTTTTTGATTTAACAAGGCATTTACTGAATTCTGTTCTAATACTGTAATTGTCTTTTTATAATTAAATCCATACCCCTGGAATCCTAAATGGATTAGTCCAACTTCTTCTACAGTGTATTATTTGTCTAATAATAACTTTACGCCATGGTATGATGCATGGAATTTGCTGTCTGGTGAGGGGTCAGGAAGGGTGAACATTTGCGATTCATACGTACCGTTATGCTTCTAAATATGTTTAACTTTTTCTTATACAGTATTGCACTGCACTGTATCATACTATTTTATAGGCTTGGCCTTAAACTGAAATCAATGCCTTTAGCTAAAAATGGTGCTTTTTTAAGGACAACTGTACCTTTAGTGCAGTTGTCCTTAAATTAATGTCACTATCCCCCTGAGCACAGTTTGTTTTGTTAAATACTTATCTTCCTTCCCATTCCAGCAATCTTTTCTGTGTGCCCTGCATATGCTGTGGCCCCATTAATTTCAATAGAAGAGTAGAACTCATGGAAGGTATGCTGTAAGGCACCAGGCAGGGCATGTGTTACTCTTAGCAAGCAGATTTTCCTTTGCACAACAAAATTGCTGAAATGTGATTGGCTACTCTGGGGCAGTGCTGGCAGCACTTGGTTTATTGATTAGAGAAGTCAACAGTGAATATTCTTTGCCTGTTTCTGAGTGTGCAAACCTGCAAGACAGGCATGTCCATAATTGTCATAATGATTTGTTACCGGCCACTCTTGTGCATTTCCTTATTATTAATCAGACAACTTCTTTCATCAAAGAAGCAAACTGTAAACCTTGAAAATGGCAAAAGGAGCTAACATTCTACCTTCTGTCTCAAAAGCAAAGGTAAAATATTAATACGATTTATTTCATATTTACAAAAACTCACTCTTATTTAAGCATTAAAAGAAAAGTTTGGCATTTTCCAAAAACAAACAAATCTACCGCATCTGTCTCCTGCTGCCTCTAAGACCAAGAACTGAGCGATCAATGACAAATGATTGCTCAGTTCTTGGTCTTCACTGAGTCGCTGGTTTTCTGCTCTGCCCCTCCAGTGCTCACTAAAGCGTTAGACTGTGCTGGGGGTTGGAGTATCTGGCTCAGGTTCTCAGCAGTGTGCTTAGAGGCTGGGCCAGCTGCCAGTCAGGCATTTGGGTGGATTCCAACATTAAAGCTGGGATCTCTCCAGTGCCTGAACTGTCTGAGTGTTGTCAGCTGACAGCAGATTTTAGCCTGCTGTCAGCTGAATACAGGTCACAGGAGTGCAGAACAAATTGCACTCCTGTGAACTACAGGAGAAGCAGGGCCAAAAGAGCTTTGACCCAAATTTTTCTTTGTTTATTTTTTACGCATAAGTGTGTGTTGTGTTAAGGCAGCCTATTTACCTTAAACAAGCCCTTATCAAGCATGAGCACACAAAAAAGACACCTGCATTTCTCTTTGGTCAATGCAACAAACAACAATACATAGTGCATTCATGCCCCTGTGTTGTGATGCCCTGACAGTGACAGATCTGCTTGTTTTCAGTGTCTATGTGCAGTGGGATGAAATTCAAAATGAATGACCATGCACTGCAACACACATTGGGGTTGACTTACTAAAGAAAAACAGACTGTTCACTTTGCAAGGGCATTTTACATAAGCTTGGAGAATGAGTGAAACTCTGCTGACCGCCATCATCCAATCCTGTACAAGCAAAAATACCACATTCTCTAAGCCAATGGAAACTGCCCTTGCAAAGTAAAATGTCCCTTACAAAGTGAACAGCCTTTATTAAATAAACCAGATATACCACACATTGTGGTATATACATAAGCTTAAGCTGGTGGCCAAACACGTGGCAGTTTTCAGAATATTTCAAACACTTTTAATCGACTATGAATTGAACATACAATTGAAAGGGGTTGCTTTAACCGCTTCAGGCCCGGAAGATTTTACCCCCTTCCTGACCAGAGCACTTTTTACAAATTGACACTGCGTCGCTTTAACTAACAATTGCGCGGTCGTGCAACGTTGTACCCAAACAAAATTTGCATCCTTTTTTTCCCACAAATAGAGCTTTATTTTGGTGGTAATTGATCACCTCTGCATTTGAAATTTTTTGCGCTATAAACAAAAGAACAGCGACAATTTTGAAAAATATCTTTTACTTTTTGCTATATAAATATCCCACATTTTTTTTTTTTATGTTTAGGCCGATATGTATTCTTCTACATATTTTTGGTAAGCGTATATTGATTGGTTTGCGCAAAAGTTATAGCGGCTACAAAATAGGGGATAGAATTATGGCATTTTTTTTTACTAGTAATGGCGGCGATCTGCAATTATTATCGGGACTGCAATATTATGGCGGACAGATCAGACACTTTTGACACATTTTTGGGACCATTGACAATTTTACAGCGATTAGTGCTATAAAAATGCACTGATTACTGTAAAAATGTCACTGGCAGGGAAGGGGTTAACACTAGGGGGCGATCAAGGGGTTAATTGTGTTCTCTCTGCATGTTCTTACTGAAGGGGGGATAGGACTTACTAGGGGAAATGACAGATCGCTGATGAACCGACGATCAGTCATTTCTCCCCTAAGAGAACCGGGATCTGTGTTTACACACACAGATCCCGGTTCTCGCTGCGTCGCGAGCGATCACAGGTTTGCCTGTTGGTCATCGCGCCCGCCGGTCACTCGCATCGGCTCCGGGGGCGAGCAGCAGGCGCGTGCCTCCGGCGGGACGCGCGCCCCTAGTGGCCACAGGGCGAAGCGACATAACATAACGTCCCTTCGCCCCAGCTGAGCCATGTTGCCACAATAAAACTGCGGCGGCTGGTTGGTAAGTGGTTAAACAAAGCAATCTACAGCCCATGAGTTTAAGCAACCATCTGAATTTCATAGATTGAATTGCGCTATACATTTTTATTACAGGTTATTGAAAAAATCTGAAAAAAATATTGAAAAAAATCAAATACAGAACATTTTGTCAAAATTTATCGACAGCTGCCCATTGATTTTAACCAAGATTTGTTAATTTTCACACAACAAAAAAAAAAAAAGTATTTTTCCTAACAAATACATTCAAGACCATGTTGCAAAAATGAATACACCCCAATAAAAGTCTAAGACTCCATTCACACAGGGGCAACACGACTTCCAGCGCGACTTTGGGAGGCAACTTGGACACGACTTGAGTATGAATCACAGCGCGACCTGGAGCTACTTACAAGGTAACTTCAAGTTGCCTCCACGACAGGAGACATTCCAGTGGCCAATCAAACAAGAATCAGCTCTGTGGGAGGGAGGGGGGAGGGAGATGTTTGCCTGAGAAATGTATGTTCTCTTCCTGGAAAGTTGTTAAGACAGGGGATCCGACTTCTGAGCGACTTCCATTGAAATCAATGGGTACAGGTCGCCTAGCAGTTGCCTAGAAGTCGGATTGAAGTCGTACAGGAACCTTTTTTGAAGTCGGAGCGACTGCAGTAGTGTGCATTAAGACGGCTCCATTCACTTACATTGATTTTCTCATGCAGCGCGACTAGGGGCGACCTGGGGCGACTTGAAGTCAGATCCAAAGTTGCCCCTGTGTGAATGGGCTCTTAGGAGAAAAGCTAAATTTTAGACAACAAAATCCCAATTAACAAGACCTCAACTACATGCGAGTCTAATTATTCATTCAACAGGTGTCCAGCAGACAGTTGATTACAAAAGGGCATTTATTAACAAAGAAAACCCCTTCCCTTTCATGCGGTCAGCAATGGCACCACATGAAATGTCACAAGGCCTGAGAAAGAAAATCATTTCTTTACACAAGAAAGGTGAAGGCTACAAGAAGATCAGCAAAGTTTTAGGCCCCTTTCACACGGACCGACCGTTCAGGTTCGCCTGTCAGTTTTTTAGGCGGACCTGAACGGGCGCTCCATACAGGTCTATGGAGCGACGGATGTCATCGGTGACATGTCCGCTGACATCCGACCAGCTCTGATCCGCTAAAGTGTGACGGATGGAAACCCTATTTTCCATCCGTCTAGCTGATCGGATCGGATGAAAACAGGCTCTACGGTCCGTCTTCATCCGATCCCCCATAGAGGAGAGCGGCGCTCTGACAAGTCGGTCCATGCACAATGTGCAGAGACAGACCTGTCATTTGCCTGCTCAGTGGGGATCGACGGAGCAATCCCTGCTGAGCAAAGCGGAACCCATACACGGACATGTCTGTGTGAAAGGGCCCTTACTTATCAGTCAGAATACTGTAGCAAAAGTAATACAAAAATGTAACAAAGCTGGAACTGCAACCATCTCACAAGATGTCGGCTCTTCACCTTATACTCTCATGCTGTTTAAAGTGCCAGGAATACATTGTAAGCTTTGGAGCACCATTGGTCTACCTCCAGGGGGAAGTAACCTAGGCGTATATCTTCCTTTGTATAATTTGTACTTGTCTCAATCCAGAGCACTAAGTGTAATTCTTCCCTGCATGCGTTGGTCCTCTGCTATCTGCATGAGTCACTTTTGACAGGTTTTTTGTCACCAAGCGATAAAAACATGACAGGGGAGAGAGCTCAACCACCCAACTTGTGATTGACAGCCTCATCTCCGTTACTGTGTGCTGTTTGAAGAGGGGGTGCATCCAATTTTTCCAATCTGCTCTCGGCTCTCTTTGAAGACCGTAACTTCATATCCCTGGCCTCCTGCTTTCTGTAAGCTCACACAAGCTGTATACATTCTTCACTTTGAATGGCTATAGAGAAGAGAGGGCTGCAGATAAACAGGTACTCCTTATGTATGAGGATTTGTTTCATCTCTGTGTATTACCTAGTTACTTCAGTGGGTATATGTAAGGGTTTACAACCACATTAATCCCCTTTCGCCACCTGTACACCTCATTGAAGTGGATCTTCTTCTGTAAGGCCACATATTCATACGTGTGCTGTGAGTGTGCTGCACAACATCATGTTCCCAGCACACAGACCGGGCTCTCACCGAGAGCTCTGAGTCTCGTACTAATGATCGGGAATTGGGAGGACTGTTCCCAATCACCTGATTGATGTGATCATTGTGATAGCCTCTGATTGGCTATCACAGTGAGCAGTCACTGTACAGCCCGCTGCCTCTCAGGGACAGCTCCCTCCAAACTACTTCTGTTGTTAGGATCCTCCCAGACATGCACCCGAATTCCAGCCCGAGGCTGCCTGCATGAGTCATCCAGCCCGAGCTCCAGTAAACCCTGACCCAGATTTGATGGCAGACTTAGCCCTGAGTCAGACTATGTTTTACCTACTCTGACACTAGTAGTACACTAGAGGGTGCTACAGGTCAATATGTCTCCTGTGTACCCTCTTGCTGCTCAGTGGTGGTCAGTGTGCCTCCCCTCCCCTTTGTTGCTTAGTGTGCCACACTTGCCACCCTTTCATTGTTGGTCAGTGGACAAACACTGGCAGAGGAGTAACAGGATAAGCAGCAGATTTTGCAGAGGCAGAGGGAGAAAGCAGCAGCATGGGACACAGAGTACTACAAGGTAAGTGCCCACTAACCACCAATGTACTCCTTCAGCCTCCATTGACCATGAATGTACTCCATCAAAACCCCTCTTGACCACCAATATATCCAGCTAGCCCTTACTGACCACTAATGTACCTCATTAGCCCCACTGACCACCAATGTACCTAATCAGCACTCACTGGACACCAATGTATTCTTTGTCTCCCACTACCCACCAATGTACTTCTTTAGCCAGCACTGACCACCAATGTACCCTTCTGACCTACACTGACCCCTAAAGCACATCAATAACCCCACTAACTACCACTGTACACTTCTGGCCTGCACTGATCTTTAATGTAGTTCTATGGCCCCCAGTGACCACCATAATACTCGTTGCCCCCCAATAACCCCCAGTGTACCCCTCTGGCCTCCACTGACCACAGTGGTACCCCATTAGCCCATGTGTCCCACAGACACCAAAGGTGTCTTTCACAAACTCTTTCATGGTAAAGGCTCGGAAAAAAAATAACCTAAAGCGCAAAATGCTGGTTAAGGGCTGAAATGCACATTATGCACACTTTTTAATGCCTACAAGATGAAAATTTTGTAAGCTAGGTTAAATATTTAAATATTGTTGATTTTAGAAGTGTGTGTTTTTGGCAATGAAAATACAGCAAAGTGCAGTCAGTACAGAACAAGCTCTAAAGATTCCCCTAGAGATATTGTAACATCTAAGTTTTTCCATTTGATTATTTTGTAAAAAAAAATCTCAAGCTTCACATCATAACCAACCAGTACAGACATTAGGTGGCATAGCATGGGCAGGGCCACAGGGGCGGATTCCCTGGGTGCAAAGTTCATAGGGGTGCAAAATCATACCTTTCAGCCATTCTGGATTCTAGGGGACCGTATTGAGGTTTTAACAAAAGGATTTGTGCTAAGAGAGGCACCTGGAGTCTGCGTGCCCCAATGAATGACACTATCAAGGGTTGAAATTTAAATTTCACCTTTCTCCAATCAAAAAGCTGTACATTTCCTTATAGGTAAATGATTTGGTTTCATTAAGAACTAACCAGTAAGGAAGTATGCTATCACATATTGCGTGAATGGTTTTCGGACAACAGGCTAGCAATATCACACAATGCATTACATTTCATTGGTGAACCCTATATTAGCAAATAAAGCTGCGGGTAGCTACTTATTAATTGTAACCAACAATGTGCACCTTAAAGTAAAATCAATATTTATTTAGTGTTATGACTTCTGGTAATCAAACTCTGGTTGATTGCTTTGGGCCACTATATTTTTGCATAGCACATTGTTAGCTTTTACACATGTGCATTTGTTTCTTTTCCATAAAAGTCAATGTGAAAGCAGACTTGAATTAAAGCAATTCAGAAGCATCTCAAGGGAAATCCAGAAGCAACTCTGAAGCACTCCAAATTCAAACCATTCCCAACTACATACCAGTTAGGAGGATGGAAGTGCACCAAATATTAAAAGTATTTAATATGTAATTAATTTATAAATTAAATTAGTTAATTCAATTGTGAAATGATTTTTCTAAGTATTACGTTAAAATTTTTAAGTATGTTTATTTGGGATTTTTTTTTTCTGACTGTGGTTTTTAGTTAGTAATTAAAGCTCATGTTCCGATTAGGGAAAAAGAAGAAAACTTTCAAATTATAAAACGGCTTGGGCTGCTATCTTCTCCTCATTTCCAGTGATGTCCTTCACAGACTCACCAATTCTGTTATATACTATTGCTCCTCTTCCTTACCCACATCTTGTGAGCCCAGGGCATCAATGCCTCACCCCCAGACATGGACTCTCAGGGCTATGGTGCTCATTCCCAGATGAGCACCATGAGCCATATAATATCGTGGCATCGATATATTGACGATGTTATTATGGTGTGGGTGGGACCTAAAGAAACTTTGATTAATTTCCTGGAATAATTACAGGTTAATACCTAATACCTGAGATTTACATACACCTTCGATCTGTTGAAAATAACTTTTCTGGATGTAGAAATATTTATTAATGAAAAAGGTGAACTTTGCTCTACATTATTTTGTAAACCTTCAGCTAGTAACAGCTTTCTACATGCAGAGGCGTTGCTGGGGGGGGGGGGTGCGGGGGGTGCGGTCCGCACTCGGGTGACACCCGCTAGAGGGGTGACACCATCCCGAGTCTCCCAAGGCTGAGGAAAGCCCTGTCATTTTTTTTACAGCTGACCTGGCCGGAAAACACCTCCAGCGCAGCAGCCTGGCATGTGTCCTTCAGCCTCCTCCTACCTCCCTATCACGTCACTATCTCTGCCCATATAGTGACGTGATAGGCTGTACACTGTTCTCTCCAGCTGCCGCCCGGGACAGGTCACGGGTGTATTGCGAGCCGCCCGCCCTGGCCCTGGCCCGGAGCTGGTGCTGTAATGGGCGGGAGGGTGTCGGCTTACGATGAGGGGGTGTCCGCAGCCGTCGTGAGCCTGAAGTGAGCCTGGGGTGAGGGGGGTTGCCATGTCACCACGCCATCCACTTGCACCCCTGTGAGAGGAGTGTACACCCCTAGCTGTGATTAGGGGGGGTGGGAGAGAGAGGGGTGCTGGACACAGCAAAATGTATATTGTAATATATATATAGGCATAGTAGCTGATTGAGCTGCCCACCCTGAGCTGGTCTGGGGGGGGGGGGTGCTGGACACAGCTATATTATATATTATATACACACAAACAGTATATAAAATAGCTGTGTCCAGCACCCCCCCCCTCCCATCAGACCAGCTCAGGGTGGGGAGCTCATCCAGCTACTATGCCTATATATAATATTATAAATTTAGCACCCCTCTCCCCCCCCACCCCCGGTAATCAGATACAGCTATATTATATATAGGTATAGTAGCTCACTGAGCCGCCCACCCTGAGCTGGTCTGATGGGGGGGGAGCTGTGTCCACCACCCAGGTATAGTAGCTGAGCTGAGCCATCCTAAGCTGGTCTGATAAGGGGGGTGTCCACAGCCCAGGTGTAAAAAGACAGTGACCAACAGTCACCCACATCAGATCTGTCCAGCTAGCAGTTCACAGCAGCATCTTTCCATCTTCCCTGGCGGCAGCCATCAGATACCGTCCACCATGGTCCAGCAAGCAACACGCCTTGTCGGCAGGTCACAGCATCTTGCCATTTTCCCTGCGACCATCAGATCCGATCCAGCAAGCAACACACTGTGTCAGCAGGTCAGTTCCAAAATCCAAATCAAATCATCAATGCCAATGATGCCATTGTCTGCGGTCCCCAGGAACAGATCTGATCCAGAGATCGCCATACAGTGGGATATCTGGATCGGATCTGTCCCTGAGGACAGCAGACAATGAAAAGTATGGGCAGAGCTGCAATGACGTCACTCCTGCGCATGTGTGTGGAAGCCCTCAGTTACAGCACAGTGCTCTGTAGGTCCGGCACAGTATGCCAGACCTTCAGAGTGCATGCGCCAGTGACGTCACCGGATGGAAGGGGGGTGACACCATGTTTTACCGCACCAGGTGACACCAACCCTAGTGACGCCACTGGCTACATGCAAGCAGTTCACATCCTGAGTAGCTGAAAAAAACCAATCCTTACAGCCAGTTTCTGAGGGTCAAGCGGAACTGCACCTTGGATGCCGATTTTCAGAAAGAGGCAGACTTGCTGAGTCAACGCCTCCTTGATAGAGGCTACAGCAAAACCAGCTTGAAGAAAGCATTTAATAAAATAAAAAATTTAAATAGACAGTCGTTAATATATAAATCTCGCTCAGCAAGCGATAATGCTTCCACAAGGGTTATTACGAAATTCAGTCGACAGCATGCCAAAATACGCACGATATACGAAAAGTTTTGGTATTTGCTAACTGCAAATCAAAGGATATCTAGATTCATCAAACCACATCCAGAGATAACTTTTAAAAGTCTAGGTCATTGAGGGACAGCTTGGTGTCGAGCCATTATATGAAAAGAAGCACCATAAAAAAAAAACAGTACCAGGTACCTACCCGTGTGGTAAATGCAGCTTTTGCAGGTATATTTTGGCGGGTAAAATCATTACCCTCCCAAATAACACTACATGGACACCCAAACACAGGACGAATTGACAATCCATTGGCGCAGTCTATATAATTAAGTGCTCCTGTGGGGCGTTTTATATAGGCAAAACAAAGCGCCATCTACTCTGCAGAATCAGGTACCACGTTTCCCTGACCGCAAAACGCAGAATGGAAACGCCAATCTGCCGTCATGTTGGCCTATACCATGATTTTAACGTGGAAAGGTTTCCCCAGTTGGGCTTTGTAACAGCAGTAGAACATGATCAAATAATAAAATTAATGTTGTTAAGAAATAACTTATTTCATCAATAAAAACTGGTCAAATGATGCAATAGATTCCACAGTACAGTAAACAACATAATTGTGCACATCTTTACATTACATAATGCTTTATGGTGTGCGAGCTCCGACGCGTTTCGACCTCTGTACGTTCTCTTCAGGGGGGTAATTGGCGCTAAAGAATCCATTGGCGCAGTCTATATTATGAAGTGCTCCTGTGGGGTGTTTTATATAGGCAAAACAAAGCGCCATCTATTCTGCAGAATAAGGGACCACGTTTCCCTGATCGCGAAACGCAGAATGGAAACGCCAATCAGCCGTCATGTTGGCCTACACCATGAATTTAACCTAAAGTCCATTGGATTTTTTTGTTTGGAACATATTACTCAGCACGAACGAGGAGGAAGGATTGACATGAAACTTCTCCAATTAGAAAGTACCGTAGATGGATCTATTTGTTTGCCCACAATGGAGGTACCCATAGAGCGTGGCATCATGTGGAACCAAGTATGCCCCCATACCATCTATCCGAATAAGCTGGAGGCATTGTGAGCCAGCATTGTGGTGTCAGCAAAGAATGTCCTTCTAAGCTGACGGCATCAATACAGGAAGTGATTTCACTTCCTGTTTCCCATGCCTTAGTCTGCATCTAAGGCTCCTCCACCTTTTTTTGCGTCCATGAGGCGCCAGCTGGACGCGACGTCACACGCCACATTTTGCCGCTTTTGGGGGAAGTATTTAAATCCCACATGGCGATCGCCATGATGGGATCACAAAGAGAGCCCACGCTGGACCGGGATTCGTATCACAGGTATCTCTTGCTGTCAGCATTTACCCTAGATTGTATGATATCTAGAAAGAGACTTATTCATAGGTCTTTTTGTTTGTGTGGGCACTTGCTCACTCATAGGTGGAATACCTGTCCTTTGCTGTCCACTGTTTTTGGCGTTTGGACTCCAACATTCAGAGCTCCCTTCTCTGCTAGGAAGCTTTTGTTAGCCCCAGGAGGGGTACTGTTATGAATTATACTGGACATACCTTGGGTGAGGATATGCCTTCAGCCTTATTGTACTACCATGCTCAATCCATATTGTCTTATTTAAGGGGCTTTTTTCCTTTGTTATAGGCATAGTATGACAGAGCAGTGTATGAAGACTAGCCATCCTTCTAATCTCGGTTTCCATGGAGCTCCCTTTTTTGTTTTTTAATCGTATAACCTGAGGAAGGTGAGTGCAGTTGTGTCCACAGGGCTTGTTTGCCCATGGATCTGTGCTACCTTTCCATATGTTTTCATATATACATAAAAAATTCCCTTTTTCTTAAATAATTTAATATATGTTTCAGGCACTTTTTGAACTATTGACCAATACGCTTACATATCAACCCCCCATTTACGGGAGCCTTTGTCATCCCCGGACGGAGTGGAGTGATGTGTGTACATGCGCATCTTGGGGGCGTTGATTCCATTACAATGCCCTCTATATCATTTTTAGGTATGGAGTGCTATAGGAACATTGGACTCAATTTTCAATTGACTTCTTTCTATGGGAATGTTTGACCATTCTTCCAGAAGCGCATTTGTGGGGTCAGGCACTGATGTGGACGAGAAGGCCTGGCTCGCAGTCTCCGCTCTAATTCATTCCATAGCTGCAAAGGGTGGACCAACTCAATATTGAACCCTACGGACTAAGACTAATGCCATTAAAGTTCATGTGCGTGTAAAGGCAGGCGTCCCAATACTTTTGGTAATATAGTGTATATACATATATTATATACATATTTTTTTTTACTTTTTTCAGGTGTCTTTGTTCCAAGATCTGTAAAATTAGCTGGTTCAAAAGGAAAATATTGATACAGGGCCTTGGCAAATGGTGGTTGTGGCCTAAGTGTGCTAACAGTGGGGGAGACTAACTGGATATGGTAAAATGGTTGTAAACCTCTGACATTAAATATGAACAAAGCATATCCCTCTCTAATGTGTACTTGATTATAAAGTTAAGAGCCGGCAACTAGTTTTCCTGATAAAAGTTGCTGCTGTAACTTGCACACTGTACCCTTTTTCAGTTAGGTATTTTTATCGGGAGATCAAGATGTCGGCTCTTCACCTTATACTCTCATGCTGTTTAAAGTGCCAGGAAGACATTGTAAGCTTTGGAGCACCATTGGTCTACCTCCAGGGGGAAGTAACCTAGGCGTATATCTTCCTTTGTATAATTTGTACTTGTCTCAATCCAGAGCACTAAGTGTAATTCTTCCCTGCATGCGTTGGTCCTCTGCTATCTGCATGAGTCACTTTTGACAGGTTTTTTGTCACCAAGCGATAAAAACATGACAGGGGAGAGAGCTCAACCACCCAACTTGTGATTGACAGCCTCATCTCTGTTACCGTGTGCTGTTTGAAGAGGGGGTGCATCCAATTTTTCCAATCTGCTCTCGGCTCTCTTTGAAGACCGTAACTTCATATCCCTGGCCTCCTGCTTTCTGTAAGCTCACACAAGCTGTATACATTCTTCACTTTGAATGGCTATAGAGAAGAGAGGGCTGCAGATAAACAGGTACTCCTTATGTATGAGGATTTGTTTCATCTCTGTGTATTACCTAGTTACTTCAGTGGGTATATGTAAGGGTTTACAACCACATGAATCCCCTTTCGCCACCTGTACACCTCATTGAAGTGGATCTTCTTCTGTAAGGCTACATATTCATACGTGTGCTGTGAGTGTGCTGCACAACATCATGTTCCCAGCACACAGACCGGGCTCTCACCGAGAGCTCTGAGTCTCGTACTAATGATCGGGAACTGGGAGGACTGTTCCCAATCACCTGATTGATGTGATCATTGTGATAGCCTCCGATTGGCTATCACAGTGAGCAGTCACTGTACAGCCCGCTGCCTCTCAGGGACAGCTCCCTCCAAACTACTTCTGTTGTTAGGATCCTCCCAGACATGCACCCGAATTCCAGCCCGAGGCTGCCTGCATGAGTCATCCAGCCCGAACTCCAGTAAACCCTGACCCAGATTTCATGGCAGACTTAGCCCTGAGTCAGACTATGTTTTACCTACTCTGACACTAGTAGTACACTAGAGGGTGCTACAGGTCAATAAGTCTCCTGTGTACCCTCTTGCTGCTCAGTGGTGGTCAGTGTGCCTCCCCTCCCCTTTGTTGCTTAGTGTGCCACACTTGCCACCCTTTCATTGTTGGTCAGTGGACAAACACTGGCAGAGGAGTAACAGGATAAGCAGCAGATTTTGCAGAGGCAGAGGGAGAAAGCAGCAGCATGGGACACAGAGTACTACAAGGTAAGTGCCCACTAACCACCAATGTACTCCTTCAGCCTCCATTGACCATGAATGTACTCCATCAAAACCCCCATTGGCCACCAATGTACCCCATAAGCCCCTCTTGACCACCAATATATCCAGCTAGCCCTTACTGACCACTAATGTACCTCATTAGCCCCACTGACCACCAATGTACCTAATCAGCACTCACTGGACACCAATGTATTCTTTGTCTCCCACTACCCACCAATGTACTTCTTTAGCCAGCACTGACCATCAATGTACCCTTCTGACCTACACTGACTCCTAAAGCACATCAATAACCCCACTAACTACCACTGTACACTTCTGGCCTGCACTGATCTTTAATGTAGTTCTATGGCCCCCAGTGACCACCATAATACTCGTTGCCCCCCAATAACCCCCAGTGTACCCCTCTGGCCTCCACTGACCACAGTGGTACCCCATTAGCCCATGTGTCCCACAGACACCAAAGGTGTCTTTCACAAACTCTTTCATGGTAAAGGCTCGGAAAAAAAATAACCTAAAGCGCAAAATGCTGATTAAAGGCTGAAATGCACATTATGCACACTTTTTAATGCCTACAAGATGAAAATTTTGTAAGCTAGGTTAAATATTTAAATATTGTTGATTTTAGAAGTGTGTGTTTTTGGCACTGAAAATACAGCAAAGTGCAGTCAGTACAGAACAAGCTCTAAAGATTCCCCTAGAGATATTGTAACATCTAAGTTTTGCCATTTGATTATTTTGTAAAAAAAATTCTCAAGCTTCACATCATAACCAACCAGTACAGACATTAGGTGGCATAGCATGGGCAGGGCCACAGGGGCGGATTCCCTGGGTGCAAAGTTCATACATAGGGGTGCAAAATCATACCTTTCAGCCATTCTGGATTCTAGGGGACCGTATTGAGGTTTTAACAAAAGGATTTGTGCTAAGAGAGGGGATTTGGGGGGAGGGGGCCACAGAGATTTGTGCTGGAAGGGGATGAGGATATGGGGGTAAGGTAGGGTGCAGATTTTCCTACCATGTTTAATATACAGTATATATATATATATATATATATATATATATATATATATATATACACACACACAGAAAATAGCACACACATACAAAAATGCCCCCCCACTCCGCCAAAGTATCCCATTTTCAGTGGGTCCTACACTATTCATAAAAAAGTTGTTTGTTTTTTTACACATTAAGACAAAGAGGTCGCCCTGGGACTTTGAATGAGGTGAGAGAGGTTTGGTCAATGTTCGCTGTGAACATTGGCCAAACCTCTCTCACCTCATTCAAAGTCCCAGGGCGACCTCTTTGTCTTTTTGTGTACTACTAGGGATGGAGGTGTCAGAGGGGTCACACCAGACCTTATTTTCTTTTTCTCGTTTTTTTTACACATTGAGTCCTGACCAGACTACCTGGGGTGGAGCACCCCACCCTTCCACACCAGTACCTTATTGTCAGTGTTCATTAGTTAGTTGCTCCAGGAAGAGTCCCCTTCATAGTGCAGTTTAAGCAGTGTAATCTGCAGCTAGCACACATCTCCCATGTAAGGGGTGAGTAGCTCCCATGGTTAAGAGAAGTGGGATTTATCTTTCTTTTTTATGAATAGTGTAGGACCCACTGAAAATGGGGTGCTTTAATGCAGTGGTGGGCTTAAGCATGGTATGGCCATATGATGTAACCAAATTCCCATTAAGCAGCCTTGTAAGATTTAAAAGTTAAGCTGTGTACACACGATAGATGGACTGTTTTCATCGGACAAACCGATCGTGTATGGGCCCCATCTGTCTTTTTTCATCTGTGTTTAAAAATAGAACATGTTTTAAATTTATCCGATGGTTAAAAAACCGATAGCAAATTACTATCGTCTGTGGGGAACTCCATCGGATAAAAAACCCACGCATGCTCAGAATCAAGTCGACGTATGCTCAGAAGCATTGAACTTCATTTTTCTCGGCTCATCGGAGTGTTTTACGTCACCACGTTTGAAACAGTTGGTTTTTTGACTGATGGTGTGTGGGCAAGACTGATGGAAGACAGTTTCATCGGATTTCAGATAGCAAAGTGATTTAAGGTAGATATTAGGGGCAAAAAACATATTTCTTATTATATTATCAATATAGTAAGTATGTAGCTCAGGGGCAGGACTCAGGAGGGCAAGACATTAGAATGGGCGGCACACACATGGAATTTACTTTCACAGTGATATTGACAGCAGTGTGCATCAGCACAGATGATGATGACACCTCACTGACACGACACGTCCCCTCTTGAGTCACAGTTCCAGCCTCTCTCCACGCCCCCTTCAGTTCACTCCAGTCCAAACAGCACTAACAGTCACGCTCCTGGCTTGCTTTTCTCCTGTCCCGCAGACCCGTACACGAGGCTCCTGCCACATTTGCTTGGCTCCCTTGCACCATGACATCACACGACACGCTCCGGCACCACCTCTGCCAGCACAGCCCAAACACACTGTAGCAGGCACTTGGATGGTTTCGGCCGGCCCCAGACAGGAACTGCGCATGCCAAGTGTCACAGCCATATTTTTAACTGGCTCTTTTTTCCAGTCACTGGCATTTACTGGCAGGAGAAAATAGCTTGTTTTTTACTGGCTGCCAGTAAAAATACTGACGGTTGGCAACACTGCTCCTTTTGTATTTTTTTATGTGTGCACCATTTTCCGTGGTTCTGTTTATATTTAGGTCTCTATAGCAGCACCAACTTTAGATTAAGTTTTAGGGTGTGCCCCCCCACCCTTTGCTTGTTTGATATATATATATATATATATATATACACATACATATACACATATACACATACATACATACATACATACCACAGTGTATATATATATATATATATATATATATATATAAAATTATATACAGGGCTTTTTTCTCAGAAAATAGGTGCACTCAACCACAACCCTTCAAACCCCCCCTCCCCCCCACACACATCCTCTATCAAATAATGGGTGTGGTCAAATTTCACTAACAGTGGGAGGGTCTTAAAGGGGCATTAAATACCAGGAGTGCAGAGATCAGGGGTGGTGGGGGAGGGGAGTTTGATGTTACACACCGAGTGCAGAGTTCAGGGGTGCGCTACGTGCAGAGTTCGTGGTACACTATGTACATAGTGCAGAGTTCAGGGGTGTGCTGCATACAAAGTGCAGAGTTCAGGGGTGCACTACATGCAGAGTTCAGATGTGTACTACACAGAGTGCAGAGTTCAGCCTTCTTCTGTAGCTGCTTACCACTGCATCCCCCATCCACATCTCACCTTAACCCCTCTTCAGCTCCAACCTCTGCATGCAACCCCCCCTTCTACCCCCCTCATTAAAAGCTACACCATCTGCCACATGTCCTTTTGTTGCTGTATTTAGCTGAAGCGACTTTCCAGCTCTAGTATCTCCCCACATACTGTAGGTGGATCCGCCTCTCTCACTTGCAGGGAGATCATCCAGTGTTGGCATCCACACTGCACCCCAGGCACCTGCATCTCCCTTGTCTCCATCCTGCACTCAGTGAGAGTTGCTCAGGAGATCAGATCTGTGAGAACCATTGGGAGACAAGCTGTTACTTGTAAACACAGAAGCCGAACTTCTGTGTTTACAACTGATGGTGGTGAGCAGTAGGGATGAGCCGAACACCCCCCAGTTCGGTTCGCATCAGAACATGAGAACAGGCAATAAATTTGTTCGAACATCCGAACACCATTAATGTCTATCGGACTCGAACATGAAAAATCTAAAGTGCTAATTTTAAAGGCTTATATGCAAGTTATTGTCATAAAAAGTGTTTGGGGACCCGGGTCCTGCCCCAGGGGACATGTATCAATGCAAAAAAAAGTTTTAAAAACTGCTGTTTTTTCGGGAGCAGTGATTTTAATAATGCTTAAAGTGAAACAATAAAAGTGAAATATTCCTTTAAATTTCGTACCTAGGGTGTGTGTATAGTATGCCTGTAAAGTGGCACATTTTCCCCGTGTTTAGAACAGTCCAACAAAATGACATTTTCAAAGGAATTTTTTTTATTTAAAACTGATCGCGGCTGTAATGAATTGTCGGGTCTTGGCAATACAGATAAAAGTCATTGAAAAAAACGGCATGGGTTCCCCCCCAGTCCATTACCAGGCCCTTCAGGTCTGGTATGGATATTAAGCGGAACCCTGTGCCAATTTTTTTTTTAAATGGTGTAGGGGTCCCCCTCAAAATCCATACCAGACCCTTCAGGTCTGGTATGGATTTTAATGGGAACCCTGTGCCAAAATAAAATAAATAAATGGTGTAGAGCCCCCCCAAAATCCAGACCCTTATCCGAGCACGCAACCTGGCAGTCCGCAGGAAAAGAGGGGGGCCGAGAGAGCGCCCCCCCCTCCTGAACCGTACCAGGCCACATGCCCTCAACATGGGGAGGGTGCTTTGGGATCTGGACCCCAAAGCACCTTGTCTCCATGTTGATGGGGACAAAGGCCTCATCCCCACAACCCTTACCCGGTGGTTGTGGGGGTCTGCGGGCGGGGGGCTTATCGGAATCTGGAAGTCCCCTTTAACAAGGGGACCGCCAGATCCCGGCCCCCCTATGTGAATTGGTAACGGGGTAGATTGTACCCCTACCATTTCACCAAAAAAAGTGTCAAAAATGGAAAAAAAAAAAAAAACAAGAGACAGCTTGGGACAAGTTCTTTATTAAAAAATAAAAAAAATAATAAAATCCAGCGATGGAATCCATTTTGTGCTGCCCGACGACCGAGAAAAAAAAAAGCTGCAAGACATCCACCTCCATAGGTGGCTCCTGCCGAATGACGCTTCTCTCACTTTGACAGCTCTTATATAGCTGAGGGCGGGGCCACCCGTGACGTACACGGATGACCCCGCCCCCTCTGACACTATGGGGGTTTCCCGTGGCGTCAGAGAGGGGCGGGGTCACTTGTTTACGTCACCAGGTGGCCCCGCCCTCAGCTATATAAGAGCTGTCAAAGCGAGAGTAGCGTCATTCGGCGGGAGCCACCTATGGAGGACGGATGTGTTGCGTTTTTTTGGGGTTTATTCTCGGACGTCGGGCAGCGCGAGATGGATTACATCGCTGGATTTTTAACTTTTTTTCTTTTTTTAATAAAGGACTTGTCCCAAGCTGTCTCTTGTTTTTTTTTTTCCATTTCTGACACTTTTTTTGGTGAAATGGTAGGGGTGCAATGTACCCCGTTACCAATTCACATAGGGGGGGCCAGGATCTGGGGCTTCCAGTTTCCGAAAAGCCCCCCGCCCGCAGACCCCCACAACCACCGGGCAAGGGTTGTGGGGATGAGGCCCTTGTCCCCATCAACATGGGGATAAGGTGATTTGACCCCAAAGCACCCTCCCCATGTTGAGGGCATGTGGCCTGGTACGGTTCAGGAGGGGGGGGCGCTCTCTCGTCCCCCACTCTTTTTATGCGGTCTGCCAGGTTGCGTGCTCGGATAAGGGTCTGTTATGGATTTTTGGGGGGACCCCTAAGTCATTTTTTATTAATTTTGGCGCAGGGTCCCCCTTAATATCCATACCAGACCTGAAGGGCCTGGTATGGAATTTGGGGGGACCCCCACGCAATTTTTTTTTAAATTTTGGTTCGGGGTCCACCTTATTAGTCATACCAGACCCAAAGGGCCTGGTAATGGACTGGGGGGGGGGGAACCATGCCGTTTCTTTCAATGACTTTTATCTGTATTGCCGAGACCCAACAATTCATTACAGCCGCGATCAGTTTTAGATTACTTTTTTTCCTTTAGAAATGTCATTTTGTCAATGTCGTTAAAAGCTTCAACTTGTCCTCTCTGCCGTCTTGGGTGGGGAAGGGTGGAGAGAGGTCCAGCAGAGCAACCCAAGCTCCTGGCTTCACAAGGATGGTGGTAGGAACTGCCTGGAGACAGGGAGCAGGAGATCTGTATGAAAGTGCTCACACTGGTGCCAGACCTGTGCTATAGTGGCATTGTGGAGAACCAAAACTGCCTGGATTTCATCTACTACCACAGAGAACAGTTAAATCTTTTGACAGTCATCAAAATCATAAACTTGATTGACTGTAATAGGTGGCTTCATATCATACTTACTAGCACAGTTTTACTAAAAATGTCCTTGTATTGTCATCAAATGCACGTGTCATGAAGATTCTGCCAGAAACAGGCGCCTCAGACTCCCTGGTTCCCGATCGCGGGCGCGACCGCACATGCGCGCGCACCTCCCGGTTGCCGCCAGGCGGGCTATTTAAGCCTGCCACTCACAGACAGTCCCTGCTGTCTGCTCTACAGTGTTGTGTATCAGAAACCCGATCCGTGACTTGTACCTGTGATAGACCCGGCTTGCCTGTGACCACTCCAGCCTTCTGCCTGCACCTGACCTCTGGCCTGTTGTGACGATTCCTTTGCCTGTCCCCCCTGTACCTTGCTGCCAGCCTGTTAACCGATCTGGTCTGTCTGATTATCCCTGAGGTTCCTAGTTCCAGCCCAGTTTGCTGAACCATTCCAGTCTGCTGAAGCTTCCTGTGGCTCCTAGTTCCAGTCCAGTTTTCTGAACCATTCCAGTCTGCTGAGCTTCCTGTTGTTCCTGGTTCTAGTCCAGTCTCCTAGTTCCTCCAGCTCCTGTCTCCCAGTTTCTGCAGAGACACCCTGGGCGTTGGACTACCATCACCTCTGTTGATCCTGTCAGGCACCCGTGCCACTCCTTACTCCTGTGCCAACTGTCACCTTACCAGGGGGCCGGGAGTGGGAGCCGTAAGGGAGGCCGTCCCCTGCAATTCGGGCTCACAACCATCAGGTACGTGACAGTAGCAGACAGCCATGTCTGAGCCAGAGCAGGGAGCCTTCCCTATGGAAGAACTGTGTCAGCACCTGGCAGATCTAACCAAAGCAGTTAAGAATCTTCAGCAAGGCTACACCCGGCTGGAAGAACGTGTACTGGTTCTGTCCAGCCCTACCGGAACCCAAGCATCCCCCCACGCTTCTACCTCTTATACTGGGGCAGGATCAACAACAACAGTGGTAATGCTTCCTCCAGAACCTAGGGTTCCTGCACCCGAAAGATTCTCCAGAAATCGAAGTAGCTTTTCGGAACTCCTGCGAACTATACATCGCCCTTCAGCCACGAACCTTCTCTCTGGAAGTCACTAAGGTGGGCTTTGTGGTTTCCCTGCTTACCGGAGACCCCCAAACCTGGGACCACCGTCTCTTAGAACAAAAGGACATAGTTCTGACCAACCTTGCCTCCTTCTTTGACGCTATGGCCCAGCTATACGAAGATCCCCAGCTGTCAGCAACTGCAGAGGCGGCTTTGCATACCCTTCAGCAGGGATGCAGGGCAGCAGAGGATTATGTAGCCGAATTTAGGCGGTGGAGCGAAGATACAAACTGGAACGATGCCGCCCTCCGTCACCAGTTCCGCATGGGACTCTCTGATCCTCTGAAGGATGAACTGGCTAGAGTTGGTGTACCTCAGACTTTGAATGCGTTGATCGATTTAACCATACAGATCGATCAACGCCTAAGAGAACGAAGGGCTGAGAGAGCTACAGGGTTTTCTCGCCCAACCTGGATGCTTCCAAGGGCTCCAAGTCATCTGCACCCGGTACCTGCTGCATCACCAGCTTCTGCGCACGATGCACCTGATCCCATGCAGCTTGGGGTCCTTCGTCCTTCCCTTACCCCGGAAGTGCGACAACGTCGTCGGATAAACAATCTGTGTCTTTACTGCGGAGAGCCTGGACACTACGTCAGGAACTGCCCTCTAAAGCTTCGTAAATGTCTCTCTATGACTCCCGGGTTCTATAGCTAAGACTGCATCTCATCTTGCCCTTTCAGTCTCATTACAGCTTTCAGGAAAGACCCTACCAACTCCCGCCATTATTGATTCCGGGGCCTGCAGCTGTTTCATGGACTCTTCGTTTGCTGCTAAACACCGGATTCCTCTCCTTCCCAAGACCCATGGATTCTCTGTTCACCTGGCTGATGGGTCTGCTATTAAATCAGGCCCTCTAGAGACTATTTCTATACCTGCTGTCATCTCCAGCTCCCACCACGAACTGCTACGTATGGACATCATCTCTTCTCCATTATTCCCGGTATGCCCTGGCTACAAGCCCACAATCCTGCCATCAACTGGGTCACAGGGGAGGTCCCCTCTCTTCACCCTACTGCCAGCAGTTCTGTGGCTCTCACGCCCCTCATGGGCCGTCTACCTTGCTTTGCCTGGACTCAGAAGCTGAATTACGTCAGTCTATTCCAGAAGTCTACCACGATTTCCTGGATGTATTCAGTAAACAACGGGCAGAGGCTCTACCACCCCATCGAGCCTACGACTGCCCCATTGAACTATTGCCCGGGGCTGAAATCCCATTTGGAAGGATTTTTCCATTAACAGAGGTGGAACAAGGGGCACTAAGGGAATATGTTGATGAAAACCTAAAGAAGGGGTTTATTCGCCCGCCCACGTCTCCAGCAGGCGCGGGCATCTTTTTTGTCGAGAAAAAAGACCATACCCTTCGACCTTGCGTGGACTACCGCAAATTAAATACGATTACGGGGAAGAACCGTTATCCCCTTCCTTTGATGCCAGAGTTATTCCAGAGACTGGGGGCCGCTAATGTCTTCACTAAGCTTGATCTCCGTGGAGCCTATAATTTTGTCCGCATCAGGGACGGGGATGAGTGGAAGACTGCTTTCCGTACTCAATTTGGGCACTTTGAGTACTTGGTGATGCCCTTCGGGTTGTGCAATGCCCCCGCCATGTTTCAATACTTTATTAATGATGTCCTTCGGGACTTTTTGGACTTATTTCTTATCGTCTATCTAGACGACATATTAATCTTTTCTTCTTCCCTTGAATCTCACGGCAGGCATGTCAGAAGTGTGTTGGCCCGGCTTCGACAACATGGCTTATATGCGAAAGCTGAAAAGTGTGCGTTTGAGCAGGGAAGTATACAATTTTTGGGGTTAATTATCTCCAGTGAGGGCATCGAGATGGACCCCCAGAAGATTGCTGCAATCCTGGACTGGCCAGTCCCTACAGACAAGAAGGGAATCCAACATTTTGTTGGTTTTTCCAACTTTTACCGCAAGTTCATCAGAGGGTTCTCGGCCATCATTGCACCGATCACTCAACTAACCCAACAGGGGAACCACTTCCATTGGTCCTCTGAGGCCCAAAAAGCCTTTGAGACCCTTAAGGGACTTTTTACCTCTGCCTCCGTCTTGAAGCATCCGGATTCCTCTTTGCCATCTGTCCTTGAGGTAGACGCATCCGAAATCGTTGTAGGGGCAATATTGTCCCAGAGACAAGGAACCAAGGCCCTGCTTCACCCAGTAGCCTTCTTCTCACGCAAGTTGTCAACAGCAGAGCAGAACTACGACGTGGGGGATCAGGAGTTGCTGGCGATTAAGTCTGCGCTAGAAGAATGGCGTTATCTGCTGGAGGGAGCTGCCCATCCAATTCTGATATTCACTGACCATAAGAACCTGGAATATCTGAGATCTGCATAGAGACTGAAACCACGACAAGCCAGATGGGCACTCTTTTTCTCCAGGTTTTCTTTCCATGTCACGTATCGCCCAGGCTCCAAGAACACTAAACCTGACGCCCTGTCCCGGATGTTTCACAAACCCAAAGAAGTTTCTCTTCCGGATACTATCCTTGCTCCTGGAAATTTCCTTGTGCTTCAGGAAAACCTGCTCTCCAGAATTAAACAAGCCTCCGCAGGGCAGTTGCCCTCTCCTGAATCAGAACTGCAGGTTAAAGACGAGTTGCTTTGGCACAAAGACAAGATCTATATCCCCGAGGACCTACGAGTATCTGTTCTGGAACTTTGCCACGACCATGCATTAGCCAGGCATTTTGGCATAACCAAGACCACCGACTTGGTACAGCGTACCTTTTGGTGGCCTCAGTTACGGGGAGATTGTAAACGATTTGTGGAGTCCTGCACTACTTGCATCAGGAACAAGACTCATAGAACCAAGGCCTGGGGATTGCTAAGACCTTTGCCTGTTCCAGACAGACCATGGGAGGATGCTATCCATAGACTTTATTGTCGAGTTACCTCCGGCAGAAGCTCATACCACTATCTTCGTGATAGTCGATCGTCTGTCAAAGATGGCGCACTTTATTCCTATGAAAGGCACTCCCTCTGCCCCTGAAACAGCACAGGCATTTATCAAGGAAATCATCAGACTCCACGGGGTACCAGCCAACATTGTTTCAGATCGAGGGGTACAGTTTACCTCCCGCTTCTGGAGGTCCCTCTGCAAGGCTTTGGATATAGAATTGTCATTCTCTTCCGCCTATCACCCCCAGACCAATGGGCAGACAGAGGACAAACCAAACTCTTGAGCAGTACCTGCGCTGTTTCTCCTCTTTTGCACAAGATAACTGGATTTCCCTGCTTCCTTTGGCCGAATTCGCCTACAACAACTCTATCCACTCCGCCACCAAGCAGACCCCATTCTTCGCCAACTTTGGTTTTCACCCTTCATTCCTACCCAATTTTCTTCCCGAATGTACAGTGCCAGCAGTACAGGAGAAAATAAACGTATTTTCTGCCAAAAACCAACTTTTGCAGGAAACTATGACCAGGACTCAGGAACACAACAAGTTAACTTTTGACAAGAAGAGACGGGGTGAGTTGGTACTGGTACCCGGTGACCAGGTGTGGCTGTCTACAGTAAACTTGAGGATGGCATGTCCTTCAAAGAAATTGGGCCCCAAGTTCCTAGGACCTTTTCCGGTTAAAAGGAAAATCAATGAAGTGGCTTTTGAACTGGAACTTCCAGATTCACTAAAGATCCACCCAGTATTCCATGTGTCACTGTTGAAACCGTCTATTTCCAATCCCTTTCCTAGCCGAAGCTCTGTTATCCCTGACCCTGTTATTGTAGGCGGGGAAGAGGAGTTTGAAGTAGAGGCTATCCTGGATTACAGGAGGAGAAGGAACCAGAACCAGTTTTTGATTAAGTGGAAGGGGTATGGAACCTAAGAAAATTCTTGGGAGCCCGAGGGGGATCATCCACGCTAAGAGTCTGGTACAGTCCTTTAAAAGGTCTCACCCTGAAAAGTTCGCCCGGATGGGCATCCGGAGGTTGCCCCTTGGGGGGAGGCAATGTCATGAAGATCCTGCCAGAAATAGGCGCCTCAGACTCCCTGGTTCCCGATCGCGACCGCACATGCGCGAGCGCGCCCCCCGGTTGCCGCCAGGCGGGCTATTTAAGCCTGCCACTCACAGACAGTCCCTGCTGTCTGCTCTACAGTGTTGTGTATCAGAAACCCGATCCGTGACTTGTACCTGTGATAGACCCGGCTTGCCTGTGACCACTCCAGCCTTCTGCCTGCACCTGACCTCTGGCCTGTTGTGATGATTCCTTTGCCTGTCCCCCCTGTACCTTGCTGCCAGCCTGTTAACCAATCTGGCCTGTCTGATTATCCCTGAGGTTCCTAGTTCCAGCCCAGTTTGCTGAACCATTCCAGTCTGCTGAACCATTCCACTCTGCTGTACCTTCCTGTGGTTCCTTGTTCCAGTCCAGTTTGCTGAACCATTCCAGTCTGCTGAGCTTCCTGTTGTTCCTGGTTCCAGTCCCCTAGATTCTCCAGCTCCTGTCTCCCAGTTCCTGCAGAGACACCCTGGTCGTTGGACTACCATCACCTCTGTTGATCCTGCCAGGCACCCGTGCCACTCCTTACTCCTGGGCCAACTGTCACCTTACCAGGGGTCGGGAGTGGGAGCCGTAAGGGAGGCCGTCCCCTGCAATTCGGGCTCACAACCATTAGGTACGTGACAGCATGGTTGGAGAGGCAAATACAAATTTGTCTATATCAGAAGAAGTGGCAGAAAATGTAAACAACTGGCCCCCGTGAAACTCCATTTGTGGACCCCAAATAAACGACTTTCCCTAAGTTAAAGCATTGAATTGATTGACATCTAGATAAAAGTGAAGCATGTCTAGGTCTACGTGACTTTGGGAGGGGTCCCATCTAACCCATATGTAGTATTAATTGCCTACTAAGTTCCAGAGCCCCTTTATGGATCACTGCCTTGCCATGGCGAAGGGGCTTGCGCAATTCAGTGAAGCTATGAGCTATGCCATGTAGGCTCAGACAAGACAGACAGGTCACATGGAGAATTCTGACAAAACGTGATCCACTGGAGAAGGAAATGGAAACCCACTTAAGTATCATTGCCAGGAAAACCTCATGAACAGAAACAAAAGGCTAACAGATATGACACCGGAAGATGAGTCCCCCAGACCGGAAGGTGTCCAATGTGCTACTGGGGAAGAGCGGAGGGCAATTACAAGTAGCTCCAGAACTAATGAAATGGCTGGGCCAAAGCCGATAGGACTCTCAGCTGTGGATGGTAGGAGTGAAAGGAAAGTCAGATGCTCTAAAGAAGAAAACTGCATAGGAACCTGGAATGTAAGCTCACTGAATCAAGGTAAGCTGAATGTGGTCAAACATGAGATGGCAAGATTGAACATCGATATCTTGGGAATTAGTGAACTAAAGTGGACTGGAATTCAACTCAGATGATTACTATATCTACTACTGTGGACAAGAATCTCTCAGAAGAAATAATGTAGCCCTCAAAGTTAGGGATGGTCCCGATGTTCAAGTCGAACGTACAATGTTCCCGATACCCATTCACATAGGGGGACAGGATCTGGGGGCCCCAACAACCACCGGGCCAGGGACCCCAAAGCACCCTCCCCATGTTGAGGGCAAGCGGACTGGTATGGTTCAGGAGGGGGGGGCGCTCGCTCCTCCCCCCTTTCCTGGCCTGCCAGGCTGCTTGCTCGGATAAGGGTCTGGTATGGATTTTGGGGGGACACCACGCCAGTTTTTTTAAAACTTTTGGCGTGGAGTTCCCCTTAAAATCTATGCTATACAAATAGCTGAACAAAAAAGGAAGGCAAAAGGCAATGGAGAAAGGAGAAAATATACCCAACTGAATGCAGACTTCCAGAGGATAGCAAGAAGAGACAAAAAGACCTTCTTAAACAATCAATGCAAAGAATTAGAGGAAAACAACAGAATGGGAAAGACTAGAGAGCTTTTCAAGAAAATTGGAGATATCAAGGAAAAGGTTTGTGCAAAGATGGGCACGATAATAGACAAAAATGGGTACCATACGATCGCACTCATCTCACACGCTAGCAAGGTCATGCTGAAAATTCTACAAGCTAGGCTTCAGCAGCATTTGAACCGCGAGCTACCACAAGTACAAGCTGGATTTTGAAGAGGAACGAGAGATCAAATTGTCAACATTTGCTGGATCATGGAGAAAGCAAGGGAGTTCCAGAAGAATGTCTACTTCTGCTTTATTGACTACAGTAAAGCCTTTGATTGTGTGGATCACAACAAGATGTGGCAAATACTGAAAGAAATGGGAATACCAGACCAACTCACTTGTCTTCTGAAAAACCTGTATGCAAGTCAAGAAGCAACAGTTAGAACAGGACATGGAACAACTGATTGGTTCAAAATTGAGAAAGGAAATAGAAAATAGACTAGAAAAACAATAGAACAGAATAGAATATAGATACTATCTATTTCATTTTTAATTTTTTTTGCAGATTACTATTTGTTTCCATAAGATCTCCTGCAGACTATTAGCATCTATTTAATTTTTTTTTGCAGATCTCCTGCAGACTATTAGTAATCTGCAAAAAAAAATTATAAAAAATTAAATAGATGCTATTAGTCTGCAGGAGATCTTATGGAAACAAATAGTAATCTGCAATTTTTTTTTTTAATGAAATAGATAGTATCTATATTCTATTCTGTTGTTCTATTGTTTTTCTAGTCTATTTTCTATTTCTATTCTAATCTTTTCTAATTGGAATTTGAATTCATTCTATACGAAATTCGAATGTCGGAACATGGTCTTTTCTATTCGGTTAGAATAATTTTGAATCCGGTTGAAATATTATCGAATGCGGATGAAATATTATCGAATCCGGTAGAAATATTTTTGAATTTGGTTGACATATTTTCGAATGCGACCGACTTTTCGAATTCCCATTAGAAAAGATTAGAATATAAATAGAAAATAGACTAGAAAAAAAATAGAACCGAATAGAATAAAATATAAATATATATATTGTATTTTATTCTATTCTGTTCTATTGGTTTTCTATTCGATTCTTTCCAATATTTTCGATTCTATTCTAATTGTTTTCAAATTTGATTCGACTAGAATTATTTTCGCATTCGATTCAAATTTTTTTCTAATTCTATTCGAATTTCGTCTGTGGTTTTTCGATTCGAAACGTTCGGATTCGGTTTCATTCGTTAGCATTGTAATTCGTTAATTCGGATGCATCCGAACGTCCGAATAATGAAAATTCATCCAAATTTTGATTCAAAACGAAACGAAATGCACATGCCTAGTAAATTGTCACCCTACTTATTTAACTTATATGCAGAGTATATCATGTGAAATGCCAGGATCGACGAATCACAAGCCGGAATAAAGATCTCGGGGAGAAATAACAACCTGAGATATGCAGACGATACCACACTAATGGCAGAAAGTGTAGAAGAAGAGCAGGCCTGAAAATGAAAATTAAGAAAACTAAGATCATGGCAACCGATCCCATCACGCCTTGGCAAATAGAAGGAGAAGAAATGAAAACAGTGACAGATTTTATCTTCCTAGGCTCAAAAATCACAGCAGACGGTGACTGTAGCCATGGAATTAAAAGACGCTTGTTTCTTGGGAGGAAAGCAGTGGCAAACCTAGACAACATTATAAAAAGCAGAATCATCATCCTACTGACAAAGTGCCATATAGTCAAAGCTATGGTATTCCCAGTAGTAGAATTGATGCTTTTGAACTATGGTGTTGAAGAAGACTTTTGAAAGTCCCTTGGATGGCAAGAAGATCAAACAAGTCAATCTTGAAGGAAATAAACCCTGAATATTCACTGGTAGGACAGATCCTGAAGCTGAAACTCAAATTCTTTGGCCACCTAATGAAAAGAGAGAACTCATTGGAAAGACCCTGATGCTGGGAAACATGGAAGGAAAAAAGGAGAAGAGGACGACAGAAAACAACATGGACTAGATAGCCTCATCAAAACAATTAACATGAAATTAAGCAAGCTCCGGGAGGCAGTGAAAGAAAGAAAAGCCTGGCGTGCTATGGTCCATGAGGTCACGAAGAGTCGAACACGACTAAATGACTGAACAATAGGGATGAGCTTCGAGTTCGAGTCGAACTCATGTTCGACTCGAACATTGCCTGTTTGCTCATTTGCCGAACAGCGAACAATTTGGGGTGTTCGCGGCAAATTCGAAAAGCCACGGAACACCCTGTAAAAGTCTATGGGAGAAATATAAAGTGCTAATTTTAAAGGCTTATATGCAAGTTATTGTCATACAAAGTGTTTGGGGACCCGGGTCCTGCCCCAGGGGACATGTATCAATGCAAAAAAAAGTTTTAAAAAAACTGCAGTTTTTTCGGGAGCAGTGATTTTAATAATGCTTAAAGTGAAACAATAAAAGTGTAATATTCCTTTAAATTAATTAATTAATTTAAAAGGGGCGGGGTCTATTAATTTATTACACTGCAGGGGAATAAAATCACGTTCCCCATCAGGTCAGCTCAGCCTTACACCCAGTGAAGGTGACCCGCCCCCCTCTGATTCACTGGGTGTAAGGCTGAGCGGACCTGATGGGAAATGTGAGAAGGGGCGGGGTCTATTCATTTATTACACTACAGAGGAATCAAATTGATGCACATATTTTGTTCTTCCTGTGTCATAATAAGAAGAATATTCACATAAATATTACATCTTTGGTAGAAATAGGTAATTATCTACTTTTCTATATTATGGTAATAAAGTATTACACGTTTCATATCAACTTTAATTAGGAATTGTACCCAAAAATCAGATCTAAACACTGACACCTTACTGGTCAATAAGAGAACACAACTTTATGAAGTCAGAAATCCTTTCCGGTTCAATAAAACATTTCACGATGATCCTTCCTGGGCAGTTTATAGCAAATAGTCTAATTTCAGCAATGATTTAGGCAGAGTTCCAATGCTGGGGGAGGCGAAGAGTAGCTCTGATGAAGACATAACCCCCGGATGTGATGTTTGTTAGAAGAAGCCCAGATGATGGATTTGTTGTGGCTTTTTGGAGTGTTTGTTGGCAGACAGGAGCCCCGAGCTGCAGCCCCGCTCTCCTCCAGCCAGAGGGTTTCCCGTTGCATCAGAGGGGTGCGGGGTCACCCGCACGTCACTGGGAAAGCCCGGGTTTCCCCACTTGCCGGGGAATAGCCAATGACGTAGGCGGGGTCTGACGTATGAGGGGGCAGGGTCACCCGTCAGATCATAGGGTAAGCCCCGGCTTTCCCCGCTTACCTGGGAATAGCCAATGACGTCCCCCCTCTCTTCCTGCGGCCTGCCAGGTTGCGTGCTCGGATAAAGGGTCTGGTATGGATTTTTGGGGGGAACTCCACGCCATATTTTTTTTTATTTGGCGTGGAGTTCCCCTTAAAATCCATACCAGACCTGAAGGGCCTGGTAATTGAATTTGGGGGGACCCCCACGCATTTATTTTTTATTTTTATCAATGACTTTCAATGACTGTTCTCTGTATTGCCGGGAGCCGACAATTCATTATAGCCGGGAGTGCTTTTAAATTACTTATTTTCCTTCAGAAATTACACTTTGTGCAGGGACAGTTTTAAGCACGGGAAACATGTGCTACTTTACAGGCATACTATACACACACCCTAGGTACGAAATTTACTTTCAATGTATTTTATTTTCAAGAAATAAAAAAACCCATCGTACATACAGTAAGTAACGCACAAGAAATTAAAATACAAATCAGTATTGACTAGTGTCTTCCCGGAGAAAAACTAGAAGAGGATAACAAGGATAATTAGTAAACCATTTACTGATATAGCACAGAAGATGAGAGAAAAAGAAACATTAGGTATGTAATAATTTGATTAGTATATCTTAAAAATGAGCACAACGTAAAATCTACATCGAGAGGCCTCAGTGGAAATGTCCCCTGGAGGAACGGAAGCCCCTGACCCTCCGAGGCACCCCAAAAGGGATCATGCTGTGCCCGAAGGGAGGACTCCCAATCTCCCACAAGGACTCAAATAAAGTCCATCCTAGCCTCTTTTTGAAAAAATTTAATAAGTAAATTAAAAGATAAAATAATGTATCTAATATAACTGAATGATACATCTCCTAAGTTATTTCGTATTGGTTCAATAATGAAGAAGAATTATCCCGTAAAAAGGATCCAATAACACTTCTCCGGGAGATTTTGATTAATAATAATAAAAAATAAATAAAAGGAGGATAAGAAGAGAAAGAGAAAAAAAAAGAGGTTAGAGAGAAAGAAGAGCAAGAAAGAGAGGTAGGAAAGTAGTAGAAAGTACATGCCTAGTTCAATAAAATTAGGGCAAAGAATAATGGAAAAAGGACCTAATTAATTGGAACTCCAATATAGTTAGCCCATGGATCCCATATTTTACCAAACTTCACAGTGGTGTTATTTAGAATACTGGCCAGTTTTTTATGAGTCATTATCCAAGACACTTTTCGAATAACATCAGAAAGAAAAGGTCTAGTTTTTTTCCAAGACTTGGCTACTGTAATTTTAGCCCCTGTGAGTATAAAATGAATAAGAATTTGAGAAAATTTAGGAATATGGGGTATGCGGGCATTTAGAAGAGCAACACACAGGGACCTGGGAACCTGGTATTCAGTAACCCTGGAGATCAAAATAAAAACTTTTTTCCAAAACGAGCAAATCCTCGGGCATTCCCATCATATATGGGCCATTGATCCAGAAAGTCGGCATCCTCTAAAGCAGAGAGGATCCAAGGTAGGGTACATGGCGACCAATTTAGTGGGGGTAAGATACCACCTAATTAACACCTTAATATTTGCTTCTGTTAAACATATGTTTAGAATACCTTTAAAGGACTTAGAGCAAGCCCTGTGCCAGGTCTCCAGGTCCCAGTTGAACTGAAAGTCAGTTTCCAAAGCTATCGTATAGGATGATTTCACCATTGAGTGCGAGAGGGACGAATAGACCACTGATATGCCTCCCCTTGGATCCATATTTTGACCACACCACAATTTGTATTTAGTAAATTGGAGAGGCAACGGTTTGTCCTTCCAAAGAGTAGTAAGAAATTGAGAGATTTGAGAGAAGTGTAATCCCTCTGAGTCTGGGAGTTTTAATCTAGTAACACAGTAAGTAAGAATGAAGGGACTCCCAGAGACCACAAAGTCTCCAATGCGGTATAGCCCTCTGTCCATCCACCATTTGAATTCTTCTACGTTTAAGCCCGGGGGGAAAATCCGGGTTGTTAAATAAAGGAGTGAGAGGATGGCCTGAAGAAATAAGTCTGGGAGTTTTAATCTAGTAACACAGTAAGTAAGAGTGATGGGACTCCCAGAGACCACAAAGTCTCCAATGCGGTATAGCCCTCTGTCCACCCACCATTTGAATTCTTCTACGTTTAAGCCCGGGGGGAAAATCTGGGTTGTTAAATAAAAGGAGTGAGGATGGCCTGAAGAAATAAGAGCCGAATGGGACCTAAATCTGTCCCATAGGGCTAAAGATTGGGAAAGAATAGGAGACATTATGGCAGTAGTTGGGTACTGCTTGATTCTCCATCTTGATCCAATCCGGTCTCTCAGACTTTGAATATATTGTGGAAAGTTTTGCTAGCCTCGCTGCTAGGAAATATTTGTGTAAGTCTGGGAGACCAAGGCCTCCTTTATATGTATGGCAGAAAACGGTGTTCTGTGATATACGGTAACCGGAAGAACCCCAGATATATTTTAGTATTTTGCTTTGAAGAGATTTTAAATGACATTTTTTAATTGGGATGGGAAGTGCTCTAAAGTAATAAAGAATTCTCGGGAGTAAGGTCCTTTTTATTAAGTTTATTCACCCTAACCAATATAGTTCATGCTTAGACCAGTTTTTAAGATCATTTTCCAATTTCCTGTATAGTGGCGGGTAATTATGGTCATAGAGGGTTTCCGTACGAGATGTCAGTGTGATTCCTAAGTAACTGATGGAGGAGTCTTGCCATTCAAAATTAAATGACTGTTTCAATGAAGAAACGTTAGAGAGAGGGAGCGAGACGTTCAGGGCTTGTGATTTAGTATAATTAACTCTTAGTCCAGAAATCTTGGCAAAATCATTTAGGACCTTGCAAATGTTAGGTAAAGAGATTAAAGGGGATGTGAGAAATAAGAAAATATCATCGGCAAATAAGCCACATTTATGTATTTGATCTCCACAGGTGACCCCCTGAATGTTTGGGTTATGGCATATAGCAATAGCTAAAGTTTCAATAGCTATCGCAAAAATTATAGGGGAAAGAGGGCACCCTTGTCTAGTTCCTCTAGCTATGTTAAATTGTTTAGAATATTGCCCTTGTAGGCGAATTTGCGCCTTAGGATAAGAGTATAGGGAACTCAAGAGTCCCAAAAAACGATTTCCGAAGCCCCATCTTTCCATTAGGGAGAATAAATAAGGCCACGAAACCGAATCAAAAGCCTTTTGGAGATCTAAGGCTAAAAGAAACCCCTGTTGTCTCGCTCCTCCCTCCCAATTAGATTGGAGTATAGAAATGACATCTATGGCCCTTCTTATTTGGTCAGGTCCCTGTCTACCCTTGATAAAACCAACTTGGTCCTTATGTATGTATTTTTTGATGAAGGAAGCTAAGCGGTTGGCCATAATTTTAGTCATGATCTTAACATCATTATTTATTAAAGAGATTGGACGATAATTGGATATTTCTTCTGGATTCTTGTCGGGTGTAGGAATAAGAGTTATAAACGCTGTGTTAAGGTGGATATCTAGAGGTTCTCCCGATGTTTTAGTGTTAAAAAATGTTGTTAGGTGTGGAGCCAGAATGTCAGCAAAGGCCTTGTAATACGGAATGGACAATCCATCAGGTCCCGGAGCTGAGCCTGATTTGAGATTCCTAATGACTTCTGAAACTTCCTCTACGGTAAACTCTGACTCTAGTAAAAAAAAAAATGTGAGGTGTGAAGTGTTGGAATGGGAAGGTCATCAAGAAACCTGGAAATCGGCGCTTTGTTGATTTGAGTAGGAGATTTATAAAGGTTAGAAAATAATTAATGGAAAGCTTCAAGAATCTTGACAGGGTTGGCTGTGGGGGGTTGACCTGAAATTCAAATTTTGGGTATAGAATTGACCCTTATTCTGGGAGAAAGTTTATGGGCCAGCAGTGGCCCTATTTTTTTAGCGTGTACATAAAATGTATTGCTAGACCAGCGGATTGCTTTTTCAGATTGTGTAGTGAGGATCAAATTAAGCTCTAGTTTAGTTTTGTCTAAAAGGGCAGTGGATACTTTTGAGGGGTCCTTTTTGTGGATGGCTCTGAGGGAATCATATTCTTTCTCTAAACGTTCTATATTAGCTTTACGTTTCCTTTTAATTTGCGTGCCTAATTGTATAAATGTACCTCGAATGAAGGCCTTGTGAGCCGCCCAAAGCACCTCAACAGAGGTGTCTTCGTTTTTATTGAGAGAGAAATATTCTAACAAGGCTTCATTAATCTCCTCAACCTTAACTGGGTCAGGAAGGATAGAATCATTGAGTCTCCAAGTACCCATTGTTCTGTTAAGAGAATTGGAGAGCAAGGATACGATAACTAAGGAGTGGTCCGAGAGTGTTGTATCTTTGATATGGACGCTTATAATAAAAGGGAGAACAGGCGCTGGTATCAAGATATGATCAATTCTAGCATATGTATTATGCGGATGCGAGAAATGTGTAAAATCGCGTTATGTAGGATTCATCTCCCTCCAAGTATCTATTAGATTATATGTTGAGAGTAATTTGGCTATTTTAAGACTCTCTCTAGTTGGTCGAGATAATTGGGCTTTAGGGGGTTTGGATTTATCCAAGACCTAGTCAAATGCAACGTTAGAATCACCTCCAAATATTATCGTGCCTTCCAGCAGAGGGTTGAGTGTATCCATTAACACTTTAAAAAAGGAAGCTTGTCCCCTATTCGGGGCATAATAGGAGACCAAGGAATAAAGATGCCCCTCTAAGGTTCCCTTTATTAAGATAAATCTTCCCTCCAAATCAATGTGTTCCAAACTCTTTACAAAATTACAATGCTTAGAGAAAAGAATGGCTACACCCTTGGTTTTAGTTTCAGCTTTGGCCAAGTAAAATTGTGGGTAATGATGATGTATATATTTGGGGCTATACCGCATTGGAAAGTGTGCCTCCTGAAGTAGGAGAACATCTATTTTTTGGGATTTATAGTGGTCCAGAATTTTACGTCTTTTAGTTGGAGAGTTCAGCCCCTAAACATTATGTGATGCTAGTTTAAGAGTAGATTGTGTGGTGTTAGTCATGGAAGCCAAGAAGTATGCACCTATCGTATTCGTCTCTACTCACCCCCAGAAGTCTTCCATCCAGATTTAATCTCATGAACTCCCTCCATAGGAAAGTAAGTCGTTCCAAGAGAAATGTGAGAATGGTAATATAAAATCTATAATGCAAAAACAAATTAGGCATGTACAGAAAACAATATATTAAATAAAGAAAGAAGTAAAAGGAAAGAATGAAAAAGAAAAGATTAGAAAGAAGGAAGAGAATAAAGTCTCCTAGCATAAAAACCAGGGTTCAGGAGGGGAGACTACCTCCCGGAGCCTTGTAACCAAGAAAGATACTCTCTGGCCTTAGGGGCTCAGACAACCTGTCCCTCAGAGACCTACTAGTCTCCAAGGGAGAGGCCGAGGCACACGTGTGCCAGCCCTCCGCAGGGCGTCCTAAAAGTGAATTTTAGAAAAAGGTAAATGAGCAACACAGCTTTGTAATCTTTAAACTGTAAAATGTCCCCCAAGGGAGGAATAAAAAAAAAAAAAAAAAAAAAAAAATTAATTTCCCCCCCCCAAAAAAAACCCCATTTAAGTCAAAGTACTGTAGACTTTAAGAAAAATATCGTCTGCTAAAGAGGTACCTGAAAAGAGCAGAAAAACTAAATTATAACTTAATAATAATAAAAAAATAAAAAATTTTTTTTTTAAAATAAAACACATACTTAACCACTTAACAACCACCTGCCGACAAATAACGTCGACAAGGTGGTTGCTTAACTCTGGGAGGACGTTATATAACGTCCTCCCAGAATCGCGCTCCCGCGCGCCCCCTGGGGCGCGCACACGGGAAACTCCGTGACCGCCGGGTCCAGAGGACCCGGCGGATCACGAATCGCGGTAAATCGCCGCTGATAGCGGCCGTTTACCACGTGATCGCTCCGTCCAATGACGGAGCAATCACTTGTAAACAGACCGGCGTCATTTGATGACGCCGGTTCCTCCCTCCCCTCTCTGTACCGATCGGTACAGTGTGAGAGGGGAGGGGGAGGGAGCGGATGGCAGCAGCAGCACTGTGGGCTGGATCTGTGACAATTGCAGTCACAGATCCAGCCATCCATCCATCCCTGCTCAGCCATCCCTGTGCTATACCCTGCCAATACTCTGCAATACACCCTGCCAATACTCTGCAAAATACCCTGGTGCAATACTCTGCAAAATACCCTGGTGCAATACTCTGCAATACCCTCCACAATACTCTGCAATACCCTCCACAATACTCTGCAATACCCTCCACAATACTCTGCAATACCCTCCACAATACTCTGCAATACCCTCCACAATACTCTGCAATACCCTCCACAATACTCTGCAATACCCTCCACAATACTCTGCAATACCCTCCACAATACTCTGCAATACCCTCCACAATACCCTGTGCAATACCCTCCACAATACCCTGTGCAATACCCTCCACAATACCCTGTGCAATACCCTCCGCAATACCCTGTGCAATACCCTCCGCAATACCCTGTGCAATACCCTCCGCAATACCCTGTGCAATACCCTCCGCAATACCCTGTGCAATACCCTCCGCAATACCCGTGCAATACCCTGCCATACACCGCAATACCCTGCCATAGTCCGCAATACCCTGCCATAGTCCGCAATACCCTGCCATAGTCCGCAATACCCTGCCATACTCCGCAATGCCCGGCAATACTCCGCAATGCCCGGCAATACTCCGCAATGCCCGGCAATACTCCGCAATGCCCGGCAATACTCCGCAATGCCCGGCAATACTCCGCAATGCCCGGCAATACTCCGCAATGCCCGGCAATACTCCGCAATGCCCGGCAATACTCCGCAATGCCCGGCAATACTCCGCAATAACCACTTCCCGCCCTCGGGCCGTCATATGACGTCCTTGACTTTGTGCGGGGATATCTGAATGATGGGAGCAGCTACAGGCATCATTCAGATATCAGCTTTTTCAGCCGGCGATTCCCTACACCATAAGAACAATCATAGCGGCTGTTCCGCCGCTTGATCATTCTTACGGGAGGCGAGAGGGGATGTCCCCCCCCCCCCGCCGCCCTCCGGTGCTTCTACCGACTCACCGCTACGATCAAAGCCAGGATTGTTGTTTTTTTTTTTTGTATTTTTTTCAGGCTTCCCAGCCTAGAGGTGAGATGTGGGGTCTTATTGACACCCCCCCCCCCATATCTCACTGTAAAGAGGACCTGTCATGCCATATTCCTATTACAAGGGATGTTTACGTTCCTTGTAATAGGTATAAAAGTGATCAAAAAAATGTTTAGGGCGGAAAAACATGTCAAACTAAAATAAATAAAGTAAAATGAAGAATAAAATTTTTTTTTTTTTTTAAAGCGCCCCTGTCCCCGTGAGCTCGCATACAGAAGCGAACGCATACGTAAGTCCCGCCCACATATGAAAACGGTTTTCAAACCACACATGTGAGGTATCGGTGCGAACGTTAGAGCAAGAGCAATCATTTTGGCCCTAGACCTCCTCTAACTCAAAACATGTAACCAGTAAAAATATTTAAAGCGTCGCCTATGGGGATTTTTTAAGTAGCGAAGTTTGGCGCCATTCCACGAGTGTGTTCAATTTTTAAGGGCGACATGTTAGGTATCTATTTACTCGGCGTAACTTCATCTTTCACATTATGCAAAAACATTGGGCTAACTTTACTGTTTTTTTTTTTTTAAGCACAAAACATTTTTTTTCCGTAAAAAACGCGTTTAAAAAATTGCTGCGCAAATATCGTGCGAGATAAAAAGTTGCAACAACCACCATTATATTCTCTAAGGTCTTTGCTAAAAAAACATATATAATGTTTTGGGGTTCTATGTAATTTTCTAGCAAATAAATGATGATTTTTACATGTAGGAGAGAAATGTCAGAATTGGCCTGGGTGCTCCAGAACGCCTGAAGGGGCTCCCTGCATGTTGGGCCTCTCTATGTGGCCACGCTGTGTAAAAGTCTCACACATGTGGTATCGCCATACTCGGGAGTAATAGCAGAATGTGTTTTGGGGTGTAATTTGTGGAATGCATATGCTGTGTAGGGATGAGCTTCGTGTTCGAGTCGAACATAAGTTCGACTCGAACATCGGCTGTTCGATCGTTCGACGAAGATCGAACGATTTGGGCCGTTCGCGCCAAATTCGAGTGACGCGAACGGCCCACAATGCACTACGCCATCGCAGTGTCATCCAGGCGCTGTGATTGGCCAAGCATGCACTGTGACCCCGCATGCTTGGCCAATCACAGCGCCGGCAGCGAGGAGAGCAATGATTGGCCACAGGCAGGATGCCTGTGGCCAATTATTGCTGAGGGTGTTTAGTACACGCCCCACACTATAAAAGGCCGCCAGCACGGCGGCCTAGTGTAGTGTGTTCCGGAGCAGGGATAGAGCAGCATAGGCAGGGACAGTGACTTATTTCTTTCTTGCTTAACCTGGATTCCTTTAGTTTAGGGAAAGAGAAGGATAGGTAGGGAGAGTGTCAGTGTGTTTTGTGCTTGTGCTATATTGTGCTTAAAAAAAACATTTTTTCTAGGGACAGAAAACTGTAGGTAGGTAGAGTGTGTCAGTTTCTTTCACTGTCAAAGTCCTTGTTTCCAGGGACCTGGAAGGACAGTGAGTGAATTCTCCTTGTGCTAAATTGTGCTTAAAAAAAACATTTTTTCTAGGGACAGAAAACTGTAGGTAGGGAGAGTGTGTCAGTTTCTTTCACTGTCAAAGTCCTTGTTTCAAGGGACAGAGAAGGACACCTGAAGGTAGCCCTTATTGCTTTTTTCCCATCTCCCTGCAGGCCATCTATTAGAATGTCTGGAAGGCAAACAAGGAGAGGCAGACAGTCAGGAGGCAATAAAAGAGGGCAAGCAGGCTCTGTGTCTGGGGGCAACAGTGCTGGTCGTGGACGCGGTGCATTGTCATCAGCACATGGCCATGGGACACGCTTGTCCTTCTTTTCGGCAGCTGGACATGTTGAGCCACATCATGCCGAAGACTTGGTAGAGTGGATGACCAAGCCCTCCTCCTCCTCCTCATCCTCTCTCACCCAGGCTCAGGGTACTGGAAAAGCAGCTGCCAAAGCGTCCTCTTCCCTGGTATCAATGTCAGACTCATCATCAGTCACTCCTTCCCTAGACCCACCATGTCCTCCTCCTGAGGAGTCCCCCGAACTGTTTCAGCACAGTGTTGGGTACATGCTCCAGGAGGATGCCCAGCGTTTCGAAGGGTCTGATGATGAAACCCAGCTAGAGGAAGGCAGTAGCGTGAGAGCAGACAGAGGGGATGCTCAAGAAGGACACCAATCTGGCAGTCATGTTCCAGCAGCTGCAGCATACTGCCAGATTGGCTCCAGTGATGAGGAGGGAGGTGATGATGAGGTCACTGACTCCACGTGGGTGCCTAATAGGAGAGAGGAGGAGGAGGAGGATGAGGAGGAGGCACATCTCCAACGAGGCAGGATGCCCTTTGGTGGCCAGCGTAAGGGCAGTACACCGACGGAATCACACCGCAGAGCTCCGCCTGTGCAGGGCGCTGCCTCTGCCCGTCATTCAAAAAGTTCTTTGGTGTGGGCCTTTTTTGAGGCTAGTGCATCAGATCGCACAGCTGCTGTTTGCAACATATGTCTCAAGCGTATATCGCGTGGCCAAAACATCAGCCGCTTGGGTACCACATGCCTGACCAGACATATGTTGACCTGCCATGCAGCTCGTTGGCAAGCCTACCTCAAAGACCCACACCAAAGAACAAAGCGGACCTCTCCTTGCACCGCATCAGCTGGGATCTCCAACCCCACTAGAACTTCAGTCCTCTCTGAAACATGCACTGAGAGGAATGAAGGTGTAGAATTAGGTGTGTCACAGCCAAGTACTTGCGGCCACTCTGCTAGCAGTACACCGACGTCCGATTCTAGCAGGCAAATTTCCCTGCCCCAGCTGCTGGACCGTCGAAAGAAGTTCACTCCCAGCCATCCACGTGCCCAGCGGTTGAATGCTAGCTTGGCTAAATTGCTAGCGCTTCAACTGCTGCCTTTTCAGTTGGTAGACTCGGCCCCCTTCCGTGAGTTTGTGCAATGTGCGGTTCCTCAGTGGCAGGTTCCCAAACGCCACTTTTTCTCACGGAAGGCTATTCCGGCTCTCTACCGGCATGTGGAAGGCAATGTCTTGGCCTCGCTGGACAGGGCGGTCAGCGGTAAGGTGCATATTACCGCTGACTCATGGTCCAGCAGGCATGGACAGGGACGTTACCTTTCTTTCACGGCCCATTGGGTCACTCTTTTGGCAGCTGGGAAGGATGCAGGACAAGGTGCAGTAGTGTTGGAGGTTGTCCCACCGCCACGCCTCCAAAATGCTACTACTGGTTGTGACACACCTCTCTCCTCCACCCCCTCCTCTTCTTCTTCCTCCATGGCCTCTTCCTGTGGTTTGTCCTATGAACCAGCGGTGCTCCGTAGCCGTTCACGGGGCTACGCAAGTACGCAGGCAAAAAGATGCCATGCCGTGCTTGCGCTGGAGTGTTTGGGGGACAGAAGCCACACTGGGGCAGAGGTCCTGTCTGCTCTGCAGGGCCAGGCCGAGAGGTGGTTGACGCCACGCCAGCATAAGCCAGGAATGGTGGTTTGCGACAATGGCACCAACCTCCTCTCCGCCCTCCGACAGGGACAACTGACCCATGTGCCCTGTGTGGCTCACGTCCTTAACCTGGTGGTGCAGCGGTTCTTGGGCAGGTACCCGGGCTTACAGGATGTCCTGAGGCAGGCCAGGAAAGTCTGTGTGCATTTCCGCAGATCTTATAATGCCAGTGCTCGCCTGGCTGAGCTGCAAAAGGAGTTGAACCTGCCCAAGAACCGCCTTATATGTGACATGCCCACCAGGTGGAACTCAACGTTGGCCATGCTGCAGCGGCTGCACACGCAGCAGAGGGCCATCAATGAGTACCTGTGCGACTACGGCACCAGGACAGGGTCAGGGGAGCTTGTTTTTTTTTCTCCACGCCAGTGGGGCATGATCAGGGATGCATGCACTGTCCTGGCACCATTTGAGGAGGCCACGAGGATGGTGAGCAGTGACAGTGCATGCATCAGTGACACTGTACCTCTTGTCCACCTGTTGGAGCACACGCTGTGTGGAATAATGGACAGGGCACTTGAGGCAGAACAGAGGCAGGAAGAGGAGGACTTCCTTGCCTCTCAAGGCCCCCTTTACCCAGACAGTGTTCCTTCTGTCCCACCCATCGCACAGGAAGAGGAGGAGGAGGAGGAGGAGGAGGAGGAGGAGGAGGAGGAGGAGGAGGAGGAGGAGGAGGAGGAGGAGGATTGTGTCAGCATGGAGGTGGAGGCTGGCACTCAGCATCATCAGCAGCAGTCTTTTAGGGATGATTTACAGTCCCAAGAAACCAGTGGACTTGTACGTGGCTGGGAGGAGGTGGCTGCGGATCATGTCGTCCTTAGTGACCCAGAGGACTCCGGAGCGAATGCCTCAGCAAACCTACGCTGCATGGCCTCCCTGATCCTGCAAAGTCTGCGGAAGGATCCTCGTATTCTTCGGATCAAGGAGAGGGACCATTACTGGCTGGCCACTCTCCTTGATCCACGGTACAAGGGTAAGGTTGCGGACCTTATGTTACCGTCGCAGAGGGAGCAGAGGATGAGACAACTCCGGGAGGCCTTGCAGAAAGGTCTGTGCAACGCGTTCCCAGAGACTGGGAGGTTACAAACTCCTGGTCCTGGACAACGAGTTGCTGAGGCTTCGGCCAGTCAAAGAAGGAGCGGTGGGGAAGGTGGCCGTCTGACCGATGCGTTCAGACAATTCTTTAGTCCGCAGCCCCAAAGTATGATCGGTTCCAGCAACCATCGCCAGCGTCTGATAAACATGGTGCAGGAATATCTAGGGGCAAGGTTAGACTTGGACACCTTCCCCACCGAAAATCCTCTGGCTTACTGGGTCTTGAGGATGGATCACTGGCCAGAGCTTGCACAGTATGCAATTGAGCTACTGGCCTGTCCTGCATCCAGCGTTCTTTCGGAACGCACATTCAGTGCTGCTGGAGGATTTGTCACGGATCACAGGGTGCGCCTGTCCACCGACTCGGTTGATCGACTGACTTTCATCAAGATGAACCAGTCTTGGATCACCACCAGCTACCACACACCTGATGCTGATATAACAGACTAATTGATTTTAACATGTCACATCCCTTCAAGACTGATGCTGATGCTGAGTGCCTGTGCTGTTATGTTGACTGGCTATCCTCCTCCTCCGAGTCCTCAATGATACGATTGATGATGATAGCTTGGAAGATCATTTTTGTTTTTGGGTGCCGCCACCAGTGGCTAAGGCCCAATTTTTCAGCCCCTGTTTTACAGGGGCGTGTAATTACAATTTTTTTAGCAATAATTTGCCATAGGGCTCATTGCTGTGCTCCAAGTACAGTATCTGTGAGGGGTTGTAGTGTTGTGCCACCAGTGCCTAAGGCCCAATTTTTCAGCCCCTGTTCAACAGGGGCATGCAATTACAATTCTTGATCTAATAATTCACAGCAGGGTCCATTGCTGCACCCACCAAGAGTAACTCTGAGGGCTTACAGTCTTGTGGCAACGCCACCACCACCACCACCACGAAAGGCCCAATTTTTCAGCCCCTGTTCAAAAGGGGCATGTAATTACAATTCTTGATCTAATAATTCACAGCAGGGCCCATTGCTGCACCCACCAAGAGTAACTGTCAGGGCTTACAGTGTTGTGGCACCAGCACCACCATCAAAGCCCCAATTTTTACTACCACTGTTCAACAATTATATGCAATTAAAATTCCTGATATAATAGTTGACAGCAGGGCGTTCCAGCACCAACCAAGAGTAACTGAGTGCTTACAGTGTTGTGCCAACACCAACAACTAAGGGGCCTATTTCTGCAGAGTATATACGGCAGGTCCCTACTTTCAAACATCCAACTTACAAACGACTCCTACTTGCAAACGAAAGAAGACAACAGGAAGTGAGAGGAAATCTACCCCTAGAAAGGAAAATTCTCTCCTGTAAGAATAAATATGGGAGAAAGGGGTCTCATCTGTACTGATGCTTTATCAGCAATCCTTGTTTCAAGAAAAACACCACATTTCAAAAACAGTTGTCATTGGGACGGAAAGTGAGGTGAAATGTTCTGAACAGGGGCACAGACAGCAAAACAAATGTTACAGGGGTGATAACCCTTACCTATGTTTCCCAAAAAGTTTAAAAATAGATTTTTGGGCTGGAGCTACACTTCAACAATGTACCTGTTCAAAATTACAAACAGATTCTACATAAGAACAAACCTACAGTCCCTGTCTTGTATGCACCGCCTGTATACGGCTGTTCAGAGTATATAGGGCCTTTTTTATTTTATGTGCGGGGTTCCCCTTAATATCCATACAAGACCCAAAGGGGCTGGTAATGGGCTGGGGTAGGGGGGGGGGTCATGGGGTAGCTATGCCATTTTTCTTAAAGAATTTCATCCATATTACCGGGACCAGACATTACATTAAAGCCGCAAGCAGTTTTAAATGGCTTTTTTTTCATTTAGAAGTGTCATTTTGTGCAGGGACAGTTCTAAACACGGGAAACACGTGGCACTTCACAGGCATACTTTAGACACCCCCCAGGTACGATATTTAAAGGAATATTTGACTTTTTTTTTTCACTTTATGCATCATTAAAATGACTGCTCCCGAAAAACGACCGTTTTTAAAACTTCTTTTTGCATTGATACATGTCCCCTGGTGCAGAACCCGGGTTCCCAAACCCTATTTATGACAATAACATGCATAATAGTTGTTATAATTAGCACTTTAGAATTCGAACGTTCGCATCCATTGTATTTAATAGGGTTCTAATGTTCATTCGAACTTTCGGTCCGTTCGCGGGTTCTGGTGCGAACCGAACCCGGGGGTGTTCGGCTCATCACTAATGCTGTGTGTGAGAAATAACCTGCTAATATGACAATTTTGTGAAAAAAAAAAAGAGAAAAAAAAAATCTTGATTTTGCAAAGAATTGTGGGAAAAAATGACAACTTCAAAAAACTCACAATGCCTCTTTCTGAATACCTTGGAATGTCTTCTTTCCAAAAAGGGGTCATTTGGGGGGTATTTGTACTTATCTGGCATGTTAGGGTCTCAAGAAATGAGATCGGCCGTCAGTACTTCAGGTGTGATCAATTTTCAGATATTGGCACCATAGCTTGTGGACTCTATAACTTTCACAAAGACCAAATAATATCCACCAATTTGTACTTATTTTTACCAAAGATATGTAGCAGTATAAATTTTGGCCAAAATTTATGAAGAAAAAATAGTAATTTGCAAAATTTTATAACAGAAACGAAAAAAAAATCATTTTTTTACAAAATTTTCAGTCTTTTTCCTCTTATAGCGCAAAAAATAAAAAACCCAACAGTGATTAAATACCACCAAAAGAAAGCTCTATTTGTGTGAAAAAAAAGGACAAAAATTTCATATGGGTACAGTGTTGTATGACTGAGTAATTGTCATTCAAAATGTGAGAGCACCGAAAGCTGAAAATTGGTCTGGTTATTAAGGGGGTTTAAGTGCCCAGTGGTCAAGTGGTTAAAAAAAAAACAAAAAAAACAAACAAAAAAAAACTTAACAAATCAAATGAGGACCATGAAAAAAAAATCCTGGGGAACATGTGAATTGGTGATACAAGGGAGAACACACCAAAAAAAAAAAAATTACATTTCCCAGATGGGAAAGTGCTTGGACTCTAGGACCAAGGAAAAGATGAGGAAAAAAATCAAAAGTGTCACTCCATCAGGTAGGGCCATTGTCCTTTATTTTCTTTGTTTCCCCTTTGTTCCATAAATCGGATTGTGGACTAGTTGGAGTTGGGCGCTTTGTTGATCCGGAACTAATTGGAGAAGTATCCATATCTGCTTCCTGGGATATTAGCTTCAGTTGTAGAAGTAGTCGTTCCCCATCTTGGAAATTGGAAAAGGAATGATTTCTTCCATTCTCTGAGAACTTGACTGCAAATGGGAAGGTCCATCTATACCTGATGTCTTTCTTTATCAGGACTGATATCAAAGGTTTCAGAGCCCTTCTGCGTTGAATAGTAGATGAAGATAGGTCCGCAAAAAATTGTATTGGTTGTCCTTGGTATGTTAATTGAGGTGATGCCCTGGCCTGCTTCATAGCTTCCTCCTTAACTGAATAAAAATGGGGTTTAATAATAATGTCCCTAGGTTTCCCATCCTTCCTAGGGGGTCCTAAGGCTCTGTGAGCCCTATCTAGTTCCAGGCGAGTGAGAGGGGCATCAGGAAGAATAGTTCTGAGTAAGTCCTGGGCTGCATTGGGAATATCCAAGACCGTTTCAGGGATACCTCTGATCCTGATATTATATCTACGGGACCTATTCTCAAGTTCATCAATTCTTGCTATAGCCAAATCCAGCTGTTCTTGCACTGTGTGGATATGATTCATATTTTGGTTAGAAGCAGCAATAGTTTCTTCCATCTTAAATTCTATGGAGTCAATTCTAGAGCCTAAGTTTTTAAAGTCAGCTTTTAAGTCCTTTGTGATTCTATCAGATGTCTGTGCGAGGCCCTTGTTCAAAAGGTCAGAGAATTTTTGAAATAATTCAGCCATTTGATATGATTCAACTCTATGAGGAACTCCTGAGGTAACAGGAAAAGCCTGGTTAGCTGTATTATGTCCCTGAAAAGCAGGAGGATAGTCTGGGAGAAAGCAGGTATTGGGGGTCTCAGGTGAAGGAGGAGAGATGTTATATACCTGCAGAGAGTCACCTTGGGGTCCTGAGAAGATTATGGGTGCTGTGGAGTATCCAGCCAATCTTTGGTCTGTGAGGCAGGGTGTATTTGCTGCTGAGATCTGAGGCGCGGCGGGCCATCTTGGATTTTCCAGCCGACATTAGAATCCCAAATTACGGCCCCAAATCCTCTAAATACAGAAAGAAAAGTGTCTGGGGGTGTTCCTCGGGTTCCCCTTAGTAAACTGTGGCTTTTTGGGGAGAGTGAAATCGCTGTGTGCGCCGCTATGGACGCCGCTGCGGAAGGCTGGGACGGAGCTCACGGCTCAGGCAGCCATCTCCTGAGCTCCGCGCATGAGCACTCTGAGGTATGAAATTTAAAGGAATATTTCACTTTTATTGTTTCACTTTAAGCATTATTAAAGTCACTGCTCCCGAAAAAACATCAGTTTTTAAAACATATTTTTGCATTGATACATGTCCCCTGGGGCAGGACCCCAAACACTTTTTATGACAAATAGCTTGCATATAAGCCTTTAAAATGAGCACTTTAGATTTTTCATGTTCGAGTCCCAAGGACTTTAACGGTGTTCGGATGTTTGAACAATTTTTTTTGCCTGTTCGCATGTTCTGATGCAAGCCAAACTGGGGGGTGTTCGACTCATCCCTACTGAACAACAACAACAAAGTCCCAGAGAGCCAATGAGCAACTGCATAGTTTGCAGAAATACTGTGTGCTCCTGATCAGAAACAATTTTCAGTAATGGTTCATGCTGTCACAGTATGGATCAATCATTTATTGTCACTGCAACATGTCCCGTTAGTGGTGCCTGAATACAACTCAGCAGCATTGGATGGGTGACACAGGGAAAACTTTTCTGGCACTAATTATCTCTGTTTAAAAAAAAAAATGGTACCATATCATCTTTTTAAACTATTTATTAAGATTGTCAAACCAGTGGCAGTAAGATTACTGACATTAGGCTTTTTGAAAAAGTTAAATTAATCAGTGTGTAAGTTAATTGACAGGATGTTATAAATAAATAGAACGTCATTCATTGCTGGAGAGTAAGGCAGAGCACCAACCCATTACTACATCTGGGAGCAAGAGGTTAACCAGATAATTAACCTTTCTAATTGAAGGGTTACTTAAAAAAAAATCACTTGATTTTAAAATAATAATAATGCAAATGTATTATAGCAGTTGGCTTTTAAACAGCACTTGGCGTAAGAGACCTACAAGGGGTTGATTTACTAAAACTGAAGAGTGTAAAATGTGGTGCAGCTGTGCATAGAACCCAATCAGCTTCCAGGTTTTATTGCCAAAGCTTACTTGAACAAGCTGAAGTTAGAAGCTGGTTGGCTACCATGTACAGCTGCACCAGATTCTGAGTGCTCCAATTTTAGTAAATTCCCCCCAAGTGTCATAATAAATGAAACAAGTTGATGCTTTCTTTTTCTTTAAAGGGGGTATCATGATGTCTGAATAACCCTTGGTAGAAATACAGAATGACAAAAATGTGTAGCGGGGTATTCCCCTTTAATACAGAGACTACATCTCCCAGTACATCTTGCAGCACCCAGGGTGCATTGCTCCGGAACAGAGACTGCTGGGGCAGACTTTATAAAGGGGAGGTGGAGTTTGTTCTGTCTCTTTTGGACACCCCCTCTCCTAGCAAGAGGATCTCTGTGCTGAACTGCTGTATGCACAAGGCCTGGAGCCTGGGCCTTGTGCTCTTTTCCAAAGAGCCCCTCTGCCAGCCTAGCAGAGCCTTAGAGACATCTTCTCCTCCTTGCTGCAGTACACCAGAAGGATTGAAGACTTGGATGTTGGTGGATTCCTGTTCCCAGACGAATCGGCGGAGGAAACGGACTTGTCCGGGTGGTGAGAGCTGTTTAAAGACAGACACTTTATCTTTACTATTCGTTGGGATTACAAAGTTGTTCTTCAAGTGCACCACCGAAAGATTGCTAGCGAATATTGTTTCACTGAACTTCCATTTAGATCAGTCAGGCCTGACTGCATAGGTAGACATTGCTGGGTGTTAGTCTACCCATGAGGGGAAGTAGCTGTGAAAGGGCAGAGCTAGAGTTGCATAGCAATACTTTATTATTCTGATTACTCTGTTTATCTTTATTACTGTTTATTGCAGGGATCTGCAACTTGTTATACTGTTGTTTATTACTTGCCCATTAGCCTCAGTAAAATATCTGGGTCAAGTACATTGGTGTTAGTTTCACTTACTTTAATAGAAGTTTTAAAGTATATCACTGTGTGTTTGCCATAGGACTGCGTCACCTAGAGTTGCGGTCACGCGGTCCTATCTCCCCTTACTAGCTGTGCCACGGGAGGTTAGAGCCGATTGCCAGGGGTTGACAGCGGTGCACTACAGGGCCCAAAACAAAACTAGCGGCTCTCTTAACTGGGGGTAGCGCTACACGTGGGGGCTCGAGTCCGGGATCTCTGTACGTTGCAATCAAGCCGGTCAGAAGTACCAGCATGGACACGCTAGCAATGTCACAATGGTGCGCAGCGGCTGGCACCGATCCAACCGCGGCGGTAGTTATTGAACTCCCGGGGGGATCTTGCAAGAAGAAGCGATAAAGCAGCTAATAATGTCACTATCACCGAGCCAGAAAGCATGGGTGAGGGATACAAGGTCAAATGCCTCGTTTACGTACGCACTGGTAGAATGGAAAGACGAAATCCCAGAGCAATTTAAAAGTCCAAGTATACAAGCCATAGATAATCAGATCTATAACTTGATACATACGCTGCCAGTGAAGGGAGAATGGTTCCAGACACCAAAACCATCATCTCCGCAGATATCTCCACCGCCTGCCACCCTCAGCGCAGAATTATGCGTGGTCCTGGGGGAGATTGTAGCCCAGTGTAAGAAGGATCCTACAGACTACCAAATGTCAGCATACAGAAAACTTGGAGTATTCTCTGGAAGGAAACCTGTACCTTCGGGTGAAGAGGGGTTTGAGGAGTGGTTAGACGGCGCCACTCAGGCCTTGGAGGAATGGGAGGTCCCAGAACCCAGAAGGAAACAGAGAATCGCAGAGAGTTTGAAGGGGCCTGCTCTGGAGGCCATATGCAACCTTAGGCTAAGTAAGAAGGACTGTGATGCGCAGGATTATCTGGACATTCTGCAGAATGTGTTCGGCGGGACGGAAAAGGTCCCTGAACTTACTTACCAGCTGGAACACTGCTACCAAAGGCAAGGAGAAAAGCTGTCAGACTTCATAAGACGCCTGGATAAGATCCTGCACCAGATCTTGCTGAAGAAAGGAATTGATCCCAGGAAAGTGGATGAGGCCTGTGCCCAGCAGGTGTTGAGGGGAGCTCAACCCTTAGACCCCATCGCATTAGTGCTACGCATCCGGCAGGACGGGAGCAGCCTAGAATACCCCGACTTGATCCGGATAGTCAGGGAGGAGGAGGCTATGTTGGAAGACAAAAGGAGGAGTCAACATACTGAACCAACTACCCTCCCTGCGGTGGGAGTCAGATCAGCTATGGCTACTGAACGGGACTCAGAAGTGGGGATCCTGAAGTCCCAAATGACCCAGGTGCTGGATCTTTTGACCACACTCCTGTCTAAAAACTCAGGAATGAAGGAACCCGAGGAAATTAAGAATGAACCACGCCAGAGCAGTTCAACACCAACCTCCCCACAGAAGAGAAGAGAGATTGTCTGTTTCAACTGTGGAGGTGTAGGCCACTACCAGCGAGTATGTCCAAGTCCACGAATGGAGACAGAAGGCTGGCGGAGGCCTCAGAGAAGTGACCCAAGAATGGAGAGAAGATCCGGGCCTTCAAAAATAACTTTCCCTGAACCTGCGAGGGAACGGTGGAGGACACCTGCAGTTTATGCCGTCTCAGTGAACAACGCCTATCAGCCTTCCAAACAACGCCAGAAACGGCATTCCCAGCGCCGGAAGCTGAAGAGAGCACAAGTCCAAGTATGCCAGCCTGCAGTTACAGGTGTTTCCAAAAGGACTGCTACCCAATTGGAAGGTCCTCTGCCTGTAGTGCCTGTTCTGATCGAAGGGATCTACACCAGAGCCATCCTTGATACAGGTTCTCTGGTTACCGTAATGACCAGAGACTTTTACAAGAAGTACCTATCATACCTGCCCCTGGAAGAGATGGAAGACACCAAGATTCAGGGTATCCAAGCAGAAGAGTACTCTTGTGATGGATGTGTGCGGGTCAAGTTGTCATGTGATCCATTGAGGGCTGGGGAGCCCCAGAAATTTGAGACACTGGCCATTGTCTGTCCATGGCTGCCAGGGCCCTCAAGATGCTCTCTCATCATTGGGACCAATACCGATCTGGTGAAACAGCTTTTAGCCCCTGCTGTCCCCATATGTGATCCCTTACCCTCACTGCCAGAAGAAGGATCCATAGCAGTAGTGGAAGAAACCAATCTGCAGGAGGCAGAAGTACTCAAAGAGGCTAGTGAGCATATCATGTCTGAGCCAGTGGAACAGAGAAAGCGAAGAGTTAAGTATCCTCTCAAGAGACCGACTTGTGAAGTGATGGGTGAGAGCACCGAAGAAGTTAACCTCACCCCTCAAGGGTTGCCAAGAGAGCCTGACCTTTTCACCACGGATTTGGTGGAGGGCAACCACAGCTCACTTCCTGGCACAGTTAGACAGGTCGCCCCCACTGAAGCGACCTGTGGACAGGACAGCTCCCCATCATATGATGATTGGTGGGAGGCTCCTCTGTCAATTCTATGCAACCGCATTGAAGCTAAAATGTTTTGCAGATCTAGAAATGTTAGATGTCTTTGGGGACCAAAGATTCAAAGTGGGGGGAGTGTGTAGCGGGGTATTCCCCTTTAATACAGAGACTACATCTCCCAGTACATCTTGCAGCACCCAGGGTGCATTGCTCCGGAACAGAGACTGCTGGCGCAGACTTTATAAAGGGGAGGTGGAGTTTGTTCTGTCTCTTTTGGACACCCCCTCTCCTAGCAAGAGGATCTCTGTGCTGAACTGCTGTATGCACAAGGCCTGAAGCCTGGGCCTTGTGCTCTTTTCCAAAGAGCCCCTCTGCCAGCCTAGCAGAGCCTTAGAGACATCTTCTCCTCCTTGCTGCAGTACACCAGAAGGATTGAAGACTTGGATGTTGGTGGATTCCTGTTCCCAGACGAATCGGCGGAGGAAACGGACTTGGACTTGTCCGGGTGGTGAGAGCTGTTTAAAGACAGACACTTTATCTTTACTATTCGTTGGGATTACAAAGTTGTTCTTCAAGTGCACCACCGAAAGATTGCTAGCGAATATTGTTTCACTGAACTTCCATTTAGATCAGTCAGGCCTGATTGCATAGGTAGACATTACTGGGTGTTAATCTACCCATGAGGGGAAGTAGCTGTAAAAGGGCAGCGCTAGAGTTGCATAGCAATACTTTATTATTCTGATTACTCTGTTTATCTTTATTACTGTTTATTGCAGGGATCTGCAACTTGTTATACTGTTGTTTATTACTTGCCCATTAGCCTCAGTAAAATATCTGGGTCAAGTACATTGGTGTCAGTTTCACTTACTTTAATAGAAGTTTTAAAGTATATCACGGTGTATGTTTGCCATAGGACTGCGTCACCTAGAGTTGCGGTCACGTGGTCCTATCTCCCCTTACTAGCTGTGCCACGGGAGGTTAGAGCCGATTGCCAGGGGTTGACAGCGGTGCACTACAGGGCCCAAAACAAAACCAGCGGCTCTTTTAACTGGGGGTAGCGCTACATATGTTTAAAAGCAAGCTGGTGGGATAAAAATATAGGATTGTTAACTTGTTTTCAGAGAAGCAGTTGGTACTTTTCATGCCTGCTCATCTTTTTTTTTTTCGCAAGGAACCATATACAGTAATTGTTTAAGGGCCATGCCACATTAGCAATTCTTACAAGAATTAAGATCCATCCCCCCCCTTTAAACAGTTTGGTGTAGACTAAAGGAGGTCCCCTAGTTACAAACATCCGACTTACAAATGACTCCTACTTACAAAAAGTGGGAGATATCAGGAAGTGAGAGGAAATCTACCCCTAGGAAGGAAAATTCACTCCTGTAGAAGTTATTATGAGAAAAAGGTGTCTCCACTGAGGCTTTATCACCAAGGCTTGTTTCCACAACAACCCAAAACCTTCAAAATCCAATTGTCATTGGGAAAGAAAGTGAGGTGACATCTTCTGAACAGGGGCACAGACAGCAAAACAAATGTTACAGGGATGTTAACCCTTCCCTATGCTATCCAAAAAGCTTAAAAAACATGTTTTGGGCTGGAGCTACACTTAAAAAATGTACCTGTTCCAACTTTACAAACAGATTCAACTTAAGAACAAACCTACAGACTCTATCTTGTTTGTAACCTGGGGAGCACCTGTATTAAAAGGCAACAGCACCAAATTTCAAATTGTAGAAGAAAAACACTCAAACCCTTTTAGCCATGGCTTACTTTTTACAAATATTATACGAAAGAAGAATTTACCAGTACGGGAAGCCTAAACACATTGCCAGTGTTCCCTTTGGAAGATTTCATTGACAGCCCAAAATCTTAAATAATCTCCAATTTTTAGTCCCATTTTCTTCAGGAAAAACTGAAAGAGTGTGGCTCCCTGACCAAGTTCCTGACCTTCCCCTACTCTATCCACAATGAAAAACAAACTATTTTTTGTAAATTGCAATAAAAAACACTGTACCCCTTTTTAGCCATGAGGTACTCTTTGCATGTATTACACCCAAATTTTTTTTTACTTGTGCAGGAAACCTAAAAACATGGCCAGTGTTCCCATTGGAGGATTTCTGTTCCAGTGACAACTTAAAATCCTTATTATATACAATGATCGTTGGGACAAACTGTAAGGGTGATCACATTTACAGGGGTTCTGATCTTCCCCTTCTATATCCAAAATGAAAAAAAAAAAAAAAAAGTAATAATAAAAAAAAATATAACTTTTATAAATAAAAAGATATACTACAAAAAAATATATGTCTAGCCAAAATATTTTGTTTTTAGCTTTGGATAGAGTAAGGATAACCTCTGTCAGGGTATTTATTTTTATTATTGGTGAAATTTCCCTTCACTTCCTGTCTCAGAGACACAACAAGAAGTTAAAAGGAAATACCCCAAAGTGAAGGGAATTCCCCTCTTAGTTAGTTGTCCCATGGAACAGGCGTCCCACTTCAAATCCCTCCCTCTTGGGGACACACACACAGCAATTAAAAACCAGACAGAAGGTCTAATCCTTCCTCACTTTATCCAAAACTAAAAAAAAAAATTGTTGCCTAGAGATTCACTTTAATATTTACACCCTGTATGTAATGCAGAACAAATAAGAGTTTCATAGTTTTATATAGTATAGCGCTGTGCTTGGCTTTGGGGTCCCATTAGAATCTTATTGTACCACATAGAAGCTGCCTCATCAAATATGAAATAATATTTGTCTATTCCATCATATTGTAAGAAAATGTGGTTGGCCAGTCACTAGGCTTGTGCAATTCGTTTCGTAACTAATCGAAATTCGTCCGAATTTAGCAACTTTCGGACATTCGGAAGCATTCGAATTTCCGAACAAAGCAATTACGAATAAAACCGAATCCGAAATAAATTATACCGCAAAATAGCGAATGCCCGAATGTCTTCGGCATAATTCGTTATGAAAAAAGTTACGAATGTACGAATCCATACGAAGCACAATAACACTCACTCTGCTCTGCTCTCTGCTTCTCCCTGACCGTGCTGAACTCCCTCTCAAAATGGTGTACAGGGGCGGAGGCTATAGCCGCTTGTAAAAAACGAAAGTAAAATACGAGATTTCTAATCCATTCGAAGCACAATAACACTCTGCTCTGCTCTCTGCTTCTCCCTCACCGTGCTGAACCCTCTCAAAATTAGAGGTCGACCGATATGGGTTTTTCTCTGGCCGATGCCGATATTTAGAAATTGGGGCGGCTGATGGCCGATATATGATGCCGATTTTTGTGGCCGATATTTTAGGCCGATTAAAAAAAAAACAAAAAAAACACCTCACCCACTCCATTCCTTCCTGCTTACTCCTGTCACTCTAGCACACACTTGATGTCCTCAGTACAGATGGCACTGGTTGGTGGCACTGGTTTGGAACTGGCAGGTGGCACTGGTTTGGAACTGACAGATGGCACTGGCAGGTGGCACTATTGGCACTGGCAGGTGGCACTGGTTTGGAACTGACAGATGGCACTGGCAGGTGGCACTGGCTGGCATTGGCAGGTGGTACTGGTTTGGAACTGACAAATGGCACTAGTTTGGGACAGAAGGCACAGATTGGCAGTGGCACTTGCAATTGGAACTGGTTGGCACTGGCAGGTGGCACTGGCGGGTGACACTGGTTGGCACTGGCTGGTGGCACTGACAGATGGCACTGATTGGCACTGGCTTGTGGCACTGACAGATGGCGCTGGTGGCACTGACAGATGGCACTGGCTGCTGGCACCGATTGGCGGTGGCACTGATTTGGGTGGCACTGACAGATGGCACTGATTGACACTGGCTGGTGGCACTGAAAGATGGCACTGATTGACACTGGCTGGTGGCACTGATTGACACTGGCTGGTGGCACTGGCAGATGGCACTGGCTGGGGCACTGACAGATGGCACTGGCTGGGGCACTGACAGATGGCACTGGCTGGGGCACTGACAGATGGCACTGATTAGCACTGGCTGGTGGCACTGACAGATGGCACCGATTGGCGGTGGCACTGATTGGCACTGGCTTGTGGCACTGACAGATGGCACTGATTGGCACTGGCTGGGGGCACTGACAGATGGCACTGGCTGGGGCACTGACAGGTGGCACTGGCTGGGGGCACTGGCAGATGGCACTGGCTGGGGGCACTGGCAGATGGCACTGGCTGGGGGCACTGGCAGATGGCACTGATTTGCAGTGGCACTGGCAGGTTTCACACTAAGCCGAGTGTAATGTGTGAAACTGACAGAGAGGAGAGAGAGAGAGAGCTGTTAGAATTGAGCTCGATGTGCTCGATGTGGGGGTGGGCGGGACCCAGCAGCTAAATTACACCAGCCAATGATTGGGCTGCTTTAGACGTAGTGGCCCGCCCAGATACCATCCCATTGGCTGGTATAATATATCTGCTGGGTCCCACCCACCCCCGACATCAAGCTGACAGCTCCTCTATCTCTCCTCTTACTTTCAGTTTCACACACACACAGCACGGCGCTTGATGCTGCTGAGTGTGGAGGAGTGTGGAGGAGGGAGGAGGAGGGAGGAGGAAGGGCAGCCAGTGAAATATATTGGCCCAGTTTTGATAATAATCGGCCAAAGGCGATTTATCAAAAATGCCTAAATATCGGCCGATATATCGGCCAGCCGATATATCGGCCAGCCGATATATCAGTTGACCTCTACTCAAAATGGTGTACAGGGGCGGAGGCTATAGCCGCATGTAAAAAACAAAAGTAAAATACGAGATTTCGAATCGTTACAAATAACCGCTATGTATTTAGAAAAGTACAAATCCATTCGAAGCACATTAGGAATAATAGGCAGCGTCGTTGTGAGAGAGACACTGAAAATTACGAATCAACGAACCCAAAAAAAGTTACGAAAGTAGGAGTTGTGTCCAGAATCAACGAAAAACAATGTACCCTACCGAAAGTACGAATTATAAATCAACTAAAAATTACGCTTGCAAAAATACGAATTAGTCCGAACACGAAAAATCCCGTCTAGCAAAATTACGAATGATTACGAATCAACAGGACCGAAAAGAAACGAACCGAAACTAAACAAATTTTTCCGTTGTGCACAAGTCTACCAGTCACCCAGCATTCACATACTATTTATATATTTTATTACAGGTATTTACATTGTGTCAACAATTTACATACACACATATTGTACATTCACATCAGTCCCTGACCTCAAGGAGCTTACAATCTAAAGTCCCTATCTCACATACATGGGTACACTTACCAGGGCCTTTTAGACAGAAGCTAATTAACCTACCAGCACGTGAAAGGAAATCTGAGCACCTGGAGGAAAACCACACAAGCACAGGTAGTGTCATAAATGGGATGTGAAACGATGACCTCAATACTGGAAGGCAGACTCATGAACTACTAAGCCATTGCTCATATTATATTGTTTTTGAACTTAGCTAAATAAAATAAATTATACCTGATTAAAAAAAAAAAAAAAAAAGTAAAATAATTATGATTTATAGACTAAAAGATTAAAATGTCAACTAAGGCTGCACACACTTACGTTTTTCAATCATATGCGAGAAATTCTTTTTTATTAATGGATAGTTGGATGCTCACAGCTTCACTCATCTGAATGAACATTCTACTGTTTTAGTAAATCAGTCCATCTGCATTTATATAAATGAACATGATTTAAACTAGCTAGCATTTTAGATTTAAAATTCAATGCACTGTTCACTTTATTCAGATTCCAAACATATTTGTACAACTTCAGTCAATTTCCAAGTTTGGAATATTTGGCCACATATGGATATTACCACTATGTGCAGGTGGCTACAATTTATTTCTGAGCTGTGTAAAAAGCAACATTTATCACAGATAAGGGAATCTATAAATCATGCTCAGCAGTGTAATTGCATATTACAGATCTGATTCTGTTTATCAAAAGTGAAACAAAAATCTACCACTGATCTCCTCTCCTCTTTGTGCCTATTTTACGCGTATCATGCTCATACTCTACCACACAATTATTTTCCGATTTCTCTCTTAAATACAGGTATAAAAATATTGGCCAAGATCTTGCCTAACTGGCTAAGACACCTCAGTGGATCAGAGCTCCATATTATTAGCTGAAAGCAAGTTAGGGTCAATGGCGCCCTTTCTTAGCCATTTCCTATTAGGAACGGGATGAAACAGGGGTGTCCTTTGTCTCCACTCTTCTTCACGCTGACTCTTGAGCCCTTAGTTTGTAAAATTAGATTAAATTCTAACATTCATGGTATTCAACTCGGTCTGGTGGAACGTAAGCTTTCGGCCTATGCAGACGATATTCTATTTTTGGGACAGATCTGCTTATTTCACTTTCTAACATAATAGCGGAACTGAAGGCATTTAAAACCAATTATAGTACATCAGAAATCCTACCAATTAATAAGCCCCAAGCCTTGACTACACGTGTGCAAAAAGCCTTTTCTTTCTCGTGGAGCCAGGGATCCTTAACCACTTCAGCCCCGGAAGAATTTACCCCATTCCTGACCAGAGCACTTTTTGCGATTCGGCACTGCGCCGCTTTACCTGACAATTGCGCGGTCGTGCGATGTTGTACCCAAACAAAATTGACATCCTTTTTTTCCCACAAATAGAGCTTTCTTTTGATGGTATTTGATTACCTTTGCGGTTTTTATTTTTTGCGCTATAAACAAAAAAAGAGCGTCAATTAAAAAAAAAAGCAATATTTTTTACTTTTGCTATAATAAATATCCCCAAAATATATATATAAAAAAACAAATTTCTTTCTCAGTTTAGGCCGATATGTATTCTTCTACATACTTTTGGTAAAAAAAAAAAAAAAAATCGCAATAATCATATATTGATTGGTTTGCCCAAAAGTTATAGCGTCTACAAAATAGGGGATAGTTTTATGGCATTTTTATTAATTTTTTTTTTATCAGTAATGGCGGCGATCTGCGACTTTTATTGTGACTGTGACATTATGGCGGACACATCGGACACTTTTGACACTATTTTCAGACCATTGTCATTTATACAGCGATCAGTGCTATAAAAATGCACTGATTACTGTGTAAATGACACTGGCAGGGAATGGGTTAAACACTAGGGGGCGATGAAGGGGTTAAGTGTGTCCTAGGGAGTGATTCTAACTGTGGGGGGGGGTGGGCTACAAGTGACATGACAGCGATCACTGCTCCTGATCACAGGGAGCAGTAGATCCTTGTCCTGTCACTAGGCAGAACAGGGAAATGCCTTGTTTACATAGGCATCTCCCCGTTCTGCAGCTCCGTGACATGATCGCGGGACACCGGCGGACATCGAGTCACGGCACGGTCACGGAGCACGCGGCTGCAAATGCAAAGCAACGTACGGGTACGTTGCTTTGCACAGCCGTGCCATTCTGCCGACGTATATCGGCATGAGACGGTCGTCAAGGGGTTAAAATATTTAGGCATTCAACTTTTCGGTACTATAACCAGTTATATATGCATAATTACACACCCCTGCTGTATATTGTACTCAGGTGGTCAACAACACTCAGCGGCTCCTACAGGGGCACCGCTACATAGGTCCACTTTAATACACTATATGGCCACACATAGATGAACATACCTCCAAATAGTTGAGTTCAGGTGATTGCAGTTTAGGGTACTGTTAGGGCCATTGAGTAAAAAGTACAGTACAAAGCCGCTTAGACTGAGTAAAGCTCTTTTCAGTTCTAGTTTGAATGTGTACCTGTGTACAAAGCTAGGTCCATAAAGACCTAGTTTGAAGAGTTTGGTGTAGAGGCACTTGAGTGGGCTGCACAGTCATGACCTCAAACCTAGATTCAAGATAACTTGGAACACTGATTGTGAGCCAAATCTTCTTGTTCAAAATCAGTATGTGACCTCACAAATGTTATTTTCACCGAATGGGTACAAATTCCTGCAGACACTCTCCAAAATCTTGTGGAAAGCTTTACCAAAAGAGTGGAAGCTGTTATAGTTGCAAAAGAGAGGTCAACTCCATATTAATGCACAAATTCCCAATTTTGGAATTGAACGCTTATATAGTTATTTTAACACAAGGTAAAAGTGTTTAATTCTACATATACTTAGACCACAGTAGCAAAAAAATCGTTTCGCAATGCCACTCTCAACAATTAGCCAACCTCTAAAGCAAACTCCAGTTAAATTTAGATTAAGAAATTACCATTGCTTTGCTGTTGTCACTGTTGTGCTGAAAGTACCATCAGTGTTTTTAATATTTGTCTGAATGTTCCCCTGACACAAAATAAGTGTGTACTGTATCACATTTTTTAGCCTTAGTGGAATCTCTAACCACCCATTCAAATGTGTTGGTGTACAACCTAAAATATACAGTATATAAATGTCATTTGCTTTTTATTTTAATTTTTTTTAGACTATGGTCACTACTGTTGAAATTCATTGATAGGCTATATAAAGTACACTTTTGATACGGTTTCCAGGAAAATGTACCTTCTGTACAAATGAATTGCAGTCCATGTAAAATTTTCCTAAAACACTGTAAAAGGTGCATTACATTGCAAATGCAACACATGAAGAGAAGACAGAGGTTTAAATGTAGTCATAAGTGGTATGGATGGCAATGATTTGTCAAAAGATCATTTTTTCCTAGAAATTTATTTTTTATTTTTCAGGATCTCTGTGACTTTCTGGTCCAGGGTTGGTAACCCTCCAAAGTAGGAAAGTCTTCATTCTTTCCTATGGTTTTGCCCTTTTAAAATATTTTATATAATTTTGTTGTAAAAAATAAGCCAAATAAATTGCCTCTTTTAGGTAATGCCAAATAATTTGAACATCATTTTTTTGTAACTTTAAATCTTTAACAACTTTTAAGTTATGACAAACAATCCTTTCTTACCTTTTCAGCATATCATTTTTAGCATTTGCCCATCTGCTATTTTTGTAGGGTCATAGTTACAGCATGGGAAGTTAACAGGTGAGTAAGTGAACTTCAGATGATCACCAATGTATAGATAATACTTACTTAAAATCAAGACACCACCTCTGTGCCTTAGGATATGACCAAGAGCAGTGATTAAACAATCGGTTAAATTTACTTATTCATATTTAAGTTACAATATTTTTTTCATTTATGATTTTGTAAATGTATTCCCCCCCCCCCCATGTTTGTTTGGCATTGTTTTTTAAATTACACCCAGGTAGATAGAAATATAGAAGAGTGATGGCAGGAAAAAATCCAAGTGGTCCCTTGAGTCAACCCCATTTTTTAAAAATGTTTATATATTCATTCTATATATTTAGGTTTTATTTATTTATAATTTAAAGTCATTGTAAAGTCTTGTTTTTTTTTTTGAAAATTAACAAACATGTTTTACTTACCTGCTCTGTGCAGTTAATTTGCACAGGGCAGCCCAGATCCTCCTCTTCTCAGGTCCCTCTTCGCTGCTCCTGGCCCCTCCCTCCTGTTGAGTGACCCCACAGCAAGCAGCTTCTATTAGGGCACTGAGCCAAGCTGCAGCTCCGTGTGTCCATTCAGAAACAGAGCTGTGGTTCGGCCCCGCCCTCTCTCTCTCTCCTGATTGGCTAACTGACTTTAATTGACAGCAGCGGGAGCCAATAGCGCCACTGCTGTGTCCCAGCCAATCAGGGGGGAGAGTCCTGGACGACCGAGAGACTCGATGACATAGATGGACAGAGAGAGGGCTCCGGTAAGTATTAGGGGGGCTGCTGCACACAGAATGTTTTTATCTTAATGCATAGAATGCTAGAATACTACCTCATTATGTGCCACTTACCTGCAAACGAAGCCCACGATGTTCACGATGTCCCCACTGATGGATGCTTCCATCTTCATCACTCTTCCTTCCGGGGCCGTGGACTCCGGGTCTGTGACTGGCCACGTGACGTCACTCTTGCACATGCGCGCGGGAGCTGCCAGTCACAACACAAGCCCCTTAGAAACGGCATGATCGTATCCTTTCTTCAGTGCACAGGTTTCGGAGATATTTCCAGTACCTACAGGTAAGCCTTATTATAGGCTTACCTGCAGGTAATCGTGGTGTAACTGGGTTTACAACCACTTTAAATGCCTCTGCTGGAAGTCTATTCCCAGCATCAACTACTCCTTTCCTAAAATAATACATTCTAATGCCTAGTACACACGAACGGGTTTTCCGTCGGATAAAAAAACGGTTGTTTTCCCGACAGAATTCCTCTCAGGCTGCCTTGCATACACTCGCTCAGACAAAAGTCCGCCCGTCCAAAGCGCACTGACGTACAACACGTACTACGGCACTATAAAGGGGAAGTTCCATTCCAACGGAGCCACCCTTTGGGCAGCTTTTGCTGATCCTTATGTTAGTAAAAGTTTGGTGAGAGATGATTCGCGCTTTTCAGTCTTCGTGCTTTCAGTTCGTTACAGCGTGACGAATGTGCTATCTCCATTACAAACGCTAGTTTTACCAGAAAGAGCGCTCCCGTCTCATACTTCATTCTGAGCGTGCGTGTTTTTCTGCCCGTCGGAAAATCATACAGACGAACAGATTTCCCGCTCTAATTTTTGGCCTGACGGGAAAAAAGAGATCCTGATCTCTTTTTTTGTCCGGCAGTTTTCCCGTTGGAAAAACTGTGATGGAGCATACACACGCCCGGGATTCCCGACGAAAAGCTCTCATAGCAGTTTTCGCATCAGAAAAGCCAGTCGTGTGTACGAGGCATAAGATTAGTTTTGAACTTTCCTCATGCTAGTAGTTTGAAGTCATGTCCACGTGTTCTTAAACTTAGCGTTATATTTGCATCCTCCTGAACGCAATTCACACGATAAATGTATTTAAAAGGTTTCAGTTGTGTCTCACCTTTCTCTTTTTTTCCTCAAGACTGTACATCTTAAGTTTCTGACGTCTGTTCCTATACGTTTTATCCCCAGACCATTCACCATTTTGGGTTCGTTCTAGCACATCAACATCTTTTTGAGGTCTCCAGGACTGGACACAATATTTTAAATGAGGTTTAACTCTATATAGGTGTAGCGGGGTGTTCCATTTAAGGGGAGTGTCTGAGTGGTAATTAGGCTCAGACACACTGATTGTTAGGGTTAATAGACCATTTCTGTTGATGGGAGATAGTGTTGGTGCACAGTTCCCTGTGGCCTACAGGGGGCGCTGTCGCAATGGGCCAGGGTTGAACCACCGATGCAGGGCTGCGCCTTTTGTGTCCCCTCTCGGCAGTAGTACGGAGGGGCGGGGAACCTGCTGTGCCTGTTGGGAGAGGGTATAAAGGGGGCGGACATCTTCCTTTCGAGGTCCACGCCCAGGGTGTGTGTGGTTCGTCCGTGCCCAGGCACCTTCGGCCTGGGCGTGAGGAGAGTCGTCTCCGGGTGCCTTAGGCCCGGAGGTGGAGTTCCTGTTCCATCCCAGACACCTTCGGTCTGGGGTGAGGTACTATTTTGAAGGCCCGGGGCCCAGCAACCTTCGGCTGGGGTCTGCTAGGGATCGAGGACTCCCAGGGTGCCGCCTTGCGAGGGGACCCGTATCTGAGATGAGGAGGCAGGGAGGTAACCCTTTCCGAAGACCCAGCGCAGAGTCGTGGTGACGGTGAGGGCCTCTGGTAACTCTCCAGAGAGATGTGTTTCTCCTTGACATGGGCCAAATGCTTTAAGAGGGAAGTTCACGTTCAGGTCAGTGGCAGTGACCCTACTCGTTCAAGTCAGTGGCAGTGACTTCATAGGGCAAGGCCCTATTCACCAGGTCAGTGGCAGTGACCCTACGCTCCAAGTCAGTGGCAGTGACTTTATTCACCCGGTCTGTGGCAGAGACCAACTTCACGGTCTGTGGCAGAGATCGTGCGCCAAAGCTGTTTGAGAAACCTAAACAGCCTAAAGAGTTAAGCTATGTTTGTGCCTGGACCTCCTCCACACCTAATCTGTCCTGTATCTTCTTTCCAACCTGTCTGCTCTCAAAGAGGCTGTTTATTATCCTGTGTGAAATAAATGTTGAGTGTGGACATTCACATTCCTGGGGAAAACGAGGACTTGCATCTATCTAAAGTAGAGGTGAGATCATTCTTGGGAGGACTTTGACTCTGGCCGCAGACAAGGCCCAAAACTAAACACCGCTCAACCTCTTTACTCAGGAGGGTACGGGCTTGTGGTGCTGTGTGCCTCTCTCTGCCTGTGAGGAGCCTAAATTAAATGCAGGTTGGGGAGAGGTGGGTGCGCTACATAGGGGAATCCTGATGCTGGTTATCCTTCTGGTGTTACACCCTAGAATTCTTTTTATTTTTCCTACTGCTTGGTCACATTATCATTTTGCAATCATCTGAAATAAATAAGTACCCCAATTCTTTTTCCTCTGTAGTTTGTTTACGTAGAACTTTTACTTAGTTTTTACATAGTTTTGGTGGATCTAAACATACAGAAACAAATACCAAATGCAGCGCAGCCCTCACACACACCATCATCACAACAATAATCAATAATCAACAAGAAAGTTTTTGAAAATAATTGAAGAAAGTTCCCTTATCTTAGGCGCTGCAGCTCCCTCTTAAATTCACTGGGTGGCAAAGATGCAAGTTGGTGGATCTAAAGAAGATTAAATAAAGGTTGCCCCTTCAGATTGCAGGGTGTATATATATCAAGGAAACAATTTATACAGGCACATCTTATGCTAATTTTTTATGAGACTCTGCCACTTTTGGTAAGGAAACGGTTGGGGGGCGGGCAAATTGCTTCAAGTGAAAAGTTCAGTCATGTAGATGTGTAGCCTCTCAAGTCTACCTGCTGCCATTGACTCCTAGATCATTCTGAAAGGCAAAGCTTTGGCACCTCTTAATAGTGCCAAAGCTTGCCTGATCCCGCCTACCCACTTCAGATATTGGCCAGTCAAGCTGCCCGTCATAGTGATGAGCCAATATGTGTGTGGTCAGATGGGGCTTGGTGGCAAGTTACAATTCTACCTGGAAGTATGCCTGTAAGAACAACCCGTCATTTGGCTATGCCAGAGTTTTGGAAGGCTGTTGCTTGCATGTGAACCTCTAGGTTCCTGTACTTCATACGTGCAGCAGTTTAACCCTCAATGCTTTGGAACAATCTCTTTAAATTGCTTCCACGTAACCTTAAACTGAGAAATAAAAATTGTAAATTCATAACCACAAAAACAATTAAAATGATAAAAGCCTGAGGTAACTCTTAAATAATGTCTAAATGAAATCTATGAGCATGTGGGAAAGATCTATATTTTTTTCCTAATTAATCCGAGTTGAAAAGGTGAACCTTTATTTTAACATACGAAATGGTTCTATATTTGCCAGCCTCCTTATGATTGTGTCTGTCCTCACTGGCCACTAATCCTAGATAATGGGTATTTTCAGCAGTAGCGGTTTCACATGAGATGCTTAGAGAGCTGTAGTAGTTGGCAAGGGTCACAATATATGTCTGTGATGTGCTGTCTGCTTTCATAGTGTAAGATCCTTATGGTCCCAGTTACTATTCTCCTTTTACTGCTCCGCGTCATGGGTGCTTTTATTTTCTGGTAACTTTATCCTCTCTTAATTTTCCTCCCACATTCCAAAAAGTGCATGTTTCATGAAATTGAAGCCTTCGTTATAAAGTATGGTGAGACACACTTGGTTCACGGTCAGGTACTTTTATGGTTAGACTGCTGCAAACTGAATCATTTCGGTCAGTTGGAATTAGTTTAACATGTATTCCAATAGCTCAGGAATTTGGCACCATGTCTTGGTTTTAATGCAGCAATCACTTAGTGCACTGGTATTATTATCATGCTCTGATAGGCTTCCATTATGCCTGCATATCTTATAGCAGAACTATAGTTTTGGGGTCCCCAGGAGCTCTTGCCATAATGCACAATTAATGCACAGAGTTTGAATTGCCTTTAAAGTGGAACCAAGCCTCTCAAGAGAAAGCTGCCTCACTGTGGAAGAAAGAGTGCACTAGATGATTGATGATACAATTTTTGTATGTCCTGTAACCTATAGAGAATCTTTACAGGAATAAATGGAATATTCACTTTTGCAAGCGACTTATATGAATGCTTCACAAAGGAAAAACCCTGTCTCTAAAGCCTTTAAATGGAAGAATATATTAACTTAGATGTCTGATTGCATACTACCATCAACACACTAGCGAAGTAGCCTTACTGTAAATTACATAACCGCCATGGAACTAACACTGGAAGTGTAAAAAAGGCTGTTTTTTTAGGTGGCTTCTGGGATAGGTATTTGGTATTGTTGGTGGATTCCTTTTAACCGCTTCAATACCGGGCACTTTTACCCCCTTCCTGCCAAGGCCAATTTTCAGCTTTCAGCACTGTCACACTTTGAATGATATTTGCGCGGTTATGCAACGCTGTACCCAAATTAGATTTATATCATTTTTTTTCACACAAATAGAGCTTTCTTTTGGTGGTGTTTAATCACCACTGGATTTTTTATTTTTTGCTAAAAAACAAACAAAAAAAAGACTGAAAATTTTGAAAAAAAAAATAGCTTTTCTTAGTTTCTGTTAGAAAATTATGTAAATAAATAAATGTTCTCCTTCACTGATGGGTGCTGATGAGGCAACACTGATGGGCACTGTTAGGCTGCCCTGATGAGCACTGATGAGGTGGCACTTGGGCACTGATGAGGCAGCACTGAAAGGCACTAATTAGTGGGCAATGATGAGGAAGCACTAATATGCCGCACTGATGGGCACTGATAAGTGGCACTGATAGACAGCACTGATAGATGGCACTGATAGGTGGCACTGATAGGTGGCACTGATAGGCAGCAGGGATGGGCAGCACTGATTGGTGGAACTGATGAGCAGGCACTGATGGGCACTGAAATTCAGCACTGACTAGCATCACTAATGGGCACTGATTGGTGTCACTGATGGGCACTAATTGCTGTCACTGATGGGCACTGATGGAGCTGCACTGACAATCAGGTCACTCACGGACCGGGCAAGGAGGGCATTAATCAGAGAGGCAGCACAGATACCTATGGTAACCCTGGAGGAGCTGCAGAGTTCCACAGCAGAGACTGGAGTATCTGTACATAGGACAACAATAAGCCGTACGCTCCATAGAGTCGGGCTTTATGGCAGAGTAGCCAGGAGAAAGCCATTACTTGCAGCAAAAAACAAAATGGCACGCTTTGAGCTTGCGAAAAGCCACGTGGGAGACTCACAAAATGTAAGGAGGAAGGTGCTCTGGTCTGATGAGACAAAAATTTTACTTTTTGGCCATCAAAGAAAACGCTATGTCTGGCGCGAACCCAACACATCACATCACCCAAAGAACACCATCCCCACAGTGAAACATGGTGGTGGCAGCATCATGCTGTGGGGATGTTTTTCAGCAGTCGGGACTGGGAAACTAGTCAGAGTTGATGAGTAGAGATGGATGGTGCTAAATACAGTGATATTTATGAGCAAAACCTGTACAACTCTGTGTGTGATTTGAGGCTAGGATGGAGGTTCAGCTTCCAGCAGGACAATGACCCAAAACACACTGCTAAAGCAACACTTGAATGGTTTAAGGGGAAACATGTAAATGTGTTGGAATGGCCTAGTCAAAGCCCAGACCTCAATCCAATAGAAAATCTGTAGTCAGACTTACAGAGCACTTTGACCTACAGGTAAGCCTAGATTAAGGCTTACCTGTAGATGCAAGAAATATCTCCTTAACCTACACGGTTAAGGAGATATTTGCAAAAAAGACGGCACCGATGTCTACTGAGTGTGCTGTTAGTGAAGGCGATCATGCCGTCACTGCCGGCTCCCGCGCGCATGCACGGGAGTGACGTCATCACTGCTCCGGCCAGTCACAGCGCCGGAGCAGCGATACCAGGAACTCACTCCGGGTATCATGGTGGCGACGGAGGAGGCGAACGAGGGCCGCTGCGGGGGCTTTGATCTCAGATAATTAATTCATAATGAGCTAGTATGCTATGCATATTAGCTCATTATGCCTTTGTCTTGCAGGGTCTTTTTTTTTTTTCTTGAGGAGGGTTTACTTCCTCTTTAAAGATTGCTGTTCACAAGCGCAAACCATCCAACTTGAAGGAGCTGGAGCAGTTTTGCAAAGGGGACTGGGTAAAATCCCAGTGGTAAGATGTGGCAAGCTCATAGAGACGTATCCAAAGTGACTTGGAGCTGTAATAGCCGCAAAAGGTGACTCTACAAAGTATTGACTTTAGGGGGATGAATAGTTATGCACATTGACTTTTTCTGTTATTTTGTCCTATTTGTTGTTTGCTTCACAATAGTAATAATAATAATAATAAAAACATCTTTAACCACCTCGCGCCCGCCGTACGAGAATATACGGCCGCAAGGTGGTTGTCAAATGCCGGGAGGCCGTTATTATACGGCCTCCGCTATTTGGCCACTGGGGGGCACGCGAGCGCCGCTGGCAGCGCGCGCACGTGCCCGGCGCTTCACTGCAATGCCGATGCGCGTGCCTGGCGGCCGCGATGTCCGCCAGGCACCCCCGATCGGCGGTTACAGAGACGAGGACATGGATCTGTGTGTGTGTGTGTAAACACAGAGATCCATGTCCTGTCAGGGAGAGGAGACCGATGCTGTGTCCCTTGTACATAGGGACACAGATCGGTCACCTCCCCCAGTCAGTCCCCTCCCCCCACAGTAACAATCACTCCCAGGGAACACATTTAACCCCTTCCTCGCCCCCTAGTGTTAACCCCTTCCCTGCCAGTCACATTTATACAGTAATCAGTGCATATTTATAGCACTGTTCGCTGTATAAATGTGAATGGTCCCAAATTAGTGTCAAAAGTGTCCGATGTGTCCGCCATAATGTCGCAGTCACAAAAAAAAAAAATCACTGATCGCCGCCATTACTAATAAAAAAAAAATATATATAAAAATGCCATAAAACTATCCCCCTATTTTGTAAACGCTATAACTTTTGCGCAAACCAATCAATAAACGCTGATTGCGATTTTTTTTTACCAAAAATATGTAGAAGAATACGTATCGGCCTAAACTGAGGAAAAAAAATATATAAAAAAAAAAAATTGGGATATTTATTATAGCAAAAATCAAAAAATATTGCTTTTTTTTCAAAATTGTCGCTCTATTTTTGTTTATAGCGCAAAAAATAAAAACCGCCGAGGTGATCAAATACCACCAAAAGAAAGCTCTATTTGTGCGAAAAAAAGGACGTCAATTTTGTTTGGGAGCCACATCGCACGACCGCGCAATTGTCATTCAAAGCGTGACAGTGCTGAAAGCTGAAATTTCGCCTGGGCAGGAAGGGGGTATATGTGCCCAGTAAGGAAGGGGTTAAAGTTGTGGGCATGTTCTGTAAATTAAATGATGCAAATCCTCAAACAATCCATGTTAATTCCAGGTTGTGAGGCAACAAAACACGAAGAATGCCAAGGGGGGTGAATACTTTTGCAATGCACTGTATGTCCAGAATGTAAACATTTGTACAAGATAAAAAAACATAAGAGGCCTATGAAAAGGCTAGTCCATAAAGTTCATAAGAGTCCTAAGGGACTGCGGTAACCCATCAGTGGGGCTGGTGAAGTACAACACAAAAACACTTCTCAGGAGTGAAGCCAACTCGGTAGAATTCATGCAAAAAAAAGAAACAGAAAAGTGCTAAGTGTAGTATTTATTAGAACAGGGGAACGAAGTAGACAAATGAACACTTACAGGAGTGATAAGTAAAACTGGCTCATCTATCGTATAGAGATCCCGGTGAAAGCAGTCATCTGTACCCCAGGTCCTGATGGATGGGAGACCGCAGTGTGATAGGAAAGGAAGGCCGACAGGGTTCCATGTCGTTCCGGGTGTATGCGATGGAGAGCAGTGTTTAGCGCAGCGCCAAGAATTGGCGTGTGACGCCACCAGGAGGAAGGGAGCACAACGCGTTTCAGAGCATGCGCAAAGCCTGTACTGTTTAGGTCAACATAGAAATATTCACATCACATGGGATTAGCTTGCAGACACATCAGCTAATGCATTTCAAAGTTTCCCTCTTCCGCAGAGCCCAGGGCTCAGGCTCTGAGGAAGAGGGAAACTTTGAAATGCATTAGCTGATGTGTCTGCAAGCTAAACCCATGTGATGTGACTATTTCTACATAGACCTGAGCAAACTACTTTTATGATAAGCTATGATTCAAGCACTGGTTTGGGAGTATACTTACCTCTGTTTTATTTAATAAAGACATGTATTATAGATAATGCGCTAGACCTACATGCTCCCTCTTTTCTTTTATGCTTTCAGCACATCTGGGGATTGGCTGAGGCACCATAAATATTCATGGCAACTCCTCTTAACCCCCACCCTTTAGTTCTAGAAGGTTCTCCAACTTTCCAGACACCAGGGGGAGGATTCAGAGAGCTGCCAGTATGATCATTCAAGCACTGATTTGTTGGTATACTTACCTCTGTTTTATTTAATAAAGAAGTGTATTGAATATAATGTGCTAGGCCTCTGTTTTATTTTATGGTTTTAATATTTTCGGACCTCCTCAGTCAAATGTGTCAGGATAGGATAGGTAACTATGTTGGGGCTTATACATCGCAGGAGAGTGAACATTGTGGTATTTTTTTAAATCCCCAGATGTGGGCTGGCAGGGGGCTGAGACAACCCCATAAATAAACATGGGCATTCCAGCAGAGGAGTCGGGTGGAAGATGGAGAAGCAGTGCTGAGGAGAGGCTATCGGTGGCATTTGAGGGACCCCTCATCACCTCAGGCCTGGCGCTCAGGAAAGCTGGCCGGGAAGGATCCTAACACAGGAGGCAGTGGATGGATTCAGGAGAAGCAGTGGGAAGGATCAAGGAAAGACCGTGAGTAGATCAGCACAGTGTGGGGATAGACAAGGGGTGAAACTGCCATCTGCAACAGGCCTCTCTTGAAGATCGCGTAGTGCCAAGTCTTCATCTAACCTTGCTCTTGGAGGTCTCCATGTGTGTGAGCCAGTCAGGCAGGACTGTGGCAGAAAGTCAGTCAGGAGGACTGGGAGGAAGATCAGCCAGGTGTGGCTGGTGGCAGCCAGGTGGGCTGCCAAGCAAGTGGAGCTGGCATCAGTGGCCACAGGGAAGCAGAAGGAAGAAGGTCACGCTGTTTACACACATTGTACTACTTTGTCAAGGGACTGAGAGTTCCTGCCTATAATGTACCTCTCCTGAACTAGTAACATCCTGCTAGTTCCCACACGAGTGAGCAGCAGGTGCTGTGCTGTGAAAACCAAATTTGTGCAGGAGGAAGGAAGAAGAGTACTTTTTTGTAAATAGGGAGGAAGTGTTCCTTTTGTTCATAGTTCTGAACATTTTTCAAGTTGGGCATCCCATAATTCCATACCCCATCCAAGTTATCAATCCCTAATAAAACATCAAAAACAAGCCATGGGCTGTTTTCTGTGGTGGAATGTACAAAGGAAATGCTTTGTGACTGGCTGTGCAGCAATGGGGACCCGGGACACTAGCGACACCTACAAGAGTAATGCTACACATCAAAAATGCATCAAAAATGCATCAAATCACATGTGGATCTGTTTTTGGTGTGTTTCCATTGAAGACTATGGGGCTAAAATTGCACTGGAATCACACAAAATTAACACAGGACCCTTTTCTAAAAAAAAGAAGGTGAATCTGAAATCACCCTGGTGTGAACCAGACCTGAAAGAACTGTTTTCAGAAAAAATCCTGGCAGCCCAAACCTTATAAATACATGGCCCATTTTTGGACTATGAGCCTCAGCTCCCATGTGAATAGGGCCTTAAAGTGGATGTAAACCCGATTCATGAAATTTGAGCTGGGCACATATATCTGCAGTATTTTGTCATCTCTCTTCAAAGAGCTAAGACCCATAGCTCTCTCCTCAACTGTTCCTCTGTTGTCATATATGGGAGGAGAAATTGGGACTTTAAATGAGGTTCAAGACAGCGTGGGGGTATTTTAAAGGAAACATGTTTATTAACATGGAAAACAGTGTGGTACAGTGTCTGAATCACTGGGGCTGTACATAACCAAAACATAGCTATAATGGACATTGGAGACACATGATGATATCAGCTTGGGAACTCATGGCATATGGCAATACATATCTAACATGGACGTCAAGGACACATGATGATGTCAATCAATAATACATAACAGTACATAAATGAATGAACAGCTCCCATGAGCACACAATCGCACACAGTATAATCCTTAAAAAACAGCATAATGCAATTGGAATAACATATGGATGACATGGTTGCTTGTGAATCGGTAGATGGATCAATAAACTGATATGGGAATGCGTTGGCATCCTGGATTGCCCGACGCGTTTCGTGTTGTACACTCATCAGGGGCGGATGCTCCCAAATCTAAGGAGATTAAAATGTATATGAGTCTGGGATAGCACTAAGCATGCCAGAAAAGGCATATATGTCAATCCTGAACTTACATGCCAAAATTGAATGGTGTAGATAATGGGGATAATTGAAGTGTTGAACCATGGCCATCAGGAGGATGTCAGTCCCGGAAGCTGAGGAGATCAAGCCAGGTGCAGGTGGGACGCAGGCGTTGATTTCCTCACAGGGGCAGGTAGCACAAAACAAAAAATGTTGCTGCTTCAGATGGTGGTGAAGTGCTGGGAAACGCCATACAATCTATGTTCAAAAGTAGACAATATTCAAAAATAGACAAAATGTATACTGGGTGTAAAACAACCATACTGGACAAAAGTCCAGTAACAGATGTGAGTAGTAACAAAATTACCTGGGTACAGGGGACACAAGTCCCTGAGCAGTATGGCGTAATCCCATGAAAGTAGAAAGGAGCTGTATGTAGGCAGCCCCTATATACCCCTTCATAACTGCGCACAGCCGCACGTTGGCTGACACCAACGTCACGTCAGCTGATTGCATGCCAGGAGGGGCTCGGATTTGGGGGTGGGAGAACCCCGCCCACGAAAGGAGCTAACCTCCACAGGCTGCGAGGGGCCGAGATGGTGATGACGCGGCCCGCGTCATGGCGCCTATGACGTCAGACGCGAGTCACGTGAGCGTGACGTCGAGGTGCTGAGTGCGCCGCCCAACTCCCATCTCACTACTCACATCTGTTACTGGACTTTTGTCCAGTATGGTTGTTTTACACCCAGTATACATTTTGTCTATTTTTGAATATTGTCTACTTTTGAACATAGATTGTATGGCATTTCCCAGCACTTCACCACCATCTGAAGCAGCAACATTTTTTGTTTTGTGCTACCTGCCCCTGTGAGGAAATCAACGCCTGCGTCCCACCTGCACCTGGCTTGATCTCCTCAGCTTCCGGGACTGACATCCTCCTGATGGCCATGGTTCAACACTTCAATTATCCCCATTATCTACACCATTCAATTTTGGCATGTAAGTTCAGGATTGACACATATGCCTTTTCTGGCATGCTTAGTGCTATCCCAGACTCATATACATTTTAATCTCCTTAGATTTGGGAGCATCCGCCCCTGATGAGTGTACAACACGAAACGCGTCGGAAAATCCAGGATGCCAACGCATTCCCATATCAGTCTATTGATCCATCTACCGATTCACAAGCAACCATGTCATCATATGTTATTCCAATTGCATTATGCCGTTTTTTAATGATTATACTGTGTGCGATTGTGTGCTCATGGGAGCTGTTCATTTATGTACTGTTATGTATTATCGATTGACATCATCATGTGTCCTTGACGTCCATGTTAGATATGTATTGCCATATGCCATGAGTCCCAAGTTGATATCATCATGTGTCTCCAATGTCCATTATAGCTATGTTTTGGTTATGTACAGCCCCAGTGATTCAAACACTGTACCACACTGTTTTTCATGTTAATAAACATGTTTCCTTTAAAATACCCCCACGCTGTCTTGAACCTCATTTAAAGTCCCAATTTCCCCTCCCATATATGTGTACCAGGGATGAAGGCACAGGCATGTGCCTCATTTAAAGTCCCATCTATGCTCATGCATAGTTTCCCCCCCCTCTTTTTTCGTTCCTCTGTTGTCAGCCTGATAACTCCTGACAAATTCTCAGACTTTTAGACAAAAACAGCCTGAATCTTTTGTCCGGGGAGGTTGCTAAAATAGATTAGCAGAGAGCAGGTCCTATTACAAAACACCTCTGAGAGTCTCTGCCTATGATGAGAGGGGGTGTGTGCCTTTCCTCCAATCAGCAATTTTAGCTATCTTGGCTGTATGCCCAGACATCACACTGTGTTAACCAGGCAGATAAAATCTCCTAACACGATCTCAACTTTCGAAACAGTATATAAATGTGAAGACAGCAGATATACATGTAAAGCTTATGTAGGGATATTTGGTTCATCCAAATGCTGTTCACTTCACTGGGTGTATGGAGGGTTTACATCCACTTTAACCTCCCTGGCGGTAATCCCGAATCAGGCTCGGGGTGAGTTTTTCATGCTAAGAGCGGTAACCCCGAGCCAGACTCGGGATTACTTACCTTGTTCCCTGGATCCTGCAATGTCCTCCCGCAATGTGTGCGAGCCGTGTCTCCTTGCTCGATCCACACTGCCGAGTGCCGAGCTCCGTTCCCTGCGACGTTGCGGCGCACGGGGACGGAGTTGGGCGCCAAATTCAAAAAGTGAAAAACACAGTATAGATACAGTAATACTGTAATCTTACAGATTACAGTACTGTATCAAATAATTACACATCCCCATTGTCCCTCGTGGTCTGTCCAGTGTCCTGCATGCAGTTTTATATTATAAAAACTGTTCTTTCTGCCTGGAAACTGGAGATTGTCCATAGCAACCAAAAAGTGTCCCTTTATGTCAAAAGTGATTTTAGACTGGCTAGAAAACAGCGATAATAAAATAGAATCACTCGCAGAATTGAGCGATAGTGATTTGTGGGGAAATTCGTCATCAAACACTAAATCTAATGTCAGCCACAATTCTGCAACTGAGCAAATTTCAGTGTTTTTGATTTGATTACATTATTGAATAATTTTTATTATAATTACATTACTATTTGTTATAATTATTTATAGTTATTTATTATATTATTGTAGCGGCCTCACTCTCTCCCTCTCTTGTATCTGTTGTTCTTGGCTGTTGTCTAGGGGTACTCCGGAGGAGAGAGTGCAGGACACTACGCCCAGCTTTCACCTTAAATGTATATGAGGTTTGAGCAAAGTCTCTAGATTACCTTCGGGTCTGTATTCTGCATATGGAGCCTCCGCTTCTTCCGTGGAGGTGTGTCTGCCAGTAATAGAGCCCCACACCATTTAAAAGTTCAACACTCCTTTATTTCTTCAATACCAGAATGAACATACTCAGTTGAACTTCCATAACAGACAGACAGGGGTGTGGATACGAGTAGGCCCAGGCACAATGAACTCTCCTATCCCTTTCTCGTGCGGATAGGCCTGGCGCACGGTCTCTGCCACAGACTGTGAAGTTGGTAGCTGCCACCTACCGGGTGAACTAGTTGGGGCCCCTGCCACAGGCTTGAGTAACAGTCTTTGCCACAGACCGGAGGAGCGGTCTCTGCCACAGACCTTAGAACATGGACCACCTTCCGTATGAATATGGCCCCTGTTTGGCGAGGACATCCATCCTGACGGTCTCCGGAGGCCCTGTCCCGGCACTGGCAATCTGCTGCACTAGATCTATGGGAAGGTCACCTGCAAGGTCCCTTACGCCTGGATTCAGACACCCGATTCTGTGGGTGTCTTAGGACAATTCCTCCCGGGCGGATCCCAGTGGAAGAAGCTGGGCCCCAGGCCTGAATGATGCACCCCACCCCAGACTGAGGGTGTCTGGGGTGGCTCCCGAACTCCACGTGTCCAGGCCTAGGCCGCCTGGACACCGACCGCTGGACAGCAGCCCTCAGGCTAAAGGTGCCTGGGACTCGAACCTCGTGGCGAAGATGTCCGCCCCTTTTATAGCCTCTCCCAGCCAGCACAGCGGGTTTCCCGCCCTGCCGCACAACAGCCGCGAGAGACCAAAAAGGGTACGGCACTCCAGTGATGGTTCAACCCAAGCCCAAAGTGACAGCACCACCTGCTGGGCCGCAGGAAACTGAACATCACTGATGTCTCCACCCGAATCAGCATGCTGAAAAGTACCTACCCGCTGCACTATAATTTATGATTTTGTGTTTCAAACTTTATCATACCCGGGATGTCTACTAGACTCTTGTTTGGTCAGGTTTAAGTAAGTAATTACTAAGAATTGCAGGCCTACAATATAAAACTCCAAATTTCAATTCAAAATAATTTTACCGCTTTGGTACAAAATTCCAGACAGAATCATACCGCCAGGGAGGTTAAGGACACATTTTTTGCTTTCAGTTTGTTCCTTATTTCCATTTGTCTGCCTGCCCATCAGCTGCTGCTGGTGGGGCAAACCTGGGGACTACTACCTGTCACAAAGTAAAATCCATGTTTTATTGTGAGGTTGTTCATAGTAAAACCTGGATTCTCATTAGACTCTGCACTACCAATCAGACCATGTCACAAGTTGGTGGCAAAGAACCTCCATACCAGAGTGAGTAGGCTCTCATGAGCAGGGCCCTCCTAATCCTCTAGTATTAAATTGCATTGTAACTGTACTGTCTCCCTTTATTTTGTAAATCACTTTGTAAACTGCTGGCACCATATAAATCCAATATAATAACAACAATAATAATAATAATAATAATACAGCTTTGTTTGCTAAACTAACAGAGAAGCACAAAGCAAAATCATTATGCTAGTGAAATATTTTTCGTACCGTAATCAGAAGGGGCAGTTTTTAGCAACCAATAAAAGGTCAGGCAGAGTTCAGTCATTATTACAGAGCAATAGTTGACACTCATATTTGTAGTCTTAAGCCCTGTACACACGATCGGTTTTACCAATGAAAACAGTCCGATGGACTGTTTTCATCGGACAAACCGATCGTGTGTGGGCCCCATCGGACTTATTTCCATTGGTGAAAAAAAATAGAACATGTTTTACATTTTTCCGATGGAAAAAAAAACGATAGGAAATTCCGATCATCTGTGTGGAACTCCATCGGAGAAAAAACCCACGCATGCTCAGACTGAATTAGGAGACGGGAGTGATCATTCTGGTAAAACTAGCGTTCGTAATGGAGATAGCACATTCATCATGCTGTAACGGACTGAAAAGCACGGAGACTGAAAAGCGCGAATCGGCTCTCACCAAACTTTTACTAACACGCGGTAACACGAAATCAGCAAATACAGCCCAAAGGGTGGCGCCATTGGATTTGAACTTCCCATTTATAGTGCCGTCGTACGTGTTTTATGTCACGGCGTTTGGGACGGACGGAATTTTGTCTGATGGTGTGTAGGCAAGACTGATGGAAGTCAGCTTCATCGGAAATCCGATGGAAAAATCCATCGGATTTGATTTCATCGGAAATCCGATGGAAAAATCCATCGGATTTGATTCCATCAGAAATCCGATCGTGTGTACAGGGCTTAAGATAGCGTGACCACTATTTTTATGGAATACGCTTTACATTGGGGGCGATATACAAATAAAAACGTCTGTATCAGCAGGCAGTAGCCATTTAACACCTGTTTCCTTTTATTCTGCTATTTTGCCCTGTAAACCATCATATATCACGGTAAAAAGTGATTTTAGATTTATGTTCCATCTATAGAACTCGAGACTAATAATAATAATATTGTATGTGAGTTTAGTATTTATCCTTGAATACCTGAGGGAAGTGAGCTTTCACAATGAATTCCTTAATAATAAGAGATTGCTATCTTAGGATATATTATTACAGACTTACTGTTAAATTGATGAATGATTACTTTGAAAATGTATGATTAAAATTTAGTCTCGTGTCTGTCACATTGATATTTATTTCATCTCTTATACAGCATATACATTTACCTGTATATTTATTTATTTTTAGGGTTGCACTTGCACTTAAAGTGTATGTTACCCTTAAAATTTTTTAGATGTGTATTTTATAAATCATAGTCTCTATCATTTTCATGTACATATTCTATCTGTAGTACCTGGTTGATCCTGACAGTCACCTTCCTTCCTTGTTTTTAAACTAACTACAAAAAGCACAGAAGCTGATCTGGGATTGCGTGGTCAGTTTTCATCCTTTGGCTGGCTATCCAGAGATGCAGGACACTGTGCAAACACACAGCATGCTTATATTGGGTAGTTTGTTCAGCCACCATGCCCCCTCTGCCAATCACAGCAGAACTCTGGTACATACCCCTTCCTAATGACAGCCTGCCTCTTGAACATGCCCCTGCTCAAGCACAGCCTGCATTTTGCTTTGGGCTAAACAGACTATGGAATGCAGGCACACTGTACAGTGTGTCCTATCCCCACCCCTCACTATCAGGAAGAATAGATGCTTGCGTACATGACAGAATATTTTAACCTTGTGAAAAAAATAAGATAGATCATTTCTGAAACTAGGCAAGAGCAGTTTTGGTGCCTGCAAAGTTATAACTGTAATACAAAGTGTCTTTAAAATTGTATGGTCAGATCTACTTTAATTGGACAGGATTGCACATAACAGAAAACATTTTTTATATATACAAAATGAATTCCAGTACTTTCAAGAACAGTTGTTCACAGTTGAGCAGATGTATGAACTACTAGTCTATTAAGAACCAGCAGGTAGCAACATCAAGTCATATATTTGCATCCCATTTATGCTCTATGGCCAAAGGATTGTGGACACCTGACCATCATACCTATATGAGCTTGTTGGACATCCTGTTCAAAAACCATGGGTAATAATATAAATTTCGCTAACAATTTACTTAAAGGGGTTGTAAAGGTTTGTTTTTTATTTTCCAAATAGGTTCCTTTAAGCTAGTGCATTGTTGGTTCACTTACCTTTTCCTTCGATTTCCCTTCTAAATGTTTTTTTTTCTTTGTTTTCTTTGTCTGAATTTCTCACGTCCTGTTCCTCCTCAGTAAGCTGTTCAGTAAGCTGTTCTGGCTGACTAACCCCCGCTCGGATGATGGGGGCAAGCTTACTGAGGAGAAACAGGAAGTGAGAAATTCAGACAAAAAAAAAAACATTTAGAAGGGAAATCGAAGGAAAAGGTAAGTGAACCAACAATGCACTAGCTTAAAAGGAACCTATTTAGAAAATAAAAAACAAACCTTTACAACCCCTTTAAATTCTTGTGCTCGGCCCAAAACAAGTACGTTTTGGACTGCTGAAACTCAGGTAACCCTGAACACTGGGCCAAATAACTAGTATTAGAAAAAGGTGCACTGTCCCAGGGTTGGAGTAAGGGTGTGACGTCCTCACGTGCCAGCAGGTTGTGTGACACAGAGGCAAACTTGTTTTATTATTGCTGCCTATTGTAACTACTTAAACTTAAGTGCAACTCTCTCAATAATAAAAACTTTTATGCCCTGTACACACGGTCGGTTTTTCCGATGAAAAAAGTCCGATGGACTTTTTTTCATCGGAAAAAACGATCGTGTGGGGGCCCCATCTGACTTTTTTCCATCGGTGTTAAAAAATAGAACATGTTTTAAATTTTGGAAAAAAAAAACGATAGGAAATTCTGATCGTCTGTGTGGAACTCCAACGAAGAAAAAACCCACGCATGCTCAGAATCAAGTCGACGCATGCTCAGATGCATTGAACTTAATTTTTCTCGGCTCGTCTGAGTGTTTTACGTCACAGCGTTTTGGACGGTTGGAATTTTGTCTGATGGTGTGTATGCAAGACTGATGAAAGTCAGCTTCATCGGAATTCCGACTGAAAATTCCATCGGATTTTATTCCATCGGAAATCCGATCGTGTGTACAGGACATTAGACTGTATTACGCTATGAAGCTTCTCCCCGTCTGTATTCTATTCTGCTAACGAAGGTGTTCCCTCGGAAGTCTGCTGCTGGTGAACCCATTACACCTGGGGAAAGAGTGTATGTGCTTTTAGATCTCTGTCATTCGAGATCATTTAGCTTTTTTTTCAAAATTCCAGCTTCCCTATGTACCAGTATAGCATTAATGTACTTCTTTTGCAAAAATAAAATGTGAAAGTTGCAAAGTGAAAAAAGTCCCAATAGATATAAGAATATCTAATTAGAGCATTAATTCTTAGAGAAAACAAAGTCCATCAAAAGCGACCTCTAATATAATAAAAGAAAAGTCCATATGTAATAAAAGTGAATAAAGTGCTTAGTGCTTAAAAGCTTCTGCTGATTAGTGCTCCCGTGCTCATAAGTGCTCCTTAAAGTGGTTGTAAACCCTGAAAAAAAAAAAAAAACCTGCAAGACAAAGCCATAATGAGCTAGTATGACATCACTTACCTTAGATTGGGGCCCCCCGAAGCCGTCCTCGTCTCCCCCTCCAGCCGCAGCCATCGCTCCACAGATACCCGGAAGGTTACTTCCGGGTATCGGCGCTCCAGCCAATCACAGCGCTGCATGCACGTGGGAGCCGTCAAATCCAGATTTGTGACAATCCGACCGTGTGTACGCTCCATCGGACAAACTTTTTTAAGTTTGGTTTTGTTTTCATCGAACAAAAGTTGGGTCTGCGAACGGACAAACTTTTGCCCAACAAAAGTCCTATGGAGCAAAGTCCTACCGTGTGTACAGAAAACCATAGGACTTTTGTCCGATGGACAAAACAACTAATGTTAAAATCAACCAACAATAGCAGAAGTTGACCAAAGAGTGGCGGTAAAGAGCAGAAAAGAGCAGAAAAAACATGTGATGTTGCAAAAAGTTTTGGGAAAGTTTGCAGAAAAGTCCTGTGGTGTGTATGCTATGGGTGTGCCCGGCCAACTCCGTTCGGACAAAAATCCAAGGAAAAGTCTGATGGAAGTCTGACCGTGTGTATGGGGCTTTAGATTCTGGACAAACTTTAGGCCATGACACAGGAAGGAGTTGACCAGCTGATCTCATTAGCACACACCCTGCATTATCTACCCTCAGCTGATAAACTCCTTCCTGTGTCATGACCTAAAGTATTTTCAGGAAGTGAGGTAGAAGTAAAGGGGCAGGGTCTTTGAACATCCATGAAGAGAGTGAGGTAAGCGTGGGTAGAATAAATGAAAAGCAGTTTTATTTTTGCAAAAGAAATACATTAATGCTGTATTGGTACACATGGGAGCTGGAATTTAGAAGAAAAAAATAAGTGAACATAGGTGAACTTAGCCCCGAACCATTTTGTAGCTAAAGGACCAGGCCACTTTTTGCGATTCGGCACTGCGTCGCTTTAACGGACAAAATTGGCGTCCTTTTTTTCCCACAAATAGAGCTTTCTTTTGGTGGTATTTGATCACCTCCGCGGTTTTTATTTTTTGCGCTATAAATAAAAATAGAGCGACAATTTAGAAAAAAAATGCAATATTTTTTACTTACTTGGCGGCGATCAGCGATTTTTATTGTGACTGCGACATTATGACGGACACATCGGACACTTTTGACACTATTTTGGGACCATTGTCATTTTTACAGCGATCAGTAGCATAAAAATGCACTGATTACTGTGAAAATGACACTGGCAGTGAAGGGGTTAACCTGTAGGGGGCGCTGAAGGGGTTAGGTGTGACCCAGTGTGTGATTCTTACTGTGTGGGGGCGTGGCTTGGCGTGTGACATCACTGATCGTCGTTCCCTATGACAGGGAACAGACGATCAGTGACAGTCTCACTAGGAAGCACGGGGAGAGGTTTGTTCACACTTACCTCTCCCCGTTCTTCAGCTCTGTGACCCGATCGTGGGACACCTGCGGCGATCGGGTCGTGAGCGCACCGCCGGCGGTGTGCGTGCGACCCACGGCTGGGCTTCTTAACCACTTCAATACCATGCACTTATACAGCTTCCTGCCCAAGCCAATTTTGAGCTTTCAGCGCTGTCGCAATTTGAATGACAATTGCGCGGTCATGCTACACTGTACCCAAACAATTTTTTTATCATTTTGTTCCCACAAATAGAGCTTTCTTTCGGTGGTATTTGATCGCCTCTGCGATTTTTATTTTTTGCACAACAAATAAAAAAAGAGCGAAATTTTTTAAAAAAACTACGTTTTTCTTTGTTTCTGTTAATTTTTTTTGTAAATAAGTACCTTTTCTACTTCAATGATGGGCACTGATAAGGCGGCACTGAAGGGCACTGATAAGGCGACACTGATGGGCACCGATGAGGTGGCACCAATGAGGTGGCACTGATGAGGTGGCACTGATGGGCACTGATGATGGGCACTGATAGGCGGCACTGATGGGCACTGATATGTGGCACTGGTATGCGGCACTGATGGGCACTCATAGGCGGCACTGATTGGCACTCATAGGCGGCACTGATTGGCACTCATGGGCGGCACTGATGGGCACTTATGGGTGGCACTGATAGGTGGCATGGACGGGCACTGATAGGTGGGCACAGATTGGCACGGATGGGCACGGATGGGCACTGATAGGTGGCACTGATGGACACTAGTAGGTGGCATTGGTGGCACTGGTGCCCAGCAATGCCAGCCACCACACATTGTGAAAGTGCCAGTCAGTGCCCATTTGTGGGCACTGATTGGCATATTTTTTTTAAATGTTTTTCTTTTATTTATTTATTTTTACTACATGTGGATGGCCATAGGGGCCATCCACATGATTGGGCCTTCCCTGGTGGTCCTGGGGGGCTTCCCTGGTGGTCTAGTGTGGGTATCCGAGGGGGGGCTGCGCTGATAAACAATCAGCGCGAACCCCCCCTGTCAGGAGAGCCGCCGATCGGCTCTCCTCTACTCGCGTCTGTCAGACGCGAGTGAGGAAGAGCCGATCAACGGCTCTTCCTGTTTACTTCCTGATCAGCCGTGATTCGACACGGCTGATCACATGGTAAAAAGCCTCCGACGGAGGCTTTTTACCGAGATCAGTGTAGCGGTGGGTCAGACTGACCCACCGCTCCACCGATCGCCGCGATGCGCGCCCCCCCGGGCGCGCGGCGGCTGTTATCCCGCAGGACGTCATATGACGTCCAGTGTGGATAACAGAACCACTTCCCGGACGTCAATCTGCTATTGACTGGGCGGGAAGTGGTTAAAGAGGACGTACCTGTACATGCTTGTGCCCAGCCGTGCCATTCTGCCGACGTATATGTACAGGCGGCGGTCCTTAAGTGGTTAAGGAGCACTTATGAGCACGGGAGCACTAATCTGCAGAAGTTTTTAAGCACTAAGCACTTTATTCTATTTTATTACATATGGACTTTTCTTTTATTATATTAGAGGTCGCTTTTGATGGACTTTGTTTTCTCTAAGAATTAATGCTCTAATTAGATTTTCTCATATCTGTTGGGATTTTTTTCACTTTGCAACTTTCACATTTTATATAATGTTGATCTATGAATGTTAATTTACCTATATTGTTTATGTATTGTTCATTTGCACTTATCAATTTTTTTAAATGGTGGTATTCATCAATGGTTTTTTAATTGTTTTTTGCACTTAGTCATGAATGTTATTATTTAAAGGGACAGCACAACTTTTTCTAGTATGAATAATATAAATCTGCCCCCACCCTCATTTTTTGAAAAAACAGCTTGCAGTCTTCTCACGTTTGGGAAGGTTTGCCATAAGAATTTGGAGTGTGTTTTGGGAAATTTGGTAATACAAAGTGTAGCGGCCTCACCCCTCTCTCCCCTTCTTATTCTCGGTTTGGCTTTCTTTGTCTAGGGGTGTTAGTGCTGGGGAGAGGGATGAGATACACTACGGCCCATGTCCTCCATAGTGACGAGGTGAAGACCAGAAAGATCAGGCTTTGTATAGATGTCCTAGAGTCAAGTCCTGTACTTCGTCCCTGACTTCTTTGCTCCTAGTAACCAGAGTTCCACACAGTGAATAGGTCCAACACAGTTTTATTCTTCTCAGCGAATAAACACACAGCACGGTTAAGTTGGATTCTTTTGCAACAACTTAGTCTTAATGGGAATAGGTCGAGGCACAATCCTTTCCCTTCTCTTGCCAACCACTGTGGTATCACCAGTGGCGAATAGTCACTGCCACTGACTATGTGAAGTAGAACGTGAATTACCTTCGCTAGCAAGGCCCCTGTCAGGGGAAGGATATCTGTCCAAGGGAGATACCGGAGGCCTCTCTGTCACCAGTGATGCTGCGCCGGACTCTCCAGAGAAGTTCTGAACACCAGACCTCACAAACTCAGACACGGGCACCCAAGGAGTTAGGGCCCCCTCATATTCCTCCACCCTCGCGGAACTCAGTCGAAGGTACTGAGCCCCAGGCATCCGCCATAGTACCTCACCCCAGGCTAAAGGTGCCTGAGATGGACTCCATCTCCGCTCTGGCCAAGTCAAAGGCACCTGGGCCCGGAGCACCGGAACGCCAGCACCCAAGCTGAAGGTGCCTGGGTGCGGCCGCGTCCTCCGACTTCAACTCTGAACCCCGTGGTCAGGGCGTCCGCCCCTTTTATCCCCTCTCCCTTTGCGCCACAGCGGGTTCCCCGCCCCGCTGTACCAGCTCCAGGGGAGGGCAAAAAGGCACAGTCTTGCGATGTGAGTTCAACTCCGGCCCAGGGCAACAACGCCACCTGTAGGCCGCAGGGAACCTCACATCACCAGAGTCCTCCAAGAACCACAAAAGGGTCCCAGATTCCCTAGCAATCAGTGCATCTGGGTTACACTACCACCCAGATGCTTCCCCTAAATTCAAATACCCGCTACACTAGCAACACTTGTGAGGTTAGGTACTGATTATGGACAAGACCTGTCGTGCAATCATTGTTTCATTTTATCCTAAAAGGTATTCAACAGAGAACAGAAATATGTGTAGGCCACTTGATATCCTCTACACCAAACTCATCTAACTATTTCCCTATAGACCAGGTCTTTGTGCACAAGGGCACAGTCATTTTGGAACAAAACAGAGCCTTCCAAAAACTGTTGTCACAAGGTTGGAAGCATACAATTGTCCTAAATATTTTTATATGCGCTAGGATTACTGTACCCTTCACTGAAAACACTTAAAACACCCAAACTTAAGAGGTGTGTCCACATAGCCTTTACCATATATTTAGGTGTGATGGTCAGATGTCCGTCATTTTTACTCATTTAATGTATATGCATGGGAGGAGACTTCCCTATTAGGAATCAAAATCTAAAGTTCAAATCCCACTCCATACAGTTATCATGTGTAGGTATGTAGTGGGTACTAAAATGACAAGATGGATGTATTATCTATCAATGAATGCCTTGCAATTTTTTTAACCAATAATCCAAATGTCCAACAAAGAATTTATTTATAAATCTGTTATCGCATAGCAATGTTTAGATGATTCTATGCTATAGATTGCTATGTCATATTGAATGTGTCTCAACAAAGGGAAAAAAACCGCGCTTACTACAAAAATAAATCAATAAATAAATTAAATTAAATTATTAATACAATAATAAGGTCCTTTACAGCAGCAATAAAAGTGGGATAAACACAAATAGAAATAAAAAAGAAGAATCGCGCTAAAGAATCACAAATTATTGAATAAAGTCCAATTTGGCAGACTGGTGTGGAAGGAACACAAAAATCCCAATTACTGAATAAACCTGGAAGAATTCATGCTTACCAGATATGTAAGCCAATAGAGCATATGGCTTTTACCCAGCCAGGGCCTTTCCACAAGGTTGATTCGTCGGAAAATTATTGGGTATGGTCGCTTGGACTATGACTCCATATATGTATTACATTCGACCCAAAAAGGAGAGAGAAAAATACATAGCGTGATCCTGCCTCAATAATTGGTCAATAGAAATCAGCGTTGTGCACAACACACAATGTGGGAAGCATGCAAAAAGTGAACCACCACCTCACAGTCAATCTCCTTACCAGATTGCACTACATAAGGAGCTATAGGCCAAAAAACACCCCAAACACAGAAGGTTGTGATCCACCACCTCTCATGCAATCTTCTTACCAGATAGCTAGTGTAATACAGCCTGATGTATGTAGGTGACGATCCGTAACCGAAATCCTATAAATAGCTGCAGGCTCGAATGATAAGGGGGTGAAATCAGATTCTCCCCACTGGGACCGTAGATCCACGTATGCGGTATGATCATTTAATACCCAAGGAGAAAGAATGGAGGAGATCGATAGTGTAATACCTTCAGTACATTTAATAAAATAAGGCAATTACACTTACATGAAATCGTATAAAAACAAACGAAGAAAAACGAAGCCGGCCGGCTGCAATATGGAACTCCCGTCCTGCGAGCGTGGTGACGTCAGCACGTACCCCCTCAGACGCGTTTCGTCACAAAGGACATTCTCAACAAGGGGCGGGTAGCGTGCTGACTCACCACTCTTTATAGAACCAAGCCTCGCTCTGAATCGCGGGCAAAATAACTGTTCGCCATCTTGGTTGATGGCAAACCTAATATTATTATATAACTAAATCCATTGTTTGCCCTTACCTCATTCTAAGCAGTACAAGAACCACAACGAAAGAAAAACAAAGACAAGAAACCTCAGTCTGAGTCTCGGACATGAATAATCGATTGCCATTATAGTTGGCAATACTAATAAAACTTATTAAAACTACTTAAAACTAATGTCTCAAGGGTTAATCGATTAACCCAAAATTAAGTGTTAATATTTAATCGAAATATGATGAATCCCGTTAATATTAACAAGAATAATTGAAGCGAAGAATTACCATTACTTACCCCCTCTAGTGGTGGATCCATAAACCAAGTTAGATTAAATTAAATATCCTATCTAACTAAAAGCTATATGTTAAAGTTAAATCTGTGAAAGAAATTGTTTTATTAATGTTCACTAATGAACTGAATACACAAATATCGCAATGATTAACCCCACATTGGATGGTGCATACCAGTTATATCAATCATGTGCATATATGTAAAATAAATTAATTGTGCACAAATATTATTAAATGCTTAAAAATTACATTAAGCATAAAATTATGTGAATCATACAAAATAAAATAAAATAAATTAAAATTATATTTATATCAGTGCGAGGGTATACCTCGCACATTTATGACATCCTATCGTGACCATATAGGTCAACAATTAGATGAAAAAAACTTTTTTTATTAATTTAATGAAAACCATAGTGGAAATGGAAAAGAGTGGAATTAACCCATAGAATACTACCTCACCTCCAAAAAATCTATCCATAAATAATTAGTAAATATGGAAAACCAATTTAAAACTCCACCTGGAGAACCGTATATATAACAGTCTCCACGTGAACACCTAGTGGTATTAACCCATTGATATTATGAGACATCAAACTATTTCCATACCATAAAAATTAAAAATATTAAAAAACCATACGTGATCATATACGTGACTCAGACCAAGTATACAATAACCCATATCTTAAGAATTATCAATGAAAGCATTAACGTCTACATCAACATTCAACCCATAGGGCACATAGGTTTTAACCTTAAAAATCCAAGACATTTCCAGTTTAGATATTTCTCTTATAAGAGAACTCCCCCTCCAACTGGGATTGTACTTATCTATTCCCAAAAATAGCGTTTTTGAAGGATCTCTATCGTGAAATAAGCGATAATGTTTGGATACAGAGTGTTTTCTGAAACCTGATTTAATGTTGGTGATGTGTTCGTTTAGTCTAACTTGTAGGGGGCGTTTGGTCCTCCCAATATACTGTAACCCACAAGGGCATTGGAGCAGGTACACCACACCCACAGAGGAACATGTAATAAGGGGCTTAATGTCATAACTAGTATGTGTACTAGTAGACAGAAAGCTAGTAGTCCTCCTATGGGTGCAGCTATTTAAAGAGCATACCCTACATCTGCGACACTGATAATACCCCGTTAGTTGACTAAAAGAATTGAAAAAATTAAGTCTAGAAGGGGGATCAAGAATATTGGGGGATACCCTATTTCTTAATGACGGTGCCCCACGGAACACTACCTGAGGTTTATCGGGCAAAATTTCTCTCAAAACACGGTCATTATTTACAATATGCCAGTGTCGAGACACAATCTGCTTGATATTTTTATGTTGTAAAGAATAAGTGGTTATAAATGGAACACCTTGTGAAAAAGACCCCCCCTGTTGGCTAGGCCTCTCAACCAGCAGATCTTCTCGTTTGAGAATACTCACTGATTCCAGGGAGGCCCTTAGGTCAGATTCCATGTACCCTTTTTCTAGGAACTTCTGAGTGAGCAGCTCAGCTTGTTGCAAAAATTCATCATGGCTGGAGCAGTTCCTTCTAAGCCTGGTATATTGGCTTTTTGGAACCGACCCCAGCCATGGCCTATGATGGCAACTGCTCACTGGTATAAAAGAGTTCCTATCTGTGGGTTTAAAGTGTGTTGACGTAGTCATTATCTCACCTTCCACTCTAATTCTTAAATCTAGAAAGTTGATTTCTGTACTACTACACTCATACTTCAGTTCAATGCCTCTTTGGTTACTATTAAGGGAGACCATAAAGTCATGCAGAGACGTCTGATCCCCATCCCATAGGAGGAGGATGTCATCAATATACCTTGCCCATAGGACAAGTTGGGGTCTGTCCTGGGTATAGAAGTTCCTAGAAAAAGGGTACATGGAATCTGACCTAAGGGCCTCCCTGGAATCAGTGAGTATTCTCAAACGAGAAGATCTGCTGGTTGAGAGGCCTAGCCAACAGGGGGGGTCTTTTTCACAAGGTGTTCCATTTATAACCACTTATTCTTTACAACATAAAAATATCAAGCAGATTGTGTCTCGACACTGGCATATTGTAAATAATGACCGTGTTTTGAGAGAAATTTTGCCCGATAAACCTCAGGTAGTGTTCCGTGGGGCACCGTCATTAAGAAATAGGGTATCCCCCAATATTCTTGATCCCCCTTCTAGACTTAATTTTTTCAATTCTTTTAGTCAACTAACGGGGTATTATCAGTGTCGCAGATGTAGGGTATGCTCTTTAAATAGCTGCACCCATAGGAGGACTACTAGCTTTCTGTCTACTAGTACACATACTAGTTATGACATTAAGCCCCTTATTACATGTTCCTCTGTGGGTGTGGTGTACCTGCTCCAATGCCCTTGTGGGTTACAGTATATTGGGAGGACCAAACGCCCCCTACAAGTTAGACTAAACGAACACATCACCAACATTAAATCAGGTTTCAGAAAACACTCTGTATCCAAACATTATCGCTTATTTCATGATAGAGATCCTTCAAAAACGCTATTTTTGGGAATAGATAAGTACAATCCCAGTTGGAGGGGGAGTTCTCTTATAAGAGAAATATCTAAACTGGAAATGTCTTGGATTTTTAAGGTTAAAACCTATGTGCCCTATGGGTTGAATGTTGATGTAGACGTTAATGCTTTCATTGATAATTCTTAAGATATGGGTTATTGTATACTTGGTCTGAGTCACGTATATGATCACGTATGGTTTTTTAATATTTTTAATTTTTATGGTATGGAAATAGTTTGATGTCTCATAATATCAATGGGTTAATACCACTAGGTGTTCACGTGGAGACTGTTATATATACGGTTCTCCAGGTGGAGTTTTAAATTGGTTTTCCATATTTACTAATTATTTATGGATAGATTTTTTGGAGGTGAGGTAGTATTCTATGGGTTAATTCCACTCTTTTCCATTTCCACTATGGTTTTCATTAAATTAATAAAAAAAGTTTTTTTCATCTAATTGTTGACCTATATGGTCACGATAGGATGTCATAAATGTGCGAGGTATACCCTCGCACTGATATAAATATAATTTTAATTTATTTTATTTTATTTTGTATGATTCACATAATTTTATGCTTAATGTAATTTTTAAGCATTTAATAATATTTGTGCACAATTAATTTATTTTACATATATGCACATGATTGATATAACTGGTATGCACCATCCAATGTGGGGTTAATCATTGCGATATTTGTGTATTCAGTTCATTAGTGAACATTAATAAAACAATTTCTTTCACAGATTTAACTTTAACATATAGCTTTTAGTTAGATAGGATATTTAATTTAATCTAACTTGGTTTATGGATCCACCACTAGAGGGGGTAAGTAATGGTAATTCTTCGCTTCAATTATTCTTGTTAATATTAACGGGATTCATCATATTTCGATTAAATATTAACACTTAATTTTGGGTTAATCGATTAACCCTTGAGACATTAGTTTTAAGTAGTTTTAATAAGTTTTATTAGTATTGCCAACTATAATGGCAATCGATTATTCATGTCCGAGACTCAGACTGAGGTTTCTTGTCTTTGTTTTTCTTTCGTTGTGGTTCTTGTACTGCTTAGAATGAGGTAAGGGCAAACAATGGATTTAGTTATATAATAATATTAGGTTTGCCATCAACCAAGATGGCGAACAGTTATTTTGCCCGCGATTCAGAGCGAGGCTTGGTTCTATAAAGAGTGGTGAGTCAGCACGCTACCCGTCCCTTGTTGAGAATGTCCTTTGTGACGAAACGCGTCTGAGGGGGTACGTGCTGACGTCACCACGCTCGCAGGACGGGAGTTCCATATTGCAGCCGGCCGGCTTCGTTTTTCTTCGTTTGTTTTTATACGATTTCATGTAAGTGTAATTGCCTTATTTTATTAAATGTACTGAAGGTATTACACTATCGATCTCCTCCATTCTTTCTCCTTGGGTATTAAATGATCATACCGCATACGTGGATCTACGGTCCCAGTGGGGAGAATCTGATTTCACCCCCTTATCATTCGAGCCTGCAGCTATTTATAGGATTTCGGTTACGGATCGTCACCTACATACATCAGGCTGTATTACACTAGCTATCTGGTAAGAAGATTGCATGAGAGGTGGTGGATCACAACCTTCTGTGTTTGGGGTGTTTTTTGGCCTATAGCTCCTTATGTAGTGCAATCTGGTAAGGAGATTGACTGTGAGGTGGTGGTTCACTTTTTGCATGCTTCCCACATTGTGTGTTGTGCACAACGCTGATTTCTATTGACCAATTATTGAGGCAGGATCACGCTATGTATTTTTCTCTCTCCTTTTTGGGTCGAATGTAATACATATATGGAGTCATAGTCCAAGCGACCATACCCAATAATTTTCCGACGAATCAACCTTGTGGAAAGGCCCTGGCTGGGTAAAAGCCATATGCTCTATTGGCTTACATATCTGGTAAGCATGAATTCTTCCAGGTTTATTCAGTAATTGGGATTTTTGTGTTCCTTCCACACCAGTCTGCCAAATTGGACTTTATTCAATAATTTGTGATTCTTTAGCGCGATTCTTCTTTTTTATTTCTATTTGTGTTTATCCCACTTTTATTGCTGCTGTAAAGGACCTTATTATTGTATTAATAATTTAATTTAATTTATTTATTGATTTATTTTTGTAGTAAGCGCGGTTTTTTCCCTTTGTTATACTGTTCTGATATTATTACTGCTGCTGCTTGACGGTTTGAAGTGTTTGAATATCATCATGGATATTTTTGATTTTAGGGCCACTAAAGTGGTTAATGTAGATGGGGTCTTCGAACTCTATAGGGAGGAAGAAAGTGATCTGGGGGGGATGTTTATGAGATTGAAAAATCTCTTTATATCTGAGACCCACACTCAATGGGATATAGCCTACCTGGAGACCTATATTAAAAATACAATGGTCCCCAGGAGTCTTAGATGGGAGGTTACCCCCCAAAAGGGAGATGCCGATTTGGAAGAGTGGTTCAGCTACTTTAACAAAGCGGGTATCTCCTGTTTAAGATTTCTGATTGATAGGAAAACCAATAAACTGGCTCAATTAGATAAAGAAATTAAAATTATTAAAGACAAACTTAATCCCATGAAAGATAGTGACGAGTATAGAGATAAGTCCCAGAGTTTACTTAAGGTTATTGAAAAAGAGGATAAAGATCAGAGAATTAAAAAGAAGAAAAAGTATAATCGTGATTTATCAGATTATCAGAATAATGTTGTGTTCGATTGGCAAAAAAAATTGCTGAATGAGCAAGCCAACACCATCAATTCAGAGATGGAGGTTGTTACCCAGGCTGTGGTCAATAATTTAGGTGTACCGCCACAACAGTCTAAACCCCATTCTAGCAACCCCTCACAAAAAGCTGGAGGGACTTCAAAACCACAGAGAGGAGGTGGGCAGAACACATACCAATCCCCCCATAGGTTTTCTAAGAGCCAGAGAGGGCCATCCATTCAACAAGGGCCATATCAACATTGGGGGCCTAATAATGGATCCCACCATATGCAAGAATATGGGACCCAGATGTCTAACCAGCCATCTTGGTATAGGATGCCATTACCCCAAAGGGGTCGTAATCCTCCCAATCAGGGACGTGGGAACAAGATGGGGAACCCAGATTGGTGGAGGGGTGATGAATTTGGCCAATATTCACCACATGGATCTTATAATGATCCAAATTGGGGATCTAGTAATCCTTCATATAGGAATAGTTTTTTTCCCTTAAGAGATAGAGATAATGTTGATGATGATTTGGGCTATTACGATTCACAGCAAGTTCAATATAGAGAAGGACCCTCTAACACATCTTACCCCCCACCGAGGTTTGGTACACCTAGGCGCCCGGCCAATAATGGGTCGGGGAATTGGGGTTTTTCTCGGCCAAACCAAGGCGTAAAAAGGCCGGGAGAACGAAACGAGGAGTCAGAGGGGGGAGGCGTCTACGATCAACAGAAAAGGCCCAGGCTATAATAGGCCAGGGCATTTTTAATTTAAGTACCCAAGTTCTCACTGACCCAGAGAAACTGGTTTTAGACAAAGGGCTCAAATTTGCACCTCCAAGAAGTTTGGATAAATTCCAAACTTACATGGATATACATCGCTTTGTGAGGAAATTGAACATTAAGAGGTATATGACCATTAACCCAATCTCCAGCATTAGTAATCAAAGGCCTGGAGATTACCGACACTCTGGTCTGGCCAATGCCTCTTTGTTCAACCCCCCGGGAGTGTTGGCACCATCCCTGAAAGTTTTCAGAGATGTACTTATTCGAGATTTAGAGTCCCTAGAACTAAAGAAGGCTAGAAATAGCAAACTGATGCAATTAGGTCTAGATACTTTGTGTAAAAACAAAGATTTAGTAATTAGACCTGCAGATAAGGGGGGTGGGATTGTGGTCCTTGACAAAAAGGACTACATGGCGGAAATGCACAGAATTCTGGGCGATTCCGACACTTATACCCTCTTGCCCTCAGATCCAAAAGTTGGTTATTTGAGAGATCTAACTAGAATTGTATCTAGAGGATTGTCTGTAGGCATTTTAAATAAAAAAGAAGGTTTATATCTGGTTCCTCGAGCGCCTAGAACGCCAACCATTTATTACCTACCAAAGGTACACAAGGACCCTGTCTGCCCCCCGGGACGCCCCATAGTCAGTGGAATTGACTCGTTGACGTCCCGGGTGGGCAGATATATTGATTTTTACCTTCAGCCCCTTGTAGGCCAGATGCCATCTTTTATTAAAGATTCCCGTCATGTTATCAATATTCTATCGGGATTGCGAATAAAAACGGGTACTCTTTTGGTGACAGCTGACGTCACGTCATTATATACAATTATTCCCCACAATCTTGGATTTGAGGCAGTTCGTCGTTTTCTCATTAGAGATTCGGGACTCCAGTTAGATCAGATCTCCTTTTTGATGGACCTCTTGAAGTTTGCAGCGACACACAACTATTTTTGGTTCTCTAGCCAATACTATAGACAAGATAGGGGTGTGGCCATGGGGGCTAAATATGCCCCCAGTTTGGCCAATTTGTTTATGGCCAAATGGGAGGAGGATGTCATCTATACCCAGGACAGACCCCAACTTGTCCTATGGGCAAGGTATATTGATGACATCCTCCTCCTATGGGATGGGGATCAGACGTCTCTGCATGACTTTATGGTCTCCCTTAATAGTAACCAAAGAGGCATTGAACTGAAGTATGAGTGTAGTAGTACAGAAATCAACTTTCTAGATTTAAGAATTAGAGTGGAAGGTGAGATATTGACTACGTCAACACACTTTAAACCCACAGATAGGAACTCTTTTATACCAGTGAGCAGTTGCCATCATAGGCCATGGCTGGGGTCGGTTCCAAAAAGCCAATATACCAGGCTTAGAAGGAACTGCTCCAGCCATGATGAATTTTTGCAACAAGCTGAGCTGCTCACTCAGAAGTTCCTAGAAAAAGGGTACATGGAATCTGACCTAAGGGCCTCCCTGGAATCAGTGAGTATTCTCAAACGAGAAGATCTGCTGGTTGAGAGGCCTAGCCAACAGGGGGGGTCTTTTTCACAAGGTGTTCCATTTATAACCACTTATTCTTTACAACATAAAAATATCAAGCAGATTGTGTCTCGACACTGGCATATTGTAAATAATGACCGTGTTTTGAGAGAAATTTTGCCCGATAAACCTCAGGTAGTGTTCCGTGGGGCACCGTCATTAAGAAATAGGGTATCCCCCAATATTCTTGATCCCCCTTCTAGACTTAATTTTTTCAATTCTTTTAGTCAACTAACGGGGTATTATCAGTGTCGCAGATGTAGGGTATGCTCTTTAAATAGCTGCACCCATAGGAGGACTACTAGCTTTCTGTCTACTAGTACACATACTAGTTATGACATTAAGCCCCTTATTACATGTTCCTCTGTGGGTGTGGTGTACCTGCTCCAATGCCCTTGTGGGTTACAGTATATTGGGAGGACCAAACGCCCCCTACAAGTTAGACTAAACGAACACATCACCAACATTAAATCAGGTTTCAGAAAACACTCTGTATCCAAACATTATCGCTTATTTCACGATAGAGATCCTTCAAAAACGCTATTTTTGGGAATAGATAAGTACAATCCCAGTTGGAGGGGGAGTTCTCTTATAAGAGAAATATCTAAACTGGAAATGTCTTGGATTTTTAAGGTTAAAACCTATGTGCCCTATGGGTTGAATGTTGATGTAGACGTTAATGCTTTCATTGATAATTCTTAAGATATGGGTTATTGTATACTTGGTCTGAGTCACGTATATGATCACGTATGGTTTTTTAATATTTTTAATTTTTATGGTATGGAAATAGTTTGATGTCTCATAATATCAATGGGTTAATACCACTAGGTGTTCACGTGGAGACTGTTATATATACGGTTCTCCAGGTGGAGTTTTAAATTGGTTTTCCATATTTACTAATTATTTATGGATAGATTTTTTGGAGGTGAGGTAGTATTCTATGGGTTAATTCCACTCTTTTCCATTTCCACTATGGTTTTCATTAAATTAATAAAAAAAGTTTTTTTCATCTAATTGTTGACCTATATGGTCACGATAGGATGTCATAAATGTGCGAGGTATACCCTCGCACTGATATAAATATAATTTTAATTTATTTTATTTTATTTTGTATGATTCACATAATTTTATGCTTAATGTAATTTTTAAGCATTTAATAATATTTGTGCACAATTAATTTATTTTACATATATGCACATGATTGATATAACTGGTATGCACCATCCAATGTGGGGTTAATCATTGCGATATTTGTGTATTCAGTTCATTAGTGAACATTAATAAAACAATTTCTTTCACAGATTTAACTTTAACATATAGCTTTTAGTTAGATAGGATATTTAATTTAATCTAACTTGGTTTATGGATCCACCACTAGAGGGGGTAAGTAATGGTAATTCTTCGCTTCAATTATTCTTGTTAATATTAACGGGATTCATCATATTTCGATTAAATATTAACACTTAATTTTGGGTTAATCGATTAACCCTTGAGACATTAGTTTTAAGTAGTTTTAATAAGTTTTATTAGTATTGCCAACTATAATGGCAATCGATTATTCATGTCCGAGACTCAGACTGAGGTTTCTTGTCTTTGTTTTTCTTTCGTTGTGGTTCTTGTACTGCTTAGAATGAGGTAAGGGCAAACAATGGATTTAGTTATATAATAATATTAGGTTTGCCATCAACCAAGATGGCGAACAGTTATTTTGCCCGCGATTCAGAGCGAGGCTTGGTTCTATAAAGAGTGGTGAGTCAGCACGCTACCCGTCCCTTGTTGAGAATGTCCTTTGTGACGAAACGCGTCTGAGGGGGTACGTGCTGACGTCACCACGCTCGCAGGACGGGAGTTCCATATTGCAGCCGGCCGGCTTCGTTTTTCTTCGTTTGTTTTTATACGATTTCATGTAAGTGTAATTGCCTTATTTTATTAAATGTACTGAAGGTATTACACTATCGATCTCCTCCATTCTTTCTCCTTGGGTATTAAATGATCATACCGCATACGTGGATCTACGGTCCCAGTGGGGAGAATCTGATTTCACCCCCTTATCATTCGAGCCTGCAGCTATTTATAGGATTTCGGTTACGGATCGTCACCTACATACATCAGGCTGTATTACACTAGCTATCTGGTAAGAAGATTGCATGAGAGGTGGTGGATCACAACCTTCTGTGTTTGGGGTGTTTTTTGGCCTATAGCTCCTTATGTAGTGCAATCTGGTAAGGAGATTGACTGTGAGGTGGTGGTTCACTTTTTGCATGCTTCCCACATTGTGTGTTGTGCACAACGCTGATTTCTATTGACCAATTATTGAGGCAGGATCACGCTATGTATTTTTCTCTCTCCTTTTTGGGTCGAATGTAATACATATATGGAGTCATAGTCCAAGCGACCATACCCAATAATTTTCCGACGAATCAACCTTGTGGAAAGGCCCTGGCTGGGTAAAAGCCATATGCTCTATTGGCTTACATATCTGGTAAGCATGAATTCTTCCAGGTTTATTCAGTAATTGGGATTTTTGTGTTCCTTCCACACCAGTCTGCCAAATTGGACTTTATTCAATAATTTGTGATTCTTTAGCGCGATTCTTCTTTTTTATTTCTATTTGTGTTTATCCCACTTTTATTGCTGCTGTAAAGGACCTTATTATTGTATTAATAATTTAATTTAATTTATTTATTGATTTATTTTTGTAGTAAGCGCGGTTTTTTCCCTTTGTTATACTGTTCTGATATTATTACTGCTGCTGCTTGACGGTTTGAAGTGTTTGAATATCATCATGGATATTTTTGATTTTAGGGCCACTAAAGTGGTTAATGTAGATGGGGTCTTCGAACTCTATAGGGAGGAAGAAAGTGATCTGGGGGGGATGTTTATGAGATTGAAAAATCTCTTTATATCTGAGACCCACACTCAATGGGATATAGCCTACCTGGAGACCTATATTAAAAATACAATGGTCCCCAGGAGTCTTAGATGGGAGGTTACCCCCCAAAAGGGAGATGCCGATTTGGAAGAGTGGTTCAGCTACTTTAACAAAGCGGGTATCTCCTGTTTAAGATTTCTGATTGATAGGAAAACCAATAAACTGGCTCAATTAGATAAAGAAATTAAAATTATTAAAGACAAACTTAATCCCATGAAAGATAGTGACGAGTATAGAGATAAGTCCCAGAGTTTACTTAAGGTTATTGAAAAAGAGGATAAAGATCAGAGAATTAAAAAGAAGAAAAAGTATAATCGTAATTTATCAGATTATCAGAATAATGTTGTGTTCGATTGGCAAAAAAAATTGCTGAATGAGCAAGCCAACACCATCAATTCAGAGATGGAGGTTGTTACCCAGGCTGTGGTCAATAATTTAGGTGTACCGCCACAACAGTCTAAACCCCATTCTAGCAACCCCTCACAAAAAGCTGGAGGGACTTCAAAACCACAGAGAGGAGGTGGGCAGAACACATACCAATCCCCCCATAGGTTTTCTAAGAGCCAGAGAGGGCCATCCATTCAACAAGGGCCATATCAACATTGGGGGCCTAATAATGGATCCCACCATATGCAAGAATATGGGACCCAGATGTCTAACCAGCCATCTTGGTATAGGATGCCATTACCCCAAAGGGGTCGTAATCCTCCCAATCAGGGACGTGGGAACAAGATGGGGAACCCAGATTGGTGGAGGGGTGATGAATTTGGCCAATATTCACCACATGGATCTTATAATGATCCAAATTGGGGATCTAGTAATCCTTCATATAGGAATAGTTTTTTTCCCTTAAGAGATAGAGATAATGTTGATGATGATTTGGGCTATTACGATTCACAGCAAGTTCAATATAGAGAAGGACCCTCTAACACATCTTACCCCCCACCGAGGTTTGGTACACCTAGGCGCCCGGCCAATAATGGGTCGGGGAATTGGGGTTTTTCTCGGCCAAACCAAGGCGTAAAAAGGCCGGGAGAACGAAACGAGGAGTCAGAGGGGGGAGGCGTCTACGATCAACAGAAAAGGCCCAGGCTATAATAGGCCAGGGCATTTTTAATTTAAGTACCCAAGTTCTCACTGACCCAGAGAAACTGGTTTTAGACAAAGGGCTCAAATTTGCACCTCCAAGAAGTTTGGATAAATTCCAAACTTACATGGATATACATCGCTTTGTGAGGAAATTGAACATTAAGAGGTATATGACCATTAACCCAATCTCCAGCATTAGTAATCAAAGGCCTGGAGATTACCGACACTCTGGTCTGGCCAATGCCTCTTTGTTCAACCCCCCGGGAGTGTTGGCACCATCCCTGAAAGTTTTCAGAGATGTACTTATTCGAGATTTAGAGTCCCTAGAACTAAAGAAGGCTAGAAATAGCAAACTGATGCAATTAGGTCTAGATACTTTGTGTAAAAACAAAGATTTAGTAATTAGACCTGCAGATAAGGGGGGTGGGATTGTGGTCCTTGACAAAAAGGACTACATGGCGGAAATGCACAGAATTCTGGGCGATTCCGACACTTATACCCTCTTGCCCTCAGATCCAAAAGTTGGTTATTTGAGAGATCTAACTAGAATTGTATCTAGAGGATTGTCTGTAGGCATTTTAAATAAAAAAGAAGGTTTATATCTGGTTCCTCGAGCGCCTAGAACGCCAACCATTTATTACCTACCAAAGGTACACAAGGACCCTGTCTGCCCCCCGGGACGCCCCATAGTCAGTGGAATTGACTCGTTGACGTCCCGGGTGGGCAGATATATTGATTTTTACCTTCAGCCCCTTGTAGGCCAGATGCCATCTTTTATTAAAGATTCCCGTCATGTTATCAATATTCTATCGGGATTGCGAATAAAAACGGGTACTCTTTTGGTGACAGCTGACGTCACGTCATTATATACAATTATTCCCCACAATCTTGGATTTGAGGCAGTTCGTCGTTTTCTCATTAGAGATTCGGGACTCCAGTTAGATCAGATCTCCTTTTTGATGGACCTCTTGAAGTTTGCAGCGACACACAACTATTTTTGGTTCTCTAGCCAATACTATAGACAAGATAGGGGTGTGGCCATGGGGGCTAAATATGCCCCCAGTTTGGCCAATTTGTTTATGGCCAAATGGGAGGAGGATGTCATCTATACCCAGGACAGACCCCAACTTGTCCTATGGGCAAGGTATATTGATGACATCCTCCTCCTATGGGATGGGGATCAGACGTCTCTGCATGACTTTATGGTCTCCCTTAATAGTAACCAAAGAGGCATTGAACTGAAGTATGAGTGTAGTAGTACAGAAATCAACTTTCTAGATTTAAGAATTAGAGTGGAAGGTGAGATATTGACTACGTCAACACACTTTAAACCCACAGATAGGAACTCTTTTATACCAGTGAGCAGTTGCCATCATAGGCCATGGCTGGGGTCGGTTCCAAAAAGCCAATATACCAGGCTTAGAAGGAACTGCTCCAGCCATGATGAATTTTTGCAACAAGCTGAGCTGCTCACTCAGAAGTTCCTAGAAAAAGGGTACATGGAATCTGACCTAAGGGCCTCCCTGGAATCAGTGAGTATTCTCAAACGAGAAGATCTGCTGGTTGAGAGGCCTAGCCAACAGGGGGGGTCTTTTTCACAAGGTGTTCCATTTATAACCACTTATTCTTTACAACATAAAAATATCAAGCAGATTGTGTCTCGACACTGGCATATTGTAAATAATGACCGTGTTTTGAGAGAAATTTTGCCCGATAAACCTCAGGTAGTGTTCCGTGGGGCACCGTCATTAAGAAATAGGGTATCCCCCAATATTCTTGATCCCCCTTCTAGACTTAATTTTTTCAATTCTTTTAGTCAACTAACGGGGTATTATCAGTGTCGCAGATGTAGGGTATGCTCTTTAAATAGCTGCACCCATAGGAGGACTACTAGCTTTCTGTCTACTAGTACACATACTAGTTATGACATTAAGCCCCTTATTACATGTTCCTCTGTGGGTGTGGTGTACCTGCTCCAATGCCCTTGTGGGTTACAGTATATTGGGAGGACCAAACGCCCCCTACAAGTTAGACTAAACGAACACATCACCAACATTAAATCAGGTTTCAGAAAACACTCTGTATCCAAACATTATCGCTTATTTCACGATAGAGATCCTTCAAAAACGCTATTTTTGGGAATAGATAAGTACAATCCCAGTTGGAGGGGGAGTTCTCTTATAAGAGAAATATCTAAACTGGAAATGTCTTGGATTTTTAAGGTTAAAACCTATGTGCCCTATGGGTTGAATGTTGATGTAGACGTTAATGCTTTCATTGATAATTCTTAAGATATGGGTTATTGTATACTTGGTCTGAGTCACGTATATGATCACGTATGGTTTTTTAATATTTTTAATTTTTATGGTATGGAAATAGTTTGATGTCTCATAATATCAATGGGTTAATACCACTAGGTGTTCACGTGGAGACTGTTATATATACGGTTCTCCAGGTGGAGTTTTAAATTGGTTTTCCATATTTACTAATTATTTATGGATAGATTTTTTGGAGGTGAGGTAGTATTCTATGGGTTAATTCCACTCTTTTCCATTTCCACTATGGTTTTCATTAAATTAATAAAAAAAGTTTTTTTCATCTAATTGTTGACCTATATGGTCACGATAGGATGTCATAAATGTGCGAGGTATACCCTCGCACTGATATAAATATAATTTTAATTTATTTTATTTTATTTTGTATGATTCACATAATTTTATGCTTAATGTAATTTTTAAGCATTTAATAATATTTGTGCACAATTAATTTATTTTACATATATGCACATGATTGATATAACTGGTATGCACCATCCAATGTGGGGTTAATCATTGCGATATTTGTGTATTCAGTTCATTAGTGAACATTAATAAAACAATTTCTTTCACAGATTTAACTTTAACATATAGCTTTTAGTTAGATAGGATATTTAATTTAATCTAACTTGGTTTATGGATCCACCACTAGAGGGGGTAAGTAATGGTAATTCTTCGCTTCAATTATTCTTGTTAATATTAACGGGATTCATCATATTTCGATTAAATATTAACACTTAATTTTGGGTTAATCGATTAACCCTTGAGACATTAGTTTTAAGTAGTTTTAATAAGTTTTATTAGTATTGCCAACTATAATGGCAATCGATTATTCATGTCCGAGACTCAGACTGAGGTTTCTTGTCTTTGTTTTTCTTTCGTTGTGGTTCTTGTACTGCTTAGAATGAGGTAAGGGCAAACAATGGATTTAGTTATATAATAATATTAGGTTTGCCATCAACCAAGATGGCGAACAGTTATTTTGCCCGCGATTCAGAGCGAGGCTTGGTTCTATAAAGAGTGGTGAGTCAGCACGCTACCCGTCCCTTGTTGAGAATGTCCTTTGTGACGAAACGCGTCTGAGGGGGTACGTGCTGACGTCACCACGCTCGCAGGACGGGAGTTCCATATTGCAGCCGGCCGGCTTCGTTTTTCTTCGTTTGTTTTTATACGATTTCATGTAAGTGTAATTGCCTTATTTTATTAAATGTACTGAAGGTATTACACTATCGATCTCCTCCATTCTTTCTCCTTGGGTATTAAATGATCATACCGCATACGTGGATCTACGGTCCCAGTGGGGAGAATCTGATTTCACCCCCTTATCATTCGAGCCTGCAGCTATTTATAGGATTTCGGTTACGGATCGTCACCTACATACATCAGGCTGTATTACACTAGCTATCTGGTAAGAAGATTGCATGAGAGGTGGTGGATCACAACCTTCTGTGTTTGGGGTGTTTTTTGGCCTATAGCTCCTTATGTAGTGCAATCTGGTAAGGAGATTGACTGTGAGGTGGTGGTTCACTTTTTGCATGCTTCCCACATTGTGTGTTGTGCACAACGCTGATTTCTATTGACCAATTATTGAGGCAGGATCACGCTATGTATTTTTCTCTCTCCTTTTTGGGTCGAATGTAATACATATATGGAGTCATAGTCCAAGCGACCATACCCAATAATTTTCCGACGAATCAACCTTGTGGAAAGGCCCTGGCTGGGTAAAAGCCATATGCTCTATTGGCTTACATATCTGGTAAGCATGAATTCTTCCAGGTTTATTCAGTAATTGGGATTTTTGTGTTCCTTCCACACCAGTCTGCCAAATTGGACTTTATTCAATAATTTGTGATTCTTTAGCGCGATTCTTCTTTTTTATTTTTTTTATTTTTTTTATTGAATGTGTCTGTCTGCTGTCTGCTAGATATTTGGAGGGCTAGCAATATTACTAAAATGACATATACAGGCCTACATATCCTGATTGTAATTAGCAAGGGTGGAATCAGTTGTAAGGATTGTGAAAATCTCTCAGGAAAGGCAAGCTTTAGGCTCTTTTCACGCACAAACAGAACTTCCTACAACATACAAAACCTACAATGATAAATCATGATAGTGTGATCATGAAAATGATCATCCAGTTTTTTTTGCATGCTAGTCTTATATGGAAAATTAGGAAGTTACTCAACTTACGAAAATTCTCGTATGACAGAATACAACTTCGGAAATGATGTAATGTGTTGTATTGTAATGTATTCTTTCATTTTTGTGCATGCGTGGTCTTGCTGTTCTGATTTTTATTCGGACAAATACTGTACATATTAAACAAAAATCACACAATTTGGTATCGTACGAGAAACATTTTCGTGCTTGTTTCTTTGGATAATTTTGCACAACCAGCCCTGCACTTACCCCATCTAGGTCGCAGGCAGCGCTTCCTCCATGTCGGCTTCACCCTGTGTCACCTCCTCCTCGGCTTCACGGCAGCTTCCTCTGCATCTTCTCCTCCTCCTCCTCGGCGGCCAAATACGATCGCTTCGCCTCTCTACCAATTGATTCTCAGGACCCACTTCCTGATTGGCTGGAAGGAGAATCAGGAAGACAATAGTGAATATTAATTTGCTATTGTCAAACAACTGGGTGCCCTGTGCCCCGAGCCCAGACTTTTTTTAAGCCAATTAGAGCCTCTGGCACTAATCACGTGCTTCTAAAAAACAAATCCCATTGGAATCCATGCATGTATATGTAGCGGGGTCTTTAAATTTAGTTGGGGTACACCTGGGTAGTAGTGTGACCCAGGTGTGTAAATTATGAGAAGTTTTGGACCCCTTTGTATTCGTGGAGGATTGGGTGGTGTATTATTCTCCTTGGCCTGTGGGTGGCGGGGTACCCACAGGCTCAAGGTAGAATCACTGCCACAGTGCTACCCTTTTTGTCCCTTTCCGGAGATGGTACGGCGAGGGCGGGGAACCTGCCGTGGTGTCGATGGGAGGAGATAAAAGGGGGAGACGCCCTCACCACGAGGTCTTCGAGGATCTTCTCTTCACGCACCCAGGCACCTTAGGCCTGGGTGTGGGCGGTTTGGAGTTCCGGCCCAGGCACCCTAGGCCTGACCGGAATGGAGTTGGAGTCCATCCCAGGCACCTTCAGCCTGGGGTGAGGTACTAAATCGTAGGCCTGGGGCCCAGTGACTTTGACTGGGTCCCGCAAGGGTGAAGTGATCCGAGGGTCCCCGAGGTGGACGGGACCCGCATCTGAGGTGAGGAGGCCGGGGAGGTCACCCATCCGGAGAGTCCGGAGCAGCATCAACCCGGTGATGGATGGGCCTCCGGTAACTCCCTTGGAGGGACATCTTCCCCTGATAGGGGCCACAGCGCAGCAAAGGTACTCCTAAATACGTTCTCTTGAGTTGCTGGTAGAGACTCACAAGTTCTATGTTCTGTACTAATCAAGGCTACGATAACCGCTGGTGAAACCACAGTGGTTTAGATTGAAATCAGGATAGTGCCTCGACCTGCTCATCCCACCGTATCAGGCTGTTATAACGTTCCAACCAGTTGGCTACTGAAGCACTGTTTATTGTGGAGCTTGCAATAAAACAAGAGTTGGACTGTGATCGGTGTGTGGACTCTGGTTAATGGGAGCAAAGGGAGATGTCAGCATAGCAGGACTGAGTTTCATAACTAAAACACATTGACCCGAGGAAGATACTGATACTGGCCTTCACCTCACCCACAGCTATGGGGAGGACATGGGCCGTAGCGCATCTCACCCTGTCATGTGACATACCCCTAGACAAAGGAGATGGGGTGAGGCCGCTACATATATTAGGGGCCGGACACATGGATTAGGGGGTGATTCCCCTGTGCCCCATATGGATGGGCTGGCACTGGTGAACTGGACAACATGTTCAGGCTAATGGTCATTCTGTTTTCAGTCAAGGCACCCTTTCAAACTCAGTTTGTAACAAAATTCAGTGGTCAGTAATTTTGCATGAAAAGTTGTCTTCTATCTATTACTATTCAGATTATCAGAATTACCAGTCAGAGAGTCACAGTCCCCATTCTAGAGAGCATCAATGCCTCTTTGCAGTGCCCAGAAGAGTTCAGCATAGGCAGCTCTTATCCAGACTTTCTCCCTTAATTTCTATCTCTCATGCAGCATGGCTTCATTATTGGAAGAAAGGCAGGGAAGGATAAACCAAAGACGCTTTGAGGGCTCCTTAGCAACCAATGACATCAGGTGGCCCAACACAGGGTCAGTGACTGTAATGCTGGAGTAGTAAATCTAGTACAAAACCTGTGACTCCTTGTAAAATAAGGTAGGCTTGATCCACCTGCCTGCCTTTGTTGGCATTTTGCCATAGCACCCTGGACCCTGAAAAACCACCCTGGACCCTGAAGAAATGCTGGTTTATTTGACTGCACAGTCACATTAAGACATGATGCAAGATTGAATTTCTATTTCTGTGACTTCAGCTGGGCTTTAAAACTGGCTACACTATCAGACCACTGAAAGCTGCATGTGCTTTTATATCACAGGAGCAGAGGATTCAGAAATTGAAACAAGATGATGGCTCCTTTACACGTTCAAAGTGATTGCTCTGCATATTTCATAAATGGTTTACAGACAAAATGCTGATTTTACTTTCTCGTCATTTAACTGCATCTCTCGTTTTATTTGAAGCTTTAGATTAGATTGTCAGGTTTACTTTTCTCTCTGACAATAACCCAGCACAAGTGACCAGATGTGTTCTCGAAAGTTCCAGCTCTTTTGTCTTTCTCACACGCTGGACTTTCTTCTTCCCCTCCTTAAGGTCAGCTTTGAACTATTTGTGAATCGTGATGGGGCAGAGAGGGAATTTGTTCCGTCACAATTATCTAACATGTCATTGAGTTCTCTACCAAAACCCACAGACAAGTGACATGTAATTTATTTATTCTATCAATTCTCCCACTTTGGACTTGGCATTGGAGAGTGTTGAGTGTAATAGGGTAATATTCAACAAAGCTGATTAGAATATTTCCATATGTTGGATGAAACATATTGTGTCTTTGAACTTTTCCACAGTGCCTGATGTTCCTGTTGATACGTGAGCAGACCTTTACATTTATTGCATCTACAGTTCTTGATTTTTTTGACACTACTGTGTATTTTAAAGCAGAATTCCAGTTGTCTGGAAACATGTCCCTGATCTGAGTAACATCAGAGAGAACAGGCAAGAAGCTTCTTAACCACTTCTAAAAAAAATCCTGCTATGGATTGGAATATTCTGTGTGCAATACAACCTCCACACATTTTTCAACCCCTACATTTTATGCCCTCAAATGCTCTTGTACCCCCATTTCGTGGCCACCTAATTAATCTCCAGCACTTAGCTCCTTTCTGTCCTTTCACATTCAGCCACTGTACTCTGTCTATTAACGTTCAACCAAAACATAGGCATTAACTTATTAAAGAGGTAAGGAATGTTCACTTAGCAAAGTAAATGTTCACCTAAATCAACTGTAGCCACTTAAAAATAAAATTTAAACCAGACCTTCTTGTAAAAAAAGAGAACAAATTCTGTTCCACTGCTTATGGCTTTGACCTCTGCTTTCTTGCTCGATACTCTTTTGGATCTGTGGAATGCCTGATCCCGCACTCCACACTGTGGCTAAACCTGCTAGCAGTGGCTGGCCAATATATTCACTGCATGACACAATAGCAATGTAGCTCCTAGTGGGTGGAACCATTGAATTCAGCAGGGGACAATGCAACCAAAACAAATGGAAGTTTGCTGGATAGTGAGGAATCATTTGTATAGTTCTTCAAGAGTAAAGATTGGAGACACAGGTGGTAGACAGGTAAGTAGTAGTCCTCTTCTTTTACAAAGAGCTATTTAAAAAAAATATATATATTTACCCCACTCCTGCCTCTAACACATCTGAGGCTTTTTTTTTTCTTTTTTCTTTTTTTATCTTTACAGGGAGTGGGCACCTTTTCTTTAAAAAAGGTACCATCTCCCTTAAAGGGGTTGTAAAGGTTCGTTTTTTATTTTCTATATAGGTTCCTTTAAGCTTGTGCATTGTTGCTTCACTTACCGTTTCCTTTGATTTTCCTTCTAAATGTTTTTTTTCTTTGTCTGAATTCCTCACTTCCTGTTTCTCCTCACTAAACTTCACACCATCATCTGAGCGGTGGTTAGTCAGCCAGAACAGCTTACTGAACAGTTTACTGAGGAGGAACAGGAAGTGAGAAATTCAGACAAAGAAAACAAAGAAAAAAAATATTTAGAAGGGAAATCTAAGGAAAAGGTAAGTGAACCAACAATGCACTAGCTTAAAGGAACCTATTTAGAAAATAAAAAAACAAACCTTTACAACCCCTTTAATTCTTGCCTAGGAAAGAATGACATTACTCATCCTGTCCCCCTCCCCACCTGCAGCCAGGTTGCAGGACCAGTCTAACTGCATCGCGTGATCTTGTCCAAATCCAAGATTGCGACTCAGGGGACTCACAGGAAAGAGAAGAAGTGGCTGTGGGAGAACAGTGCTGAACTCCAAGGACTGATAAGTACCTGATTTTTAAAAGTCAAAATGTTAAATAGGTTTAATATGTTTTTAAAGGATGAGGTTTTAAACTGATACTATATAATAAAGATATGTTGACTTTTTAAAATAGTTTTTGAATGTATATTTGTCCTTTAGAGGGGTTAGATGGGTATTTAGAGTCCCACTACAATGAATTTTTAAAAGTCAGCAGCTACAGTACTTGTTGCTGCTAACTTTTTTTTTTCCAAAAAGTGGGGAATTCCTCCTTAAAGCGGAAGTTCCAATTTTGGGTGGAACTCCACTTTAACCACCTAAGCCCCGGACCATTTGGTAGCTAAAGGACCAGAGGTGATTTCAGAATTTTGCACTGCGCTGCTTTAACTGTAAATTGTGCGGACATGCAATGTTGTACCCAAACGAAATTTGCGTCCTTTTCTTCCCACAAATAGAGCTTTCTTTTAATGGTATTTGATTGGCTCTGCGATTTTCATTTTTTGCGATATAAACGGAAAAAGATCGAAAATTTTGAAAAAAAATGATATTTTCTACTTTTTGTTTTAAGAAAAATCGAATAAACTCAATTTTAGTCATACATTTAGGCCAAAATGTATTCAGCCACATGTCTTTAGTAAAAAAATGTCAATAAGCGTATATTTATTGGTTTGCGCAAAAGTTATAGCGTTTACAAACTAGGGTACATTTTCTGGAATTTACACAGCTTTTAATTTATGACTGCCTATCTCATTTCTTGAGGTGCTAAAATGGCAGGGCAGTACAAAACCCCCCCAAATGACCCCATTTTGGAAAGTAGACACCCCAAGGAAATTGCTGAGAGGCATGTTGAGCCCATTGAATATTTTTTTTTTTGTCCCAAGTGATTGAATAATGACAAAAAAAAAAAAATACAAAAAGTTGTCACTAAATGATATATTGCTCACACATGCCATGGTTATATGTGGAATTGCACCCCAAAATACATTCTGCTGCTTCTCCTGAGTACGGGGATACCACATGTGTGGGACTTTTTAGGAGCCTAGCCACGTACGGGACCCCGGAAACCAAGCACCGCCTTCAGGATTTCTAAGGGCGCAAATTTTTGATTTCACTCCTCACTACCTATCACAGTTTCGAAGGCCATAAAATGCCAAGCTATTTGCTGAGAGGCATGTTGAGCCCATTGAATATGGAGCCTAGCCGCGTACGGGGCCCCAAAAACCAAGCACCGCCTTCAGGATTTCTAAGGGCGTAAATTTTTGATTTCACTCCTCACTACCTATCACAGTTTTGAAGGCCATAAAATGCCAAAATAGCACAAAACCCCCCCAAATGACCCCATTTTGGAAAGTAGACACCCCAAGCTATTTACTGAGAGGCATGTTGGGTTCATGGAATATTTTATATTTTGCCACAAGTTGCGGGAATATGACAAACTTTTTTTTTTTTGCACAAAGTTGTCACTAAATGATATATTGCTCACACATGCCATGGGCATATGTGAAATTACACCCCAAAATACATTCTGCTGCTTCTCCTGAGTACGGGGATACCACATGTGTGGGACTTTTTGGGAGCCTAGCCGCGTACGGGACCCCAAAAACCAAGCACCGCCTTCAAGGTTTCTAAGGGCATAAATTTTTGATTTCACTCCTCACTACCTATCACAATTTTGAAGGCCATAAAATGCCAAGATAGCACAAACCCCCCCAAAATTACCCCATTTTGGAAAGTAGACACCCCAAGGAAATTGCTGAGAGGCATGTTGAGCCCATTGAATATTTTTTTTTTTGTCCCAAATGATTGAATAATGACAAAAAAATTAAATAAAAAATGTACAAAAAGTTGTCACTAGATGATATATTGCTCAAACATGCCATGGTTATATGCGGAATTGCACCCCAAAATACATTTGGCTGCTTCTCCTGAGTACGGGGATACCACATGTGTGGGACTTTTTGAGAGCCTAGCCGCGTACGGGGCCCTGAAAACCAAGCACCGCCTTCAGGATTTCTAAGGGCACAAATTTTTGATTTCACTCCTCACTACCTATCACAGTTTTGAAGGCCATAAAATGCCAAGATAGCCCAAAACCCCCACAAATGACCCCATTTTGGAAAGTATACACCCCAAGCTATTTGCTGAGAGGCATGGTGAGTATTTTACAGCTCTCATTTGTTTTTGAAAATGAAAGACATTTCTTTTTTTTTTTTTTTCAATTTTCAAAACTTTGTGACAAAAAGCGAGATCTGCAAAATACTCAACATACCTCTTAGCAAATAGCTTGGGGTGTCTACTTTCCAAAATGGGGTCATTTGGGGGGGTTTGTGCCATCTGGGCATTCCATGGCCTCCAAAACTGTGATAGGCAGTGAGAAGTGAAATCAAAAATTTACACCCATAGAAATCCTGAAGGCGGTGCTTGGTTTTCGGGGTTCTGTACGCGGCTAGGCTCCCAAAATGTCCCACACATGTGGTATCCCCGTACTCAGGAGAAGAAACAGAATGTATTTTGGGGTGCAATTCCACATATAACCATGGCATGTTTGAGCAATATATAATTTAGTGACAACTTTTTGTACATTTTTTTTTTCTTTTTGTCATTATTCAATCACTTGGGACAAAAAAAAAATATTTAATGGGCTCAACATGCCTCTCAGCAAATAGGTGTCTACTTTCCAAAATGGGGTCATTTGGGGGGGGTTTTGAACTGTCCTGGCATTTTATGCACAACATTAGGAAGCTTATGTCACACATCATCCACTCTTCTAACCACTTGAAGACAAAGCCCTTTCTGACACTTTTTGTTTACATGAAAACATTTTTTTTTTTTGCAAGAAAATTATGTTGAACCCCCAAACATTATATATATTTTTTAAAGCAAAGGCCCTACAGATTAAAATAGTGGGTGTTGCATTTTTTTTTCCACACGGTATTTGCGCAGCGATTTTTCAAACGCATTTTTTGGTGGAAAAACACACTTTTTTATTTTTAATTCAATAGAAAAAACTATATTGCCCAAATGTTTGATGAAATAAAAAAGATGATCTTAGACCGAGTACATGGATACCAAACACGACATGCTTTAAAATTGCGCACAAACGCGCAGCGGCGACAAACTACTTTCATTTTTAAAAGCATTTAAAAGCCTTTACAGGTTACCACGTTAGATTTACAGAGGAGGTCTACTGCTAAAATTACTGCCCTCAATCTGACCTTCGCAGTGATACCTCACATGCATGATGCAATTGCTGTTTACATATGACGCTAGACCGACGCTTGCGTTCGCCTTTGCGCAAGAGCAGGGGGGGACAGCGGTGCTTTTTTTTTTCTTTTTTTTTATTATTTATTTTTCTTTTTTTTTTTTTTTTAAACTGTTCCTTCCATATTTTTTTTTTTTTACCATTTTTATTGTTATCTCAGGGAATGTAAATATCCCCTATGATAGCAATAAGTAGTGACAGGTACTCTTTTTTTGAAACAAATTGGGGGGTTAGACCCTAGATCTTTCCTCTGCCCTCAAAGCATCTGACCACACCAAGATCGGTGTGATAAAATGCTTTCCCAATTTCCCAATGTCGCTGTTTATATCCGGGGGGGGGCATTCCCTCCCACTGCTTGTAAAAGCAGTCTAGAGGCTAATTATCTGCTAGAATTGCTTTTACATGAAAGCCGGCCACTGGCTGAAAAGAATGGTACCGAGATGATACCTAAACCTGCAGGCATCATTCTGGTATAAACATTCAAAGTCCAGCAACATACCAGTACGTTGCTGGTCCTTGTTGGACATGTATTGTAATCTTTTTTTTCATGCAGCCTATTGGCTGAACGAAAAAAACAGATTGATCGGTGGGTATGCCCACCATTAGAATACCTCCCTTCATCCACCCACTTCTAATGATGGGCATATATGCCGAAGCATGGGGGCATCCTCCCGCAAAAAAGTTATGCCACGTACACACGGTCGGACTTTTTCACGGGCAAGCCTTTGTCGGAATTTCGACCGTATGTACGCGGCATAAAAGGTTATGCCGCGTACACACGGTCGGACTTTTCCACGGGCAAGCCTCCGTCGGAATTTCGACCGTATATACGCGGCATTAGGAGCAAAATCGCTCCTCCGCCCCTGCTGCCCCCATGCTTCGGCATATATGCTCTTTTTTTTAACTGTGGTGGTGAAATCACCTCCTACAGCGTTGGAGTCACGGCTTTATGTATCGTGGGAGCAAACGCTGTTGCTATCAAGATAAATAGATCCGCTCTGCAACTGAATGGTGTACCTGCTAAGCAAATGATGGTTAACATTTAAACAAAGTAACATTACAGTACAACAGTAAGACCTTACCATACCATACCTGCAAAGCAAATACCAAAACAAAACCTAGTAAAAAATAAAACATTTTTTTAACGCAACCTGTGCCTAAAATATATATATGCCGAAGCATGGGGGCATCCTCCCGCAAAAAAGTTATGCCGCGTACACACGGTCTGAATTTTCCACGGGCAAGCCTCCGTCGGAATTTCGACCGTATATACGCGGCATTAGGAGCAAAATCGCTCCTCCGCCCCTGCTGCCCCCATGCTTCGGCATATATGCTCTTTTTTTTAACTGTGGTGGTGAAATCACCTCCTACAGCGTTGGAGTCACGGCTTTATGTATCGTGGGAGCAAACGCTGTTGCTGTCAAGATAAATAGATCCGCGCTGCAACTGAATGGCGTACCTGCTAAGCAAATGATGGTTAACATTAAAACAAAGTAACATTACAGTATAACAGTAAGACCATACCATACCCGCAAAGCAAATACCAAAACAAAACCTAGTAAAAAATAAAACATTTTTTTAACGCAACCTGTGCCTAAAATATATATATGCCGAAGCATGGGGGCATCCTCCCGCAAAAAAGTTATGCCGCGTACACACGGTCGGACTTTTCCACGGGCAAGCCTCCGTCGGAATTTCGACCGTATGTACGCGGCATTAGGAGCAAAATCGCTCCTCCGCCCCTGCTGCCCCCATGCTTCGGCATATATGCTCTTTTTTTTTAACTGTGGTGGTGAAATCACCTCCTACAGCACTGGAGTCACAGCTTTATGTATCGTGGTAGCAAACGCTGTTGCTGTCAAGATAAATAATTCCGCGCTGCAGTTGAATGGCGCACCTGAAAACAAAAAATTACATACCTGAAAAGCAAGCATGATAAAACATTGCAGAATAGAATACAGTAAAAAAGAGCAGAACAATAGAGAGAAAATAGAGAGAGAGAGAGAGAACAATAAAACGACAACTATTTTTGGTTTTTTTATTTTATATATTTTTTGTGTTTTGTTTTTTACGTTTTTTTTTCTTTTTTACACTTTTTTTTGTAACTTTAACAACTGTAATGGTTCGGGTCTCTCAAAATGTAATGGCATCTTGGGAGACCCTGTGTAAGTGTGTCCTAGTCTGTGAAATGCTGTACCCTACGCTAAAACTTCACTTTTGAGTGGTAGCGTTCAAAACATTCACCAAGGCAAAGACCAGGTTTGTCAGGACAGAGTGGACAAAAAACACGGGTGTCACGCCTAAATCCGCGCTTGCTACAGACACAACATCTTTTTTGGGGGGTTCGTTGGGTAGGGGTACTCTCGAGGGCATACGGATAATGCCTCTCATGCAGCCGGCTTACTGCATTTGGTTGGGGATGGTGAGGTGCAGAACCGCCTGGATACAGGAGTTCTGTGACTATCTCATTCTGGAATTTTAGAAGAGATAACGTCCCGCCTGAAGCTCTGTATAGCACATGAGCGTTCAGCAAAGCCAATTGGAATAAGGATAGAGACACTTTTTTGTACCAGCGTCTCGCCTTACGGTCAATTAGATACGGCGCCAACAACTGGTCGTTGAGGTCCACCCCTCCCATATTTTTGTTATATTCGTGGACACAGAGGGGTTTCTCCACAACACCAGTCGCCGTACGAATTTGGACTGTCGTGTCTGCGTGAAGGGAGGTAAGAAGGAAAACATCCTTATTGTCCCTCCACTTCATAGCGAGCAAGTTATTACACTTCAAGCAGGCTCTCTTCCCCAGCCTAAGACGGGCATCTACAAGCCGCTGGGGAAAGCCCCGGCGATTAGGTCGCACGGTGCCACATGCTCCAATCTGATGATCAAACAAGTGACTAAACAGTGGCACGCTCGTGTAATAATTGTCCACATACAAGTGGTACCCCTTTCCGAATAAGGGTGACACCAAGTTCCACACTATCTTGCCAGCGCTCCCTATGTAATCCGGGCAGTTGACCGACTCAACCTGACTGTCTTTTCCCTCATAAACCGTAAAGCTCCATACATAGCCTGTTGCCCTGTCACAGAACTTATAGAGCTTGACCCCGTATCTGGCACACTTGCTGGGAAGGTACTGCTTGAAAGCCAAGCGGCCAGAAAATTTAATCAGGGACTCATCAACGCAGACAACTGGATCGGGAATAAACAAGGCTGCAAAACGTTCGTTGAAGTGGTTTATGAGGGGCCGAATTTTATAGAGCCGGTCGTATTCAGGGTCTCCACGTGGACGACAAAGTTCATTGTCGTTGAAGTGCATGAACCGCAAAATCTGCTCGTATTGTTTCCTGGGCATGGAGGCAGAGAACACGGGCATGTGGTCAATTGGGTGCGTGGACCAATAAGCACGCAATGACGGGAATTTATGTGTGCCCATGTTGAGGGAAAGGCCCAGAAAGGTCTTAAATTCGGAAACCGTAATTGGTTTCCAATCTTTGGCAATGGAAGGCAACTGGGGGTTAGCGGCGATGAATTGACCAGCATATAAATTACTCTGGTCCACAATAGATCTATAGAGATCTTCCGTGAAAAACAGCGAATAAAAATCAATTGGCATAAAATCAGCTGTTTCCACCTGAATACCGGGTTGGGCAGTGAATGGGGGAAGTACGGGTTCTGCAGAAGTGGTGGGGACCCAATCAGGATAGGCAAATTCTGCAGGAAGGGCACTATGGGCACGACGGGCCTGCCTTTGTCTTCTTGGTGGCAGAGGGACACTACGTGTGCTTGCCACCTCGCTAGCTTGAACTGCACTTATGGGACTCGCCACGTCACCACGTGATACTGCAGTGCTGGATGTACGCCCAGGCTGTACTAGGCCGCTGGTGCTTGCCAATTCTCCAGAAGGAATAGCGGCGCTAGTACTACTCTGCTCCATGATACGAGAGCCATGCGGTTCTTGCTCCTCAACAACCTCAGAAGATCGGGATCGGGTACGCCTGACCTTAGCAGGGACCTCAACTTCGTCGTCAGAGCTATCTGACGAGGAGCCGCTGACTTCACTGTCTTCTACGGGAAGGTATTCTGAGCCTGAATCTGACAGATGCGTGACCTCCTCTTCCCTATCTGTCATGCTCAGAATCTCGTAGGCCTCTTTACTAGTGTACCTTCATCTTGCTATTTTGGGCTCTAAATTTAGCGGTACACTAGTAAGATTCACAGGAAAAAAAGCACCTGACTGTCAGCAAATGTATCAAACGCTACCAAAAAAAACTGTTAGCGATCGCAGGGATCAGGACTGTCTCTGCGAACGCTGCAGTTATGTGTGTTGTGTTTGGTAAGTGACAGTGATCGATCGATACTGCACTTGGGTGGGCTGGGCTGGGCTGGGCTGGGCGGAGGGGCTAAACGCAGGTGCTAGCAGGTATCTGGGCTGATCCCGCTAACACTGCGTTTTTGGGAACCCTAAACCGCTGGGGACGCTAGCATAGATCTGTTCAGATACTATAGCACTAAGGGAGGTGTATGCTTTGCGCGTGGGTGTTGGCGTTACTGGCACTAACCTGACGCTGCCTGGGGCGACGCAGACCCTCTCTGGCGCTAAAACCTAATTGATATCAGCCGCTGGGCGATCAGGGGGTTAAACCTTTATTGGGTTATATACGCCGGATGCCCTGATGCTATAAAAAGCAAACTAACCAACCAGCGTCACCCGTAAAACGTATATGGTGATCACTGGTGAAAGGGTTAACTAGGGGCAATCAGGGGGTTAAAACCTTTATTTGGTTATATATGGGGGTACCCGACGCTATATAAAAACCTGACGGGTAACCTAAATAACTAAATAACTAACCGGCTAACCAGTGTCATAAGTAAAACTTATACGGTGATCACTGGTGAAAGGGTTAACTCTAGGGGCAATCAGGGGGTTAAAATAATATTTGGGGGTACCTGACGCTATAAAAACCTGCGGCGAAACTAAAAAGAAATAACTGGCTATCTAGGGCACCACCGGCACTAAATACAGCGATCGGAAATACGATCGCTTAGTGACGCTGGCGTTATGGGGTGAAAGGGTTACCTGGGGGGCGATCAAGGGGTTAAACCTTTATTAGGGGGGGTTAGGGGGCTACCCTGGACCTAAAGGGGCCTAATCCTAACTGCCCTGCAACTTTTTACTGTCACAAATGACACTGATTGCAGTGATCAGTAAAAAAATTACCACTGCAAACGGTGCACTGTGACTGGGGGTACTGGGGGTGATCTGGGGGGTGATCTGGGGGTGACTGGGGGGTGTAAGTGTGCCTACGTGTACTGGTGTCAGTGGGCTGTTGGTGCACTTACTGTGAGATGTCTTCACTCCTCGCGCCGGATCGAAAAGACCGACACGAGGAGAGATGACATCACTTCCTCTGCCTGTGTTTACATTACACAGGCAGAGGAAGGTTTTCATTCGCTGGGAGCGATCGCGAGGGGGTGGCCGGAATCGAACGGCCGTCCCCTCATCCCGGATCGCTCCCGAACACTTAACCACCGCTCACTGTAAAGAAGGGGGGTCCGATCGGACCCCCCAACTATACAAAGGCGATCACGTACATATACGTGATTGTGCCTGTCGGTGCCATTCTGCCGACGTATATTTACAGTGGGCGGTCGTTAAGTGGTTAAGGAGGAATTCCCCACTTTTTTTTAAACCACTCCTCGCCCCCTTACATGCCACGTTTGTCATGTAATTTTTTTTTTGGGGGGGGAGTGGGGGCTTCAGTAGGAGTGGGACTTCCTGTCCCACTTCCTCCTTCCACCCAGGGACTGCTTAGGCGACTCGTCATATTGCCTTAGGCGGCCCCTCCCTGTAGGGGATCACCTGGGACACGTGACAGGTCCCAGGCGATCGCCTGTCCACTCAGATTGCGCAGCGCCGCTTGTGCATGCGCAGTGAGTGCCCGGTCGTAAAGCCGAAAGCGGTCACCGCCGGGTGCCCACAGTTAGAATGGAGGCGCCGGTGGAGGGGGGGGGGGCGAAGCTCCGTTCGGCCGCGTCGCTGGACAGTGGAACAGGTAAGTGTCTGTTTTTTAAAAGCCAACAGTTACACTTTTTTATAGCTGCTGACTTTTAATAAACATAAAAAAGGCTGGAACTCCCCATTAAGATGTTTGTTTGTGGCTGCACATACTATAGAATGAAATGTTTCTTTTGCATCTGGCGTGAATCATGGATGTCTTTCAAATCAAGTAGCACAAATAAGATATTGTAGATCCCTTATATAAGTACACCGTTATTATAATATATATATTGTTCTTTGTGTTAAGCACTCCAGAATAACATACAGTGGAACCTTGGTTTAGCAGAATTCAAGCTAATGGGGTGTGCAGTACCACAATAGGCCAGAGGTGCGGGGGCGCCGGTCACACTCGGAACGGTTTGGAGCCGTTCCGAGCCGTTCGGAAATACTCGGAATCACTCGGAGATTCTTGGAAATACTTTGTTTCCGAGTGTTTCCGAGATCAGCCAAGCTGTCCCCGAGTATTTCCGAGGCTCTCCGGTGCCGCCCCACCTCTGGCCACATGCGGTATTGCATGCCATAGATGTCAATGCGGAACAAATTTTCTTCATTTCCATTGACTTCTATGGGGAAACTTGCTTTGATATGCGAGTGCTTTGGATTACAAGCATTCTCCTGGAACGAATTATGCTTGTAATCCAAGGTTCCACTGTAAATTGAAAATGCAAGTTTCAATTAAACTTACAAAAATAAAATAAACTTTTTTGCACACCATTCAAGTCTGGCTTCTGGCTGATTGACATTAGCTCATCAATATATAGTGGGTGCATACAAAAATAAATAAATAAATATATATATATATATATATATATATATATATATATATATATAGCAAACCAATTCCACTGTGCATTACAGAATATATGGAACATACATTCCTGCTTCAGAAGGTGCTTGCTATTTATTTACTTTAGCACATTCACACTGGGCCAAATTGGGTAGAAGCCAGTTAACATACCTGTAAGTCTTTATGTGTAAGGAGAACTTGAAATACACATAGGAAAACCACAAACACATTGGGAGAACATACAAACTGCATGCATATAATGCCCCATATGGTAACTGACTTTAGGACCAGTGTCAGGACAAGGTCATCCAGAGCCCAGGGCAAACATGCCAAACTGTGCCCCCCTCCCCAAGATGTATGAGCATTATGTATCAGAAAAAATCCACCCAGAAAAACACTGAGCACTAATCTGCATGTTTACCCCCTATGCACAAATTGCCCCTTTTCTCAGTACATATCAGCCCCCTTGCTGAACTATGAAATACTCTCTCTCGGCACAAATTTTTGCCCAAATCTCTCAGCACAAATCTCCTCCAAATCCCCCCAGCTCAAAAAAGTTCACCCCTCCTAGCACAAATCCTCTACTCCTAAAAGCTCCCCCTCCCAGTACAAATTCCCCCCAGATCCCCCCTCCTAGCACAAATTTTCTTCCCTCATCTCCCATCCCAATACAAATCCCCCTAAATCACCACTCTTAGCACCCCCCCCCCTAAAATTTCCCCTGGTAGAACAATACTTACAACCTGCAACCCTGCAAATTCCCCCTTAGAACACAAATCTCCTCCCCCAATCCCCTTGTGCCCCCCCACATAATACCACATTGCCCAGGGCAGACACCCATCCTGCCCACCCCTTGTCACGGTCCTGTTTGGGACCTCTGTGCTACAGCTAAGCCCTCCATTTCTGTCTACCTCCTCTATTAACAGAAACTGTACTATAGTTTCTAATAATGAAGCATGATCTAAGAATGAAGAACAAGATGATGATTAAAAGGTCCATCCCCTCCATTCATAAACTGTGTTTCCATATGCATTTTTAAATTTAAAAAGTCCCTTCTATTTCTCTCAGCCTCCTTCAAATCTCCAAACTCTTTTTTTTTATGCTGCTGTGATCTGGGTTAGGGGGTTACTACGTTAGTTTTCTATGGTTCCACTGTATGTAGGAACATAGCCACCTTCTCTTGATTGCTCCTGAGATGGACTAGGGGCTATAGGATTTGTAGTGTGCATAGAACAATGCACGTGACGACAATTATCATGCACTGCTCATTTCAAACAAAGTGAGAGGGAAAAGGAAAGGTTCGAGAGCTAACAGAGGATTTTACAGGGAAGCAGAAAAACACATTAAGGCATTAAGATAAAAAAAACCTTTCAAAAGTTACTCTCCCTCCAGCCCCCGCTTAAACACATATCTGAGCCCGATCTCAATCCAGCTCTGTGCCCATCTGCAGCAGATCTTCTTTCTTCTCACAGGGTACCAGTGCACAGTCCCAACGCACACATTCCTGATAAAGGAATGTCTGCGAGACTCTAAAACGTTGCTCTTGCTGTAACAATGTGATCGCTGAATAAAGTTTTGGACCCACATTGGAGAGCCATGGTGTGCTGGTGACATTCTTCTACCTCTTCTCACAGGCTCCATTGGCTCCTGCAGCTGTCAGTTAAATTCTGTGAGGAGGGAGTGGGGGGGGGGGTCTTGCCACACTGTGAATGTCTATAGACTCACACAGCCTGGCTCAGGATCGAGCCCGCACACCTGCCCTCATAGCCAGCGGTTTGTTATGGGGGAAACTGGAGAGGAGGAGGAGCGGACAGTGTCGTGTTGAACCCCAGAAGAGGAGGTTGAGGCGACTCTGTGCACAGACGCGGGTTTTTCGTTGTGTCAGAGGGGACAGGGTCACCCGTAATTTTGTGCAGGGACTGTTACAGGCATACTATAGACACCCCCCCAGGTACGAAATTTAAACAAATATTTCACACTTTTTATGACAATAACTTGCATATTAACCTTTAAAATGAGCACTTTTGATTTTTCACGTTCGTGTCCCATAGACTTTAACGGTGTTCACGTGTTCGAACAAATTTTTTGCCTGTTCGCATGTTCTGCTGCGAACCGAACCGGGGGTTGTTCGGCTCATCCCTACTAGTAACACACGATCTGTCTCCTCTCCCCTGACAGGATGTGGATCTGTGTGTTTACACACACAGACCCACGTTCCTGCTCTGTGACCAGCAATCGCGGGTGCCCGGTGAACATCGCAGCCGCCAGGGACATGCATCGGCTCCCGAGTGATGCGGCGGGAGCGCGCGTCTCCTAGACCACCTTGCGGCCGTCATATTACAATACGCGGGATGGGAAGTGGTTAAGTAGTGGATGAATTATTTTTAGAAAATAAGGATATCATTTAGTGTCACTTTAATGACCATGTATTCTATTTGTCATGAAAACATTGCTTTTCTGCCCCTGAACCTCTAATTTTCCCCCTCACTTCTGTTTGTTTTGAATGAGCAGTGCATGGTATACACTGCTCTATGCACCAGTGATGGCTGGTGGCAATTTTTTTTGGGGAGCCACAAACTGTGCACCCACATGACACCCCCCTGGTCCGGTCGGTCGATCGGGTCTGGAGTACTTACCCCATCTATTTCAGGCATTACGGGCGGCGGGTATCACGGGCAGCGGGCATCACGGGCAGCGGGCATCATGGGCGGCTTCCTCTTCCCCTGCTTTCCTCTGCGGGCATCACAGGCGGCGGGCATAATGGGCGGCTTCCCCTTCTCCTGCTCGGCGGTTTCCATCTCCTCCCTCCTCCTCGGTGACCAATCGGAACGCTTCTCCTTTCACCAATCGGGAAATGGGTCTCAGACCCGCTTCCTGATTGGCAGGGAGGAGATTCAATCTGAAAATAGAGAATATTCATTCGCTACTTTCACACAACTGGGTGGGCTTGGTTTGCAGTGCTCTGGGTCCCGAGCCCAGCCTACTTTGAAGCCTATTAGAGCCTCTGGCTTACAACCCCCCTCCATTGGAATTCATGCATCCGGCATCCTACATGGGGGCCGAACACATGGATAGAGGGGGGGGGGGGGCTGTGCGCTCTTAATGGACGGCCCCTGCTATGCACACTACAAATCCCATAGTCCATAGTTCATCTCCGGAGTGAGCAAGAGGTTGGCTTCGTTGATACCATGGAGAACAAACGTAGCCACCTTCTAACAGAAAGTTAGATCACAGAAGCAAAAAAATAAGAAATTTGGAGGAAGCTGAGAATAATAGAACATACTCTTTGAGTTAGGAATACACACTTGAATATAATTTTGTTTCTTTTAAAACAGAGTTTAGTGTCACTTTAAGCATATTTTATTACAGATATATTAAACCCTGTAAAAATAAACTTTTATATGTTGAACTCTGAAGAACGCCACAAGGCAACACGGGTTAAAGTCTGATGAATTTTACTTAGGAAGAAAAAAAATACAGTATCGCTTCATGTACTGAGAAATATTTATCTTCCGGACAGCAAAATCATTTGCAGGCCTTTTGTGAATGCTAAACAAATATTTTACTGGCGAATTCTAACGCACCACGAAAAAGCATTCGATATAAACAACACGATGTAGAAACTACCTCTGATTGCCTTTCAAAAGCTTCTAATTGGTATCACAGCATCCTGGGGAACATCTGGGCTAATGTGTTCATCTGAAAGATGATCCTTTTGGTGTAAGCTATTATAAGCAATGTTATTTAATGTAATATTAATTAGAGCTCATTAAAGGAAAATTGACTCTTCGCCTTGTTTGGAGTGTTCCAAATGGCTGCTTTGCAAATCTTACATTCTCTAAATGTGCAGGGCTTTCAAACACACGAGCATCAGACGAAAGAGATCAAACGTTGGTCCAAAATACACATTTTAGCTGCTCGCCACAAATATGCAGTGCGGTTTGGAGCCGCTAGAAACAGTCGTGACCCAGTGGATGGGTGAAAGGTTCGACTCCTCCCATGTGACAGACCTGAGCTTGCCATTAATCACTTCTTCAGTGTGTGCTGGTGGTGTGGATGGAGATGTTGGGGATGGTGCCAGTTAGTATTTTGTATCTACTGTACACCAGACTAATAGCTTTTAGATTACTAGACCGTGGTACACGCTGTTACTTTTAAGCTGCCCATACACTGTTAGTTTTTTTTGTGTTCAGCCAGCATGTTCAAAAAAAAAAATTAACCTCCATCAAAACGAGGTGGATGGAGGAAATTCCCACGCAGAGACATTGTATTCTGACAGTGGCACCCGCAGCTGTCAGAATACACTGATCAGTGGCTGCAGCTGATTGGCTCCTTGAGAAAAAATTTCCAACATATCCCTAAGTTGATCAAAGGATTGACTTCTGGTGAGTGGGGATGGCTGCACACTGAATGAAATTGGGCTGGTCCCTGCTGAATTGGCTTAAATTCAAGCAGTGTAGGGCCAGCTTTAGCCTAGGCTCACACTAGTGCTGCTGCACTTTTTGTAGTGAATTTTTATGTGCGTTTTTTTATGCATTTTCATGCTTTATGTGTTTTATAGAAGGAGACTGGCTGTTGAACACAAAACCCTGCTGTAAACGCACTAAAAAAGTATTTTTCAAGTGTTTTTCATGCACTATGCTGCACCAAAATAAGCACCTGCACCCAGGGCTTTTTTTTCAGGTGGAACTTGGTGGAACTCAGTTCCACCACCTCTGGTGCCTGCTCACTACAATCACTTGTAAACACAGAAGTCCGGTTTCTATGTTTACAAGTGACAGCTTTGCACTCTGTGTGCAACCCTCCTAAACTCTGCACTCTGTATGTAATGCAATCCTGGTATTTAATGCCCCTTTATGACCCTGGGGGAGGGGTTTTTGGGGGGTGGGGGTTGTGGTTGTGTTCCAGCACCTATTGTTTGAGAAAAAAAGCCCTGCCTGCACCTATTCGAAAAACGCACTGCACCATGTTGCTTTGATGTAAACGGGCACCATAGAGAATAATTTGATTTCCATTGTAGTGTATTACAGCAATATGACAGACACAGGAGAAATAGTGTGAATAAGGCCTTAGACCAGGGGTCTCAAACTGGCGGTCCTCCAGCTGTTGCAAAACTACAAGTCCCATCATGTCTCTGCCTGTGGGAGTCATGCTTGTAACTGTCAGCCTTGTGATGCCTCATGGGACTTGTAGTTTTTGCAACAGCTGGAGGGCCATCAGTTTGAGACCCCTGCCTTAGACCATATCTTAAAGCCAAACTCCAGGTACATATGTAGCGCCCTTCTCCCAATGAGTGTGCGCTATATGTTAAATTATAGTTGTCTGAGCAGTAGTTTGGCTCAGAGGGATTGTGTTACAAATTGCATTCTGTGACGGATCTTGGATACCCCAGGTGGGCACATCCGCCAGACCTGTGTCTCCTGTCCTTCAAACTTACCCGCAGCCTGCAGATTCGCCATAACCAGCCCTTAAAGTGGTTGTAAACCCACTTTTTAAACAAAGACCTACAGGTAAGCCTAGATTAAGGCTTACCTGTAGGTGCATGAAATATCTCCTTAACCTACACGGTTAAGGAGATATTTGTATGTAAATGCGGTGACGCTGATGTCACCCCATTCACAAATTCGGCTAGGTCGCAACATTCGACGACGTAGCCGAATTTGACAGCTCACGCGCGCATGCGCGGAGTCACGTCTTCGCCGCTCCGGCCAATCACAGCACCGGAGCGGCGCTGTGATTGGCTGCAGCGGCGATACCCGGAAGTAACATTCCGGCTATCGCCGCAGCGATGGATGCGGCTAGAGGAGGGACACGGACGACTTCGGGGGCCCCGATCGAAGGTAAGTGGTACATAATGAGCTAGTATTCTAGTCATACTAGCTCATTATAGCTTTGTCTTGCAGGTTAGAAAAAAAAAAAAAAAACGACAAAAGGGTTTACAACCACTTTAACCCCTCAATCACGAGACAATCCACACAGGTGTTGAGGGTTAAACATGCAGAGCATCAACTCTTTATTAAATACAAAACATACACTTTTACACACAGTTAGGGACACTCCCCTTAGCCTTGTCATAGAGGGAAGTAGGGGACAAGGAAGAACCAATGGGAACTGAACACTTGTACATTGAAATAGAGACTACAGTTAAACATAAAGGGATTATGGTAAGCAGGCAGCCCCTCAATACACATCCCCTGCTGAGAGATGTCTCCAGTCCAGACAATTGTCTACGTGCCCTGAACCAACACAATTAAACACAGCAACAAGAGGGGGGGGGTGGGGGAGAAGTGATGTAGCCTTACATTACATTATCTCAATGCCATCTTGTCCCCAAGTCTCTCAGTCTCTTCTGGGCCATAATCTGTGGGTAAGAGGCCAGCTTACAGTCCCTTCCAAAACACACAGTGACAGTGGGTTCTGTCACATTTCTCCCCTTTTAAAAACAGACTAACCAGGTTCCTGACCCTCAACTGGTCTGGACCTGCGTTAGTCACAAACTTCCACCCCAGGCAAACAGGAAAAGGAAAAGTACGACTCTGGCGCTGGGGAGCAGATATTGGGGGGAGCTGAATAATCCTCTGCCCCGATGCCAGCGCTTCAGCTGGTAGGGAACGTAGGCTGGTAGTGCTATGCATTTGGGGAGGAAAAGGTACTTGCTTTTCTCCTGGTGTAGTTACCAGCCGCTGAGGATGTATCTTGCAGGGACTATCTCCCGGACTCTCTATATCTTTTTCTGATGCTGGGCAGAGGCCAACAGCGCTCTGCCCCGTAGCCAGCGCTTCTGCTAGGGGGACATATACAACAGTAGAGTTCAGCCGCTGGAGAGGGGGAAGGGTTTTCTCCCCTCCTGGTTCTGTGACCAGCTGCTGAGGCGACTTCTGACAGGGGCTGTCTCCCAAACCCTCCAAAAAATATACTGAGGGCTGGGCCGGGGCCAGCGGCACTCTGCCATGCAGCCAGCGCTTCTGCTGGGGGGATAAACACTGGGGTAGTGTCCAAGTGCTGGGGAAACAGCTCACTGAGGTCATCCCTCAGACTCCCTGGATCTAACTCTGAGGGTGGGCAGAGGTCAGCGGCACTCTGCCCCGTAGCCAGAGCTTCTGCTGGGGGGATGAACATTGGGGTGGTGTCCAATTGCTGGGGAGGGAGAATTGCTTCCTCCACTCCCGGTGGGGATATCTGATGTTGGGGAAACAGCTCACGAAGATCATCTTTCAGACTCTCCGGATCCAACTCTTTTTCTGATGCTGGGCAGAGGCCAGCGGAACTCTGCCCTGTAGCCAGCGCTTCTGCTGGGGCGCCGGATGCGATACTCTGGCCTTGCTGCTGATTAGTGATGAGCCGAACACCCCCGGGTTCGGTTCGCACCAGAACCCGCGAACGGACCGAAAGTTCGAACGAACATTAGAACCCTATTAAATACAATAGATGCGAACGTTCGAATTCTAAAGTGCTAATTATAACAACTATTATGCATGTTATTGTCCTAAAAAGGGTTTGGGAACCCGGGTTCTGCACCAGGGGACATGTATCAATGCAAAAAGAAGTTTTAAAAACGGTCGTTTTTCGGGAGCAGTCATTTTAATGATGCATAAAGTGAAAAAAAAAAGTCAAATATTCCTTTAAATATCGTACCTGGGGGGTGTCTAAAGTATGCCTGTGAAGTGCCACGTGTTTCCCGTGTTTAGAACTGTCCCTGCACAAAATGACACTTCTAAAGGAAAAAAAAGCCATTTAAAACTGCTTGCGGCTTTAATGTAATGTCTGGTCCCGGTAATATGGATGAAATTCTTTAAGAAAAATGGCATAGCTACCCCATGACCCCCCCCCTACCCCAGCCCATTACCAGCCCCTTTGGGTCTTGTATGGATATTAAGGGGAACCCCGCACATAAAATAAAAAAGGCCCTATATACTCTGAACAGCCCTATACAGGCGGTGCATACAAGACAGGGACTGTAGGTTTGTTCTTATGTAGAGTCTGTTTGTAATTTTGAACAGGTACATTGTTGAAGTGTAGCTCCAGACCAAAAATCTATTTTTAAACTTTTTGGAAAACATAGGTAAGGGTTATCACCCCTGTAACATTTGTTTTGCTGTCTGTGCCCCTGTTCAGAACATTTCACCTCACTTTCCGTCCCAATGACAACTGTTTTTGAAATGTGGTGTTTTTCTTGAAACAAGGATTGCTGATAAAGCATCAGTACAGAGGAGACACCTTTCTCCCATATTTATTCTTACAGGAGAGAATTTTCCTTCCTAGTGGTAGATTTCCTCTCACTTCCTGTTGTCTTCTTGCGTTTGCAAGTAGGAGTCGTTTGTAAGTTGGATGTTTGAAAGTAGGGACCTGCCGTATATACTCTGCAGAAATAGGCCCCTTAGTTGTTGGTGTTGGCACAACACTGTAAGCACTCACAGTTACTCTTGGTTGGTGCTGGAACGCCCTGCTGTCAACTATTATATCAGGAATTTTAATTACATATAATTGTTGAACAGTGGTAGTAAAAATTGGGCCTTTGATGGTGGTGCTGGTGCCACAACACTGTAAGCCCTGACAGTTACTCTTGGTGGGTGCAGCAATGGGCCCTGCTGTGAATTATTAGATCAAGAATTGTAATTACATGCCCCTGTTGAACAGGGGCTGAAAAATTGGGCCTTAGGCACTGGTGGCACAACACTGCAACCCCTCACAGATACTGTACTTGGAGCACAGCAATGAGCCCTGTTGCAAAGTATTGCTTCAAAAATTGTAATGACACGCCCCTGTTAAACAGGGGCTGAAAAATTGGGCCTTAGGCACTGGTGGCACAACACTGCAACTCCTCACAGATACTGTACTTGGAGCACACCAATGAGCCCTGTTGCAAAGTATTGCTTCAAAAATTGTAATGACACGCCCCTGTTAAACAGGGGCTGAAAAATTGGGCCTTAGGCACTGGTGGCACAACACTGCAACTCCTCACAGATACTGTACTTGGAGCACAGCAATGAGCCCTGTTGCAAAGTATTGCTTCAAAAATTGTAATTACACGCCCCTGTTAAACAGGGGCTGAAAAATTGGGCGTTAGGCACTGGTGGCACAACACTGCAACTCCTCACAGATACTGTACTTGGAGCACAGCAATGAGCCCTGTTGCAAAGTATTGCTTCAAAAATTGTAATTACACGCCCCTGTTAAACAGGGGCTGAAAAATTGGGCGTTAGGCACTGGTGGCGGCACCCATAAACAAAAATGATCTTACAAGCTATCATCATCAATCGTATCATTGAGGACTCGGAGGAGGAGGATAGCCAGTCAACATAACAGCACAGGCACTCAGCATCAGCATCAGTCTTGAAGGGATGTGACATGTTAAAATCAATTAGTCTGTTATATCAGCATCAGGTGTGTGGTAGCTGGTGGTGATCCAAGACTGGTTCATCTTGATGAAAGTCAGTCGATCAACCGAGTCGGTGGACAGGCGCACCCTGTGATCCGTGACAAATCCTCCAGCAGCACTGAATGTGCGTTCCGAAAGAACGCTGGATGCAGGACAGGCCAGTAGCTCAATTGCATACTGTGCAAGCTCTGGCCAGTGATCCATCCTCAAGACCCAGTAAGCCAGAGGATTTTCGGTGGGGAAGGTGTCCAAGTCTGACCTTGCCCCTAGATATTCCTGCACCATGTTTATCAGACGCTGGCGATGGTTGCTGGAACCGATCATACTTTGGGGCTGCGGACTAAAGAATTGTCTGAACGCATCGGTCAGACGGCCACCTTCCCCACCGCTCCTTCTTTGACTGGCCGAAGCCTCAGCAACTCGTTGTCCAGGACCAGGAGTTTGCAACCTCCCAGTCTCTGGGAACGCGTTGCACAGACCTTTCTGCAAGGCCTCCCGGAGTTGTCTCATCCTCTGCTCCCTCTGCGACGGTAACATAAGGTCCGCAACCTTACCCTTGTACCGTGGATCAAGGAGAGTGGCCAGCCAGTAATGGTCCCTCTCCTTGATCCGAAGAATACGAGGATCCTTCCGCAGACTTTGCAGGATCAGGGAGGCCATGCAGCGTAGGTTTGCTGAGGCATTCGCTCCGGAGTCCTCTGGGTCACTAAGGACGACATGATCCGCAGCCACCTCCTCCCAGCCACGTACAAGTCCACTGGTTTCTTGGGACTGTAAATCATCCCTAAAAGACTGCTGCTGATGATGCTGAGTGCCAGCCTCCACCTCCATGCTGACACAATCCTCCTCCTCCTCCTCCTCCTCCTCCTCCTCCTCCTCTTCCTGTGCGATGGGTGGGACAGAAGGAACACTGTCTGGGTAAAGGGGGCCTTGAGAGGCAAGGAAGTCCTCCTCTTCCTGCCTCTGTTCTGCCTCAAGTGCCCTGTCCATTATTCCACGCAGCGTGTGCTCCAACAGGTGGACAAGAGGTACAGTGTCACTGATGCATGCACTGTCACTGCTCACCATCCTCGTGGCCTCCTCAAATGGTGCCAGGACAGTGCATGCATCCCTGATCATGCCCCACTGGCGTGGAGAAAAAAAACCAAGCTCCCCTGACCCTGTCCTGGTGCCGTAGTCGCACAGGTACTCATTGATGGCCCTCTGCTGCGTGTGCAGCCGCTGCAGCATGGCCAACGTTGAGTTCCACCTGGTGGGCATGTCACATATAAGGCGGTTCTTGGGCAGGTTCAACTCCTTTTGCAGCTCAGCCAGGCGAGCACTGGCATTATAAGATCTGCGGAAATGCACACAGACTTTCCTGGCCTGCCTCAGGACATCCTGTAAGCCCGGGTACCTGCCCAAGAAGCGCTGCACCACCAGGTTAAGGACGTGAGCCACACAGGGCACATGGGTCAGTTGTCCCTGTCGGAGGGCGGAGAGGAGGTTGGTGCCATTGTCGCAAACCACCATTCCTGGCTTAAGCTGGCGTGGCGTCAACCACCTCTCGGCCTGGCCCTGCAGAGCAGACAGGACCTCTGCCCCAGTGTGGCTTCTGTCCCCCAAACACACCAGCGCAAGCACGGCATGGCATCTTTTTGCCTGCGTGCTTGCGTAGCCCCGTGAACGGCTACGGAGCACCGCTGGTTCATAGGACAAACCACAGGAAGAGGCCATGGAGGAAGAAGAAGAGGAGGGGGTGGAGGAGAGAGGTGTGTCACAACCAGTAGTAGCATTTTGGAGGCGTGGCGGTGGGACAACCTCCAACACTACTGCACCTTGTCCTGAATCCTTCCCAGCTGCCAAAAGAGTGACCCAATGGGCCGTGAAAGAAAGGTAACGTCCCTGTCCATGCCTGCTGGACCATGAGTCAGCGGTAATATGCACCTTACCGCTGACCGCCCTGTCCAGCGAGGCCAAGACATTGCCTTCCACATGCCGGTAGAGAGCCGGAATAGCCTTCCGTGAGAAAAAGTGGCGTTTGGGAACCTGCCACTGAGGAACTGCACATTGCACAAACTCACGGAAGGGGGCCGAGTCTACCAACTGAAAAGGCAGCAGTTGAAGCGCTAGCAATTTAGCCAAGCTAGCATTCAACCGCTGGGCATGTGGATGGCTGGGAGTGAACTTCTTTCGACGGTCCAGCAGCTGGGGCAGGGAAATTTGCCTGCTAGAATCGGACGTCGGTGTACTGCTAGCAGAGTGGGCGCAAGTACTTGGCTGTGACACACCTAATTCTACACCTTCATTCCTCTCAGTGCATGTTTCAGAGAGGACTGAAGTTATAGTGGGGTTGGAGATCCCAGCTGATGCGGTGCAAGGAGAGGTCCGCTTTGTTCTTTGGTGTGGGTCTTTGAGGTAGGCTTGCCAACGAGCTGCATGGCAGGTCAACATATGTCTGGTCAGGCATGTGGTACCCAAGCGGCTGATGTTTTGGCCACGCGATATACGCTTGAGACATATGTTGCAAACAGCAGCTGTGCGATCTGATGCACTAGCCTCAAAAAAGGCCCACACCAAGGAACTTTTTGAATGACGGGCAGAGGCTGCGCCCTGCACAGGCGGAGCTCTGCGGTGTGATTCCGTCGGTGTACTGCCCTTACGCTGGCCACCAAAGGGCATCCTGCCTCGTTGGAGATGTGCCTCCTCCTCATCCTCCTCCTCCTCCTCTCTCCTATTAGGCACCCACGTGGAGTCAGTGACCTCATCATCCCCTCCCTCCTCATCACTGGAGCCAATCTGGCAGTATGCTGCAGCTGCTGGAACATGACTGCCAGATTGGTGTCCTTCTTGAGCATCCCCTCTGTCTGCTCTCACGCTACTGCCTTCCTCTAGCTGGGTTTCATCATCAGACCCTTCGAAACGCTGGGCATCCTCCTGGAGCATGTACCCAACACTGTGCTGAAACAGTTCGGGGGACTCCTCAGGAGGAGGACATGGTGGGTCTAGGGAAGGAGTGACTGATGATTTGTCTGACATTGATACCAGGGAAGACGACGCTTTGGCAGCTGCTTTTCCAGTACCCTGAGCCTGGGTGAGAGAGGATGAGGAGGAGGAGGAGGGCTTGGTCATCCACTCTACCAAGTCTTCGGCATGATGTGGCTCAACATGTCCAGCTGCCGAAAAGAAGGACAAGCGTGTCCCATGGCCATGTGCTGATGACAATGCACCGCGTCCACGACCAGCACTGTTGCCCCCAGACACAGAGCCTGCTTGCCCTCTTTTATTGCCTCCTGACTGTCTGCCTCTCCTTGTTTGCCTTCCAGACATTCTAATAGATGGCCTGCAGGGAGATGGGAAAAAAGCAATAAGGGCTACCTTCAGGTGTCCTTCTCTGTCCCTTGAAACAAGGACTTGCAGAGTGAAATAAACTGACACTCTCCCTACCTACAGTTTTCTGTCCCTAGAATAAATGTTTTTTTTAATCACAATATAGCACAAGGACAATTCAGTCACTGTCCTTCCAGGTCCCTGGAAACAAGGACTTGCAGAGTGAAATAAACTGACACTCTCCCTACCTACAGTTTTCTGTCCCTAGAATAAATGTTTTTTTTAAGCACAATATAGCACAAGGACAATTCACTCACTGTCCTTACAGGTCCCTGGAAACAAGGACTTGCAGAGTGAAAGAAAAAAAACACTCTCCCTACCTACAGTTTTCTGTCCCTAGAAAAAATGTTTTTTTTAATCACAATATAACACAAGGACAATTCACTCACTGTCCTTCCAGGTCCCTGGAAACAAGGACTTGCAGAGTGAAATAAACTGACACTCTCCCTACCTACAGTTTTCTGTCCCTAGAATAAATGTTTTTTTTAAGCACAATATAGCACAAGGACAATTCACTCACTGTCCTTACAGGTCCCTGGAAACAAGGACTTGCAGAGTGAAAGAAAAAAAACACTCTCCCTACCTACAGTTTTCTGTCCCAAGAAAAAATGTTTTTTTTAATCACAATATAACACAAGGACAATTCACTCACTGTCCTTCCAGGTCCCTGGAAACAAGGACTTGCAGAGTGAAATAAACTGACACTCTCCCTACCTACAGTTTTCTGTCCCTAGAATAAATGTTTTTTTTAATCACAATATAGCACAAGGACAATTCAGTCACTGTCCTTCCAGGTCCCTGGAAACAAGGACTTGCAGAGTGAAAGAAACTGACACTCTCCCTACCTACAGTTTTCTGTCCCTAGAATAAATGTTTTTTTAAGCACAATATAGCACAAGGACAATTCACTCACTGTCCTTCCAGGTCCCTGGAAACAAGGACTTGCAGAGTGAAAGAAACTGACACTGTCCCTACCTACAGTTTTCTGTCCCTAGAATAAATGTTTTTTTTAAGCACACTATAGCACAAGGACAATTCAGTCACTGTCCTTCCAGGTCCCTGGAAACAAGGACTTGCAGAGTGAAATAAACTGACACTCTCCCTACCTACAGTTTTCTGTCCCTAGAATAAATGTTTTTTTTAATCACAATATAGCACAAGGACAATTCAGTCACTGTCCTTCCAGGTCCCTGGAAACAAGGACTTGCAGAGTGAAAGAAAAAAAACACTCTCCCTACCTACAGTTTTCTGTCCCTAGAAAAAATGTTTTTTTTAATCACAATATAACACAAGGACAATTCACTCACTGTCCTTCCAGGTCCCTGGAAACAAGGACTTGCAGAGTGAAAGAAACTGACACTGTCCCTACCTACAGTTTTCTGTCCCTAGAATAAATGTTTTTTTTAATCACAATATAGCACAAGGACAATTCAGTCACTGTCCTTCCAGGTCCCTGGAAACAAGGACTTGCAGAGTGAAATAAACTGACACTCTCCCTACCTACAGTTTTCTGTCCCTAGAATAAATGTTTTTTTTAATCACAATATAGCACAAGGACAATTCAGTCACTGTCCTTCCAGGTCCCTGGAAACAAGGACTTGCAGAGTGAAATAAACTGACACTCTCCCTACCTACAGTTTTCTGTCCCTAGAATAAATGTTTTTTTTAATCACAATATAGCACAAGGACAATTCAGTCACTGTCCTTCCAGGTCCCTGGAAACAAGGACTTGCAGAGTGAAATAAACTGACACTCTCCCTACCTACAGTTTTCTGTCCCTAGAATAAATGTTTTTTTTAATCACAATATAGCACAAGGACAATTCAGTCACTGTCCTTCCAGGTCCCTGGAAACAAGGACTTGCAGAGTGAAAGAAACTGACACTCTCCCTACCTACAGTTTTCTGTCCCTAGAATAAATGTTTTTTTAAGCACAATATAGCACAAGGACAATTCACTCACTGTCCTTCCAGGTCCCTGGAAACAAGGACTTGCAGAGTGAAAGAAACTGACACTGTCCCTACCTACAGTTTTCTGTCCCTAGAATAAATGTTTTTTTTAAGCACACTATAGCACAAGGACAATTCAGTCACTGTCCTTCCAGGTCCCTGGAAACAAGGACTTGCAGAGTGAAATAAACTGACACTCTCCCTACCTACAGTTTTCTGTCCCTAGAATAAATGTTTTTTTTAATCACAATATAGCACAAGGACAATTCAGTCACTGTCCTTCCAGGTCCCTGGAAACAAGGACTTGCAGAGTGAAAGAAAAAAAACACTCTCCCTACCTACAGTTTTCTGTCCCTAGAAAAAATGTTTTTTTTAATCACAATATAACACAAGGACAATTCACTCACTGTCCTTCCAGGTCCCTGGAAACAAGGACTTGCAGAGTGAAAGAAACTGACACTGTCCCTACCTACAGTTTTCTGTCCCTAGAATAAATGTTTTTTTTAATCACAATATAGCACAAGGACAATTCAGTCACTGTCCTTCCAGGTCCCTGGAAACAAGGACTTGCAGAGTGAAATAAACTGACACTCTCCCTACCTACAGTTTTCTGTCCCTAGAATAAATGTTTTTTTTAATCACAATATAGCACAAGGACAATTCAGTCACTGTCCTTCCAGGTCCCTGGAAACAAGGACTTGCAGAGTGAAATAAACTGACACTCTCCCTACCTACAGTTTTCTGTCCCTAGAATAAATGTTTTTTTTAATCACAATATAGCACAAGGACAATTCAGTCACTGTCCTTCCAGGTCCCTGGAAACAAGGACTTGCAGAGTGAAATAAACTGACACTCTCCCTACCTACAGTTTTCTGTCCCTAGAATAAATGTTTTTTTTAATCACAATATAGCACAAGGACAATTCAGTCACTGTCCTTCCAGGTCCCTGGAAACAAGGACTTGCAGAGTGAAAGAAACTGACACTCTCCCTACCTACAGTTTTCTGTCCCTAGAATAAATGTTTTTTTAAGCACAATATAGCACAAGGACAATTCACTCACTGTCCTTCCAGGTCCCTGGAAACAAGGACTTGCAGAGTGAAAGAAACTGACACTGTCCCTACCTACAGTTTTCTGTCCCTAGAATAAATGTTTTTTTTAAGCACACTATAGCACAAGGACAATTCAGTCACTGTCCTTCCAGGTCCCTGGAAACAAGGACTTGCAGAGTGAAATAAACTGACACTCTCCCTACCTACAGTTTTCTGTCCCTAGAATAAATGTTTTTTTTAATCACAATATAGCACAAGGACAATTCAGTCACTGTCCTTCCAGGTCCCTGGAAACAAGGACTTGCAGAGTGAAAGAAACTGACACTCTCCCTACCTACAGTTTTCTGTCCCTAGAATAAATGTTTTTTTAAGCACAATATAGCACAAGGACAATTGACTCACTGTCCTTCCAGGTCCCTGGAAACAAGGACTTGCAGAGTGAAAGAAACTGACACTGTCCCTACCTACAGTTTTCTGTCCCTAGAATAAATGTTTTTTTTAAGCACACTATAGCACAAGCACAAAACACACTGACACTCTCCCTACCTATCCTTCTCTTTCCCTAAACTAAAGGAATCCAGGTTAAGCAAGAAAGAAATAACAGTCACTGTCCCTGCCTACGCTGCTCTATCCCTGCTCCGGAACACACTACACTAGGCCGCCGTGCTGGCGGCCTTTTATAGTGTGGGGCGTGTACTAAACACCCTCAGCAATAATTGGCCACAGGCATCCTGCCTGTGGCCAATCATTGCTCTCCTCGCTGCCGGCGCTGTGATTGGCCAAGCATGCGGGGTCACAGTGCATGCTTGGCCAATCACAGCGCCTGGATGACACTGCGATGGCGTAGTGCATTGTGGGCCGTTCGCGTCACTCGAATTTGGCGCGAACGGCCCAAATCGTTCGATCTTCGTCGAACGATCGAACAGCCGATGTTCGAGTCGAACGTATGTTCGACTCGAACACGAAGCTCATCCCTACTGCTGATCACCATTTACCAGCCTTCTAGCGCCCATCTCAACTCCCCCTTCTGAGACCTTTATGCTATTAGCTTGTCTCGCTGCCTGGGGAACCTCCGGTGCGTTCCAGCATTCAAGCACTCGCAGTTCCCTCTGTATCATCGCCGCTTCTTCCATTGCGGTTAGGACGGGAAAACGTAGGGGCACCCCTGGCCCCATTTGCTCCGCATCTTTGTGACTGTCCGCTATTTCTCCCGGACAGTCCCAAGCAACGGGAGCCATGCCAGGCTGCTGATCACTGTCAAACAGCCGCTGGTAGGCAATCTCATGCTCCCATTCCTGCTCAACCAGGAACTCCAATTCCTCCAGGTCATACGCCTCTTCAGGGAGGTCCAGCAACTCATCTCGGTAGTCCAGGATGTTTTACAGCCGCCACTCGTCGTCGCTCCCAAAGTCTGGGTCTCCGTACATTTTTTGGTGGAGCAGCCCCACGCCGCCGTAGCCAACGCCTTCTGTCGGGCTGCCATCTGCTGTACCTGGCCACAGTTGAGCCGCGAACCACCGGAGGGCTCTGTAGCTGGCGTCCAGCCTCATCTCCTCCTGGACCAATTTTCCAAGTTCCGTTTTCCACTCATCTCGCGGTCGTTCCCTCAGGAACACCTCTCGTGCACGGTACTGCGTCCAGTACATCTCTGTGGAGGAGGAAAGGATCTTCCCCTGATGGTGCCGCTCGTGGCTTAGCATTTCATGCCAGAGTTGCCGGCGGATCACATCCCCCCATCCGAGCATGGTTTGCTCTGTCGCTGGTCCCCGATGTTGCTTCCGCATGCCTTGCAGCCTCCTCCCGAACTCTGCTCTCATGCTGGCTGGTCCCCGTATCGCTGCCCGGATCTTGAATCCTGGTGGTGGTTTGGATGCCCCCGACTGCAGGAGACAACCCACCGCTGCCACCACTGTGACGGATCTCGGATACCCCAGGTGGGCACATCCGCCAGACCTGTGTCTCCTGTCCTTCAAACGCACCCGCAGCCTGCAGATTCGCCATAACCAGCCCTTAACCCCTCAATCCCGAGACAATCCACACAGGTGTTGAGGGTTAAACATGCAGAGCATCAACTCTTTATTAAATACAAAACATACACTTTTACACTCCCCTTAGCCTTGTCATAGAGGGGGGTAGGGGACAAGGAAAAACCAATGGAAACTGAACCCTTGTACATTGAAACAGAGACTACAGTTAAACATAAAGGGATTATGGTAAGCAGGCAGCAGGCAGCCCTTCAATACACATCCCCTGCTGAGAGATGTCTCCAGTCCAGACCATTGTCTACATGCCCTGAACCAACACAATTAAACACAGCAACAAGAGGGGGGGGGGGGGGAGAAGGGATGTAGCATTACATTACATTAACTCAATGCCATATTGTCCCCAAGTCTCTCAGTCTCTTCTGGGCCATAATCTGTGGGAAAGAGGCCAGCCCACAGTCCCTTCCAAAACACACAGTGACAGTGGGTTCTGTCACACATTCTGTTTCAGTTCAGCTGGTTGTGTGATTTCCCTCCTGACAGTGGGTGTCGCTGTCACCTCTGGTCAGGATTGGAAAGGCTACAGGCTAGACGTATTGGGTACCTCTTTCCCATCAAGCAGCCCAGGGGGCGTGGTGAACCCGCTGTGCATGCTGGGAGGGGGTATTTAAGTGACAGACACCATTAAGGTGGGAGATTTTCTTTGGGGTCATGCCTTCGGTCCCCACCTGAGGGCCCTCATGGCCTCAGGGAAGGGTTGGCAGTTTCCGCCTTGGGGCCACGTTGGCCTGAGGCTCCGTTACTGAAAGGTAGGCCCAGGAGTTGCTGGGGCCTACTGATCCGGGGATGATCCAGTGTCGCCTTACCTGCTGGAAGGGACCAAGCAATTGAGGACTCAATTGGAGGATGCATCCGGATTGTGATCTACCTCACAGTGCTGCCGGAACGTCTGGAAGATCATAGCACTGGGAGCTGTGTTCTTCATCCAGAAGGTATCCCAAGTAAAGGTTACACCAAGTCTGTGGCAGAGACTGTTCTATTTACACCAAGTCTGTGGCAGAGACTATATGTGATCGAGCTGTACATCGGCTGCTAGGCCAGTGAGTTTGGGCCTATCCGGTGTTTGCTGAATCCAGTGTGGAGACAGTTGTTCCTCTGGACCTAGGAGAATTCTTGTGATTCGCAATTAAGGTACCTGGGTCCTCCCCATCCCTTCATCCCCTCTGTTGGAAACTTTTATTCAAATAAACCCTTGAAAGAGACTTTGTGTTGGCGCAAACTTCTTCTAGACAACTCTTCAAGGAGAACCCCTGAGACAAGCATACGTGAACAGTGAGGTAACGTGCAAGGCCCAAAATTAAACCAGCGGCCCGCTACGGGGGTATTGCTATACATATTAAAAATGGAAATGAAGTAGATCTAAACCAATCACTAAAATGTTATATAAATTAAGTGGCCACCCGCCACCCTCCTTCTCCACTCTTTGGCTCGTTCACTGGAGAGGAAGGAGCGTGTGGTCTCTTCCATGCCTGTACCCCCTGGGTTGCAGAGGTTAGGCACACTTAGTTTCCTTACGGGTCTTTGCAGCGAACCCCTCAGTGTTGGTTTCTGTCGCTAGTGTATAAGGACAAAAATCTCTATGCCCCAAGTAACTCCAAGGTCCACACCAGTATATCACTCCAACGTAGAGCTTTATTTTCTTATACATGAAAGGAGAAAGGTGTTAGGAAGACAGATGGAATTCAGGCACTCCTGGCTTCATCGCCACTTGATCCCAAGTGGGTACAGCTCACCCGGATAGTCACCCAATGGCACTAGCAGCCGGTGTGTAGCTCGTTTCCGGATGGATGACATCCCTCCGGAGAGTTACTGGGCCCCTTCCTTCACTGTGATTTTCTCACCAGTCCTTCGTAACGGTCCTCCCCCAGCCTCCTCTTCCAGAAACGGGTCCCCTCGCAAGGCGGCACCCTGGGATTCTTCCTCCCGAAGTGGGCTCCAGCTAAAGGTGCTGGGCTCGGGGCTGAAGTTGCAGTCCCAGGACTAAAGGTGCCTGGGACTAAGGCGCACATGGCCCCATGGCCTGGAGGGCCATGCACTCGAAACTGGACTCCAGCTCTCCCAACGAACGACTTCCTTACTCTATGGCGTCTGCCCCTTTTGTACCCTCTCCTGGCATGCACAGCAGGTCCACCACTCCCACTGTACGGCTGCCGATAGGAGACACCAAATCACTGCCCCATCACCTGTAGTTCAACCCCGAGTATAGATGACAGCGCCACCCATACTTCTAATGCCCCGTACACACGATCGTTTTTCATGCCGTTAAAAATGGCATTTTAAAAAATGGCCATTAAAAATGATCGTGTGTAGGCTCCAGAGCATTTTTAACGACGTGAAAAACGGCCATTAAAAATTCCGGACATGCTCTCTCTTTTCACGTCGTTTTTCATGTCGTTTTTTTTAACGACGTGAAAAACGATAGTGTGTATGCTTTAACGACGTGAAAAAAACGCGCATGCTCAGAATCAAGTATGAGACGGGAGCGCTCGTTCTGGTAAAACTAGCGTTCATAATGGAGATAGCACATTCATTACACAGTAACGGACTGAAAAGCGCGAATCGTCGCCCAACAAACTTTACTAACATGAAGGGTGGCGTCATTCGAACGGAACTTCCCCTTTATAGTGCCGTCGTACGTGTTGAACGTCACTGCGCTTTGCTTGATCGTTTTTTTAAATGATGGTGTGTACGCAAGGCAGGCTTGAGAGGAAACATGAAAAAAAAACGAGGAGAAAAACGTCGGTTTAAAAAATGACATTAAAAACGATTGTGTGTACGGGGCATTAGGGGAACTGCACACCAGGTGAAATAGCAACAAGACAGAGTCCAGCAATTGAAAAGATTTGAGTCAACTATCACTCAAATCACCCCTAAATTTGGTATAGCAGTCTCTAAATTTGGAACCCCCGCTACATAAATTTAAAGGAGCTCTAAAGCTTCCCTTTTTTTTGCTTAAAAATAACAAACATGTTATACTTACCTCCACTGTGCAGCTCGTTTTGCACACAGTGGCCCCGATCCTGGTCTTCTGGGGTCCCTCGGCGGCTGTTTCAGCTCCTCCCCGCAGGGACTCCACACCTTAATGCGAGTGAGCTCGCATGGTGTGGAGTGATTGCGGGCGCGCTCCCGTGATACAGCGGCGGCCATAGCCGCCGACTGTATCACTCGGCCCCGCCCCCCGCGTGCCGCGTCATTGGATGTGATTGACAGCAGCGCCAGCCAATGGGACTTTCGAGGGGCCAGGTAAGAAAAACGGGGGCTCGGGGGGGGGGGGCGGTATTGTCGAATGTTTTTTCACCTTAATGCATAGGATGCATTAAGGTGAAAAAACATGTAACTTTACTACTCCTTTAATGTATAACTCTAGGCAACACTTTTTTCATTTTGGATAGAGTAAGCAAGGGTTATTACCTCTGTCATGTATTCAATTGAGGAGATTTCCCTTCCCTTTCTGTCCCATAGCCAAAACAGGAAGTGAAGCCTCGTACACACGACCGAGTTTCTCGTCGTAACAATCTCGTCGTTTTTTTTCGACAAGATTCTTGTTAACCTTGACGAGTTTCTCGTCAAGCTTTCCATGTATACACACTGACAATTCCAAATTTCCTTGTTGTTCTCCGCGGTCACGTCCAGCACGTACGACGGCACTATAAAGGGGAAGATCAATTTCCTTGGCGCCACCCCTTGGGCTGCTTTTGCTGATCTCGTGTTACCGCGTGTGAAGTAAAAGTTTGGGAAGAGACGATTTGTGCTTTTCAGTCTTCGTGCTTTTCAGTTCGTTTTCTGAGGTTCAGTTTGTGCTTGTGGGTTCGTATCTTGACTTTCAGGGCGTCTAGGCAGGTCGTATCTGTTTTACAGTGCATTCTTGCCCGTTCGTTTCTGATTTTCAGTTCGTTATTCATAGGCCTTGCTGTTCTAAAGTGCGTTCTGTTCTGTACGTTCTGATAAGACGACCGTTTCCTAGCCATGTCACCTGGACGTTCTCGTCGTCGAGTTCGTGCTGTGCGTGCGCTTGGTATTGGTCTGCTTGTTTTGGACCAAGACCAGTCCATGAACGGTGTGAGGAGGAGTTCATGGACTAAGAATTGGTTGCTCCAGCGGGACCAATTCTGCCATATGCCTCTGCTGCGGGAGATCGTCGAGAATAATCCTGAGGACTACAGGAATTTTCTGCGGATGTCTGACCCCGTTTTTCAGGAACTGTTGGCTTTGGTGTCCCCCTACATTACCAGGAAGGACACCGTTATGCGGGAAGCCATCAGTGCTGAGCAGAGGCTCATCGCCACGTTACGTTATCTGGCGACAGGGAGAAGTCTGCAGGACTTGAAGTTCACGACAGGCATCTCCCCCCAGGCTCTGGGCCTCATAATCCCAGACACCTGTTCTGCCATTATACAAGTGATGCAGGAGGACTATATTAGGGTAAGTTTTCTCCTTTAACATCACATTTTATGTATTTCATGTATGCTAATGTATGGTATTTCTTTCATCCTTCCCTAATTACCATGATTGTAATATGCTGAGAATGTCCCCTTTGTCCCCATGCATGCTGGAAGCTTTAGATTGCCCCTTTTTTCTCCTCCATGCATATTTCCCTTCACTAACCTTTCCAGCAGGGGCGCCTGTTGCTCCAAATGTTTGGGGGTCCAACCCCAATTTAGGAAATAAACTTCCTCCTTTTTTGCGACTGTGCCTATTAAACGCCCCCAGTTGCCCCCTCCAATGCAGCCATTTTGTTCCCTCCAATGCAGCCATTTTGTTCCCTCCAATGCAGCCATTTTGTTCCCTCCAATGCAGCCATTTTGTTCCCTCCAATGCAGCCATTTTGTCCCCTCCAATGCAGCCATTTTTTTCCCTCCAATGCAGCCATTTTCCCCCCAGCCCTGCACTTACCTTCTTGTGGTCAGCACCATCCTTCTCCTGCCCTTGATGTTGCATCAGCCAATCATGTTACCATTAAACAGACTTGGTGAACATGATTGGCAGAGCAGCCTGTCAGTGTTTACCCAAGGAATGTCCCCCCCCCCTGCGTCACCTATTTAACTTTTATGAAGCCAATTACATCCCTCAGGCTGTAATGTGCAAGCCTATTTGCCTCCCTGTTTCTGATATGCAATTTTCACCCCATAAATGCTGCAGTTATTCATATGTTGGTCGCTTAACAGGGGGCCATCCACCTGAATAGTGGGCGGCATTGACAATACATAGGTTATTGCAAGGCATGAACCGATGTATTGTTCGGAGTGACGGGCACAGGAGAGAGGGGGCAGTGCTCCAGCGCCCACTCTGGACGCACCGCCACTGCAATGCTATCCTGTGGCCAAACACATCTACCCCCCCCCAAAATATTTTTTTAATGGACCATCAGAGGGGATGATGAATATGAAACATGAGCCTTCCATTATACTTCTTAAAAACAGATTAATAAACGGAGAATTCGATTGATGTTGGCCTCTAATGTTTTTTATTATAATCTCCTTGTAATGTAATATTTTAAAATTCTAATTTTTTTTCATCTTGTTTGACTCCCCAGCTTCCTTCCACGCCACAGGAATGGCAGACTGTGGCATCGGAGTTTGCCACGCGGTGGGACTTCCCCAACTGCGGTGGTGCCATAGACGGGAAGCACGTCCGCATCGTGCCGCCACCCCGTTCTGGGTCCTACTACTTCAACTACAAGGGGTTTCATAGCATTGTGCTGATGGCGGTGGTGTCAGCACGGTATGAATTCCTCTATGTTGATGTAGGGAAGAATGGCCGGATGTCCGATGGGGGATCCTTCATCCAGACGGAGTTTGCCCTCCGTCTCCAGAGTGACAACCTTGCATTGCCACCGGATGCAGGGAATGTTGAAGGACTCCCCTTTGTTTTTTTGGCTGATGAAGCCTTCGGGCTCGGACCGCATCTTATGAGGCCATTTCCTCAGAGGACCCTGACCCCAGAGAAGAGGTTGTTCAATTACCGGCTGGCCAGGGGCCGAAGAGTCGTTGAAAATGCCTTCGGCATAATGGCCAGCCGGTTCTGCATTTTTATGACTTCCATCCACTTGGCGGACTACAAAAAAAACTATGTAGTTTTATGCTGCTGTGTGCTACACAACTTTCTCAGCAGAAAATCCACTTCTTATATGGCCACAGTATTGCCTGAGGCTGGACTTTCATCTGCAAATCCCCTGCCAATTATTTTCTTAGGAAAATACAAAAACAACAGTTGCATTCCAAAAAGTACAACATTGGATATCTCTGAGCAATCTGAGACATTCACTTACACAAACTATGTCTCTATGTGCCCGTCCTAATAAGGGGTCTTGCCAACCCTTGCCCAGCCAAAAATTGAATATGCACACATTTTGTAGTAATTTTCAATAGGGATTTTAGACTCCTGATCCCTATTGTCAACATGTGCTATCTGCCATTAGGGGTGATCACCTACTTTAGATACGAGGAAGGGGTTGCACCCCCAAAAGACGTACATGGATATCCCCTGATGGCAGATAGCACATGTTGACACACTGTGTGCATATTCAATTTTTGGCTGGTTTGATTGTCAAAAAGAGTTTAAAAGGTTGAAGAACAGTCATTCCTGAAACAAAAATGGGGGTTTGGTTGCCTTATTCGATTCTCCCCAATACATCTAGAATGTCTTTAAATGTTTGATCCATCACATGAATTCTTTGTTTTATTCTGTCCAGTTCCGTGCTACATTCCATCACTTGCTGTATTATTCGGAGGGCACTGTCAGCAGAGAAACGTGTACTATCCTTCACCACAACATTTACGTCCCCTAAAAACAAAATACAAAAGGTATTATAACTCTGCAGGCCTACATCTCTTACCTGAAGCTGTGGTGACAGATACTGACCTGTTGTGGTGACCAGTTCCACAATGTCACCCACCTCTCCTTCCTGCACTTCTCCTTCCTCCACCTCAACTTCCTCAACATCCTTCGGTTGTGGGTCTTTGGGAGTTTGGGGTTGTTGTGAAGCTGTGGGGTTCCTGTGCTCCCTGGAGTGTTCTCCTCCCAGTCTTCTCTCCCCTATGAGAATCAAACAAAAGGTCTATTTATCACACTGAAATTTTCTATGAAAAATAAAAACAGGCTAAATTGTTTGGAAGTGGGGTACAAGTGTGTGTTTGTGCGGAATTTAAAGATGAATGCATTATTTGGAAACAAAAATATGTTTAGTATTCACCTTTTGGATGTAAATTTTTAGACATGGAGGCACCACAAAAATTCACTGATGCACCTGTGTGGGACACCCAAAAAATTTGGTTATGGTGGCCCACACTATAGTGCTCCAAAGTACAGATGTGGTACCAGCTGCTGAGTGTCCTCTCCTTTACACTGATTAAAGTTTGCATTTCATTCTCTTTACAAACACATCATCTAGCCGAAAATTTAGAAACAACAATTTGTAAAAAACAGGCAGATGTCTATTTTCTTTTGTGGCTGTAAAATAAGCCAAAACAGCGGATAGTGGCCGAACGAAGTGTCTGTAACGTAACGAACGATTACTGTGCCAAACCAAGTTCAAAATAGGAAATTTTGGAAGGAGCAACATGAAATTTGAGAAAAACCTTAATAGCAGAAAAGTGTACATTTTACTTACTTTTTGCTAGCATTCTCTTAATGCTCCTTACCTGCTCTGGCTCCCTCAGTTTGAGGTCTGACCACCTCTTTCTGAGCTGCTCATTTGAGCGTTTCACCCCGAAATTCTTCTTCAGACTCTTCACAACTTTCTTCAGGATTTTGGCCTTCCTTCTATTAGGTTTGCTATACGGCCCATGCTTCGCGTCATAATCCGAGCAATATGTCCACCATCTCCGCCATCTCCGCAAAAGACATATTAGATGCCTTGAATCTCCTCCTTGATCGTGACATTTCCTCAGTCTCCGGGCTTGTCTCCTCCTCGTTATTTGAGGAATTATCAGACACCTGCTGTAAATCCGCCATATCTGTCTGCGCGCCGAAAGAGAAGGGGCGGGGAAAAGATGTTAGTTAGAACGTCATGGGCGGCAGACGTGTGCTGAGCGACGTGTACGTAGTTTGACGCATGCGTGGTGTATATATAGCAAACACACATGTGACTATACTACGTTCGTTGTGCGGAGAGAGGAGTTCAAGTGACGGACGTGCGAACGAAGGTAAGTGATTTTGTGACTTTGACAAATTGTTGGCCTATACTGTCTGGAGAATGTTGTAGGATATATATGGTGACTACGATTTTAAGGAGGTTAGACTGTGTGCCTCACATTAGTTATATATTATTTATTTTACTTGCAGATACAATATGAATGTCTTTATTAGCGACAAAGAATTCCTGGCGGAATTTATAGACCGGGTAAGGGAGCTGCCCGCTCTGTGGGAGACCAAAAACCCCATACACAAAAAAAACGGGTGAGAAAAGCAGCGCTGGAGACCCTGCTCCCATTTGTGCATACCAAGGTGCCCACAGCCACAGCAAAACAGGTGGACACTAAAATTGGGAGCTTGAGAGGCACATACAGGAATGAACGCTCTAAGGTCCTGGCTTCTCAGAGGTCAGGAGTAGGGATGAGCTTCGTGTTCGAGTCGAACATACGTTCAACTCGAACATCGGCTGTTCGATCGTTCGACGAAGATCGAACGATTTGGGCCGTTCGCGCCAAATTCGAGTGACGCGAACGGCCCACAATGCACTACGCCATCGCAGTGTCATCCAGGCGCTGTGATTGGCCAAGCATGCACTGTGACCCCGCATGCTTGGCCAATCACAGCGCCGGCAGCGAGGAGAGCAATGATTGGCCACAGGCAGGATGCCTGTGGCCAATTATTGCTGATGGGGTTTAGTACACGCCCCACACTATAAAAGGCCGCCAGCGCGGCGGCCTTGTGTAGTGTGTTCCGGAGCAGGGAAAGAGAAGCATAGGCAGGGACAGTGTCATTTTTTTTCCTTTACATAATCCTGGATTCCTTGTGTTTAGGGACAAATAAGGATAGGTAGGGAGAGTGTCAGTGACAGTGTGCTATTCTGTGCTAATCCTTGTTTGTAGGGACAGAGAGGTACAGTGAGGGAAACTGACAGTGTGCTATTCTGTTCTAAAACTATTTTGCTGAACCATATTTTCAATCCTTGAGTTGAGGGACAGAGAGCTACAGTGAGGGAAAGTGTCAGTGTGCTATTGTGTTCTAAAACTATTTTGCTGAACCATATTTTCAATCCTTGAGTTGAGGGACAGAGAGGTACAGTGAGTGAAACTGACAGTGTGCTATTCTGTTCTAAATCAATTTTGCTGTTCCATATTTTCAATCCTTGAGTTGAGGGACAGAGAGCTACAGTGAGGGAAACTGACAGTGTGCTATTCTGTTCTAAAACTATTTTGCTGAACCATATTTTCAATCCTTGAGTTGAGGGACAGAGAGCTACAGTGAGGGAAAGTGTCAGTGTGCTATTGTGTTCTAAAACTATTTTGCTGAACCATATTTTCAATCCTTGAGTTGAGGGACAGAGAGCTACAGTGAGGGAAACTGACAGTGTGCTATTCTGTTCTAAATCAATTTTGCTGTTCCATATTTTCAATCCTTGAGTTGAGGGACAGAGAGCTACAGTGAGGGAAACTGACAGTGTGCTATTCTGTTCTAAATCAATTTTGCTGTTCCATATTTTCAATCCTTGAGTTGAGGGACAGAGAGCTACAGTGAGGGAAACTGACAGTGTGCTATTCTGTTCTAAAACTATTTTGCTGAACCATATTTTCAATCCTTGAGTTGAGGGACAGAGAAGGATAGGCAGGGGACAGTGTCAGTGTCATTGTTGCTAAGCCTCCTGCACAATATACACCTGAAGGTAGCCCTTATTGCTGTTTTTCCCATCTCCCTGCAGGCCAACCATTAAAATGTCTGGAAGGCAACCAAGGAGAGGCAGACAGTCAGGAGGCAAAAAAAGAGGGCAAGCAGGCTCTGTGTCTGGGGGCAACAGTGCTGGTCGTGTACGCGGTGCATTGTCATCAGCACATGGCCATGGGACACGCTTGTCCTTGTTTTCGGCAGCTGGACATGTTGAGCCACATCATGCCGAAGACTTGGTAGAGTGGATGACCAAGCCCACCTCATCCTCCTCATCCTCTCTCACCCAGGCTCAGGGTAGTGGCAAAGCAGCTGCCAAAGCGTCCTCTTCTCTGGTATCATTATCTTCATTAGTCAATCCTTCCCTAGACCCACCATGCCCTCCTCCTGAGGAGTCCCCCGAACTGTTTGAGCACAGTGTTGGGTACATGCTCCAGGAGGATGCCCAGCGTTTGGAAGGATCTGATGATGATACCCAGCTAGAGGAAGGCAGCAGCGTGAGAGCAGAGAGAGGGGATGCTCAAGAAGGACACCAATCTGGCAGTCATGTTCCAGCAGCTGCAGCATACTGCCAGATTGGCTCCAGTGATGAGGAGGGAGGGGATGATGAGGTCACTGACTCCACGTGGGTGCCTAATAGGAGAGAGGAGGAGGAGGAGGATGAGGAGGAGGCACATCTCCAACGAGGCAGGATGCCCTTGAGTGGCCAGCGTATGGGCAGCACACCGACGGAATCACACCGCAGAGCTCCGCCTGTGCAGGGCGCTGCCTCTGCCCGTCATTCAAAAAGTTCTTTGGTGTGGGCCTTTTTTGAGGCGAGTGCATCAGATCGCACAGCTTCTGTTTGCAACATATGTCTCAAGCGTATATCGCGTGGTCAAAACATCAGCCGCTTGGGCACCACATGCTTGATCAGACATATGTTGACCTACCATGCAGCTCGTTGGCAAGCCTACCTTAAAGACCCACACCAAAGAACAAAGCTGACCTCTTCTTGCACCGCATCAGCTGGGATCTCCAACCCCACTATACCTTCACTCCTCTCTGAAACCTGCTCTGAGAGGAATGAAGGTGTAGAATTAGGTGTGTCACAGGCAAGTACTTGCGGGCACTCTGCTAGCAGTACACCAACGTCCGATTCTAGCAGGCAAATTTCCCTGCCCCAGCTGCTGGACCGTCGAAAGAAGTTCACTCCCAGCCATCCACATGCCCAGCGGTTGAATGCTAGCTTGGCTAAATTGCTAGCGCTTCAACTGCTGCCTTTTCAGTTGGTAGACTCGGCCCCCTTCCGTGAGTTTGTGCAATGTGCGGTTCCTCAGTGGCAGGTTCCCAAACGACACTTTTTCGCACGGAAGGCTATTCCGGCTCTCTACAGGCATGTGGAAGGCAATGTCTTGGCCTCGCTGGACAGGGCGGTCAGCGGTAAGGTGCATATTACCGCTGACTCATGGTCCAGCAGGCATGGACAGGGACGTTACCTTTCTTTCACGGCCCATTGGGTCACTCTTTTGGCAGCTGGGAAGGATGCAGGACAAGGTGCAGTAGTGTTGGAGGTTGTTCCACCCCCACGCCTCCAAAATGCTACTACTGGTTGTGACACACCTCTCTCCTCCACCCCCTCCTCTTCTTCTTCCTCCATGGCCTCTTCCTGTGGTTTGTCCTCGGAACCAGCGGTGCTCCGTAGGCGTTCAAGGGGCTACGCAAGTACGCAGGCAAAAAGATGCCATGCCGTGCTTGCGCTGGTGTGTTTGGGGGACAGGAGCCACACTGGGGCAGAGGTCCTGTCTGCTCTGCAGGGGCAGGCCGAGAGGTGGTTGACGCCACGCCAGCTTAAGCCAGGAATGGTGGTTTGCGACAATGGCACCAACCTCCTCTCCGCCCTCCGACAGGGACAACTGACCCATGTGCCCTGTATGGCTCACGTCCTTAACCTGGTTGTGTAGCGGTTCTTGGGCAGGTACCCGGGCTTACAGGATGTCCTGAGGCAGGCCAGGAAAGTCTGTGTGCATTTCCGCAGATCTTATAATGCCAGTGCTCGCCTGGCTGAGCTTTAAAAGGAGTTGAACCTGCCCAAGAACCGCCTTATATGTGACATGCCCACCAGGTGGAACTCAACATTGGCCATGCTGCAGCGGCTGCACACGCAGCAGAGGGCCATCAATGAGTACCTGTGCGACTACGGCACCAGGACAGGGTCAGGGGAGCTCGGGTTTTTTTCACCACGCCAGTGGGGCATGATCAGGGATGCATGCACTGTCCTGGCACCATTTGAGGAGGCCACGAGGATGGTGAGCAGTGACAGTGCATGCATCAGTGACACTGTACCTCTTGTCCACCTGTTGGCGCACACGCTGCGTGGAATAATGGACAGGGCACTTGAGGCAGAACAGAGGCAGGAAGAGGAGGACTTCCTTGCCTCTCAAGGCCCCCTTTACCCAGACAGTGTTCCTTCTGTCCCACCCATCACACAGGAAGAGGAGGAGGAGGAGGAGGATTGTGTCAGCATGGAGGTGGAGGCTGGCACTCAGCATCATCAGCAGCAGTCTTTTAGGGATGATTTACAGTCCCAAGAAACCAGTGGACTTGTACGTGGCTGGGAGGAGGTGGCTGCGGATCATGTCGTCCTTAGTGACCCAGAGGACTCCGGACTGAATGCCTCAGCTAACCTACGCTGCATGGCCTCCCTGATCCTGCAAAGTCTGCGGAAGGATCCTCGTATTCTTCGGATCAAGGAGAGGGACCATTACTGGCTGGCCACTCTCCTTGATCCACGGTACAAGGGTAAGGTTGCGGACCTTATCGTACCGTCGCAGAGGGAGCAGAGGATGAGACAACTCCGGGAGGCCTTGCAGAAAGGTCTGTGCAACGCGTTCCCAGAGACTGGGAGGTTACAAACTCCTGGTCCTGGACAACGAGTTGCTGAGGCTTCGGGCAGTCAAAGAAGGAGCTGTGGGGAAGGTGGCCGTCTGACCGATGCGTTCAGACAATTCTTTAGTCCGCAGCCCCAAAGTATGATCGGTTCCAGCAACCATCGCCAGCGTCTGATATACATGGTGCAGGAATACCTAGGGGCAAGGTCAGACTTGGACACCTTCCCCACCGAAAATCCTCTGGCTTACTGGGTCTTGAGGATGGATCACTGGCCAGAGCTTGCACAGTATGCAATTGAGCTACTGGCCTGTCCTGCATCCAGCGTTCTTTCAGAACGCACATTCAGTGCTGCTGGAGGATTTGTCACGGATCACAGGGTGCGCCTGTCCACCGACTCGGTTGATCGACTGACTTTCATCAAGATGAACCAGTCTTGGATCACCACCAGCTACCACACACCAGATGCTGATATAACAGACTAATTGATTTTAAAATGTCACATCCCTTCAAGACTGATGCTGATGCTGAGTGCCTGTGCTGTTATGTTGTCTGGCTATCCTCCTCCTCCTCCTCAATGATACGATTAACGATGATAGCTTGGAAGATCATTTTGGTTTATGGGTGACGCCACCAGTGGCTAAGGCCCAATTTTTCAGCCCCTGTTTAACAGGGGCGTGTAATTAAAATTTTTGATGCAATACTTTGCAACAGGCCTCATTGCTGTGCTCCAAGTACAGTATCTGTGAGGGGTTGCAGTGTTGTGCCACCAGTGCCTAAGGCCCAATTTTTCAGCCCCTGTTCAACAGGGGCATGCAATTATAATTATTGATCTAATAATTCACAGCAGGGCCCATTGCTGCGCCCACCAAGAGTAACTGTCAGGCCTTACAGTGTTGTGGCACCAGCAACACCATCACCACCACCACCACCACCAAAGGCCCAGTTTTTCAGCCCCTGTTCAACAGGGGCATGCAATTATAATTATTGATCTAATAATTCACAGCAGGGACCATTGCTGCGCCCACCAAGAGTAACTGTCAGGCCTTACAGTGTTGTGGCACCAGCACCACCATCAAAGGCCCAATTTTTACTACCACTGATCAACAATTATATGTTATTACAATTCCTGATATTATACTTGACAGCAGGGCGTTCCAGCACCCACGAAGAATAACTGTGAGTGCTTTCAGTGTTGTGCCAACACCAACACCTAAGGGGCCAATTTCTGCAGAGTATATACGGAAGGTCCCTACTTTCAAACATCCAACTTACAAACTACTACTACTTGCAAACGGAAGAAGACAACAGGAAGTGAGAGGAAATCTACCCCTTGGAAGGAAAATTCTCTCCTGTAAGAATTAATATGGGAGAAAGGTGTCTCCTCTCTACTGATGCTTTATCACCAATCCTTGTTTCAATACAAACACCACATTTCAAAAACAGTTGTCATTGGGACGCAAAGTGAGGTGAAATGTTCTGAACAGGGGCACAGACAGCAAAAAAAATGTGACAGGGGTGATAACCGTTCCCTATGTTTTCCAAAAAGCTAAAAAAAAGGAATTTGGCATGGAGCTACACTTAAACAATGCAGCTGTTCAAAATTACAAACAGATTCTACATAAGAACAAACCTACAGTCCCTGTCTTGTATGCACCGCCTGTATACGGCTGTTCAGAGTATATAGGGGCTTTTTTATTTTGTGTGCGGGGTTCCCCTTAATATCCATACAAGACCCAAAGGGGCTGGTAATGGGCTGGGGTAGGGGGGGGGGTTGATGGGGTAGCTATGCCATTTTTCCTAAAGATTTTCACCCATATTACCGGGACCAGACATTGCATTAAAGCCGCAAGCAGTTTTAAATGGCTTTTTTTCCTTTAGAAATGTTATTTTGTGCAGGGACAGTTCTAAACACGGGAAACACGTGGCACTTCACAGGCATACTTTAGACACCCCCCAGGTACAATATTTAAAGGAATATTTGACTTTTTTTTTCACTTTATGCATCATTAAAATGACTGCTCCCGGAAAACGTCCGTTTTTAAAACTTATTTTTGCATTGATACATGTCCCCTGGTGCAGAACCCGGGTTCCCAAACTCTGTTTCGGACAATAACATGGATAATAGTCGTTATAATTAGCACTTTAGAATCCGAACGTTCGCATCCATTGTATTTAATAGGGTTCTAATGTTCGCGCAAACTTTCGGTCCGTTCGCGGGTTCTGGTGCGAACCGAACCCGGGGGTGTTCGGCTCATCACTAGTCAGGAGCAGCAGCAGATGATGTGTATGTCCCCAATTTGTGGTACTACAGCAGGATGTCCTTTCTGGATGACCATATTGAGGCAAGGCCATCACTCTCCACTCTTCCCCCCAGACTTCCCTGCAGCCAACCTGAGCCTTCTCTGGAGCAAGAGGAGGCAGCCATCCTGGATGAACCTGATTTGGCCATCTGGAGCCAGGTATAGTATTTATAGAAAATGTATTGGGATAAAATTAATGTTTGACAAATATGTCAAGATGACAAACATAAACTATTTTGGGTTCCACAAGTGAAATCAAGATCTCGAGACATTAGTCTGGCCTAAATTGGGTGCAAAATAGTCAATCTGATGTAGTTGTAAATTGGTCAAAATGATTTCTGGATTTACATTCGAATTGCTTCAATCATGATCTGAATTTTGGATGCAAAGATTAAACCAACGTATTAAACTATGTCCCTTTTTCATACACAGGATGAAATCAGCCAGGAGGAGGGTCTGGAAACTGTCAGGCAGGAGGAGGCAGGGCCCAGTAGCAGGCAGGAGGTGGCAGGGCCCAGTGGCAGGCAGGAGGTGGCAGGGCCCAGTGGCAGCCAGGAGGTGGCAGGGCCCAGTGGCAGCCAGGAGGTGGCAGGGCAAAGGAGAAGCACCAGATCACAGGTGCCTCCCATCCGACTTCCCAAAAGAAGCAGGAGGGACAGGACCACCAGTGAGGCAGCAATGGCCCTTATTCGAGAGGCCCATGCCACCCTCAAGGAGCCCACATCCCCTGAAGAGGCCATTGCCGGCCTAGTGGAGGCAAAGTTCAAGGTGATGAGCATGGAGCAACGCCTCCTATGCGAGCCCCTGCTCATCACCTTGCTGAACAAGGGGGTGATGGAAAAAATTAGCCCCAATACCGCAATTTGTGAGGTGGCACAACTGTCCCAAACTCAACCTCCTCCTCCACCTCCACCTTCTTCTTCTGCCCCACCTCCTTCTCCTCAACCTCCTCCTCCACCTTGTTCTTCTGCCCCACCCCCTTCTCCTCCACCTCCACCTTGTTCTTCTGCCCCACCCCCTTCTCCTCCACCTCCACCTTGTTCTTCTGCCCCACCCCCTTCTCCTCCACCTCCACCTTGTTCTTCTGCCCCACCCCCTTCTCCTCCACCTCCACCTTGTTCTTCTGCCCCACCACCTTCTCCTCCACCTCCACCTTGTTCTTCTGCACCACCCCCTTCTCCTCCACCTCCTCCTGACAGGAGTACCCCTCCAGTGGCCCAGCCTCCAGCCACACGAAGAAGGAAGGCTGCAGAGAAGGCTTCAGGGAAGGTTGCAGGGAAGGTTGCCAGGAAGAAGAGGAAGTGATGGCCTTGCTTCATTGTGGTCGGACAGAAGGCAGCCTGTTGTAGTACCACAGACTTGGGACATATATCTCACCTGCTGCTGTTCCTGACCTCTGGGAGGCCAGCATCAGATTGTGCTCAGAAATGTTGGCCTTCTCTCAAGCTCCCAATTTTAGTGTCCACACAGGGTTGATGTGTGCTTTGGGGTCCCTGGGATGCACAAATGGCAGCAGGTTCTCCAGCGCTGCCTTCTCTTTATTTTATTTCAAACATGAATAAATGTTATTTTTGTTTAAGTTCATACTTGACTATGTGTATTTTTTAAATATTTAAAATTTAGCTTTGGAGTAAGCAGAGACATTTGACAGCCAAAAAAAGGGACAGATAACAACCCCAAAAAAAGAATAACAATCTGATTTAAAAAAAAATAGGGTGTAAAATTTAACAAATATATATTAAAATATTCAATGGGAGATCACTATCAAAACATTGCCAAATTACAATTAACATCAGTTTGAAAAATCTAAAAATGTAAAATATTCAGAAGATCTTGCACGATATAATACACCTAAATCTTCTTAAGAGCAGCATGAAAAAGGTTAAAAAAAGATAGTCATAACTCTGTGTGAATATCAGCAGCAAAAGAAGTTAATTCGTTTTGATTAATGTAACATTCTAAAGAAGATTTCAATGCACAACATTTAAACGATGCAATAATTTCGAGCGTGACGAATGTGCTATCTCCATTACGAAGGCTTGTTTTACCAGAAGATGCGCTCCCGTCTCATACTTGCTTCTGAGCATGCGCGCTTTTGGAAGAGTCGTAAAAGCATACACACAAACCATTTTCTCGTCACAAAACAGGCCGACGAGAAACACGACGAGGAAATCTGGAATCCTGACGAGAAAATAGAGAGCAGGTTCTCTATTTTCTCGTCGAGATTCACGGCAATTTTCTCGTCGTAAAACCATACACACGAACGGTTTTCTCGAGGAAAAAGCTCTCGCGGCACTTTTCTTGCCGGTTTTGGACGAGAAACTCGGTCATGTGTACGAGGCTTCAGGGGGAAATTCCTCCAAAGTAAGGGAATCCTTGGCTGTAACCAGAACTAGTGTCTCCATTTAAAGATTTCTCCTGATTTCTGTACTGGTGACAACTCCAAATTGGGAGTAGGATTTTCTTTAATTTTCACTCTGGGTGATAATAGTTAACGGGGCAAATAGAGATGGTGAATCTCCCTAATACGGACAGAGACAGCAATAAAAACCAGACAGGTGTTTTAAGCACTCTCTATTCTATTAAAAAAAAATAAAAAATTTGTCTTCAGATAAACATGCAATGTAATTTTTATAAGTTGTTTTCAATCTTTTTAAATATACAGTTTTCGCTAAAATAATACTTGTGCTCCTGTGTCATCTCCCTTTCACATGTGCTCCTTGTGGAACCTACAAGAAGCGCTGGCTGAGGCCATACATAGCCATATCCACATCTGAAGCACAGGGTGGGATTTGAGCGGCGTTTGGCCACACATAATCACTCTTGCTTTTGTTTATCATGGTTCCCCACTAAATCTTAGTAAACCATTTAGAGAGATGGAGTTCCACCCAAAAATGGAGCTTTCACTTTAAAGAAAGGTGACCCCCTGACATGCCACATTTGGCATGTAATTTTTTTTGGGGGGGGGGGGAGCGGAAACCCCTCTTTTTAGAGGGTTCCAGCTCCCACTTCCTCCCGGGCCATGGCGGCGGCTGCAGCGGCAGCAGAAGTAAGCTCACCTTTCCCCCTCCCTCTCCGCAATCATCTGGGACACGTCACAGATCCCAGCTGATTGCTCCGCCAGTCACGGTGTGCAGAGCGGCTCGCGCATGCGCAGTGCGCGCCCGGCTGTGAAGCCACAGCCGGGCGCCCACAGTGACAATGCCGGCTGCCACTGAGAGGAGGGGGAGACGAGTGGGGCTTTGTTACCCCGCATCGCTGGACCCTGGGACAGATGAGTGTCCGATTATAAAAAGTCAGCAGCTGCAGTATTTGTAGCTGCTGACTTTTAATATATTTTTTTAAGGCGGAACTCTGCTTTAATCAGTGTAGTCTGGAAATGTAGAAATGTATTTCTCCCTCAATCCACAAGGTGTGAAATCACCATCTTAGATATCACTTTAGTGGATAGGTGGCCACCAGCCTTCTTTTTGGCTTCCTCTCTGCTATCATGTGGCATGTCTTTGGAGTATTGGAGGAAACCAGAGTACACAGGAGAAACCCATGCAAGCAAGCCTACAAACATGCAAACTTCATGCAGGCGGTGTTGTGGTTAGGATACAAATGGATAACCCTGGTGCTACAAGGCAGAAGTGCTAACCATAATGCCAGTGCATGAAGTTCAGCTGTATAATAGGTTAGACTCCTACTTGGGCGTGAGCTTCTTTAGGTGTTTTTGGAGCATTTTATATGCATGCTTGTACACATGTTCTTTGGGTATTTTCATGCTTGAGTGTTTTGGTTTTAGCCAATGGAAAGCTAGTTACCAGGAGGAGAGACAGGAAATTACCATATATATTCGAGTATAAGCCGACCCAAATATAAGCAGAGGCACCTAATTTTACCACAAAAAACTGGGAAAACGTATTGACTTGAGTATAAGCCTAGGGTGTCCATCTGCATGCCTCACTGTGCCTAACTTTGCTTCACTGTGTCCATGTGCATGCCTCACTGTGCCCATGCCTCACTGTGTCCATGCCTCACTGTGTCCATGCCTCACTGTGCCCATGCCTCACTGTGTCCATGACTAGACGGACATTTAACATGGGAGTCTATGGAATGGATGCCCGGCTTTGAAAAATCGGTGCTCCCCGGCCATAGGTCCCCTGGACAAAAAACTTTGCACACTTGTAGAGGAAGAATAAGGCTACATGTGTCCCAATATTGGGGTCCAGGGGACCTACGGCTGGCCGGTACCGGGTCCCCAAAGTCTGTGAGATCAGGCGCAAAAAGGTGACTCGAATATAAGCCGAGATGGGCATATTCAGCACAAAAAATGTGCTGAAAAACTCGGCTTATACTCGAGTATACACGGTATGCTAAAAATGTACATTTCAGATATCTTTTAGATCAGTGGTTCTCAACTCCTGTCCTCAGGACCCACTATGTCCAGGTTTGCAAGATAACTGAAATACATCACAGGTGAAATCATTTGCTGCTCAGTGATTGCAATATTTTAGTCTGAATCTCCCCAAGGTAATACAGTGGAACCTCGGATTATGAGCATAATCCATTCCAGGAGCATATCAAAGCGAGTTTCCCCATTGAATTCAATGGAAACGAAAATAATTAATTCTGCATTGAGTTCGATGGCATGCAATACCGCATGCGGCCAATGGCGGGGGCGCCGGAGAGCCTCAGAAACGGGCAAAAAGGCCCGAGGACACCTCGGCTGACCTCGGCAAACCTAGACTTCGTTCCCGAGATTTGCCGAGGTCAGCCGTGCTGTCCTGGGCCTTTTCGAACGGCGCCGATCGGCTGCGATCGGCGACATTCGGCTCTGCTCGGCTCCGGAATGGCCCCTCCCCCACCTCAGGCCAAACGCGGTACTGCACACCGCTTTGGCCTGAATCGTACTCGTTTTGCGAGAGGACACTCACAAACTGAGTTACGATTTTTTAAAATACAGTGCTTGTATTGCAAAATGCTCGTTAACCGCGTTACTCGCAATCCGAGGTTCCACTGTACTTAAAATATGTCCTGTTTGTGGGTCCTGAGGACAGGAGTTGAAAACCACTGTTTTAGATGCTCCTATTAAAATCTAAAGGGGCCAAAAATGTACAATACAAGCTCATTTACTTTTCTAAGCCTGGAGTGACAAGCTTCAAGCGACACAATGGGGGTTATTTACTAAAGGCAAATCCATTTTACACTACAAGTGCACTGCAAGCGCACTTGGAAGTGCAGTCGCTGTAGATCTGAGGGGGACATGTAATGAAAATAAAAAACAGCATTTTATCTTGCACATGATTGGATAATAAAATCAGCAGAGCTTCCCTTCATTTCAGATCTTCCCCTCAGATCTACAGAGACTTCACTTTCAGTGCACTTGTAGTGCAGAGTGGATTTGCCTTTAGTAAATCAACCACAACGTTCTGGTATGAAAGGGCACCATAGGATACGATGGGTATCCTTAGTAATATTAAAGAACTTCTAAACCAGTGCTAACATCACACTTTCACAATACGTTCAAGACATTAATTCTGGAGGAACCACGTTGAATGTCTACCTCTTCTACCATCTTCCTGCACAACAGTATGTTTATTAGTACAGCATAGATGCATGTTTATAACTCTCTAGTGGCCTTGGGACATCGTGATAATGCCACGCCAATATCCTAAGAAGCTGCCATCAAAGCAGGATCTATACCACACCAAGCTATGCTGACACTTTACATTACACTCTCCAAACATTCGGCCAGATTCCAAAGAAAAATCTTTGGTTGTTAGTGAAATGCGCTGTAGCCCCTCCATGGAACCAGTTCAAGCAAAATGAAGTTTTTGCTTATGAATATTGTTTGTAAACATGACAATCAACGTCATTTAAGCATCTAACTGCTTACTTAAGTTTCAATTGGGATTTATTTCATTTACGCTTCAAAAGCGAATCACATGTTGTCTCTGTTATACAAAATATAGCATACATATAAGTTAATTGTTGTTGTTTTACATTGCAATATGTTTTCTATTTAAAGTTCACTTGGAAAAAAACAAAAGTTTTAGTCTAATGAAGTAATAGGTTATTATGAGCTTTGGTTGCATGGAAATGTTTTATGGAACAGCGAGAGAGGGAAAAAAGTATGTTTAAATCAAAAACAGCTTTGAGATTTTAAGTTGCATTAAAACATCATTAAAAAAGGTATTAATAACAACATTATACAGTAACAAGATAGTCAACTCATATCTAGAGATGTAAATAAATTAGAATGCCAGACAGCTAAATATATACAGTTAAAATGCATATAAAAAATATTTTTGGTTTGTAATTCTGAGAATTTTTTGTAAGACTGCACAGCCAGGAATATCTCTATATTACCAACTGCATTCTGAATCACCTCTTTGCTTACTAGGTAAAGCTGATGATACTGAATTATTCTCCAATGAACAACCTAGGAGTGAAGAGGTGCCATAAAAAACTATTGCCGAACTAAGAAATAAGCATGCCCCCTTGTGTTGCTGAGCAGTGGGGTGATCAGGGATTGTTTTTTATTTTACACTTTGCTGTTACAGTGAAGATTATTGTAACAGCAAAGTTTTCAACTGTCAGGAATGGGTTACATTCACAACAGCTGTGACCAGTAGTGATTGGCTACAGCTAATCACATGGTACAGGGTGCTATGATTAGTTCAGGTACCATGTGATAGCTGTGGGCCAATCACAACACTGGAAGCACAGCTGTTATGAATGATCACCAATCACTGGGCCCCAAGTGCCAGGATCCGCAATCCGCGATCCGCATTACATTATTGTGGCTGCATGTACCGCCCCACCGCAGTATATGTATTGTGGCGGGTCGGCAAGTGGTTAAAGCGTAAGTCCAGGAATATATAAAAGTGATATATGAAAGAGGAGCTTTACCCTCCCAATGGATTTGTTGTTTTCCCCCACTTGCCTTTGGTGCTCTTATTATTCTTTATTGATATACGTTGTGCCTAAAGCAGAACTAAGCCCATTGATTTTGGGCTCGTTCACAGCACAAAAACGCGTTCCAGATCTGTTTCGGATACGTTTCAGCATGCACGTTTTTAAAGCGTTTTTAATGTGGTTTTGGCACATTTTTGATGTGTTTCCGAATGCATTCCAGATGTTTTCTTTCTTCCTTTTCCTGTTTTTTTTCACTGTACTGGGGTCAGTGCATCTTTAATATGTTTTGATGCGTTCCAGTGCATTTCAGTGTGTTTTTGATGCATTTTACCACGTTCCAGTACAGTCCAGTGCAGGAAAAATTCAGCATGTTCTACATTTTTTTTTCTGGAACACCCTGGAGCTGACTGCTCTGGTATGAACTATGCCATTGGAAACCTTATAACTGCACTGCATGTGATGTGAACTGGCCCTGCATGCCGGGAATTCTAACTGTCACATTTTCTCATGCTTTTAACCAAACTGTCAAACTGTGAAATGGCTTGTGTCATAACATGGGCAGTGCCATGGCAGTTGCGGTTCAAAAAGAGGCTAAGATGACAGCTTCCTTAGCTGAAAAGGATGGGAGGGTTTAGTTCCGCTTTAAGAATTGAAAAGATGGAAGTGCCAAACTAGTTCAAACAGTCCATAACAGATTTTATTCTGCAACAAAATCCAATTCTTTTAAGGGACTCAACACTCTCCCTTTATCAGGGCTTAAATCAAGACAATAAAAAAAAAAAGAATAGAAACAGATTTCATATTAGTAAGTTTGACAGCAATTTGAAAGTTGTTTCTATTGAGATTTGTGTAAGAATACCAGATTGTATATCAATTATATTTTATACTCCTATTTACATTGTATTTTTTGCTCCTCAATGAATTTTTAGCTTCAATAAGAGAACATTGGAGTAATTATATATATATATATTGTGAGGGGGGTTAACTCGGTAGCGGGTGTGTGTGACCCCCTGGTTGGGCTCCCCACACAAAAACAGGGCCAGCAGACGGAGGTTGTGGTTTTCAAAATCAAAAGGTGCGGTTTATTTCTCTATGTACAGTGACAAAACCACAGCAAAGCCAAAAAGAAACAAACAAAATAAATCCTGGTCAGTTTGACCTCTGACTAAACATGCAGGTTTCCTAAACTAACAACTGGGATCAGCCTGGTGCTGTCCTAGTCCCTAAGTCCCTGGTTTAGTAAAAGTCCAAACAAATAGCCACACAGGCTTTGCCTCACCGCACAGGGGTTCACTCTCCCTAGACAGTCCACACAGGTCTGGTTCCAGGCATGAGCTAACATCTAATGAAGCTGGGATTTCTTATAGAGGCCTAAATGAGCTGACAAGGTTCAGCTGGTCTCATCAACTCCCTGTCTGTACGACGCCCCACACTCTCCCTAGAGGTATGAGTCATCCATGAGCCTACTAGCCTCAGCTGGGCTTATACAACTCTCCACCCTAGTTGTATAAGTCAGCATAAAGCCTGAATCTGGGAGAAATATATCTACCCCCCTGGATGCAACCAGGTGACTTTACCTTCCTGCTGTCACATACCCCCCCCTCTTGTTTTAACCTCGGGGTTGGAACACCAGCAATCAGGCATTCATGTACTCGAGACAAAGCATCCACATTCCCCATTTGAACGCCAGGGCGATGCTTTACTGTGAAGTTGAATTCCTGGAGGGCCAGGAACCACCTATTCACTCTTCTATTTGTTTCCTTGTTTTGAGCCATCCACTTTAACGGAGCGTGATCCGTAACCATGTCAAAGTGCCTACCTAGCAGATAGTACCGAAGGGAATCTAGAGCCCACTTCACCGCTAAACACTCCTTTTCAACCGTGGCGTAATTTACCTCATGGGACTTCAACTTCCTGCTGAGGTAAATGACTGGGTGCTCTTCCCCGTTCCAGACCTGGGACAATACTGCTCCTAACCCCACATCTGACGCATCACTTTGTACGACAAAGTCTTTAGAGAAGTCGGGTGAGTACAACACTGGCTGGCTACATAAGGCTTGTTTCAAGAATTGGAATGCTGCCTCAGCCTCGGGGGTCCATTTAATCATGACCGACCCTTTCCCTTTCGTCAGGTTGGTTAGGGGCACAGCCTTAGAAGCAAAGTGGGGAATGAAGCGCCGATAATAACCCGCGATTCCCAGAAAGGCTCGTACCTGCTTCTTGCTGTTGGGACGTGGCCAACTCTGGATGGCCTCGACTTTGTTGAGTTGGGGTTTTATTACTCCCCTGCCAATGGTGTACCCAAGATATTTGGCCTCCTCCTGCCCAATGGTACACTTCTTGGGGTTAGCCGTAAACCCCGCTTCCCGAACAGAGTCCAGGACTGCTTGCACTTTTGGCAGATGTGAGGCCCAATCTGTGCTATGGACAATTACGTCATCCAGGTAAGCCGCAGCATACTTCCGATGGGGCCTCAGCATCTGGTCCATTTTCCGCTGGAATGTGGCCGGCGCATTCTGTAACCCGAACGGCATTCTCTTATATTGGAACGCCCCGTCTGGGGTTACAAATGCGGTTTTCTCTTTGGCCGACTTGGCCAGGGGAATTTGCCAATACCCTTTTGTGAGGTCAAGAGTCGTCATGTATCGGGCTGTTCCCAGCCGGTCGATCAACTCATCTATACGTGGCATGGGGTAGGTGTCAAATTTTGTAACTTTGTTCAACTGACGAAAATCGTTACAAAATCGCCAGCTCCCATCCGGTTTAGGCACCAACACAATGGGACTAGACCAATCACTTTGGGACTCCTCTATCACCCCTAAGTTCAGCATTTTCTGTACTTCCTCCCGTATTGCCTCCCGTCGGGCCTCTGGGATCCGATAGGGTTTTAACTTCACCCTTTCACCGGGCGGGGTAATAATATCATGCTCTACCCCAGATGTTTGTCCCGGCAGCTCAGAGAACACCTCCTTGTTGCGAAGCACAAACTCCTTAACCTCCTGTTGTTGGGGTTGTGACAAGGTGGCTGCTATTCCAACCTCCGGAATCACGCAACCAGTTTGAGCTGGTGACCAAGTTTCTGCGACTAGGGACTCTCTATCCCTCCAGGCTTTCAACAGATTAACGTGATATATCTGTTCGGGCTTTCGCCTTCCTGGTTGTCTGACCTTGTAATTCACTTCGCTCACTTTTTCCATTATCTCGTAGGGGCCTTGCCATTTGGCAAGGAATTTACTTTCAACCGTAGGGACAAGTACCAATATCCTATCCCCCGGGGAAAAGGTACGGGTCTTTGCTCCACGGTTGTACACTCTCTGCTGTGCCAACTGCGCTTGGGCCAAATGTTCCTTCACGATGGGCATTACCTGTGCAATTCGATCTTGCATCAGGGCGACATGCTCAATCACACTCCTGTGGGGAGAACTCTCACTTTCCCAAGTTTCCTTGGCAATATCCAACAGCCCTCTTGGGTGTCTCCCATACAGTAACTCAAAGGGGGAGAATCCCGTAGAGGATTGGGGCACCTCCCTAATAGCAAACATCAAATAAGGAAGTAGACAGTCCCAATCCTTTCCATCTCTATCCACCACTTTCTTCAACATTTGTTTTAGGGTTTTGTTGAATCTTTCAACCAGCCCATCGGTTTGGGGGTGATACACAGATGTACGCAATTGCGTCACTTTGAACAATTTACACAGCTCTTTCATAACCCGGGACATAAAGGGTGTACCTTGGTCCGTAAGCAGTTCTTTACAAATACCCACCCGGCTAAAAACAAGAGATAGCTCTTTGGCTATGGTTTTGGCCGAGGTATTTCTGAGAGGGATCGCTTCTGGATAACGGGTGGCATAGTCCATTATAACCAATATGTACTGGTGCCCCCTAGCGGACTTGATTATAGGACCTACCAAATCCATTGCGATTCTCTCAAACGGGACCTCAATGATGGGTAGAGGGACCAGCGGGCTACGGAAATGTGGCATCGGGGCCGACCTCTGACACACAGGGCAGGAGGAACAATAATTTTCTATGTCCTTCATCACCCCAGGCCAATAGAATCTCTGTAATACCCTCTCTCGGGTTTTCTCTGTCCCCAGATGACCTCCAAGAATGTGCCCATGGGCCAACTCCAACACCAACTTCCTGTAAGGTTTGGGCACCACCAGCTGCTCAACGGTTTCTTCTGCCCTTTTTGCCACCCGATACAGTAGGTCCTTCTCTACGCTGAAGTATGGGTAAGTGCAGGTATTATCTGGGTTCACTAACTCGCCATCTATTTCCACTACGTTTTCCCGTGCCTTTATTAGGGCGGGGTCTTTTAACTGTTCTGTGGCAAAATTTTCCCTGTGAACCTCCAGATCAGAAAACTCCACAGACGGTAGGTTTTCGTCTGAGGAGGTGGGCTCCTCTCCAGTTTCTTGAGTCTCCCCTGCCAATACTGACAAGGGAAATTCTGGAGAGTCCTCACCACTCTCAGAGGAGTTCTGGCTATCACATTCCTGGTACATAGGGGCACCAGTGGGGCGCTCAGGATCATCCCACAGTTCCCAGAACTTCGGAAAATCCCTTCCCACAATGGCATCATGCGGTAATTGAGATACTAACCCCACTGGATGAGAGAGGGTACCTTTGGGGGTCTCGAAACACACTGTAGTCACTGGATACTCTCGGGTGTCCCCATGCACACAAATAACAGCTACCTTGCTATTCCCAGAGACCTCTGTTTTAACTAATTCAGCCTTTATCAGGGTCACAAGGCTACCTGAATCCAGTAATACCACAACATTTCTACCATTAATACACATTTTGCATAAATGTTTCTCAGTTCCCCGAATGGCAGTGCATGCGACTGTCGCACACAGCGACTGACGTCTGTCCATCAGAAAGTCACATTGCATGGGTTCCTCCACAACCGGGCAATTTGCTGCAATATGTCCCGCTTGCCGGCAGCGGTAGCAAACGATCCTTCTTGCGGCCTCTTGAGCCGCTGATTTCCCAGGCTGTTCTCGCCAAACTTGGGGTAGAGCTCCCACCCTCTCACTCTCTCCACCCTCACCCCTTGGAATCCTCTTATCCGCCCCTGGGGATGGTCTGGTCTTAGGGTGGAAAGTCCGAGAGTCTCTGGAAGAGGCCGTCAGGTTCTCTGTAGCCAAGTATCTCTCTACACGATCCACAAGTTTACCGGCCGTTTCTGGGTCTCCATGGCTTACCCACTTTTGAATGGCGGTAGGAAGAGCTCTCAAGAAACGATCCATCACAACACGTTCCACAATCTCCGGTGCGGACAAAGTCTCTGGCTGTAGCCACTTCCTGCTCAGGTGAATGAGATCATACATTTGAGACCTGGGGGGTTTTCCAAGCTGGAAAGTCCAGTTATGCACACGCTGAGCCCGGACAGCCAGGGTGACACCCAGCCTTGCCAATATTTCAGCTTTTAGCATCACATAGTCTTTTGCTTGGTCAGGCTCTAGGTCATAGTAAGCCTTCTGCGATTCACCAGTTAACAGAGGAGCCACCAGTCCAGCCCACTGCTCCTCAGGCCACTTTTCTCTTTCAGCAGTCCTTTCAAATGTGGTCAAAAATACCTCTGGATCATCCTCTCCAGTCATTTTTGTCAATAAACGACTCACCCCAAAGGACGCGGTATTAGTGGGACGGCTTTCCTCACTGGTCTGCGGACGTTGCTGCATTACTGCTTCCATTTGTTGTAGTCTCTGCTCTTGCTTCTGTAACAGGTCTATGAAGCGGGCCTCAGATTGCTGCTGGGCTTGTTGATGAGCTTGCTGCTGGGCTGCAAGGCTCCTTTGCAAACCTGCATTTGTCTGCTGTTGATTGGCATTTGCTAGAGCCAGCTGTTTCAGTATCTCCTCCATGCTGGCTTAAAAAAAACTGCCACTGGTTCTCCACCAACTGTGAGGGGGGTTAACTCGGTAGCGGGTGTGTGTGACCCCCTGGTTGGGCTCCCCACACAAAAACAGGGCCAGCAGACGGAGGTTGTGGTTTTCAAAATCAAAAGGTGCGGTTTATTTCTCTATGTACAGTGACAAAACCACAGCAAAGCCAAAAAGAAACAAACAAAATAAATCCTGGTCAGTTTGACCTCTGACTAAACATGCAGGTTTCCTAAACTAACAACTGGGATCAGCCTGGTGCTGTCCTAGTCCCTAAGTCCCTGGTTTAGTAAAAGTCCAAACAAATAGCCACACAGGCTTTGCCTCACCGCACAGGGGTTCACTCTCCCTAGACAGTCCACACAGGTCTGGTTCCAGGCATGAGCTAACATCTAATGAAGCTGGGATTTCTTATAGAGGCCTAAATGAGCTGACAAGGTTCAGCTGGTCTCATCAACTCCCTGTCTGTACGACGCCCCACACTCTCCCTAGAGGTATGAGTCATCCATGAGCCTACTAGCCTCAGCTGGGCTTATACAACTCTCCACCCTAGTTGTATAAGTCAGCATAAAGCCTGAATCTGGGAGAAATATATCTACCCCCCTGGATGCAACCAGGTGACTTTACCTTCCTGCTGTCACAATATATATATATATATATATATATATATATATATATATATATACTCACTGCCCACTTTATTAGGTACACCTTGCTAATAACGGGTTGGCCCCACTTTTGCCTTCAGAACTGCCTTAATTCTTTGAAGCATAGATTCGACAAGGTGTTGGAAACATTCCTCAGAGATTTTGGTCCACAGTGACATGATAGCATCACGCAGTTGCTGCAGATTTGTCGGCTGCACATCCATGAAGCAAGTCTCCTGTTCAACCACATCCCAAAGGTGCTCTATTGGATTGAGATCTGGTGACTGTGGAGGCCATTAGAGTACAATGACCTCATTATCATGTTCAAGAAACCAGTGGTGAGATGAATTGAGCTTTGTGACATGGTGCATTATCCTGCTGGAAGTAGTCACCAGAAGATGGGCTCACTGTAGTCATAAAGCAACATGGTCAGCAACAATACTCAGGTAGGCCATGTGGTTTAAACGATGCTCAATTGGTACTAAGGATCCCAAAGTGTGCCAAGAAAATATCCCCACACCATTACACTACCACCACCAGCCTGAACTGTTGATACAAGTGTCAGGTTGCCTGAGGCTAGGTGACAGATGCACACCGTTGGGGTCAGGAGTGCACCGCTAAGGTAGTGGACCCTAAGGCTGACTGCTGCTGATAAAACTCTGGGTGGTTAACCACTTAAGCCCCGGACCATTATGCAGCTTAAAGACCAGAGGTGTTTTCAGAATTTGGCACTGCGCTGCTTTAACTGGAAATTGTGCGGACATGCAATGTTGTACTCAAACGAAATTTGCGTCCTTTTCTTCCCACAAATAGAGCTTTCTTTTAATGGTATTTGATTGCCTCTGCGATTTTTATTTTTTGCGATATAAACGGAAAAAGACTGACATTTTTTTAAAAAAATGATATTTTCTACTTTTTGTTATAAGAAAAATCAAATAAACTCAATTTTAGTCATACATTTGGGCCAAAATGTATTCAGCCACATGTCTTTAGTAAAAAAAATGTCAATAAGCGTATATTTATTGGTTTGCGCAAAAGTTATAGCATCTACAAACTAGGGTACATTTTCTGGAATTTACTTTTAATTTATGACTGCCTATCTCATTTCTTGAGGTGCTAAAATGGCAGGGCAGTACAAACCCCCCCAAATGACCCCATTTTGGAAAGTAGACACCCCAAGTGATTGAATAATGACAAAAAAAAAAAGAAAATACAAAAAGTTGTCACTAAACGATATATTGCTCACACATGCCATGGTTATATGTGGAATTGCAACCCAAAATACATTTTGCTGCTTCTCCTGAGTACGGAGATACCACATGTGTGGGGCTTTTTAGGAGCCTAGCCGCGTACGGGCCCCCCAAAACCAAGCACCGCCTTCAGGATTTCTAAGGGCGCAAATTTTTGATTTCACTCCTCACTACCTATCACAGTTTCGAATGCCATAAAATGCCAAAATAGCACAAAACCCCTCCAAATGACCCCATTTTGGAAACTAGACACCCCGAGCTATTTGCTGAGAGGCATGTTCAGTCCATGGAATATTTTATATTTTGACACAAGTTGCGGGAATATGACAAACTTTTTTTTTTTTTGCACAAAGTTGTCACTAAATGATATATTGCTCACACATGCCATGGGCATATGTAAAATTACACCACAAAATACATTCTGCTGCTTCTCCTGAGTACGGGGATACCACATGTGTGGGACTTTTTGGGAGCCTAGCCACGTACGGGACCCCAAAAACCAATCACCGCCTTCAGGATTTCTAAGGGCATAAATTTTTGATTTCACTTCTCACTGCCTATCACAGTTTTGAAGGCCATAAAATGCCAAGATAGCACAAAACCCCCTCAAATTACCCCATTTTGGAAAGTAGATACCCCAAGCTATTTGCTGAGAGGCATGTTGAGCCCATTGAATAATTTTTTTTTGTCCCAAGTGATTGAATAATGACAAAAAGAAAAAAAAATGTACAAAAAGTTGTCACTAAATGATATATTGCTCAAACATGCCATGGTTATATGTAAAATGACACCCCAAAATACATTCTGCTGCTTCTCCTGAGTACGGGGATACCACATGTGTGGGACTTTTTGGGAGCCTAGCCGCGTACGGGACCCCAAAAACCAAGCACCGCCTTCAAGATTTCTAAGGGCATAAATTTTTGACTTCACTCCTCACTACCTATCACAGTTTTGAAGGCCATAAAATGCCAAGATAGCACAAAACCCCCTCAAATGACCCCATTTTGGAAAGTAGACACCCCAAGCTATTTGCTGAGAGGCATGTTGAGCCCATTGAATATTTTTTTTTTGTCCCAAGTGATTGAATAATGACAAAAAGAAAAAAAAATGTACAAAAATCTGTCACTAAATGATATATTGCTCAAACATGCCATGGTTATATGTGGAATTGCACCCCAAAATACATTTTGCTGCTTCTCCTGAGTATGGGGATACCACATGTGTGGGACTTTTTGGGAGCCTAGCCGCGTACGGGGCCCCGAAAACCAAGCACCGCCTTCAGGATTTCTAAGGGCGTAAATTTTTGATTTCACTCCTCACTACCTATCACAGTTTTGAAGGCCATAAAATGCCAAGATAGCACAAAACCCCCACAAATGACCCCATTTTGGAAAGTAGATACCCCAAGATATTTGCTGAGAGGCATGGTGAGTATTTTACAGCTCTCATTTGTTTTTGAAAATGAAGAAAGAATTTTTTTATTTTTATTTTACATTTTCAAAACTTTGTGACAAAAAGCGAGATCTGCAAAATTCTCAACATACCTCTCAGCTAATAGCTTGAGGTGTCTACTTTCCAAAATGAGGTCATTTGGGGTGGTTTGTGCCATCTGGGCATTCCATGGCCTCCGAAACTGTGATAGGCAGTGAGGAGTGAAATCAAAAATTTACACCCTTAGAAATCCTGAAGGCGGTGCTTGGTTTTCGGGGTCCCGTATGCGGCTAGGCTCCCAAAATGTCTCACACATGTGGTATCCCCGTACTCAGGAGAAGCAACAAAATGTATTTTGGGGTGCAATTCCACATATGCCCATGGCATGTTTGAGCAATATATCATTTAGTGACAACTTTTTGTACATTTTTTTTTTCTTTTTGTCATTATTCAATCACTTGGGACAAAAAAAAATATTCAATGGGCTCAACATGCCTCTCAGCAAATAGCTTGGGGTGTCTACTTTCCAAAATGGGGTCATTTGGGGGGGGGGGGTTTGAACTGTCCTGGCATTATATGCACAACATTAGGAAGCTTATGTCACACATCATCCACTCTTCTAACCACTTGAAGACAAAGCCCTTTCTGACACTTTTTGTTTACATGAAAACACTTTTTTTTTTATTTTTAATGCACTAAAACCCACTATATTGCCCAAATGTTTGATGAAATAAAAAAGAGGATCTTAGGCCGAGTACATGGATACCAAACACGACATGCTTTAAAATTGCGCACAAACGTGCAGCGGTGACAAACTACATACATTATTAAAAGCCTTTAAAAGCCTTTACAGGTTACTACATTAGATTTCCAGAGGAGGTCTACTGCTAAAATTACTTCCCTCGATCTGACCTTTGCGGTGATACCTCACATGCATAGTGCAATTGCTGTTTACATATGACGCTAGACCGACGCTTGCGTTCGCCTTTGCACAAGAGCAGGGGGGGACAGGTGTGCTTTTTTTTTTTAATTATTATTTATTTTGCTTTTTTTATTATTATTTATTTTGCTTTTTTTTTTTTTTTTTTTTAAACTGTTCCTTCCATATTTTTTTTTTTTTTTTACCACTTTTATTGTTATCTCAGGGAATGTAAATATCCCCTATGATAGCAATAGCTAGTGACAGGTACTCTTTTTTTGAAAAAAATTGGGGGGTTAGAACCTAGATCTTTCCTCTGCCCTCAAAGCATCTGACCACACCGAGATCGGTGTGATAAAATGCTTTCCCAATTTCCCAATGGTGCTGTTTATATCCGGGGGGGGGGGGGGGACATTCCCTCCCACTGCTTGTAAAAGCAGTCTAGAGGCTAATTATCTGCTAGGATTTTACATGAAAGCCGGCCGCTGGCTGAAAAGAATGATACCAAGATGATACCTAAACCTGCAGGCATCATTCTGGTATAACCATTCAAAGTCCAGCAACATACCAGTACGTTGCTGGTCCTTGTTGGACATGTATTGTAATCTTTTTTTTCATGCAGTCTGTTGGCTGAACGAAAAAAAGAGATTGATCGTTGGGTATGCCCACCATTAGAATACCTCCCTTCATCCACCCACTTCTAATGATGGGCATACATGCACCATTTATATATGCCGAAGCATGGGGGAATCCTCCCGCAAAAAAGTTATGCCGCGTACACACGGTCGGACATTTCCACGGGCAAGGCTCCATCGGAATTTCGACCGTATGTACGCGGCATAAAAGGTTATGCTGCGTACACACGGTCAGACTTTTCCACGGGCAAGCCTCAAGATAAATAGATCCGCGCTGCAACTTAATGGCGTACCTGCTAAGCAAATGATGGTTAACATTAAAAAAAGTAACATTACAGTATAACAGTAAGACCTTACCATACCATACCTGCAAAGCACATACCAAAAAAAAAACTAATAAAAAATAAAACATTTTTTTAACGCAACCTGTGCCTAAAATATATATATGCCGAAGCATGGGGGCATCCTCCCGCAAAAAAGTTATGCCGCGTACACACGGTCGGACTTTTCCACGGGCAAGCCTCCGTCGGAATTTTGACCGTATGTACGCGGCATAAAAGGTTATGCTGCGTACACACGGTCAGACTTTTCCACGGGCAAGCCTCCGTCGGAATTTCGACCGTATGTACGCGGCATTAGGAGCAAAATCGCTCCTCTGCCCCTGCTGCCCCCATGCTTCGGCATATATGCTCTTTTTTTAACTGTGGTGGTGAAATCACCTCCTACAGCACTGGAGTCACGGCTTTATGTATCGTGGGAGCAAACGCTGTTGCTGTCAAGATAAATAGATCCGCGCTGCAACTGAATGGCGTACCTGATAAGCAAATGATGGTTAACATTAAAACAAAGTAACATTACAGTATAACAGTAAGACCTTACCATACCATACCTGCAAAGCAAATACCAACAAAAAAACCTAGTAAAAAATAAAACATTTTTTTTACGCAACCTGTGCCTAAAATATATATATGCCGAAGCATGGGGGCATCCTCCCGCAAAAAAGTTATGCCGCGTACACACGGTCGGACTTTTCCACGGGCAAACCTCCGTCGGAATTTCGACCGTATGTACGCGGCATTAGGAGCAAAATCGCTCCTCCGCCCCTGCTGCCCCAATGCTTCGGCATATATGCTCTTTTTTTTAACTGTGGTGGTAAAATCACCTCCTACAGCACTGGAGTCACGGCTTTATTGTATCGTGGGAGCAAACGCTGTTGCTGTCAAGATAAATAATTCCGCGCTGCAGCTGAATGGCGCACCTGAAAACAAAAAATTACATACCTGAAAAGCAAGCATGATAAAACATTGCAGAATAGAATACAGTAAAAAAAGAGCAGAACAATGGAGAGAAAATAGAGAGGGAGAGAGAGAACAATAAAACGACAACTATTTTTGGATTTTTTATTTTATATATTTTTTGTGTTTTTTGTTTCTACGTTTTTTTTTTTTTTTCTTTTTTACACTTTTTTTTGTAACTTTAACAACTGTAATGGTTCGGGTCTCTAAAAATGTGATGGCATCTTGGGAGATCCTGTGTAAGTGTGTCCTAGTCTGTGAAATGCTGTACCCTACGCTAAAACTTCACTTTTGAGTGGAAGCGTTCAAAACATTTACCAATGCAAAGACCAAGATTGTCAGGACAGCGTGGACAAAAATAACGGGTGTCACGCCTAAATCCGCGCTTGCTACAGACACAACATCTTTTTTGGGGGGGTTCGTTGGGTAGGGGTACTCTCGAGGACATACGGATAATGCCTCTCATGCAGCCGGCTTACTGAATTTGGTTGGGGATGGTGAGGTGCAGAACCGCCTGGATACAGGAGTTCTGTGACTATCTCATCCTGGAATTTTAGGAGCGATAACGTCCCGCCTGAAGCTCTGTGTAGCACATGAGCGTTCTGCAAAGCCAATTGGAATAAGGATAGAGACACTTTTTTGTACCAGTGTCTCGCCTTACGGTCAATTAGATACGGAGCCAACAACTGGTCGTTGAGGTCCACCCCTCCCATATTTTGGTTATATTCGTGGACACAGAGGGGTTTCTCCACAACACCAGTCGTACGAATTTGGACTGTCGTGTCTGCATGAAGGGAGGTAAGAAGGAAAACATCCTTATTGTCCCTCCACTTCATAGCGAGCAAGTTATTACACTTCAAGCTGGCTCTCTCCCCCAGCCTAAGACGAGAATCTACAAGCCTCTGGGGAAAGCCCCGGCGATTAGGTCGCACGGTGCCACATGCTCCAATCTGATGATCAAACAAGTGACTAAACAGTGGCACGCTCGTGTAATAATTGTCCACATACAAGTGGTACCCCTTTCCGAATAAGGGTGACACCAAGTTCCACACTATCTTGCCAGTGCTCCCTATGTAATCTGGGCAGTTGACCGGCTCAACCTGACTATCTTTTCCCTCATAAACCATAAAGCTCCATACATAGCCTGTTGCCCTGTCACAGAACTTATAGAGCTTGACCCCGTATCTGGCACGCTTGCTGGGAAGGTGCTGCTTGAAAGACAAGCGGCCAGAAAATTTAATCAGGGACTCATCAACGCAGACAACTTGTTCGGGTATAAACAAGGCTGCAAAACGTTTGTTGAAGTGGTTTATGAGGGGCCGAATTTTGTAGAGCCGGTCGTATTCAGGGTCTCCACGTGGACGACAAAGTTCATTGTCGTTGAAATGCATGCCCCAGACCATGACACTCCCATCACCATGCTTGACTGTAGGCAAGACAGACTTTTCTTTGTACTCCTAACCTGGTTGCCGCCACACACGCTTGACACCATCTGAACCAAATAAGTTTATCTTGGTCTCATCAGACCACAGGACATGGTTCCAGTAATCCATGTCTTTAGTCTGCTTGTGTTCAGCAAACTGTTTGCGGGCTTTCTTGTCCATCATCTTTAGAAGAGGCTTCCTTCTGGGACGACAGCCATGCAGACCAATTTGATGCAGTGTGCGGAGTATGGTCTGAGCACTGACAGGCTGACCCCCCACCCCTTCAACCTCTGCAGCAATGCTGGCAGCACTCATACGTCTATTTCCCAAAGACAACCTCTGGATATGACGATGAGCACGTGCACTCAGCTTCTTTGGTCGACCATGGCGAGGCCTGTTCTGAGTGGAACCTGTCTTTTTAAACCGCTGTATGGTCTTGGCCACCGTGCTGCAGCTCAGTTTCAGGGTCTTGGCAATCTTCTTATAGCCTAGGCTATCTTTATGTAGAGCAATAATTCTTTTTTTCAGACCCTCAGAGTGTTCTTTGCCATGAGGTGCCATGTTGATCTTCCAGTGACCAGTGAGTGATAACACCAAATTTAACACACTTGCTCCCCATTCACCTGAGACCTTGTAACACTAATGAGTCACATGACACCGGGGAGGGAAAATGGTTAATTGGGCCCAATTTGGACATTTTTCACTTAGGGGTGTACTCACTTTTGTTGCCAGCGGTTTAGACATTAATGGCTGTGTGTTGAGTTATTTTGAGGGAACAGCAAATTTACACTGTTATACACGACTTTACATTGTAGCGAAGTGTCATGTCTTCAGTGTTGTCACATGAAAAGATATAATAAAATATTTACAAAAATGTGAGGGGTGTACTCACTTTTGTGAGATACTGTACATTCATTTTGATTGGCATCCCTATTACAGTAACAGGCAAGGTGGAGCCTTGTAGATGCATTAAAAAGGGGTCACCTACCTCAAAACATTACCTATATCCCCTTAATCTGCCCAAGACCCTCAGGAACTCACACCCCTGCTACTGCACCCCCCATCTTCCTTACCCTCAAGTTGTTGTTTATTATAATTGTAACGACAGCCTGTGTTCACAGTGCAATACTGTACATTTTCCCCTGATTCTTATTTTACAGTATGTTCTTGTATTCTCTATGCCTTTCTTACGTACTTGAAACAGGGATGGAGGTACATTTATTGTGCCTCATTCAAAGTCCGAAACTCCCCCGTCTCGATCTATATTTTTTAGTGTGTTAAGTACCTGTAAAAAAGCAACACACTTCAGTACCCGATATATTCCATAGAAATAAACTATACCTGTGCTCAAATCCAAATAGCTTATACATGTACTGTATATATACCCAGATACTGTGGGGGTGTGATCACATGTTAGGACTAAAAATTCGGAATAAACCCTCTGCACACTGCTATATACTCTTCTAACTTTGCATACTTTGCTTATCAACAGGGATTTTTAGTTCACATGCATTGCAATGCATGTTTTAAGCTGGCCAACTGCGTCAAAGTAATCCCTCTCTGGCCAGGCCCTAACTACACTATACTAATCTACACTACACTACATTACACTATCTAATCTAATCTACTCTGCCCTAATCCGCGCCACTCTGCCCTAATCCACTCCACCCTAACCTAATCCACTCCACCCTGCTCTTATCCACTCCACCCTGCTCTTATCCACTCCACCCTGCTCTGATACGCTCCACCCTGTCCTAATCCGCTTCTCCCTTCCCTAATCCAATCCACCCTGCCCTAATCCACTCCACCCTGCCCTAATCCACTCCTCCTTGCTCTAATCCGCTCCACTCTTCCCTAATCCACTCCACTTTACCCAAATCCCCTCCACTGCCCTAATCCGCTCCACCCTCCCCTAATCCCATCCATGGTGCCCTAAACTGCTCCACTCTGCCCTAATCTACAGTACTGTATCATATGTAAACATATACATTTTATACATATAAACAAATATACATTTTTTCTATTTTTAAATTAGATTTTTTTTTTCTGCTTCAACCTTTCCTAATCCCTTCCCCTCTGCCCTAATTCGCTCCAATCTGCCCTAATCTGCTCCACCCAGCCCTAATCCGCTCCACTCTGCCCTAATCCACACTATTGTAACATATATATAATATATTTTTTTAAATATAAACAAATAATTTTTTTTTGGTTTTCTTTAATAATGTACAGTATATTACACCACTAATCTGCTCCACTCTGGTCTAATTTACTACTCTGTGCCCTAAGGGGCCTCACTCCAGTCTGTACCCTAACAGGCCTCGTGCCAGCCCGTGCCCCAATGGGCCTTGCTCCAGCCAGTGCCCCAATGGGCCTTGCTCCAGTCTGTGCCCCAACGTGCCTTGCTCCAGTGTGTGCCTCAACGGGCCTCACTCCAGCCTGTGCCTCAACGGGTCTCACGCCAGTCTTTGCCCCAACGGGCCTCACTCCAGCCTGTGCCCCAACAGGCATCGCTCCAGCCTATGCACCAATGGGCCTCGCTCCATCCTGTGCCCCAACGTGCCTCGCTCCATTCTGTGCCCCAACGGGCCTCGCTCCAGCCTGTGCACCAACGGGCCTCGCTCCAGCCTGTGCACCAACGGGCCTCGCTCTAGTCTGTGCCCCAATGGGCCTCACTCCAGTCTTTGCCCCAACGGGCCTCGCTCCAGTCTGCGCCCCAACGGGCCTCGCTCCAGTGTGTGCCCCAACGGGCCTCGCTCCAGCCGGTGCCTCAACGGGCCTCGCTCCAGCCTGTGCCCGAACGGGCCTCGCTACAGTTTGTGCCCCAATGGGCTTCACTCCAGCCTGTGCCCCATTGGGCTTCGCTCCAGCCTGTGCCTCAACAGGCCTTGCTCCAGTCTGTGCCTCAACGGGCCTTTCTCCAGCCTGTGCCCCAACGGGCCTCGCTCCATCCTGTGCCCTAACAGGCCTCGTTCCATCTGTGCCCCAAGGGGCCTCGCTCCATCCTGTGCCCCAAGGGGCCTCGCTCCATCCTGTGCCCCAACGGGCCTCGCTCCAGTCTGCGCCCCAACGGGCCTCGCTCCAGTCTGCGCCCCAACGGGCCTCGCTCCAGTCTGCGCCCCAACGGGCCTTGCTCCAGTATTTGCCCCAACGGCTTCACTCCAGTCTGTGCCTCAACGGGCCTCGCTCCAGCCTGTGCCTTAACGGGCCTCGCTCCAACATATGCCCCAATGGGCCTCGCTCCAGCCTGTGCCCCAACGGGCCTCGCTCCAGCCTGTGCCCCAACGGGCCTCGCTCCAGCCTGTGCCCCAACGGGCCTCGCTCCAGCCTGTGCCCCAACGGGCCTCGCTCCAGCCTGTGCCCCAACGTGCCTAGCTCCAGCCTCTGCCCCAACAGGCCTTGCTCCAGCCTCTGCCCCAACAGGCCGTGCTCACGCCTGTGCCCCAATGGGCCTCGCTCCAGCCTGTGCCCTACTTTGCCTGGCTCCATCCACTCCACCCTTCCCTTTTTCGCTCTATTCTTCCCAAATCCGCTCACCCTGCCCTTAACTGCATCACCCTGCCCTAATCTACAGTACTGTATCATATATAAAGAAATATATACATTTTATACATAACAATAAAACGGGCCTCACTCTAGTCTGTGCCCCAACGGGCCTCGCTTCAGCCTGTGCCCCAACGGGCCTCGCTTCAGCTTGTGCCCCAACGGGCTTCGCTCCAGCCTGTGCCCCAACGGGCCTCGCTTCAGTCTTTGCCCCAACGGGCCTCGCTTCAGTCTTTGCCCCAACGGGCCTCGCTTCAGTCTTTGCCCCAACGGGCCCCACTCCAGCCTTTGCCCAAACGGGCCTCACTCCAGCCTTTGCCCCAACGGGCCTCGCTCCAGTCTTTGCCCCAACAGGCCTCACTCCAGCCTTCGCCACAATGGGTCTCGCTCCATTCTGTGCCCCAACGGCCTAGCTTCAGCCTGTGCCCCAACGGGCCTCACTCCAGTCTGTGCCCCAACGGGCCTCGCTCCAGTCTGTGCCCCAACGGCCTCTCTCCAGTCTGTGTCCCAATGGTCCTCGCTCCATCCTGTGCCTCAAAGGGCCTCGCTCCAGTCTGTGCCCCAACGGGCCTCGCTTCAGTCTTTGCCCCAACGGGCCTCACTCCAGTCTGTGCCCCAATGGGCCTCGCTTCAGTCTGTGCCCCAATGGGCCTCGCTCCAGCCTGTGCCCCAACAGGCCTTGCTCCAGATTTTGCCCCAACGGGCCTCGCTCAAACCTGTGCCCCAACGGGCCTCGCTCCAGCCTGTTCCCCAATGGGCCTCGCCCCAGTCTGTGCCCCAATGGGCCTCGCCCCAGTCTGTGCCCCAATGGGCCTCACTCCAGTCTGTGCCTCAATGGGCCTCGCTCCAGCCTGTGCCCCAACGGGCCTCGCTCCAATTTGTGCCTCAACGGGCCTCGCTCCAGTCTGTGCCCCAACCGGCCTCGCTCCGTCCTGTGCCCCAATGGGCCTCGCTCCATCCTGTGCCCCAACGGGCCTCGCTCCATCCTGTGCCCCAACGGGCCTGTGCCCTACTGCGCCTGGCTCCATCCACTCCACCCTGCCCTATTTCGCTCCAATCTGCCCTAATCTGCTCCACCCTGCCCTAACCTACAGTACTGTATCATATATAAAGAAATATATACATTTTATAAATAACAATAAAACTTTTTTTTTTTTGTATTTTTTTTTTTGTATTTTTTTTTTTTTTGTATTTTTTTTTTTTTTTAATCAACACTCTTCACTATCCTGCTGTACACCTGGAACAACAAACAAAAGATGTTACACATAGAGTGCAAAATAAATATGCCCAAATTCATCCATTTCCACCTCAAACTCAAGGTTGATGATGTCTTCTAGAGGTATGGTGCCTATCTCCCAGAACTCGATCCTCCGGAGCATTCTTCTGTTTACAACCTGTGGGGGGAAAATATCAATCAAAGCTCTGCAAAGAGGGCATGTATTGCTTTGAGCCCTCCATGTTCCGATGCAGGTCGAGTGAAATAGGTGGGAGCAGGGTAGAGTTGTATTGCCCTCTCCCACATCCATTTCACTCAAACAGATGGAACAGGTGGGCACCTCCTGATACTCCCTGGCCGGTGGTCTGGCTGGTGCAGGCTGGTCCTCAGCAACAATGCGGTCCCTTGGAGATCGACTACGATTGGCCCTTGCATTTTCTCGCTGCTGCCGAAGAGCTGCTCGTGTTCGTTGAGCAATGGGTGAATCCATGCCTGTAATGCCAATGGCAGAGATTTCAGAATTTCTGTCATGTAACCCTTTCTATCACAATTTAAACTTAAATGACAAAGGCAAGTGTCTAATTTTTAACAGATTTCAAGTGTGACAGGTGGCTGTCTCATAGGTAAACCTGAAAATAAGAGATAATTCAATGACTTCAGCCTCTGCAATGTACCCATACATCGCCAGATTGAAGTGGTTATACCGGAATGACGCCTACAGCTTCGGGTATCATCCCAGTATCATTTTTTTTTAGCCAGCAATGCTCTTTAATGTAAAAGTGATCCTATGAGCTACTTTAGTAATAGCCAATTAGCTGCTGGATCTCTTTTACAGGCAGTGAAAAAGGCAAACCCCCCCTCCCCCTCCGCCACAATCTTCTCGGATTCTTCTGTCCCACACAGGGAACCCGGGACTGAAGCCAGCAGTTCTGCCAGCTGACCATATAGACGACTGAGGATCGGAACATCCGCAGATCTCTCCATAAAGAAGACCTGTCACTGTTCTGGCTTTCACAAGGGATAGTTTTCATCCGTTGTGATACTCATAAACACGAAGAAAAAAATTAACCACTTAAGCCCCGGACCATTACGCAGCTTAATGACCAGAGGTGTTTTCTCAATTTGGCACTGTGCTGCTTTAACTGGAAATTGTGCGGACATGCAATGTTGTACCCAAACGAAATTTGCGTTCTTTTCTTCCCACAAATAGAGCTTTCTTTTAATGGTATTTGATTGCCTCTGCGATTTTTATTTTTTGCGATATAAACGGAAAAATATGAAAATTTGGAAAAAAAATGATATTTTCTACTTTTTGTTATAAGAAAAATCGAATAAACTCAATTTTAGTCATACATTTAGGCCAAAATGTATTCAGCCACATGTCTTTAGTAAAAAAAATGTCAATAAGCGTATATTTATTGGTTTGTGCAAAAGTTATAGCGTCTACAAACTAGGGTACATTTTCTGGAATTTACACAGCTTTTAATTTATGACTGCCTATCTCATTTCTTGAGGTGCTAAAATGGCAGGGCAGTACAAAACCCCCCCAAATGACCCCATTTTGGAAAGTAGACACCCCAAGGAAATTGCTGAGAGGCATGTTGAGCCCATTGAATATTTTTTTTTTGTCCCAAGTGATTGAATAATGACAAAAAAAATAAAAAATTACAAAAAGTTGTCACTAAATGATATATTGCTCACACATGCCATGGTTATATGTGGAATTGCACCCCAAAATACATTTTGCTGCTTCTCCTGAGTAGGGGGATACCACATGTGTGGGACTTTTTAGGAGCCTAGCAGCGTACGGGACCCCGAAAACCAAGCACCGCCTTCAGGATTTCTAAGGGCACAAATTTTTGATTTCACTCCTCACTGCCTATCACAGTTTCGAAGGCCATAAAATGCCAAAATAGCACAAAACCCCCCCAAATGACCCCATTTTGGAAAGTAGACACCCCAAGCTATTTTCTGAGAGGCATGGTGAGTATTTTACAGCTCTCATTTGTTTTTGAAAATGAAGAAAGAAAATATATATATATATATATATATATAATTTTTTTCAAATTTCAAAACTTTGCGACAAAAAGCGAGATCTGCAAAATGCTCACCATACCTCTCAGCAAATAGCTTGGGGTGTCTACTTTCCAAAATGGGGTCATTTGGGGGGGGGGGTTGTGCCATCTGGGCATTCCATGGCCTCCGAAACTGTGATAGGCAGTGAGGAGTGAAATCAAAAATTGACACCCTTAGAAAGCCTAAAGGCGGTGCTTGGTTTTTGGGGTCCCGTAGGGGGCTAGGCTCCCAAAAAGTCTCACACATGTGGTATCCCCGTACTCAGGAGAAGCAACAGAATGTATTTTGGGGTGTAATTCCACACATGCCCATGGCATTTTTGAGCAATATATCATTTAGTGACAACTTTGTGCAAAGAAATAAATAAAAAATTGTCTTTTTTCCGCAACTTGTGTCAACATATAAAATATTCCATGGACTCGACATGCCTCTCAGTATATAGCTTGGGGTGTCTACTTTCCAAAATGGGGTCATTTGGGGGGGAGGGGGTTTTGAACTGTCCTGGCATTTTATACACAACATTAGGAAACTTACATCCACTCTTCTAACCACTTGAAGACAAAGCCCTTTCTGACACTTTTTGTTTACATGAAAAATTATTATTTTTTTGCAAGAAAATTATGTTGAACCCCCAAAAATTATATATTTTTTTAAAGCAAAGGCCCTACAGATAAAAATGGTGGGTGTTGCATTTTTTTTTCCACACAGTATTTGCGCAGCGATTTTCAGACGCATTTTTTGGGGAAAAAATACACTTTTTTTAATTTTAATGCACTGAAACACAATATATTGCCCAAATGTTTGATGAAATAAAAAAGATGATCTTAGGCCGAGTACATAGATACCAAACACGACATGCTTTAAAATTTCGCACAAACGCGCAGTGGCGACAAACTACATACATTTTTAAAAGCCTTTAAAAGCCTTTACAGATTATCACATTCGATTTACAGAGGAGGTCTACTGCTAAAATGACTGCCCTCGATCTGACCTTCGCGGTGATACCTCACATGCATGATGCAATTGCTGTTTACATATGACGCCAGACTGATGCTTGCGTTCGCCATTGCGCAAGAGCAGGGCGGGACAGGGGTGCTTTTTTTTTATCATTAATTTTGCTTTTTTATTTTATTTTTAAACTGTTCCTTCCATATTTATTTTTTTATCATTTTTATTGTTATCTCAGGGAATGTAAATATCCCCTATGATAGCAATAGGTAGTGACAGGTACTCTTTTTTTGAAAAAACTGGGGTCTATTAGACCCTAAATCTTTCCTCTGCCCTCAAAGCATCTGACCACACCAAGATCGGTGTGATAAAATGCTTTCCCAATTTCCCAATGGCGCTTTTTATATCCGGGGGGGGGACATTCCCTCCCACTGCTTGTAAAAGCAGTCCAGAGGCTAATTAGCCGCTAGGATTGTTTTTACATGAAAGCCGGCCGCTGGCTGAAAAGAATGATACCAAGATGATACCTAAACCCGCAGGCATCAATCTGGTATAACCATTCAAAGTCCAGCAAAATACCAGTACATTGCTGGTCCTTGTTGGACATGTATTGTAATCTTTTTTTTCATGCAGCCTGTTGGCTGAACGAAAAGAAGAGATTGATCGGTGGGTATGCCCACCATTAGAATACCTCCCTTCATCCACCCCCTTCTAATGATGGGCATACATGCACCATTTATATATGCCGAAGCATGGGGGCATCCTCCCGCAAAAGTTATGCCGCGTGCACACGGTCAGACTTTTCCACGGGCAAGCCTCCGTCTGAATTTTGACCGTATGTACGCGGCATTAGGAGCAAAATCGCTTCTCCGCTCCTCCGCCCCTGCTGCCCCCATGCTTCGGCATATATGCTTTTTTTTTTTAACTGTGGTGGTGAAATCACCTCCTACAGCACTGGAGTCGCAGGGATCAGGCGAACGCTGCAGTTATGTGTGTTGTGTTTTGTAAGTGACAGTGATCGATCGATACTGCACTTGGGTGCCTGGGCTGGACGGAGGGGCAAAACGCAGGTGCTAGCAGGTATCTGGGCTGATCCCACTAACACTGCGTTTTTGGGAACCCTAAACTGCTGGGGACGCTAGTATAGATCTGATAAGAACAGATATTGATCTGTTCAGATACTATACCACTAAGGGAGGTGTATGCTTCACGCGTGGGTGTTAGCTTTACTGGCACTAACCTGATGCTGCCTGGGGCGACGCAGACCCTCTCTGATGCTAAAACCTAATTGATATCACCCGCCGGGCGATCAGGGGGTTAAACCTTTATTGGGTTATATACGGCGGGTGCCCTGACACTATAAAAAGCAAACTAACTAACCAGCGTCACCCGTAACACTTATATGGTGATCACTGGTGAAAGGGTTAACTAGGGGCAATTAGGGGGTTAAAACCTTTATTAGATAATATATGGGGGTACCTGACGCTATAAAAACCTGCGGCGAACCTAAAAAAAATAACTGACTACCTGTCAGGAAAGGCTTCACCCGCTGGTGGTGCTGTTGGTCCTTTGGACTGCGGTACTAGTGTCCACCAGCAGGTGTCCTCTTGCAGCCAATATCTTTGTTGGAGGATCTCACCTGCTGGTGGTAATGCATGATCCATGGACTGTAGTACCGGCGTCCACCAGCGGGTGTATTCCGGCAGTGTGGGGCAAGCAGCACTTCCTGCGGTCAGCTGTGACCTGAAGCCTGATTACAGACTTCCTTTAAATACCCGGCAAGTACAGGCACTCCTTGCCCTGGTATCTCTCTCCTGGACCTAGGACCTGTGATCTGGACTTTGAGCCTGCACCCTGTCTGACCCAATCCGACCTGATCCCTACCCTGAGCCCATCCTGCATCTGTCCCTCCTGTCTCCTGATTTCCACGGTCCCCTGTCCTCCTGTTCCCTGGTTACCTTGGATCCCTGCTCTGCAGCCAATCCATCCATCCCCTCCCTGTTCCTGTTTGATTCCCATCCATACCCATCTGCTTCGATCCCTTTGTGTATGACCTCGGCCTGGTCTTCTCTACGATTCCGGTATTCCCCCTTATTGTATATATTTTCTTTAAGTCACTGTTATTTGGTTTGGTCACTGCACTGTGTTCTGTTGGAGGGGTTTATTTGTCTGTTTACTTCCCTTAATAAATTGTTACACTTTCACCTACACCTGTTTGGTCTCCTCTGTGCCGTCACATAGTCTGGTTTGCTAGCATTCTATGACACTACCTAGCGGCACCAGCATAACTAATACAGCGATCAGAAAAACGATCGCTTAGTGACACTGGCAAAAGGGGGTGAACGGGTTACCTGGGGGGCGACCAAGGGGTTAAACCTTTATTAGGTAATATATGGGGGTACCTGACGCTATAAAAACCTGTGGTGAACCTAAAAAAATAACTGGCTACCTATCGGCACCACCGACACTAATACAGCGATCAGAAAAACGATCGCTTAGTGACACTGGCAAAAGGGGGTGAAAGGGTTACCTGGGGGGGGCGATCAAGGGGTTAAACCTTTATTAGGAAATATATGGGGGTACCTGACGCTATAAAAACCTGTGGTGAACCTAAAAAAAAAACTGGCTACCTATCGGCACCACCGACACTAAGACAGCGATCAGAAAAACGATCGCTTAGTGACAGTGGTGCTAGGGGGTGAGAGGGTTACCTGGGGGGCGATCAAGGGGTTAAACCTTTATTAGGGGGGGTTAGGGGCTACACTGGACCTAAAACTAACTGCCCTGACACTTTTACAGTCACAAATGTCACTGATTGCAGTGATCAGTAAAAAAATGGTCACTGCAATCAGTGACACTGTGACTGGGGGCTGGGGGGTGATCTGGGGGGTGATCTAGGGGTGTCTGGGGGGACGATTGTGTGCCTATGTGTGCTGGTGTCAGTGTGCTGTTTAGTGCACTAACCTGTATGTCTTCTCTCCACGGCGCTCGGTATATGTGAGCGCCACAGGAGAGATGACATCACTTCCTCCTGCCTGTGTAAACATTACACCGGCAGAGGAAGATTCTCATTCACCGGGAGCGATCGCGAGGGGGTGGCCGGAAACAAATGGCCGTCCCCTCATCACGGATCGCTCCCGGAACGATGCCGACCGCTCACTGTATAGAAGGGGGGTTCGATGGGACCCCCCAACTATACGAAGGCAGTCACGTACAGGTACCTGATTGTGCCTGTCCGTGCCATTCTGCCGACGTATATATACAGTGAGCGGTCATTAAGGGGTTAAGAAGTGTAAACATTTTGAAAAATAAATAAAAATGATTAAAATAGAAAAAAAAATTATAGCGCCCCTTTCCCCCCCCCCCCCCCCCCCCCCCCTCCATGCTCATGCACTAAGGCAAATGTATACGTAGGTCACACACATATATGTAAAATGGCATTACCTCCACACATCACACATGAGAGGTATCACCACAAATGTTATAATGAGAACAATAATGTTAGCACCAGACCTCCTGTGTAACTCTAAACTAGTAACCTGTAAAGGCTTTTAAAGTGTTGTCTACGCATAATTAAGTGTAGCGTTGTTCGTCGTTGTTCCATGAGCATCCTCAATTTTAAAGCGTGACAGGTTAGGTATTTATTTACTATGCATTTTTCAAAGGCAGCAAGAGGTTATATACAGAGTACTAGTGTAAAAAATATTTTATTGATCCAAAAAGAAAAATGGATGAAGTAGAAATATACAATGAATAAAATTTACATACTCTGGATGAGAGCACACATAACATCATACAACATTACTCAGGGCAAAAGACATCCCAGATAAAAACATGGTTTGCCAATTAAAATATACAATATTGATATCCACAGAATACCCCAGGGTATATTTTAATTGGCAAACCATGTTTTTATCTGGGATGTCTTTTGCCCTGAGTGATGTTGTATGATGTTATGTGTGCTCTCAACCAGAGTATGTAAATTTTATTCATTGTATATTTCTACTTCATCCATTTTTCTTTTTGGATCAATAAAATATTTTTTACACTATTACTCTGTATATAACCTCTTGCTGCCTTTGAAAAACCCCTGGGGAACCTTCCTTGTTTTTGTATGTTACTGGGTTGCGCAGCCCCCTTCGGGGACTCTCCCATTGTGTGTTTTTTCTTTCTTTATTTACTATGCGTAACATTATCATTTATATTTTACCCAAAAATGTGATATTCTATTGTGTTTTTGTGCCTTAAAATTCATGTGAATTGTCCTCCCCAAAAAAATTGCATTTGAAAAACCGCTGCGCAAATACTGTGTGGCATAAAAAATTGTAACCCCCACAATTTTATTCTCTAGGGCCCCTGCTTTTAAAAAATATATCATGTTTGGGGGTTCCAAGTAATTTTCTAGCAAAGAAATACTGATTTTTACAAATAGGAGAGGAATCTCAGAATTGGCCAGAAGATGAAGTGGATAAAGCGGAGCTCCACCCAAAAGGGGAAGCTACACTTGTTGGCACCCTCCCCCCCCTCTACTGCCACATTTGGCACTTTTTGGGGGGGCGGGTACCTGGTTTTGACTGGTATCTGCTCCCACTTCCGGGCCAGATCACCGTGGCGATCTACGAGGATCTTTGGGCCCTCCTTCTCCCCACACAGCCTTCTTCTGGGACACACACAGTTCCCTGAAGACTGCGGGACCATTCACAAAGAGCAGCACGACTCGTGCATGCGCAGTAGGAAATCGGCTGTGAAAAATCGGCTGGATCCCTGGACAGGTAAATGTCCTTATATTAAAAGTCAGCAGCTACAATACTTGTTTTGCCCAAATTGGAGCTCCTCTTTAAGAAAGTGGTTCTAAAGGCAGAAGGTATATACCCTCACATTGGAATCAATTTGGATATTCTCCAACGTTTGCCTCTTCTGTATAATTTGTTGCTCTACTGTCTGCCAGTCTCGATTAGATGCCCCGGCTTCATTCTTCCGTAGCGCTACCCCCCCTTCCCCCATTTTCCCCCCTTCCCTCTTCCCCACCTCACACCTCTACACCCTTTCTCTCTCCTATATAGATTACTTGCATATTGATTGATTTCCGGATGTCTATATACTGATTACTTAGATTACATTTGCCACTTTACTACTTACCACATAGTTATGACTACATAGATGGCAGAATTGATACTCATGCCATTCAAGATATTGGCAGAGGCTCTCTATATACTTGGTTGGTTTCATACTGTTTTTACAGAGGCGGCTCTAGGCTTTGTGAGGCCTTAGGCAAAACTTAGACATGAGGCCCCACTCACGCCCATAATGGGAAAAATAATTCAAGCAAGAAAAATGGCTGCAGAAAATGCACGGATCTAGCACACAGGTGATCAGCACCACTTCCAGGGCAACCTCCACACCCATCAGACGTATTCAGCCAATGCAAGAGGGGGGAGAGAGTGGGAGGTGATAAAGAGAGAGGGGTGATAGAGATCCAATGGCGCCGACATTAGTATTGGCAAATTAGGCGGCCGCGAGGCCCCTGTGAGTGTGAGGCCTTAGGCGATCGCCTAATTTGCCTAATTAGAGAGCCGCCTCTGTGTTTTTATATCGTATTTTTTACAGCTATTAAAGTATTGTGTCTATGCCCATGTGCCTGCCCTTATGGGTGATTACAATAACTTGGTATACACCCTCTATTTGGTCCAGAGTGCGTTTGCGTTCTTTTTCTTACTAAATGCACCAGAATTCTCTTTGTACCACCTGTAATGTACCGGTGGTGGAAAGTACATTCTTTGTGATATACAGTTTCTCTATTTATTAGTTATGTAAGGTTGCTCTCAGCCTCTCATAATCTAGGGACTGCTGTACAGAAAATCCTTGGAGAACTAGGATCCAAAATAATTGTGAAACATAAATAGTGCGCTGTCTAACAGTGACATTCAAAAACAGTATGTCATATGTGCATCAAAGTATAAATAAAAATCCAAAGTAATCAACCTTGTAAATATATAACACAGTATTGAATTTAACACATGCAACACTAAAACCTTAGTGAGTTAATAACTGAATGTACCGTATATACTCGAGTATAAGCCGACCTGAATTTAAGCCGAGGCACCTAATTTTACCACAAAAAACTGGGAAAACTTATTGACCCGAGTATAAGTCTAGGATGTCCATCTGCATGCCTCACTTTGCCTCACTGTGTCCATGTGCATGCCTCACTGTGTCCATGCCTCACTGTGTCCATGCCTCACTGTGTCCATGCCTCACTGTGCCCATGCCTCACTGTGTCCATGCCTCACTGTGTCCATGCCTCACTGTGTCCATGCTTCACTGTGCCCATGCCTCACTGTGTCCATGACTAGACTTACGTTAGTTCCCGGCTTTGAAAAATCGGTGCTCCCCGGCCATGGGTCCCCCGGTGAACAATCTTTGCACACTTGTAGAGGAAGAGTGTGGCTACGTGTGCGCCAAGTTTGGGGTCCAGGGGACCTACGGCTGGCCGGTACTGGGTCCCCAAAGTTTGGGAGATCAGGCGCAAAAACGTGACTCGAGTATAAGCTGAGAGGGGCATTTTCAAAAAATGTGCTGAAAAACTCGGCTTATACTCGAGTATATACGGTACGTAAAAAGTAGTTCATAAATACACAAGCACATTCGGTGTGAAGTGACTATAAAGCCCTGTACACACGATCGGTTTTACCGATGAAAACAGTCTGATGGACTTTTTTTCATCGGACAAACCGATCATGTATGGGACCTATCGTTTTTTTTTCCATTGGTTTTAAAAAATAGAACATGTTTTACATTTTTCCGATGGATCAAAAACCGATAGCAAATTCTGATCATTTATGGGCAAGTCCATCGGATAAAAAACCCACGCATGCTCAGAATCAAGTCGACGCATGCTCAGAAGCATTGAACTTCATTTTTCGCGGCTCATTGGAGTGTTTTACATCACCGCGTTTGGAACGGTCGGTTTTTTGACTGATGGTGTGTAGGCAAGACTGATGGAAGTCAGTTTCATCGGATTTCCAATGGACAAAACCATCGGATCAGAATCCTTAGGATATCCGATCGTGTGTACGAGGCTTTACACTCAGAACCCCTATTAAAAGGGATTATGTGACAAAAAATGTACAAACAAATCAAACAAAGATTATAGTGAAATCAAAAATGTAAATTGGTATCAATTCTATCAGTACACTTGAAATGCGCATAGGATCCCTTGTGGATCTAAACTTCTGGTAAGCGGCCAGCTGAGCAGGGAGGGGGGGGGGGGTGTAGTGGGGAGGGGGAGAGAATTCATGCTCACAACGGAACGCATCTGCAAACCAGATATGTGAATCAGCCTCATTCAAATTAATGTATTTTAAAATGTCCTGCGAATTGGATGCGGTTTAAGCGCCATCCAATTTGCATAGGTGTGAACCCAGCTTTAAGGTGAGCTCTGGCATTAAAATTATTGTTCTCACTCTGATGTAAAAATTTATAGCAGGATCATGGCTGGTGCTGCACCCATAATCCTAGTATAACCGCTTGCCATTCAGAATATATTTATACGTATGTTGAATGGCAAGTGGTTAAACATATAAACTCTAAATAAACAATTTGAAACCGATAAAAAATATTTATTATATTCTTCTCCCCTTTATCACCAGAATCAAACAAAACTTAACACCCAATCCCAATTTTGCAACTTTGACATGTGTTCCTAAAACTGTGCAAATCATCACAGCTACTTAGTGTATTCAGGTGGATTATACTGTTCCTTGTTCTTTTTCAGGGCAGCTTTCATTTGGTGGGAAATATTAATGGATATCTCCTGATTTTTATTATTATCAAAAGGGAAAACGGCCCAAAATAGTAAACAAAAAAAAATTCTTTAACCATTTTGTACCCAGGCCAATTCTGACACTTCGCTCCTACATGTAAAAAGCGACTTTTATTTGCTAGAAAATTACTTTGAACCCCCAAACATTATATATATATATATATATTGTGAGGGGGTTAGCTCGGCAGCGGGTGTGTGTGACCCCCGGGATGGGCTCCCCACACAAAACAGGCCCAGCAAACGGAGGTTGTGGTTTTCAAAATCAAAAAGGTGCGGTTTATTTTCTATTTACAGTGACAAAACACAGCAAAGCAAAAGAAACATAACCAAAATAAATCCTGGTCAAGTTGACCTCTGACTAAACATACAGGTTTCCTAACTAACAACTGGGATCAGCCTAGTGCTGTCCTAGTCCCTAAGTCCCTGGTTTTAAATGTCCAAGCAAATAGCCACACAGGCTTTGTCTCACCGCACAGGGGTTCACTCTCCCTAGACAGTCCACACAGGTCTGGTTCCAGGCATGAGCTAACATCTAATGAAGCTGGGAGTTCTTATAGAGGCCTAAATGAGCTGACAAGCTTCAGCTGGTCTCATCAACTCCCTGTCTGCACGACGCCCAGCCCTCTCCCTAGAGGTATGAGTCATCCATGAGCCCACTAGCCTTATACAACTCTCCACCTAGTTGTATAAGTCGGCGTAAAGCCTGAATCTGGGCGAAATATATCTACCCCCCTGGATGCAACCAGGTGACGTTACCTTCCTGCTGTCACATACCCCCCCTCTTGTTTTAACCTCGGGGTTGGAACACCAGCAATCAGGCATTCATGTACTCGAGACAAAGCATCCACATTCCCCATTTGAACGCCAGGGCGATGCTTTACTGTGAAGTTGAATTCCTGGAGGGCCAGGAACCACCTATTCACTCTTCTATTTGTTTCCTTGTTTTGAGCCATCCACTTTAACGGAGCGTGATCCGTAACCATGTCAAAGTGCCTACCTAGCAGGTAGTACCGAAGGGAATCTAGAGCCCACTTCACCGCTAAACACTCCTTTTCAACGGTGGCGTAATTTACCTCATGGGACTTCAACTTCCTGCTGAGGTAAATGACTGGGTGCTCTTCCCCGTTCCAGACCTGGGACAATACTGCTCCTAACCCCACATCTGATGCATCACTTTGTACGACAAAGTCTTTAGAGAAGTCGGGTGAGTACAACACTGGCTGGCTACATAAGGCTTGTTTCAAGAATTGGAATGCTGCCTCAGCCTCGGGGGTCCATTTAATCATGACCGACCCTTTCCCCTTCGTCAGGTTGGTTAGGGGCACAGCCTTAGAAGCAAAGTGGGGAATGAATCGCCGATAATACCCAGCGATTCCCAGAAAGGCTCGTACCTGCTTCTTGCTGTTGGGACGTGGCCAACTCTGGATGGCCTCGACTTTGTTGAGTTGGGGTTTTATTACTCCCCTCCCAATGGTGTACCCAAGATATTTGGCCTCCTCCTGCCCAATGGTACACTTCTTGGGGTTAGCCGTAAACCCCGCTTCCCGAACAGAGTCCAGGACTGCTTGCACTTTTGGCAGATGTGAGGCCCAATCTGTGCTATGGACAATTACGTCATCCAGGTAAGCCGCAGCATACTTCCGATGGGGCCTCAGCATCTGGTCCATTTTCCGCTGGAATGTGGCCGGCGCATTCTGTAACCCGAACGGCATTCTTTTATATTGGAACGCCCCGTCTGGGGTTACAAATGCGGTTTTCTCTTTGGCCGACTTGGCCAGGGGGATTTGCCAATACCCTTTTGTGAGGTCAAGAGTCGTCATGTATCGGGCTGTTCCCAGCCGGTCGATCAACTCATCTATACGTGGCATGGGGTAGGTGTCAAATTTTGTAACTTTGTTCAACTGACGAAAATCGTTACAAAATCGCCAGCTCCCATCCGGTTTAGGCACCAACACGATGGGACTAGACCAATCACTTTGGGACTCCTCTATCACCCCTAAGTTCAGCATTTTCTGTACTTCCTCCCGTATTGCCTCCCGTCGAGCCTCTGGGATCCGATAGGGTTTTAACTTCACCCTTTCACCGGGCGGGGTAATGATGTCATGCTCTACCCCAGATGTTTGTCCCGGCAGCTCAGAGAATACCTCCTTGTTGCGAAGCACAAACTCCTTAACCTCCTGTTGTTGGGGTTGTGACAAGGTGGCTGCTATTCCAACCTCAGGAATCACGCAACCAGTTTGAGCTGGTGACCAAGTGTCTGCGACTAGGGACTCTCTATCCCTCCAGGCTTTCAACAGATTAACGTGATAGATCTGTTCGGGCTTTCGCCTTCCTGGTTGTCTGACCTTGTAATTCACTTCGCTCACTTTTTCCATTATCTCGTAGGGGCCTTGCCATTTGGCCAGGAATTTACTTTCAACCGTAGGGACAAGTACCAATATCCTATCCCCCGGGGAAAAGGTACGGGTCTTGGCTCCACGGTTGTACACTCTCTGCTGTGCCAACTGCGCTTGGGCCAAATGTTCCTTCACGATGGGCATTACCTGTGCAATTCGATCTTGCATCAGGGCGACATGCTCAATCACACTCCTGTGGGGAGAACTCTCACTTTCCCAAGTTTCCTTGGCAATATCCAACAGCCCTCTTGGGTGTCTCCCATACAGTAACTCAAAGGGGGAGAATCCCGTAGAGGATTGGGGCACCTCCCTAATAGCAAACATCAAATAAGGAAGTAAACAGTCCCAATCCTTTCCATCTCTATCCACCACTTTCTTCAACATTTGTTTTAGGGTTTTGTTGAATCTTTCAACCAGCCCATCGGTTTGGGGGTGATACACAGACGTACGCAATTGCGTCACTTTGAACAATTTACACAGCTCTTTCATAACCCGGGACATAAAGGGTGTACCTTGGTCCGTAAGCAGTTCTTTACAAATACCCACCCGGCTAAAAACAAGAGATAGCTCTTTGGCTATGGTTTTGGCCGAGGTATTTCGGAGAGGGATCGCTTCTGGATAACGGGTGGCATAGTCCATTATAACTAATATGTACTGGTGCCCCCTAGCGGACTTGATTATAGGACCTACCAAATCCATGGCGATCCTCTCAAACGGGACCTCAATGATGGGTAGAGGGACCAGCGGGCTACGGAAATGTGGCATCGGGGCCAACCTCTGACACACAGGGCAGGAGGAACAATAATTTTCTACGTCCTTCATCACCCCCGGCCAATAGAATCTCTGTAATACCCTCTCTCGGGTTTTCTCTGTCCCCAGATGACCTCCAAGAATGTGCCCATGGGCCAACTCCAACACCAACTTCCTGTAAGGTTTGGGCACCACAAGCTGCTCAACGGTTTCTTCTGCCCTTTTTGCCACCCGATACAGTAGGTCCTTCTCTACGCTGAAGTATGGGTAAGTGCAGGTATTATCTGGGTTCACTAACTCGCCATCTATTTTCACTACGTTTTCCCGTGCCTTTATTAGGGCGGGGTCTTTCAACTGTTCTGTGGCAAAGTTTTCCCTGTGAACCTCAAGATCAGAAAACTCCACAGACGGTAGGTTTTCGTCTGAGGAGGTGGGCTCCTCTCCAGTTTCTTGAGTCTCCCCTGCCAATACTGATAAGGGAAATTCCGGAGAGTCCTCACCACTCTCAGGGGAGTTCTGGCTATCACATTCCTGGTACATAGGGGCACCAGTGAGGGGCTCAGGATCATCCCACAGTTCCCAGAACTTCGGAAAATCCCTTCCCACAATGGCGTCATGCGGTAACTGAGATACTAAGCCCACTGGATGAGAGAGGGTACCTTTGGGGGTCTCGAAACACACTGTAGTCACTGGATACTCTCGGGTGTCCCCATGCACACAAATAACAGCTACCTTGCTATTCCCAGAGACCTCTGTTTTAACTAACTCAGCCTTTATCAGGGTCACAAGGCTACCTGAATCCAGCAATACCACAACATTTCTACCATTAACACACATTTTGCATAAATGTTTCTCAGTTCCTCGAATGGCAGTGCATGCGACTGTCGCACACAGCGACTGACGTCTGCCCGTCAGAAAGTCACACTGCATGGGTTCCTCCACAACCGGGCAATTGGCTGCAATATGTCCCGCTTGCCGGCAGCGGTAGCAAACGATCCTTCTTGCCGCCTCTTGAGCCGCTGATTTCCCAGGCTGTTCTCGCCAAACTTGGGGTAGAGCTCCCACCCTCTCACTCTCTCCACCCTCACCCCTTGGAATCCTCTTATCCGCCCCTGGGGATGGTCTGGTCTTAGGGTGGAAAGTCCGAGTGTCTCTGGAAGAGGCCGTCAGGTTCTCTGTAGCCAAGTATTTCTCCACACGATCCACAAGACCATCGGCCGTCTCTGGGTCTCCATGGCTTACCCACTTTTGGATGGCAGTAGGAAGAGCTCTCAAAAACCGATCCATTACAACACGTTCCACAATCTTTGGTGCGGACAAAGTCTCTGGCTGTAGCCACTTTCTGCTCAGGTGAATGAGATCATACATTTGAGACCTGGGGGGTTTTCCAAGCTGGAAAGTCCAGTTATGCACACGCTGAGCCCGGACAGCCTGGGTGACACCCAGCCTTGCCAAAATTTCAGCTTTTAGCATCACATAGTCTTTTGCTTGGTTAGGCTCTAGGTCATAGTAAGCTTTCTGCGATTCACCAGTTAACAGAGGAGCCACCAGTCCAGCCCACTGCTCCTCAGGCCACTTTTCTCTTTCAGCGGTCCTTTCAAATGTGGTCAAAAATACCTCTGGATCATCCTCTCCAGTCATTTTTGTCAATAAACGACTCACCCCAAAGGACGCGGTATTAGTGGGACGGCTTTCCTCACTGGTCTGCGGACGTTGCTGCATTACTGCTTCCATTTGTTGTAGTCTCTGCTCTTGCTTCTGTAACAGGTCTATGAAGCGGGCCTCAGATTGCTGCTGGGCTTGTTGCTGAGCTTCCAGACTCTGTTGGTGAGCTTGCTGCTGGGCTGCAAGGCTCTGTTGATGAGCTTGCTGCTGGGCTGCAAGGCTCCTTTGCAAACCTGCATTTGTCTGCTGTTGATTGGCATTTGCTAGAGCCAGCTGTTTCAGTATCTCCTCCATGCTGGCTTAAAAAAAAACTGCCACTGGTTCTCCACCAACTGTGAGGGGGTTAGCTCGGCAGCGGGTGTGTGTGACCCCCGGGATGGGCTCCCCACACAAAACAGGCCCAGCAAACGGAGGTTGTGGTTTTCAAAATCAAAAAGGTGCGGTTTATTTTCTATTTACAGTGACAAAACACAGCAAAGCAAAAGAAACATAACCAAAATAAATCCTGGTCAAGTTGACCTCTGACTAAACATACAGGTTTCCTAACTAACAACTGGGATCAGCCTAGTGCTGTCCTAGTCCCTAAGTCCCTGGTTTTAAATGTCCAAGCAAATAGCCACACAGGCTTTGTCTCACCGCACAGGGGTTCACTCTCCCTAGACAGTCCACACAGGTCTGGTTCCAGGCATGAGCTAACATCTAATGAAGCTGGGAGTTCTTATAGAGGCCTAAATGAGCTGACAAGCTTCAGCTGGTCTCATCAACTCCCTGTCTGCACGACGCCCAGCCCTCTCCCTAGAGGTATGAGTCATCCATGAGCCCACTAGCCTTATACAACTCTCCACCTAGTTGTATAAGTCGGCGTAAAGCCTGAATCTGGGCGAAATATATCTACCCCCCTGGATGCAACCAGGTGACTTTACCTTCCTGCTGTCACAATATATATATATATATATATATACACATATATATATTTTTAGCAGAGGCCCTATAGAATAAAGTGATGGGTGTTGCAATTTTTTATGTCACACAAAATTTGCACAGCGGTTTTTAAAATGAAATTTTTTGGGGGAAAAAGTACACTTTAACCACATAGCGACCGCCGCACGCAGATATACGTCTGCACAATGGCACGGACAGGCAAATGGGCGTACCTGTACGTCCCTTTAAATTTGCCGCATGCCTCATGAGTGCGCTCGTGGGTCCCGGGAAATCGATGTCGGCAAAGGCAGAACAGGGGGATGCCTTTGTAAACAAGGCATTCCCCTGTTCTGCCTAGTGACATGTCACTGATCGAATGTTCCCTGTGATCGGGAACAGTGATCAGTGACGTGTCACTGGTAGCTCCTCCCCCTAACAGTTAGAATCACTCCCTAGGACACACTTAACCCCTTCATCGCCACCTAGTGGTTAACCCCTTCACTGCCAGTGTCATTTTCACAGTAATCCGTGCATTTATAGCACTGATCGCTGTAAAAATGACAATGGTCCCAAAAATGTGTCAAACATGTCCGATGTGTCCGCTATAAAGTCGTAGTCATGATAAAAATCGCAGATCGCGCCATTACTATTAAAAAAAAAAAAGTATAATAAAAATGCCATAAAACTATCCCCTATTTTGTAGACGCTATAACTTTGTCGCAAACCAATCAATCGCTTATTGCGATTTTTTTTTACCAAAAATATGTAGAATACATATCGGCCTAAATTGAGAAAAAAATGCTTTAAAAAAAAAAAAAAAATGGGGATTTTTATTATAGCAAAAAGTACTAAATATTGTTTTTCTTTCAAAATTGTCGCTCTATTTTTGTTTATAGCGCAAAAAAATTAAAACCGCAGAGGTGATCAAATACCACCAAAAGAAATCTCTATTTGTGGGAAAAAAAGGACTTCAATTTTGTTTGGGAGCCGCGTCGCACGACCGGGCAATTGTCAGTTAAAGCGACGCATTGCCGAATCGCAAAAAGTGGCCTGGTCTTTGGCCAGCCAAATGGTCCGGGGCTTAAGTGGTTAATAAATAAATAAATAAAAAAATACACAACATTTACTCCAATTTGTTTGTATCATGTGAAAGATGATGTTACCTCGAGTAAATAGATACCTAATATGTAACGCTTTAAAATTGCATCTGGCTGTGGAATGGCGGCAAACTATGGTGCTTAAAATTCACCAAGGCGACGCTTTCATCGTCTTTACAGGTTACCAGTTTAGAGTTACACAGGAGGTCTGGTGCTAGAATTTTTGCTCTCAGTCTGATGTTCGCGGCAATACCTCACATGTGTGTGTGGGAGTAATGTATTCGTTCACCTTTGTGCATAAGCACGGTGAGATGGGAGTGCTTTTTTTTTATTTATTATTATTATTATTTATTTTATACAAGTATTTTTCTTTTTTTAGACTTAGACTCCATTCACACAGGGGCAACACGACTTCCAGCGCGACTTTGGGAGGCAACTTGGACAGGACTTGAGTATGAATCACAGCGCGACCTGGAGCTACTTACAAGGCAACTTGAAGTTGCTTCCAGGACAGGAGACATTCCAGTGGCCAATCAAACAAGCATCAGCTCTGTGGGAGGGAGGGGGGAGGGAGAGGTTTGCCTGAGAAATGTATGTTCTCTTCCTGGAAAGTTGCTTCTGTTAAGACAGGGGATCCGACTTCTGAGGCGACTTCCATTGAAATCAATGGGTACAGGTCGCCTAGCAGTTGCCTAGAAGTCAGATTGAAGTAATACAGGAACCTTTTTTGAAGTCGGAGCGACTGCAGTAGTGTGCATTAAGACAGCTCCATTCACTTACATTGATTTTCTCATGCAGAGCGACTTGAGGCGACTAGGGGCGACTTGGGGCAACTTGAAGTCGGATCCAAAGTTGCCCCTGTGTGAATGGGCTCTTAGAGCCCAGGAAAGGCAGTGGAGGGAGGGGAGGGACCCCCTTCCTCCACCCGGAGGGAGGGGAGGGACCCCCTTCCTCCACCCACAGAAGTGATTAAGTTGCTATTTAGCCACTCAAATTACTTGTGCCATAAACAGAATCGCCGGCTGAAAAGATCCATACTGGGATGAGGCATGTAGGTGCAGACATCATCCGGGTATAACTACTTCAACCCGAGGACTTCCATGGATGTCCTACAGGCAGGAAGTAGTTACATTTAGCTGTATATTTTATGACATTACAATGTATCACCATCAAAAAAACCTGCACAACAAATTCTCCTATTTCTGACGATCGCAGCGATACCACATATGTGTGTGTGATTTGTTCTCTGTGCCCATAATAGAGCCAAGAATCAATAGTATGTAATGCAAGAAGACATATACGGGGCACCCAGGTTTAAAGCCCACTTCCTGGATGCCTCATATATGTGTTATGCGTTCATGAAGGGGTTAATATGGTACAATTGTCATACCTGTTGGGTCACGTGGTGGTATTTCCCGGTTGTTGGGTCGTGGACGCCGCGGCATCTTGATGGTACTAGATGGTATCGCAGGTGAATGAAGGTCTACCTAAAAATAGTTATTATACTAATAATAATATTATACAACACTATAAGAAGAAGAAAAACAAGAAAAATGTAGAATAATTGCCGTTTATTGCGGTAATCGCTGGAGTCTGGCTTCAGAGATGCTTCTCAGTCGAGATCCTCTTCACCGTCTGCTGTCAGGACCCCTAGAGGACCCCTAACATCTGCACCTGAGCAGAGATCAACTGCCAACCTTCTCACACTAGCTGCCCGATCCTTTGCCTGAAATATACTGGCTCACACAACAATGAACTTGAGCTTATTCCACAAATAATATTAAACAAATACAGCTTTATTATGGTATTTTAAACACTGGGGTTTGATAATTTTATAATATAAGGGAACTATGACAGTTGCTCTGGTATCAGGCAGTAAGAAGGACAGACTGGGGATCCTTTGTGGGGTTCTGAGGGCTGTAGGGTAACCAGGAAGTGGATTATGAATGGAGTTGGGCTGAATGTTGACCCAGTCAGTACATATCTGTGTTCTGTGTGTGTAGTACTGTGTATGGAGGGGACCCGGGTCACTTCTGTGGCAGGCAGGCTTGGCTTTCATATTGTGTGGTGATTGAGCCCTTCTATGTCTAAGAGAGGGCTGAGTGTCACCCGGTAACCATAGCAACGGTGTTTACACTTCATCCCTGTGTGTACTACATAACCCTGTGTGTGTATAGAGCCACCTAAAACATACATACCTACCTGTATACTGGGTGTAGAGCCCCCACATCTACCTTCCTCTAACTGTGTGTATAGAGCCCCCTAAAACAGTGATGGCAAACCTTGGCACCACAGATGTTTTGGAACTATTTCCCATGATGCTCAGCTACACTGCAGAGTGCAAGGGCATCATGGGAAATGTAGTTCCAAATCATCTGGGGTGCCAAGGTTTGCTATAACTGACCTTACACATACATACCTACCTGTATACTGTGTGTATAGAGCCCCCACATGTCTACCCTCCTGAATACTGTGTATATAAAAATTACTCCTTTATAACTACCTGTATACTGTGTACATAGAGCCTACTTATGTATACATACCTGTATACTGTGTATATAGAGCCTACTCATATATACCTACATCTAAACTGTGTACATAGAGCCTATTTATGTATACCTACCTGTTTATTGTGTATATATACAGCCTACTCATAAGGTGTGATGTCAACCAACATAAAATGCATGGGCTGTCCTAAAGGCCCACTGCTGCCAGATGATTCATTTCAACTACAAAGTTCCCTAATTATAAATGTATTCAATATATTTTATGAATTTAATTTCTTTGTAAAAGCCTCTCTTGTGTTAACATCCAAAAGCCCTGATACTGCTGCTGGGTGTCACCATCTTGGATGTAACGTCGACAGCCCCAGCAATTTCAGAGCTGCTAATCAAGTGACACCCTATAGAATTCTCCTTTGCTCCTCCTCCTGGCTGCTACAATAAAACTTATGTAGGGACGTTAGGGGAGGGACAGAGGAGCTGTGCCAGCACAGAGCATAAATCAACACTAGCAGGAGAGGAGAGCTACGATGAGGCAAAAAGGAGGGGAACCGTGGCTGTGCTAGGAAATCAACTATTCCTGGAACGGTCAAATTCCCTAGAACAGGAGTGTCAAACTCATTTTTATTGGGGGCCGCATCAGCATTATGGTTGTCCTCAAAGGGCTCTACTCTTTATCATATAAAAATGATTGCCTCTGCATTTGAATATTACTGGCATTAGTACTAACGTAAGACTTAAAGTGGTTGGAAACCCTAACAACACATTTTTTGCTACAGGTAAGCCTATAATAAGGCTTACCTGTAGCTACCCCGGATATCTCCTAAACCTGCACAGTTTAGGAGATATCCCCTGTCCCCTGCATGTGCTGATGTCATCGGCACATGCGCACTAAAGCAAACTGAAGCAATGGCATGTATGTGCCGTTGCTTCAGTGAGTGTGCCGTTACCAGCGGCTCCCGCACGCATGCGCAGGAGTGACGTCATCGCGGCTCTAGCCCAATCAAAGTAACCCCCAGGAGAGATGTCACCGGCCGGAGGGGGATGCGAGCACCGCTGTGGGGGCTTTGATGTAAGGTAAGTAATTCATAATGAGCTAGTATGCTATGCATACTAGCTCATTATGCCTTTGTCTTGCAGGGTTTTTTATTTGCTAGGGTTTACAACCACTTTAAGCTGTGAAGGGCAGGAACAGACCGGTATGGAGCCTATGCACACTTCTGTAGCAGATGATGCAAGTCTGAAAAGGAGGGTCGCACACAGCTGGTATCATCCACAAGAAAGTTTTTTGGAGACTGCTAAGACACAACATGGTTCTGCCATGGTATTGTGTCTGAGCTGCCTCCAATAATGTTTCTTCAGCTGGCATAGATTTGTATTATTCTGATAATAATTATAAGCAGATGTCCAGAGCACCCCACCCCCCTTACATCAGATGTCAAAAGCCCTCCCACCATCAGAAGTCAAGACTCCTTCACCCTCCCTTACATGACAGCACACCCCCTTACCTTCTGCTGTTGCTGGGAAGAAGCTGGTAGCGTTGCTGGGAAGCAGAAAGTGCAAGGTCTGGAGGAGGACCAGAGGAAGGCTGGCGTCAGCTGCCAGAGTCTACTGAATGCTGAGACCAGAGGAGGCAGAGATGATTAAATGATATATATAGAAAAAGCGTTGCGCTGTCTGATTAAAAAAAACTGACATGTAATTAATGAACCAATAAATTGTGACACCAAAGTCCATATAGTGATATTGTGCAAAAGTCCATTAAATTCAGTGCATCACCCAGTGTCTGAATAGGTCAGGAAAAAATATCTTCTTACCAGATCCAAAGACCTTTCAAGGTCTATAATCACATCTATGGGCTTTGTAACCCCTCACATCAGGTACAGATCATCCATATGGACCCGCTGGTGAAAACGAGCAAATGATAAAACCTCAGGGTATCCACAGATGCCAATCCGACCATTGGTAAGACAAGTAAAGGAAAACTCACAGTCCAAATGAAAAACTGGAAATTTATTAAAATTCTACTTACAACAGATAAGTGATCACAGGCATTAGGAATATAAATCGTCCTAGCACTCTCACGAGCATAATGACGTCACCGCTATTCATGCCCTGCCGACGTACGTTTCGTCTGAACAGACGTTTTTTGTGAGGCATTAGGTCTGTGCAAAGCCATAAAGAAAACCTGTAACAGGAGAAATGCATAGGCTATCCATTGCTGACCTCTCCTTCTGAAACTTCTAGTTGCCTGGCTGTCAAGGTGATCCACAGTTTATTGAGTCCTTACCCAGAACAAGCAAGCAGATCAGGAAAGTCTGAGTGAAGTTAAAGCTCCTAATTTGTATATTTATGATATCTGGGGTTGAGCTACTAAATTATTTTGGACTGTTCACCTAACCTTATAAATAGGGTAAAGTTGGGTTTACTTTGAATGCCCAATCATGTGAGAGGAACATTAAGATATACAGGATGTTTTCTTGAATGTCATTGGATAATTGAACTATTTAGCTTATTCACTAAGCTAAGTGACAGTTGACATTATCCAGTCTTTATCCCTTTAGCATATCAATTGAAATCATTGACATCCAGGTGATTGGTCTTTTTTAGAAGAAGATGTCAGTAATTGTAGCCTCCATACGGCTTCTGGCTCCTCTACAGCCACAAAAGAAAATTGATATTTAGCTTGGATCTTCTCTCTGTTGAAGAGTTACAGCCTCTGGCAGAATCATCATATCTGACACTATCAGCTCTGAGCCTGCTGGTGACATCACTTCCAAGATGATGGATCCAGCAGCAGTCTCAGAACTTTGTCTACATAAAGAAGGCTTTAACAGGTAAATAGCATGTGTAAATTATGTTAAATGCACATGTAGCATTGACTCCCTAAGGAGCCGCTATAAATAATTGGGTATTCCTACCTGTCCCGTGGCTACCTGCCCTCTATCTGAATCCAAACACCCACTGAAAAACGCCTGACAATAACCAGGCTCCAGTCACTGGTGCGCAGTCATGTTGGAACAAGAAGGGGCCATCCCCAAACTGTTCCCACAAAGTCCAAAATGTCTTGGTATGCTGACGCCTTAAAAGTTCCTTTCACTGGAACTAAGGGGCCAAGCCCAACCCCTGAAAAACAACCCCACGCCATAATTACCCCTCCACCAAATGATTTGGATCCAGTGCACAAAGCAAGGTCCATGAAGGCATGGATGAGTGAGTTTGGGGTGGAGGAACTTGACTGGACTGCACAGAGTCTGGACTGCAAGATCTGCTCGTATCGTTTCCTGGGCATGGAGGCAGAGAACACGGGCATGTGGTCAATTGGGTGCGTGGACCAATAAGCACGCAATGACGGGAATTTATGTGTGCCCATGTTGAGGGAAAGGCCCAGAAAGGTCTTAAATTCGGAAACCGTAATTGGTTTCCAATCTTTGGCAATGGAAGGCAACTGGGGACTAGCGGCGATGAATTGACCAGCATATAAATTACTCTGGTCCACAATAGATCTATAGAGATCTTCCGTGAAAAACAGTGAATAAAAATCAATTGGCATAAAATCAGCTGTTTCCACCTGAATACCGGGTTGGGCAGTGAATGGGGGAAGTACGGGTTCTGCAGAAGTGGTGGGGACCCAATCAGGATAGGCGAATTCTGCAGGAAGGGCACTATGGGCACGACGGGCCTGCCTTTGTCTTCTTCTTGGTGACAGCGGGACACTACTTGTGCTTGCCACCTCGCCAGCTTGAACTGCACTTATGGGACTCGCCACATCACCACGTGATACTGCAGTGCTGGATGAACGCCCAGGCTGTACTAGGCCGCTGGTGCTTGCCAATTCACCAGAAGGAATAGCGGCGCTAGTACTACTCTGCTCCATGATACGAGAGCCCTGCGGTTCTTGCTCCTCAACAACCTTTAGAAGATCGGGATCGGGTATGCCTGACCTTAGCAGGGACCTCATCTTCATCATCAGAGCTATCTGACATGGAGCCGCTGACTTCACTGTCTTCTACGGGAAGATATTCTGAGCCTGAATCTGACAGATGCGTAACCTCCTCTTCACTATCTGTCATGCTCAGAATCTCGTAGGTCTCTTTACTAGTGTACCTTCGATTTGCCATTTTGGGCTCTAAATTTAGGGGTACACTAGTAAGATTCACAGGTAAAAAAAGCACCTGACTGTCAGCAAATGTATTAAACGCTTAAAAAAAAAACTGTTAGCGATCGCAGGGATCAGGACTGTCTCTGCGAACGCTGCAGTTATGTGTGTTGTGTTTGGTAAGTGACAGTGATCGATCGATACTGCACTTGGGTGGGCTGGGCTGGGCTGGGCGGAGAGGCTAAACACAGGTGCTAGCAGGTATCTGGGCTGATCCTGCTAACACTGCGTTTTTGGGAACCCTAAACCGCTGGGGACGCTAGTATAGATCTGATCAGATATTGATCTGTTCAGATACTATACCACTAAGGGAGGTGTATGCTTTGCGCGTGGGTGTTAGCCTTACTGGCACTAACCTAACGCTGCCTGGGGCGACGCAGACCCTCTCTGGTGCTAAAACCTAATTGATATCAGCCGCCGGGCGATCAGGGGGTTAAACCTTTATTGGGTTATATACGGTGGGTGCCCTGATGCTATAAAAAGCAAACTAACCAACCAGCGTCACCCGTAAAACTTATATGGTGATCACTGGTGAAAGGGTTAACTAGGGGCAATCAGGGGGTTAAAACCGTTATTAGGTTATATATGGGGGTACCTGACGCTATATAAAAACCTGACGGGTAACCTAAATAACTAAATAACTAACTGGCTAACCAGTGTCACCAGTAAAACTTATACTGTGATCACTGGTGAAAGGGTTAACTCTAGGGGCAATCAGGGGGTTAAAATAATATATGGGGGTACCTGACGCTATAAAAACCTGCAGCGAACCTAAAAATAAATAACTGGCTATCTAGGGCACCACCGGCACTAAATACAGCGATCGGAAATACGATCGCTTAGTGACGCTGGCGTTAGGGGGTGAAAGGGTTACCTGGGGGGGCGATCAAGGGGTTAAACCTTTATTAGGGGGGGTTAGGGGGCTACCCTGGACCTAAAGGGGCCTAAACCTAACTGCCCTGACACTTTTTACAGACACAAATGACACTAAATGCAGTGATCAGTAAATAAATGATCACTGCAATCAGTGACACTGTGACTGGGGGTGCAGGGGATGACCTGGGGGGTGATCTGGGGGGTGAAATGTGTGCCTATGTGTACCTACGTGTTAGTGTAGTGTTGGTGCACTAACCTGATGTCTTCTCTCCACGGCGCTCTGGACGAAAAGACCGCCGCATGGAGAGATGACATCACTTCCTCTGAGGAAGATTCTCATTCGCCGGGAGCGATCGCGAGGGGGTGGCCGGAAACTTAATGGCCGTCCTCTCATCACGGATCGCTCCCGCACCGAGAACCACCGCTCACTGTATAGAAGGGGGGTCCGATGGGACCCCCTAACTATACGAAGGCAGGCACGTACAGGTACGTGATTGTGCCTGTCCGTGCCATTCTGCCGACGTATATATACAGTGAGCGGTCGTTAAGTGGTTAAGGAAGGCAGGTCCACTGGAGCACTAACAGGGATCCCACAGGAAGCTAGAGCCTAAGATTCCCCAGGGTGCAGAGTCTAAGATCCAGCAGGTGTTCACCACAGCCTCTAGTGGTGAGGATGGGCTGGGCTGCAACTGGATGCAGGTCGCGGCCCCCAGAGTCTCCCAGCTCACGCTCACAGTAGGCTATAGAGGATAGAGGGGAAGCAGTAGCTCAGGATAACAAGAGATAGTAAGGGGATAAGCCAAAGGTCGGGGCGACTAGCAGACAAGGATAAACAAAGGACACACCAAAGGTCAAGGTCACAAGCAGACAGGGATAGTCGAGAACAAGCCAAGATCGGTAAAACAGAGACAGACGTAGAGCACACAGTAAGCAGGAACCCGAACACACAATAGCTTAACAAACACTGTTGATCAGCACGGCTGGCTTGCAGTGCACAGGTTAATATAGAGTTCCCTGATTGGGCCTGGGGTGGAGCCATGCTTAGAGTAGAGATTACTTAAGCAGCCAGGTGAGAGTGGCTGGCCTCTAAAGCAGGACGCATGGAGGAGGTAAGCTGACAGACAAACATTACTGCATAACCATGACAACAAGGCAGGATGGATCCCTACTTTCATATTGTTTACGCTAAATTCTGACCCCACCATCTGAATGTTGCAGCTGAAATCAAGACTCATCAGACCAGGCAACGTTTTTCCAATCTTCTGTTGTACAATTTTGGTGAGCCTGTGCAAATTGTAGCCTCAGTTCCCTGTTCTTAGCTGACAAAAGTGGCACCCGGTGTGGTCTTATGCTGCTGTAGCCCACCTGCTTCAAGGTTCAATGTGCTGTGTGTTCAGAGATGGTATTCTACATACCTTGATTGTAACGAGTGGTTATTTGAGTTACTGTTGCCTTTCTATCATCTTAAACAAGTCTGCCCATTCTCCTATGACCTCTGACATCAACAAGGCATTTTCCTCCACACAACTGCCGCTCACTGGATAGTTTCTCTTTTTCGGACCATTCTCTGTAAACCCTAGAGAGGGTTGTGCGTGAAAATCTCAGTAGATTATCAGTTTTTTGAAATACTCAGAGCAGCCCTTCTGGCACCAACAACCATGTCACTTAAATCCCCTTTCTTCCCCATTCTGATTTGAACTTTAGCAAGCTGCCTTCATGGCGTTTAGATGCCTAAATGCATTGAGTTGCTGCCATGTGATTGGCTTATTGGCAATTTGTGCTATCAAGCAATTGAACAGATGTACCTAATAAAGTGACTGGTGAGTGCATATTGTATGCCATCTATGTATTGAGCTGTTTGCAGGGAGTTCAGCTTTAAATGACAACAAATGGGTTTGGCTAAAAAAAGTTTTTTCTATGTTAGCTATTGTGAGATATTACTTGTCTGTCTTTCTGTTTCACTTCAGTCGAGACCACAGCAACAGAATGGCAAATAGAAGGGCTCTTTATATGTAAACTTCAAAATTAAATAAACTCAAAGAATTCCAAAGTACTATTACCTAACACTGGCACTGTTTAGACTCTGCTTGGGTAGAAATAAAATGTGTTTGCCTTGGCATGTGTCAAGTAAAGCTGTAGAAGGCAGCCAAGCACACAATTCCACCTTTGTCCATGGAGAAATGATTAGCCATGGAGGCCATGAGTGGCCACAAGGCAGGGTCTCAGGGATTAGGTAGCACTTTGTATGCAACAGTCATTAGAGCACGTAATGAATATCCTGAATAAAGAAAGAATGGTTTGTATTATAATGATCAGTCACAGCAGTGAATTATAGGCTAGAGTAAACAACATTTTGATTAATATATCTTACATTTTAATGCTAACTTTTTTTATAGCATGTAGCAATGGGATCTAAATATTATATGATTAGGGAAGAGTGCACTTGGGTGGTTTGAGACAATTGGCGAAATGCAATTTTTAGATTCTCCTGATTTTTCAAATGCTGTACCATCTTCTATAGGACTGAATCCTAGGGCTATTGATGCAATTAGCCTACTTATATTAAAACTGAATGCCAGGTACACCATAAGTACATATATGTAACATGGTGGAACATGAGTCCCAAGATACACACGATAGGGTAGTGGGTGTATAGATCCTCAAGGTGGATACAAAGAAAACTGAACACTTTACCCAGAACTGTAGGTGAGATACACAGACTAGGCGCTATACCTAGTGGTTTCCAGTGGCAACAAGCTTGAACTTTAATGACGGAAACACAATTTACTAATTAAATAAGTCCTAGAATACACTGTATCTGATTTACAAGGTCCAGTAGAGTCTTTCAAGTGTGATAGGCCACACCAAAATCTTCAGAGTCCAGAATTTGTAATCATTTAACTGATGACAGCATGACAAAGAACACCCAGTGCGTTTGGTGAGCCAAAACACTCCCTCTTCATTAAAGCTTGAGATCAAATCAGAATTTTAATTGACTCCAGCTTTGTTATGTTTGATCTGTATGGATTGGACACAAAGGATCAAAGGAGGTGTGCCAGGTTTGATCTCAAACCTTGATAAAGGGGGAGTGTTTTCACGCCTAAAACATATTGGCTGCGCCTTGTTTTTATCTCATCAGTTGAATGATTAAATATTCTGGAATCTCAAGATTTTGGTGTGGCACACTCACTAAGCTATTACACAAAGCCACCCACATTTGATCATTTGTAGAGCCTTTTAGACACAGCTAAATGGCCTTGCCACTAGGCTCTAACCCACGTAAAGCGTATTTCCACTCTTGCTGTCGAATTTGAGGGAACCCCACTATATGTTTGTTATGTATTCCCATTCACACAACATGCCTGCATTTAAAAAAATATATATTTCTTACCTTTTAGAGGTTATTAAGGAGAAGGTATAATGAGTGACTGATGTTCAAAAGCCAGTGACTGTCGTCAGTCTGACCTCATTGACATAAAATTCCAGAAGCCCAGCCTAAACCTTTAACCTTTTTTATTACAACAGACAGTGTGTAAAATCCAGTTACAATTGATAATGAGGATCTGCTCTGTACAGACAGAATTAACTGTGGCAAACACAGCTGCCCAGCCCCCTAATAAACAAAGAGAACTAGTAAAAGTTTTCCTTGCTGGAAGATCCAAAATAGACCATCTAAAAAAGTAAGCTGCACTTTTTTATAAAATAGTTATCAATTTGGCTGCAGAAGTGGAAATATATTGTAACTACATACCGCCCGGCCTATAGCAAAATGACAGCCGGACAGTAGCTTCATTGTTTTGACGGGACATCACATGATGTCCTTCAGAACATGCCGCTCGTGCGCGCCCCCGGGGCTGTGCAGCGCGGAATTCGGTAGTGCAATGTTTCACCCAACCACACAGCATCTTAAATCACAGTACAGAGCCTATGACATAGTCTCTTTATCATGTGATCAGCTGTGTGCAATCACAACTGATCACAGTCTAAATAGGAAGTGATGGTTATCAACATTCCTCTACTCACACTGACAGTGGGTGATTGGAGGAAAACCAATCAGCAGCTTTCCTGACAGGGAGAATCTGCCCTGATAATCAGTGCAATGATTATCAGAGCAGCCCCATCAGCAATGCATGCCAGTGCCCACCAGTGATGCCCACCGGTAATACCCACCAGTGAAGCCCACCAGTGCCCATCAGTATGGCCTTTCAGTGCCCATAAGTGCAGTGGCGTCACTAGGGTTGGTGTCACCCGGTGCGAAAAAAAATGGTGTCACCCCCCAACAACTATAGTCCCCCCTCAGTACAGACCCCCCTCCACTAACTACAGACCCCACTCCCACAGTATAGATCCCTTCCCTCAGTACAAACCCGCTCCACTAAGTACAGACTCTCCGCCATCAATATAGACCCGCCTCCCTCAGTATGAACCCCCACCTCAGTGCAGACCGCTCCATCAGTACAGACACCCCCACCTCAGTGCAGACCCTCTCAGTTACAGACACCCCCCCTCAGTTACAGACACCCCTCGTACAGACACCCCCCTCAGTACAGACACCCCCCTCAGTAACAGACACCCCCTCGTACAGACTCCCCCTTGTACAGACCACCCCTCAGTTACAGACACCCCCTCAGTTACAGGCACCCCCTCAGTTACAGACACCCCTCAGTACAGACACCCCCCTCAGTACAGACACCCCCCTCAGTACAGACACCCCCTCATACAGACTACCCCTCGTACAGACCACCCCTCAGTTACAGACACCCCTCAGTTACAGACACCCCTCGTACAGACACCCCCCTCAGTACAGACACCCCCCTCAGTACAGACACCCCCTCGTACAGACTCCCCCTCGTACAGACCACCCCTCAGTTACAGACACCCCCTCAGTTACAGACACACCCTCAGTTAAAGACCCCCCCCTCAGTTACAGACACCCCCCTCAGTACAGACACCCCCCTCAGTACAGACACCCCCACCTCAGTGCAGACCGCTCCATCAGTACAGACACCCCCACCTCAGTGCAGACCTCCTCAGTTACAGACACCCCGCTCAGTTACAGACACCCCCCACAGTACCAGACACCCCTCGTACAGACACCCCCTCAGTTACAGACACCCCCTCAGTACAGACACCCCCCTTGGTACCAGACCCCCCTCAGTACAGACACCCCCTCAGTTACAGCCCCCCTGGTGCAAACTCCCCCTAGTGCAGACCCCAGCAGTACAGACACCCCCTCCCCCCATCAGTAAAGATGCCCCCCTTACCTTTCAGACCTCAGAACAGAGCGGCAGATACACACAGCGGTGTGTCTCTCGAGCGCGGGCTCCTCCTCCTCCTCTGTGGATGTAAACAGAGAGGAGGCAGAGGGGGCGGCGGCTTCCTTCCGCTCCGCTGAGGGACACAGCCGCAGCGTGAGCCTAAGGCACAGGGCAGCGGGCGGGCGATGTCAGTGTGGCGCCGCTGCGCTACCCACGGGTGTCACCCCTCTGGTGGGTGTCACCCGGGTGCGGCCCGCCCCCCCGCACCTGGCTAGCAACGCTAGTGCATAAGTGATGCCTGCTAGTCCCTCTTCATCAGTGCCACCTATCAGTGCCAACTATCAGTGTCTTTTTCAGCTGCCTATCAGTGCCCATAAAGGCTGCCCATCAGTGCCTATCAGTGCCATCTATCAGTGCTAACTAACAGTGCCCATCAGTGCTGCACATTAGTGCTGCCTATCAGTGCCCATCAGTGCTGCATATCAGTGCCCATCAGTGCTGCATATTAGTACCTCCTCATCAGGGCTGCCTCATCAGTGCTGTCCCATCAGAGCCTGTCAGTGCAGCCGCATCAGTGCACATCAGTAAAGGAGAAAAATTACTTATTTACAAAACTTTATAACAGAAACAAAGAAAAACTTTTTTTTTTCAAAATTTTCGGTCTTTTCTAATTTGTTTAGCAAAAAATTTAAAACTCAGTGGGGATTAAATACCACCCAAAGAAAGCTCTATCTGTCTGTAGCGGGTCCTAAATTTAGGGGAGGTGTTTGGGAGGTAGTATGCCCAAACACCTTCATTTGTCGGGGTTTGCAACCATTTTGTCCACAGGGAGAGTGTTGGTGTGCAGTTCCCTGTGGCCTGCGGGTGGCGCTGCCATGGTAGGCCAGGGTTGAACCACTAATACAGGGCTGTGCTTTTTGTGTCCCCTCTCGGCAAATGTACGGTGGGGCAGGGTTAACCTACTGTGCAGGCTGGGATAGGAGATAAAAGGGGCAGACGCTGCCTGTTCGGGGTTAGTCGGTGGGGTCCTACCCCTGGTTCTGGTTCCAGTCCATCCTGGGCGCCCTGGGCCCAGGGGTGGGTGTTCTCTGTTCCAGTTCCATCCTGGGCACCTTTAGTCCCAGGGTGAGGTACTACTCTGCTGTTCCTGACCGTCCTGGATGCGAGGACTCTGGAATTGCAGAAAAGGCCTGGGCTCGGCACCTTTGGCTGGGGCCTGTCGGGGATCGAGGAGTCTCAGGGTGCCGCCTGTGAGGGGACCCGTATCTGAGTAGAGGAGTCCGGGTGAGGAACCATTCCGAAGGACTGATGCGGTAGTCACGGTGAAGGAAGGGGTCCCGGTAACTCTCCGGAGGGATGTCTTCTCCCTAGGCCAAGGTCAATTTCATCGGGTCTGTGGCAGAGACCAATTTCATCGGGTCTGTGGCAGAGACCAATTTCATCGGGTCTGTGGCAGAGACCAATTTCATCGGGTCTGTGGCAGAGACCAATTTCATCGGGTCTGTGGCAGAGACCAATTTCATCAGGTCTGTGGCAGAGACCTTGAGTAAAGCGTGTCATTTGGCTGCTAGTCTTGCTCTAAGTAGACTATCCATTTGAGGCTGAGTCTGTTCGAGAAGCTGAACAGTGAAGGGACTGAGATTGTGCCTGGACCCTTCCCCACATCTTGTGCTATTCTTTTCTTGCTCCAACCTTTGTTTCTATCAAGAGACTGTTATTTGCTGAAAGAAGAAATAAACTCTCTGTTGGAGTTATAGCAAGTGTGGACATTCTATTTACTGGGGGAAGCAAGTACTCAAATCTGTTATCCACAGAGGTGAGAAAAACATTCTCTGGCTCAACTGTGAAATGACCCACCAACAACACCGCTCAACCTCTTAATACGGGAGGGTACGGGCTTGTGGCATGGTGTGCCCCTTCTTCCTGCGAAGAGCCGAAGAACAAGGCAGGTAAAAGGGGGACTGTGTGCTACATGTCTCAAAAAAATGATACAAATTTTGTTTGGGTACAGCATTGCATGACCACGCAATTCTCATTTAAAGTGTGACAGCGCTGAAAGCTGAAAATTGGCCTGGGCAGGAAGGGGGTGAAAGTGCCAGGTATTGAATTGGTTAGGGTTGCATGACTCACAGTTTACCATACCTACAAACCGCCCTTTCCTTATGAATACAGAAGAAGGCCAAGCTCCTGGAAAAACACTCTAGCAACTTCAGGCCTGATAAAAATTGTTTCAGTCTGCACTCCACTGTTACTTTTGCTTGTCACACTGGGGGAGATTTACTAAAATTGAAGCAACTTCTAACTTCAGCTTGTTCAAGTAAGCTTTGACAATAAAACCTGAAAGCTGATTGGTTTCTATGCACAGCTGCACCATATTTTGCACTCTCTAGTTTTAGTAAATCAACCCCACTGGGACACTTTGTTATGGATAGGAGGCTCTCTCAATAAATGCCTGATATTCCTAGGCTTTGGTTCAGCCCTAGACATGTATCATCGCTACGCAGAACAGAAGGAGGGCCAAAAACGTCTTTAGTATTGGATTTTCAAAAAAGTCTATGGAGTCCAGGAAAGGCTCCTTCTTTAAGGTATTAGTGCTTTCTCATTTACTGTACTACTGCCATTTCTTTACAGTCCACCACCCACAGGCCCCATTTTGCTCCCCATCTCCATTCTTTTTTAAGGTGCAGGACCTTTCTAATTAAAATAGCTTAAATTAAACATCCAAAAACGAATTTCCCAATGTATTTTACCTATCAAAGTTTTGTGATTCAAGGCTCTTGTCAGCAGCACAGCCAGAGCCTTAACCTCTTCTATGTTTTACAACAGCAGTACAGGTTGGTCAAAAACTCTGCTACGGAGCAACGCCTAAAAATGAAGGAGTATCAGCACACCATGGAAGTCACCCTTCTGCTCTCTTTCTGACAGCACATGAGCATAAAGCCATGCCTAACTGATTCCTATTGCCAACTTCCCTCCCCCAGTCACAATGCTGCTGTGTCGGAGATTACAGGAGGTCCATATTAACACAATTTCAAGTACTTACACTAGTTGTACATTTCATTAATACATAACTGCAATAATTGGAAGCTTTAAATTGATGACCCTATTTACATAATGAATCATCAAGATAAGTGGTAGCCCTGTGATGTGGGCTGTATTGTGGTTTCAGCACAACTGAATTCCTGAATTTTTCACTTCTTTGAATTCAACAAGGAAACACACTTTTTTTTGGACCTCTAGGGACTCAAAATACTGAAAATACTGAATCAGTTTTACCAAATTGAATGCTGCAATTTTCTTGTCACGTCCTATTGCCATCTCCTTTCATTGCATCGGAAACCTTCTCTCTGGATCTTAACGCTATAAATATGTCTAACGGGTTCAATAAATGTCTCCCAAACCAAACGAGGAAATTAATTTTTAGGAAGGACATTTTATTTAGCACTGTGTGCTTTGGCAGTGAGCTCAAATACTCGAAAATAAATCAGGAAGTCATTTTAGCAAACTATTAACGTAGACTATGAAATCATTTTCAAGTGCGGTTTTTACATCATTAAAGCACGCTGGAGCTTATACTATGCAGTCAGAAACAGTGCTATACTAATAACACACTTTTAAGGAGTTTTCCATTCAATTCAGGTGTGAAATTAATGCGTTCGTGAATTCTGTATCAGTTGCTTGCAGTAAATTACCACTCATAAATTAATCCAAATAACATCACCATGACATGTTGTCACAGAGTGAAATGCCATTCCTTTTAATTTTGCCTCTCTCGTGAATCATTAGCTGATAAACGTCACTGGGGAAGATGGAGGGACTGCTTTGTACATGCTCCAAGGCTCTGCTTTGAGTAATCTAGTTATTACACAGACTGACATTAAACTTCTGTCTAAATCTGAATTGCAGCTTGAGGACTTCAAAGCAAAAGCTTTGTTAGAGTTTGCAAAGTCTCACACGTGTTCTGACTTTAGGAAACATTACTTTTAGCTCATAAAACACAGTTTTTGCACGTTTTAGGGCACTTGACAGTTTTTTTTTAAAATATATATATTTAATTATCTGTTTTGCATATAGTTAAAGCGGCAGATTTTGTGTCTAAAAATTAACCCAATATTCAGTGCCTTGAAAAAGTATTCATACCCATTGAAACTTTCCACATTTTGTCATGTTACAACCAAAAGCGTAAATGTTATTTATTGGGTTTTTATGTGATAGACCAACACAAAGTGGCACATAATTGTGAAGTAGAAAGAAAATAATAAATGGTTTTCAAAATGTTTTCCCAAAAAAATGTGAAACGTGTGGTACGCATTTGTATTCAGCCCCCCTGAGTCAATACATTGTAGAACCACCTTTTGCTGCAATTACAGCTGCAAGTCTTTTTGGGGATGTCTCTACCAGATTTGTACATCTAGAGAGTAAACTTTTTGCCCATTCTTCTTTGCAAAATACCTCAAGCTATGTCAGATTGGATGGAGAGCGTCTGTGAACAGCAATTTTCAAGTCTTGTCACAGATTCTCAATTGGATTTAGGTCTGGTCTTTGACTGGGCCATTCCAACACATGAAGATGCTTTGATCTAAACCATTCCATTGTAGCTCTGGCTGTAATGTTTAGGGTCGTTGTCCTGCTGGAAGGTAAACCTCCGCCCCAGTCTCAAGTCTTTTGCAGACTGTAACATGCTTTCTTTTAAGATTTCCCTGTATTTGTCTCCATCCATCTTCCCATCAACGAGTGTACAGCGTACTGTTAATTAGATCACTGTTTATTTAGGTTACTGTTAACTGCTAGCTGTTCATTAGATGCACTGTTAGATGTACTGATATATATATACATATGTGTATATATATATATATATATATATATATATATATATATATATATTTATATATACAGTATCTCACAAAAGTGAGTACACCCCTCACATTTTTGTAAATATTTTATTATATCCTTTCATATGACAACACTGAAGAAACTACACTTTGCTATAATGTAAAGTAGTGAGTGTACAGCTTGTATAACAGTGTAAATTTGATGTCCCCCTCAAAATAACTCCACACACAGCCATTAATGTCTAAACCACTGGTAACAAAAGTGAGCACACCCCTAAGTGAAATGTCCAAATGGGGCCCAAAGCGTCAATATTTTGTGAGGCCACCATTATTTTCCAGCACTGCCTTAACCCTCTTGGGCATAGTTTTCACCAGAGATTCACAGGTTGCCACTTTAGTCCTCTTCCACTCCTCCATGACAACATTACGGAGCTGGTGGATGTTAGTGACCTTGCGCTTCTCCACCTTCCAGTTGAGGATGCCCCACAGATGCTCAATAGTGTTTAGGTCTGGAGACATGCTTGGCCAGTCCATCACCTTTACCCTCAGCTTCTTTAGCAAGGCAGTAGTCATCTTGGAGGTGTGTTTGGGGCCATTACCATGTTGGAATATGTCCTAGTCTCCGAAAGGATGGGATCATGCTCGGCTTCAGTATGTCACAGTACATGTTGGCAGTCATGGTTCCCTCAATGAACTGTAGCTCCCCCAGTGCCGGCAGCACTCATGCAGCCCCAGACCATGACACTCCCACCATCATGCTTGACTATAGGCAAGATATACTTGTCTTTGCACTTTTCACCTGGTTCAAGCCACACAGGCTTGACACCATCTGAACCAATAAGTTTATCTTGGTCTCGTCAGAACACGGGACATGGTTCCAATAATCCATATCCTTAGTCTGTTTGTCTTCAGCAAACTGTTTGTGGCCTTTCTTGTGCATCATCTTTAGAAGAGACTTCCTTCTGAGATGACGGCCATCCAGACCAATTTGATGCAGTGTGCAGCGTATGGTCTGAGCACTGACAGGCTGACCCCCCCCACCCCTTCAAACTCTGCAGCAATGCTGGCAGCACTCATACATCTATTTCCCAAAGACAACTTCTGGATATGACGCTGAGCTTGTGCACTCAACTTCTTTGGTCGACCATGGCGAGGCCTGTTCTGAGTGGAACCTATGGTCTTGGCCACCGTGCTGCAGCTCAGTTTCAGGGTCTTGGCAGTCTTATTATAGCCTAGGCCATCTTTAGAGAGTTCTTTGAAATAAGGTGCCATGTTGAACTTCCAGTGACAAGTATGAGAGAGTGAGAGCGATAACACCAAATTGAACACACCTGCTCCCCATTCACATGTGAGACATTGTAAAAAAAGTAGCTAATTGGGCCCCAATTTGGATTTTTTTTCTTAGGGGTGTACTCACTTTTGTTGCCAGCAGTTTAGACATTAATGGCTGTGCGTTGAGTTATTTTGAGGGGGCAGCAAATTTATAATGTTATAAAAGCTGTACACTCACTACTTTACATGTAGCAAAGTGTAATTTCTTCAGTGTTGTCACATAAAAAGATACAATAAAATATTTTACAAAAATGTGAGGGGTGCACTCACTTTTGTGAGGTACTGTACAGCCGGGAGTGGACTACAGTTATCTGACTTTGCAGACTTGCCTCCTATTGTTCCAAAAGGGGGGGGGGGGCCGCGCTAACTGAAGAAAAACAGCAGCAACTGTACATATGTGATAACATAAAAAATACCAAAGAGAACAAAAACAATTGCGCTAAATATGAGAAGACCGGTATAAACCTAGTCATCAAAATTACATATAAACATGTAAATTATAAGCCCTTAGTGAGAGGGCACATAACAATGGTGCTGTAATAAAATTATGACATACCGTATATACTCGAGTATAAGCCGACCCGAATATAAGCCGAGGCACCTAATTTTACCACAAAAACTGGGAAAACTTATTGACTCGAGTATAAGCCTAGGGTGTGCCTCACTTTGCCTCATTGTGTCCATGGCTCACTGTGTCCATGACTAGTTTGACGTTTAACATAGGAGTCTATGGAGGGGGTGCCCGGATTTGAAAAATCGGTGCTCCCCGGCCGTTAGTGTCCCGGACAAGAAACTTAGCAAACTTGTAGAGGAAGAGTGGGGCTACATGTGTGCCAAGTTTTGGGTCCAGAGGACCTAGGACCGGCCGCTACCGGGTCCCCAAAGTCACCAGAGAAATGACCGTTTAACATGGGAGTCTATGGAAGGGGTGACTGGTTTTGAAAAATCGGTACTCCCCGGCCGTAGGTCCCCCGGACAAGAAACTTTGCAGACTTGTAGAGAAAGAGTATGGCTATATGTGTGCCAAGTTTGGGGTCCAGGGGACCTACGGCCGGCTAGTACCGGCTCCCCAAAGTCCGGGAGATCAGGCGCAAAAAGGTGACTCGAGTATAAGCCGAGGGGGCATTTTCAGCACAAAAAATTGTGCTTAAAAACTCGGCTTATACTCGAGTATATACGGTATATGGTGAAAAAAATGTGAGTCCAATAAAATAAAAGTCCAAACGAAAGGTAACCATGAAAAGCCAGAGAAACTGAGGATTGAAGCTCAATAATCATGCAACACCCGTGGTCCACCAGCGTTTAAATAACCCGCTTACCAGAGGTAAGGGGATAATGGGCACATCAGCAGTCTAATTTCTCCGGGGAAATGTACCAGATCCAACACGATGAGCCAAGAAATGTCATCAGCATACGGATGGTCCCTTTCAGCACTATAGTCTCCAACTCAAATCCTGGTCAGGGATTTATCTGCATGGCGTTTTCATGCTCTGCCTGTGCTTCCTCCCACTCTCCAAGGATGTGCTGGTATGTTAATTGGCTCCTCTTTAAATTGGCCCTTAAAGTGGTTGTAAGCCGTCACATATACCCAGTGAAGTAATCCACCTACATAAGTTGTACCTGTTTATCTGCTGCCCCCCTCTGAGGTGGATTAGGTGGATTACTTCACTGGGTATATGTGACGGTTTACAACCACTTTAAGGGCCAATTTAAAGAGGAGCCAATTAACATACCAGCAAATCCTTAGAGTGTGGGAGGAAGCACAGGCAGAGCATGCAAACGCCATGCAGATAAATCCCTGACCAGGATTTGAATTGGAGACTCTAGTGCTGAAAGGGACCATCCGTATGCTGATGACATTTCCTGGCTCATCGTGTTGCATCTGGTACATTTCCCCGGAGAAATTAGACTGCTGATGTGCCCATTATTCCCTTACCTCTGGTAAGCGGGTTATTTAAACGGTGGTGGACCACGGGTGTTGCATGATTATTGAGCTTCAATCCTCAGTTTCTCTGGCTTTTCATGGTTACCTTTCGTTTGGACTTTTATTTTATTGGACTCACTTTTTTTCACCATTTATGTCATAATTTTATTACAGCACCATTGTTATGTGCCCTCTCACTAAGGGATTATAATTTACATGTTTATATGTAATTTTGATGACTAGGTTTATACCGGTCTTCTCATATTTAGCACAATTGTTTTTGTTCTCTTTCCTATTGCTCCAGCTTGCTCCTGTGCCCCCCTACTGCTGGGCTCTGATCACTGACATCACATTTCTGAGCCCATTGTGGGAGCTGTAGTATTCTGACTATGGACTACATCTTCCAGAAAGCCATCCGCTCCATGGGAGAATTGTGGAAGAGACTTTAAAGGGATCTGATGACCAGGCCCATGCTCTCTTGCTTCCTGGATCCCATCGCATGAGCACCATCTTGCTGCTGTGTGTGGAGATTGCGGCCTACCACGCGGTACACAGCCTACAGCTCCAGCCCCAGAGAGTCCAGACACTGCCATTGCCCTCTTGCTGAAGGATGTCCTGCAGCAGAGCTAAACACCGTGGGAACGGGCGGTTCACTGAGTCAGCAGACTGATCGCCACCTCTGCCCATCTGCAGCAAGAATGATCATTTGATCGTCCCTCTGGGAGGCTGCCGAGTTCTATCAGGATTGGTGAGGGGGCCTTTGCCCACAGATCCCATTGCCTTTCATAAGTACTACACTCTGAACACTGTGTACAGACAGCATTCCCTTGGATTACATGGCATTGCTATAAGACAGAACCAGCTATCTTGTCCTGTTCATCGTCACTTTGCTACATTATGTTTCAATGGTTTTTATTAAGGTTTTACAATACAAGGTACAAAAACTCAGCTTTGCAAAGCGCAGTAAGCAACATATTTAGGGAGTCATACATTGCATATTTTAAGAGACTTGGGGAACCTACCCTGTAAGGCATACATGGACCATTATCGTTGCCTGATGTGGGCTGTAGCCCATCTGTTCGATAAAATAAAATACATGTGCCCACTTTGCTACATTAAGGAATTCTGGTTCTATGAGCTCCAACTTGCATATGAAGACAGTGCAAGGCCCTGCTTTTAGGACATTATTGTTTATTGCTCCTAAAGGGGACACTTTACTGGTAACTATAGTACGTTATCTCTCATTAGGATTAAAGGTATTATAGGCCGGCCCAGGGTTCTTCTTAAAGCAGAAACATTTCCTTATATCCACCAATAGCTTGTCAGGGCCCGGACTGGCGGCTAGTGAGGACACAGGAGGTGGATCCTCTGTGCCAGAGAGGCGAAGGCACGGGTCGCACTGGAGGACCGGTTCTAAGCAGCTACCGGTTTTCACCAGAGCCCGCCGCAAGGCGGGATGGACTTGCTGCGGCGGTAGCAACCAGGTCGTGTCCCCCAGTAGCGGCTCGACTTTTCTGGCAGCTGAGATAGGCACGGTACACTGGGACTAGGCAGAGGCAAGGTCAGACGTAGCGGAAGGTCAGGGCAGGCGGCAATGGTACGTAGTCAGGGGCAACGGCAGAAGGTCAGATACACTGGAAAGGCAAGTACAAAACGCATTCTCAGGGCACTAAGGCAACAAGATCCGGCAAGGACAGGAAGGGGGAGTGGGTTTTTAAGTGTTTTTGAGTGTGACACAGTAATTGGACCAGGCACCAATCAATGGTGCACTGGCCCTTTAAATTTAAGACGACCGGCGCACGCGCGCCCTAGAGAGCAGCGGGACCGCGCGCGCCGGGACGGAGCAGGAGGAGGAGGCCGGTGAGCAGGATGGGATGCGATCCGCGGGCGGACAGGTGCCGCCGCATGGATCGCATCCCCGCCAGCATCAGAGCAGCGCTCACGGTCAGAGGAGCCGACCGGAGCGCTGCAGGGGGACAGACGCCGCGGGCGCTCCGGGATGGATGGGACACCCGGAGCGCTCGGCGTTACATAGCTTTCTCAAGGTATCCAATTGTGATTGTGTATATGGTTATCATTCACTTATAATTACTAACTGTTACTGCTGCAAGCATTATTTCAACCTAGTCTTGGCTGTAACCAGGACTTGGCTGATGAATCCTTTATTTAAATCTCTCTTCTTGAGTAAGTAAAAATCAGATTGTTTAACCTACTTGTTTTGTGTCCGTGTGTCATTTTTTTTTTTTTTATTATTTTTTATTAGAGATTTTTCAAAGTACAAAGTAAAGTACAAAATAGTACTGAGAATACACCATAAGCAACAGGTGACTCAAACATACAATACGCATAGTAATGGGTTGGGTCAAACGGGGGTATAATAATACATGAGTTGAGTGAGCACATATTATACCCTTGGGAGAGCGACATAGTGTACTCCAGAGAAGCAATAATAGTAACAAGAAAGTGAGAAGGGAGAGAAAAAAAAAAAGGGGGGGGGGAGGGGGTAATGGATGGATAATCATAGGATGTACATTAAACATTTCCAAACAAGTACAGGTATCGTTTGAATGCTGCTGCTATCATAAGTAATACGGTACCGAAGACATTTATTTTTTATTCTACTTTGCATCAAACCATTCTGCCCATATTTTCCATTGAGTGTCAAACCTTGCCTCTCTGCCATCTCTATTTGCTAACAAAACTTCGAAGGTATAGTTATTTTGTGTAATTTCAAGAACTTCCGAAATGTTGGGGACCTTGTTAGATTTCCAATTTCTAGTTATCAATGATCTAGCTGCTAACAGGAGATGTGTAACTACAATTCGCGGGCAAGGGGGGAATTTTTCAATGCCTAGGTTTAGCAGTGCCAATTCAGGATTGGGCGGTGTTAGGATTCCTGTAATGCGTGAAATACATCTAAATACATTTCTCCAGAAGCTGGTAAGGTGTTTGCAGAGCCAGAACACATGCATGATGTTACCCACAGCACCACATTCCCTCCAGCACCGCGGAGAGTTAGAGGAAGAAAATTTTGACATTCTATATGGAGTTAGGTACCATCTCTGAGCAATTTTTTGAGTAAGTTCCCAGTGGTTTACGCATCTGGAAGCTTTGTATGTAATTCCAAATGCATATTTCCATTGGTTCGGCGTAAAGGTTTTACCCAAGTCTAATTCCCATTTGTGGTGAGGAGGGGAGACAGTGAAGTCCAATTTGTTTTGGAAGGGAGTGTACAAAAGGGAAATCCCTTTAGGGGATGAGAGCTCCTTAATGTAGAATTTCCATAGGTTATCTTGGATAGGTATGTGATGGGACTTTATTGACTTTAGGAAGTGAGAGGCCTGGATATATTTAAAGCGGTCGGTAGGTGGAAGGTCAAATTCCGCTGAAAGTGAGTCAAATGATTTAAGTGTGTCGTTACTGTATAGATCGGCTATCCAGGAGATGCCTCTGCCATGCCAATCAGAGTAGGTAGTGTGTGGGATTGCGTGTGTCAGAATCTCAATGGGGATAGGGATAGTTATTGTACTGGGGGACTTGGATGCCAAGTCGCACAGGTCTCTCCAAGCCATTAAGGAAGCTTGAAGTGTTAGTGGGAACTGGCGTAGGGAGAAAGGTTTCCATACGTCAAGAATTAGAAGATTGCGCAGATTTAGAGTTGGGCTAAGGGCTTGTTCGATGTTACACCAGAGGATGTCGAAGGATGGGGATATCCAATGCCTGAGTTGGGTAAGTATGGCTGCCCGAAAATAGTCCTTAATGTCAATGAGACCCATCCCCCCCCACTGATCTATGTTTAATTAAAAGGGATTTGGAGCATCTTGGTCGTTTAGAACCCCAGATATAATGTTTGAGAATGGAATTTAAGGATTTGAGGTGGCTGTTTTTCAGTGGGATGGGTAGTGTTCGGAAGACATACAAAATCTGTGGGAGTAGGAGCATTTTGAAGGAGGCCAGACGGCCCGACCAGGTTAGTTCGACCTTGGATAGTCGGCTTGTCTCCTTGGTCATTTTGTCTATTAAAGGGATATAGTTAGCATCTGCAAGTTTAGAGGGGTCTGCAGTGATTTGGAGTCCTAAGTAAGGTATACTGGATGTGTTCCAGGAGTAGGGAAAGGAATTTTGCAGATGGGATTGGAGGCAAGGGGAGAGGTGTAAGCCTAGTACGAGAGATTTCGTAAAATTTACCTTATAGTAAGATATTTGGCTAAATTTGTTAAGAATGTTGTGTGCCTGCAGTAGAGATGTCTGTGGCGAGGTCAAGAAGAGGATGATGTCATCCGCAAAAAGGCTTATATTATGTGATCTACCTAGGAACGTGAAGCCTGGCGTACCAGGGTGAGCTCTGATTTTTTCGGCTAGGGGCTCTATAAGGAGATTAAAAATTGATGGGGACAGGGGGCACCCCTGTCTAGTACCATTGGTTATACAAAAGGGGAGGGACAACATATTAGAAGTGTAGACCTACGCACCTGGGGAGGAATAAAGAGCCAAAATAGCCGATAATATATGACCGGAGAACCCAAATTTCCTCAGGACCTGAGTCATGTAGCCCCAATGTACCCTGTCGAACGCCTTCTCCGCGTCCAAAGAGAGTAGCAGAGAAGGCGTCCGACTGGATGTAGCACAATGCACAATGTCTATGACTCTTCTAGTGGCATCTGATGTCTGCCTGCCTGAGGTGAACCCTGTTTGGTCGGGTTTGATCAGAGTTGGCAGGATGGGGAGCAACCTGTGGGCTAAGATAAGGTACTGTCGCCTCTTTTCTCCACCTATAACCCAGGGCTATTACAGTAACTTCCTTCAACGTCCGCGGCCTAAACCACCCGGCTAAACGCGCCTCAGTCTGGAAAGAAGCCCTTAAACTACATACTGACATTTTGTGCTTACAGGAAACGCATTGGACACCTTTTAATACCCCCTCCTTTCATCATAACAAATTTCCACACATACTCAAGGCCTCAGCCTCCAAAAAACAAAAAGGGGTTCTCATTGCCATAAAAGACTCTGTGACTTTCTCCCTCCAAGAGACAATCATTGATCCTGATGGCAGATACCTGATCCTAGTGGGAGTATTCAATAACCACCCCTACACAATAGTTAATCTCTACGCGCCCAATACTCATCAACTACGCTTTTTGAAAAAGCTTTTTTGCTAAATCAACGCGGTGAAACGGGGTGCTCTGATAATGTGTGGAGATTATAACTTAACGGTTGACTTTGCGATGGATACCACTTCTAAGTCAAAACGCCCCCAACTGGCCCTTCAATCCTTGCTCCATGCTGAGGAAATGTACGACTCCTGGCGATGCCAACACTCGAATTATTCCTGCGTGACCTGTCCTCGAGGTCTGCGACTTTAGCTTTGAGCCAGGCCACCTCATCTGACTGATCATTGTGGGAATCCACCAGAGAGTTATAAGAGGATGCATATTCATCCATCTTTTTTCCACATGGTCAATCCTACCTCCCAGTTCTCCCACCTCAGCTTTGAAGTTTTTCATGCATTCCATCATGTCTGAATGCAGAGAACTACGCAAAGAAATCAGCATGTCTTTTAAAGTTGTATCTGAGATGGGCTGGTTAGTGGTAGGGAAAGCGTTAATGGTGTCAGCCAGCTCCCTCGTGTCATCCAGTGAACTCTGGTGTGCACTCACCTTAGTGCTTTGAGGAGCAGCAGATAAGCGGGGCTTTGACTTCACAGGGCTGCAGGAGAGAGGTGTTGAGACAGCCGGAGAGTGCCAGAGTGATCCGTCCCTTGAGACAGGGCTTGGTGTGGCAGAGGAGGATCCGAGTGTGGAGGTCGGGGAACAGCCGCCGGCGCCATCTTGGTGCGCGCCGCTGCTCTTAGGGGAGAAGAAATCCTCCAGTTTTGCCGGGTGAGCGGCGGGTTTCCTCTTTTTAGCCATCCCCGGATGTCGAGCGGGACAGCAGCTACTCGGTGAGGCTGGTGGGGTCGGTCTCAAGTGCCTCAGATTGCTGAGATTCCTGTCGCTGGAGCGGAGCTCTCAGTTCAGCCGTCCATGCAGTTGCGCGGTAGCCACACCCCCTGTCCGTTTGTCATTTAAAGGTATACACAGCATGTCTGAACCTAGAGTGTGAGAGGGGCTGGAGAGTTCAAAGGGTCATGGCTGCACAGGAGAACATGCATTACCAAGAAATCCCCTAGGGGGCAGTGCCACAATAGACTGGTTAGGACAGCACATGATACTCCAGGTGCAAAGCAGATAACAGGGATCACCCAATCTCCAATATAGAAACAAAAAGAGTCAAATCTGTGTCAGCTTGTATATTAATTAACAAAGTTACAAACTTATCAAGATGACAGTTTCGAACCTGTGAAGGATCCTAATAAACTACACTTCATATTTACCATAGACTGACTTGCATACACTAGACTATTGTCCAATGTCATCAACATATAGATCCTACTATAGGAAATTGGTGAGTACATTAACCTTAATGGCATTTTTAATAGTTCTTAATGTTCACATTATAGTACGGTAGTCGCAAGATGGCAAAGGGATTAATTAGCCATTCACCCAGGCCAAAGATCAATAAACAAGTTATTTACTTTAATAGTTTCCTCTCCATACCACAGAATGCATGGTCTATTTTGAGTACAAAGCAGACTGGTAATTCCACTATTTTAAGGCCCTCCCATCCCAGATCAAACCAGCACTGTGAATAAGTGCCTGTTAACACGTATCTCTGTTTGTTCAGCTTTGCAATGGTCCAGGCTGTGAAATGTCTTTCAAACTCAGTCTATTCCCTTAATTACGACATCCTAAATGAGCAAATAACTTGAACCGTTCATTTTCCCAGTCCACCTCTTATTCAGAAATTACATTCTTTGAACATATAAACACTTCTAAATAATCTATGCTTAATGTACTTGTTGAAGGTAATGTATTGATTTTTAATCTCTGGGTCTTTGGAACATCTGTTTTATGTTTAATGGTATACGGTAATTTTTGATCGTTGCTATTTTTAAATTACAATCGGCAATCACAGCAACTAGAAATGTCCATGGCTCATCAATCTGTGACTGGCTTGAGGATCTCTCCATTTGTTATGTAGGAGAGGGGTTTATAGGTTGATTTAACAATTTTTTTATATGATATTTAATAATTTTCCTGCATTTCCAACCTTTTCAAATAAATGTGGTTTCCAATTATGATGACAAAATGGAATTATTAAAAAAATCTGATATTATATCACTTCCCTGCTCTCCTGAATTTGCTGCCAAGAATTAAAGGTGATGGAGATTAGAAAAGTGGGAGTGTTTTTTCCCCAAGCATGGTCATATAAGGAGTTGATTTGGAACACAAGGTGCCCAGAGTGCTGTATCAAAGCTTATCAAAGTCACATTGATACAAATTGTTGCGTAAAGGAACTATATTGTTCATAAACAAAACTGGTTTGCATTTAATTTAGATTTCAATTCTAAATGACTGACATGTACTTACAAACCTCCGACTTACAAACGACTCCTACTTACAAACGGAAGGAGACAACAGGAAGTGAGAGGAAATCTACCCCTAGGAAAGGAAATTCTCTCCTGTAAAGCTGTGTACACACAATAGGTTTTACTGATGAAAACAGTCCAATGGACTGTTTTCATCGGACAAACCGATCGTGTATGGGCCCCATCGGTCTTTTTTCCATCGGTGTGAAAAAATAGAACATGTTTTAAATTTATCCGATGGTTAAAAAACCAATAGCAAATTACTATCGTCTGTGGGGAACTCCATCGGATTAAAAACCCACGCATGCTCAGAATCCAGTCAACGCATGCTCAGAAGCATTGAACGTAATTTTTCTCGGCTCATCGGAGTGTTTTACGTCACCGCGTTTGGAACGGTCGGTTTTTAGACTGATGGTGTGTAGGCAAGACTGATGGAAGTCAGCTTCATCGGTTTTTCGATGGAAAAATCCATTGGTTTATAAACCATAGAAAAACCGATCGTGTGTATGAGGCTTAAGAGTTAATATGGGAAAAAGGTGTCTCCTCTCCACTGATGCTTTATTACCAATCCTTGTTTCCTTACTAACCCAGATTTTTCAAAATCCAATTGTCATTGGGACAGAAAGTGAGGTGAAATCTTCTGAACTGGGGCACAGATAGCAAAACAAATGTTACAGGGGTGATACCCCTTCCCTTGTTTTCCAAAAAGCTTAAAAATAGTTTTTTGGCTGGAGCTACACTTAAAAAAATTTACCTGTTCCGACTTACAAACAGATTCAACTTAAGAACAAGCCTACAGTCCCTATCTTGTTTGTAACCCAGGGACCACCTGTAGTTTACTGAAGCACCATGGATCATAAACATTAGCCTTTAAAAAATACTTGTTTTCGTATTTTTTATCCTTTGCTGCATCTTTTTGCAGTCACTTATTATCTACTTGCATGCCATTGGAGAGATGGCTGTATATAATTTCTCAGGAACGGGGTACCTGATGGAGACAACAGTGAACAATTTCTGCATAATGTGTGTTTGACATCTGTAGTTTCTGTTAAAGTGATAATAAACCAAATGATTAAATACTCATATACAGTGGGGAAAATTATTAATTGATCCCCTGCAGATTTTGTAAGTTTTCCCACTTACAAAGAAATGAATAGCTTTTATCATAGGTGTATTTTAAATAATAGAGACAGAACATCAACCAAAAATCCATAAAAAAAAACACAGAAAACAAATGCTATAAATTAAGTTGCAGTTCAGTGAATAAAATAAGTATTTGATCCCCAAGCAAAACATGACTTAGTATTTGGTGGAGAAACCCTTGTTGACAAACACAGAGGTAAGACGTTTCTTGTAGATGGTGACCAGGTTTGCACACATCTCAGGAGGGATTTTAGTCCACTCTTCTTTTCAGATCTTCTCTGAATCCTTACGGTTTCTTGGCAACTCGAAGTTTCAGCTCCCTCCATAATTTTTCTATAGGGTTAAGGTCTGGAGACTGGTTAGGCCACTCCATGACCTTAATGTGATTCTTCTTAAACCACTCCTTTGTTGCCTTGGCGGTATGTTTTGTTTGGGTCATTGTCATGCTGGAAGACCCATCCATGACCCATCTTCAGTGTTCTGCTTGAGGGAAGAAGGTTCTCATCCAAGATTGTAAAATACATGGCGCAGTCCATTGGCCCCTCAATGCAGAAAAGTCGGCCTGTACCTTTAGCAGAGAAACAGCCCTAAAACATCATGTTTCCATCTCTGTGCTTAACTGTAGGGATGGTGTTCTTAGGGTCATAGTCAACATTTTTCCTCCTCCAAACACGGCGAGCCAAGTTAATGCCAAAGAGCTCAGATTTGGTCTTATCTGACCACATAACTTTCTCTAAATCCTAGTCTGGATCATTTAGATGTTCATTGGCATGACTGTACATATGCCTTCTTGAGGAGAGGGACTGATTGGAGGAAGAAAAATGCTGACTATGACCCTAATGCGTTTTTCGTTTTTCATGCCATTTTATAAACCAACGTTTTTCACGTCGTTTTTTCATGTTTCCTCTCAAGCCTGTCTTGCGTACACACGATCATTTAAAAAAACGTTCAAGCAAAGCGCAGTGACGTACAACACGTACGACGGCACTATAAAGGGGAAGTTCCGTTCTAATGACGCCACCCTTTGGGACGCTTTTGCTAATTTCGTGTTACTGCGTGTTAGTAAAAGTTTGGTGAGAGACGATTCGCGCTTTTCAGTCTTCGTGCTTTGAAGATCGTTTTGTGGAGTTCAGTTTGTGCCTGTGGATTCATATCTGTCTTGCAGTGCTTGTAGTCAGTTCGTATCTGTTTATTCAGTGCGTTCTTGTCTGCTCGTTCCTGTTTTTCAGCTTGTTCTTCATAGGCCTTGCTGTTCTTCCGTTCGTTCTTCTAGTTCGTTCTGAGCTGCTGACCGTTATCTAGCCATGTTGCGGCTACGTACTCGTCGTAGAGTTCGTGCTGTAGTTGGTGCCGGGGTTCTTGCTGTATCCCGACTCCAGGCCATGAACAGGGTGAGGAGGAGTTCATGGACCAAGAATTGGTTGCTCCAGCGGCACCAGTTCTGTCATATGCCTTTGTTGTGGGAGATCAGGGAGAATAATCCTGAGGACTACAGGAATTTTCTCCGGATGTCTGACCCCGTATTTCAGCATCTGTTGGCTTTGGTGTCCCCCTACATTACCAGGCAGGACACCGTTATGCGTGAAGCCATCAGTGCTGAGCAGAGGCTCATTGCCACGTTGCGATACCTGGCGACTGGGAGAAGCCTGCAGGACCTAAAGTTCTCCACAGGTACTGTATATCCCCCCAGGCTCTGGGTATCATTATACCAGAGACGTGTTCTGCCATCCTTCAAGTTTTGCAGGAGGACTATATTAAGGTAAGTGTTCTTATTTCAAACCTCACATTGTATGTATTTCTTTGTTAATATTTTTTTGGGGGTTTATTAGCAGTCCCTAATTCCCATGATTCTTAGCTGCAGGGAATGTCCCCTTTCTCCACATGGTTATTTATTTTTGGGAATGTTTTTTTAGGCCTACATTTAAATTTGTCTTACCTAACCTCTCCAGCATGCTATCCTGGGGCCATACCCACCTTGCCTAGTCATTTCCATGTATTTTAATCTATGCTCCATCGTAGTGCTTTACCCTAAACGCACCCTAAAGATTGCCTAGGAATGTTACATTTTTTAAAAATTCATACAGAGTGCTACAGTCTTCATTTGTGATCTCCCCAACTCATCTTCAACCCCCCCCCAGTTTTTATTTTGGGTTTGTTTTTGGTTTGTTGTTGCTTACTAATAATGTTTTAATTTTTCTGTTTCTCCCAATGTTGGCCAGGAATGGTTTTCTTAAATCTGCTTTCAATGTTTCTGTCTCAAAGTATTGATTTATTTTTAATTTAATTCCACAGTTCCCTTCTACGCCACATGAATGGCAGAATGTGGCATCTGAGTTTGCCCAACGATGGAACTTTCCGAACTGTGGAGGGGCCATCGACGGCAAACATGTTCGGGTCGTCCCACCACCCCATTCGGGATCCTTTTATTATAATTATAAGGGGTTCCACAGCATCGTCATGATGGCAGTGGTGTCGGCCACCTACGAATTCCTCTATGTGGACGTTGGCAAGAATGGCAGGATGTCTGATGGAGGAGTCTTTGCACAGACAGAGTTTGGGGAACGGCTCCTTTTGGATCAGCTGGCCTTGCCACCAGCAGAGCAGAATGTGGAGGGACTCCCATTTGTCTTTGTGGCGGATGAGGCGTTTGGCCTGGGTCCCCATTTGATGAGGCCATTCCCGCAACGCACCCTCACCCCTAAGAGGAGGGTGTTCAACTATCGGCTGGCCAGAGCAAGAAGGGTGGTGGAAAATGCCTTTGGCATCATGGCCAGCCGATTCCGCCTGTTCCTCACCTCCATCCACCTTGCCCCTTACAAATGGAACCATGTTGTAATGGCTTGTTGTGTGCTCCATAATTTTCTCAGGGTGCATTCAACCAATTATCTGACTTTGACTGGGCCTGAGGACTCATTATTGGAAGTAGAAAATTTAGTGGCCCTGGAAGCTGGCCGTCCAGGCTTGGCCCCCCAAACCGGACGTGAGGTCCGTCAACAATATGTTGATTATTTTGTGGGTAGGGGGGCCATTGATATGCCTGATGAATTTTAACATTATTATTTGTAAAAATAAAACCTTTTTTTGAGAAAATATTGTTTTGGTGTTTTCATTTAATATTCTTTTAGATTTCTCGTAGGTTTACCTAGTGCACTTGTAGTGCCATGTGTATTTTGCATTCTTAATTAGCCTTCATTGTCAGTGTAAACACAAAACATTGATTAGTTCACTTTGCACAATATTTACATAATGAAGCCACAAATTCTTGTTAAGAAAATACCTTTTTTTATTTTTTTGGAGGAAACTTCCTTTTAAATGTAGATGTCCTAAAATATTTTTGGGGTTAAAACGCATGAACAGCCATGCATAAATAAAAAAATATATATATATATTGTGAAAATGTAAACATGTACTATTCATTAACTACTTCCTTACTGGGCACATATACCCCCTTCCTGCCCAGGCGAAATTTCAGCTTTCAGCACTGTCACGCTTTGAATGACAATTGCGCGGTCGTGCGACGTGGCTCCCAAACAAAATTGGCGTCCTTTTTTTCGCACAAATAGAGCTTTCTTTTGGTGGTATTTGATCACCTCGGCGGTTTTTATTTTTTGCGCTATAAACAAAGATAGAGCGACAATTTTGAAAAAAAAGCAATATTTTTTGATTTTTGCTATAATAAATATCCCAATTTTTTGGGATTTTTTTTATTTTTCCTCAGTTTAGGCCGATACGTATTCTTCTACATATTTTTGGTTAAAAAAATCGCAAGCGGCGTTTGTTGATTGGTTTGCGCAAAAGTTATAGCGTTTACAAAATAGGGGGTAGTTTTATGGCATTTTTATAATTTTTTACTAGTAATGGCGGCGATCAGTGATTTTTTACGTGACTGCGACATTATGGCGGACACATCGGACACTTTTGACACTATTTTGGGACCATTCACATTTATACAGCGATTAGTGCTATAAAAATGCACTGATTACTGTATAAATGTGACTGGCAGGGAAGGGGTTAACACTAGGGGGCGAGGAAGGGGTTAAATGTGTGCCCTATAGTGATTACTACTGTGTAGGGGAGGGGACTGACTGGGGGAGGTGACCGATCTGTGTCCCTATGTACAAGGGACACAGCATCGGTCCCCTCTCCCTGACAGGACATGGATCTGTGTGTTTACACACACAGATCCATGTCCTTGTCTGTGTAACCGCCGATTGCGGGTGCCTGGCGGACATCACGGCCGCCAGGCGCGCGCATCGGCATTGCAGTGACGTGCCGGGTACGTGCGCGCGCCGCCGGTTTTTCGCTTGCGCGCCCCCCAGTGGCCAAATTAGCGGAGGCCGTATAAACACGGCCTCCCGGCATGTAACAACCACCTCGCAGCTGTATATAGTCGTACGGCGGGCGCGAGGTGGTTAAAGCTTAAAAGAAAAACAAACCTGCCAAAACACAGCAAGTTCAACGTTCTTTTGTGTTAAAACATTATACACGCCCAAGCACAGCCATGATTTTTTGTAGCTTTTCCTCAACCCGCTTGGTATTTTGCCTGATCTCTATCAAGTCTCCCTTTATTTTTTCAAGGTCACGACAGCAGACCATGAGGTATTGGATCAGGATCTGGGCACTGTGATGTGTAAATTTTTCGGGGTCTCCGGCCAGAACTGCACCTAAATAAAAATAAATAAAGTAGTATAGAATATGTAGGCCTACATCTATTAACCTGCATCTGTCTGGTTTGACACTGACCTGTTGTGGTGCCACTTTCCACTTCCACAACTTCACGTTCCTCTCCATCATGTGATTCTGGGGCTATTGTTGAAGATGTTGGATTTTTAGGCTCATCTGACGTAGCTTTTTGAAGCCCTATGGAGATTGCAATAAAAGGTATAGTTTCATTAGTAACTAATAATTTTTTGGCCACAAAAATACATGAAAAATAGATTTGTAAAGATTATTTGGAAGTGTGGTCCATTTTTAAATGTACCCCCAGTGACAACCGGAACACATGATTGGATACATAGCCAAAACCAGAGCATATACTTTTTGAAACAAGGTTTGACACATTGTAACACCCCAAAGTATATACACAGAATCACCTGTGTGTGACACCCTAAAAATTTAGGGGTTTTGTCCCACACTTGTACTACTGCGTTCAGATGTTTAAGCAGCTGCTGAGCATTCTCTCCATTAACATTACAATGCATACCCTTATTTAAAAAAAAAAAAATGTCTTTTGGATTATAAAAATAAAGCAAATTGTTTACCAAATTTGCTCCCCAAAAAAAAATAAAAAATTTGGGTGTTCACACTGGATGATCCAAAAACATCGTTTTAGGAACTGTACGGAGAAAGAGGTTTACTACGTCCGTTTAGTGTGCGGACGAACATGAAAGTTGGTATCTTTCACTGTACTATATCAAAGTCAAATATACACGACAATACAAGTAAATAATCTTTAGCAGGGAAAATGAAGAAAAAGTACTTACTTTTTCCTAAAACTTTCTTGATTCTTTTGTATTGGTCGGGCTCCCGCAACTTCAGATCAGACCATCGTTTTCTGAGCTGTTCCTTCGTTCTGCACACCCCGAATTTTTGGTGAAGAGTTTTGACCACTTTGCCCATAATTTTTGTCTTGACAAGATTAGGCCTTTCATACGGCCCATGCTTGGCATCATAATCCTCCCTCCTCAAAATGGCGACCATCTCCACCATTTCCTCGAATGACATGTTGGATGCCTTATATCCCCTGGATCGGGATCTGGGCTCCTCTGGAATTTCCTCCTCTGTAGAGGTAATCTCAGCCACCTGTGTCTCCGCCATGTTGTTAAGCACTACGACGAGCGAGAAGGGGCGGGGAAAGTACAATCTCGAACGTCAGGGGCGGGGAAAGCGTGCGGAGTTTCACGCATGCACAGTGTATATCAAGTGAAGATCCCTGTGTCGAAAATACGTTCATTTGGCGGGAGAGGGAGTTAGCAACGAACGTGTTGACTAAGGTACATAACATTTTAAGGATTTGGGTTTCATCAGAGGAGGAGATTTTGGGCTTGAAAATCTGTCAAAAATGCTGATTTGATGAATGTTGCCTGAAACATATGTATTTTCTTGTTTCTTGATTTTACAGAGAGAATGAATAGTTTCAAAAACCCAGGGGGAGTTCATTGATAAATGGAAAGAACTCTCTATCCTTTGGCAGACAAAAAGTGGTGTAAATAAAAATAAAGTGGCCAGGACAGCAGCACTGGAGAGCCTGCTTGCATTTGTGCAAACACAGATACCCACAACAACTCTCCAAGATGTGAAAACCAAAATTGCTACCATCAGGGGGGACATACAGGACCCAGAGGAATATGGTCCTGAAGTCCCAGAGGTCAGGTGCTGCAGCAGATAAGGTTTATAAACCCAGTCTGTGGTACTACAGCAAGTTATCTTTCCTGGATGACCAGCTGGAAGTACGGGAATCTCTGTCCACCCTTCCCCCCAGAGGTCAATCCAGCCTTCCTTGTAGCCAGCCCTCCAGCCTTCCTTGCAGCCAGCCCTCCAGCCTTCCTGGCAACCCTGCTCTGGCTTCCTCTGAGGATCAAGATGAGGTCCTTGAGGAGGCAGATTTGGATATATGGAGCCAGGTAAAGTATTGATATCTACATTTATATGTTACAAAAGTGATGATTTTAAATTGATGTTAGTATTGTTAGGTATTTAATGTTCTAAAAAAATTGGATTTAAAGAGCAAGATACAGTAGTGGTCAAATTTGATGGGGACAAGGCAACAATATCAGGAGGTGGAATCTATGCAAATTTAATACCTTTTGACATTCAATTAAAAAATGTCTGGAGGTGAACAATGTCTGTGAATGATGGTGGCAAAAATTAAAGAATGTCCCTTTCTTTTTTTACAGCCAGAGCAGAGCCAGGAAGAGGGTGATGTTGGGGACCAGGAGGAGGCAGGGCCCAGTGGCACCCAGGAGGAGGCTGGGCCCAGCACAAGAGCCCAGATGCCTCCCCTGATAATGAAACAACGAGGGCCAAGGAGAGCTAGGCAGGTGGAGGAGGAAACAAGAGCCTTCCTAAAAGAGGCTACTGTGGCCCTCAGAGAGGCACCCTCTGCTGAGGAGGGCTTTGCCGCAGTCCTGGCCCATAAGTTAGGCCAAATGGACTTGCGGCAAAAGCTATATAGTGAGAACCTTCTGCTGAAGGTCATTAACAAGGGGTTGCTCGGTGAACTGACCAAGTTCACCGACATCACTGAGGTTGTCCCTACTCCTCCACCTCCTCCTCCTCCTACTACTACTCCTCCTGCCACCTCCTCTCCTCCTGATCCCCAGCCTCCGAGGAAGCAAGCAACAAAGGCTGCAGGGAATGCTGCAGGGAAGGCTGCAGAGAAGGCTGGAGAGAAGGCTACAAGGAAGAGGAAAAAATAATGCCTGCTGTAGTACCACAGACTGGGGACATATATGACTTATCTGCTGCTGTTCCTGACCTCTGGGAGTTCAAGCCAAGATTGGGCTCCTTTTTTTTTTTATTAAATAGTTTGTTTTTGACATCTTGGATGGTTGTTGTGGGGTCCAAAGGATGCACAAATGCAAGCAGGCTCCCCAGTGCTGCCTTCCCCTTTAATTTGTAATGTACCTAAATAAAGGATTCTTTTTTTTGGCTTCAAATACTTGACTATGTGATTTGTATTTCAAAAGAGACTTTGCTAGAGAGTAGGCAGGGACATTTCAAATAATATAATTGTTATTAACAAGGGACACAAACCTCCTTGAGGCAAAATTAGACAAATTTTGAAGGTTGATGTGGTAACTTTACACACCAATAGTTTTAGCAAAATCCAAGAAAAAAAAAAATGCCTAGATATATCAAAGAAGCCCAAAAAAAATAATAAAGCTAACTTAATTACTAAAATAAAAAATAAAAAACAAAAAATTATAAATAAAAATAATTGTGATCTTTACATTTATTTATGAATTAATGAGGGAGATGTGGCTTCAAAAGAATATTTTACAATCATTAGATCAATTAGGAATTACTTAAGAAACAAGTTTGGCATAACTCTCAATGTCATTAGCAAAAGAAGGTAATTATTTAAGCATTATCAAAAGAAGAACGAAATGCGCAGCATTAAAACGATGCTATTAATTCCACCGTGACGAATGTGCCATCTCCATTTCCAACGCTAGCTTTACCAAAACGTGCGCTCCCGTCTCATACTTGAATCTGAGCATGCGCATTTTTTTCTCCTCGTGAAAGCATACACACTATCGTTTTTCACGTCGTTAAAAAAACGACATGAAAAACGACGTGAAAAAATAGAGCATGTTCGAAATTTTTAATGCCCATTTTTCACGTCGTTAAAAATGCTCTGGAGCATACACACGATCGGTTTTAATGCCCATTTTTAAAAATGGCATTTTTAACGGCATGAAAAACGATCGTGTGTATGGGGCATAAGAACACCATCCCTACAGTCAAGCATGGACGTGGAAACATTATGCTTTGGGGCTGTTTCTATGCTAAAAGTACAGATCGACTTTGCCGCATTGAGGGGCCAATGTATGGGGCCATGTATTGTAAAATCTTGGATGAGAACCTTCTTCCCTCAGCCAGAACACTGAAGATGGGTCGTGGATGAGTCTTCCAGCATGACAATGACCCAAAACATACTGCCAAGGCAACAAAGGAGTGGCACAAGAAGAAGCACATTAAGGTCATGGAGTGGCCTAGCCAGTCTCCAGACCTTAATCCTGTAGAAAATTTATGGAGGGAGCTGAAACTTCGAGTTGCCAAGCGACAGCCAAGAAACCTTAAAGAGGCTCTTCATTAATATTTTCAACTTTCCATCTATTAAATCTTCTGCCCTTGTTGTTTTTGAACCTTGGATAGTAAAATATTTTTTTCTGCCAGTAAATACCTTATACAGCCCACTCCCTGTTTCTTGTCTGGTAATAATAAGCCTAGGCTAATGACATCATGCGCAGCTCTCTCTCTCTCGCTCTTGTGAGAGTTTGCCAGCAAGGGAGGGAGGATGAGTCGCAGGAGAACCAACCGGAGCTGCAGAGCTGGAGGGGGCTGGATGAGGGCGGAGATAACAGGAGACAGCAGAGATCCACAGAGATTCATCCAGAGAGGACAAATGTGCAGGCAAGCAGAGGTGTGAGTGTGTCTGTCTGTCTGTATATGTATGTGTGTCTGTCTTTATATATGTATGTATGTGTGTGTCTGTGTGCCTTTGTGCGTCTGTGTAAATCCAGGAAGTGAACAGGCAGCAGCTACAGTTGCCCACAGTTAAAATGGTTGCAGCTAGACTCAGTGGAGGGAGATTTCTGTATCATATTTGGCAAGTACGGAATCACAGCAGTAGTGTATTTAGGTTTTGTGCTGCCCTAGGCCTGACTAAACTTGTGCACCCTCTAATTTAAATATGACCCACCCCTTCCTGTCAAGGCCACACCCCTTTCTGTTTAAGACCCACCCTGAAATTTTTGAGTGGGGACACTAGTTCTTAGGACCTGGGGGAGGGGGGCAATGGATTCCCTTAATTTGCATAGATTTCCTCTCACTTTCTGGTGGCTATGGGGCAGGAAGTGAAGGGAAATCTCTGCAATGGGACAGGGATGGTAAAAAAAAAAAACTGACAGGGGCTATAACCCTCCCTTACTCTATCCAAAATTTTTTAAAAAAGTGTTGCCTATAGTTCTACTTTAAGCACAAATTTCAGGTAATTTTATGGAGAGGACTAAGAAGATATAACCATGCCAATGGTGCGGCAGAATACATATAGCACAGTGAGGAAGATTTGTGGTCCAGGCTGATATGAAAATTAGAAGCAGCTTGCATTACACTAACAGTGTAGCACAAGCTGGCAGGGACTCTTTCCATGCTGCCCCCCTGCAAAGTGCTGCCCTAGGACTGGGCCTTGTTGGCCTAGGCCAGGATCCAGCATTGAATCACAGTATATACTAAATAATATGTAAAGTGGTTGGAGGGAAGCCTCAGAATGGCAAAGATGTTTTTATTACAAATTAGATGAGATTCTGTCTCTATCATTTAAAATACACCCATGATAAAAAAATATAGAGCCTTCATTTCTTTGTATATTAGCAAACTTACAAAATATACAGGGGATCAAATAATTATTTTGCTCACTGTAAGCTTTAAAATGTTAAAATCTCATATAAGCTTTCACTTGGTAAAAGATTTATTCACTTACCAAGTATGCAGCTTCTTTATCTTTAATTCCTTACGGGAATGGAGTTTGGTCTCCCTACACTGTGTACATCAATAGACATACACAGCCGTGTATCCTAGGATGGCAAGGGACTCCCTAACTTCTCCCTCCTCCTCCCCTTTCCCTTCTTCAATCTAACAGATTGGCTCGGAACTGCACTGTATTTCAATAAATCATTCCTGTAAGGTCTGGATATTTAAGGGAAGCAGGAGTCAGCCACATTGCAATATTTACACTGCAAGCGCTGGGGTAAGAAATTGAATAAATAGTTTAACCACTTCCCGCCCGGTCAATAGCAGATTGACATCTGGGAAGTGGTTCAGTTATCCTGACTGGACGTCATATGACGTCCAGCAGGATAACAGCCGCCGCGCACCCGTGGGGGGTGCGCATCGCGGCGATTGGTTGTGCTGTGTGTCAGTCTGACACACCGCTACACCGATCTCCGACGGAGGCTCTGTACTACGTGATCAGCCATGTCCAGTCACGGCTGATCACGATGTAAACAGGAAGAGCCGTTGATTGGCTTTTCCTCACTCGCGTCTGACAGACGCGAGTAGAGGAGAGCCAGTCAGCGGCTCTCCTGACAGGGGGGGCTGCGCTGATTGTTTATCAGCACAGCGCCCCCACGGATGCCCACACTGGACCACCAGGGAAGCCGCCTGGATCACCAGGGAAGGGGGCAACATGTGGATGGCCAGGTATGTACCCCATGGCCATCCACATAAGAAAAAATATTCACAATAGATGCCAATCAGTGCCCACAAATGGGCACTGACTGGCATAATTATAGACAAGATAAAAAAAGTGATGCCCAGCAATACCACCCATCAGTATCATCAGTGCCACCCATCAGTGTCCATCAGTGCCACCTCTCAGTGCCCATCCATGCCCATCAGTGCCCACCTATCAGTGCCCATCAGTGCCCATCTGTGCCACCTATCAGTGCCACCCGTAAGTACCCATCAGTGCCACCCATAAGTACCCATCAGTGCCGCCTATGAGTGCCCATCAGTGCCGCCTATGAGTGCCCATCAGTGCCACATATCAGTGCCACCTATCGGTGCCCATCAGTGTCGCCTATCAGTGCCGCCTATCAGTGACCATCATCAGTGCCCATCGGTGCCACTTCATTGGTGCCACCTAATCGGTGCCGCCTTATCAGTGCCCATCAGTGCAGCCATATCAGTGCCCATTATTGAAGAATAAAACATACTTGTTAACAATTTTTTTTTACAGAAACAAAGAAAAACTAAATTTTGTTTCTAAATTTTCGGTCTTTTTTTATTTGTTGCGCAAAAAAATAAAAATCGCAGAGGTGATCAAATACCACTGAAAGCAAGCTCTATTTGTGGGAACAAAATGATAAAATAATTGTTTGGGTACAGTGTAGCATGACCGCGTAATTGTCATTCAAATTGCGACAGCGCTGAAAGCTGAAAATTGGCTTGGGCAGGAAGGTGCGTAAGTGCATGGTATTGAAGTGGTTAATGAGGAATGTTAAATTTTTTATTCATTGAGTTAAACAAAAAATTGTGAGGGTTTAACACTACTATAAGGCTGATTTAGACCTAGTTGACTTGTGCTCACAAAAAAATTCTAGACCAGACAGGAAGTCCACATACTGTATACAGTATGTTGTAGATACACTCGCGTTATTAGGTACACCTTGCTAGTGCCAGGTTGGACCCCCTTTTGCCTTCAGAACTGCCTTAATTATTTGTGGCATAGATTCAACAAGGTGTTGGAAACATTCCTCAGAGATTTTGGTCAATATTGACATGATAGAATCACACAATTGCTGCAGATTTGTTGACTGCACATCCATATTGCGAATCTCCAGTTCCACCACATCCCAAAGGTGCTCTTTTGGATTGGGATCTAGTTACTGTGGAGGCCATTGGAGTACAGTGAACTCATTGTCATGTTCAAGAAACCAGTGGTGAGATGATTTGAGCTTTGTGACATGGTGCATTATCCTGCTGGCAGTAGCCACCTGAGGATGGGTACACTGTAGTCATAAAGGGATGGACATGGTCAGTATCAATACTCAGATAGGCTGTTGCATTTAAATGATGCTCAATTGGTACTAAGGGGCCCAACGTGTGCCAAGAAAATATCCCCCACACCATTACACCACCACCACCAGCCTGAACTGTTGATACAAGGCAGGATGGATCCATGCTTTCATGTTTATGCCAAATTCTGACCCTACCATCTGAATGTCGCAGCTGAAATCAAGACTCATCAGACCAGGCAACTTTTTCCAATCTTCTATTGTCCAATTTTGGTGAGCCTGTGCGAATTGTAGCCTTCATTTCCCATTCTTAGCTGACAGAAGTGGCACCGAGTGTGGTCTTCTGCTGCTGTAACTCATCTGCTTGAAGGTTCAAAGCAGATGGTATTCAAGCTTCAAGAGATTATTTGAGTTACTGCTGCCTTTCTATCATCTCAAACCAGTCTGCCCATTCTCCTCTGACATCAACGAGACATTCATTGAATTTTTTCTCTTTTCTGGAGCAATCTCTGTAAACCCTAGAGATGGTTGTGTGAGGTGAGAGTGAGGTGGCAGAATGTGTTTGGGGTAGTTTAGTTTATTTTTTCCTTTTTGTATATTTGAAAGTTATTGGTGCACTGTCGCTTAAATTTATTTTTATTTTTTTCCTCTCTTTTCTGTTTTCTTTTTGTGAAAAATTTAAAATAATGAGGCACCTTTTTAGAAAAGACCAGGCCCAGGATAGTTGAAAGAAGCTTTTATGACTCGTAGGAGCCATTTAAAGCCATTACACTCTCAAACGTACCTTAACCTCGCCTTTCTCATTGCCTTCAATGCATTTAGTCAAAATGGCAATATTTTACCTATACTCATGCACTGAAACTTTGGGGAAATGAAAACCCTTGGCTTGCTCGCCCCTAATCAGGGGCGTAGGGGTAGAGGAGATTCAGCCTCAGGCACCCAAATGAGAATGATTAGGCAGCACATGTAGAAAATTATGGTTGTGAGCTAAAATTGGACTAACATTGGGAGTGGCTTAAGACTTACTCAGTGTGTACATGGTAACATATGCCACAGTACTGAGAGTCTAACAGGCATTTGCAAACCTCAAAGTGATATTAAAGGCAAGTTTATAAAACAAAAAAAGCAAAAATATTATACTTACATGCTCTGTGCAGTAGTTATTCACAGAGCAGCCCGATCCTTCTTTTCTCAGGTCTCTGCGCTCCTGGCCACTCCCTCTTGCCAAGTGCCCCAGAGCAAATAGCTTGCTATGGGGGTACCCAACCCCCCAATGAGGTGGGAGCAGTGGCATAGCGTGGGGGGGCCAGGGAGGTGGTTGCCCCGGGCGCAAAATTTAGAGGGGCGCAGTGGCAGGCGACAGGTTACCTGCAGCTCTTCTCCTGCGCTGTGCTGTCTAGGAGACTGTGAGCTCTTCCGCTTCACTATGAGAAAGAAGTTGTGGTGCAGTCCCAGCTTAGGCTCCAGCTGTGACACTGACACAGCAGTGAGTAAATGTACACTGAAGACCATCCATGATGATCCCAGGGATTGTGACCGTGTGGAGACTGGGGGGAAGGAGGAGGGAAGGTCAGTATAGGAATCAGGTAGGTCAGTGTAGTGATCAGTATAGCAATCAGATAGGTCAGTTTAGTGGTCAGTGTAGTAATCAGGTAGGTTAGTATAGTAATCAGGTAGGTCGGTGTAGGAGTCAGGTTGGTCAGTACTACTGTACTAGTGGAAGGGACTCAGAGAGTGCTAAAAATCTGCAGATTAGGGGGCGAAAATCTCTTGCCCTGCCCCGGGCGCTGACAACCCACGCTACCCCACTGGGTGGGAGAGTCCCTGGAGAGCTGAGGTTCTTGTCCACATTCCTGGATTGTGATGGGGGGCTGTTAGGGGGGGCTGGAGGTGCTGCACACAGAAGGTTTTTTACCTTCATGTATAAGATGCATGAAGGTAAAAAACAATGAGCCTTTAGAACCATTTCATCACAATAATTTGTAAAAATGAAACTAATTTATAACATATGATTTTCTTTGTACATCCTACCTTGAAAGCAGTGGTCAGGAGTATGATATACACAGCATAGAACGTATTGTGTAATGCAAAGAGCTCAGAGGTCAGGGGTCAGGAGTGTATAAAGGATGTCTTGACAAAGGGGAGACACGCCCCTGAAATGCGTCATCATGGTAACCAAGTAAACTATCCCTCCACGAGGAAGCCAGTGTTCAGGTGTATGAAATACACAGCATTGAGTGTGTTGTGTAATGCAAAGAGCTCAGGGGTCAAGAGTGCATAATGCACCAAGTGCAAGGGTCAGGAGTGTATAAAGCACAAAATGTAGGCGAAAGAGAGCATTAACATACAGAGTGCAGGGGTCAAGAGTGTGTAATGCACATAGTGTAGGGGTCAAGGTGCATTATACTCAGAATTAAGGGATCAGGAATGTGTAATGCACAGAGTGCAGGGGTTTTGGATATGTAACACATAAAGTGCAGGGGTTAGGAGATTGTAATGCACAGGTCAGTAGACATAGTACAACAAAAATGACCTCTGTCCCCAAGCCAAAATCCCCCCAGTACAGATCTCTACCTTTCACACTGGTACATCTTTCCTCCAGTACAGATCTCTCCCCCTCCCACCACTGCAGATTCCCCCCACCCAGGTCAGCTGTCCCCCAATACAGCTCTCCCCAAGTACAGATCTTACTCCCAGTACAAATTTCCCCCCAGCACAGAATTCCCCACTCCCAGTATGGTTCTCCTTCAAGTACAAATTGAAACACACCAAACCAGGCAGTTCAGAGTGAGGGGAAGTCCTCCCCCGGTTAGGTCATGTGACCAGAGCCAGAGTAAGAGCTAAAGGAGAGCCTCCCTTGCTCAGAATTGCCACTGTCTGCATCTGGGGCTTGACAGGTGGCAGCAAAAAGTGCTTTGGGTGCCCAACAACTGTTTGTGCAAACTGCTGTACCATGAATGCTCTGAGGCCAGTTAGGACCCCCTTACTTTGCCCCTGCTACTATTGGTCAAACATTTGAAAGACTGCACTGTCCAAGGCTAAGTCTTAGAACTTTCATTCTTTCCAGTCGTATTCAAAATATTTCAGCTATTGACACTGAAATATGTTAAACGCAGTAAATAATAGAAAACAGCAGTCCTCCTGGAATAAGCCAAGCTATGCCCTTGATTCTTTCATCCAAACCACATACTGTTTTATTACACTACCATTTAGATTTAGAAAGTCCAACCAGCTATACTGTTCTGAATATCTATCTGAATATGTCATTGATACAAGTCCCTGAAAAAAAGTAGTTCTAACTATTCTCCTAATTTTCTGCATATTCAAAACTATGACGATTTTCACTACAGATCAAAAGATTTATTTATTTTTTATAATATTTGGTAAAATCATTATTACACCTTTGCACACTCAATAAAGATTTTTTCCCACCAAATAGTGATTTGCCGTGGTATTGCTTCTTCCCTTAAAATGCTCTTTCACTTTTTTGAACACCAAGTATGGGACAAACTACTGATGGCGCTGGTTAAGCTAGGCTGGGGCCTCCCAAGATTGGTGCCTGGGAGAGGATCGTGTGTCGATAGTATCTGTTGAGTCTAATGCCACTTACACACGATCGGTTTTTCTGATGAAAAAAGACCGATGGACTTTTTTCATCAGACAAACCGATCGTGTGTGGGCCCCATCTGTCTTTTTTCCATCGGTATAAAAAAATAGAACATGTTTTCAATTTTACCGATGGAAAAAAAACAATAGCAAATTCTGATCGTCTGTGGGGAACTCCATCGGAGAAAAAACCCACGCATGCTCGCATGCTCAGAATCAAGTTGACGCATGCTCAGAAGCATTGAACTTCATTTTTCTCGGCTCATCAGAGTGTTTTACGTCACGGCGTTTTGGACGGTCGGATTTTTGACTGATGGTGTGTAGGCAAGACTGATGGAAGTCAGCTTCATTGGATTTCCAATGTAAAAATCCTTCAGCTTTAGCGCTGGAAGCTCCCCCCCCCTTAGTGGAAAAGCAAGGATGGAGAAGTATATGACTATTTGAGACCCTAGCAAACCCCCAAAAAGGTATGGGCTTCTTAATTTGACTATGTTCTTTCATTGCTCTCTTTATCATTTGAAACATAAAAAGACTGTGCTACCACCTCTGTGATAACTGAAGTATGTAAATCAGTAAATTTACTGGTTCCGTAAACAGTTAAAAGGTTTCTAGTGTTCCTTCTCCTAACCTCAAATGGGAATGTCCTCTGAAAATGAAAAGGTGCAGGGTGAAGCTGCTACTGGAGTCCATTGCCATTATGCTTGAAGCAGGTATAGGACAGCTACTGGAGGTACTAAGGCTGGGTGCCTTCCTAGGGTGCTCATGGATTGGTGCCCAGGGGAGGATCCCATGTCTATTCTACCTGATGAGTCTAAGGAGATCAACCTATGCCAGGCAGGAATGGGTTAAAAAGAGAGGGTCCACCCCCCCTCACTGCAAGGTTGTTAGTGAGCATGGAGGACATGTATCTTACGCATACATGTATGCACAAGTAGAGTGATACACAACAACTACAAGACTTTCCATCCCTGGCTAGAGCAAGTACTCCTGTCTAGAGTGATCCTGGTTTGGAGCCAGTTAGGTAAGAATAAAAATGCTGTAACAAATTACAAGTCAGGGCGACAAGGGGCATTAAAAATGTTGACTTGTGGCAAGCGTTTGGGTCTTCTTTAATAGTTTGGCAACGAGATATAAAAGTCTTCCCATAGAGAGCGTTGTTTTATGGTAGGAATAGCAAAAACAAAACCATCTTATGTCACCTTGACAATTTTAATGCATTCTCTTGGGTGTGAAACATACAGCCTTTTTAAAACTGTAATGGTTTCTTAGCCCAAAAGGATACCTGGAAATGAATTGGTTTGTATTGCTCTCTCTTCAGATCAGAGATTACTTTTATTGTGTGCAGAACATAATAACAATACAAGAGCCATGTAATTGCAGAACTTTAGATTTGCAGATCAGATTAAACCATTTTTGTGGCTGAGCACAATGATAGTAATTAAGAGAATATCATCTATCATTTTCAAGAACGAGCCACTATTGTTTAGAACTTGACAATTTCTTTGAGCAAACCTTGGCTGATTCTGCAGTGCTAATCTCAAAGTCGATGTTAATTTTAGCTCAGAACAAAATAACATTCTTGTAGGATTACGGTCGGCTAGAAGGCGTGAGTTTCTGTAATGAATGATTGAGCACCCAGGTCTCTATAGTGTAAGAATAGATTTCTCCAAGGAGTTTAGGTAATATGAATTAAATCGCTTTTACATTTTCAACATATGTGGATAATATAATATATTAAGTCATAGATTAACCTTTGCGGTTTTTAGAATTCTTGTTTCATGTTTTTGCTCTGCAGCTAGACATGCTGGACAGCTACAGGTGCTTGATATGAATGGTCTCTAGTTGTGGGAGATGTGGCCATGTACTCTGCATGACTTGATAAACTTATTTGACCATAAGAGTTCATGAAAGGTAAAGTTAGTGAATTAGCTGGCAAGGATTGTATTTCAATTCTTGCTGCGATTAAAACAACAACTTCAGTCTGAGTGAACAGCCTGAGATTTTAGATACCAACCAATAGGAGATTATGAGAAGGAATGTAGAAGGTGACGTGGTAGAACTGCAGCAGGCATCAGCCCTGTTCACACTGGTGCGGCATACGCTCCAGCGTTAAGAGCACATGTCGCAAGATGTGTATAAATCAATGATTCCCTATGAGAGAAATCTTAACTGGTCCCACTTGTGTCGGTCCGACTTTGGAAAAGGTTCCTGCACTACTTTGGTCTGACTTTGGTCTAACTTCAACCCATTGAATATCAAGTCGTATCTAAGTTGGATCAGCATCTTAACTAATCCGACCTGTGACATGCAACTTGTGCTCAGAGGCAATGTTAGCACTGCAAAATGTATTAAAAAATAAATTAAAATCCATAACAGACTCAAGTTTCACTCATCTCAAGTCGGATCCTATTCGTTAAAGTCTGACTGATGTCTGACCGGTGTTGCAGGGCAGATCGGAAGTCGTGGGACTTTCATGTCGGAGCAGTGGGAACCTGGCCTTGGACTTAATAATATTTGCCTCAAACAGTGGTGCCAACAGGCTAGTAGAACTATTTGAATTGTTTTGCTAAATCTTGGGTAGATCAGTGAAAACTGACCATGTACGTGCTTTCAAAAACTAAAGCCTATGACATCAATTTTTTTTATTTTCCAGCGTGTAGATTGCTTATTGTTTTGTGATTTGTAATGGATAGGGTAACAAGTTACTGTCAACGGATTGTGTCTGCAGATGCTGGCATCTTTAATGTCACATGATTTCCACTCAGTATTTTCTGTAGCTGCACTTGAAGAGACACTATCACTTTCCCTCTTGTGAAAAATTCCCCCTAATCATTCATATTAATTTTTTCTGTGCTTACCTCCATTGCAGCCAGCACAAAAGTAACCTGTGTCAGAGCCTAAAGGAAGCAGTGATGCCACCCCATCCAGCATAGTGACTGGCCCCTAGACCTAAGTACTATCCATTGGGAGACCGTCACATGCTCCCCCATCCCTAGGAGCAGCAGGTGGAGCCTGCAATTCTTATATCTACACATAAAAATGCTAATTGCCTGGCTGGCATACTGATTCTTCTGTTTAGCTCAATTCATAGATTGACTGAAACTCTGTTGTGACCTTTGAGAAATAATCGTTCCACATGCCTGCAACTCCGTGAGCGGACAGAGATTGGTTGGTTGCCAGAGAACCCAGGGGAGCTGTGTGCAGAGCTGCTGCACAATGGTGCCTAGAATGAGCCCAGGGTATGAGCAGGGACAATCCGGGGTAAACGTTGTGCGGGGCAGAGCATTCAGGAGCCCACACAGAGGAAAAGAATGCTGCTGTTTGCTGTGCCTGATCACAGCCTGGAGGATGTCTTTTTTTGACAAAACATGTAGGGTGGAGCCCACTCTTGTGACATTATGTATTACAAAATCTGGAAGCGATCTGCATATTCCCCTGGGGAGTTTTATTTTTGCAGTGCTGCCTATGTTTTTACATATGTGAGTAGCATTGTTTTTAATAAATGTTGCATACCATTGATTTTACACTGTGTGGAGCATTCTCATATTTACATTCACATTCTCCTGAGTGGCTGCCAATATATATGGTGGAGAAAAGCGTCAAAATCATATTTCCAGGATATGAGCCAATCACTTTTTAAGTTTTATATGACTTCTCACTTTGGGGGTCATACCGTTCCGGTAAGCCTCTGACCTGGGCACTTGTGTGGGAGCATGGAGTGTGTTGTTTGTTTCACCTGGAGGTTTTTATTTTTTTACACTATATGAAGATTATTTTATTTACAATTCAAGGTGGAGTTCCTTTGTTTGCATGGACATTCTACTATAGACACACATACTGGACTGATATTAGTCTGGATTTGTTTTATGGATGCTGCACCTAAGGTTTGGGTAGACTTGTGAACCAGAAACTAGGGAGGTCTTAAGTAAATGGGCGGTACTGGAAGCTAGAGGTCCTTCAGTCTCTCTAAACTCCTCCCACTGGTCAGTTTTCTTTAACAGATGGGGCCCAAAGTTCCTGCATTGGAGCACTTAGGTAAAATTGGATCACACAGTACAGATGTAAGTACCAATTTTTTTCCACAAGTTGTTGGGTTAACACAATCCCTTTAAGAAGTGGGCAAGGAAGCTGTGGTCAGTGGCCTCTCACCACCAAGTAGTCTATGAATACAACTTTTCCGCTCTTGGTGATGATTCAGGACCCGGCAGTAGCAATCACTCAGGGAACCAGTGACATCAGAAGTGACTCAGGACCAAGTAATGATGATTTCTCGCAGGACCACTGAAGCTTTCTGGCAGCTGTGACCTCAATTTAGATGCCAAGTCTCTCGCTCTCAGACACTGTGGTGGAAAGTACACGAGGCAGCAACTTTGTCCAGTGGTCGCCTCTCATGTTCCCCACAAGACTGCCCTGAGCCTCTGACTTCTGCTTTCTTTTCCTTCACTCTTCAGTACGTACAACAGAGAGTCCAGTCTCTGTGGGGACTACCTCCCCTACAATTCTTTGATCCCCTCCCCAGCAGTCCTTAGGCAAGGGGTGTGTGGCCATTCCACCTTGGGCTGCACTGCAGCCAATCACAGTGTCCACTGTATACTGGGCAGGGGGCAGACTTTTCTCCAGCAGCTTTGACTGCAAATGCTGTGGCTGCAAATCTTGTCACAGTCCCTGTGTCCTTTTTTTTCTACCTCTCTGGCCATGAAGCCACTCCACGCACTTCACTTGTGGTTAGGGGAGAAGGGACTAACAGTCACAGTGTGAGGGGAATAGTGAAAGCCCGGTCCATGTGGCTGTAGTACGGTGAGTGCCGTAGACTGGGGCTTCAGGCAGAAGAACCTAAACGGTCCAAGAGTTTTTTTAAGGAGTAAATACTAAAAGAGTAAAGCAACTACAGTGAGTATAGCACAGCAGAATCTGATAGAAGCTAGGATAGATTTTTAGAAATAACTCTTCTTTTTTAAGGCAGAGGGCTCACCTACTACCACCTGGTGAGGCTAGGTGTCATCTGGTAGCAGGGGATCAGCAGAAAAGAACTGGAAACCTTTGTATATTGTTTCTGTGCTTAGAGATTTCTGTGACCTGAGCCAACAGCAGCTATTCCTTGCAAATAACTGCGTGCATACAAAATTTATGCATTGTTATGGGTAGTCCATAATGATGTAATGATAGTATGAACTCAATAAGTCATTACGCCACATAACCTGGAACTGAAAAGGTACATCTCTCCTCATTAATATTTTTTGGAAAAAAACATATATTTGGCTCAGAATAGAGGTCAAAGCCATAAAAAGTTGAGATTCACAGCAGAAATTAATAATAATTATACATGCACATAACCAAAACATAGTCTACAATCATTCATAAAGCAGCAGAAATGATTAATAAGCCAACTTACATCTCTGGCAAAGAAAAGCCTGAAACAAAAGGAATGTTTTCAACCATGAACAGTTTTTGTGCATTGTATTCAACAGACATTTCCAGAATAATTTTTTCCCCTAAAAACAGAGTGTTTATGAAGCCAAAGGTGCTATGTTCAAAAGGCTACAGAGATGGTTCAACAACAGACTTCCTTTTCTGGCACAGACAGTAGACATTATCCACGATAAAAGAGTTTTGATTAATACACGTTATATGCCAAAAGTACACATGCCACGTATGATCTCAATTAGAGTGAAATCCTATTCTCCAAGGCTGAGCTCCAGAATCATTTAGATTTTTTTGTCTTTTATTTAACTTGGATCTTTCCTGTCTAGAGAGTATTTTAACAAAACTATTACCAATTGTGCATCAAAACTACAAGCCTTAGCGGTAAAACCGGCCAGTTTATATCACTGAATTCATTGGCAGCCAGTTGTACAAGATGTGCTGTAGTACTTGTGTTGGATGGACTTCCTAAATACTTATCAGTGGGTGTTCACACAGAAGGATTGTCCATTGCCAAAGCAAACCTCCCAGAGATGGGAATAAGAGTACCAAAGCTCTCCTATTATAATAAACCTAATATCAATAATGTAAGAAATGTCAAAGCTTAAGAAGAAAATTAAACTTCTGAGTAATTCAAATTGTGATTGCATTACTATATTATTTTCAGGCAACCACAAATTCTGATTTCTGAATTCTCATTCTTGCTGAATAATATTATATAAATATCTCTGTTAAAAATATATTTAATAAATATGTATCAGGAAGAACTGGGGGTAAGGAAGTTTTTGCCCCCTGGCAGAGTACTACTAAAGTGTTTGTAAACTTCTGAAATGAAAAATGAACAAAGCATATCCTTCTGGAGTATGTACTTGCCTCTATCCAAAGCAACTAGTGTGAATTCTGTCTGTTCCCTATGAGACTGTGTAGAGGGGGTTGTGTCCTTTACTTCCACTCAATTCTTAGATTACACCTAGCTTTCTGCTCCTTGCTGTGCAGTGTGTGACATCCAAATCACACCCGCCTTCTGGAATCTATGAATTGCTGTGTGAATTCTGCACTTTGAACACCTGGGGAAAAGGGAGGGCTGCAAATAAAAATGCACAACTTATGTAGGAGGCTTTGTTTAATCTCTGTGTATCGCCTGAGCATAGTCACTATTGTGGATATATGTACAACCACTTTTATGCATGTAGGGCTAAGTAAAGCAGATTTGCAAAATAAATTGGGTAGCGCTCTACTGATCACTCCCACCTTTAAGTATTCCCACAGTTTTATACCCCAATTTTGTAGCCACACCTACAAAATTAAGCCCATTTACAAAATTCCCTCAAACAATTGTTTATAGACTTTTGGAACAAGAAGTAAAAAAGCAAAAAAAAACAGAGTTCAAATTAAAGGCACCAAGATATGCATGAATAATTAGGAGGGATGCATTGCAGGTATAAAAAAAGAAAAATGCGCTGCCTGCCAAAAACTTGGAGGTGGTGCCAGTCAAGTGAATATTGCTTAATGGTGTTATGGCTTGAAGTGTTGGAGTACAGTAATTTCCAGCATTGGCGTCATTGGCAGAAATGTAAGCATCCATCCATCCTCCAAAATCTCCTACCATTAACACTGCACCCTCCAGAATGCTACGCCATATACCCTGCACTCTCCAGAATTCACTGTATACCCCACACCTTCCAAAATTCCCCACCATAGTCCATCCTACAACAAGAATGAAAAAATAAAATGAGTCTGATATGGATAGATTGGGGGTACCTCACAAAAAAGCAAAAAATAAATAAAAATATGTGAGATCCCCATGGAAAACATTTTAAATGAGACTCTACGCAAAGAAAAAAAAATGTGTGAGGTGCCCTAAAAATTGATACCAGATTGTTAATCCAAGCATGCAGCATGGCTGCCCAGGAAAAGGGGGATGAGGGTACGCCCATCACCCTGAACTATACCAGGCCACATGTTCTCAACATGGTGGGTTGCCTTGCCGGGGGGGACTCCTTGGCAAAGCACCTTGTACCCATGTTGATGAGAACAAGGTCCTCTTACCTCTAACACCTTGCCTGGTGGTTGTGGGGGTCTGCTGGCATGGGGCTTAGGGGAATCTGGAAGCCCTCTTTAACAATAATTCTTATCATGTGAACGAGTATTGGTACATAGTACCCCTACTCATTCAAAAAAAAAGTTGTAATATAGAAATAAAGACAACCAAACATTTGACAAGTCATTTAAAAAAAAAGTCCCTCACCAATTTTGCCGAAGCCAAGACATGTCCCGCTTATTTGTATGTTGCCTGCCAAATGGAAAATCTGGTGGATGATAGCTTTTATATACAAGGGTGCAGGGTCTCCCAGGTATGCCTTTGACAATATGTGAACACGACTAAATATGGTCAATGATGTCACTGGGATTCCACCTCTTTGCTAACATGGCTAGGGATTTCCAGACCATGAAAATGAACAGGGTTGTTAAGGACTCAGTGGTGCTTGCAGCTGCTGGCATCCTTAACATTAACAGTGGGAAGCTGCCATGTATAATAGCGGTTTTAATGCCACTGTTATACATGACTTGCAGTTCCTGCCGAACAGGTAAATGTTCAGGTGTTCGCCCAAACACTCAAACAGCCAAAGTTCAGTCTGAACTTGTTTGGACCAAACCTTGAGCTCGTCCCTAATGCCTATAAAAAAATTATATTTACCGTAGTTTTCATTAAATCATAATTTCATTCTGTTCATTCTATAATATTTTGCTGTTGTAAAAGATCCAAATATAGATGGATTTAGAATATTTGGCATTAAGGGTGTGTCTGCTGAGCATAATAAAAAAACTCCAGCACATCTGTCAACACAACCTTCAACCCTTCAATTGGGTGGGGGTTGACTCTGTGATATCCTCTTGAGGGGTTACAAAAAGCGGCTGCAATTGGAAGCTGGAGTTCATCACAAATACCACAAAATTTTAAAAGTCACATTTTGAGGGCCAGTGAATCTCCTATATCAGATTTTGCTTACTCTACAAGTGAGCTGGACTCTGAACAGGACTAAAAAAACAAAAACCAGCTGGACTTTACTTGCATATGTTTCCACTTTTAATCTCTGTTATTTTTCTTTTGCTCTTGTCTGTTTTGAAATATATTTTCTTGATTATTTTTCCTGCACCACTTTTCTTTTAAATTATATTTAAAAATTGTTAAGCTGAACCTCTGAGTGCTCTAATTAGAAATTAGAGAACCTTTTGCTCTGTGACGGGCTACCATATTTTAAAAATCTCTTATATTCCTGTCTAGTCATAAAAGTGAGAGATACAGACATTTCTTAAAGGTAAGAACTGCAGCAGTGGATGCTGTTTGAATAGTGCATATTTACACACTCCAGTGCCAATCAATCTAAGTCTTTTGGTGCTTAGATTTTTGTCTCAGGGTAGAAAAGCCTTTGTACAGGGGTAGGCTTAGTATGTAATATATCACATCCAGGTCTCCAGCAGTGGAATCTGAAAGTGTAAGCTCCAGAGTAGAGAATTCCTACCATTCAAACATAAATCAGGGTAAAATACACAGTCAGTAACATATGCTAGATATTATATAGGCACCTTGCTTAGACTGTAATCAGAGTCTCTAGCAGAAGCAAGTATTCTAGAACCAGCTTCCTTTGCTGCTGTGAGATGTCATGTAACCAAATGCTTAGAGCTGTAAAAGAAGGTGATGCTGAAGGACCTGAAAATGTGTATCCCAATTAACCATGTGCTTTAGGAACACCCTCCTCCATTATGTCCACCAATCAATGTAGCGCAATGGCACAATATGCACACTTCACTTTATTTAGCCACAGAAATCCACTCCTATCATTAAAGGGCTAATTGGGTGTGCTTACTTCCAAGTCCAATAGTTTCCATTCCACACCGAATATATACATATATACCTTGTAAGGCACTGGCTGGCAGGATTGTGAACAATGTGTATATGTCACCTTGGTGCAACATACACATGGTGAGGGGTGAAAACAAACAGATTTGCAGCTCCTAATGAATACTGGTCTGGGAACTGGAGCCTTGAGGCTAAAGCCTCCATTTTACCTGTTAGCCAACAATGTCAATAGTATAATGTATTTAAAACCATTGTAGTCTCCCTTCTGGTAAAAGCCACAACAAAATTTCAAGGTACCCCTGCAAAATGTGGTCCTACGCTAATCTTTTTTAGCTCCCAGACACAGAAACATATATAGAAATTAATAAGCTGTAAGCAAGCTTATATAAACACTTAAAAAGTCTTGTTGTGGTTGTGTGGCCTTACACATATACGGTATGTAAAATGTTTGTAACTGAATACTCTGTTTTAGTCAAAATTTTAAAAACCTTTACTTTTTTAAGTTCATCTACTTGGAGCAACTCTGGCTTTCTTATATGTTGCTATATATTGTAGTCAGAATGGGGATACCCCTTATATAAGCTTAATATACATGTGCCCCAAATATAGAGTGGACCTTATTGTACAGAGGCACCCCATACATGAAACTATGAATTCACATATATTTGAAACCATCCCAAGTGTATAATCACTCTCTCTTTCTTTTTATTCCTCCAACCAATTTCTGTATATGTGACCCAGAGGGTAGGGCTTTGAAGTTGATATGTTCTGAGATGCTTTAGGAGTGTTAAAGAGATAATGACTCAACTACCAGCCATGTAAACATACATATTTGGTTCCCCATCTGGGCTCAGGTGTGACTGTACAGAACTGGAGGAGAGTAAAGCATGCTTTACCTTTGCTGCTGACCTGATTCTAAAGGATCAAGGAAAAACATACACAGGAGCCCTTGTTGCTAAAGGGACTTTTAGCCCAGATAGCAAGGACAACTTGCCACAAATTTGTGGCAGTGTTAAATTCTTTTTTTTTTCATTCAAGTTTTAGTTTATTATCTGAATAGAGTCAGTACAATTTTTACAGAAAAAAGTACAATGTAGTATCACAGTATAAAATGCAAGCGAATAACTCAAATATCAGTAGATCTCAAATTACAATATTACCATGTTGGAATACATCAATGCAAAAATACCATAAAAACGGAAATTATTGAAATATATTTATCAAAAATAGGAGTAACCCCCTACCTCTACACCCCCTCATTCTAACCTTCCCTTCTTCGAAAGTAAGTAGCAATGATGGCCTATTAAATATCTCAAAATATATGTATATAGTTACCAGAAGATGAGGAGATCCTCCATTCCCCCAGACACCGCTAAAGGGAACATACTGTACCTGAGAAGGCAAGAGGGGCTCCCAAACCCCCCCCTCCTAAGCAACCCAAAGACATTTTTTTTTTTTTTTGAGAAAACATATGACCCTAATTTGAGTATATATAATAGGAAATATAGTAGTCTACTATAAGTTAAACCGGGTGTAAAAAATCCTTCTCAAAATAATAAATCAAAGTCAAATGTTCTGACCCTAAAATAAGAGAACGTTGTATAAACCTGAGAAGTCCTAAAACAATCTAGTTATATTCCATATAACAAAAATAAATAAGAATAAGAGAAAGAGAGAAAAGAAGAGAAAATGTTTAGTGTTCAGTAAGAAAAAAAGGAAGAAATAGAAAAAGAAAGAAAGAGAAAGAAAGAAAGCCTACCTGCTCAATTAAACATCAATATTCAGCGATTGGTGTTGCTAATTACTTAAGGGGTGTAGGAATTCCTAAAAATTGTATCCAAGGTTCCCATATAGAATTAAATTGAGTAGATCTGTCCAACGTTGAACTAATAATTTTTTCCTGTTCCATTATCCACGTAACTTTTCTCTTCATACATAAAAGAGAAACTGACAGTTTTTTCCATGCTTTGGCAATTGTTATTCTAGCCCCTGTAAGTATGAATAGAATCAGTTTTCTGGTAACCTTGGGAACCTGTGGTATAAATCCGTTAAGTAAAGCGATCGCTGGAGATTGATGTATTGTATATCCTGTGATTTTTCGTATAATATGGAAGATTTTATTTTCAAAATCCTCAGATTTGGGGACATTCCCACCAAATATGAATCCTAGTCCAAATATGAATCATAGATCCTAATCCGTGACAACCTCTAAAACAGAGAGGGGATGAGGTGGGATACATAGCAGCTACTTTTGTAGGAACTAGGTACCATCTAGTAAAGATTTTAACATTTGCTTCTATAAGTGAAGCATTAAAAATGCCTTTAATTGATCTAATAAAATTTCCACACCAGTCCTTCAGATCCCAATCACTTCGGAGGTCCTTCTCCCAAGCCAGCATATGAGGCAGTTTAATATCGTTGGAAGCAAGCGACTTATATATAACAGAAATCCCACCTCTCCTATTAATAGCCTGTTCACATCTAACTTCATATGACGTAGGTTCTCTAGATCCAGGATTATTTTCTCATAATTTATTAGTAAAATTAGAGATTTGAAGAAATCTTGATCTTTCAGTAGAAGGAAAATCAAGATTATCAATGAAATATTGTATAGAGAGAGGGCCTGGTCTGGAGAAAAAACGTCCAATGCGGTACACCCCCTTATCATGCTACCACTTAAAGGAACCAACATCCCCTTTTGAGATAAATAATGGATTCTGAAACAGATTAGCCAATGGTTGCAGCTTAGAGACCAAAGAAGGGAGATTCCTAAGCGAGTCCCACAAAGCTAAAGATTGTGATAGAGCAGGAGATAAAATAGAAGGTCTGTTTTTGGGAGGACACCACAATAAATTTTCCAAAGAAAATTTAGGGGAAGCCAATTCTTCTATACGAATCCAGTCAGGTTGTTCATTTTTGAGGTATATATCAGACAACTGTGCCAGTCTAGCAGCTTGGTAATACCACCAAAGGTTCGGAAGTCCCAAGCCTCCCTGCTCAGGGAGATCATACAGGCTGCAGGAAGAAAGGCGTGGACCTTTTCTGTTCCAAATAAATTTAAGGATTTTGCTTTGGAAGGCTTTTAGGTGAATTTTTTTAATCGGAATAGGGAGCGAGCGAAAAAGATACAACAATCTGGGTAGGAGGGTCATCTTGATTGAATTAAGTCTGCCAATCCAACCGATATTGTGTGTTCTCCAGTTGCTAAGATCAGCCTCAAGTTTCCTATACATAGGTGGATAATTAGCCTGATATAAATCTTCAAACTTTGAAGTGAGATTATCACCTAAGTATTTAAGGGAGCAAGTACTCCAACTGAATTCGTATTTATTTTGTATGTAGGAAACCACAGAATCTGGAAGAGACACATTAAGGGCTTTAGATTTGGCCATATTAACCTTGAGACCTGATATTTTGGAGAATTTTTGAAGCAGAGAGTAAATTTCAGATAAAGAAGACGTTGGGGAAGTAATAAACAACAACAGGTCATCTGCAAATAATGCACATTTATGATTTTCTTTTTCACATTGGATCCCCCTGATATTCGGATTATTCCGGATTGCAATAGCTAATGTTTCCATCATAACAGCGAATATCAGGGGAGATAAAGGGCAACCTTGCCGAGTACCTCTACAAATCTTAATGGAGTCAGAGAAAAGCCCATGTAATCTGGCTTTAGCTTCAGGTGTAGAATATAGAGCAGATAAAATGCCTAAAACTTTCGAACCAAAACCCCAGCGCTTCATGACCTCAAACATATATGGCCATGAAACTGAATCGAAGGCCTTTTGCAGGTCCAACGATAGGAGCATACCTTCCTGTTTTTGTTTACCTACCCATTGGGTTTTCAAAATCGACACCAAATCTACCGCTCTCCTCACCTGATCTGGACCCTGTCTACCAGGGATAAATCCCACCTGATCTTAATGGATATATTGCCCAATGAAGGAAGATAACCTATTAGAGAGAATTTTGGTTAATATTTTTAAGTCATTGTTAATCAAAGAAATTGGCCTGTAATTTTTGACTAGACTGGAGTCCTTATCAGGTTTCGGAATAATGGATATATATGCCATGTTGAGCTGTTTACCTATTGGATGACCTTCAGTCAGAAAATTAAGGGTTAGGGTCTCTAAGAATGTTTTATAGTAAGTAGGAGAAAAACCATCAGGTCCGGGAGCTTTATTAGTTTTCAATGTTCTAATAACTTCTGTCATAGATATGGGAGCTTCCAATTCCTCTCTATGTATATCTGCTAACTTGGGCAATTGTAAGCCATCTAGGAACTCCTCTATTCTATTGGAGGTAGATTGTCCTTCAAAACGATATAAATCAGAATAGAAATCTTGAAAGGCTGTCATTATACGCTGGGGGTTTAGTGTAAGAGAGCCATCAGCTAATCTGATCTTGGGAAGAACTCTAGATCTGAGTCTAGGGGATAATTTATGAGCTAACATGGGACTTATCTTTTCTCTCTTGATAAAATTTGGCCCCAGACCATTTAACAGAACTATCTGCCTTCACCGTGAGAGCCAGATTCAGAGCAGCCCTAGCAGCATCTAATTTGGAGGCAGGAATACCACATGGATCCTTTTTATGTTGTTTACTCAATGTTACAAAGTCTCTTTCTAGTCTTTCCACCTCCAAAGTCTTCAATTTTTTTTGTCTAGCTGCAATCTGTATCAATTTGCCTCTGACGGTAAATTTGTGTGCCGCCCACAGAATTTCTGGAGAAACTTCCTCCCTGTCATTATGTTTAAAAAATCCCTAATCTCACGTTCAATTTCTGTGGCAATAACAGGATCCTTTAGTAACGATTGATTAAGAGTCCAATGGGATACCCTTTGAACCATACTATCACGTTTCAAAGACAGTAGAACCATAGAGTGGTCTGACCATGCCACGTCTATAATAGAGGAGGCAATGGCAGAAGGGATATGTTGAGTAGAAACCATTATGTGATCTATACGTGAGTATGATTGGTGGGGATTTGAAAAGTGAGTAAAATCTTTTGTTTTTGGATTCAGCTCCCTCCATATATCCGTCAATCTGGATCTATGAAGTAGGCGAGCAATTTGTGTACTAGCTCTGGTTGGACGGATCATTTTAGTCTTCAATGGTTTAGATTTATCTAGCCCTGTATCAAATGCTATGCTGGAATCTCCTCCCATAATGATAACTCCATCCATAAATGGCTGAAGAGTTTCAAACATTTGGTTAAATAATCTCTTTTGTCCCCTATAGGAGCATAATATGATATTAAAGTATACAACCTCCCATCTATGGTACCTTTCACCAATAGGAATCTCCCCTCTGGGTCTCCACATTCCTTCTGTAAATTAAACTTGCAGTGTTTAGAAAATAAAATTGCTACTCCCCTAGTCTTATTTTCAAAATTGGCTAGATGAAACACTGGGAAGTGGGCATGTAAAAAAGTGGGGGTGTACCGCTGTGGGAAATGGGTTTCCTGTAAAAAAACGACATTGATATGTTGAGACCTATATTCCTGAAAGGCCTTCCGTCTCTTAATTGGGGAGTTCAACCCCTGTGTGTTACGAGTAATAACCCGAAGAGGAGAAGAAATATTATTAGTAGCAGCCATGAAAAAATAGAGTAAGATCAAGCAATTTGCTGTCCCAAATAATACTCAATCTAATATAAATCCTTAATAAGAAAGAATTTTTCACTAAGGTTGGATTAGCAAACTTCAAACATCCCTCCAAAAAACCTCTCATTGGCAGGTAGGCTAAGAGAAAGAAGAAGACAGTAAAGAAAGAAAAGAAAAAAACAAAATCAAATTCACTCAGAAGCGATACATAGTATATCTGTCAGGGTCACCTGTGGCCAGGTGACAGATGCACACCGTAGGGGGACAGGAGTGCACCGCGAGGTAGTGAACCCTATGGCTGGCTTCTGCGGATAGGAAACTGGGTGGTTGTGGAAAGCGGGACCAGAGGAGCACAACCGGGATTCTAACGGAAGCTAGAGCCAAGATTCCCCAGGGCGCGGAGTCTAAGACCCAGCAGGTCTTCTCCAGGGCCTCTAGTGGTGAGGATGTTATGCTGCAGGCTGGGACCAGGTCGCGGCCCCTGGAGTTTCCTAGCTCACGCCCCGTAGGATAAGGGGAAAAGAGGGGAAGCAGCAGCACAAGATATGAGAGAACCGAATAACAAGCTGAAGGTCAGGGGCCACAAGCAGACAAGGATAACGAAGAACGAGCCGAAGGTCAAGGGTCACGAGCAGACAGGGATAGTCAGGGACAAGCCAATAACGTAACAGAGAGACAGACGTAGCACACGGCAGGCAGGAACCCAAACACACAATGCCTAACAAACACGTTGATCAGCAAAGCAGGCTTGCAGTGCACAGGTTAATATAGTGTTCTGTGATAGGGCCTGGGGTGGAGTCTGGCTGGGAGGAGATTATAAAGGAAGCCAGGTGAAAGGGCTCAGGCCTCTAAGATGAACACATGGGAAGGAAGGTAAGCTGACAGACAAACACTACTGCATATCCATGACAGTACCCTCCCTCTTATGGGCCCTCCCCCGCCTGGGCCCAGGCTTAAAGGGAAATCTCTGATGAAACCTTCTCAACAGATGAGGTGCAGCGACATCAGATGCAGCGATCCAAGACGCCTCCTCAGGACCAAAACCTCTCCAATGCACAAGGTACTGAAGAATGCCTCTGCAGAGCCGAGAATCCAGAACTTGTCTAACCTCGTACTTAAGATTATCCTCAGAGACCAGAACCGAGGTAGGGAGATGACAAGAAGATCTATTGAGGACCAAAGGCTCTCTAGGAATAAGCAAGGGCATGAGAGGATCAACAGGAATCTGAGGAGGTCCCCTAGACCCTTAAAGGGGAACTGGTCATCTTGCACAGGACCATCAGACTGGGCAGATGTCAGTGGAACCCTGAAGTCAGGTTGGTTAGAAGGTGACATGTCGCCGGAGTCAAACTGAATAGCTGAAGGACAAGCAGAATGTCCCGAACAAGAAAAAGTAGGAGGCTCACTGGGCATGGGCTGGACTGGCATAACTAGTACAGAGGCAGAGTGAATAGCTGAGTCAGGTGTAGCGACTACCTGAATCGCATCGCAAGACGTAGCGACTGCAGGACTTGTAGACAAGCTAGCCTGGCTGTGCGTCCAAGGGTGGTTAGGGACAGAGAAATGTAAATGGTTATGCAACATGGAATGAATGACCGGCTCAGATTCACAGGGGGCAACCTTGGGTAGGCAGGACGAGGAACAGGAGGGACCCCAAGCCAGGATCTGTCCAGTAGTCCAGTCCACATGAGGAAAATGGAGCTGTAACCATGGGAGACCCAAAATTATAGGCGTTGAGGCCTTGGGTAAGATAAGGAAGGATATCCACTCCTGGTGGAGTGTCCCTACCGACATCTTAACAGGGAGGGTCTGGAAGCGGATAGGTCCCCCTGGGAGAACAGTACCATCAATCGCCAAGACCACCAATGGTGTGGTGAGGGGCAAAAGAGTAAGTCTCATGGACGATGCGATTTCCAAGTCCATAAAATTACCAGCGGCTCCGGAATCCAGATATGCTGAGACCGAATGAAAAGAAGCACCAACATGAAGGAACACAGAAAGCAGAAGACGAGAAGGGGAAGGTGATATTTCTGGGTCCAATACTCCACTTTCCAGATGAAGTGGACCCGAACGTTTTTCTGGACAAAGAGAGCAAGTGGCACGAAAATGACCTTTGCCCCCACAGTAAAGACACAGACCAAGAGTTCTGCGCCTAGCACGTTCCTCGGGGGATAGCCTGGTCCGACCCAGCTGCATGGGCTCCTCAGCTGGTAGGAGATGCTCTATGGGTCGAAGAGAGGGGAGCTCAGGCTGACTAAGAACCAAGGAGTGCTGGCGTTGCTTTTCTAAGGTCCTCTCCTGAAAGCGAATATCGATCTGGTTACACAAGGAGACAACGCCGGCCAGATCAGTGGGGATGGTTCTTCCTGCTAATTCATCCTTCACTCTATCAGACAGGCCATGCAAAAAGGTTGCGACTAAGGCCTCATTGTTCCAGCTCAACTCAGCCGACAGTATGCGGAAATGAAGGGCATACTGTCCCACAGAAGCAGACTCTTGGCGGAGACGTAAAAGGGCGCTGGCCGCTGAAGAGACACGAGCCGGTTCTTCGAAGATATTCCGAAAAAGTTTCAAGAAGCCAGACAGGCTAGAAACCACTGGATCATTCAGTTCCCACAGAGGGGCTGCCCAGGCTAAAGCTTCACCAGAGAGGAGGGAAATGATATAGGCTACCTTAGCCCGATCAGACAGGAAGTTTTGGGGCTGGAGCTCAAAATGAATTGTGCATTGGCTAAGGAACCCCCTGCAAGCCTTGGAGTCCCCAGAGAAACGGGACGGAGCTGGCAGTTGTAGTGAGTGTGTGGCTGCGACTGGTGCAATAGGTGCAGCCGCTGGTTGTATTTGAGGTTGCGGATTCAGGGTTCCCAAGGAGGCCTGAAGCTGCTCAAAGCGAGAAGCCAGATCCTGGAGGAATCGCATCACCTGAGTCTGATTCGATTCCTGGGTTTCAAGTCTGCAAACTATGCCCTGCAGCGGATCATCCACGGGTAACGGGATGTCAGCCGGGTTCATGGCTGATCAAACTGTCAGGGTCACCTGTGGCCAGGTGACAGATGCACACCGTAGGGGGACAGGAGTGCACCGCGAGGTAGTGAACCCTATGGCTGGCTTCTGCGGATAGGAAACTGGGTGGTTGTGGAAAGCGGGACCAGAGGAGCACAACCGGGATCCTAACGGAAGCTAGAGCCAAGATTCCCCAGGGCGCGGAGTCTAAGACCCAGCAGGTCTTCTCCAGGGCCTCTAGTGGTGAGGATGTTATGCTGCAGGCTGGGACCAGGTCGCGGCCCCTGGAGTTTCCTAGCTCACGCCCCGTAGGATAAGGGGAAAAGAGGGGAAGCAGCAGCACAAGATATGAGAGAACCGAATAACAAGCTGAAGGTCAGGGGCCACAAGCAGACAAGGATAACGAAGAATGAGCCGAAGGTCAAGGGTCACGAGCAGACAGGGATAGTCAGGGACAAGCCAATAACGTAACAGAGAGACAGACGTAGCACACGGCAGGCAGGAACCCAAACACACAATGCCTAACAAACACGTTGATCAGCAAAGCAGGCTTGCAGTGCACAGGTTAATATAGTGTTCTGTGATAGGGCCTGGGGTGGAGTCTGGCTGGGAGGAGATTATAAAGGAAGCCAGGTGAAAGGGCTCAGGCCTCTAAGATGAACACATGGGAAGGAAGGTAAGCTGACAGACAAACACTACTGCATATCCATGACAATATCACAAGGCCAAATAATGGCCCAGAATGAAGGGATGAATAAGACTTCCTTCCTTCATTCAAAAAATACTCAGTAGTATAGCCCATAAAAAGGGCTAAGTACACTCCTCTCAGATCGGTAAAAAACAACCGATCCAAGAAGTGGGTGGAGGCCCAATGCCTCAACACCGGCCAGTGACAGCCTCTCAAAAAGTGTGAAAACATCAAACTAAAAGTGGATTCATCTTAGATAAACCGAAAGTCCATAACAGACTATATTTTGTTTTCTAAAACACCAAAAAAAAAAATTTTTTTTTTTCAATTGCCATCTGAGATATCAGGTAGAGAAGATAAAGTCAAAAAGGAACTTATCATCTCCTCAGGTAACAAGATTATCTTTAACTCTCCTATGTTTGACTTTGTTCCAATTAGAAGAGGTTGGGCTTATAGGAGATTGACGTTTGATAGAGCCTTGTTGGGCAGGTGTAGTGTCCATGTCCGGTTCCATAGAGATAATCTTCAGGTCCAGCAAAAAACCTTCTTGGAAATTATGAACTGCATAGTGTTTGCCATTAAAGGAGAATTTTAGAGCAAAAGGAAAAGCCCATCTGTATTTTATGTCTTTTTTGATAAGGGCCGCCAAAGAGGTTTTAGGGATCTTCTTCTTTGAATAGTATAAGGAGAAATATCAGAAAAAATTTGAATAGTGGTTCCCTGGTATTGTAATAGTTCCTGTTGGCGAGATTTCTTCATTATGTCCTCTTTTATAGAATAATAATGTGGTTTAACTACCACATCCCTTGGTAAACCGTCCTTTCTAAGTGGTCCCAGTGACCTATGAGCACGGTCCAATTCCAACTTGTGAGCAGGAATAGATGGTAATAGGATTTTTATGACATCCTGTATAGCAGCATGTACATCAAGGATATTTTCTGGCAATCCCCTGACCCTAAAATTGTCTCTCCTGGAACGGTTCTCGAGGTCATCAATTCGTGCCTGTGCTGTTTCCAGCTGGTCCTGCATGAATTGTAAATGTTCAGTATTCTGGTCAGTTTTTACCACAGTGATGTCTAACTTGTGCTCAATATTTTCAATTCTACTACCAAGGGACTGAAAGTCAGCTTTAATTTCACCAGTAATTCTTTCAGCATTTAGTGCTAATCCTTTATCCAGCATTTCTGATATTCTCGTGAATAATTCGGATACATTGAAAGTTAAGCCCTGTACACACGATCGGATAACCTATGGATTTTCGTCCGATGGATTTGACCATCGGAAATCCGATGAAACTGTTTTTCATCAGTCTTGGCCACACATCATCAGTCAAAAAACCGACGGCAAGAAAACGACGGCACGTTCAAAACGTACGACGCGCTATAAAAGGGCCGAACAAATCTAATGGCGCCACCCCTTGGGCTGCTTTTGCTGATTTCATGTTACCGCGTGTTAGTAAAAGTTTGGTGAGAGCCAATTCGCGCTTTTCAGTCTCCGTGCTTTGCAGATCGTTTCCTGGTGTTCAGTTTGTGCTTGTGGGTTTGTATTTGTGATTCAGTGCGTGCAGTCAGGTCGTTACTGCCTTGCAGTGCCTTCTTGGCCGTTAGTTTACTGTTTTTCAGATCGTTCTTTTCAGGCCTTGCTGTTCCACGTTGCGTTCTGTTTGAGTGCGTTCTGACCAGCCGACCGGTTTAAAACCATGTTTGAAGTGCGTTCTCGTTCTCGAGCTCGTGCTGGCTTTGGGCTTGGTGTTGCAGTTAACACTGTAACCCGAGTTCAGTCTGTGAACAGGGTGAGGAGGAGTTCATGGACTAAGAATTGGTTGCTCCAGCGGGACCAATTCTCTCATATGCCTCTGCTGCGAGAAATCCATGAGAATAACCCTGATGATTTCAGGAATTATCTCAGGATGACGGACCCCGTATTTCACCGTCTGTTGGATTTGCTGTCCCCCTATATCACGAGGCAGGACACTGTGATGCGCCAGGCCATCACTGCCGAGCAGAGGCTTATTGCCACGTTGAGATACCTGGCGACTGCGAGAAGCTTGCAGGACCTCAAGTTCTCAACAGGCATCTCCCCCCAGGCTCTCGGGATCATTATCCCTGAGACGTGTTCGGCCATCATTCAGGTCCTGCAGAAGGACTATATGAAGGTAATTTTGCTCCTTTAACCTCACATTATATGTTTTGATTGTTTTTGAATCTTCTTTTTTTTTCCTCCTAACACAAATATGCCTGTTTGTAATATCCTGGTAATGTCCCCATTTTCCCCATGCCTTTTTTTACCTGTAAAGCCCTTTTTGGGCCCTACATGCCTATTTCCCTTCACTAACCTCTCCAGCATGCTATCGTGGGCGCAAACCCAGCTAGCCTTCTATTTTCCTTTTCATTTTTGGGGGGTCATAGCCCTCGTAGTTTGACAACCCTCCCTCCCCCCCCTAAAGATGTTAAACAATTTTTAGTTCTCAATCAAGCTCAGCAGAGTGGTAGAGCGTTTTTTTGATCCCCCACAATCACCTTAGCCCCCCCCCTTAGATTATTTTAGAATGTCCACTCAGCGGGGGTGAGGCATCTGCTAAGTGGGCCTTTGTTTATTGGTCGGAAAAACTCCCTTAAATAATAATGTTAGAATGATGTTGGTCACAAATGTTTTTGTGTGTAATCTGCTTGCACTGTAAACCTAAACCGTACTAATGTCTTCTTTTTGTTTGACTCCACAGTTCCCTAGCACACCACAGGAATGGCTGACTGTGGACTCCCAATTTGCCCAGCGGTGGGATTTCCCCAACTGCGGAGGGGCAATTGATGGGAAGCACGTCCACATAGTGCCGCCACCCCGTTCGGGGTCATACTATTTAAACTATAAAGGTTTTAATAGCATAGTGTTAATGGTGGTGGTGTCGGCACGGTACGAGTTCCTATATGTGGACGTGGGGAAGAACGGCTGGATGTCCGATGGCGGATCATTCGCGGAGACGGAGTTCGCTCACCGTCTGCAGGCTGGGGGTCTTGCACTGCCTCCAGATGCAGAGAACGTTGAAGGGCTCCTGTTCGTTTTCATTGCGGATGAGGCTTTTGGACTAGGACCACACCTGATGCGGCCGTTTCCCCAACGCACCCTCACCCTGGAGAGGAGGGTTTTTAATTACCTGCTGGCCAGAGCCCGGAGAGTTGTGGAGAATGCCTTCGGGATAATGGCCAGCCAGTTCCGCCTGTTTCAGACAGCGATACATTTGGCGGATTATAAACTGAACCACATCGTCTACTGCTGCTGCTTGTTGCACAATTTTCTACGCAAATTTGCGACAAATTATGTCTCATCGTTTGGGCCTGAGGCCGGTCCATCAGAACTGATTAATCTGACCGGCCTCAGCACTGCCCGTACTGGCTTGGCCCCTCAAAGTGCCCGTGAAGTACGCCAGAAATACGTAGAGTACTTCACGGGTAGGGGGGCCATCGCAATGCCAGACCACATCTGACCGAGGATTTTGCCTTTTTAAAATAAAGCAAAAAATTTGAATTGCTACTAACTTGTGTTGTCATTCTTGTATTTTGGGTTTATGTGTCTCCCAGGTTCTAGAAGTGCCAAGTGTATTTGTCCTTAGTAAATAGCCTCAAAACTCAGAGGGAAAAACACTGTTTTGGCATCTTCAGAACTGCTCTTGAGCATAGAAAGAACAAGGCACACCTTTTTTACACTTCCCAAATCTTTTTATTGATTGCACCACATTTTTTTATTCTTTGCGAAATAATAGCCTTTTTTTTTGTGGTGCGGCTTTATTTGCAGAAACATGCATGGGTCGAAAGCCATTTTTTTTTGCAAAAAAAGGAAGAAAATAACACAGTGAAAAATACAAACAGGAGATGGGGTGATGTTACCCCTGATCCATCCCAAATGTGAAGAACCACACTTTATTTTTGGGGCTCAAATGGGTATCTTCAACATGATCCCATGGCTAAGGTAAACATGTGCTATCTGCCATCATGGGGGATCAATGGACGTGCTTTGGGGGTGAAAACCCTTTCTCTCACCTACTTGAGGAGGGAGGAAGAGGTTGCACCCCAAAACAGGGACATAGATATCCTGTGACGGCAGATAGCACATGTTGAGTCAGTGTGTGCATCTTCACATTTGGGCTGGTGGAAATCCCAGAGATAATTTCAGACGCATAACAAAACACACTATTCTCCCCAAAATATCTATCATGTTTTTATATTTTTGCTCAATCACAATCATTCTCTTTCTCATAATGTCCATTTCGCTACTGCATTCCATGATTTCCTGAATGATTATTTTGGCGCTGGCACTCGAGAATGGCGGATTTGGACTTCCTGACACACCCCCACGTTCAGTCCCTAAAAAGAAACCAACATTTTTAAACTAGGCAGGCCTACATCTGTATTTACCTTGAAGTTGTGGTGACAGACACTGACCTGTTGTGCTGATAAGCTCCTCCTCTCCTTCCTCCACCTCCCCTTCCTCCACCTCCGTTTCCTCCACCTCCGCTTCCTCCACCTCCGCTTCCTGAACCTGCTGATCTTGGTCTGCTTTGGGATCTTCGGGGAGTTTCTGTGGTGTTGGGTTCCTCGTCTCATGAGCATGGTGTCCTCCCAGTCTCATCTCCCCTATGGGAATTTAAAAAATAATGTATACTTTAGCACACAGACTTTTTAAAGGCCTGCAAAGGGATTCTCAATGTTTGGAAGTGGGGTACAATTGATATTTGGCCCTGAGTTCCAACATGAACATATGTGATCTTGCAAACTCAACAAAGCAACATGTTATTTTTGAGGACACTCACAAATACACTTGGATAACCACCAAGGTATCCACTGGACCACCTGTGTGTGACACCGTTAAGAAATTTGGTCATGTGGCCCAGAGTATAATATCTTGATGAAGAACAAAAAAGAGTACACAACTGCTGGAGTGTCATCTCCTTTACCCAGAATACAGATTATCCTTTCATTCACATTCTAGTTTTCCTTACAACACATCATCTAGCCAACAATGTGTAGATAAACATTGTTGAAGTAAAATGAGGCATGCCCACATGTAGTTTACGTGCATATGTGCCAAACATGTTTGGGGGAAGAGCAGCAAGTTTTTGGTCAACACATTTTGCAAATAAGTGGACTCTCCACTTAACATAAAAGATGAGATTTAAAAATGTGAACCCAGTCAAGCCAAGCACATGTTGCAAAACATGGAAGAATACATATTACAATGTGAAAGAACACAGTAAAATAAACTTACTTTTTTCTATGCTTTTTAAAAGCTTCTTATACTGCTCCGGCTCCCTGATCTTGAGGTCTGACCACCTTTTACGGAGTTGTTCCTTGGATCTCCTGACCCCATATTTTTTATAGAGACTCTTCGCCACTTTGTCCATAATTTGTGACTTCCGGAGATTAGGGGTGTCGTATGGGCCATGCTTGCTGTTGTAATCCTTCCTCCGCAGAATGTCCACCATCTCCGCCATCTCGGAAAAATACATATTAGTCGCCTTGTATCTTTTTTTACAGGATCGGGACGTTTCCGCCTCCGGGCTTTCCTCGTCGGTAATTTCTACTAAAGAAGCCACCTGTGTCTGCGACATGTCGCCGTCTCACACTGTGCGCCAATCGTTAAGGGGCGGGGAAATGCGGAAAAAGTCCGTCATGGGCGGGCGACGAGGGCGGAGTTACACGCATGCGCAGGGTATAAAAAGGGGAAAGAAGTTATTAGGGATGCGCGGAGTAAGGACGACCGGAAGTGAACCAACGAAGTGAACTAAGGTAAGAAGGGAACTCGGGCCTGCAGTGGCATATTAATGGGTCATGATTGTAAAGGGCAATATTGTGATAAGTTGAGGAGAAACAATTCTGATCCTTTTATTTATTTTTTTACTTTTTTGTACTTGCTGATCCAAATAGATGCATAAACTAAGAGAGCCAGAGGTAATGCTGTTTTTTATCGAAAAGTATAAGGAACAGCGCAACCTGTGGGAGCTCAAACACCCTGCGTATCACAAAAGTGATGTACGACGGGCAACTATTACCAAATTAGCAGAGGATATGAAGCCATGGATCCCAGATGCAGACTACACAATGATCAATAATAAAATCAACAACCTGCGCAATTCTTACAAAAAAAAATACAAGGAAGTGCGCCAGTCCAAGAGATCAGGAGCAGCAGCCGACGATGTAGTAAAGCCCAAGCTGTGGTACTACAGACATCTCCAATTTCTGGATGACCAGATCGAGGCCAGGGAATCTATTTCCAGCCTTCCCTCAACCCTTCCTTCCACCCTTCCCTCCAGCGTTCCTTCCACCCTTCCCTCCACCCCTGCAGAGGCGGAGGAGGAGCCTCCCGAGCTAGAAGAGCCAGATCTTCACATCTTCAGCCCGGTATAGTATTTTTGATCATAATTATTGTCCACTAAGTAATATTGAGTTGAACTGTTTTGATTAGCCATAAAGGATCCCATCCCCCCCCTCAAAAAAAACCCAGTACTGAGTTCAAAATTGTGTGTGATCGATTCCTCAAATAATATAATTTTTCATTTTATTTTATAAACAGGATGAGGCAAGCCAGGAGGAAGAGGGTCAGGAGTGTGACAGGCAGGAGGAGGCAGGGCCCAGTGGTACTCAGCAGGTCCCCAGGCCTAGTGGCAGCACCGTCTCCCAAGTGGCTCCCCTCCACGTCAGACCGCCAAAACAACGGCGGATGACACAAGTGGAGGAGGAGTCACTAAAGATGATTCAGGAGGCTGCTGCCATTATGAGGGCCCCCTCAACCCTACGGAGGGGTTTAGAACCTATCTGGCGGATAAGCTGCTCAGAATAGAGGCGGGACAACGGGCCCGCTGTGAGCATCTCATCTATATGGCCGTACACATGGGGGCGAGGGGACAGCTGACTGAGGCCATCCATATCTCACATCAGCCCAATCCCTCTCCTCCTTCTCCTTCTCCTTCTCCTCCTCCTCCTGCCACATCACCACCCACAGTGGCCCAGCCTGCAAGGGTGCGTGGACGGGGCCGTGGAGAGAACGCTGCAGAGAGGCATGGAAGGAAGGCTACAAGGAAGAGCAGGAGGTGATTCCCTGGCCTCGAGCTGCTCATCCAGAAATTGAAGGTTGATGGAGTACCACAGCTTGGGATGATGTATGTCTTTGGCCGCTGCTCCTGATTTCATGCTGTTGTTGATTTTATTATTGATCACAGTCATGTCTGCATTTGGGATCTAATGACTTTATATTCTCTGCTAATTTGGGAATAGTTGCCCTTCGGTTTTTGTTTTGTTTATTTCCGAAATAAAGGGAAATTTGATTTCAGCAAACCTACATGCCTGATGTGTTTTTTTGGGGAAGTAGCAATAAGATTGCATAAATACAATGTGTAATTAATAACAAGGGACACCAACCTCCATGATTTGTGAAAAATAAAATATTATGTTGTTCTGAGAAATTGACACACCCAAAAATGCACAACAAAATTAAAGACCAAAAAAAAAAGGGGGAATTTGTGAGGTCGGCCTTGAAGAATTTTAATAATTATTCCTCAAATCACAAGATAAAAGAAAGACATACGTTTGTCAGAACTCATGAGAAAGTTCTGCTGCCAAAATGACATTTAAAAGACCTTTCGAAAGCAACAAAACATGCGCTGCATTAAACGAAGCAATAACTTGCAGAATGACGAATGTGCTCTCTCCATTACGCTCGCTCTAGTTTTACCAGAATGAGCGCTCCCGTCTCCTAATTCAGTCTGAGCATGCGTGGGTTTTTGAACCGATGGACTTGCCCATAGACGATCGGAAATTCCCATCGGTTTTTTATCCATCAGAAAATTTTAAAACAAGTTCTATTTTTTCCAACCGATGGAAAAAAGACAGATGGGTACCATACACGATCGGTTTGTCTGATGAAAACCATCCATCGGACGGTTTTCATCAGTTAAACCGATCGTGTGTACGGGGCTTCACATCAAGAGCCTGTTCAGCCTGTGTATGTACTGGGATAGGAGCTAGTGTAGAGACCTCTATTGGGGATAAATGGATAAATTCCACAGGGTTCTCCTGTTCCGTGTATTCAGGAGAAGTGATAGAAGGACAAACTACAGAATTAGAAGTCTGAGAAATAAAAGATATAGATGAAGGAGCCAAAACTTGCTTAATAGCATTGGAGGCCTCAGCAGCTTTCTGTGTTCGCGTCTGAGGTACGGCGGCCATCTTGGAAAAATTCAGTTTCTCCACAGGCTGTTTAAAACGTTTCTTGCCTCTTTTAGAATATTTACCCGGCATAGACAGGTGCTCTGAAGCTTCCGCTAGCGTTACCCGTTATTCTCAGGTGACAAGGGAGTCTGTAACCGCTTGTATCTCTGCTGTATGGCCGGCGGTGAGCAGAGCTCCGGTTCTAAGCTGCCATCTTAGGAGCTCCCGCGCATGCGCCTCCCAATGTTGAATTCTAAGTCTGTTAACTTGCTGCACATTTTCACTGGCAAGTTGTACACTTGCAGAGCACTTGAAGCACAAGTTCTAGTTGACACCTTTTTCCAATTTGTAGCAAATATGTGTGCAAGTCTCTAGCAAGTTGCAGTGGTGAGTTTACAAGAAGGGCTTTGCAAGGCATGGAAATTTAACCACAGTGACCCCTGTGGTGAAATGACGATTGCATAACATAATTGAACCAGAACTTACAGCAGACTTACAGAATGTTTGCAAAGAAAGTTGATCTGGAGTCATGCAATGCAGACTTGCAGAAATTGTGCAACAAACTTGTGAAGCCTGATGAGTCTAGTAATAGCTTAGCAAGTCATTTTTAACCTTGCAGGACAATTGCTAGCTATCTGGGAGTGAGTGTGTGCACTGGCCAAGGAGAGGTGAAATTACTGTACAGAGTGTATTTTAGGTATTTTGGTTTGGCCTCAACATGTCTTCCAAACTTTGCTGTAAACTAAAAATTCTGAACAGGCAAACAAAGTTAATGGCATCACCATATTCACTACAAGTCAACCAAAAAATAAAAAGGGGAAGTGCCACCTAAGTACAGTATTAAATCAAGGCTGTTCATTCACAATTGTTAAAAACACTCACTAGTTACGTAACCCCCGACACCTGAAGTTTCTGGCCCTCTCTTCCTCTCTTGGTGACATCACATCCACCGGTGCGTTCCACGCTGGTTGGCATGGACTTCCTGGTCTCATACAGGGCATCCATTCCCTTTCACAGGATCCCTGGTGGCCCCTGCAGGACAGAGACGAGTGGCAGATACCATACCTTACGATGAGCAATTTTATATTTTACATCTTGTAAGTGTTTTTAACCATTGTGAATAAACTGCCTTGGCTAAATACTGCACTTAGGTGGTGCTTCCCCCTTTTTAGTTTTTGATTCATACAAAGCTGGCTCAACTCTGAGGATAGCAGCCACCAGTGCCCCAAACCATATGCATTCAGTTTTGTAAACTCTTGCTTTGGTACAAACCATGGACTTTAAGAACAGTTACAACTTGATTTGGTGTATACCCTTTTTAGCTACTTCTTCACCCATGCTACTTTGATCTTTTTCTACAAGTAAACCACCAACCCAACCTAATAATTCCTCAGGACTTAAAATGTAATGGACTTGCAGAGTTTGAGTAAATTTTCTAGGATTCAATGGTTAAAGATATTTATATAGCTAAACATTAAATCCTTGCCCACCTTTAGTAAAATAAATTACGACACATCAAATGATTTTCCCTTGCAAGGATTTTTCAGTATTTCTCTGCCACAAAACAAGTCTCCTGGCATACACTTGTATCACTCCTGCTCTGACCTCACACTTCAGATCCTTTGTCTGTATTGTTTAGGCAGTGTTCCTACACAAGTCTTCCTGTCTCCTAGATGAAGCCCTCCTGACTCCTGAGACACAAGGGAGCTTTTTATTTAAAGCAGTATTAAATCCAAAACCAAAAATTGAATACAGTGTATTGAAGGTTATCGATCATCAGACGTGGTGGCTTTAGCGGTATTAGTTTACTTTTTTAGGCTTTTTCCCTCTGTTTTGTTGATCTGGCCAGTATAATGCCTCCTGTATTAGAGTGCCCTCATTCTGGATATATGAGCACAGGGGCACCTTTGGACAGTAGATTGCAGTCTGGGGGGAGGAGACTGTTAGATGGACTAGAACAGTGGTTCTCAACCCCAGACCTCAAGTACCCCCAACGGGTCATGGTTTGGGAACTTCCCTTAGATAAAATAGCTCTTATCAATACCATGTCATTGATATTGATTTAAAGCAGCTGTGCAAAGTAAAGGAAAACCTGAAAACATGGCCCTTTGGGGGTACTTGAGGATTGAGTTTGAGATTCACTGGACCACTGGACTAGATCTGGAATATGCAGTTCAATTTTGGGCATCAGTTCTCAAAAAGGATATTGGGGAACTGGAGAAAGTGCAGAGAAGGGCAACCAAACTGATAAGAGGCATGGAGGAGCTCAGCTATGAGGAAAGATTAGAGGAACTGAATTTATTCACTCTAGAGAAGAGGAGATTAAGGGGGCATATTATCAACATGTATACATACATAAGTGGTCCATATAGTGAACTTGGTGTTGAGTTATTCACTTTACGGTCAATACAGAGGACACAGGGGCACTCTTTACGTCTAGAGGAAAAGAGATTTCATCTCCAAATACGGAAAGGTTTCTTCACAGTAAGAGCTGTGAAAATGTGGAATAGACTCCCTCCAGAGGTGGTTCTGGTCAGCTCAGTAGATTGCTTTAAGAAAGGTCTGGATTCTTTCTTAAATGTACATAATATAACTGGATACTAACATTTATAGGTAAACTTGATCCAGGGAAAATCCGATTGCTTCTCGGGGGATCAGGAAGGATTTTTTTCCCCTGCTGTAGCAAATTGGAGCATGCTCTGCTGTTTTTTTTTTTGCCTTCCTTTATTTTTTATAGTTGAACTAGATGGACTTGTGTCTTTTTTCAACCTTACTAACTATGTAACTATGTAACTATGTAACTAGAAGATTTATATACAGTAACAAATTGAAGCCAAACTCCAGCTCACACTTTATAATCATTTAGTGTCGGTTCACACTGCAGCGTTGTCCGAGATTGGATGTGATTCGCACTGCACTGCATCTCTGTGCTATGTGATTTCAGCCATACAGATAGTTTGGCTGAATTTGCATCGCATTCGGACCAAAGTCGCACAGGACCTGAGTCCTGTGCAAATTTGCAGATTGCACTGCGATATGCGAACTGATTTGGGGTTATCATTAACTTTTAATTGACACTCCCAGCAGTTCAGGAGACATGCGATGCTGGAACCCGCAGTGTATTCCCGCATCGCAGCAGTGTGAACCGGCACTAACAGCAAACTTTTTTTTTCCTTTTGGGATAACGGTTTTACATAAATAAATAAAAGCTGATCATTGTAAGCAACCCAGTTAGTGGTAACCCTGAAAGCACCTGCCCAATTAGTGTGCATGGATTTTGCACAGAGCAGCCCTGATCCTACTCTTCTGGGGTCTTTCGCTGGCACTCATGGCTTATGGCTCCTCCTGCCTCCCGAGTACCCCCCTAGCAAGCCGCTTACTAGAGGTGGTACTCGTGCGGGCTCAATCCTGAGCCACGCCGTGTGAGTCTATTGACACAAACAGTGTTTGGCCCTGCCCTGTCCTTGTCCCTCGTCTCTGGATTTGATTGACAGCAGCAGGAGGCAATGGCTCCCACTGCTCTCACTGAGGCCAGTGAGGAGTGAGACAGCGCTGGATTGAGAGCGTGTTCAGATAAGTATTTAGGGGGACTGCACCTTAAAGGTATTTTTACCCTAATTTAAAGAATACATGAAGGAAAAAACCTTTACCTTTTTCAACCACTTTAACTCTATATGTAGGGATACAATTTGCAACGATTAGCATATGAAGTCTGACATGTATCCATCTATGCATTTTCATCGGAGTTCATTAACTTTATTTCCATTTAATTATTTTTACTTTTTCATGTATTTACATTTTTACAAACTGGCTGGCTGACTGGCTGTCCAAAAAAGACTAGACCTTCATAATTCTCCATTATTATATACCGCTATATATCACTCTAGGTCTACAGGCAATTTCTAAGGTCAATCCATTCTACGTGTATAAAAAAGTTCCATGCTTCTCTTAATTATTAATAGCTCAATTGCAGAATTAAGGTATTCCCTTTCATATTTTTGCTCAGGGGTACCTAATCTTTATCACAACTATATGTCTATGTGACTTTTCCCCGTATCATTTTGAAATCTTCCTGCCTTGTCTCCTGACTCTTGGGCAGAGGCCTCCTCTGTCTGCCGGGGGGGGGCCAAGAACCATAGTCATGTCTCTAATAAAAACCCTGCAAGCATCTGCCCACTTAGTGTACTGGGTAGTGGGTACTGGGTTGTTCAAAATCCTTGGACCCAGGATTGGAGACTTCATCCCTCCCAAGTCCCAAACTAGGTTTTACCATCCACTAAGGAAGATGAAAATCCAATTTCCTCCATGTGAGGACAAGAACTCTGGAGAATCAACCTGCCTTGATGAGCACTCTGAGAGATACAAACCTTTTTCCCACCACTATATACAGTGCCTTGAAAAAGTATTCATACCCCTTGACATTTTCCACATTTTGTCATGTTACAACCAAAATCATAAATGGATTTTATGTGATAGACCAACACAAAGTGGCACATAATTGTCAAGTGGAAGGAAAATGATTATTAGTTTTCAATTTTTTTTATCAATAAATCTGTTAAAAGTGTGGCGTGTATTTGTATTCAGCCCCCCTGAGTCAATACTTTGTAGAACCACCTTTCACTGCAATTACAGCTGCAAGTTTTTTGGGGTATGTCTCTACCAGCTTTGCACATCTAGAGAGTGACATTTTTGCCCATTCTTCTATGCAAAATAGCTCAAGCTCCATCAGATTGGATGGAGAGCGTCTGTGAACAGCAATTTTCAAGTCTTGCCACAGATTCTCAATTGGATTTAGGTCTGGACTTTGACTGGGCCATTCTAACATGAATATGCTTTGATCTAAACCATTCCATTGTAGCACTGGCTTTATGTTTAGGGTCCTTGTCCTGCTGGAAGGCAAACCTCCGCCCCAGTCTCAAGTCTTTTGCAGACTCTAACAGGCTCCATCCATCTCCCCATCAACTCTAACCAGCTTTCTGCAAACAGGACTTCTTATGGCTTACTATCAACAAAGGCTTTCTTCTTGCCACTCTTCCATAAAGGCCAGATTTGTGGAGTACACAAACTAATAGTTGTCCTGTGGACAGATTCTCCCACCCTCTGACCTCTGAAATCAACAAGGCATTTCCTCCACACAACTGCTGCTCACTGTATATTTTCTCTTTTTCGAACCATTCTCTGTTAACCCTAGAGATGGTTGCGCATTAAAAAATTCCAGTAGATCAGCATTTTTTTTAAATACTCAGACCAGCCTTTCTGGCACCAACATGCATGCCATGTTCAAAGTCACTTAAATCCCCTTTCTAACCCATTCTGATGCTCGGTTTGAACTTCAGCAAGTCATCTTCACCACATCTAGATGCCTAAATGCATTGCTGCCATGTGATTGGCTGATTAGCAATTTATGTTACCAAGCAATTGTGGCCGGTGAGTGTATATTACCTACAACTGTACAACTAACTGTTTATCTTTCAATATTCTCATTATCCTTAACACACTTCTTTCCTAACCTCTTATTACATTCCAAATGTTGTTTTCATTCATGTTCTTGTTCTACTATTATTTCCTTATTTTTTTTAAAGGAAAGTCCTATTTTGCCATTACCAGGTCAGCTTTCACTGACAACGGAGGTACAACTTAGACTGGTAAAGGCTGAGATGAGATTGAGAACTAAGTGGCACCTTTGAGGCTCACAGACTTAGATTCATCATTCTGAAGTGACTGAAAAGATAAACAAACTTTCCATTCCTTTCCATTTAATAAAGTCAACTGATTGGCTTTGATGAATTGGCCTGCTTATACAATGTTGAAACAAGTTTGGGAGCTGCTGTATCTTTTTGTTGCTACCTGTAGATTTCTGCTTCCGATGCTAACATTTCAATTATAACATTTTAATTTTGGGATAAGGTGGCAGAGGAACACCCCTTCTTATTTAAATTTTTTTAGTTATCAGGGGATCATTAAAGGTTAGTTATAATAATATGTGTGGAAAACTGCATATTTGACAAGAATGAAAATAATTTATTTTTTGACAGTGGTTTATTGTTTGAAACAGAATGCTGTACTTTGTTCAGTAGAAAGACATTTCAGAAATAATTAAAGAATAACACTGGAAATATTCTCTGCCAACAACAATGGGATTTTTTTTAGACTTTTAAGAATCAGAGACAAAGATGCCACCCATGGATTTCTTACATAAAAATGTGTTTGGCACCTTTGTTTCCAAATCTTAGAAATAGAATAGAATATATAACGTGAATGGGATATGGCCGAAAAATGTAATTGCCTACGGTAGGTTCTGGCCATTGAATAACAAAGGCTGGGCTTGTTGCTGAGAGGCAAAGGGACTTGAAGCAAAACGAATCTGAAAAGTAAGGTAACAGGCTCAGGTTTTTGGTAGAAAAGACTTTAAAATTACCGGTATGTATTGTCTTGGTATATCTTTCCTGCTAAAAAACGTCTTCCCCTTTCTCCAAGCATTTTTTTTTACTAATACTCGCAGTGGATACACAGTGCAATATGCAATCTTAGCATCTCTAAGATTCCGAAGAATAGAGCCAAGATACACTGGCTCATAGCTTACCATTGGAAATCCCCACAATTGCCAATAAACCAACTAAAAACCAGAATCACCATTATATACCTTATGGAGAAAATTGTCCACACCTGATACACCTTCCAGCAAGAGATGGACAGATGGTCCTCTCTCCAGCATCTACCACAAACTTTATATCTTTATTAGGTTTTTCTCATTTTTACAAAAATATAATACACAGTCTTCCCCCATTAATTCCCCCCTCCCCCTTCCAGGTTCCATCCCCCCTTTTAAAAAACAAGACCATGTGTGTCGCGTGTGCATTTTGGGTATGGCATGGATTAAATAGCCCATGGGGTGGTCTGTTTAACCGCTTGAGGACCGCCGCACGCCGATGTACGTCGGCAGAATGTGGGTCGCGAGTGGTTCCCTATAATAGGGAACGACGATCAGTGACATCACACACTAAGCCACGCCCCCCCACAGTAAGAAACACAAATCAGGTCACACTTAACCCCTACAGTGCCCCCTCCTGGTTAACCCCTTCACTGCCAGTGTCATTTTTACAGTAACCAGTGCATTTTTATAGCACTGGTCGCTGTAAAAATTACAATGGTCCCAAAATAGTGTCAAAAGTGTCCGATGTGTCTGCCATAATGTTGCTGTCATGAAGAAAATCACTGATCGCCGCCATTACTAGTAAAAAAAAAAAAATTCATAAAAATGCCATAAAACTACCCCCTATTTTGTAAACGCTATAACTTTTGCGCAAACCAATCAATAAACGCATATTGTGATTTTTTTTTACCAAAAATATGTAGAAGAATACGTATCGGCCTGAACGGAGGGAAAAAATATGTTTTTTTTATATATTTTTGGGGGATATTTATTATAGCAAAAAGTAAAAAATAATGCAATTTTTTTTCAAAATTGTCGCTCTATTTTTGTTTATAGCGCAAAAAATAAAAACCGCAGAGGTGATCAAATACCACCAAAAGAAAGCTCTAATTGTGGGAAAAAAAGGACGCCAATTTTGTTTGGGAGCCACGTCGCACGACCGTGCAATTGTCAGTTAAAGCGACACAGTGCCAAATCGCAAAAAGGGGCTTGGTCCTTATGCTGCATATTGGTCCGGGTCTTAAGAGGTTAAAACAAATATTCTCGCCCATTCCCCTCACACTCACAGCTTCATTCATCTTGCTGATTCCCTCCTCTTCCATTCTCTCATCGTCTGGTTTCTCTTGGGTCTCTACGCTTTATTTGAATTTTTTTTTTTTTTATCTATCTTAACCGCTTAAAGTGGAAGTAAACCCATTGATTTAATAGTTTCAAAAAACAGTTACATTTCCGGCATGCCGGAAAAGCTAACTGTCACATTGGTTGTGCTCTCAACCAAACTGTCAAACCATCCAATGGCTGGAGTCATAACTGGTCACATGTGCAGCATCATGGCAGTTGAAGATTGAACAAAGGTCAAGATGGAAGCTTCCTTGGCTGAAAACGATAGGAGGGTTTACTTCCACTTTAAGGACCGCCTCCTGTATATATACGTCGGCAGAATGGCACGGACAGGCACAAGCATGTACAGGTACATCCTCTTTAAGATGCCGCCCTGTGGTTGCGCGCGTGCCGCCGGCGGTGCGCTCGCGACCCTGTTGCTTTCTCCGTTAGCCCGACTGTGGGTCCCACGGACTCGATAGCCGCAGGGACACCCGCGATCGTCTCACGGAGAGATAGAGTGGGGAGATGCTTATGTAAACAAGCATCTCCCCGCTCTGCCTAATGACAATGACAGTGATCACCGCTTCCGATAATCGGAAGCGGTGATCACTGTCTTGTCACACACAGCCCATCCCCCCTACAGTTAGAAGCACTCATCAGGGTACACTTAACCCCTACAGCGCCCCCTAGTGGTTAACCCCTTCACTGCCAGTGTCATTTTCACAGTTATCAGTGCATTTTTATAGCAATGATCGCTGTAAAAATGCCAATGGTCCCAAAAATGTGTCAAAAGTGTCCGATGTGTCCGCCATAATGTCGCAGTCATGATACAAATCGATGATCGCCGCCATTACTAGTAAAAAAAAAAAATATTAATAAAAATGCCATAAAACTACGGTACCCCCTATTTTGTAGACGCTATAACTTTTGCGCAAACCAATCAATAAATGCTTATTGCGATTTTTTTTACCAAAAATATGTAGAAGAATACGTATCGGCCTAAACTGAGGAAAAAAATTATTTATATATTTTTGGGGGATATTAATTATAGCAAAAAAGTAAAAAATATTGAATTTTTTTTCAAAATTGTCACTCTATTTTTGTTTATAGCGCAAAAAATTAAAACCGCAGAGGTGATCAAATACCACCAAAAGCAAGCTCTATATCAATTTTGTTTGGGAGCCACGTTGCACGACCGCGCAATTGTCAGTTAAAGCGACGCAGTGCCAAATCGCAAAAAGGGGCCTGGTCCTTTAGCAACAAAATGGTCCGGGGCTTAAGTGGTTAAGGTTTACATACTGATCCCTCTTGCTTCCCACCAGGGTTTCCACATCGTGTCATATTTCATTAGCGCAACTTGCTTTATGAATACTGATTTCTCTTTAAGGATTACCCCATTCATAGTGTTTAGCCATTCCTTACTAGACGGAGGTGATACTGACTGCCATCTCTGGGCAATCAAAATCCTTGCCTGGAATAAACATCTCGTAATTGCCACTTGGCTAGTCCCTAGTTTTCCCACAACCTCCGCTAGTCCCAGTAGGCATTGTGAAATATCTGTTTTAGGTGTAAATATCCTTTAATGAAGAAATAGCTTTTCCGAAAATTGTCAAGTGATCGAATCTGGCTAATGAACAGCTTAACACAAATTAGGAAAAACTGTAATTTTGTCACAAACAAACAGATTTTTCTGCTGAGCTTGATCATTGAAATTTCAATCCTATCTCCTTAAAATTGATTAAAATGAGTAATGTACACATTCAATCATTTGGGATATCTATTCCAGCTCTGTTGAATTTTTTTGAAATTGCCAGAAAATTGCCATACCTACACTGACCATCAGTAAACAACAGACCCTAAATTTGATCCTGCTTCATCGGTATTTGTGTATGACAACAGACTAATCACCCCAGTAAAGAACCAAAACACCTACAAATTTCTAAATGTACTTCAGCCCAATCTGGTGTAGCACCCTATAGCTAGTGTGCTAGATGTAAATAGGTTTATTAGTACAGGAAAATTGGTTTGACTGAGAGCCAGGCCTGGGTTGAATCTGGGTCAGGGTTAACGGACTCAGGGAGGCTGGATGGCTCAGCTCGCAGCTTCTCTGGTGCCTCCCCCTGTTTCTGCAACCTTGGAGAAGCTTCCAGCACTGGGTGGAGGCTAGGAGAAGCTGTTTGGCATATTTTTAAGGTCCTCAACAAATCCACAGCAAAAAGGAGCTGGAAGGGGGTAGGCACCTCATAAATAGGCATGAGTCATGCCAGCAGGGGCAGTCAGGTGGAAGATGGACATAGGGGACTGGGGAGGCTGTTGGGGGCCCTTGAGGGTGCCCCATAGCCTGGAGTTTTGGTGCTGGAAAGATCCCCCACAACACACAGAGTAACCCCTTCATGGAGGCACAGGAGCAAGGAGAGGACAGCGGGAGCAGGTCAGCACGTCTGGGAGATCTCCTGAGAAGTCAGCCGGATGGGCTGGTGAGCGTTCAGTCTGGCAGGACTGTGGAGAGAGTGTCAGTCTGGGAGGACTGTGTAGAAGTTAGCCAGGAGTGCCAGTGAAAGGGGCAGCTGCAGCCAGGCGGGTTGGCAGTTCCTGAAGAGATGGTGCTGGGATCATTAGCCACAGAGGTGTATGCTGGACACTGACTTTTTGCTACACAACCAAGGGGCCTCGGGTTCCAGCCTATAACAGGCTTTTGCTAAGAAAATCGGACTAAGTGCTGTGTCAGATTTACTATCAGTGTGCCAGTGGAGTCTGTGACTCAGTTTGCGAGTGTTGTCTCGCAAAACGAGCAGAATTCAAGCTAATGGGGTGTGCAGTACCACATTTGGCCAGAGGTGCTGGAGCACCGGTGACACTCGGAATGGTTCGGAACGGTTCGGAACCGTTTGGAAATACTCGGAACCACTCACAAATACTCAGTTTACAGGTGTTTCTGAGTCTTTCCGAGGTCAGCCGAGCTGTCCCCGAGCATTTCCGAGGCTCTCCGGCGCCCCCCCACCTCTGACCACATGCGGTATTGCATGTCATTGAAGTCAATCCGGAACAAACTATTTTCGTTTCCATTGACTTCTATGGGGAAACTCGCTTTGATATGCAAGTGTTTTGGATCACGAACATTCTCCTGGAACAGATTATGTTCATAATCCAAGGTTCCACTGTATTTATGTTCCTATTTTATATCACACAAACATATTCTTATGTACCCCACAGAGAACTTGGAACATTCCCCCCCAATAAAATCTTTACACAGTCATGCAAATGGACATATGCTGGGGCCAATTGGTGGGAGAAACTAATTAACTTACCAGTATATTTTCTGACTATGGCAAAAAGCCAGATCACTCAAATAAAAGCAATGCAAACACTTGTGTTTATGAATACAAGTTAAAAATGTCAAGTTGATAATTTAAATAAATATAACATCAAATGTCCATTTACTTAATAATTAGCGTTAACATTCCACATCCTGTTTTAGTAGGTAAAACAAAATCAAACTGACGCAGAAAGTCTCTGTGAAGAAAGTTTTAAAAAAAAAAAAACAATTTAGCGCCTTTTAGGTACACAAACACTCCAGTAAAAGTCACACACCATAAAAACTTTAGGAACAAATTATTTTTTGATATGGCTGAACTAAACCCTGGAGATGAAAAACATGTGCAAAGCTGCTTGCAGGAGCTTGTAGCCTGAACGGGAAGAGGCAGCCCTGTCCTGAGGAGACCTCTCTCATTCTCTCATTTCCATAATGCATCCTCTACTGAAGGCATTTCCACTTTTAAATAGACTGCAATTAAATGGAATATTTATTAATAACCATGTCAGGTGTTTGAGCCAAGCTGTAAATGAGAATTGGGTGCCATATCGCTCATGGTCATGGAGGAAGCTTTTTGGTTTGAATGTATTTGAACATCCATATAAACAAGTGGACTTAATTCCATCTGCTTTTAGCAATCTGTTGTCCCTTTTAAGTACATTTTCCCCGTTTGTCTTTTGGACACAGTTTGGAGGAAGTGTCAGAATGCCTGATGGATGGTTGTAGACCGATTGTGGTGACTTCAGGCTTTTATAAAGCAAGACAGCTGCTGGTAGAAAGTCCCTTGCAGGAGCTGGAGTGATTTCAATTTTCCATCTCTTTTGCTTTTTGTCCTGGTGAAGAATTATATTTTACCAGACAAGTAAAAGAGAAGATGGGCATAATGCATAGGCTTCTTTTAATGATCTTTAAGTAGCAAGTACAGAATAAAAAAACATATATACCGTATATACAATGCCATGGTACTCTGTTCTGAGAACATCATTTAGTCTTTATTAAAAAAACAAAACAAAACAAAAAAACACACACAAAACAGATTGCCCTTAATACCTAATAAAGAATGGGATATAATCAACAATCTATAAATAAAAACTATTGTACATGCCAGTAAGGATGAGCTCTGGCGTGTTCGCATAGTACACATGCAGAGCCCGCCAGAAATTCGGAACCGCGCTGCGCTAATCACAGCAAGGGAGACATTTCCCGATCTCTGCAGCCGAGCATCGAGACAATGTCTCCCTAGCTGTGATTAGCGCAGCGCGGTGCCAACTTCCTGGTGGGCTCTGCACGTGTACTATGCGAACACGCCAGAGCTTATCCTTACATGCCAGCAGAACCATGGATTCTTTGTCTATTGACCTTATGAGCTGCCTGTTTAATTAATAGGCAGCTCATTTGGTAGTTGCATTTGGCATTTGACATTTTGGTGTTTAACCACTTCAGCCCTGAGCCTCTTTTTGACATTTGTTGTTTACAAGTTAACCACTTAAGCCCTGGACCATTTTGGCTAGTTAATGACCAGGCCCCTTTTTGCGATTCGGCACTGCGTCGCTTTAACTGACAATTGCGCGGTCGTGCGACGTGGCTCCCAAACAAAATTGACGTCCTTTTTTTCCCTGAAATAGAGCTTTCTTTTGTTGGTACTTGATCACCTCTGCGGTTTTTATTTTTTGCGCTATAAACCAAAATAGAGCGACAATTTTGAAAAAAATGCAATATTTTTTACATTTTGCTATAATAAATATCCCCCAAAAATATATAAAAAAACATTTTTTTCCTCAGTTTAGGCCGATATGTATTCTTCTACATATTTTTGCTAAAAAAAAAACGCAATCGGCATTTATTGATTAGTTTGCGCAAAAGTTATAGCGATTACAAAATAGGGGAGAGTTTTATGGCATTTTTATTAATTATTATTTTTTTACTAGTAATGGCGGCAATCAGTGATTATTTTTCATGACTGTGACATTATGGTGGACACATCGGACACTTTTGACACATTTTTGGGACCATTGTCATTTTTACAGCGATCAGTGCTATAAAAATGCACTGATTACTATAAAAATGACACTGGCAGTGAAGGGGTTAACCACTAGGGGCGATGAAGGGGTTAAGTGTGCCTAAGGGAGGGATTACTACTGTTAGGCGGCGTGGCTACGAGTGACACGTCACTGATCTCTGCTCTGATTACACAGAACGGAAATCAGTGACAGTGTCTGTAGGCGAGCTAGGAGATGTTGTGTTTACACTAACATCTCCCCGCTTCATCCCTCCGTGAGACGATCGCAGGGATCCCCGCGGCGATCAAATCCGCAGGACCCGCGGTCCGACTCACGGGGAAGGTAGCCGGGTCAAGAGACCCCCACGTTGGGCAGTTAAAGGGGACGTACAGGTACGTTGATGTGCCTGTACGTGCCATTCTGCCGACGTATATCTACTGGAGGCGGTTCTTAAGTGGTTAAAATATTATTTTTTTTTGCTAGAAAATTACTTAGAACCCCAAACATTATATATTTTTTTAGAGAACAAAATGGCAGTCATTGTAATACTTTCTGTCACACCGTATTTGCGCAGCGGTCTTACAAGCCCACAGTTAAAACAACAAGGGCAGAAGATTAACCACTTAAGGACCAAGCCTCTTTCTGACACTTGTTTACAAGTTAACATTTATTTTTTGCTAGAAAATTACTTAGAACCCCCAAAAATTATATATAAAAAAATTCTAACACCCTAGAGAATAAAATGGCGGTCGTTGCAATACTTTCTGTCACATCGTATTTGGGGAAAAATACACTTATTGAATTAAAAAATAAGACAACAGCAAAGTTAGCCCAATTCTTTTTTTTTTTATATTGTGAAAGATAATGTTACGCCGAGTAAATTGATACCCAACATGTCACGCTTCAAAATTGTGCCTGCTCGTGGAATGGTGACAAACTTTTACCCTTCAAAATCTCCATTGGCGACATTTAAAATATTCTACAGGTTACCAGTTTTGAGTTACACAGGAGGTCTAGTGCTGTAATTATTGCTCTCGCTCAAACAATCGTGGCGATACTTCACATGTGTGGTTTGAACACCGTTTTCACATGTGCTACTCATGTATGCATCCCCTTCTGCACACCAGCTCATTGGGAAGGGGGCGCTTTAAAATGTATTTATTTATCTTTTCTTTTACTTTTTATTTTTTATTTTGACACTCTTTTAAAAAAATAAATAAAAATTGGGTCACTTTTATTCCTATTACAAGTAACATCCCTTCTAATATTAAAAAAAGCATGACAGGACCTCTTAAATATGAGATCTGGGGTCTGGTGAGATTGACATTAAAATGCAATGCAATAAAATAAATGTCACTTGAAAAAATAAAAATAGGAAAATTCTCCTCTAAGAGCTTTGGGCAAAAGTGACGTTTGATGTCGCTTCCGCCCTCCCATGCTATGGAGGCGAGTGGGGGTCAGCTTTCTCTCAGTCGGATGCGATCGTCTCCGCTCCTGCTGGCAGTTCCAGAGACGACCGAGGCGTGGTGGGAGGAGGGTGGGCAATTCTCCCGAACCCGATACAAGTGATCTTGTGGCGAGTCCGCGGCAGAGACCACTTTTATCTTAAAGGGAAACGCACAGCTTTCCCAAAAATACCGGGGTTATGGCAGCTAGTTTTAGTAAACCAACCCCATAATGACACAAATGTGATTCAAGAAAATATGCCATGTGCAAATGATCTAAATGTAAAAATATACCACACTCCCAAAAAAAATTAAAAAAATTTAATCAATAAAGTAACATGATGATAAAAGAATAAATATAATATATGCCAGGATTTGATTTTTAAAAAACCCTTTACATGTACAGTATTTAACAAAAGTGAGTACACCCCTCACATTTTTGTAAATATTTTATTATATCTTTTCATGTGACAACACTGAAATAACACGTTGCTACAATGTAAAGTAGTGAGTGTACAGCTTGTATAACAGTGTAAATTTGCTGTCCCCTCAAAATAACTCAACACAGCCATTAATGTCTAAACCACTGGCAACAAAAGTGAGTACACCCCTAAGTGAAAATGTAAAAGTGTCAATATTTTGTGTGGCCACCATTATTTTCCAGCACTGCCTTAACCCTCTTGGGCATGGAGTTCACCAGAGCTTCACAGGTTGCCACTGGAGTCCTCTTCCACTCCTCCATGATAACATCACGGAGCTGGTGGATGTTAGAGACCTTGCGCTCCTCCACCTTCCGTTTGTGGATGCCCCACAGATGTACAATAGGGTTTAGGTCTGGAGACATGCTTGACCAGTCCATCACCTTTACCCTCAGCTTCTTTAGCAAGGCAGTGGTCTTCTTGGAAGTGTGTTTGGGGTCGTTATCATGTTGGAATAATGCCCTGCGGCCCAGTCTCTGAAAGGAGGAGATCATGTTTTGCTTCAGTATGTCACAGTACATGTTGGCATTCATGGTTCCCTCAATGAACTGTAGCTCCCCAGTGACGGCATTCAATGGTATATTCAACAAACCATAAGGGACCAATTATGAGAAGTTTGTTGTTCAGGTTCATATGCACTTCAAGGTATTCCAGTACAGTTTGTACTCTGTGTAAGATCTGGTTTTGACCAAAGCTCATCTTTTGAAAGAAGTAAAAGAAAATCTTCCCAATGTGGACACAGAATGCAATAAACAACTTACCGGTATATGAAAAGTCTTACCAGTAGCAGCCAGGTGCCCAGACTATAAGTAAAAATTAAAAAGTAAAGGTTAATATGTATTAAATTACATATACCGTATATACTCGAGTATAAGCCGAGTTTTTCAGCTCATTTTTTTGTGCTAAAAATGCCCCCCTCGGCTTATACTCAAGTCTGTGTCCATCTTCACATTTGTGCGCCTGATACCAGCCATCCGTGGGTCCCCTGGACACCAAACTTGGCACACATATAGCCCAACTCTTCCTCTACAAGTATGCAAAGTTTGTTGTCCGGGGGACCTATGGCTGGAGAGCACCGATTTTTCAAAGCCGGGCACCCCTTCCATAGACTCCCATTTTAAACATCAGTCTAGTCACACAGTGCCGGAGATCAGGTAGGAAGATTGGGCACAGTGAGGCATGGGCACAGTGAGGCATGGGCACAGTGACAGTGAGGAATGGGCACAGTGAGGCATGGGCACAGTGAGGCATGGGCACAGTGAGGCATGGGCACAGTAAGGCACAGTGAGGCATGGACACAGTGAGGCACAATGAGGCATGCGCATGGACACAGTGAGGCAAAGTGAGGCACAGTGAGGCATGCAGATGGAAACCCTATGTTTATACTCGAGTCAATACGTTTCCCCAGTTTTTTGTGGTAAAATTAGGTGCCTCGGCTTATATTCGGGTCGGCTTATACTCAAGTATATACGGTACAAATAAAATGTATATATATATATATATATATATATATATATATATATATATATATATATATATAAATTACATAGTATGTGTGTGTGTGTGTGTATATATATATATATATATATATATATACACGCACACACATACTGTATATACATACATTTTATATGTATATGTAATTTAATACATATTAACCTTTACTTTTTAACTTTTACTTATAATCTGGGCCCCTGGTTGCTACTGGTAAGACTTTTCATATAATGGAAAGTATATGAACTGTTTGTCTGAATTCATTACTCCATGTTATTTCTCCCCTACACATATTGAATTACCAGGTGATAGTCAAATCATAGAACAGGATTTATGGTCTGTTAACTTGAATGAGCTGTAAAGTATAATCCAGTGCACAGTGGTATAATGCAACATAAAATTATATTACCTCTGATTCCCCAGAGAACAACTACATTTTGATATAAGTTCCTACAGTTCAAAATGCAAAAAAATACTCTTGCTAAAATTTTACAATTAGGCTTTCAAACAATTTTCCTATAGACATAATGTGCTACAGTCAACTGTCTGTGATTTCACATAATGCTCCGGTGTTACATGGATTTATTTAATCAGTAATCAGATAATGTGACTTATTAGCAAACATCTCCCAAACCCGCACTTCAGTAAAGGAGTTTGTTAAATGGAAGGAAATGAATTTCCTCTGTAAAATTGCAGGCTTAGAAAAGTTCATTGCACTCCACCTGTTTTGCTAATTTTATCACATAAAGGTCCATTCATAACAAATTGCAAGTGAACATGTATAGGACTTAAATGTGAGAGATGTAACATTTGGCATATATTAAATTTGTTTTTCAAATGTATTTATCAAAAAAATATATATCTAATTTTCATTAGGTTTTATCCTTACCATTTAAGAAAATGTTTTCCCTTATTACATAATTTGAAGGACAAGTCAAAACTGTATTTTTAGGTGGAGTTTTAAAGCATTCACCAGCTTATCTCTGCTGCTACATAAGGAATGACAGCAGGTGCTCCAGACTGATTAGTCAAAATCTAAAATATTTGTCTGTAGCAGGGGCCAGTTTGTTCATTGAATGGCTGGAGAGCGGTACATTAATTAATGTGTACAGGCAACAGTGAAGCATGGTGGAGGTTCCTAGCAAGTTTGGGGTTGCATTTCTGCAAATGGAGTTAGAGATTTGGTCAGGATCAGTGGTGTCCTCAATGCTGAAAAATATAGGCAGATACTTATCCATCATGCCATACCACCAGGGCAACGTTTGATTGCCCCCAAATTTATTCTGCAGCAGGACAATGACCCTAAACATACAGACAATGTCATTAAGAATTATCTTAACCACTTAAGTCCCGGACCATTTGGCTGGCAAAAGACCAGGCCACTCTTTGCGATTTGGCACTTCATCGTTTTAACTGTTTTGTGCGGTCGTGCGACGTGGCTCCCAAACAAAATTGACGTCCTTTTCTTCCCACACATAGAGCTTTCTTTTGGTGGTATTTGATCACCTCTGCGGTTTTTATTTTTTTGCGCTATAAACAAAAATATAGCGACAATGCAATATTTTTTACTTTTGGCTATAATAAATATCGCCAAAAAATATATAAAAAAATAATTTTTTCCCCTCAGTTTAGGCTGATACATATTTTACATATTTTTGGTAAAACAAATTGCAATAAGTGTTTATTGATTAGTTTGCGCAAAAGTTATAGCGTCTACAAAACAAGGGATAGTTTTATGGCATTTTTATTAATATTTTTTTTTTTTTACTAGTAATGGCGGCGATCAGCGATTTTTATCGTGACTGCGACATTATGGCAGAAACATCTGACACTTTTGACACCATTTTGGGACCATTGTCATTTTTACAGCTATAAAAATGCACTGATTACTGTAAAAATTACACTGGCAGTGAAGGGGTTAACCTGTAGGGGGCGCTGAAGGGGTTAGGTGTGACCTAGGGAGTGCTTCTAACTGTTAGGGGGCGTTGCTTGCCTTGACACGTCACTGATCGCTGTTCCCGATGACAGGGAGCTGACGATCAGTGACGTGTCACTAGGAAGAATGGGGAAATGTTGTGTTTACACTGGCATCTAGTCCGCGGGTCCCGCGGGCACGGTGACGAAGCTTGCGGCAGGGTCGCGAGTGCGCCGGAGGGGACATATATATACGCCCATTTGCCCAGCCGTGCCATTCTGCCAACGTATAAGTTCGTGCAGCGGTTGGCAAGCGGTTAAGTGTAAAGAACAAGGAGTCCTGGAGATGATGGTTTGGCCCCCACAGAGCCCTGATCTCAATATCATCAAGTCTGTAGCCTCGTAAACACGATCGGATATCCTATGGATTCTAATCCGATGGTTTTGTCCATCGGAAATCCTTCCACCAGTCTTGCCTACACACCATCAGTCCAAAAAAGGACCGTTCCAAACGCGGTGACGTAAAACACTCCGATGAGCCGAGAAAAATGAAGTTTAATGCTTCTGAGCATGCGTCGACTTGATTCTGAGCATGTGTGGGTTTTTTATCCGACGGACTTGCCCATAGACGATCGGAATTTGCTATCGGTTTTTGATCCATCGGAAAAGTTTAAAACATGTTCTATTTTTTAAAACCGATGGAAAAAAGACAGATGGGTCCCCATACACGATCAGTTTGTCCGATGAAAAAAGTCCATAGGACTGTTTTCATCTGTAAAACCGATCGTGTGTACAGGGCTTGTCTGGGATTACATGCAGAGACAGAATGATTTCAGGCAGCCTACATCCACAGGAGATCTGTGCTTAGTTCTTCAAGATGTTTGGAACAACCTACCTGCTGAATTCCTTCAAAAACTGTGTGCAAGAATTAATGTTGTTTTGAAGGCAAAGGGTCGTCACACCAAATATTGATTTGATTTGGATTTCTCCTCTGTTCATTTATTTCTCCATTTTATAAATTTATAAAAATAAACTATTAACATTCTATTTCTGAAAGCAAAACTATTGCACAGTAGCGTTTATACTTATGGCAGATCTCATATTAGCCTGCTTCTTAAAAGCCACTCCACAAGTTGTATTTAGAAGAGACACATCCTTAAAGGACCAGTCAGTTAGTAAAAAGCCGATATCAAGGAAATCAGAGAAATGATCCATGTAAACACGTAGGTACCTGAAGATGTGAGGGTTGTGCCTACTGAAAATATCTTCTGATACAAGGACAGGCAGACTACCGGATGGATTAGTGCATCAGCCCAAGGACTATGTGAATTTATATCATGAGATTTCAGTGTGGTGCGTTCTGAGTTATAAAGACAAAAATACCTTTCTGGTGTAGAATTTACGACCACATCTATGATATAGAAAATGGGGATCTGAAATCATCACTACCAAATAACTGTTAATAATTTCTGGACTGGACAGGTAACATTCAGATAGCAGATGGGGTGACTTTGATTGTTCAATATTGCAATTAGAAATTAAATGGATATACTGTTAAAATGCGCTTTATTTCCCAAGACTATAGTAAATCAGATAAACCTCCATTACCTTCTTACACCAAAACTATACCTTAACTTATAAATAACCAGGCGACAACCATTTTGGAGTAAAATTGGCCGCTTGGCCATTTTATTAACAAATTAAACCATAACAATAAACCCAAAACATCTTTAAATCACTAAAACAATCCTTTACAGATATAGTTGCACCCTGTTGGAGACAATTGAAGGCATTGACCTAATTTTCCTCGTACCAGCGTGGCCCTCAAAGATCCCAGCCGCAGTGCACCGGCTCAAGGATCATACACTCTGAACCTTCCCCACGCTGGTACCCATCAACCGATGCCAGCTAAACCACGGTTAGCTGGCATCACCCGAGGGTCCCATACCTTTATGGCTCCCCAATTATGCCAAATTGGTCAAATTGTCTACTGCCTCCAAGAATCCCCAACCGCCTACCCCCATATATCTCTAATCACATCCTGAAAAAAAGGGCGGGAGGGTGGGAGCTTCCTCTCAACACGCTGCCCCACGAGTGACCTGTACTTTCCCTGTAGGTCCTCCTACCCCGGGAAAAATAACTACTCAGGCCACCCCCCACTCCCCACACTTCCTCACTCCCCTAACATTTAACCCTTAGGTTCCCTGCTACTTTAGTCATGCCAGCCCTCTGCCTATACCTTGTATCAGCTCCGGGCTTCTCTGGTTTTAAAGAAGCTATGGGGCTGATTTACAAAACGTTTGCGCCATGAGTATCGGCGCATCTGCGTGCGCAATGGCTGTTTTGGTATTTACAAAACATTAGCGCCTGTAGCGCAGCCCTACTTGCCATTTACTATAGTGTTGTCGGCGGACGGGAGGAGGCGCTCAGTGCGCCACTATGGACCTGGCGCACGGCATGTTAAACTCTAAATATAAAGAAGCTGGAAGTGAGAATATAATGGGGGTGACATGGGGTGATGTGAGGAAGTGTAGGGACACCTGTCCAAATAACTAATATGCCCAAAATAGAGTGAGAAAGTAACTTTTTCAAAACCAGCCCGCTGCGCCGGCAAGTACGATTCGAGCTGCGGGAGGTTTTTTTGAGCTCAGCGCGGGAATTTTCCTTGTTTCCTTGTGCCAAGACACTGCGCCGGCAAAATCTTAGTAAATGTCAAGTCACGTAAACTAATTTGCATAAGTTGAACAGGCACAGCTCTGAACTTCCCAGTGCGCCAGCAAAATGACATTTCTAAAGGAAAAAAAAGGCATTTAAAAGCACCCGCGGCTATTAATGAATTGTCGGCTCCCGGCAATATAGAGAAAAGTCATTGAAAGTCATTGATAAAAAAAAAAAAGCGTGGGGGTTCTCCCAAATTCCATTACCAGGCCATTCAGGTCTGGAATGGATATTAAGGGGAACTCCGCCGCAAAAAAAAAATGCAGTGGGGTTCCCCCAAATATCCATACCAGGCTCTTCAGATCTGGTGGGGATTTTAAGGGGAACTACACCCCAAATTAAAAAAAAATGGCGTGGAGTCCCCCCAAAAATCCACACCAGACCCTTTATCCGAGCACACAACCTGGCCGGCCGCAGGGGAAGAGGGGGGGACGAGAGAGCGCCCCCCCTCCCTCCTGAACCGTACCAGGCCACATGCCCTCAACATGGGGAGGATGTCCCCATGTTGATGGGGACAAGGGCCTCATCCCCACAACCCTTGCCCGGTGGTTGTGGGGGTCTGCGGGCGGGGGGCTTATCGGAATCTGGAAGACCCTTTTAACAAAGGGGACCCCCAGATCCCGCCCCCCCTGTGTGAATTGGTAATGGGGTACATTGTACCCCTACCATTTCACGAAGAAAGTGACAAAATGTAAAAAATGACAAGAGCCGGTTTTAGACAATTCCTTTATTAATGTCTTCTCTTTTCTTCCATCTTCTTCTACCTTCTTCTTCTTCCACCTTCTTCTTTTCTCCATTCGGGTTTCTTCCTCCATCTTCCTCTTCATCGACATGGTCGCCCCCCTGCCCCAAAGCACCCACCCCCCCATGTTGAGGGCATGCGGCCTGGTACGGTTCAGGAGGGAGGGGGGCCGCTCTCATCCCCCCTCTTCCCCTGCGGCCTGCCAGGTTGCGTGCTCGGATAAGGGTCTGGTATGGATTTTGGGGGGACCCCACGCCGTTTTTTCGGCTTAGGGGGTTTCCCTTTAATTCCATACCAGACCTAAGGGTCTGGTGTGGATTTTGGGGGGACCCCCACGCCGTTTTTTAGTTTTTTTAGGCTTAGGGGGTTCCCCTTAAAATCCATACCAGACCTGCCGAGAACCAGCGCGATGCCATCGCGCTGGAGACATTCTCGGACAGCTAGTCGCCTCTAGGACACGACTTGAGCGGCTGCTTCACGCGCTCAGGTCGTGTCCAAGTTGCCTGGCAAAGTCGCGCTGTCCCTGTGTCAGCCGGCACACGAGTCGCCCCGCGAGTTGGATCCGCTTTATCCGACTTCCCGGGCGACCTCTATTCAAATCAATGGGCTCCCATAGGGAACCATTAATTTTCAATAGAGCGCCGCTGACATTTGTATTTACTATAACAGTGCGCCGCTGGTTCCTGCGCCAAGTGAAGGAGTTATCCGGCGCACCAATTAAGGTTAGAACCAGCGCAGCGCACTGTTATTAGTAAATCAGCCCCTATGAGTTTTAAACCATTTTTAGCTTAAAACTTGTACTATGGTAAATGTAAAGATGTAGTCTCTTGTTATGGACTTACGGTGAACTGCATGCAGAAATATAAATAATCTCTGTAATATTTGAATTATATATATATTTTTGTTTTTGTTTTATTGAGCAATGTACATTTACAGTATAACCGTAAGCATTCAGAGTGCAAAACAACAAGTACATGCAAAATCAAAAAGCATAGCGTAGGGATACAGAGAAATCTCTAAGTATATCACTAGACAAGAGGCTCCTGAATTATATTTCTGATTGTTAAATGACAAAAACTGCATTGCATTCCTCTCCACGTACACACAAGCGTTTTTCATGACGAGAAAACTGCAATTTTTTAGATTGGTCGTGAAAACCGGCCGTGTGTATGCTCCATAGCAGTTTTCTCGACGAGAAAACTGACCGCCAAAAAATTAGAACCTGCTCTATTTTTTCTCATCGTTTTTCCCTTCGTTCTTTTTCTCGTTGCGAAAACCGCTTTTCCGAGGGGAAAAAAAACACGCATGCTCAGAATCAAGTATGAGACGGGAGCGTTCATTCTGGTAAAACTAGCATTTGTAATAGAGATAGCACATTCGTCAGGCTGTAACGGACTGAAAAGCACGAGGCTGAAAAAGCGCGAATCGTCTCTCACCAAACTTTACTAACACGAGATCAGCAAAAGCAGCCCAAAGGGTGGCGCCATTCTAATGGAACTTCCCCTTTATAGTGCCGTCGTAAGTGTTGTCATACGTGTTGTACGTCACCGTGCTTTGCTCGAGCGTTTTTTTCCTGAACGTGTGTATACAAGGCAGGCTTGAGAGGAATCATGTCGAGAAAAACTTTGTTTTTTTGCATGACAGGTAAAACGGTTGTGTGTACGCGGCATTAGAGTCATCCTGGGAATCACCAGAGAGGGGAGCTGCACACACACACTGGTCACCATGGAGACACCATGGAGCATCTATTGTAGTAGGGGCTATTTTAGTTTTGGGTGGTTTGCCCACAGCAGGGAGTTGTTTTGTTTCCTGCCTGTTTGGAATGCCCCTGGCAAGTGCAGTGGTGCAGTCAGTGGGCTTTTGCCCCCTCTGGTTCCAGCAGATGTCACTGCATATGTGCAAGGATGTCATCACATGCATGTGCCACGTGTGGTATTGTCATGTGCTGTCAGGGAAGGAGTCTGATGTTGTCGATATACCTCCACAGAGTGCAATGCTTATCTAGAGGAGGAGAGAGGTCTTCCCTCTGTCCTCTGTTGTGGGCGTGTACAAAAGAGAAAAAAGTGTAGGTGGGGGTAAATGTATCACCGCACCTTCAAAATTCATTAAAATCCCAGAGCAGGCCAAGTGCATTAGGCAATTGGTCCCATTGTGATCCCTCCTGTGGTTGCTGAGCACCATTGTCAGAAAGTTAGCCCCTTTCCACCTCCACTGCCTGACCACGTTTCTCACAAGGAAACAAATACTTATTAATGGATATTTGACAGTACTCATCTCTGGCAGCAGGCACATGCTCATACCTCCCAACTCTTTGAGATGAGAATGAGGGACACCTATTAACAAAATTATTTAGGTAGAGGACGCACCCCCTGCCACACCTTCTTAAAGGAGAAGTGTACAAAATAATATTAGTTAAACCCACAAGTGCTTTTTTTTTTTACGACTGCTATTCCTTTATATTGGTATTTGACATTGCAAATGCAGCAATTTATAAATAAGGTAAAAGATTTAGCACTGTAAAACACATTTTGAAAGATAAATAGTGGAGGAAAAAGGGACAGAGGGACTTTGTTCCAAATCAGGGACAGTCCCTCAAAATCAGGAGCAGCAATGCCACTAACCACAGCAGTGTTGATCTGTTTACAGTATCTTCCTATGTCTGCTAACCAAGCACCATATTCTGTACCTGCTTACTAGCAAACATCCACTACATCAGAAGATCAATCATACAGCCCTGTCAGTGCTGAGCATTCATTTACTATTATGCATATCAGTCTGCACAGGGGCGGATCCAAAGTCAAGTCTCGGGAGGGGCACTGCCAGAAAATATGTTTTTTTGGGGGCAATTTATCTGGGAAATGGCTGGTATTGGCGCTTCAATCATCACAGCACCATGATTATTATAGTCTCAGGATGATTGAAGCGCATTATTTCTATTATTAAATTGTAATATAAAATTAAATAGTTCAACTCACCATAATGCCGAATCAGTGGGAGCCCCGAGTGTGTCAATTGCCACGTCGCCTGCCACCAAATGCGGATTGTCACTTGCCACGTTGCCTGCCACACGTTGCGGATTGTCACTTGCTACGTTGCCTGCCACCAAATAAGGATTGTTACTTGCCACGTCGCCTGCCACCAAATAAGGATTGTCACTTGCCGTGTCACCTGCCACACATTGCGGATTGAACACTTGCCACGTCACCTGCCACACATTGCGGATTGTCACTTGCCACGTCGCCTGCCACACGTTATTTTGGATGAATCCAGTAATCTTTTCTCAATAAGTCCTCTTAGGCTCTTCTTCCTGTATTCATGCCGCTCTGCAGACTGCACAAGGTGGAGAAGATGGAGGAGGTGGGTGGAGCCAACACTAACTCAGGGGTGGCGGAGGCCTGTAGTGTGGAGAAGATGGAGGGAGGAGGTGTCGGTGGTGGGTGGGGACAACACAGTCAGGGGCGGAGAATGAAGAATGCTGGCGCTCTGTCGCCACTGACTGTGGACGACGCTGGACATGTTAGTGTAACTTAGTGCACAGTGCAAGTGTGCAGTTATGCTGTAACTAAACTGATAAACACACAGTCTCAACTCTCTCTACTAAACTGTCGTCCCCCCCCCCATTTGAGGCTTCAATCCAGGCAGCTGCTGTCATCAGTCACCGTCACTTCGGCTCTGAAACTCGAGTCAGACATGACTCACTGACGTCACTCGTTGCTAGATGCCAAGCGGCCCAGGCGTTAGCAACGAGTGCAGGGAAGAGGCTCTACCCACCTCCTCCTCCGGTCCTGGTATCATGACAGTGCGGCGCTGCGTAACAACATGACGAGTCTCTCTCTCGGCGCCGCTGATCGGCGGATGTGAGAGAGAGACTCAGAGAGGCAGTGGCAGCCGCAGAGCAAGCAGTTTAAAAAAATAAATAAAAATAAATTAAAAAAAACAGAGCAAGCAAGTGAGTGTGACATGATTGTCTCGGGGGGGCAATTGCCCTGTTGCCCCCCCTGAATCCGCCGTTGAGTCTGCACTAGCGGGGCTGTGTGAGATATCTACTGGCTGCTAGTATACATACATTGCATTGGCAGGTTGTATACACAGCCTTGCCAGCACTGACTGTTCACGCAAAATAGTAAAAGGAACATCGGCTCTGTCAGGCTGTGAATGAACAGGAATTAGAATGTACATAGTGAGAATCTAAGAGAGTGGGTAGTGCGTAGTGATGTGCTGTAGTTTCCTCATAGGACCACCCATAAAAATGTATATGATGTGTGTAGCTGAGAGTATGCCTTTGTCTAGATAGAGGAACTGCGGGGAGATATACATTTACTACAATTTACTGCTATGTCTTTATATGATTCTTCCTTTCATAAATATATGAAACGTGAAAAGTTAGCTGTATGGAGTGAAGTCAAGTATTTACCAAGTGCTACATGCACTTGGTCCCCTGGGAGGTGGAAGAAGAATTTCTAAGTTTGACAAAAATTATTTTAGTTTGTCATTCTGGGATTGAGAGCCTATTGTCTTTTTTATTCATTTAGTACTCTATCCATTACTGCAAGGGTTTTCTAAATTGTTCATTCCTATTTTGAATGTTGGACATCTTTTATCTCTTTGTTGGCCCCTCTATTCAATTTTGAGATAACTGTACTTTTCCATAATGTGGGAAGGTAGGCTCCGTCTGCATTAACAAAGTGAGGAGGAAGCCTTGATGGAGGAATGCTGTACCTCACCCCTTTTGGAAAGCAGTTTGGAGTTGCCCCTATAACCGGTATTATGTGCATTCAGATCTCAGCTCTATAGACCTTTCTAGAGATAGAAGGTCATACCCATTTGGTAAGCATGCAACTTTAATAATTGTGGTGGAGGTTCTACACAAGGATATTATTCACTGTGATGCAATTAGCTTTTTATAAGAAGACTTTTCACTTTTACTTATACCTCATTTGCATTTTTCTTTTCACATTTTAATTTTTTTTCACATTTTTTATTCATATATAGAAATTTTCTTTTAAGTGGACTTTAATGATTTTAGCATATCATATGCTGAAGGGTTGATCGTCTATTTGCTTATTGTTGATCTCATTTTTTAATTGTGCATATCATTTTTTAAATTTTTTTGATTGTAGCGCAGCTCTTTATTATATAACAAAGTGAATCAGCATTGATTTCTAATTTGTCTCCTTTGGATGCACATTTGTTTTTGCAGAAGCATAAATGAGATCTTGGAGTGGCTAAATATAACTTGATTAAAGTAGGCAACATTTTCTAAATGTAGGGATTCTCTAGGGGGCAAAAACAAGCATTTCCGGCTCTACGGTATAAGGGGCTTATTATCAGACATACAGTAGATTTGATCAAACCTGCTGGTTACATTTTCTTCTATGAAAAGGGGATGCAGGTTTTAACATGTGTATGCCACTCATGCCGCGTACACACGATCGTTTTTCACGTCGTTAAAAATGCAAGACGGGAGCGCTCATTCTGGTAAAACTAGCGTTCGTAATGGAGATAGCACATTCGTCACGCTGTAACGGACTGAAAAGCACGAGGCTGAACGGAACTTCCCCTTTATAGTGCCGTCGTACGTGTTGTACGTCACTGCACGTTGCTCAAGCGTTTTTTTTAATGAACGTGTGTATGCAAGACCGGCTTGAGAGGAAACAAGAAAAATCACGTCGAGGAAAACGTTGTTTTTGAAAATGACATTAAAAACGATTGTGTGTACGCGGCATCAGACTCATCAGTTATGGCAATGCCAATATCTTTCCAGTCATTGTTCTCAGTGAGACGTTGGCCTGTTAATTGTAAGCCTCGGTTATACCTTCACTTTTACTTTGCTATCTCTATAGAATAAATCTCTAATGTGATTGTCTTATTTTTTTTTCTTGTAATGATCAAAGAATTAAACCCAAACTACATTTTTTATCAAAATTTAAAAATGTAAGCAGCTCTGGTTCAAAAAAATTCAACAGTTACAAACTGTTCAGCTCATCCTGAGTGCTAAGTTGATAAGTTAAGCTGTTTTCACTTAGCAGTAGGTCTGGAAGGACAAGACCAGCTACAATTAAATCCTTTTAACACCTGCTAAGGATGTATTTCTTTAACTGCATTAGTGTGAGAAAACAAATGCCAGTTAACAATGTCAGCAGTTCTGAACTTTTACCTACACATTATGGATAATGTTAAAGTAAGAGGAAAGGTGTTTTGATTTGTGTACATTATCACAACCTGCTGTACAAGTGAGAACACTCTGGTCCCTTGGGTCAAAGAGCGTTTGCAAAGAGAGGATTGATTGCCTAAATTGAACAACTGAGGCTCAATTTAAAGGAGTGGCCCCTGCTTTTTGACTTGTCTACCTACACCATTGAAAAACAGAGGGGGCATTCTTAATACCACTGCTCCTAACTGAGCAGGAAGATTAGCTCATTATGATCACATAGGTGACTGACGCATATCACCAACAGATCCTCCATGCAAGACAGTTTTAGGGGTATTTAGACACCTTCTTACAGTAGAACAAAAGTGAAGGAGATTTGTTTGTCTTAACTTTATTAATGCATGTGCCAACTTAATGTCCACTCCCGGCAGCAGTGAAATTGACCCCTGCAGAGGCAACTACCCCCCATCCCAAGACTGCAAAGTTTAAATGCTTTTAAGTCTAAGGGTCTTTTGATAGAGGCAGAATAATACTTACCATATTCCTTGCTCCTGTAGGCTCCATCCTAGCTACAAGACCGTTTCTCCTTAGGTGCTCCACTCTTCTTACTGACATCATCATATACAATACAGGACAAGGGCTCCCCTACATCTCAGGAGCTTTGGAAGAAACCAGAGAGAAAAGAATAAGATACAGTATGTTTACTCCCTATTCCTCTATCCCTAGAATAAACAAGCATTTAACGCTTGAAGTGTAGGAGGGTTGGTCTACTGTAAGGGGTACATTTTTAAACTATGCCAAAGTTCAGCTTTAACTGTGTTCAATTTATTGTAAAATTCACTTAAACAAGTTACTAGTATGGTCAGTTTTTAAATATACATTTTAGGTAAGAAAAAAAAAAAAAACTTGTCTAAGAAGTAAACTTTTCTAAAGTGACCATAAAACATAACCCTTGCACAAAAAACAAAAACAAAAAACAAGTGATAATTTGCTGTGAATTAAAGGGTAAGTGCACTTTCAGACAAAGTTCTAAACTGTGCAAAATGTATTTTCCTCCCAAAGCTCCTTGCTGGTGGTTCTTACCCCACTGCAACTTGAGACTGCACATTGAGTCGTCCTCAGACTTCTATCGGACCATCCCTTCAGAGATGGTGGGGTGGGGGGAGATTAGATTTTTTAGATTAGTGAGCTAGACAATTCCAAAATCCAAAATCCAATTATGTGAAGTGGAATTTTAAAAGAGGAGACTTTTTTCTGTACATGGTCAGGTTTTGCTTTTGGTGCTCAAGGGCCCTCTTGCAGATATAGTGTACAAGTTAATCAATCACAAATCAGATAGATGTTTTAATAACAACTTAATTTTTTTTATTCCTACTTTCTTGTTATAGTAGTTGTGCAGTATACCTATAATGATCAACTTACAGTTTCGTACCCCTAGCCATCTTCCTAAAGTGTTTAAACCTGCTGTTTTTAGGAACATACCGCTGCCATATCCTGGACAATAATCAGAACCGTTGTATTTCCATGCTGCAGTTGCACACCTGATCTCAATCTTAAACTTAAACTCAAACTTAAATTGGTATCAGTGTACTCAGCAATTGCCTGATCAAAAGTGTTAATGCCGCGTACACACGACCGCTTTTAATGTCATTAAAAAAAACTATCGTGAAAAAAAATTCTCAAGCAAAGCGCAGTGACGAACAACACGTACGACGGCACTATAAAGGGGTAGTTCCATTTTGATGGCGCCACCCTTTTGGCTTTTTTTGCTGATTTCATGTTACCACGTGTTAGTAAAAGTTTGGGAAGAGATGATTCGCGCTTTTCAGTCTTCGTGCTTTAAAGATCGTTTTCTGGTGTTCAGTTTGTGCTTGTGGGTTCGTATCTGTCTTTCAGTGCTTGTAGTCAGTTCGTATCTGTTTTTGCAGTGTGTTCTTGTCCGCTCGTTACTGTTTTTCAGGTCGTTCTTCAGAGGCCTTGCTGTTCTTTAGTGCGTTCTTTTAGTTCGTTCTGATTAGACAACCGTTTTGTAGCCATGTTAGATTAGTGAGCTAGACAATTCCAAAATCCAAAATCCAATTATGTGAAGTGGAATTTTAAAAGAGGAGACTTTTTTCTGTACATGGTCAGGTTTTGCTTTTGGTGCTCAAGGGCCCTCTTGCAGATATAGTGTACAAATTAATCAATCACAAATCAGATAGATGTTTTAATAACAACTTAATTTTTTTTATTCCTACTTTCTTGTTATAGTAGTTGTGCAGTATACCTATAATGATCAACTTACAGTTTCGTACCCCTAGCCATCTTCCTAAAGTGTTTAAACCTGTTGTTTTTAGGAACATACCGCTGCCATATCCTGGACAATAATCAGAACCGTTGTATTTCCATGCTGCAGTTGCACACCTGATCTCAATCTTAAACTTAAACTCAAACTTAAATTGGTATCAGTGTACTCAGCAATTGCCTGATCAAAAGTGTTAATGCCGCGTACACACGACCGCTTTTAATGTCATTAAAAAAAACTATCGTGAAAAAAAATTCTCAAGCAAAGCGCAGTGACGAACAACACGTACGACGGCACTATAAAGGGGTAGTTCCATTTTGATGGCGCCACCCTTTTGGCTTCTTTTGCTGATTTCGTGTTACCACGTGTTAGTAAAAGTTTGGGAAGAGAGGATTCGCGCTTTTCAGTCTTCGTGCTTTAAAGATCGTTTTCTGGTGTTCAGTTTGTGCTTGTGGGTTCGTATCTGTCTTTCAGTGCTTGTAGTCAGTTCGTATCTGTTTTTGCAGTGTGTTCTTGTCCGCTCGTTACTGTTTTTCAGGTCGTTCTTCAGAGGCCTTGCTGTTCTTTAGTGCGTTCTTTTAGTTCGTTCTGATTAGACGACCGCTTTGTAGCCATGTTGTGGGTACATTCTTGTCGCCGAGATCGTGCTGTGCTTGGTGCTGGGATTGTTGCTTTTTATCCCAGCTCAGGTCCATGAACAGGGTGAGGAGGAGTTCATGGACCAAGAATTGGTTGCTCCAGCGGTACCAATTCTGTCATATGTCTCTGTTGCGGGAGATCCAGGAGAATAATCCTGATGACTACAGGAATTTTCTTAGGATGTCTGACCCCGTTTTTCAGCAGCTCTTGGCTTTGGTGTCCCCCTTTATCACCAGGCAGGACACCGTTATGCGGGAAGCCATCACTGCTGAGCAGAGGCTAGTTGCTATGTTGCGCTACCTGGCAACAGGGAGAAGCTTGCAGGACCTCAAGTTCTCGACAGGCATCTCCCCCCAGGCTCTGGGCGTCATTATCCCAGAAACCTGTTCTGCCATAATCCAAGTCCTGCAGGAGGACTATATTAACCACTTCTCTACTGTGCACGAAAACCCCCTTCCTGCCCAAGCCATTTTTCAGCTTTCAGCGCTGTCACACTTTGAATGACAATTGCGCGGTCGTGCGACGTGGCTCCCAAACGAAATTTGCGTCCTTTTTTCCCACAAATAGAGCTTTCTTTTGGTGGTATTTGATCACCTCTGCGGTTTTTATTTTTTGCGCTATAAACAAAAGAAGAGCGTCCAGTTTGGAAAAAAAACACTATTTTTTACTTTTTGCTATAATAAATCCCCATTTTTTTTTTTTAATAAAATTTTCCTCAGTTTAGGCCGATACGTATTCTTCCACATATTTTTGGTAAAAAAAAAAATCGCAATAAGCGCGTATTGATTGGTTTGCGCAAAAGTTATAGCGTGTACAAAATAGGGGATAGATTTATAGCATTTTTATTTTTTTATTTTTTTATTAGTAATGGCGGTGATCTGCGATTTTTTATTGTGACTGCGATATTGCGGCGGACACATCGGACACTTTTGACACATTTTTGGGACCATTCACGTTTATACAGCGATCCCTGCTATAAAAATGCATTGATTACTGTATAAATGTGATTGGCAGGGAAGGGGTTAACCACTAGGGGGCGGGAAGGGGTTAAATATGTTCCCTCAATGTGTTCTTACTGTGGGGGGAGGGGACTGACTGGGGGAGGTGACCGATGGTTGTCCCTATGTACAAGGGACACACCATCGGTCCCATCTCCCTCACAGGACGTGGATCTCTGTGTTTACACACAGAGATCCACTTTCCTGCTCGTTTCCCGGGCAATCGCGGGTGCCCGGCGGCAATCGCGGCCGCCGGGCACGCGCACCGGGGCCTTGTGAACGCGGCGGGCGTGCGCGCGCGCCGCTGGCGGCAAGCGCGCGCCTCCTAGCTCGTTTTAAAGGGAGGACGTCATATGACGTCCTCCCAGAACGAGAGTATCCTCCGCCCACCGTCAATTGACAGTGGGCGGGGGACATGTGGTTAAGGTAAGTTTTGTCCTTTAACCTCACATTCTATGTATTTAATGCTTGCTAATGTCTAGTATTTTTTTAAACAGTCCCTAATTACCATGATTGTAATATGCTGTGAATGTCCGCTTTGTCCCCATGCATGTTGTAAGCTTTTAATGCTCCTTTTTTTTTGGCCTACATGCATATTTCCAAAAACCAACCTCTCCAGCATTCTATCCTGGGCCCAAACACACCTTGCCTAGTCACTTCCCAATGTTTTTTGTCAGCTCCATTGTAGTGCTTGACCATAGGCGTGCGCACAGGGTGTGCCAGGTGTGCCCAGGCACACCCTAATCACACTGTGCAGCACAGATTCCCCCTACTGCCGTGGCTCCCCCCTCCTTCCCTTTGCAGCGCTTCCAGCTTCCCTACTCTCCTCTCCCACTGGCTGTTGCTGCTGGGGATGTTTTAGGATGAGTGGGGGAAGGGGCAGGTAAATATGTAACTTACCGGCCCCTTCCCTTTCATCGTAAGTGATCAGTAGTATATGTAGAGCTTTGGGGTGCACACCCTAATGCATGGGTGCTCAACCTGTGGCCCTCCAGCTGTTGCGGAACTACAAGTCCCATGAGGCATTGCAAGCCGCTGACAGTTACAAGCTTGACTCCCAAAGGCAGAGGCATGATGGGAATTGTAGTTTTGCAACAGCTGGAGGGCCACAGGTTGAGCACCCATGCCCTAATGCAATAGGCTGCACACGCCTATGTGCTTGACCCCCCCCCCCCAAAAAAAATGTGTTGAGTTTATATGATTTTTTAAAATTCTGACAGAGTTCTAGAGCCTTTATTTATGATGTCCCCAACTCATCTCAACCCCTCCCCCCCATAAAATAATTTAATTGGTCCATCAGAGGGGGTGCTGAATCTGATTATTGCTCATTTTTAGCTCTTATTAAAATACTCCTTCAAAATTAATGTTATACTGATGTTTTTCCAAGAATGTTTTGTGATAATCTGCTTGCACTGTTTAGGTCTCAAAGTATTCATTTTATTTTTTGGCTTGACTTCACAGTTCCCTTCTACGCCACAGGAATGGCAGAATGTGGCATCTGAGTTTTCTCAGCGTTGGAACTTTCCCAACTGTGGAGGAGCCATTGATGGCAACCACGTCCGCATCGTGCCACCACCCCGTTCGGGATCTTTTTTTTTAATTACAAAGGGTTCCACAGTATTGTGCTGATGGCAGTGGTGTCTGCTAATTTTGAGTTCCTTTAAGTGGATGTTGGGAATAATGGGCCGATGTCTGACGGTGGAGTTTTTGCCCAGACAGATTTCACCGAACAGCTTCAATCAGAAGACCTGGCATTACCACCTGCGGCAGAGAATGAAGATGGACTACCCTTCGTTTTAATCGCAGATGAGGCGTTTGCGCTAGGTCCCCATATGATGAGGCCTTTTCCACAAAGGACCCTCACCCCTGAGAGGAGGGTCTTTAATTATAGGCTGGCCAGAGCGAGAAGGGTGGTAGAAAATGCCTTTGGCATCATGGCCAGTCGTTTCCGCCTTTTTCAGACATCTCTAAATATGGCGGAGTACAAGTGGAACCACATAGTAATGTGCTGTTGCATACCCCACAATTTTTTAAAAAGACACTCAACTAATTATCTCTCTTCAGTTGGCCTTCAGGCCACACAGTACTCTGATGGAGCATTGCCAGCCCATGAAGCTGGCCCTACAGGCTTGGCCCCCCAAAGCGGGCGTGATGTGCGCCAACGCTACGTAGAATATTTTATGGGTAGGGGGGCCATTGCATTGCCTGATGACCTTTGAAACTTTCTTTGTAATAAAAATATTGTAACGCCGAGCGCTCCGGGTGTCCCATCCATCCCGGAGCACCCGCGGCGTCTGTCCCCCTGCAGCGCACGGGTCGGCCCCTCTGACCGTGAGCGCTGCTCTGATGCTGGCGGGGATGCGATCCATGTGGCGGCACCTGTCCGCCCGCGGATCGCATCCCATCCTGCTCACTGGCCTCCTCCTCCTGCTCCGTCCCGGCGCGCGCGGTCCCGCTGCTCTCCAGGGCGCGCGCGCGCCGGTCTTCTTAAATTTAAAGGGCCAGTGCACCATTGATTGGTGCCTGGTCCAATTACTGTGTACACACCCAAAACACTTAAAAACCCACTCCCCCTTCCTGTCCTTGCCGAATCTTGTTGCCTTAGTGCCCTGAGAAAGCGTTTTGTAGTTGCCTTGCCAGTGTATCTGACCTTCTGCCGTTGCCCCTGACTATGAACCATTGCCGCCTGCCCTGACCTTCCGCTATGTCTGACCTTGCCTCTGCCTAGTCCCTGTTTACCGTGCCTATCTCAGCTGCCAGAGAAGTCGAGCCGCTACTGGGGGACACGACCTGGTTGCTACCCGCCACAGCAAGTCCATCCCGCTTTGCGGCGGGCTCTGGTGAAAACCGGTAGCTGCTTAGAACCGGTCCTCCAGTGCGACCCGTGCCTTCGCCTCTCTGGCACAGAGGATCCACCTCCTGTGTCCTCACTAGCCACCAGTCCGGGCCCTGACAGTAGATCCGGCCATGGATCCCGCTGAGGTACCGCTGCCAAATCTCGCTGACCTCACTACCGTGGTTGCCCAGCAGTCGCAACAGATCGTCCAACAAGGACAGCAGCTGTCGCAGTTGACTGCCATGGTCCAGCAGCTTCTGCCGCCACAGCCTCCAGCATCTTCCCCTCTCCGAGCTGCCGCTACTACCTCGAGAATTCGCCTGTCTCTTCCGGAGAAATTTGACGGGGATTCTAGGATGTGCCGGGGATTCTTGTCCCAATGTTCCCTGCATCTTGAGATGATGTCTGACCAGTTTTCCACAGAACGGTCTAAAGTGGCATTCGTGGTCTCTCTGTTGTCTGGAAAGGCCTTGGCCTGGGCCACGCCACTCTGGGACCGCAACGACCCTGCTACAGCCACCGTTCAGTCCTTCTTTGCTGAGGTTCGCAGCGTTTTTGAGGAACCAGCCCGAGCCTCATCCGCTGAAACCGCCCTGCTTAACCTTGTCCAAGGAAACTCCTCTGTGGGCGAATATGCCATACAGTTCCGCATACTGGCCTCAGAGTTAGCCTGGAATGATGAGGCTCTCTGCGCGACCTTCAAGAAGGGTTTATCCGGCCACATCAAGGATTGTCTGGCTGCACGAGAGATACCCTCTTCCTTGACGGAACTCATCCATTTAGCTACCCGCATCGATATGCGCTACGTCGAAAGACGCCAAGAGCTTCGCCAGGAGAAAGATCTTGTTCGCACCAGGCGTTATCCGCGCCTGGCTCCTCTCTTTCTGAATCCAATGCATCCTGTTACCGTGCCTCCCGCCGAGGAGGCCATGCAAGTGGACCGGTCTCGCTTGACCCTACAAGAGAGGTCTCGCCGTAGGAACGAGAACTTATGCCTTTATTGTGCGAGCTCTGAACACTTCCTAAAAGACTGCCCTATTCGTCCTCCGCGTCAGGGAAACGCTCGCACCTAGTGAACGTGGGAGAGGCGTTACTAGGTGTGAATTCTTGCTCTCCACGTCTGACTATTCCTGTGCGGATTTCTCCTTCTGCTGGCTCCCTCTTCCCTGCGGTGGCCTTCCTGGACTCTGGTTCTGCAGGAAACTTTATTGAAGCCTCTTTTATCAACAGGTTCAACATTCCTGTTACCCGTCTCATCAAACCCTTCTTCATTTCCTCTGTAAATGGAAAGAATTTGGATTGTACCGTGCGTTACCGCACCGAACCCCTGCTCATGTCCGTTGGTGTTCTTCACCACGAAAAGATTGAATTCTTTGTTTTGCCGAACTGTACTTCTGACATCCTTCTTGGCCTACCCTGGCTCCAACGTCACACTCCTACCCTCGACTGAACCACTGGGGACATCAAATCCTGGGGTGACTCCTGTCACAAGCATTGCCTTAAGTCTGTACCAACCTGTCAAGTCCCCATCACTACTCCTTTGCCTGGCCTTCCAAAGGCCTATCAGGACTTTTCTGATGTCTTTTGCAAAAAACAGGCGGAGGTCTTACCACCACATAGACCCTACGACTGCCCCATTGACTTTCTCCCAGGTACTACACCACCCCGTGGCAGAATTTACCCTCTCTCCTCTCCTGAAACCAAGGCCATGACTGAATACATTCAGGAGAACCTCAAGAGAGGTTTTATTAGGAAATCATCTTCTCCAGCCGGAGCGGGGTTCTTCTTCGTGGCCAAGAAGGACGGATCTCTACGCCCTTGCATAGACTATCGTGGTCTCAATAAAATCACTATTAAAAACCGCTACCCTCTGCCTCTCATCTCAGAGCTCTTTGACCGTCTGCGCGGAGCAAAAGTTTTTTCTAAATTGGACCTCAGGGGCGCTTATAACCTCATCAGAATCCGTAAAGGAGATGAATGGAAAACCGCATTTAACACCAGAGATGGTCACTTTGAATATCTCGTCATGCCGTTCGGACTTTGCAACGCCCCTGCAGTCTTTCAAGATTTTGTCAATGAAATCTTCCGGGACCTACTGTATACCTGTGTGGTTGTCTATCTTGACGACATCCTAATCTTCTCTGCCAACCTTGAGGAACATCGGCTCCATGTCCGTCAAGTGCTCCAGCGCCTCCGCGTAAATCATCTTTACGCTAAATTTGAAAAATGCCTTTTTGAGCGCAGCAGTCTTCCTTTCCTAGGTTATCTGGTCTCTGGACAAGGTCTTCAAATGGACCCTGACAAACTCTCCGCAGTCTTGGGTTGGCCACGCCCCTCTGGACTTCGTGCTATCCAACGCTTCCTTGGATTCGCCAACTACTATCGTCAGTTCATACCCCACTTCTCCACCATCGTTGCTCCTATAGGGGCACTGACCAAAAAAGACGCGAATCCTAGGTCCTGGCCGCCTCAAGCGGAGGAAGCCTTTACTCGCCTTAAGACCGCCTTCTCCTCTGCACCTGTCCTGTCTCGGCCAGATCCTCTAAAGCCGTTCTTCCTTGAAGTTGACGCCTCCTCGGTAGGAGCCGGAGCTGTGCTTCTTCAAAAAAACGCTAAAGGGAAAAACGTCACTTGTGGTTTTTTCTCTAAAACTTTCTCCCCTCCGGAAAAAAACTATTCCATAGGTGACCGTGAACTGTTGGCCATCAAGTTGGCATTAGAAGAGTGGAGACATCTCCTGGAAGGATCCCTTCACCCTATCTCCATCTACACTGACCATAAAAATTTGTCCTACCTTCAGTCCGCTCAGCGCCTAAATCCTCGCCAGGCCAGGTGGTCATTGTTCTTTGCCTGCTTCAACTTCCAGATCCATTTTCGGCCCGTAGACAAAAATGTCAGGGCTGATGCCTTGTCCCGTTTCTCCGATACCTCTGAAACCGAGACTCCTCCTCAACACATCGTACCCCCTGAGTGTCTGATTTCCTCTGCTCCTGCTTCTCTCGTGCAAATTCCTCCAGGAAAGACTTTCGTTCCTCCACGCCTTCGGCTTCAGATACTCAAGTGGGGCCATTCCTCCCATCTAGCCGGTCACGCTGGGATCAAAAAATCCATACAATTGATTGCCAGACACTATTGGTGGCCTACCCAGGAGAAAGATGTGACTAACTTTGTACGGGCCTGCACTATCTGTGCACGTGACAAGACTCCTCGCCAGAAGCCTGCAGGTCTTCTCCTTCCCCTACCTGTGCCTGAACAACCATGGTCCCACATCGCCATGGATTTCATCACGGACCTCCCTTTGTCTCGTAGTAACACTGTCATCTGGGTGGTCGTTGACCGCTTTTCTAAAATGGCTCATTTTGTCCCGCTCCCTGGTCTGCCTACTGCACCTCAGTTGGCGAAGCATTTTTTTCTTCAAATTTTCCGCCTCCATGGGCTGCCCTCACATATCGTCTCGGATAGAGGCGTTCAATTTATCTCAAAATTTTGGAGAGCTCTCTGTACTCAACTAAAGATTAAGTTGAATTTTTCTTCCGCTTATCACCCGCAGTCCAATGGACAGGTGGAGAGAGTTAACCAGGTCCTTGGCGACTACCTACGACATTTTGTCTCCGCCCGTCAAGACGATTGGGTCGACCTATTGCCCTGGGCAGAATTCTCATACAATTTCAAGAACTCTGAATCTTCCTCCAAGTCGCCTTTCTTTGTGGTCTACGGCCGTCACCCATTGCCCCCCCTCCCCATTCCCACGTCTTCTGGAGTTCCGGCCGTGGATGAATTAACTCAGGACTTTGCCTCTATCTGGAAAGAGACTCAAAAGTCGCTCTCACTGGCCTCTGCCCGCATGAAGAGACATGCAGATAAAAAAAGAAGAATCCCTCCTGTCTATGCCCCTGGTGACAAAGTGTGGCTCTCCTCCAAATATGTTCGGTTTCGGGTACCTAGCTACAAGCTGGGCCCTCGTTACCTCGGGCCATTTAAAATCAAAAACCAAATCAATTCTGTTTCTTACAAGCTCCACCTTCCTCCTTCTCTTCGTATTCCCAACTCTTTTCATGTGTCTCTTCTTAAACCCCTCATTCTTAACCGATTTTCCCCTAAGGTCACTGCTCCTGCTCCTGTCTCTGGTTCTTCTGATGTCTTCTCGGTGAAAGAGATCCTCGCCTCCAAGGTCATCCGAGGTAAAATATGTTTTTTAGTTGATTGGGAGAACTGTGGTCCTGAGGAAAGATCCTGGGAACCTGAGGCCAACATTTTAGATAAAGAGCTCATCCGTAGATTCTTGGGTTCCAAGAAGAGGGGGAGACCTAAGGGTGGGGTACTGTAACGCCGAGCGCTCCGGGTGTCCCATCCATCCCGGAGCGCCCGCGGCGTCTGTCCCCCTGCAGCGCTCCGGTCGGCCCCTCTGACCGTGAGCGCTGCTCTGATGCTGGCGGGGATGCGATCCATGCGGCGGCACCTGTCCGCCCGCGGATCGCATCCCATCCTGCTCACCGGCCTCCTCCTCCTGCTCCGTCCCGGCGCGCGCGGTCCCGCTGCTCTCCAGGGCGCGCCCGCGCCGGTCTTCTTAAATTTAAAGGGCCAGTGCACCATTGATTGGTGCCTGGTCCAATTACTGTGTACACACACAAAACACTTAAAAACCCACTCCCCCTTCCTGTCCTTGCCGCATCTTGTTGCCTTAGTGCCCTGAGAAAGCATTTTGTAGTTGCCTTGCCAGTGTATCTGACCTTCTGCCGTTGCCCTGACTACGAACCATTGCCGCCTGCCCTGACCTTGCCTCTGTCCCTGTGTACCGTGCCTATCTCAGCTGCCAGAGAAGTCGAGCCGCTACTGGGGGACACGACCTGGTTGCTACCGCCGCAGCAAGTCCATCCCGCTTTGCGGCGGGCTCTGGTGAAAACCGGTAGCTGCTTAGAACCGGTCCTCCAGTGCGACCCGTGCCTTCGCCTCTCTGGCACAGAGGATCCACCTCCTGTGTCCTCACTAGCCACCAGTCCGGGCCCTGACAAATATACTTTATAATGAAAACATCTTGTTTTGTATTATTTGGGTTGATTTGATATTTCTCATAGGTCAGTGATGGTGAACCTTGGCACTCCAGATGTTTTGCAACTACATTTCCCATTATGCTCAACTCCACTGCAGAGTGCCTGAGCAACATGGGAAATGTAGTTCAAAAAAATCTGAGGTGCCAAGGTTCACCATCACTGTCCTAGGTTATCCTAGTGCACTTGTAGTGCCATGTTTATTTTTCATAAGTAAATAACCATCATTGTCAGTGTAAACACCCCCATTTTTTATATTTTTGGGGCAACATTGATATAAGAAGCCACACATTGTTAATTCCAAAATAATTTTAATTGGAGCACAATTTTTTTTTCTTTTTATAAAAATAGAAAATTGTATACTTTTTTGAATTTTTGGTATTTTTCTTGCTAAAACGCATGAACCATATGTAACTAGTAAAGTTCAACATGTACAATATTACTAAAAACAATTAAAACCTTACAAAACAAAATCTTAAAACAACAAACAAAAATCAAAATATAATTTTTGCCCATATTAAAGATTTAAACCCTCCCAAGAACATCTCTTATTTTTTTAATTCTTTGCTCCAGCTGCTTGCTCTTTTGCCTGTTCTGGAGAAAGTTTTGGTTCATATGATCCCGGTCACAAGAGCAGACCATGAGTTCTTGGATCAACATCTGGGCACTGTGACTGGTGAATGTTGCTTGGGCCACAGGCAGAAAAGCACCTACTATTTAGAAAAACACCATGTCTTATAAATATGCAGGCCTACATCTATTACCTGAGGCTGTGGTGTATGACACTGACCTGTTGTGTTGCTATTTTCCACTTCTTCCTCCACATCCTGTGGTTGTGGGTCTTGGGTTGGTGGTGTGGGGTTCCTAGCCTCCTGTCTCAAAGCTCTTTGAAGCCCTATGAGATTGAACCCAAAGGTAGACTTGAGTAAATAATTATTTTTAGGCCTGAAAGAGGAATATTAATCATTCTTTGGAAGTGTGGTACAATTGTCTTTTTTGTCAATAGTTCTAAGCTGAACACATGATTGTATCCATTACCAAAGCTTGTAGATTGATCTATTTTGGTCAGGTTTCACACATGGAAACACACCAAGTATCCACTGGATCACCTGTGTGTGACACCATAAAAAGGTTGTTCTTGTGGCCCACACTTGTGCTAATGAGTCCAGATGTGTAACCAGCTGCTGAGCATACTCTCCTAACCAAACACTGAATCCAGTTACATTAGTTAAATATAGTTACCAACACATATACACAACCATGTTTCAAAAATATTCTCACATAAACAGTTCAAGATGTCAAGTTTCATGTTCTTGGGCACAATAATCAGTCGTAGGAATCATCGTTCAATCGTTCACTAATTACGATGTTTTGGTTTGATACAGTGTTAACTACATTTGATCATTCCTAAATAGGCATGTTCAAATTTAGTTAACACTGTATTCTAAAAAAAAGATTGTATTATTGAGAAGGAACGATGATTTGTACGATCGATTCTTGTGCCCAAGAACATGAAACTTGACATCTTGAACTGTACTACATTAAAGAAAAAGCACATGCAGCACCATGCTAGTAATAAAAATATGAGTAACTGTAAATCTACTTACTTTTTCTAATCACTTTTTTTATTTTCCTGTATTGCTCCGGCTCCCTCAACTTGATGTCAGACCATCTTTTGCGGAGCTGTTCTTTTGATCTGCGAACCCCAAATTTCCTGTGCAGAGTTTTAACCACTTTGTCCATAATTTTAGCCTTGACCTGATTAGGCTTTTTGTATGGGCCATGTTTAGCATCATAATCCTCCCTCCTCAATATTGCCACCATTTCGACCATCTCCTCGAACGCCATGTTTGTGGCCTTGTATCTCCGGGATCTGGTCTGTGGTTCTTCCACACTTTCCTCCTCAATTCGCAGAGTCTCTGCCACGTTGTGTAGCATTAGGACGAGCGAGAAGGGGCGGGGAAAGTAGTATAACGAACGTCAGGGGCGGGGAAAGCGTGCGGAGCGTCACGCATGCGCACTGTATATAACGGAAATAGGCATCGTTGAAAACGACGTTTAGTGAGTGGAAGAAGGACGGAAGCAACGAACGTGTAGATCGAGGGTACGTAACATTTTTCATACTTGATGACTGATCAATTGCTGAGTTTGTGGCCTATATATGGTGATAAAGATTAGTAGTAGTCTTGACTGACATTATTTTTGTCTGGTTTTTGACTTGCAGAAATCATGCAGGTATTTAAAGTACCTGATTTTATGGCAGAGTTCCTGCAAAGGTGGAAAAATCTACCAGTTTTATGGGAGACCAAAAATAAAATAAATAAAAATAAAGAAGCCAGGAAGATAGCACTGGAGACCATGCTTGAATTTGTAAAAACACAGATCCCCACAGCAACAATAGAGGATGTCAAGAAGAAAATTGGGACCATTAGGGGCACATATGGGACTGAACGCAACAGAGTCCGAACATCTATGAGGTCAGGAGCAGCTGCAGATAAAATATACAAGCCAAATGTGTGGTACTATAGTCAGCTGAACTTCCTTGATGACCACCTTGAATCAAGGGAATCCCTTTCCAGCCTTCCCCCCAGAAGGAGCTCCAGCCTTCCCTGCAGCCAACCCTCCAGCCTCCCTGCAGCCAACCCTCCAGCCTTCCCTGCAGCCAACCCTCTAGCCTTCCCTGCAGCCAAGTTCAACCTTCTTTGGAGGAACAAACTGAATTCCAGGAGGAGCCTGATTTGACCATTGGGAGCCAGGTATAGTATTTAGCTAAAGATTTCTTGTACTAAAAGTATAATGTTGTCAAAGAGATGTTAAACTTGTGTGAAAAATTTTACCATTTTCCAAAAAGTGTTTGACATATCAATAGACAGTAGTGGCCAAAAATGATGGGGACAAGAATGAAAAATGCTGGGGTCAGAATGATTGTCTTTAATATTTATTAGCATTCAATTTGCAAATGTCATGAGGTGACAAATGTGTGTGATAGATGAAGCCAAAAATTAAAATTTGTACCTTTTTTATACAGGATGAGGAGGGAGCAAATTGGAGCCAGGAGGAGGCAGGCCCCAGTGGGACCCAGGAGGAGGCAGGCCCCAGTGGGACCCAGGAGGAGGCAGGCCCCAGTGGGACACAGCGGAACACCAGGCCCCAGATACCTCCACTGCGTATTCCCCAAAAAAGGGCCAGGAGGCTTATGCAGATGGAGGAGGAGACACAGGCCCTAATTAGGGAGGCTACTGCGGCCCTCAGAGAGCCCCCCACCGCTGCAGAGGGATTTGCTGCCCTTATTGGGCACAAACTGCCATAAATGGAAATGGGCCAGTGTCTAAAATGTGAGACCCTCATCTTGAAGGTAGTGAACATGGGCATGATGGGAAAGTTAAAATGACTTCACAGACTTTGTAGATATTGCTTATGTCCCTGCTCCTGTTCCTGCTCCTGTTCCTGCTCCAGTTCCTGCTCCAGTCCCTGCTCCTGCTCCAGTCCTTGCTCTTGCTCCAGTTCCTGCTCCAGTCCCTGCTCTTGCTCCAGTTCCTGCTCCAGTCCCTGCTCCTGCTCCAGTTCCTGCTCTAGTTCCTGCTCCTGCCACAAGATCTCCTCCACGGACACAGCCTCCAGGGAAGGCTGCAGGGAAGGCTGCAGAGAAGACTGCAGGGAAGGCTACAGGAAAGGCTGCAGGGAAGGCTACAGGGAAGGCTACAGGGAAGGCTACAGGGAAGGCAACAAAGAATAGCAAAAAATAAGTCCATGTTATGTCCTTCTGATGGTCCCAATTTTCTTCTTGACATCCTTTGTTGGTTGCTGTGGTGATCTGTGTCTCAACTAATTCAAGCAGGGTCTCCAGTGCTGTCTTCCTGGCTTCTTTAGTTTTCCTTTACCTGTGGTTTTGTTTTGCCTTAACCTTTAATTTGTTTTTATGCCAGAATAAATGTTTTTTTTAGTTTCCTGCCAAAAATTGAACATGTGTTTTCATTCAAAATAGAGAGTTTGCTAGTGAGTACATTTTGAAATTACCAAGGGACACTAACCTCCTTGAGGGTAAATTATAATAAATAATAATGTTGTTGTGGTAACTTGACACACTCAAAAATATCAAAAAATAATGGAAAGCAGTCTAAAATATTATCAAAATAATAAGCAAAAATAACATCTTCAATACAAGATGGTAACCCAAAAATGTTTGTTCTTTAGGGAGATCTGGCTTACAATAAATATAGATTAATCATGAGAACACAATAAATAATAAAGAAAAAACTTTGTCATAACTCTGTGAGAATATCAGCAGCATAAGATTTGGATTATTGCAGCATTATAACAAAGAAAAAAATGCGCTGCATTAAACAATGCAATAATTTACAGCGTGACGAATGTGCTATCTCCATTACGCTAGTTTTACCAGAACGAGCGCTCCCGTCTCATCACTTGCTTCTAAGCATGCACGCTTTTTTCACGTCGTTAAAGCCTACACACGGACGTTTTTCATGACGAGAAAAATGACGACGTAAAAAACGACGAGAAAAATTAGAGCATGTTCCAATTTTTTCATAGCCATTTTTCACGTCGTGAAAAATGCTCTGAAGCCCACACACGATCATTTTTAATGACCATTTTAAAAAATTGCATTTTTTGCGTCATTAAAAATGGTCGTGAGTATGCGGCATTAGTGTTCCAATCTGCCTGGTTGCTTTTGTGTTCTCGGATTTATGTACCACACCCCTGAGGGGAAAAGTCCTCCAGAGGCCCATTGGTGACTCCCAAATACAACGTGAGCGAACATTTCACCCTAGGGCTAAGTCAATGATGGATGTAAGATTTTTAGTTACTTTGACAAAAAAAAATATTATTTGGCAGCAATTGATCAAAAGGAGAGAGGGTTTAGGGAATCAGATACCCAGAATACATTTCTGCACAGATCTTTAGTCTCTACTCACAGCTGAGGGCCATAAATGCTCCAGCTGAGGGCCATAAATCTGCAGTAGTGACCCTAATAAACAATTTGCTGCCCTACCAAATGATCAAACACTGCTTTCATCTTGACCAGTGTAGATGGTCAAATACATTTCTCTGCTATGGCAGGCGACTGGCAACTGTTAACATTTGTGGACCAAACCAACAAAATCAACTCTTTGCTAGGCAAAACATTACATTTCCTTGGAGGGAACAATGAGGTGGTTCATCCTCAGGAGTAGGGATGAGCTTCGAGTTCGAGTCGAACTCATGTTCGACTCGAACATTGCCTGTTCGCCCGTTCGCCGAACAGCGAACAAATTGGGGTGTTCGCGGCAAATTCGAAAAGTCTATAGGAGAAATCTAAAGTGCTAATTATAAAGGCTTATATGCAAGTTATTGTCATAAAAAGTGTTTGGGGACCCTGGTCCTGCCCCAGGGGACATGTATCAATGCAGTGATTTTAATAATGCTTAAAATAAAAAAATAAAAGTGAAATATTCCTTTAAATTTCGTACCTAGGGGGTGTGTATGATATGCATGTAAAGTGGCGCATGTTTCCCGTGCTTAGAACTGTCCCTGCATAAAATGTCATTTTGAAGGACTATTAATGAATTGTCGGCTCCCGGCAATACATACAAAAGTCATTGATAAAAATAAAAAATAAAGCGTGGGGGTCCCCTGATGGGGAACTTCCTTCACTGTGTAAATTTAAATTAGGCCAATGACGTAGGCGCGGTCTGACATACCGAGGGGGCGGACCTGATGGGGAACTTCCCTCACTGTGTAATACATGTATAGACCCGCCCCTTCTCATGTTCTGCATCAGGTCCTCAGCCTTACACCGAGTCATTGGCTGAGCGGACCTGAAGGGGAACTTTAGAAGGGGCGGGTCTATACATGTAATAGACTGCGGAGGAAGTTCCCCATCAGGTCCGCTCAGGCTCAGCCAATGACGGACAGCGCTGGACATCGGATCGCCGGGGGACACTGGATTTCACTGCTGGAATGTTTTTTTTTTTTTTTTTAATAAAGGACTTTTCCAAGGTGTTGGTGTGTTTTTTTTTACATTTTTTGACACTTTCTTCGTGAAATGGTAGGGGTACAATGTACCCCTTACCAATTCACATAGGGGGGGCGGGATCTGGGGGTCCCCTTTGTTAAAGGGGTCTTCCAGGATCCGATAAGCCCCCCGCCCGCAGACCCCCACAACCACCAGGCAAGGGTTGTGGGGATGAGGCCCTTGTCCCCATCAACATGGGGACATCCTGCCCATGATGAGGGCATGTGGCCTGGTACGGTTCAGGAGGGGGGGCGCTCTCTCGTCCCCCCCTCTTTTCCTGCGGCCTGCCAGGTTGCGTGCTCGGATAAGGGTCTGGTATGGATTTTTGGGGGGACTCCACGCCATTTTTTTTTAATTTGGGGTGGAGTTCCCCTTAAAATCCATGCCAGATCTGAAGGGCCTGGTATGGATATTTGGGGGAACCGCACGCATTTTTTTTTTAATTTGCGGCGGGGTTCCCCTTAATATCTATACCAGACCTGAAGGGCCTGGTAATTAAATTCTGGGGGACCCCCACGCTTTTTTTTTCTTTTTTTATCGATGACTTTTGTATGTATTGCCGGGAGCCGACAATTCATTAATAGCCGCATTTTAAATGACTTTTTTTCCTTCAAAAATGACATTTTATGCAGGGACAGTTCTAAGCACGGGAAACATGCGCCACTTTACATGCATATCATACACACCCCCCAGGTACGAAATTTAAAGGAATATTTCACTTTTATTTTTTCATTTTAAGCATTATTAAAATCACTGCTCCCGTAAAAACGTCAATTTTTAAAACTTTTTTTGCATTGATACATGTCCCCTGGGGCAGGACCCGGGTCCCCAAACCATTTTTAGGACAATAACTTGCATATAAGCCTTTATAATTAGCACTTTAGATTTTGAACGTTCGAGTCCATTGTATTTAATAGGGTTCTAAAGTTCACGCGAACATTCTGTCTGTTCGCAGGTTCTGGTGCGAACCGAACAGGGGGGTGTTCGGCTCATCCCTGCTCAGGAGAACCATTTCTCACCCCATGCCATGATATTCTGTATATATAGGACTACAAAATTCATACTTTTCTACTTTTCTTGCAGCTGGGTAGTGATGAGCCGAACACCCCCAGCTGCGAACGTTCGAATTCTAAAGTGCTAATTATAACAACTATTATCCATGTTATTGTCCTAAAAAGGGTTTGGGAACCCGGGTTGTGCACCAGGGGACATGTATCAATGCAAAAAGAAGTTTTAAAAACGGTCGTTTTTCGGGAGCAGTCATTTTAATGATGCATAAAGTGAAAAAAAAAAAGTCAAATATTCCTTTAAATATCGTACCTGGGGGGTGTCTAAAGTATGCCTGTGAAGTGCCACGTGTTTCCCGTGTTTAGAACTGTCCCTGCACAAAATGACACTTCTAAAGGAAAAAAAAGCCATTTAAAACTGCTTGCGGCTTTAATGTAATGTCTGCTCCCGATAATATGGATGGAAATCTTTAAGAAAAATGGCATAGCTACCCCATGACCCCCCCCCCTACCCCAGCCCATTACCAGCCCCTTTGGGTCTTGTATGGATATTAAGGGGAACCCCGCACATAAAATAAAAAAGGCCCTATATACTCTGAACAGCCGTATACAGGCGGTGCATACAAGACAGGGACTGTAGGTTTGTTCTTATGTAGAATCTGTTTGTAATTTTGAACAGGTACATTGTTTAAGTGTAGCTCCAGCCCAAAAATCTATTTTTAAACTTTTTGGAAAACATAGGTAAGGGTTATCACCCCTGTAACATTTTTTTTGCTGTCTGTGCCCCTGTTCAGAACATTTCACCTCACTTTCCGTCCCAATGACAACTGTTTTTGAAATGTGGTGTTTTTCTTGAAACAAGGATTGCTGATAAAGCATCAGTACAGAGGAGACACCTTTCTCCCATATTAATTCTTACAGGAGAGAATTTTCCTTCCAAGGGGTAGATTTCCTCTCACTTCCTGTTGTCTTCTTGCGTTTGCAAGTAGGAGTCGTTTGTAAGTTGGATGTTTGAAAGTAGGGACCTGCCGTATATACTCTGCAGAAATAGGCCCCTTAGTTGTTGGTGTTGGCACAACACTGTAAGCACTCACAGTTACTCTTGGTTGGTGCTGGAACGCCCTGCTGTCAACTATTATATCAGGAATTTTAATTACATATAATTGTTGAACAGTGGTAGTAAAAATTGGGCCTTTGATGGTGGTGCTGGTGCCACAACACTGTAAGCCCTGACAGTTACTCTTGGTGGGTGCAGCAATGGGCCCTGCTGTGAATTATTAGATCAAGAATTGTAATTGCATGCCCCTGTTGAACAGGGGCTGAAAAATTGGGCCTTTCGTGGTGGTGGTGGTGGTGGTGGTGTTGCCACAACACTGTAAGCCCTCAGAGTTACTCTTGGTGGGTGCAGGAATGGGCCCTGCTGTGAATTATTAGATCAAGAATTGTAATTACATGCCCCTTTTGAACAGGGGCTGAAAAATTGGGCCTTTCGTGGTGGTGGTGGTGGTGGCGTTGCCACAACACTGTAAGCCCTCAGAGTTACTCTTGGTGGGTGCAGGAATGGGCCCTGCTGTGAATTATTAGATCAAGAATTGTAATTACATGCCCCTTTTGAACAGGGGCTGAAAAATTGGGCCTTTCGTGGTGGTGGTGGTGGTGGCGTTGTCACAACACTGTAAGCCCTCAGAGTTACTCTTGGTGGGTGCAGGAATGGGCCCTGCTGTGAATTATTAGATCAAGAATTGTAATTACATGCCCCTTTTGAACAGGGGCTGAAAAATTGGGCCTTTCGTGGTGGTGGTGGTGGTGGCGTTGCCACAACACTGTAAGCCCTCAGAGTTACTCTTGGTGGGTGCAGCAATGGGCCCTGCTGTGAATTATTAGATCAAGAATTGTAATTACATGCCCCTTTTGAACAGGGGCTGAAAAATTGGGCCTTTCGTGGTGGTGGTGGTGGTGGCGTTGCCACAACACTGTAAGCCCTCAGAGTTACTCTTGGTGGGTGCAGGAATGGGCCCTGCTGTGAATTATTAGATCAAGAATTGTAATTACATGCCCCTTTTGAACAGGGGCTGAAAAATTGGGCCTTTCGTGGTGGTGGTGGTGGTGGCGTTGCCACAACACTGTAAGCCCTCAGAGTTACTCTTGGTGGGTGCAGGAATGGGCCCTGCTGTGAATTATTAGATCAAGAATTGTAATTACATGCCCCTGTTGAACAGGGGCTGAAAAATTGGGCCTTAGGCACTGGTGGCACAACACTACAACCCCTCACAGATACTGTACTTGGAGCACAGCAATGAGCCCTGTTGCAAAGTATTGCTTCAAAAATTGTAATGACACGCCCCTGTTAAACAGGGGCTTGAAAAATTGGGCCTTAGGCACTGGTGCCACAACACTCCAACCCCTCACAGATACTGTACTTGGAGCACAGCAATGAGCCCTATGGCAAATTATTGCTAAAAAAATTGTAATTACACGCCCCTGTAAAACAGGGGCTGAAAAATTGGGCGTTAGGCACTGGTGGCGGCACCCATAAACAAAAATGATCTTCCAAGCTATCATCATCAATCGTATCATTGAGGACTCGGAGGAGGAGGATAGCCAGTCAACATAACAGCACAGGCACTCAGCATCAGCATCAGTCTTGAAGGGATGTGACATGTTAAAATCAATTAGTCTGTTATATCAGCATCAGGTGTGTGGTAGCTGGTGGTGATCCAAGACTGGTTCATCTTGATGAAAGTCAGTCGATCAACCGAGTCGGTGGACAGGCGCACCCTGTGATCCGTGACAAATCCTCCAGCAGCACTGAATGTGCGTTCCGAAAGAACGCTGGATGCAGGACAGGCCAGTAGCTCAATTGCATACTGTGCAAGCTCTGGCCAGTGATCCATCCTCAAGACCCAGTAAGCCAGAGGATTTTCGGTGGGGAAGGTGTCCAAGTCTGACCTTGCCCCTAGATATTCCTGCACCATGTTTATCAGACGCTGGCGATGGTTGCTGGAACCGATCATACTTTGGGGCTGCGGACTAAAGAATTGTCTGAACGCATCGGTCAGACGGCCACCTTCCCCACCGCTCCTTCTTTGACTGGCCGAAGCCTCAGCAACTCGTTGTCCAGGACCAGGAGTTTGTAACCTCCCAGTCTCTGGGAACGCATTGCACAGACCTTTCTGCAAGGCCTCCCGGAGTTGTCTCATCCTCTGCTCCCTCTGCGACGGTAACATAAGGTCCGCAACCTTACCCTTGTACCGTGGATCAAGGAGAGTGGCCAGCCAGTAATGGTCCCTCTCCTTGATCCGAAGAATACGAGGATCCTTCCGCAGACTTTGCAGGATCAGGGAGGCCATGCAGCGTAGGTTTGCTGAGGCATTCGCTCCGGAGTCCTCTGGGTCACTAAGGACGACATGATCCGCAGCCACCTCCTCCCAGCCACGTACAAGTCCACTGGTTTCTTGGGACTGTAAATCATCTCTAAAAGACTGCTGCTGATGATGCTGAGTGCCAGCCTCCACCTCCATGCTGACACAATCCTCCTCCTCCTCCTCCTCCTCGTCCTCTTCCTGTGCGATGGGTGGGACAGAAGAAACACTGTCTGGGTAAAGGGGGCCTTGAGAGGCAAGGAAGTCCTCCTCTTCCTGCCTCTGTTCTGCCTCAAGTGCCCTGTCCATTATTCCATGCAGCGTGTGCTCCAACAGGTGGACAAGAGGTACAGTGTCACTGATGCATGCACTGTCACTGCTCACCATCCTCGTGGCCTCCTCAAATGGTGCCAGGACAGTGCATGCATCCCTGATCATGCCCCACTGGCGTGGAGAAAAAAACCAAGCTCCCCTGACCCTGTCCTGGTGCCGTAGTCGCACAGGTACTCATTGATGGCCCTCTGCTGCGTGTGCAGCCGCTGCAGCATGGCCAACGTTGAGTTCCACCTGGTGGGCATGTCACATATAAGGCGGTTCTTGGGCAGGTTCAACTCCTTTTGCAGCTCAGCCGGGCGAGCACTGGCATTATAAGATCTGCGGAAATGCACACAGACTTTCCTGGCCTGCCTCAGGACATCCTGTAAGCCCGGGTACCTGCCCAAGAACCGCTGCACCACCAGGTTAAGGACGTGAGCCACACAGGGCACATGGGTCAGTTGTCCCTGTCGGAGGGCGGAGAGGAGGTTGGTGCCATTGTCGCAAATCACCATTCCTGGCTTAAGCTGGCGTGGCGTCAACCACCTCTCGGCCTGGCCCTGCAGAGCAGACAGGACTTCTGCCCCAGTGTGGCTTCTGTCCCCCAAACACACCAGCGCAAGCACGGCATGGCATCTTTTTGCCTGCGTACTTGCGTAGCCCCTTGAACGGCTACGGAGCACCGCTGGTTCATAGGACAAACCACAGGAAGAGGCCATGGAGGAAGAAGAAGAGGAGGGGGTGGAGGAGAGAGGTGTGTCACAACCAGTAGTAGCATTTTGGAGGCGTGGCGGTGGAACAACCTCCAACACTACTGCACCTTGTCCTGCATCCTTCCCAGCTGCCAAAAGAGTGACCCAATGGGCCGTGAAAGAAAGGTAACGTCCCTGTCCATGCCTGCTGGACCATGAGTCAGCGGTAATATGCACCTTACCGCTGACCGCCCTGTCCAGCGAGGCCAAGACATTGCCTTCCACATGCCGGTAGAGAGCCGGAATACCCTTCCGTGAGAAAAAGTGGCGTTTGGGAACCTGCCACTGAGGAACCGCACATTGCACAAACTCACGGAAGGGGGCCGAGTCTACCAACTGAAAAGGCAGCAGTTGAAGCGCTAGCAATTTAGCCAAGCTAGCATTCAACCGCTGGGCATGTGGATGGCTGGGAGTGAACTTCTTTCGACGGTCCAGCAGCTGCGGCAGGGAAATTTGCCTGCTAGAATCGGACGTCGGTGTACTGCTAGCAGAGTGGCCGCACGTACTTGGCTGTGACACACCTAATTCTACACCTTCATTCCTCTCAGTGCATGTTTCAGAGAGGACTGAAGTTATAGTGGGGTTGGAGATCCCAGCTGATGCGGTGCAAGGAGAGGTCCGCTTTGTTCTTTGGTGTGGGTCTTTGAGGTAGGCTTGCCAACGAGCTGCATGGCAGGTCAACATATGTCTGGTCAGGCATGTGGTACCCAAGCGGCTGATGTTTTGGCCACGCGATATACGCTTGAGACATATGTTGCAAACAGCAGCTGTGCGATCTGATGCACTAGCCTCAAAAAAGGCCCACACCAAAGAACTTTTTGAATGACGGGCAGAGGCAGCGCCCTGCACAGGCGGAGCTCTGCGGTGTGATTCCGTTGGTGTACTGCCCTTACGCTGGCCACCAAAGGGCATCCTGCCTCGTTGGAGATGTGCCTCCTCCTCATCCTCCTCCTCCTCCTCTCTCCTATTAGGCACCCACGTGGAGTCAGTGACCTCATCATCCCCTCCCTCCTCATCACTGGAGCCAATCTGGCAGTATGCTGCAGCTGCTGGAACATGACTGCCAGATTGGTGTCCTTCTTGAGCATCCCCTCTGTCTGCTCTCACGCTACTGCCTTCCTGTAGCTGGGTTTCATCATCAGACCCTTCGAAACGCTGGGCATCCTCCTGGAGCATGTACCCAACACTGTGCTCAAACAGTTCGGGGGACTCCTCAGGAGGAGGACATGGTGGGTCTAGGGAAGGAGTGACTGATGATGAGTCTGACATTGATACCAGGGAAGAGGACGCTTTGGCAGCTGCTTTTCCAGTACCCTGAGCCTGGGTGAGAGAGGATGAGGAGGAGGAGGAGGGCTTGGTCATCCACTCTACCAAGTCTTCGGCATGATGTGGCTCAACATGTCCAGCTGCCGAAAAGAAGGACAAGCGTGTCCCATGGCCATGTGCTGATGACAATGCACCGCGTCCACGACCAGCACTGTTGCCCCCAGACACAGAGCCTGCTTGCCCTCTTTTATTGCCTCCTGACTGTCTGCCTCTCCTTGTTTGCCTTCCAGACATTCTAATAGATGGCCTGCAGGGAGATGGGAAAAAAGCAATAAGGGCTACCTCCAGGTGTCCTTCTCTGTCCCTTTACTTAAGGATTTCTAAATATGGTTGAGGATGATTGCTTTTGCACAGAATAGCACAACGACAATTTCCCTGACTGTCCAAAAAACAAGGATTTCAAAGATGGTTGATGAGGAATGCTTTAGCACACTATTGCACAAGGAGAATTTCCCTCACTGTCCTTCCCTGTCCCTAGAAACAAGGATTATCACAGTGAAAGAAACTGACACTCTTCCTACCTATAGTTTTCTGTCCCTAGAAAAAATGTTTTTTTAAAGCACACTATAGCACAAGGAGAATTTCCCTCACTTTCCTTCCCTGTCCCTAGAAACAAGGATTATCACAGTGAAAGAAACTGACACTCTTCCTACCTATAGTTTTCTGTCCCTAGAAAAAATGTTTTTTTAAAGCACACTATAGCACAAGGAGAATTTCCCTCACTGTCCTTCCCTGTCCCTAGAAACAAGGATTATCACAGTGAAAGAAACTGACACTCTTCCTACCTATAGTTTTCTGTCCCTAGAAAAAATGTTTTTTTAAAGCACACTATAGCACAAGGAGAATTTCCCTCACTTTCCTTCCCTGTCCCTAGAAACAAGGATTATCACAGTGAAAGAAACTGACACTCTTCCTACCTATAGTTTTCTGTCCCTAGAAAAAATGTTTTTTTAAAGCACACTATAGCACAAGGAGAATTTCCCTCACTGTCCTTCCCTGTCCCTAGAAACAAGGATTATCACAGTGAAAGAAACTGACACTCTTCCTACCTATAGTTTTCTGTCCCTAGAAAAAATGTTTTTTTAAAGCACACTATAGCACAAGGAGAATTTCCCTCACTGTCCTTCCCTGTCCCTAGAAACAAGGATTATCACAGTGAAAGAAACTGACACTCTTCCTACCTATAGTTTTCTGTCCCTAGAAAAAATGTTTTTTTAAAGCACACTATAGCACAAGGAGAATTTCCCTCACTTTCCTTCCCTGTCCCTAGAAACAAGGATTATCACAGTGAAAGAAACTGACACTCTTCCTACCTATAGTTTTCTGTCCCTAGAAAAAATGTTTTTTTAAAGCACACTATAGCACAAGGAGAATTTCCCTCACTTTCCTTCCCTGTCCCTAGAAACAAGGATTATCACAGTGAAAGAAACTGACACTCTTCCTACCTATAGTTTTCTGTCCCTAGAAAAAATGTTTTTTTAAAGCACACTATAGCACAAGGAGAATTTCCCTCACTTTCCTTCCCTGTCCCTAGAAACAAGGATTATCACAGTGAAAGAAACTGACACTCTTCCTACCTATAGTTTTCTGTCCCTAGAAAAAATGTTTTTTTAAAGCACACTATAGCACAAGGAGAATTTCCCTCACTGTCCTTCCCTGTCCCTAGAAACAAGGATTATCACAGTGAAAGAAACTGACACTCTTCCTACCTATAGTTTTCTGTCCCTAGAAAAAATGTTTTTTTAAAGCACACTATAGCACAAGGAGAATTTCCCTCACTTTCCTTCCCTGTCCCTAGAAACAAGGATTATCACAGTGAAAGAAACTGACACTCTTCCTACCTATAGTTTTCTGTCCCTAGAAAAAATGTTTTTTTAAAGCACACTATAGCACAAGGAGAATTTCCCTCACTTTCCTTCCCTGTCCCTAGAAACAAGGATTATCACAGTGAAAGAAACTGACACTCTTCCTACCTATAGTTTTCTGTCCCTAGAAAAAATGTTTTTTTAAAGCACACTATAGCACAAGGAGAATTTCCCTCACTTTCCTTCCCTGTCCCTAGAAACAAGGATTATCACAGTGAAAGAAACTGACACTCTTCCTACCTATAGTTTTCTGTCCCTAGAAAAAATGTTTTTTTAAAGCACACTATAGCACAAGGAGAATTTCCCTCACTTTCCTTCCCTGTCCCTAGAAACAAGGATTATCACAGTGAAAGAAACTGACACTCTTCCTACCTATAGTTTTCTGTCCCTAGAAAAAATGTTTTTTTAAAGCACACTATAGCACACGGAGAATTTCCCTCACTGTCCTTCCCTGTCCCTAGAAACAAGGATTATCACAGTGAAAGAAACTGACACTCTTCCTACCTATAGTTTTCTGTCCCTAGAAAAAATGTTTTTTTAAAGCACACTATAGCACAAGGAGAATTTCCCTCACTTTCCTTCCCTGTCCCTAGAAACAAGGATTATCACAGTGAAAGAAACTGACACTCTTCCTACCTATAGTTTTCTGTCCCTAGAAAAAATGTTTTTTTAAAGCACACTATAGCACAAGGAGAATTTCCCTCACTGTCCTTCCCTGTCCCTAGAAACAAGGATTATCACAGTGAAAGAAACTGACACTCTTCCTACCTATAGTTTTCTGTCCCTAGAAAAAATGTTTTTTAAAAGCACACTATAGCACAAGGAGAATTTCCCTCACTTTCCTTCCCTGTCCCTAGAAACAAGGATTATCACAGTGAAAGAAACTGACACTCTTCCTACCTATAGTTTTCTGTCCCTAGAAAAAATGTTTTTTTAAAGCACACTATAGCACAAGGAGAATTTCCCTCACTCTCCTTCCCTGTCCCTAGAAACAAGGATTATCACAGTGAAAGAAACTGACACTCTTCCTACCTATAGTTTTCTGTCCCTAGAAAAAATGTTTTTTTAAAGCACACTATAGCACAAGGAGAATTTCCCTCACTTTCCTTCCCTGTCCCTAGAAACAAGGATTATCACAGTGAAAGAAACTGACACTCTTCCTACCTATAGTTTTCTGTCCCTAGAAAAAATGTTTTTTTAAAGCACACTATAGCACAAGGAGAATTTCCCTCACTGTCCTTCCCTGTCCCTAGAAACAAGGATTATCACAGTGAAAGAAACTGACACTCTTCCTACCTATAGTTTTCTGTCCCTAGAAAAAATGTTTTTTTAAAGCACACTATAGCACAAGGAGAATTTCCCTCACTTTCCTTCCCTGTCCCTAGAAACAAGGATTATCACAGTGAAAGAAACTGACACTCTTCCTACCTATAGTTTTCTGTCCCTAGAAAAAATGTTTTTTTAAAGCACACTATAGCACAAGGAGAATTTCCCTCACTGTCCTTCCCTGTCCCTAGAAACAAGGATTATCACAGTGAAAGAAACTGACACTCTTCCTACCTATAGTTTTCTGTCCCTAGAAAAAATGTTTTTTTAAAGCACACTATAGCACAAGGAGAATTTCCCTCACTTTCCTTCCCTGTCCCTAGAAACAAGGATTATCACAGTGAAAGAAACTGACACTCTTCCTACCTATAGTTTTCTGTCCCTAGAAAAAATGTTTTTTTAAAGCACACTATAGCACAAGGAGAATTTCCCTCACTGTCCTTCCCTGTCCCTAGAAACAAGGATTATCACAGTGAAAGAAACTGACACTCTTCCTACCTATAGTTTTCTGTCCCTAGAAAAAATGTTTTTTTAAAGCACACTATAGCACAAGGAGAATTTCCCTCACTGTCCTTCCCTGTCCCTAGAAACAAGGATTATCACAGTGAAAGAAACTGACACTCTTCCTACCTATAGTTTTCTGTCCCTAGAAAAAATGTTTTTTTAAAGCACACTATAGCACAAGGAGAATTTCCCTCACTGTCCTTCCCTGTCCCTAGAAACAAGGATTCGCACAGTAAAACACACTGACACTCTCCCTACCTATAGTTTTCTGTCCCTAGAAAAAATGTTTTTTTAAAGCACACTATAGCACAAGGAGAATTTCCCTCACTGTCCTTCCCTGTCCCTAGAAACAAGGATTCGCACAGTAAAACACACTGACACTCTCCCTACCTATAGTTTTCTGTCCCTAGAAAAAATGTTTTTTTAAAGCACACTATAGCACAAGGAGAATTTCCCTCACTGTCCTTCCCTGTCCCTAGAAACAAGGATTCGCACAGTAAAACACACTGACACTCTCCCTACCTATAGTTTTCTGTCCCTAGAAAAAATGTTTTTTTAAAGCACACTATAGCACAAGGAGAATTCCCTCACTGTCCTTCCCTGTCCCTAGAAACAAGGATTCGCACAGTAAAACACACTGACACTCTCCCTACCTATCCTTCTCTTTCCCTAAACTAAAGGAATCCAGGTTAAGCAAGAAAAAATAAATGTCACTGTCCCTGCCTATGCTTCTCTTTCCCTGCTCCGGAACACACTACACTAGGCCGTCGTGCTGGCGGCCTTTTATAGTGTGGGGCGTGTACTAAACACCCTCAGCAATAATTGGCCACAGGCATCCTGCCTGTGGCCAATCATTGCTCTCCTCGCTGCCGGCGCTGTGATTGGCCAAGCATGCGGGGTCACAGTGCATGCTTGGCCAATCACAGCGCCTGGATGACACTGCGATGGCGTAGTGCATTGTGGGCCGTTCGCGTCACTCGAATTTGGCGCGAACGGCCCAAATCGTTCGATCTTCGTCGAACGATCGAACAGCCGATGTTCGAGTCGAACGTATGTTCGACTCGAACACGAAGCTCATCCCTACAGCTGGGGATTTACAGACACATGGAAAGACTTGGCTTACTCTTCTGCTTTCCTCTTCGAAGGCAACAATAAATAACAATAAACAACAATGCATTTTGACAAAAGTGAACCTATGGTCTTAGCAAAACACCCCACACAGGTAGATAGTGAGTTGCTTCATTATTGGGTTTTCAAAGTCTAGAACAGCCATATCACTTTTCTAGGGGTAAACATTCCAAAATGTTGACTCGATATTTCATCCTAAAACTTCTCTCCTTTTATATTGAATAGTGTACATGAGCTACAGTACACGACAACATCCCAGTCTCGCTCAACTTACATATTTAGTTACATAGTTAATCTGGTTGAAAAAAGATACAAGCCCCTCCAGTTAGAGCTCATTCACACAGGGGCGTCTTTGGATCTGACTCCAAATCGCCCCAGGTCGCCCCTAGTCGCCTCAGGTCGCGCTGGCTGAAGAAATCAATGTAAGTGAATGGAGCCGTCCTTATGCACACTACTGCAGTCGCTTCGACTTCAAAAAAGGTTCCTGTACTACTTCAATCCGACTCCTAGGCGACCTGTAACCATTCATTTCAATGGGAGTCGCCTCTCACTGTCTTAATAGGAGCAACTCTCCAGGAAGATAACATACATTTATCAGGCAAAGCTCTCCCTCCCCCTCCCTCCCACAGAGCTGATTCTTGTTTGATTGGCCACTGGAATGTCTCCTGTCCTGCAGGCAACTTGGAGTTGCCTTGTAAATAGCTCCAGGTCGCGCTGTGATTCATTCTCAGGTCATGTCTGAGTTGCCTCATAAAATTGCGCTGGAAGTCGTGTTGCCCCTGTGTGAATGGGCTCTTAAACCAACTGAGAAAAAACAAACAACACACATAAATAGAAAACCTCCATATACACTATCCAATACCCACAGTTGATCCAGAGGAAGGCAAAAAAAAACAAAAAAACTGCAATAATGCATGATCCAATTTGCTCCAATAAAAATAAAAAGGAAATAAAGGAAATAAAACCTTCCAGAAGAGGCAATCGGATATTCCCTTAATCAACTTTACCTATAAATATTTGTTTCCAGTTATATTATGTGTAGAGTTGAGCGGACACCTGGATGTTCAGGTTCGACGGGTTCGGCCGAACTTCGGAAAAAAGTTCGGGTTCGGGACCGAACCTTAACCTGAACCCGGACCCAAACCCAAACCCCATTGAAGTCAATGGGGACCCGGACTTCTAAGGACTAAAAAGGCTCTAAAAAGGTAATGGAAAGGGCTAGAGGGCTGCAAATGGCAGCAAAATGTTGTTAAGAGCATGGCAAGTGCTCTGCAAACAAATGTGGATAGGGAAATAACTTAAAATAACATTAAAAAAAAAATAATTAAAAATAATAATCTTGACCTAGGAGGACGAGGTCCATATGGAGTAGGAGGTTGAGGTGGCGGTGGATGTGGCTGTGTAGGTGGAAGCGGCGGTGGAGGAGGACGAGGTAGCCAACACTGATTCAAAAATAGAACAATGGCTGGGTAAGGCCGGTGATGTGTCGAATTCTGTCCCCCGTCAAATAGTGTCCACCCTGTACTGCGCTTGCTCAGTATGTAGGACAAGGGGATTTCGAAAATCTCCCAAGACGAACGGCGCCTGCGTGGTGAGTTCAGGTGAAGGCCACACCATCCGTGGTTCAAGCCGAGCCAAGTGAGGCCATGCCCGAAGCGTGGCGATCGAACCGAGCCCGTGAGGGGCCCTGTTACTATGTGCTACCGTATGTCCACTTGGATGGTGGGGCTTGAACCTGCACTCACAGCGCAGGCGCCGTTCATCTTCGGAGATTTTGTGAATCTCCTTGTCCTCTGTACTGCGCAAGCGCTGCGCCTTCGCAGTATGGGCCGGACACAATCTGATGGCCGGACAGTTTTTGTCACAACACCGGTATACATGTCTATTCTGCACAAGGTACGGACAAGTCCTGTGGGATCCATGCCTGGTTCATTTTAATGAACGTGAGCTTGTCCACATTGGCTCTGGACAGGCGGCTGCGCTTGTCTGTGATAACGCCCCCTGCCGTGCTAAATACACGTTCAGATAATACACTGGCTGCAGGGCAGGCCAGCACCTCCAAGGCATAAAGGGCAAGCTCAGGCCATGTGCCCAATTTGGAGACCCAGAAGTTAAAGGGGGCAGACCCGTCATCCAGTACGTGTAGGCCTGTGGACACATACTGCTCAACCATGTTGGTGAAATGCTGCCTCCTGCTAAGACGTTCCATCTCAGCTGGTGGTGCTGGTTGTTGTGGCGTGCTGACAAAGCTTTTCCACATTTCAGCCATGCTAACCCTGCCTTCTGAGGTGCTGCCGGTGCCCCGGCTGCGTTGGCGACCTCTTCCTCCTCCTCTGCCTTCGCCTTGTGCTTCCACCGTACGCCCGCTGTCAGGTGGGAATGCCACCAGCAGCGCGTCTACCAGTGTGCGCTTGTACTCGCGCATCTTACGATCCCGCTCCAGTGAGGGAATTAAGGACGGTACGTTGTCCTTGTAACGGGGATCTAGCAGGGTGGCCACCCAGTAATCAGCACCAGTTAAAATGTGGGCAACTCGGCGGTCATTGCGGAAACACTGCAGCATGTAATCGCTCATGTGTGCCAGGCTGCCCAGAGGCAAAGAAAAGCTGTCCTCTGTGGGAGGTGTATCGTCTGTGTCCTCTGTATCCCCCCAGCCACGCACCAGTGATGGCCACGAGCTGGTCTGGGTGCCACCCTGCTGTGAAAATGGCTCCTCCTCCTCCTCCATCTCCTCCTCCACCTCGTCATCCTCCAGAACTGTGCCCTTTCTGCCGGAAAATTGTGTACCTGGCGTTTGTTGGTGCAGGAACCCACCCTCGTAGCCACTTGTGAAAGACTGCCCTGAAAGCCTTTGAAATGATCCCGCTTCCTCCTCCTCCTCCTCATCCTCCTGTGCCACATCCTCTTCCATCATCGCCCGAAGCGTTTTTTCAAGGAGGCATAGAACTGGGATAGTAATGCTAAGAACGGCGTCATTGGCACTGGACATGTTGGTGGAGTACTCGAAACAGCGCAACAAGGCACACAGGTCTCGCATTGAGGCCCAGTTATTGGTGGTGAAGTGTTGCTGTTCCGCAGAGCGACTCACGCGTGATTGCTGCAGCTGAAACTCCACTATCGCCTGCTGCTGCTCGCACAGTCTGGCCAGCATGTGCAAGGTGGAGTTCCACCTTGTGGGCACGTCACATATGAGGCGGTGAGCGGGAAGGCCGAAGTTACGCTGCAGCGCTGACAGGCGAGCAGCAGCAGGGTGAGAACGCCGAAAGTGCGCACACACAGCCCGCACTTTCTGCAGCAGCTCTGGCATATTGGGGTAATTTTTAAGGAACCTCTGGACCACCAAGTTCAGCACATGCGCCAAGCAAGGGATGTGCGTCAAACCGGCTAGGCCCAGAGCTGCTACGAGATTTCACCCATTATCGCACACCACCAGGCCGGGCTTGAGGCTCACTGACAGCAACCACTCATTGGTCTGTTGTTCCATGTCCCTCCACAACTCCTGCGCGGTGTGGGGTTTTTCCCCCAAACAGGAAAGTTTTAAAACTGCCTGCTGTCGTTTACCCCTGGCTGTGCTGAAGTTGGTGGTGAAGGTGTTACGCTGACCGGATGAGGAGGCGGTAGAGGATGAGGAAGCGGAGTAGGAGGAGTTAGCAACAGGAGGCAAACTGAAGCGCCCTGCAATCCTCGGTGGTGGAAGGACATGCGCCAAACTGCTATCTGCCTCAGGCCCAGCCGCCACTGCATTTACCCAGTGTGCTGTTAGGGAGATATAACGTCCCTGACCGTGCTTACTGGTCCACGCATCCGTAGTTAGGTGGACCTTGCCACAGATGGCGTTGCGCGGTGCACACCTGATTTTGTCCCCCACTTGGTTGTGCAGGGAAGGGATGGCTCACCTGGAAAAATAGTGGCGGCTGGGCACGACGTACTGTGGGACAGCCAATGCCATCAGGCTTTTAAAACTGCGTCTCTACCAGACGGAATGACAGCATTTCAAAGGCCAGGAGTTTTGAAATGCTGGCATTCAGGGCCAGGGATCGCGGGTGGCTAGGGGGGTACTTCCTCTTCCGCTCAAATGTTTGGGAGATAGAGAGCTGAACGCTTCCATGGGACATTGTGGAGATGGTTGGTGACCCAGGTGGTAGTGTTGCTGGCAGATCCTCTGTTTGCGGGGTGGCAGGTGCACTGTCACTACAGAGGTGGATGAAGAGGCCGAGACTGCAGCAGAAGAGGAAGCAGGAGGAGCCAGAGACCTTTCTTGGTTTTTGAGGTGTCTACTCCACTGCAGCTCGTGCTTTGCACTTAGATGCCTGGTCATGCAGGTTGTGCTCAGGTTGAGAACGTTTATGCCTCGCTTCAGGCTCTGATTGCACAGCGTGCAAACCACTCGTGTCTTGTCATCAGCACATTGTGTGAAGAACTGCCACGCTGGGGAACTCCTTGGACCTGGCTTTGGTGTGCTCGGTCCCTTGCTGCGTTGGGCAGTAGCAGACATACTGTCTAGCTGACAGACGCTCCGCTTTTGCACCCTGCTCCCTCTTCTGCTGTGCTGGTGGCTCTGTGCGACCACCGCCTCTTCCTCCAAACTACACTGGTCACCTGCATAACGTTGATTCCATGTGGGGTCGAGGACCTCATCGTCCTCCACATCATCTTCCACCCAGTCTTCACCCCTGCCCTCCTTGTCTGTCTGCACAATTGCGAAAGCAGCAGCAGTTGGCACCTGTGTTTCGTCATCATCCGAGACGTACTGCGATGGTCCTCCCATGTACTCATCATGAAACATAAGTGGTTGGGCATCGGTGCACTCAATCTCTTCCACTTCTGGGGCAGGGCTAGGTGGATGGCCCTGGGAAACCCTGCTAACAGAGTCATCGAAAAGCAGAAGAGACTGCTGCATGATTTGGGGCTCAGACTGCTTGGCTGATTTGCAAGGGGGTGAGGTGAAAGACTGATGGACATGGGTTTCAGGTGCCAACTCTGTTCTTTCATCAGAAGAGTGGGTGGGAGACAATGTGAAGGAACCCGAGGCACTGTCAGCAACCCAATCTACTATCGCCTGTACTTGTCCTGGCCTAAACATTCGTACAGCCTCATTAGGCGCGACAAAATACCGCCGCAGGCTCGGTCGCCTACTCGCACCTGAGGAAGGTGTTTCACTTGTGCGTGTATCTGGCACAGATCCACCACGTCCTCTCCCTGCAACAGGAGCTCCACCAGCAGCACCACGACCGGGGCCACCACGTCCCTTTGACCTTCTCCTCATATTTTCAAAATTTAGGATCTTGCCCTAAATGGGTGTTTTTGGAAGCGCAGAACACAACCAAAGTACGTAACCGCTGAATCGCACAGCTACAGAACTGCAGAAAATGCTATTAAAAAAAAAAAGTTTTTTTTTTAGTATAGCACAGTAGGAGAAAACTATATAGAAATTGTTTATTTCACACACCTCAAAATATGTATAACACACTGCAAACTTTTTTTTGTGCCACTAAACGGCGTTTTTTGGAAGAGCAGAACACACCCACAGTACGTAACCGCTGAATCGCACAGCTACAGAACTGCAGAAAATGCTATTCAAAAAAAATGTTGTTTTTTTAGTATAGCACAGTAGGAGAAAACTATATAGAAATTGTTTATTTCACACACCTCAAAATATGTATAACACACTGCAAACTTTTTTTTGTGCCACTAAACGGCGTTTTTTGGAAGAGCAGAACACACCGACAGTACGTAACCGCTGAATCGCACAGCTACAGAACTGCAGAAAATGCTATTCAAAAAAATGTTGTTTTTTTAGTATAGCACAGTAGGAGAAAACTATATAGAAATTGTTTATTTCACACACCTCAAAATATGTATAACACACTGCAAACTTTTTTTTGTGCCACTAAACGGCGTTTTTTGGAAGAGCAGAACACACCCACAGTACGTAACCGCTGAATCGCACAGCTACAGAACTGCAGAAAATGCTATTCAAAAAATATTTTGTTTTTTTAGTATAGCACAGTAGGAGAAAACTATATAGAAATTGTTTATTTCACACACCTCAAAATATGTATAACACACTGCAAACTTTTTTTGTGCCCCTAAACTGCGTTTTTTGCAAGCGTACATTAAAGTGCAAATTTTTTATTTATTTTTTGCCCTAAACGGGTCTTTTTTTGCACGAGCAAAATAAAATGCTTTTTTTTTTTGCCCTATGGGTCTTTTGGAAAAGAGCACAATAAAGTGCCTTTTTTTTCCCCCTAAAAGTTAGATTTTCTCTGACACTGGGCTCATGGCAGTGTAAAAAGACTGCACTGCAACACAAATAGGTAAACCTATGCAGATCGCTGATTTTAATCTCTGAATCTGGACTCCTATATAATATTCTCTCTCCCTGAAAGCACCAACACAGGAACCTGGCCCTACACTACACTATCTCTCTATCTTTTCCCTCAGATTGTAGAATCAGGACTACCTCATCTATATTTCTATCTCTCCCTAAAAGCAGCAGCAGCAGACTAGATCCTCTCCCTATCTATTCTGAAGCAGAGTGACGTGTGTGCTGTGTGCCTCTAGCTTATATAGAAGCTGGGTCACATGTTGCACTGACCAATCACAGCCATGCCATTAGTAGGCATGGCTATGATGGCCTCTAAGGGCACACCAGCTAATCAAAAGTTGATTGGCTGGCCCCTGAAGCATTTCTAAATGCGTAATTAGATTGCCGAACCCGAACCCGAACTTTTGGGCAAAGTCCGGGTTCGGGTTCGGGAAAAAGCTAAAGTTCGGTACGGACCCGAACTTTACAGTTCGGGTTCGCTCAACACTAGTTGCTAGGTCTGTGTGAGAGACCTATCCAGGTATTCAAGATCTTCTAAAAGAAAGCTGTTTTTGTCCTTTGGATTCAAGGAGTCCGTAAGTGATCTGCTAAAGGTATCTGAAACCTCCCCTAACCTTCTATCCTACTACTATTTCCAAGTTCTTCATTAACCTGTTGTCCACCGCCCACCGTCAAATGACGGCGGGCGGAAGACTCTCTCGTTCTGACAGGACGTCATATGACATCCTGCCTTTAAAAGGAGCTAGGGGGCGCGCGCACCGGCCACGTTGCTGGGGACCCGATGCGCGTGCCCAGCGGCCGCGATGGCCGCCATGCACCCGCGATTGCCCAGTAACCGAGCAGGAAAGTGGATCTGTGTGTATAAACACAGAGATCCACGTCCTGTGAGGGAGAGGAGACCGATGGTGTGTCCCTTGTACATAGGGACAACCATCGGTCACCTCCCCCAGTCAGTCCTCCCACAGTTAGAACACATCGGGGAAACACATTTAACCCCTTCCTCGCCCCCTAGTGTTAACCCCTTCCCTGCCAGTCACATTTATACAGTAATCAATGCATTTTTATAGCAGGGATCGCTTTATAAATGTGAATGGTTCCAAAAATGTGTCAGATGTGTCTGATGTGTCCGCCGCAATATCGCAGTCACAATAAAAATCGCTGATCGCCGCCATTACTAGAAAAAAAAAATGCTATAAATCTACCCCCTATTTTGTAGATGCTATAACTTTTGCGCAAACCAATCAATATACGCTTATTGCGATTTTTTTTTACCAAAAATATGTAGAAGAATATGTATCGGCCTAAACTGAGGAAAATGTTATTAAAAAAAAAAATGGATATTTATTATAGCAAAAAGTAAAAAATATTGTGTTTTTTTTCAAACTGGATGCTCTTTTGTTTATAGCGCAAAAAATAAAAACCGCAGAGGTGATGAAATACCACCAAAAGAAATCTCTATTTGTGGGAAAAAAAGGACACAAATTTTGTTTGGGAGCCACGTCGCAAGACCGCGCAATTGTCATTCAAAGTGTGACAGTGCTGAAAGCTGAAAAAAAGGGATTTTTATAACAGCTTACCTGTAAAATCCTTTTCTTGGAGTACATCACGGGACACAGAGCGACTTAGTCATTACTAATGGGTTATATAGTTTACCTTCAGGTGCTGGCACTGGCCACTTCCAAACCGGAAGTACCCTCCCCTATATAAGCCCCTCCCATCCGGGAGCACCTCAGTTTTGTAGCAAAGCAATAAGTGTCCCAAAAAGAGGGGTGGGCGCTCTGTGTCCTGTGATGTACTCCAAGAAAAGGATTTTACAGGTAAGCTGTTATAAAAATCCCTTTTTCTTTTTCGTACATCACGGGACACAGAGCGACTTAGTCATTACTAATGGGACGTCCCAAAGCAATGCCAAATGAGGGGAGGGATACATAAGCTGGGCGCCATCAGGCATGAGGATCTTTTGCGGCCTGCAACACACTGCGCCCAAAGGCGACATCCTCCTGACTTCTAACGTCTACCTGGTAGAATCTAGTAAACGTGTGTACCGAAGACCATGTTGCGGCCTTACATACTTGAGCCAGGGAGGCCTGGTGATGCACTGCCCATGAAGTTCCAACTGCTCTTGTGGAGTGCGCCCTAACTTTGAATGGAGGCGGTCTCTTTCTCAAGCCATAGGCTTGTATTATGACCTGTTGAATCCACTTGGCTAAAGTAGATTTTGATGCTGCCTGACCCTTTCTAGGGCCTTCCGGCAGAATAAACAAAGTATCCGTTCTGCGAATCTGAGCAGTGGCTTTTAGATAAGCTTTAACTGCTCTTACTACATCCAAAGAATGTAATAACTTTTCCTCTACCGAGCTAGGTTTGGGGAAAAAAGAAGGAAGAACCACATCTTGGTTCAAATGAAACCTCGATACCACCTTGGGAAGAAAGGCTGGATGAGGACGTAATACTACTCTGTCCTTATGGACAACCAGATATGGCTCCCTACAGGACAAGGCGGCTAATTCCGATACTCTTTTAGCCGAACAAATGGCTACTAAGAAAATCAATTTCCTGGTGAGAAGAACCAAGGAAATGTGTTGCAATGGTTCAAACGGTTGTTTCTGTAGAACCGACAGAACCAGGTTTAAGTCCCATGGACATATGGGAATACTAACCGGAGGGCTAATACGCATCACTCCTTGTATGAAAGCTTTGACTAGTGAATGCGAAGCCAAGGGCCTTTGAAAAAATATTGACAAGGCCGAAATCTGACCCTTGATAGTACTCAAGGCCAGCTTCCTATCTACAGCCCACTGTAGGAAGTCCAAAATCCTACCTATCACGTACTTACGTGGATGCCATTTCTTGGCCTCACACCACGTAATGTACGCCTTCCAGATCCTATAATAGATCTGCCTGGATACCGGCTTCCTGGCATTGATCATGGTAGATACCACAGAATTAGAGAGCCCTCTTTTTCAGAATGTGGGCTTCAATAGCCAGGCCGTCAAACCTAGGGCTGGTAAGGAAGGGTGGTATATCGGTCCTTGCGACAGCAGGTCCGGACGATGTGGGAGGGTCCAAGGACTCCTCACTGACATTTTTACAATCTCCGCGTACCATGCCCTTCGGGGCCACGCTGGAGCCACCAGAATCACTGGTTTCTTTTCTACCCTGATTCTGCGGAGTAATCGCGGTAACAATTGTAGCGGTGGGAATGCATATATCAGCTTGAACTGATCCCAAGGGAACACTAGGGCATCCGAGCCGCAAGCTAGGGGATCCCTTGTGCGAGACACAAATCTGTCCACCTTTGCGTTGAATCTGGATGCTAGCAGATCTACATCCGGTGTTCCCCACCGCTGGCATATTGCCTGGAAAACCTCGGGGTGAAGAGACCATTCCCCCGGGCATAATTGTTGGCGACTTAAAAAGTCCGCTCTCCAATTTTCCACTCCTGGGATGAAAACCGCGGATATGGCTGGGACATATTTTTCTGCCCACTCCAGGATGCAATTTGCTTCCCTCTGGGCTGCACGACTCCTGGTGCCACCCTGGTGATTGATATATGCCACTGCTGTGGCATTGTCTGATTGAATTCTGACAGGGGACCCTTGGAGTTTGGATGTCCATGCTACTAGGGCATACCGGGCTGCTCGTATCTCTAAGAGATTGATGGGCAGGGCCTTTTCTGCTTCTGACCACTTGCCCTGGAGAGACCATTGCTCCAGTACTGCCCCCCAGTCTATGAGGCTGGCATCTGTAGTGACCACCTTCCAAGAAACCGGACTGAAGGGTTTTCCTTTTTCCAGATTCTGGGGCACCAACCACCAATGGAGGCTCTTGCGAACGGAAGGGGACAGGGACATTGGTAAGTCTAAAGCCTGAACTTTTTTGTTCCAGGCTGACAGTATGGCCCTTTGCAAATTCCTTGAATGGAATTGACCGTAGGGTACCGCTTCGAATGAAGCCACCATTTTTCCCAGCAGCCTCATGCACAGGCGTATGGATGGTTTTCTTTTTGTACCCACTAAGTGGGTCAAATCTTTTAAAGACGACACCTTCTCTGGAGGTAAGAAAATCTTTCTCTGATTTGAATCCAGCCTTAGCCCTAAGTATTCCAGACTTTTGACTGGTCTTAGAGCTGACTTGTCCCGGTTGATAATCCAACCGTGATATTCCAGATACTTGATTGTCTTGTGAATAGCTAGTTCCAGCTTTTCCACTGAGTGGTCTATTAGTAGCAGGTCGTCTAGATATGCCATTATCGTTACACCTTGTGTTCTTAGATTGGCCAATAATGGGGCCAGAATTTTTGTGAACACTCGTGGTGCTGTGGCCAGACCGAAAGGTAAGGCTCTGAACTGAAAATGGCGCCCTTCTACTGCAAAGCGTAGAAATTTCTGGTGAGCCGGAAAGATGGGAATATGCAGATAAGCATCCCTTATGTCGATCGAGGCTAACCATTCCTGCCCTTGTAGGGCGGTGGCCACAGATCGGATCGACTCCATCCGAAAAGTCCTGATATTTAGGAACTTGTTTAGCCCTTTTAGATTTAATATGGGCCTCACGTCCCCATTTGGTTTGGGGACTGTGAAAAGGTTCGAGTAAAACCCGAATCCGCTTTCTTCCAGGGGAACCTTCATGATTACACCTTGGAGCAATAGTTGTTCTAGTGCCAGAAGGAGGGATCCTCTCTTCTGGGGATCTCTTGGCACGTTTGACCTCACAAATTGGGCAGGAGGAGTGCCTTTTAACTCCAGCTTGTATCCCAGACTTACTGCGGAGAGCACCCATCTGTCTCTGATGGTGTCCCGCCAGGTCTCTGTGAACAACTGAAGCCTTCCCCCCACCCGATTGAGTGGGGGCAACGCTTCATGACTTGGGGGAAGGTTTTGTACCTCTCTTGATCCAGGGCTTCTTGTTACCCTGTGATTGTCCCTGATTTCTGCCCCCTGAATTTGACCGCGGAGGCCGTCGGAACTGCTTCACAGCTGATGTGCCGGGACTGGAGAAGTAGGCCTCTTAAAAGAAGGACTTCTACTCTTGTTCTTAACCGGTAAGAGTGAACTTTTACCGGCAGAAATTTTCTGGATATATTTGTCCAGATCTTCTCCAAATAAGCGTTCTCCATGAAATGGGAAGCTAACCAGCAGTTTCTTACAGGGAGCTTCAGCAGACCAGTTTTTGAGCCACAGAAGCCTACGCATATGTACTATAGACAGCGTAAAGCAGGAGGCCTGTTGGATTGTATCCTTTATGGCGTCCACCGCAAAACACAAGGCTCTAGGCAGGTCAGCTAGGGCAAGAGCCTGCTGATCTGGTAAGTCCCTTAAGACTTGTTTCAACTGATCTTTCACTGCTTGGCAGACTCCAATCGCTGCTACTGCAGGTTGTGTCACCATGCTTGCTGTAGAGAAAGCAGATTTTAGTAAAGACTCCAATTTTTTATCTATTGGGTCTTTGAACATTGGAACATTATCTACTGGACATGTCAGTGATTTGTTCACAGAAGAGATGGCTGCGTCCACTGTAGGGACCCTCCATTTTTTTATGAACTTATCCTCCATGGGATAGATCACCGGAAATCTCTTGGGGGGAGCAAATATTTTATCAGGATGCTCCCAATCCTGGTAAATAAGCCCTTCTAATAAAGGGTGGATTGGGAAGGAACAGACAGCCTGGGGAGCTTTTAGCGACCCCAGCGAGGAAACCGTAGTGGATGGTGGTTCCGCCAGAGGCATTTTAAATGCTGATCGGACCATGTTAGTCAGAGACTGAACCCATAATCTTTCAGCCTGAGATGCTGAGAAAGGTTCTTCCACTGTTGATTCCTCCATAACTGAATCAACCTCATCCTGATCCCCTTCAGGTAGGTCGATCCCTGTGTGGGGCTGTTCCTCCACTAACAGGCACTCTGAAGGAGGAGACGGAGATCGGACGCGCTTTCCCTGTGACAGGGAAGCAGCGATCAATGCTGTTAATCTCTCTTCCAATCCTCCCAGAGTTGAGGATAAAACCTCCTCTGTTATATATACAGGAGCAGGTGGACTGGGGACAGCCGCAGCACCAGGCACTCCTGCGGGGTTTCTACGGCTACTGACCTCTGAATTCTCAGGGGAGATTGGTGCAGTACAAGCATGCCCAATATCCTCAGAGCCCGATGGAGACCCCTTTGGCTTCCTGGAAGACCTATTTCCGGAGCGTCTGGACGACATATCCTTTAAGCACAAAGCTGAGGTATTCCCGTCGTCATACACCAATTTTGCTGGTAATAGTCTAACACAGTTGCTGCTATATATCAGCTGGTGTCCACTAAAGTGCCTTTCTATGGGGATGCCTGCATCAACCGCCTCTGTGTGCCACTGTTTGTTGCTAGCTCTGTTTGCATCCAGCTGACACTTGTACTGTGTCTTTATACAAGCTGGGACGCCTGCACATGCGCAGAAGCGCCGTGGCGCACATCGAGCGTCATCCACCCGCCCCGCCCCTTTTTTTTCATAGGAGGCGCGTGCATGCGCCCGCGCGCGCGCCCGTGCGCCATTGGCGCCCTTTTCGAAAATCAAACAGGGACTAGGAGCCAGGGCCCTTTTTGCCGGAGGGCCTGTGCGGTGGATGAGCGCAGCAACAGGGCAGAGGAAGTGGATTCCCACAGAGAAACTTACCAACTGCCTGGATCTTTTGACTTGAGAAAACCAAAGATCCACATGACAAGAAAAATGGACTACAGCGGCCTCTAGTGGTTTAACACAGGTACCGCGGTCCTCTTTTTTTTTTTTTTCTTGACTACTATTAAAATTTTACATTTTCAGTAGTTACAGGCATACACAGATATTAGCGGGAATACCGTTAGGTAACAGACAGAAAGACAAATTAGGCTTGGGGGTCCCCCAATAGAACCAAGTTCCTGGGGGCCCCCACTTACCTGTTCCCCGCCGCAGGACTCTGTTTGGTCCACAGAAGCCCAAACTTCACCTATCACGGCAGGCATTGTAATTAAACCTTCAGGGACCGGGTTCCCAAGGATTCCACTCCCCTGGACCTGTATAGCACCCTGCACAGACAACATCTTGGTCGTGGGTATGACCAGAGCTCTGGATCCCAGGGTCCAGCCCTCCTAAGAGAGGCATTACAGGCAAAACCTTGCTCTTCTGCTGCAAGGCCCGGGTACCGACCATTTAGCTATGAAGCTTTTTTGGTGGGATCCGGAACAGCTTACTAAGGCCCAAAAGAACCTGTACGCAAGCCCAGTGAAAACACATGTTACTCTTTGGCCAACACCTTAGACACTGGCAAAAAACTGAGGTGCTCCCGGATGGGAGGGGCTTATATAGGGGAGGGTACTTCCGGTTTGGAAGTGGCCAGTGCCAGCACCTGAAGGTAAACTATATAACCCATTAGTAATGACTAAGTCGCTCTGTGTCCCGTGATGTACGAAAAAGAAATGGCTTGGGCAGGAAGGGGGTTTTCGTGCCCGGTAGGGAAGTGGTTAAAGCATTGAAAAATACTAAAGTGACTTGCGCCCACATTTGTTCTAACTTCCCATTATAGCCATGGACTCAGCCCTGGGGTGAATGTAAGCTCGCTCCCTGTCTTTGGAGGTACCTCTTTGCCCCCAATATACCCAGGGGAGCGCTACACATATGTGCCTGTAGACTAAATTGATTTTAAACCCGGGTTTATCAATACTGTGACAGCAGGAAGGTAAAGTCACCTGGTTGCATCCAGGGGGGTAGATATATTTCGGCCAGATTCAGGCTTTACGCCGACTTATACAACTAGGTGGAGAGTTGTATAAGCCCAGCTGAGGCTAGTGGGCTCATGGATGACTCATACCTCTAGGGAGAGTGTGGGGCGTCGTGCAGACAGGGAGTTGATGAGACCAGCTGAAGCTTGTCAGCTCATTTAGGCCTCTATAAGAACTCCCAGCTTCATTAGATGTTAGCTCATGCCTGGACCCAGACCTGTGTGGACTGTCTAGGGAGAGTGAACCCCTGTGCGGTGAGACAGCCTGTGTGGCTATTTGCTTGGACATTTAAAACCAGGGACTTAGGGACTAGGACAGCACTAGGCTGATCCCAGTTGTTAGTTAGGAAACCTGTATGTTTAGTCAGAGGTCAAGTTGACCAGGATTTATTTTGTTTATGTTTCTTTTGGCTTTGCTGTGTTTTGTCACTGTAAATAGAAAATAAACCGCACCTTTTTTTTGATTTTGAAAACCACAACCTCCGTTTGCTGGGCCTGTTTTTGTGTGGGGAGCCCATCCCGGGGGTCACACACACCCGCTGCCGAGCTAACCCCCTCACAGTTGGTGGAGAATGCGGGCAGTTTTTTTTTAAGCCAGCATGGAGGAGATACTGAAGCAGCTGGCTCTAGCAAATGCCAATCAACAGCAGACAAATGCAGGTTTGCAAAAGAGCCTTGCAGCTCATCAACAGAGCCTTGCAGCTCAACAACAGAACTTCGCAGCCCAGCAGCAAGCTCATCAACAGAGCCTTGCAGCCCAGCAGCAAGCTCACCAACAGAGTCTGGAAGCTCAGCAACAAGCCCAGCAGCAATCTGAGGCCCGCTTCATAGACCTGTTACAGAAGCAAGAGCAGAGACTACAACAAATGGAAGCAGTAATGCAGCAACGTCCGCAGACCAGTGAGGAAAGCCGTCCCACTAATACCGCGTCCTTTGGGGTGAGTCGTTTATTGACAAAAATGACTGGAGAGGATGATCCAGAGGTATTTTTGACCACATTTGAAAGGACTGCTGAAAGAGAAAAGTGGCCTGAGGAGCAGTGGGCTGGACTGGTGGCTCCTCTGCTAACTGGTGAATCGCAGAAGGCTTACTATGACCTAGAGCCTGACCAAGCAAAAGACTATGTGATGCTAAAAGCTGAAATATTGGCAAGGCTGGGTGTCACCCAGGCTGTCCGGGCTCAGCGTGTGCATAACTGGACTTTCCAGCTTGGAAAACCCCCCAGGTCTCAAATGTATGATCTCATTCACCTGAGCAGAAAGTGGCTACAGCCAGAGACTTTGTCCGCACCAAAGATTGTGGAACGTGTTGTAATGGATCGGTTTTTGAGAGCTCTTCCTACTGCCATCCAAAAGTGGGTAAGCCATGGAGACCCAGAGACGGCCGATGGTCTTGTGGATCGTGTGGAGAAATACTTGGCTACAGAGAACCTGACGGCCTCTTCCAGAGACACTCGGACTTTCCACCCTAAGACCAGACCATCCCCAGGGGCGGATAAGAGGATTCCAAGGGGTGAGGGTGGAGAGAGTGAGAGGGTGGGAGCTCTACCCCAAGTTTGGCGAGAACAGCCTGGGAAATCAGCGGCTCAAGAGGCGGCAAGAAGGATCGTTTGCTACCGCTGCCAGCAAGCGGGACATATTGCAGCCAATTGCCCGGTTGTGGAGGAACCCATGCAGTGTGACTTTCTGACGGGCAGACGTCAGTCGCTGTGTGCGACAGTCGCATGCACTGCCATTCGAGGAACTGAGAAACATTTATGCAAAATGTGTGTTAATGGTAGAAATGTTGTGGTATTGCTGGATTCAGGTAGCCTTGTGACCCTGATAAAGGCTGAGTTAGTTAAAACAGAGGTCTCTGGGAATAGCAAGGGAGCTGTTATTTGTGTGCATGGGGACACCCGAGAGTATCCAGTGACTACAGTGTGTTTCGAGACCCCCAAAGGTACCCTCTCTCATCCAGTGGGCTTAGTATCTCAGTTACCGCATGACGCCATTGTGGGAAGGGATTTTCCGAAGTTCTGGGAACTGTGGGATGATCCTGAGCCCCCCACTGGTGCCCCTATGTACCAGGAATGTGATAGCCAGAACTCCCCTGAGAGTGGTGAGGACTCTCCGGAATTTCCCTTATCAGTATTGGCAGGGGAGACTCAAGAAACTGGAGAGGAGCCCACCTCCTCAGACGAAAACCTACCGTCTGTGGAGTTTTCTGATCTTGAGGTTCACAGGGAAAACTTTGCCACAGAACAGTTGAAAGACCCCGCCCTAATAAAGGCACGGGAAAACGTAGTGAAAATAGATGGCGAGTTAGTGAACCCAGATAATACCTGCACTTACCCATACTTCAGCGTAGAGAAGGACCTACTGTATCGGGTGGCAAAAAGGGCAGAAGAAACCGTTGAGCAGCTTGTGGTGCCCAAACCTTACAGGAAGTTGGTGTTGGAGTTGGCCCATGGGCACATTCTTGGAGGTCATCTGGGGACAGAGAAAACCCGAGAGAGGGTATTACAGAGATTCTATTGGCCGGGGGTGATGAAGGACATAGAAAATTATTGTTCCTCCTGCCCTGTGTGTCAGAGGTCGGCCCCGATGCCACATTTCCGTAGCCCGCTGGTCCCTCTACCCATCATTGAGGTCCCGTTTGAGAGGATCGCCATGGATTTGGTAGGTCCTATAATCAAGTCCGCTAGGGGGCACCAGTACATATTAGTTATAATGGACTATGCCACCCGTTATCCAGAAGCGATCCCTCTCCGAAATACCTCGGCCAAAACCATAGCCAAAGAGCTATCTCTTGTGTTTAGCCGGGTGGGTATTTGTAAAGAACTGCTTACGGACCAAGGTACACCCTTTATGTCCCGGGTTATGAAGGAGCTGTGTAAATTGTTCAAAGTGACGCAATTACGTACATCTGTGTATCACCCCCAAACCGATGGGCTGGTTGAAAGATTCAACAAAACCCTAAAACAAATGTTGAAGAAAGTGGTGGATAGAGATGGAAAGGATTGGGACTGTCTACTTCCTTATCTGATGTTTGCTATTAGGGAGGTGCCCCAATCCTCTACGGGATTCTCCCCCTTTGAGTTACTGTATGGGAGACACCCAAGAGGGCTGTTGGATATTGCCAAGGAAACTTGGGAAAGTGAGAGTTCTCCCCACAGGAGTGTGATTGAGCATGTCGCCCTGATGCAAGACCGAATTGCACAGGTAATGCCCATCGTGAAGGAACATTTGGCCCAAGCGCAGTTAGCACAGCAGAGAGTGTACAACCGTGGAGCCAAGACCCGTACCTTTTCCCCGGGGGATAGGATACTGGTACTTGTCCCTACGGTTGAAAGTAAATTCCTTGCCAAATGGCAAGGCCCCTACGAGATAATGGAAAAAGTGAGCGAAGTGAATTACAAGGTCAGACAACCAGGAAGGCGAAAGCCCGAACAGATCTATCACGTTAATCTGTTGAAAGCCTGGAGGGATAGAGAGTCCCTAGTCGCAGACACTTGGTCACCAGCTCAAACTGGTTGCGTGATTCCTGAGGTTGGAATAGCAGCCACCTTGTCACAACCCCAACAACAGGAGGTTAAGGAGTTTGTGCTTCGCAACAAGGAGGTATTCTCTGAGCTGCCGGGACAAACATCTGGGGTAGAGCATGACATCATTACCCCGCCCGGTGAAAGGGTGAAGTTAAAACCCTATCGGATCCCAGAGGCCCGACGGGAGGCAATACGGGAGGAAGTACAGAAAATGCTGAACTTAGGGGTGATAGAGGAGTCCCAAAGTGATTGGTCTAGTCCCATTGTGTTGGTGCCTAAACCGGATGGGAGCTGGCGATTTTGTAACGATTTTCGTCAGTTGAACAAAGTTACAAAATTTGACACCTACCCCATGCCACGTATAGATGAGTTGATCGACCGGCTGGGAACAGCCCGATACATGACGACTCTTGACCTCACAAAAGGGTATTGGCAAATCCCCCTGGCCAAATTGGCCAAAGAGAAAACCGCATTTGTAACCCCAGACGGGGCGTTCCAATATAAAAGAATGCCGTTCGGGTTACAGAATGCGCCGGCCACATTCCAGCGGAAAATGGACCAGCTGCTGAGGCCCCATCGGAAGTATGCTGCGGCTTACCTGGATGACGTAATTGTCCATAGCACAGATTGGGCCTCACATCTGCCAAAAGTGCAAGCAGTCCTGGACTTTGTTCGGGAAGCGGGGTTTACGGCTAACCCCAAGAAGTGTACCATTGGGCAGGAGGAGGCCAAATATCTTGGGTACACCATTGGGAGGGGAGTAATAAAACCCCAACTCAACAAAGTCGAGGCCATCCAGAGTTGGCCACGTCCCAACAGCAAGAAGCAGGTACGAGCCTTTCTGGGAATCGCTGGGTATTATCGGCGATTCATTCCCCACTTTGCTTCTAAGGCTGTGCCCCTAACCAACCTAACGAAGGGGAAAGGGTCGGTCATGATTAAATGGACCCCCGAGGCTGAGGCAGCATTCCAATTCTTGAAACAAGCCTTATGTAGCCAGCCAGTGTTGTACTCACCCGACTTCTCTAAAGACTTTGTCGTACAAAGTGATGCGTCAGATGTGGGGTTAGGAGCAGTATTGTCCCAGGTCTGGAACGGGGAAGAGCACCCAGTCATTTACCTCAGCAGGAAGTTGAAGTCCCATGAGGTAAATTACGCCACCGTTGAAAAGGAGTGTTTAGCGGTGAAGTGGGCTCTAGATTCCCTTCGGTACTACCTGCTAGGTAGGCACTTTGACATGGTTACGGATCACGCTCCGTTAAAGTGGATGGCTCAAAACAAGGAAACAAATAGAAGAGTGAATAGGTGGTTCCTGGCCCTCCAGGAATTCAACTTCACAGTAAAGCATCGCCCTGGCGTTCAAATGGGGAATGTGGATGCTTTGTCTCGAGTACATGAATGCCTGATTGCTGGTGTTCCAACCCCGAGGTTAAAACAAGAGGGGGGGGGTATGTGACAGCAGGAAGGTAAAGTCACCTGGTTGCATCCAGGGGGGTAGATATATTTCGCCCAGATTCAGGCTTTACGCCGACTTATACAACTAGGTGGAGAGTTGTATAAGCCCAGCTGAGGCTAGTGGGCTCATGGATGACTCATACCTCTAGGGAGAGTGTGGGGCGTCGTGCAGACAGGGAGTTGATGAGACCAGCTGAAGCTTGTCAGCTCATTTAGGCCTCTATAAGAAACTCCCAGCTTCATTAGATGTTAGCTCATGCCTGGACCCAGACCTGTGTGGACTGTCTAGGGAGAGTGAACCCCTGTGCGGTGAGACAGCCTGTGTGGCTATTTGCTTGGACATTTAAAACCAGGGACTTAGGGACTAGGACAGCACTAGGCTGATCCCAGTTGTTAGTTAGGAAACCTGTATGTTTAGTCAGAGGTCAAGTTGACCAGGATTTATTTTGTTTATGTTTCTTTTGGCTTTGCTGTGTTTTGTCACTGTAAATAGAAAATAAACCGCACCTTTTTTTTGATTTTGAAAACCACAACCTCCGTTTGCTGGGCCTGTTTTTGTGTGGGGAGCCCATCCCGGGGGTCACACACACCCGCTGCCGAGCTAACCCCCTCACAGTACATAGAATACACTCTCTGAACTGTGGTTTTAAAGAGGTATTAAACCCCAAACCAAAAATGTAATATATTACAGCTTACCAGTCATTAGATTTGGTGGCTGTATTTGTTTTCTTTTTTCCCTCTGTTTTCACCTGGTGAGCTGGCAAGTAACACACTCCTGTATTAGAATGCCTATACTTTGAATGAATGAGCACGGGGTCACATTTGGACAGCAGCATTGTCATTCTGAAAGGAGGGGAGTGTTAGATGTACTAGCAGATTTAAATACAGTAAAAAATTGAAGCTTAACTCCAGCTAAAACTTTATGATCAGTTACAGCAAACTGTTTTTTTTCCTTTTGGGATAAAGGTTTTGCATACATAATTAAAAGCTAATCATTTAAAGGGTAACTCCACTTTCATGGAAAAAAAAAGCAAATACAAAAAATAATAATATAGCATATACCAGCGATGGCGAACCTTGGCACCCCAGATGTTTTGGAACTATATTTCCCATGATGCTCAACTACACTGCAGAGTGCATGAGCATCATGGGAAATGTAGTTCCAAAACATCTGGGGTGCCAAGGTTTGCCATCACTGGCATATACTATTGTGACACAAGGTCATATTGTAATTGAATGTTATTAGATATTACCTTTCCTTTTCAGTCTGCAGCTCTGTCATTTTCTGTAAAATGCAATATGGCTACCTGGAGGTGTTCTGTACAGAGAGTGTGTACAAAACGCCCCCCAGAAACATAATTTCCTGCTTGTGTGATTGGCTCACTGACTTTCCCAGAAGTCTGCACTGGGGATGAGCCGAACACCCCCCATTCGGTTCGCAGCAGAACTTCCGAACAGGCAAAACATGTGTTTGAACACCGTTAAAGTCTAAGGGACACGAACATGAAAAATCAAAAGTGCTCATTTTAAGTTATTGCCATAAAAAGTGTTTGGGGACCCGGGTCCTGCCCCAGGGGACATGTATCAATGCAAAAAAAAGTTTTAAAAACTGACGTTTTTTCAGGAGCAGTGATTTTAATAATGCTTAAAGTGAAAAAATAAAAATGAAATATTCCTTTAACCACTTCCATACAGGGCATTTTCACCCCCTTCCTGCCCAGACCAATTTTTAGTTTTCAGCGCTGTTGCACTTTGCATGACAATTGCGTGGTCATGCAACACTGTACCCAAATGAAATCTTTATGGGTTTTTTTCCCCCACAAATAGAGCTTTCGTTTGGTGGTATTTGATCATCTCTGCGGTTTTTATTTTTTGCGCTATAAACAAAAGAAGAGAGCCAATTTTGAAAAAAACACAATATTTTTTACTTTTTGATTTAATAAATATCAATTTTTTTTTCCTCAGTTTAGACCGATATGTATTCTTCCACATATTTTTGGTAAAAAAAAAATCGCAATAAGAGTATATTGATTGGTTTGCGCAAAAGTTATAGCGCCTACAAAATAGGAGATAGATTTATGGCATTTTTATTTTATTTAATTTTTTTTTACTAGTAATGGCGGCGATCTGCGATTTTTATTGTGACCGTGACATTGCGGCTGACATATCGGACACTTTAGACATGTTTTTGGGACCATTCACATTTATACAGCGAATAGTGCTATAAAACTGCACTGATTACTGTGTAAATGTGACTGGCAGGGAAGGGGTTAACACTAGGGGCGCTGAAGGGGTTAATATGTTCCCTATTGAGTGATTCTAACTGTAGGGGGAGGGGACTCACAAGGGGAGGAGACAGATCTGCGTTCCTCTGTACTGGGAACACACATCGGTCTCCTCACCACTGACAGGAGGTGGATCTGTGTGTTTACACACACAGATCCACACTCCTGCCGTGATCGCGGGCAATCGCAGGTGCCCGGCGGACATCGCGGCCGCCGGGCACGCGCACCGGTCACAAGCGGTGCCGCATGCGCACGCGAGCGTCATAAGACGTCCACCCAGAGGGAGGGAGGGTTCCTACCGGCGTCATATTATTATGGCCCAGTAAGGAAGGGGTTAAATATCCTTCCTGGGGGGTGTCCTTAGTCTGCCTGTAAATTAGTGCATCTTTCCTGTGTTTAGAGCAGTACCGCAGCAAAATTACATTTCTAAAGGAAAAAATGTAATTTAAAACTGCTCGCGGCTGTAATATATTGTCGGATCCCGGCAATATAGATACAAATCATTGAAAAAAAAGGCATGGTTCCTCCACTAGTCCATTATCAGGCCCTTTGGGTCTGGTATAAATATTAAGGGGAACCCCCGCAGCACCAAAATGTAAAAAAAAAAATGGCGTGTGGGCCGCCCAAAATCTATACCAGGCCCTTCAGGTCTGGTATGGATTTTAAGGGGAGCCCCGTGCCAAATTTAAAAAGAAAATGGCGTGGGGGTCCCCCCAAAATCCGTACCAGACCCTTATCCGGGCACGCAACCTGGCAGGCCACAGGAAAAGAGGGGATGAGAGAGGGGGCACGTGACCACTTAACACATGCGATAACTTTTAGTGAATTGTGCCTCCCCCGCCTGGATCACTAGATGAAAATAGAAGAAAAGTAATGCAGCCATCACATCTGAGAATTGGTAATCTGCAATATAATAAATGTTTGCTCTTGAGTTTAATACTGCATTAAGTCAGGTGCTACTACACTGGCGCTGTCAGATTAGTGACAGTAATGTAAAGTATGACAAATGCTGGGAAGTGCTGATCCATCCATTAGCAATGTGGCACAGTTTTGGAGCAGTCAAAAGAGCTTTAGTAAATCAGCCCCAGTAAGTAATCCAAAACCCCAGCTTTGAGTAGAATATGTAATATGTCTTTTTTTTATGCATTAAAAAAGCAAACTTGGCCGAATGTCTTCTTCCCCAACTTGCTATTATGTGAGACCCTAAATCATATCTAGGTAAATAATGCTTTTTAAAATGAAATTTTTGATACATGCCAAGGTGTTCTAAAAATTCTCAAGGGACCAATTAAGAGAGGTTACGCTAGTACTTTAACATACAACCTGGTATCATACTAGGACATTTTAGGGGACATAAGGTAAACTTAATGTTCTATGAAAAGTCTCAAATACAAAAGTCCTTTAAAGCGGAGCTCCACCCTAAAGTGCAACTTACGCTCATCGGATTCCTCCCCCCCCTCCGGTGCCACAATTGGCACCTTTCAGGGGGAGGGGGGTGCAGATACCTGTCTAAGACAGGTATTTGCACCCACTTCTGGGCATAGACTCTGCAGGGATCTGCGGGCAGTACGTCAGTTCCCCCCACCCCCCCCCGTTGTGTTCTGGGAAACACACGGCTCCCAGAACACAGTGGAGATCAGTGAGGACGGCGCAGCACGACTCGTGCATGCGCAGTAGGGAACCGGGCAGTGAAGCCGCACCGCTTCACTTCCTGATTCCCTCACCGAGGATGGCGGTGGAGGCAGCCGAGAGACGAGCGATTGCTCGTCTTCTGCTGCCGACGTCGCTGGACTCCAGGACAGGTAAGTGTCCATTTATTAAAAGTCAGCAGCTGCAGTATTTGTAGCTGCTGGCTTTTAATATTTTTTTTTATGGCGGAGCTCCGCTTTAAGTCTATTTTGATGTATCATTGTGCCCTATCACTCTCTGTTTATTGACTTTTGCAAGGTGTCTTTGATGCTGGATACTGTAAATATCTAAATGAAACTAAATCCTCAGATGAGAGTAAAATTTTATTATTTGGCACCATATGTTTGGTGAGAATCCAATACAGCTCACCATCCAAAAAACACCATTCCTACAGTAAAGTTTGGAGGTGGTAATATCCTGGTATGGGGGTGTTTCTCTGGGGGAGGCTTATGTGTTTAGAGGGAGGACCCTCTTCCTCAGAGCCAGAGCCAAAGCTCTGAGGAAGAGGGTCCTCCCTCAAAATGCATAAGCCACCCTGCAATACCGTCTGGTCCTCCAAACATCTCCGGTTCTAGTTGCAGACTCTAGAGATACTGCTTATATTGCTGTTGCGTTAATAAGCTTGTATACCACGTTTGTATTTGAGTATAATCATTGCTGTCTGTGCGCCCTCCCTTCTTTTCTATAGGTGAACAGTGCTGTCCAGGAATGTACAGAACCAAACAACCACTATACAATGCTGCCAGCACAGTGACAGGCAGCACTGTATAGAGGCTTGGCTCTGAACTTCTCCTGGATTGCACTGTTCCTCTGAGGACCTCATCTTCTGGGGTCCCCTGCCATAACTTTCGGCTCCTCCTCTTCTGTGTTTACCACCATGGCAAGTAGCATGTTATGGGTCAATCGTGCAGGCTCACTTTCAAGCCGGGCTGTGTGCATTCATAGACACACACAGCATGGCTTGTTCCTCGCTCAACTCACAGGATTTGATTGACAGTAGCAGGAGCCAATGGCTCCCGCTGCTGCGTCTTTGTCCTGTGAATAAAATGAGAGAGGCGAGAGCTGCAGCAGATGAGCACAGAGCTGGATTGAGTGAGCACTTCAAAAATTTTTTACCTTAATGCAGGGAATGCATTAGGGTAAAACATGTCTTGGCTTTAGAATTTTAGATTTTGCCTACTGTTCCAAAGCTTTAGCAACAACATACTTTTTCATTACCGGTTAACGACTGGCTCCTGTACATATACGTCGGCAGAATGGCATGGCTGGGCAAAGTAACGTATATTTACGTCACTTTGAGATTCCCGCCGTGCGGGCGTGCGCGCCACTGCCGCGAGCTCCGTGACCAGGCCTGCGAGACCCGCGGACTCGATGTCCGCCGGTGTCCCGCAATCGGGTCACAGAGCTGCAGAACGGGGAGAGGCAAGTGTAAACAAGCATCTCCCCGTTCTGCCTAGTGACACTGTCACTGATTGTATGCTCCCTCTCATCGGGAGCAGCGATCAGTGACGTGTCACTCGTAGCCACGCTCCCTAACAGTTAGAATCACTCCCTAGGACACACTTAACCCTTTCCTAGCCCCCTAGTGGTTAACCCCTTCACTGCCAGTCACATTTATACAGTAATCAGTGCATATTTATAGCACTAATCGCTGTATAAATGTGAATGGTCCCAAAAGAGCGGCAACAGTGTCCGATGTGTCTGCCATAATTTCGCAGTCACGATAAAAATCGCAGATCTCCGCCATAGCAAGTAGAAAAAAAAATTATAATAAAAATGCCATAAAACTACCCCTATTTTGTAGACACTATAACTTTTGTGCAAACCAATCAATAAACGCTTATTGCGATTTTTTTTACCAAAAATATGTAGAAGAATACGTAACGGCCTAAACTGTGGAAAAAAATCTTTTTTTTTTTATAGATTTTTTGGGGATATTTATTATAGCAAAAAGTAAAAAATATTGCATTTTTTTCTAAATTGTTGCTCTATTTTTGTTTATAGCAAAAAAAAAAAAAACGCAGAGGTGATCAAATACCACCAAAATAAATCTCTATTAGTGGGAAAAAAATGATGTCAAGTTTGTTCGGGAGCCACGTCGCACGACCGCGCAATTGTCAGTTAAAGCGACGCAGTGCCGAATCGCAAAAAGTGCTCTGGTCTTTGGCCAGCGAAATGGTTTGGGGCTTAAGTGGTTAAACGGTAAAAAGCCTGCATTGACTAGCATAGAGCATACTAGCATGTGTATACACACCGCTCCTTCACCGCTCCAAAGATGCTGCTAGCAGGACTTTCTTTACCGTCCTGCTAGTGCACCGCTCCGGTGTGAAATCCCTCTGGGCTTTCACACTGGAGAGACAGCAGCGGCTCTTTCAGGGCGCTTTGCAGGCGCTATTTTTAGCGTTATAGCACCTGCAAAGTGCCTCAGTGTGAAAGGGGTCTTAAGCTCTCATTAAGAATTAACACAGCAGTATAAAATTGTCAAATAACGGGACAATTTAAAGGGTAACTCCACTGTCGTGGGGAAAAAAATAGCTAATAAAGAAAAAATAATATAGCATATATAAGTCAAATTGCAATTGAATTTTATTAAAAATTACCTTTTCTTTTCAATCTGCAGTGCTGAAAATGCATTGCAATATGGCAACCTGGAGGTGTTCTGTACACAGCATGTGTGCAGAACGCCCAGCAGAAACATAATTTCCTGCTTGTGTGATTGGCTCATTGATTTTCCCAGAAGTCTGCACTGAGATACAAGTCAGATTTCAGGCATCCCCTGCAACAAAAATGTCATTTTTGGTGAGTTTTGCCCTGTACACACGATCGGTTTTACCGATGAAAACAGTCCGATGGACTTTTTTCATCAGGCAAACCGATCGTGTATGGGACCCATCGGTCTTTTTTCCATCGGTTTTAAAAAATAGAACATGTTTTAAATTTTTCCGATGGATCAAAAACCGATAGCAAATTCCGATCGTCTATGGGCAAGTCCATCGGATAAAAAACCCACGCATTCTCAGAATCAAGTCGACGCATGCTCAGAAGCATTAAACATAATTTTTCTCGGCTCATCGGAGTGTTTTACGTCACCGCGTTTGGAACGGTCGTTTTTTTGACTGATGGTGTGTAGGCAAGACTGATGGAAGTCAGCTTCATCGGATTTCCGATGGACAAAACCATCGGATTAGAATCCATAGGATATCCGATCGTGTGTACGAGGCTATACTCCCAATAGGAAATCACAGACCCAGCAGCTTTCCTCATTAGAGCCCTGCAGGTGCAGCAGCTGATTAATAATTATGAAACCACTCCCATTAGACTCACTTTTACTATTTTCTTTGATAATAAAAAAATAAATAAATCAGGAGATATCCATTACAATTACGGTAACCTTTAAATGAAAACCCAATTTGTCCAGAAAACAAAACAGGATATAGTTCAGGTGGATACACAAAGCAGTTGCGATCATGAGTACAGTTTCACAAACAAATGTCAAAGTTGCAAAATCGGTCCGGTTGTTAATGTTTGTTTGACCAAATATAGTTGCACTTAAACAGAAGTGACTTAACCCCCTTAGCGGTATTCCCGAGTCTGGCTCGGGGTGAGTTTTTCATGCTAAGAGCGGTAACCCCAAGCCAGACTCGGGCTGCATCGCAGTATCCAGGGGAAGTTACTTACCTTGTTCCCTGGATCCTGCGATGTCTCCCCGCAGTGTGTGCGGGCCGTGTCTCGCTCGATTCACACTGCCGGGTGCCGAGCTCTGTTCCCTGCGACGTTGCGACGCACTGGGACGGAGTTCGGCGCCAAATTCAAAAAGTGAAAAAGAAAGTATACATACAGTATACTGGAATCTTGCCGATTACAGAACTGTATCAAATAATTACACATTCCCATTGTCCATAGTGGTTTGTCCAGTGCCCTGCATGCACTTTTATATTATAAAAACTGTTCTTTCTGCCTGGAAACTGGAGATTGTCCTTAACAACCAAAAAGTGTCCCTTTATGTCAAAAGTGGTTTTAGACCAGCTAAAACACAGCGATAATAAATTAGAATCACTTGCAGAATTGAGCGATAGTGATTTGTGGGGAAATTCGTCATCAAACACTAAATCTAATGACAGCGACAATTCTGCAACTGAGAAAATATCAGTGTTTTTGATTTGATTACATTATTGAATAATTTTTATTATAATTACATTACTATTTGTTATAATTATTTATAGTTATTTATTATATTTGTGTAGTGGGGTGTTGCTTGACGAACCCAGAGACTGCCATACCCAGGATGCATTTCCCCACGCAAGGACTGCTGGGGTGGGGTATTTAAGTAAGGGGCGGACCGTAGTACGGTCTCTTTTTGGACATCGCCCGCCCAGCAAGTGGAACTCTGTGCTGAGTCTGTTGTTCCGGACAGGGCCTGAAGCCTAGGCCCTGTGTTTCCAAAGAGCCTTCCCTTTTCCACCAAGGAGCCTGAGGGACGTCGCATCCTGCTATTCATCTGCTGCTTCCAGGAGGACCGAAGACCCGGGTGTCGTGGAATCTGTGTACCGAGACACAGCGACGGAAGATACGGACGTGGACTGGTCCGGTTGGGTGAGAGAGCACCTGCTCAGAGATTAGTACAGGATCTCTAGGCCCAGTGATTGTTGTTCGGGACTCACCCGTTAGAGTTGCATACGCACACCGGAGGGACAGTGCATTGAGTAGCATTAGTGACTTTATCCTTGTTCATCAAGTTTGTCAACCTTTATTCCTGTGGATTACAATTTTGTCTTCAAAAGTGCACCACCATTTGCTAGCGAAGATTCTTCTCTCCGGAACTTACACATAGTAACAGTCAGGCCTGACTTATTAGTGTAGACATTGCTGGGAGCCATCTTGCCCACGAGGGAGGAGAGCTGCAAGGGGGGTCTGTTAGTTATCTTTGTACAGGATTGTATATCTGTCTATTGCTGAACACCTTTTATTGCAGGGCTCTGCATATACTCAAGTGTACTGTTTTAATCTGTTTAATCATTTCCTTCAGTAAAAGAATCAGGATTAAGCAGACTAGTTGTTGGTGTTATTACTGTGCAGAAGAAACGGTCAGTGTCCGCTATATCACTGTGTGTGTTTTTGTTGCTGGATTGTGTTGCCTAAAGTTGCAGGCCTCACAATCCTATCATCTCCTACTAACTGTGCCAAGGGAGGGTAGAGCCAATTGCTGAGGGTTGACAGTGGAGTGTTACAGGCCCGAAACATTATACCAGCGGCTCTCTTAGCTGGGGGTATCGCTACACGTGGGGGCTCAGAGTCCGGGATACCTGTACACTGCAGTCAAGCTGCCAGACGTACCAACATGGATCCGCTAGCAGTGACCAAGTGGTGCTTATCCACCCATGTCTCCCTGGACATGGCTGTGGTGATTGAACTCCCCGGAGAGGATTGGTCGGGGAGTGACATAGAACAACTCATAGAGCTCTTGTCCCCGGACCATAAAGGATGGTTAATTGACCTCAGGTCAGAGGAAGAGAATTCCCGCACCTTCGCACTGGTAGAGTGGAGGGTTGAAATGCCGGAAGAATTCAAAGGTCAGAGTGTGCAGTCCATGGGCAGTAAGATGTACCGCTTGTCGCACACAAAGGTTATAAAGAAGGAACCCCCACAGTCACCCAAAATTCCAAAGGGCTCCAAAGAGATGACAGCCTCGGGGGCGCCTCTAACGACTATAGGCCCTGAACTTTTAAATGCTTTAGGGGACCTTGTCACGAAGTGCCAGAAGAGTAGTACGGTACATGTAGAGGCCGGGTACCGGAAGCTCAGGATCTTTTCTGGGAAACAACCTGTACCACTCGGAGAAGAGGATTTTGACACGTGGATGGAGCAGGCGATGCAGGCTGTGGAAGGATGGGAAATACCGGAGGCCCAGAAGAAGCAGCGCATAAGAGAAAGTTTAAAGGGTGCTGCTGCTGAAGCCGTGAAGAACCTCAGGTTTTGCAATGCTACTTGTACTGCCTACGACTATTTAACTATGTTGCAGGAAGAGTTCGGCCAATTGGAGAAAGTTGTTGATTTAGTCTATCAGTCTGAGCATTCCCTTCAACTTTCAGGAGAAAGACTGTCTGAATATGTTCGCAGATTAAACAAGATGCTGTGTCAAATTGTCCTTAAGAAGGGGATGCTGCCACAAGCCATAGATGCGGCCAGGATGAAGCAGATTTTAAGAGGAGCATTGCGGTCTGATCCAGTCTGAGTCCATCTGAAAACCACTGCAGGGGTCATGTCCCTGAACTACCCGGACCATGTGCGAATAATAAGGGATGAAGAGGCTCTGCTGAAAGACCAACAGGTGACCGAGAAACCCACTACTCCCCCCTCAGTTGGGGTCAGATCCGCCATGGCCACTGAACGGGACTCGGAGGTGGAGGTCTTAAAGTCGCAGATGACCCAAGTATTAGAGATGCCGACCTCTTTAATGACCAAGAACTCAGGAGTTGGAGAAAAAGAAGAAGTCAGGAAAGAGCTGTACCAGAGCGTTTCAACACCAGTCTCCCCGCGGGATAGAGGAGAAGCTGTTTGCTTTAACTGTGGAGGAGTTGGCCATTTTGGACTAGTGTGCCCCAGTCCAAGGAAGACCTGAGGCAACTACCGCCAGCCGGCGGAAAACTCCAGAGGGCCCCGGTGAAGGAGTCAACCGGGTGCCCATCATCTCCAGCAAGCTCCATTGGAATAAGAAAGCAAGAAAAGCCGAGAAGTGAGGGGAACAATTCCCCATCAAAAGCACATAATACCCTTTCCTTGGAGGTAAAACCCCAAAAATCGCAAGAAATCAATGCATACCAGGCCCAACAGGGATTAAGATCCAGAAAAAAATGGAAAAAGAAAAAAACACCAAAGGCCAAAACCATGGGCCCAGGGAAAGAAGCCTCCCCAGAGAAGTTTCCAGCCAAGTTAGTGGGACCCCCCAAGTGGTCCCCATTCAAGTGGAGGGAGTCTACACGAAGGCCATTCTGGATACAGGGGCTCAAGTAACCCTCCTGTATCGGGATTTCTACCAAAAGCATCTGAGACATTTGCCCTTGCAGAAGTTAGAAGACTTGGAAATATGGGGAATTGGCACCCAGAGCTTTCCTTATGACGGTTACCTCCCAATTAGATTGGCTTTCGACCCCTCGGTGGCAGGAGAGGCAGAGGTCTTTGACACCCTGGCAGTAGTCTGTCCCCACCCCCCCGGGCCAACAAAAGTTCCCTGATAATAGGAACCAACACTGACCTGGTCAGGAGACTACTGGCCCCTCTAGCACAAGAGCAGGGCGTCCCAACAGCCAAAATCCACCCCATGTTGCAGTTGGCTTACCAGAGATTGATCTTGGAGAAGGAGGCCCCAGAAGAGGGAGTGGGGAAAGTTTGGAGACTGGAGAGGAGAGAGAGAGTGTTGCAGCCTGGTGAAGTAGCCTGCTTGAGAGCCACTGTGAAGCTCACCTGGGAACAACCTGGCCCCTTTGCAGTCCTGGAACCAAACCCTGTGGGTACACACCCAGGACTGGAGGTAATCCCTGAAGTAGTCCCGCTGAGAGTCCTGAAGAAGGCAAACGGCAGGGTGCCATTGAGCATCAGGAACACCACTGACTCGCCTGTGAAGATTCCAGCCCGGATGCTGTTGGGCCAAGTGAATCCCGCTACCCCAGTTGCCTTGCCCAACTTAGAGCAGGAAGAAGGAGGGGAACCCACCTTGGAGAACCCGGCCCTACCCCCGGCATGGAAGGAGAGGGCCAGGGCCCAGTGGGCGAAGTGGCGAAAGATTTTCTCCAAGGATGAGTTTGATGTAGGATGTGCAAAAAGTGCCACTCACAAGATCCGCCTACAGGAAGACAAACATTTTAGGGAGAGAGTCCGGCGAGTTCCCCTGGCTGATCTGGAAGATCTGCGTAAGCAACTTGCAGAGCTCAAGAGAACTGGTGTTATCCGGGTCCAGGAGCCCATATGCCTCTCCAATTGTGGTAGTCAGGAAAAATAATGGGTCATTGAGACTCTGTATAGATTACAGGACCCTCAACAGGAGGACAATACTTGACCAATACACCACCCCAACAATAGAGGATGCTCTGCAGAGTCTGTCTGGAGCCAGATGGTTCAGTGTGATGGACCTGAAGAGCGGGTACTACCAAATCCCAATGCACCCAGAAGACAGAGAGAAGACTGCCTTCATCACCCTGGTGGGGTTCTATGAATTCAACCATATGCCTCAAGGTCTGTCGGGAGCCCCTGCCACTTTCCAGTGGTTGATGGAGAAGACGGTGGGGGACATGAACCTCATTGAAGTCCTAGTATACGTAGATGACATCATTGTCTTTGGGAAGACTCTGGAGGAGCATGAGGAGAGGTTAGAGAAGGTCTTGAAGAGATTCAGTGATGAGGGACTCAAGCTCTCCAGGGAAAAGTGTCAGTTCTACCAGTCTTCAGTCCATTACCTGGGACACATAGTGTCTGAAGAAGGAGTATCCACAGATCCCGACAAATTGGAGGCATTTACCTCCTGGCCCCGGCCCACCACAGTGACTGAGCTTAGGTCATTTCTGGGGTTCTGCTCCTACTACTGCAGGTTTGTGGAGGGGTTTGCAAGAATTGCCAAGCCTCTGAATAAGCTGTTGAAGACAGATGGAGAGGAGGATGACTCAGGCCCCAGGAAACCGGGAGAGTCAGTGGAAGGCCAGTGGACTGGAAAGTGTGAAGAGGCTTTCATTAAGCTGAAGGAGAGTTTGACCACTGCCCCTGTCTTGGCCTATGCGGATACCCAAAAGCCCTATGAATTACACGTGGATGCCAGCCATGATGGTCTGGGAGGAGTATTATATCAGGAGTATGAAGAGCAGCTAAGACCCGTTGCCAATGTGAGTAGGAGTCTAACCCCAGCTGAAAAGAATTACCCCACCCACAAGTTGGAGTTTTTGGCCTTGAAGTGGACTGTGGTGGACAAACTGAAGGTCTACTTATATGGAGCTGACTTTGTGGTTAAAACAGACAATAACCCACTCACTTACCTTCTAACCACAGCAAAACTGGACGCCACCGGACACCATTGGTTGGCAGCCCTCTCAGGGTTCAATTTCAGCCTGAAGTACAGGCCTGGGACTGGAAACCGAGATGCTGATGCCTTGTCCCGAAGGTCTCATGCTCCCACTTGCATGGCAGGAGACTGGACCCAGGTAACCCCAGAGGGGGTACGGGCTTTGTGTCAGGGAGCGGAGCTACAGGCTAGCGGGGGACCCAGGGCAGAAGAAATTGGAGTCTCAGTTGTTGGAGTGCCCAAATATTACTGTGATGTAACTCAGATTGGTGAAGAGGACTTGCCTAAACTATCAAAGAAGGATATAAGACGGGACCAGCTGGAAGACCCATTGGGAAGACTGGCTTTGGAAGCCTTAGAAGACCAAGACCCAGACAGACTCTTGCATGATCCCTCTGAGGCCCGCTTACTGCGCAAGGAATGGGATAGGTTGCAGGTGCATCAAGGGGTGGTCAAGGGGTGGTCTACCGAAGGGGCCCCTCTGATGACCTGGAAGACAAGTGGCAGCTATTCCTGCCAGAAAAACACAGAAAGACTGTTATGATTGCCCTACATGACAACCATGGCCACCTAGGAGCAGAAAGAACCTTTCAGCTCATAAGGAGCAGATTCTATTGGCCCTGTATGCGGGCTGAAGTGGAGGAATACTGTCAATCATTATGCTCACTGCATACAAAGGAAAACACTGCCTCACCAAGCTGCCCCAATGGGCCACCTACAAAGCCAAGGACCCTTGGACTTGGTATGCATTTATTTTATTTGTCTGGAACCTGATTTGGGTGGACATGGAAATGTTCTGGTGATAACCGACCATTTCACCCGATACGCCCAGGCCTTTCCAACCAAAGACCAGAAGGCTTGAACTGTGGCCAAGATACTCGTAGAAAAGTATTTTGTACATTACGGACTACCTCAACGCCTTCACTCGGATCAAGGGAGGGACTTCGAGAGTCGACTGATCCGGAAGTTATTGGATTCCCTAGGCATAAAGAAGACTCGCACAACCCCTTATCACCCACAAGGAGATGCCCAACCAGAAAGGTTTAACAGAACTTTGTTGAATATGCTGGGGACCCTGAGCAGCGAGGAAAAGCAACATTGGGGCAAGCATATAGCTGCCATAGTGCACGCTTATAATAGCACAACTAGTGATGTCACCGGATACTCCCCTTACAGATTAATGTTCAGTAGAGAGGCGAGACTACCTGTAGACCTGGCCTTTGGTACTTCGATAGACCACACATCGGCTGCTTCACACAAGGGATACGTGGACAGGCTGTGAAAAAGCTTAAGACTGGCTTATGAGAAGGCACAAGCCACTTCTGACCAGAGAGGAGCCCGGAACAAACAGAATTTATTTTTTGTACATCACGGGACACAGAGCGACTTAGTCATTACTAATGGGTTATATAGATACCTTCAGGTGCTGGCACTGGCAACTTCCAAAACCGGAAGTACCCTCCCCTATATAAGCCCCTCCCATCCGGGAGCACCTCAGTTTTTTGCCAGTGTCTAAGGTGTTGGCCAAAGAGTAACATGTGTTTTCACTGGGCTTGCGTACAGGTTCTTTTATGGGCCTCAGTAAGCTGTTCAGGATCCGACCAAAAAAGCTTCATAGCTAAACGGTCGGTACCCGGGCCTTGCAACAGAAGAGCAAGGTTTTGCCTGTAATGCCTCTCTTAGGAGGGCTGGACCCTGGGATCCAGAGCTCTGGTCATACCCACGACCAAGATGTTGTCTGTGCAGGGTGCTATACAGGTCCAGGGGAGTGGAATCCTTGGGAACCCGGTCCCTGAAGGTTTAATTACAATGCCTGCCGTGATAGGTGAAGTTTGGGCTTCTGTGGACCAAACAGAGTCCTGCGGCGGGGAACAGGTAAGTGGGGGCCCCCAGGAACTTGGTTCTATTGGGGGACCCCCAAGCCTAATTTGTCTTTCTGTCTGTTACCTAACGGTATTCCCGCTAATATCTGTGTATGCCTGTAACTACTGGAAAATTTAAAATTTTAATAGTAGTCAAGAAAAAAAAAAAAAAAAGGAGACCGCGGTACCTGTGTTAAACCACTAGAGGCCGCTATGGTCCATTTTTCTTCTCATGTGGATCTTTGGCTTTTTTAAGTCAGAAGATCTAGGCAGTTGGTAAGTTTCTCTGTGGGAATCCACTTCCTCTGCCCTGTTGCTGCGCTCATCCACCGCACAGGCCCTCCGGCAAAAAGGGCCCTGGCTCCTAGTCCCTGCTTGTTTTCAAAAAGGGCGCCGAAGGCGCACGGGCGCGCGCGCGGGCGCGTGCACGCGCCTCCTATGAAAGGAAAGGGGCGGGGCGGGTGGATGACGCTCGATGCGCGCCGCGGTGCTTCTGCGCATGTGCAGGCGTCCCAGCATGGATAAAAGACACAGTACAAGTGTCAGCTGGATGCAAGCAGAGCTAGCAACAAACGGTGGCACACAGAGGCGGTTGATGCAGGCATCCCCATAGAAAGACACTTTAGTGGACACCAGCTGGTATATAGCAGCAACTGTGTTAGACTATTACCAGAAAGATTGGTGTATGACGACGGGAATACCTCAGCTTTGTGCTTAAAGGATATGTCGTCCAGACGCTCCGGAAATAAGTCTTCCAGGAAGCCAAAGGGGTCTCCATCGGGCTCTGAGGATTTTGGGCATGCTTGTATTGCACCAATCTCCCCTGAAATTTCAGACGTCAGTAGCCGTAGGAACCCCGCAGGAGTACCTGGTGCTGCGGCTGTCCCCAGTCCACCTGCTCCTGTATATATAACAGAGGAGGTTTTTTCTTCAACTCTGGGAGGATTGGAAGAGAGATTAACAGCATTGATCGCTGCTTCCCTGTCACAGGGAAAGCGCGTCCGATCTCCGTCTCCTCCTTCAGAGTGCCTGTTAGTGGAGGAACAGCCCCACACAGAGATCGACCTACCTGAAGGGGATCAGGATGAGGTTGATTCGGTTATAGAGGAATCAACAGGGGAAGAACCTTTCTCAGCATCTCAGGCTGAAAGATTATGGGTTCAGTCTCTGACTAACATGGTCCGATCAGCATTTAAAATGCCTCTTGCGGAGCCATCAACCACTGCTGTTTCCTCGCTGGGGTCGCTGAAAGCTCCCCAGACTGTCTGTTCCTTCCCAATCCACCCTTTATTGGAAGGGCTTATTTACCAGGATTGGGAGCATCCTGATAAAATATTTACTCCCCCCCAAGAGATTTCCGGTGATCTATCCCATGGAGGATAAGTTCATAAAAAAATGGAGAGTCCCTACAGTGGACGCAGCCATCTCTTGTGTGAATAAATCACTGACATGTCCAGTAGATAATGTTCCAATGTTCAAAGACCCAATAGATAAAAAATTGGAGTCTTTGTTAAAATCTGCTTTCTCTACAGCAAGCATGGTGACACAACCTGCAGTAGCAGCGATTGGGGTCTGCCAAGCAGTGAAGGATCAGTTGAAACAAGTCTTAAGAGACTTACCAGATCAGCAGGCTCTTGCCCTAGCTGACCTACCTAGAGCCTTGTGTTTTGCGGTAGATGCCATAAAGGATACAATCCAACAGGCCTCCCGCTTTACGCTGTCTGTAGTACATATGCGTAGGCTTTTATGGCTCAAAAACTGGTCTGCTGAAGCTCCCTGTAAGAAATTGCTGATTAGCTTCCCATTTCATGGAGAACGCTTATTTGGAGAAGATCTGGACAAGTATATCCAGAAAATTTCTGCCGGTAAAAGTACACTCTTGCCGGTTAAGAATAAGGGTGAAGTCCTTCTTTTAAGAGGCCTACTTCTCCAGTACCTGGCACATCGGCTGTGAAACAGTTCCGACGGCCTCCGCGGTCAAATCCAGGGGGCAGAAGTCAGGGACAATCACAGGGTAACAGGAAACCCTGGGTCAGGAGAGGTACAAAACCTCCCCCCAAGTCATGAAGGGTTGCCCCCACTCAATCGGGTGGGGGGAAGACTTCAGTTGTTCACAGAGACCTGGCGGGACACCATCAGAGACAAATGGGTGATCTCCGCAGTAAGTCTGGGATACAAGCTGGAGTTAAAAGACACTCCTCCTGCCCATTTTATGAGGTCAAACGTGCCAAGCGATCCCCAAAAGAGAGGATCCCTCCTTCTGGCACTAGAACAACTATTGCTCCAAGGTGTAATCATGAAGGTTCCCTTGGAAGAAAGCGGGTTCGGGTTTTACTCAAACCTTTTCACAGTCCCCAAACCAAATGGGGACGTGAGGCCCATATTAAATCTAAAAGGGCTAAACAAGTTCCTACATATCAGGACTTTTCGGATGGAGTCGATCCGATCGGTGGCCACCGCCCTACAAGGGCAGGAATGGTTAGCCTCGATCGACATAAAGGATGCTTATTTGCATATTCCCATCTTTCCGGCCCACCAGAAATTTCTACGCTTTGTAGTAGAAGGGCGCCATTTTCAGTTCAGAGCCTTACCTTTCGGTCTGGCCACAGCACCACGAGTGTTCACAAAAATTCTGGCCCCACTATTGGCCAATCTAAGAACACGGGGTGTAACGATAATGGCATATTTAGACGACCTGCTACTAATAGACCACTCAGTGGAAAAACTGGAAGTAGCTATTCACGAGACAATCAAGTATCTGGAATATCACGGTTGGAGTATCAACCGAGACAAGTCAGCTCTAAGACCAGTCAAAAGTCTGGAATACTTGGGGCTAAGGCTGGATTCAAATCAGAGAAAGATTTTCTTACCTCCAGAGAAGGTGTCGTCTTTGAAAGATTTGACCCACTTAGTGGGTACAAAAAGAAAACCATCCATACGCCTGTGCATGAGGCTGCTGGGAAAAATGGTGGCTTCATTCGAAGCAGTACCCTACGGTCAATTCCATTCAAGGAACTTGCAGAGGGCCATACTGTCAGCCTGGAACAAAAAAGTTCAGGCTTTAGACTTACCAATGTCCCTGTCCCCTTCCGTTCGCAAGAGCCTCCATTGGTGGTTGGTGCCCCAGAATCTGGAAAAAGGGAAACCCTTCAGTCCAGTTTCTTGGAAGGTGGTCACTACAGATGCCAGCCTCATAGGCTGGGGGGCCATACTGGAGCAATGGTCTCTCCAGGGCAAGTGGTCAGAAGCAGAGAAGGCCCTGCCCATCAATCTCTTAGAGATACGAGCAGCCCGGTATGCCCTAGTAGCATGGACATCCAAACTCCAAGGGTCCCCTGTCAGAATTCAATCAGACAATGCCACAGCAGTGGCATATATCAATCACCAGGGTGGCACCAGGAGTCGTGCAGCCCAGAGGGAAGCGAATTGCATCCTGGAATGGGCAGAAAGATATGTCCCAGCCATATCCGCGGTTTTCATCCCAGGGGTGGAAAATTGGAGAGCGGACTTTCTAAGTCGCCAGCAATTATGCCCGGGGGAATGGTCTCTTCACCCCGAGGTTTTCCAGGCAATATGCCAGCGGTGGGGAACACCGGGTGTAGATCTGCTAGCATCCAGATTCAACGCAAAGGTGGACAGATTTGTGTCTCGCACAAGGGATCCCCTAGCTTGCGGCTCGGATGCCCTAGTGTTCCCTTGGGATCAGTTCAAACTGATATATGCATTCCCACCGCCACAATTGTTACCGCGATTAATCCGCAGAATCAGGGTAGAAAAGAAACCAGTGATTCTGGTGGCTCCAGCGTGGCCCCGAAGAGCATGGTACGCGGAGATCGTAAAGATGTCAGTGGGGAGTCCTTGGACCCTCCCACATCGTCCGGACCTGCTTTCGCAGGGACCGATATACCACCCTTCCTTACCAGCCCTGGGTTTGACGGCCTGACTATTGAAGCCCACATTCTAAAAAAGAGAGGGCTCTCTAATCCTGTGGTATCTACCATGATCAATGCCAGGAAGCCGGTATCCAGGCAGATCTATTATAGGATCTGGAAGGCGTACATCGCGTGGTGTGAAGCCAGGAAATGGCATCCGCGTAAGTACGTAATAGGTAGGATTCTGGATTTCCTACAGTGGGCTGTAGATAGGAAGCTTGCCTTGAGTACTATCAAGGGTCAGATTTCGGCCTTGTCAATATTTTTTCAAAGGCCCTTGGCTTTGCATTCATTAGTCAAAACTTTCATACAAGGAGTGATGCGTATTAGCCCTCCGGTTAGTATTCCCATATGTCCATGGGACTTAAACCTGGTTCTGTCGGTTCTACAAAAACAACTGTTTGAACCATTGCAACACATTTCCTTGGTTCTTCTCACCAGGAAATTGATTTTATTAGTAGCCATTTGTTCGGCAAAAAGAGTATCGGAATTAGCCGCCTTGTCCTGTAAGGAGCCATATCTGGTTGTCCATAAGGACAGAGTAGTATTACGTCCTCATCCAGCCTTTCTTCCTAAGGTGGTATCGAGGTTTCATTTGAACCAAGATGTGGTTCTTCCTTCTTTTTTTCCCAAACCTACCTCGGTAGAGGAAAAGTTATTGCATTCTTTGGATGTAGTAAGAGCAGTTAAAGCTTATCTAAAAGCCACTGCTCAGATTCGTAGAACGGATACTTTGTTTGTTCTGCCGGAAGGCCCCAGAAAGGGTCAGGCAGCATCAAAATCTACTTTAGCCAAGTGGATTCGACAGGTCATAATACAAGCCTATGGCTTGAGAAGGAGACCGCCTCCATTCAAAGTTAGGGCGCACTCCACAAGAGCAGTTGGAACTTCATGGGCAGTGCATCACCAGGCCTCCCTGGCTCAAGTCTGCAAGGCCGCAATATGGTCTTCAGTACACACGTTTACTAGATTCTACCAGGTAGACGTTAGAAGTCAGGAGGATGTCGCCTTTGGGCGCAGTGTGTTGCAGGCCGCAAAAGATCCTCATGCCTGATGGCGCCCAGCTTATGTATAGTGTATCCCTCCCCTCATTTGGCATTGCTTTGGGACGTCCCATTAGTAATGACTAAGTCGCTCTGTGTCCCGTGATGTACGAAAAAGAAAAAGGGATTTTTATAACAGCTTACCTGTAAAATCCTTTTCTTGGAGTACATCACGGGACACAGAGCTCCCACCCCTCTTTTGGGACACTTATTGCTTTGCTACAAAACTGAGGTGCTCCCGGATGGGAGGGGCTTATATAGGGGAGGGTACTTCCGGTTTTGGAAGTTGCCAGTGCCAGCACCTGAAGGTATCTATATAACCCATTAGTAATGACTAAGTCGCTCTGTGTCCCGTGATGTACTCCAAGAAAAGGATTTTACAGGTAAGCTGTTATAAAAATCCCTTTTTTGATCTCAGAGTCCATATCCATGACTTGCAACCAGGAGACAGAGTGCTGTTGTGGAATCTTGGTGTTCCAGGGAAGCATAAGCTTGCTGACAGATGGAAATCACAGCAGTATATAATCTGTAAAAAATTGCCAGGCTTGCCAGTGTACTAGCGTAAACCTGAAGGAAAAGTGGGACCTTTGAAAACCTGGCACAGGAACCACTTATTGCCTCTCTCCGAAGCAGTCCGGATACCTTCTACTCCGGATTCTCCTGAATCACCTTCACCCTCCAGTACCCCTAGGCCCAACACCAGGTCTCAACCCCTCAGTCAGGAGAGATGAATGCCACAGACCAGAGTGAAGATGAGGAAATGGAACTGAACTGGCTATGGCCCACTCAGACAACTGAACCCATGGTCATGGATCCTTCACCCTGTGAGGTTACCATCGATGGCACCCTAAATGCGGAAGCTGTTGAGTTCATTCCATCGTGTACTCTAACTGAGGAATGGGAAGATGCCCTAGAGTCGGTCCCAGCTGAAGACCCAAGAGATTCTCTGTACCTCTCTGAACCAGAGTTGGATGCCCCTGAAGCAGCAGGATCCATTACACCTGTCCCAGTGGAAGGAAGAATGGAAGAACCCATTGTACCTGATACCTCAGCTCTCAGGGAACAAAGAGTGAAAAGAGCTATTCGCCCTCCCCGAAAACTAACTTACACTCAGATGGGAGAATGCTCTGAAGATACTGTTGTGACTGCGAGAAGGACAATAGAGAAACCTGGCCCCTCCACTGTGAATTTGGTGGAGGGCAACCCCAGCTCACTCTCTGGCACAGTTAGGCAGGTCACTTCCACCAATAAGACCTGTAGACAAGACAATCTCCCTCACCAAGTTTGGTGGGAGGTTCCCTTGCCCAGCTCTTTTGCAGCCATAAACTGTATTGTCTGTAAATAATGCTAATTTTATCTTTGGGGACCAAAGATTTTAAGTGGGGGGAGTGTGTAGCGGGGTGTTGCTTGACGAACCCAGAGACCACCATACCCAGGATGCATTTCTCTGCGCAAGGACTGCTGGGGTGGGGTATTTAAGTGAGGGGCGGACCGTAGTACGGTCTCTTTTTGGACATCGCCCGCCCAGCAAGTGGAACTCTGTGCTGAGTCTGTTGTTCCGGACAGGGCCTGAAGCCTAGGCCCTGTGTTTCCAAAGAGCCTTCCATTTTCCACCAAGGAGCCTGAGGGACGTTGCATCCTGCTATTCGTCTGCTTCTTCCAGGAGGACCGAAGACCCGGGTGTCGTGGAATCTGTGTACCGAGACACAGCGACGGAAGATACGGACGTGGACTGGTCCGGTTGGGTGAGAGAGCACCTGCTCAGAGATTAGTAAAGGATCTCTAGGCCCAGTGATTGTTGTTCGGGACTCACCCATTAGAGTTGCATACGCACACTGGAGGGACAGCGCATTGAGTAGCATTAGTGACTTTATCCTTGTTCATCAAGTTTGTCAACCTTTATTCCTGTGGATTACAATTTTGTCTTCAAAAGTGCACCACCATTTGCTAGCGAAGATTCCTCTCTCCGGAGCTTACACATAGTTACAGTCAGGCCTGAGTTATCAGTGTAGACATTGCCCACGAGGGAGGAGAGCTGCAAGGGGGGTCTGTTAGTTGTCTTTGTACAGGATTGTATATCTGTCTATTGCTGAACACCTTTTATTGCAGGGCTCTGCATATACTCAAGTGTACTGTTTTCATCTGTTTAATCATTTCTTTCAGTAAAAGAATCAGGATTAAGCAGACTAGTTGTTGGTGTTATTACTGTGCAGAAGAAACGGTCAGTGTCCGCTATATCACTGTGTGTGTTTTTGTTGCTGGATTGTGTTGCCTAAAGTTGCAGGCCTCACAATCCTATCATCCCCTACTAACTGTGCCAAGGGAGGGTAGAGCCAATTGCTGGGGGTTGACAGTGGAGTGTTACAGGCCCGAAACATTATACCAGCGGCTGGGGGTATCGCTACATTATAATTTATGATTTTTTGTTTCAAACTTTATCATACCCGGGATGTCCACTAGACTCTTGTTTGGTCAGGTTTAAGTAAGTAATTACTAAGAATTGCAGGCCTACAATACATAACACCAAATTTCCATGCAAAATAATTGTACCGCTTTTGGTACATAATTCCAGACAGAATCATACCGCCAGGGAGGTTAATCAATGCATGCTATCAGTAATAACTCCAATCCAAGTGAACACCAGGACCCACCAACAGATGTTGAAAGTCTTCTCACTGGAAGCTGACAACAGGAAAGGAGGCCATCAGAATTAAAATTCTGGGGTGGATACTATCGAAGTCATGGGAGACAAACTATAGAAGTATCCCAAGCTGGAATCACTAAATGAGGACCAAATCTGTGTGTGGGGTGATCCAGTAACTCCACTGAGCTCACATGTTTCAGGGTCTGTACCTGAAATGGAAGTGAGCTGCATTAGCAAGGTGAGTTGGAGTACCATTAAGAATAAATGGCACTACCGACTGCCGTGCACCTGCAAGAAAACATACATGGCACAAATATGCACAATTTTGTGTGTGTTCTAGCAGAGCACAGATGTGAATGGAGCCTGTAGTTCCACTTTAAATTTCCTTTTTCCTTAAATATTGTGTGTTGAAATACAAACTTACTGTGTGTTTCTTTTAAAAAATGAAAACCATTGAAGGCCAGGGCTTACACTTTCCCTGAGAATTATTTAAATGAAGTGTGAAATTAATTCTAAATGTCTCAGCTTAATGTGTAAGTGAGAATATCACGTCCTGCTCTCTGCTCTCCATCCAGTGAACGCTGTGCAATGTTCAGCAGCAGGCAGTGATGGCTATCATTTTCCTAGGGAGTCAGTGAAATGTAATTATAAAAATAATCCATCCTATTTTTGTTTTGGATGTATTTCTATGTTTTATATACCAAGCTTATAAACAGTTAAATCTACCTAAAACAGCTATTTTAACTTGCTTGCAGCCAAATAACATCACATCTAGGGGTATTACATCTTTCTGAAGGTCTTGGGGCATGATACCCTTGTAAAGACGCTGGGACAGTATACTTAAAGAGGAACTGCAGTCTGCGCACATAATTTGTAATAAAAACATCTTTGCCATTCTAAAGCTTCCCTCCAACCACTTTCCATACTATTTTATATATACTGTGATTCTGTACTTGCCAAATATGCTGCAGAAATCTCCCTCCACTGAGTCTGGCTGCATCCATTTTAACTGTGAGCAGCTGAAGCTGTTGCCTGTTCACTTCCTGGATTTACACAGAGGCCAACGTCCAGCTCTGCAGCTCCCATTGGCCCTCTTATGACTCACCCCCCCTCTCTTCCTGGCAAACTCTCATGAGAGTGAGAGCGAGAGCTGTGCATGATGTCATTAGCCTAGGCTTTTTACCAGACAAGAAACAGGAAGTGGGCTGTATAAGGTATTTACTGGCAGAAAAAAAATGTTTTACTATCCAGTTAAAACAACAAAGGCAGAATTTAACCACTTAAGGACCGAGCCTCTTTCTGAGATTTGTTGTTTACATGTTAAAAACATTTTTTTTTGCTAGAAAATTACTTAGAACCCCCAAAAATGATAAAAAAAATTCTAACGCCCTAGAGAATAAAATGGCGGTCGTTGCAATACTTTCTGTCACACCGTATTTGCGCAGTGGTCTTACAAGCGCACTTTTTTATTAGAAAATACACTTTTTTAAATTAAAAAATAAGACAACAGTAAAGTTAAAAGGTGAACTTAGCCTTTAAAGTCTTCTTTTGACTGTAGGGCAACACACTCACACTTTGTACAGTAGGAGTAAGCTTCTTCTTCTGGCTGACCATGAGCTTTACCTAAAACCAAGCTGTTTCAATTTTTGAACCTCCAGCTGTTGTAGCCAAAATGCATTCATTTAGTGGCAGTATTACTACCACCAATGAATGACAGCTTCCAGGAGCAATTTGTAAACAAGCCAGCAGACAACACAAGTGACATCATTCACCAAATATGATCATGACCATCATTGGTCCCTAACTTCAGCCAGCATCACTGATCGGTTTGTTGATATTCAGCAGCTGGCCAGGGAATTGTCATTTGGTTATGGGAGTGCAGTGGGAGGGGATCATCTAGGTGCAGGATGTTGTGTTGTTGGAGTGTTGTTCATTGTAATTGACACTGCACATTGAAATTTCTACATTGCTGAATGATGTAATTGATACGGATCTTACATTGGTGTACAATGTTTGTTTTTTCTTTTCAATAAAATACTTTGTAATGATGTGCATGTTGCTTTACATTTTTTTTTTGTGAATGAGTAATAGGGATGTTTCTTCACCAAAAGCTTACAAATTGTTGGTTTTGCAGATTTCAAACTTGGTTCACAGCTTCTTCTGCAAACCGAATCCAGGTATCACATACCTGGTAGCAGAGCCCGATATGACGAGGAAGACCTCTCTTACACCTTTGACCCTTCCTGACACCAGGCCAGTTCACTCATCACTATCGTACAGAAATTACTCCAGCTTGTTGTGGGTTGTACAAGTAATGTACAATGTCCTGGTGTAAGGAAGTGTAAAAGGATGTTTAGGAGAAATGACCCAAGTTAACAGAATTTTTGTCCACTAATTGGTGGTGGATAAAAGGGGCGAGGCTTCAGCCTCCAAAACGCATTGGCTATGTATACAATTTTTCTCAGATTTTACATGGGAATAAACTTACTTAACTCTGTCACAGCCTAAGGTGACTATGACAGCCCTTCAGCATGCAGAAGTAGGCAACCCAGTGTCCAAATACTGCACATTTACGCAATTCCCACACTATTGGACATTAATAATAACCTCCTTACTCAGGAGGGTACGGGCTTGCGGTGCGGTGTGCCTCTCCCCTCCCTGTGAGGAGCCGAAACAAAAAGGCAGGCAGGGGGAGATGTGAGGGCGCTACATTAGTAATGGCGGCGATCTGCGATTTTTATCATGACTGCGACATTATGGCGGACACATCGGACACTTTTGACGCTATTTTGGGACCATTGTCATTTATACAGCGATCAGTGCTATAAAAATGCACTGATTACTGTGTAAATGACACTGGCAGGGAAGGGGTTAACCACTAGGCGGCTAGGAAAGGGTTAAGTGTGTCATAGGAAGGGATTCTAACTGTGGGGGGGATGGGCTACAAGTGACACGACAGCGATCACTGCTCCCGATTACAGGGAGCGGTGATCAGTGTCCTGTCACTAGGCAGAACAGGGAAATGCCTTGTTTACACAGGCATCTCACTGTTCTGCAGCTCCGTGACACGATCGCGGGCACCAGGCGAACATCGAGTCCGCGGGACCCGCGGTCACAATCACGGAGCTCGTGGCGGGCCCGCAATGCCACGATTTAAAAGGGACGTGTACAGGTACATCCATATGCGCAGCTGTGCCATTCTGCCGATGTAAATAGTAGGGCTGTGGAAATTAACTATTAATTCCTCGATTAATCGATTAATTGCTTTGATCGATCAAAATTCTTTTGATCGATCAAAATTCGATCAAAATTCTTTGGGCTTGCCGTGTCCATTTGAAGGGCTCCTTTGCTGTGCCTTCATATCTGCATGCTGGCAGGACCTTACTATCTGCCACACGCAAGGGCTGTTACACTTCCCTCTATCACTTCCCTCTATCTACCTGGGATTCTACAGCCATCCACTGGGAGTTGTGATAGTTCCCTTCACGGGACATCTACATGCTGACGGACTGATGTTAGCCCCTCCTCATCTGGATTCAGCAGTGGTATCGTTGTACACATTTTTATACCAGTATCATACTTAGCTACATGTTTTTATGACTGCTTTTGCTACCGTTAGGTATTCCTTGCACCATTTTTACAGTTTATGTAGCTACATTGATTTTATCTCCAGTGCAATATTTATTTTGTTACCTACTTGAAGACTATAAAAGTTTTAATGCTATTCCCATTGAGCGCTGCCTTTGTGTGTTTTGTATCCTGCTATAAATTTTTCCAGTGGTTGGTAGCTGCACTGGGAATCGGCCTGCAAGGAGATCAGCTAAAAGTAGTTGGATATCTATGTGCGTTATAATTAATCGAAATTAGTCGATTAATCGATTAAAAAAAATTGATTAATCGAACAAGAAAATTTTAATCAGTAACAGCCCTAGTAAATAGTCATGCAGCGGTTGGCAAGCGGTTAAGCAAACCCCATTTAAGTGACTGCTTTATTTAACCACTTAACAACCGATCTCTGTACATAAACGTCGGCAGAATGGCACCTGGAGGCAGAATCACGTACCTGTACGTGCCTGCCTTCGTATGGGTGGGGGGTCCGATCGGACCCCCCTCCGGTACAGTGTGCGGTGGTTTTCCGTTCGGGAGCAATCCGTGATGAGGGGGCGGCCATTGGTTTCTGGCCACCCCCTCCCAATCGCTCCCGGCGATTGATATGCTTCCGCTGCTGTGTAAATGTAAACACAGGCAGAGGAAGTGATGTCATCTCTCCTCGTGGCGGTCTTTTCGATCCAGCGCGAGGAGAGAAGACATCTCACAGTAAGTGCACCAACAGCCCACTGACACCAGCACACGTAGGCACACTTTTCACCCCCCAGTCACCCCCAGATCACCCCCCCAGGTCACCCCCCAGCCCCAGTCACAGTGTCACTGATTGCAGTGATCATTTATTTACTGATCACTGCATTTAGTGTCATCTGTGACAGTAAAAAGTTGCAGGGCAGTTATGTTTAGGCCCCTTTAGGTCCAGGGTAGCCCCCTAACCCCCCCTAATAAAGGTTTAACCCCTTGATCGCCCCCCAGGTAACCCTTTCACCCCTTATCGCCAGCGTCACTAAGTGATAATTTTTCAGATCGCTGTATTAGTGTCGGTGGTGCCCCTAGGTAGCAAGTAATTTTTTTTAGGTTCGCCGCAGGTTTTTATAGCGTCAGGTACCCCCATTAATCATCTAATAAAGGTTTAACCCCTTGATCGCCCCTAGAGTTAACCCTTTCACCAGTGATCACTGTATAAGTGTCACTGGTTAGCCAGTTAGTTATTTAGTTATTTAGGTTATCCGTCAGGTTTTTATATGTCGTCAGGTGCCCCCATAAAGTACCTAATAAAGGTTTTAACACGCTGATTGCCCCTAGTTAAACCTTTCACCAGTGATCACCGTATAAGTGTTACGGGTGACACTGGTTGGTTAGTTTGCTTTTTATAGCATCAGGGCACCCGCCGTATATAACCCAATAAAGGTTTAACCCCCTGATCGCCCAGCGGGTGATATCAATTAGGTTTTAGCGCCAGAGAGGGTCTGGATCGCCCCAGGCAGCGTTAGGTTAGTGCCAGTAATGCTAACACCCACACGCAAAGCATACACCTCCCTTAGTGGTATAGTATCTGAACAGATCAATATCTGATCTGATCAGATCTATACTAGCGTCCCCAGCGGTTTAGGGTTCCCAAAAATGCAGTGTTAGCGGGATCAGCCCAGATACCTGCTAGCACCTGCGTTTAGCCCCTCCGCACAGCCCAGCCCAGCCCACCCAAGTGCAGTATCGATCGATCACTGTCACTTACCAAACACAACACACATAACTGCAGCGTTCGCAGAGTCAGGCCTGATCCCTGCGATCGCTAACAGTTTTTTTTGTAGCGTTTGATATATTTGGTGACGACAGTCAGGTGCTTTTTTACCTGTGAATCTTACTAGTGTACCCCTAAATGTAGAGCCCAAAATGGCAAATCGAAGGTACACTAGTAAAGAGGCCTACGAGATTCTGCGCATGACAGATAGTGAAGAGGAGGTCACGTATCTGTCAGATTCAGGCTCAGAATACCTTCCCGTAGAAGACAGCGGCTCCATGTCAGATAGCTCTGACGATGAAGGTGAGGTCCCAGCTAAGGTCAGGCGCACCCGATCCCAATCTTCTGAGGTTGTTGAGGAGCAAGAACCGCAGGGCTCTCGTATCATGGAGCAGAGTAGTACTAGCGCCACTATTCCTTCTGGTGAACTGGCAAGCACCAGCAGCCTAGTACAGCCTGGGTGTACATCCAGCACTGCAGTATCACTTGGTGACGTGGTGAGTCCCATAAGTGCAGTTCAAGCTGGCGAGGTGGCAAGCACAAGTAGTGTCCCGCTGCCACCAAGAAGAAGACAAAGGCAGGCCCATTGTGCCCATAGTACCCTTCCTGCAGAATTTGCCTATCCTGATTGGGTCCCCACCACTTCTGCAGAATCCGTACTTCCCCCATTGACTGGCAAACCCGGTATTCAGGTGGAAACAGCTGATTTTATGCCACTTGATTTTTATTCTCTGTTTTTCACGGAAGATCTCTATAGATCTATTGTGGACCAGATTAATTTATATGCTGGTCAATTTATCGCCGTTAATCCCCAGTTGCCTTCCATTGCCAGAGATTGGAAACCAATTACGGTTTCCGAATTTAAGACCTTTCTGGGCCTTTCCCTCAACATGGGCACACATAAATTTTCATCAATGCGTGCTTATTAGTCCACGCACCCAATTGACCACATGCCCGTGTTCTCTGCCTCCATGCCCAGGAAACGATACGAGCAGATCTTGCGGTTCATGCACTTCAACGACAATGAACTTTGTCGTCCACGTGGAGACCCTGAATACGTCCGGCTCTACAAAATTTGGCCCCTCGTAAACCACTTCAACGAATGTTTTGCAGCCTTGTTTATTCCTGATCAAGTTGTCTGCGTTGATGAGTCCCTGATTAAATTTTCTGGCCGCTTGTCTTTCAAGCAGTACCTTCCCAGCAAGCGTGCCAGATACAGGGTCAAGCTCTATAAGTTCTGTGACAGCGCAACAGGCTATGTATGGAGCTTTACGGTTTATGAGGGGAAAGATAGTCAGCTAGAGCCGGAGAACTGCCCAGATTACATAGGGAGCGCTGGTAAGATAGTGTGGAACTTGGTGTCACCCTTATTCGGAAAGGGGTACCACTTGTATGTGGACAATTATTACACGAGCGTGCCACTGTTTAGTCACTTGTTTGATCATCAGATTGGAGCATGTGGCACCGTGCGACCTAATCGCCGGGGCTTTCCCCAGGGGCTTGTAGATTCCCATCTTAGGCTGGGGGAGAGAGCCTGCTTGAAGTGTAATAATTTGCTCGCTGTGAAGTGGAGGGATAATAAGAATGTTTTCCTTCTTACCTCCCTTCCAAATTCGTACGGCGACCGGTGTTGTGGAGAAACCCCTCTGTCCACGAATATAACCAAAATATGGGAGGGGTGGACCTCAACGACCAGAAGTTGGCGCCGTATCACATTGCCCGTAAGGTTAGACACTGGTACAAAAAAGTGTGTCTATCCTTATTCCAATTGGCTTTGCTGAACGCTCATGTGCTATACAGAGCTTCAGGCGGGACTTTATCTCTCCTAAATTTCCAGGATGAGATAGTCACAGAACTCCTGTTGCCAGGCGGTTCTGCACCTCACCATCCCCTACCAAATGCAGTAAGCCGGCTGCATGAGAGGCATTTTCCTAATGTCCTCGAGAGTACCCCTACCCAACGAGCCCCCCCAAAAAAGATGTCGTGACTAGGGATGAGCTCGATGTTCAAGTCAAACATACGTTCGACTCGAACATCGGCTGTTCGATCGTTCGACGAAGATCGAACTATTTGGGCCGTTCGCGCCAAATTCGAGTGACGCGAACGGCCCACAATACACTGCGCCATCGCAGTGCAATCCCGGCGCTGTGATTGGCCAAGCATGCACTGTGACCCCGCATGCTTGGCCAATCACAGCGCCGGCAGCTAGGAGAGCCATAATTGGCCACAGGCAGGTTGCCTGTGGCCAATTATAGGTCAGGGGGTTTAGCACACTCCCCACACTATAAAAGGCCGCCAGCGCGGCGGCCTTGTGTAGTTTGTTCCGGTGCAGGGAAAGAGAAGGATAGGCAGGGACAGTGTCATTGTGCTATTCTTTGTGCTATTCTTGTGTGTAGGGAGAGAGAAGGATAGGCAGGGAGAGTGTCAGTGTCATATTCTTTGCTAAACCTTGTGTGCAGGGAGAGAGAAGGATAGGCAGGGGACATTGTCAGTGTCATATTCTTTGCTAAACCTTGTGTGCAGGGAGAGAGAAGGAGAGAGAAGGATAGGCAGGGAGAGTGTCAGTGTCATATTCTTTGCTAAACCTTGTGTGCAGGGAGAGAGAAGGATAGGCAGGGAAAGTGTCAGTGTCATATTCTTTGATAAACCTTGTGTGCAGGGAGAGAGAAGGATAGGCAGGGGACAGTGTCAGTGTCATTGTTGCTAAGCCTCCTGCACAGTATACACCTGAAGCTAGCCCGTATTGCTGTGTTTTCCTGGTGTGTTACACTAACAGGCATTTGCAGCACTTACAGCAGGCGGAGTGTGCCTCCTGCACATTATACACCTGAAGCTAGCCCGTATTGCTGTGTTTTCCTGGGGTGTTACACTAACAAAATAAACACCTGAAGCTAGCCCTTATTGCTGTTTTTTCCTGTTGTGTAACACAGGCAGTCATCTGCAGCACTTACAGCGGGCGTAGTGTGCTTCCTGAAAAATATACACCTGAAGCTACCCCTTATTGCTGGTTTTCCCATCTCCCTGCAGGCCATTAGAATGTCTGGAAGGCAAACAAGGAGAGGCAGACAGTCAGGAGCCAATAAAAGAGGGCAAGCAGGCTCTGTGTCTAGAGACAACAGTGCTGGTCGTGGACGCGGTGCATCGTCAGCAGCACGTGGCCATGGGACACGCTTGTCCTTATTTTCGGCAGCTGGACGTGTTGAGCCGCATCATGCCGAAGACTTGGTAGAGTGGATGACCAAGCCCTCCTCATCCTCCTCATCCTCTTTCACCCAGGCTCTGGGTACTGGCAAAGCAGCTGCCAAAGCGTCCTCTTCCCTGGTATCAATGTCATCATCAGTCACTCCTTCCCTAGACCCACCATGTCCTCCTGAGGAGTCCCCCGAACTGTTTGAGCACAGTGTTGGGTACATGCTCCAGGAGGATGCCCAGCGTTTCGAAGTGTCTGATGATGATACCTAGCTAGAGGAAGGCAGTAGCGCGAGAGCAGAGAGAGGGGATGCTCAAGAAGGACACCAATCTGGCAGTCATGTTCCAGCAGCTGCAGCATACTGCCAGATAGGCTCCAGTGATGAGGAGGGAGGGGATGATGAGGTCACTGACTCCACGTGGGTGCCAACGAGGCAGGATTCCCTCGGGGGGCCAGCGTAAGGGCAGCACACCGACTGAATCACACCGCAGAGCTCCGCCTGTGCAGGGTGCTGCCTCTGCCCGTTATTCAAAAAGTTCTTTGGTGTGGGCCTTTTCTGAGTCGAGTGCATCAGATCGCACAGCTGCTGTTTGCAACATATGTCTCAAGCGTATATCGTGTGGCCAAAACATCAGCCGCTTGGGCACCACATGCTTGACCAGACATATGTTGACCTGCCATGCAGCTCGTTGGCAAGCCTACCTTAAAGACCCACACCAAAGAACAAAGCGGACCTCTCCTTGCACCGCATCAGCTGGGATCTCCAACCCCACTATACCTTCAGTCCTCTCTGAAACCTGCACTGAGAGGAATGAAGGTGTAGAATTAGGTGTGTCACAGCCAAGTACTTGCGGGCACTCTGCTAGCAGTACACCGACGTCCGATTCTAGCAGGCAAATTTCCCTGCCCCAGCTGCTGGACCATCGAAAGAAGTTCACTCCCAGCCATCCACATGCCCAGCGGTTGAATGCTAGCTTGGCTAAATTGCTAGCGCTTCAACTGCTGCCTTTTCAGTTGGTAGACTCGGCCCCCTTCCGTGAGTTTGTGCAATGTGCGGTTCCTCAGTGGCAGGTTCCCAAAAGCCACTTTTTCTCACGGAAGGCGATTCCGGCTCTCTACCGGCATGTGGAAGGCAATGTCTTGGCCTCGCTGGACAGGGCGGTCAGCGGTAAGGTGCATATTACCGCTGACTCATGGTCCAGCAGGCATGGACAGGGACGTTACCTTTCTTTCACTGCCCATTGGGTCACTCTTTTGGCAGCTGGGAAGGATGCAGGACAAGGTGCAGTAGTGTTGGAGGTTGTTCCGCCGCCACGCCTCCAAAATGCTACTACTGGTTGTGACACACCTCTCTCCTCCACCCCCTCCTCTTCTTCTTCCTCTATGGCCTCTTCCTGTGCTTTGTCCTCGCAACCAGCGGTGCTCCGTAGGCGTTCAAGGGGCTACGCAAGTACGCAGGCAAAAAGATGCCATGCCGTGCTTGCGCTGGTGTGTTTGGGGGACAGGAGCCACACTGGGGCAGAGGTTCTGTCAGCTCTGCAGGGGCAGGCCGAGAGGTGGTTGACGCCACACCAGCTTAAGCCAGGAATGGTGGTTTGCGACAATGGCACCAACCTCCTCTCCGCCCTCCGACAGGGACAACTGACCCATGTGCCCTGTGTGGCTCACGTCCTTAACCTGGTGGTGCAGCGGTTCTTGGGCAGGTACCCGGGCTTACAGGATGTCCTGAGACAGGCCAGGAAAGTCTGTGTGCATTTCCGCAGATCTTATAATGCCAGTGCTCGCCTGGCTGAGCTGCAAAAGGAGTTGAACCTGCCCAAGAACCGCCTTATATGTGACATGCCCACCAGGTGGAACTTAACGTTGGCCACGCCAGTGGGGCATGATCAGGGATGCATGCACTGTCCTGGCACCATTTGAGGAGGCCACGAGGATGGTGAGCAGTGACAGTGCATGCATCAGTGACACTGTACCTCTTGTCCATCTGTTGGAACATACGCTGTGTGGAAAAATGGACAGGGCACTTGAGGCAGAACAGAGGCAGGAAGAGGAGGACTTCCTTGCCTCTCAAGTCCCCTTTACCCAGACAGTGTTCTTTCTGTCCCACCCATCGCACAGGAAGAGGAGGAGGAGGAGGATTGTGTCAGCATGGAGGTGGAGGCTGGCACTCAGCATCATCAGCAGCAGTCTTTTAGGGATGATTTACAGTCCCAAGAAACCCGTGGACATGTACGTGGCTGGGAGGAGGTGGCTGCGGATCATGTCGTCCTTAGTGACCCAGAGGACTCCGGACCGAATGCCTCAGCTAACCTACGCTGCATGGCCTCCCTGATCCTGCAAAGTCTGCGGAAGGATCCTCGTATTCTTCGGATCAAGGAGAGGGACCATTACTGGCTGGCCACTCTCCTTGATCCACGGTACAAGGGTAAGGTTGCGGACCTTATCTTACCGTCGCAGAGGATGAGACAACTCCGGGAGGCCTTGCAGAAAGGTCTGTGCAACGCGTTCCCAGAGACTGGGAGGTTACAAACTCCTGGTCCTGGACAACGAGTTGCTGAGGCTTCGGTCAGTCAAAGATGGAGCGGTGGGGAAGGTGGCCGTCTGACCGATGCGTTCAGACAATTCTTTAGTCCGCAGCCCCAAGGTATGATCGGTTCCAGCAACCATCGCCAGCGTCTGATATAGCTATGCCATTTTTCTCAAAGATTTTCATCCATATTACCGGGACCAGACATTACATTAAAGACGCAAGCAGTTTTAAATGGCTTTTTTTTTCCTTTAGAAATGTCATTTTGTGCAGGGACAGTTCTAAACACGGGAAACATGTGCCACTTCACAGGCATGCTTTAGACACCCCCCAGGTACGATATTTAAAGGAATATTTGCCTTTTTTTTTTCACTTTATGCATCATTAAAATGACTGCTCCCGAAAACTTATTTTTGCATTGATACATGTCCCCTGGTGCAGCACCCGGGTCCCCAAACCCTTTTTAGGACAATAACATGCATGTTAGTCGTTATAATTAGCACTTTAGATTTCGATCGTTCGCATCCATTGTATTTAATAGGGTTCTAACGTTCGTGCGAACTTTCGGTCCGTTCGCGGGTTCTGGTGCGAACCGAACCCGGGGGTGTTCGGCTCATCTCTAGTCGTGACTGTAGCAAGCGCGGATTTAGGCGTGACACCCGTTATTTTTGTCCACTCTGTCCTGACAATTCTGGTCTGTGCATTGGTAAATGTTTTGAACGCTACCACACAAAAGTGACGTTTTAGCATAGGGTACAGCATTTCACAGACTAGGACACACTTACACAGGGTCTCCCAAGATGCCATCGCATTTTGAGAGACCCAAACCGTTACAGTTGTGTAAAAAAAAAGTGTAAAAAAAAAAACGTCAAAAAAAACCACAAAAAAAAATAAAAAAAATTGTTGTAGTTTTATTGTTCTCTCTCTCTCTCTCTGTTTTCTCTCTATTGTTCTGCTCTTTTTTACTGTATTCTATTCTGCAATTTTTTATCATGCTTGCTTTTCAGGTATGTAACTTTTTGTTTTCAGGTGCGCCATTCAGCTGCAGCACGGATTTATTTATCTTGACAGCAACAGCGTTTGCTCCCACGATACATAAAGCCGTGACTCCAGTGCTGTAGGAGGTGATTTCACCACCACAGTAAAAAAAAAGAGCATATATGCCGAAGCATGGGGGCAGCAGGGGCGGAGGAGCGATTTTGCTCCTAATGCCGCGTACATACGGTCAAAATTCCGACGGAGGCTTGCCTGTGGAAAAGTCTGACCGTATGTTTGCGGTATAACCTTTTATGCCGCGTACATACGGTCGAAATTCCGACGGAGGCTTGCCCGTGGAAAAGTCCGACCGTGTGTATGCGGCATAACTTTTTTGCGGGAGGATGCCCCATGCTTCGGCATATATATATTTTAGTCACAGGTTACGTTAAAAAAATGTTTTATTTTTTACTAGTTTTTTTTTTGGTATTTGCTTTGCAGGTATGGTATGGTAAGGTCTTACTGTTATACTGTAATGTTACTTTGTTTTAATGTTAACCATCATTTGCTTAGCAGGTACGCCATTCAGTTGCAGCGCGGATTTATTTATCTTGACAGCAACAGCGTTTGCTCCCACGATACATAAAGCCGTGACTCCAACGCTGTAGGAGGTGATTTCACCACCACAGTTAAAAAAAAGAGCATATATGCCGAAGCATGGGGGCAGCAGGGGCGGAGGAGCGATTTTGCTCCTAATGCCGCGTACATACGGTCGAAATTCCGACGGAGGCTTGCCTGTGGAAAAGTCCGACCGTGTGTACGCAGCATAACCTTTTATGCCGCGTACATACGGTCTAAATTCCGACGGAGGCTTGCCCGTGGAAAAGTCCGACCGTGTGTACGCGGTATAACTTTTTCGCGGGAGGATGCTCCCATGCTTCGGCATATATAAATGGTGCATGTATGCCCATCATTAGAAGTGGGTGGATGAAGGGAGGTATTCTAATGGTGGGCATACCCACCGATCAATCTCTTTTTTTCGTTCAGCCAACAGGCTGCATGAAAAAAAAGAATACAATACATCTTCAACAAGGACCAGCAACGTACTTTGAATGGTTATACCAGAATGATGCCTGCGGGTTTTAGGTATCATCTTGGTATCATTCTTTTCAGCCAGTGGCCGGCTTTCATGTAAAAGCAATCCTAGCAGATAATTAGCCTCTAGACTGCTTTTACAAGCAGTGGGAGGGAATTTCTCCCCCCCACCCTGGATATAAACAGTGCCATTGGGAAATTGGGAAAGCATTATATCACACCGATCTTGGTGTGGTCAGATGCTTTGAGGGCAGAAGAAAGATCTAGGGTCTAACCCCCCAATTTTTTTCAAAAAAAGAGCACCTGTCACTACCTATTGCTATCATAGGGGCTATTTACATTCCCTGAGATAACAATAAAAATTGTAAAAACAAATAAAAATGGAAGGAACAGTTTAAAAAATAAAATAAAATAAAAAATAAATAATAAAAAAATTAAAAATAAAAAAATACCACCCCCTGCTCTTGCGCAAAGGCGAACGCAAGCGTCGGTCTAGCGTCATATGTAAACAGCAATTGCACCATGCATGTGAGGTATCACCGCGAAGGTCAGAGCGAGGGCAGTCATTTTAGCAGTAGACCTCCTCTGTAAATCTAATGTGGTAACCTGTAAAGGCTTTTAAAGGCTTTTAAAAATGTATGTAGTTTGTCGCCGCTGCGCGTTTGTGCGCAATTTTAAAGCATGTCGTGTTTGGTATCCATGTACTCGGCCTAAGATCATCTTTTTTATTTCATCAAACATTTGGGCAATATCGTGTGTTTTAGTGCATTAAAAATTAAAAAAAGTGTTTTTTCCCCAAAAAATGCGTTTGAAAAATCGCTGCGCAAATACTGTGTGGAAAAAAAAATGCAACACCCACTATTTTAATCTGTAGGGCATTTTCTTTAAAAAATATAAAATGTTTGGGGGTTCAACGTAATTTTCTTGCAAAAAAATATGTTTTCATGTAAACAAAAAGTGTCAGAAAGGGCTTTGTCTTCAAGTGGTTAGAAGAGTGAATGATGTGTGACATAAGCTTCCTAATGTTGTGCATAAAATGCCAGGACAGTTCAAAACCCCCCCAAATGACCCCATTTTGGAAAGTAGACACCTCAAGCTATTTGCTGAGAGGCATCTTGAGCCCATTGAATATTTTTTTTTGTCCCAAGTGATTGAATAATGACAAAAAGAAAAAAAAAATGTACAAAAAGTTGTCTCTAAATGATATATTGCTCAAACATGCCACCCCAAAAAACATTCTGTTGCTTCTCCTGAGTACGGGGATACCACATGTGTGAAACTTTTTGGGAGCCTAGCCACGTACGGGACCCCGAAAACCAAGCACCGCCTTCAGGCTTTCTAAGGGTGTAAATTTTTGATTTCACTCCTCACTGCCTATCACAGTTTCGGAGGCCATGGAATGCCCAGATGGCACAAAACCCCCCCCAAATGACCCTATTTTGGAAAGTAGACACCCCAAGCTATTTGCTGAGAGGTATGGTGAGTATTTTGCAGATCTCGCTTTTTGTCACAAAGTTTTGAAAATTTAAAAAATATATATATATATATATATTTTCTTTCTTCATTTTCAAAAACAAATGAGAGCTGTAAAATACTCACCATGCCTCTCAGCAAATAGCTTGGGGTGTCTAATTTCCGAAATGGGGTCATTTGGGGGGGGGGGGGGGTTTGTGCTATCTTGGCATTTTATGGCCTTCAAAACTGTGATAGGTAGTGAGGAGTGAAATCAAAAATTTACGCCCTTAGAAATCCTGAAGGCGGTGATTGGTTTTCGGGGTCCCGTACGCGGCTAGGCTCCCAAAAAGTCCCACACATGTGGTATCCCCGTGCTCGGGAGAAGCAGAAAAATGTATTTTGGGGTGCAATTCCACATATAACCATGGCATGTGTGATCAATATATCATTTAGTGACAACTTTTTGTAAAAAAAATATTTTTTGTCATTATTCAATCTCAGCAATTTCCTTGGGGTGTCTACTTTCCAAAATGGGGTCATTTGGGTGGGTTTTGTACTGCCCTGCCATTTTAGCACCTCAAGAAATGAGATAGGCAGTCATAAATGAAAAGCTGTGTAAATTGCAGAAAATGTACCCTAGTTTGTAGACACTATAACTTTTGCGCAAACCAATAAATATACGCTTATTGACATTTTTTTTACTAAAGACATGTGGCTGAATACAGTTTGGCCTATTCGATTTTTCTTATAACAAAAAGTAGAAAATATCATTTTTTTTCAAAATTTTCAGTCTTTTTCCCTTCCCGCAAAAAAAAAAAAATCGCAGAGGCAATCAAATACCATTAAAATAAAGCTCTATTTGTGGGAAGAAAAGGACGCAAATTTCGTTTGGGTACAACATTGCATGTCCGCACAATTTCCAGTTAAAGCAGCGCAGTGCCAAATTGTGAAATCACCAGTGGTTAAAGGAGTGTACTGTAAAAAAATAAAAAAAAAACCCTTTAACCAACAATACAAACAAACTCTATTTTAATATAATATGAACAATCACATTGAATTTTTATTTGACCGTTCTAAGAGATCAGTAATTCTAACATTTAACTAAAATGTACCATTCTCAGTATGCTTAGGCACTTGTGTTTATTGCACCGGTTAATTATCACACTGTTACTTACAAGTAATTTATTCTGACACATTCATTTAATGCACAATTGGAGAGACAGTACATAAAGAACAGGTGATAACATTTGATACTCACTTCTGGTTCATTAATACACTCATTTCTGACCAGCTGGCTCAGCTGTATTACTCTACTGAAAAAACTTCTGTTTCTTTTTAATTAGTTTTACCCACAGGCATGTGTTACATGCTTTGATTTTGATTTTAATATATTGCTGAAATAAAAACATAGCTAAATAATGAGTCTGGAACTACTGTTATCTTTATACAACCACAGAGAGTCTTTTCACGTAGGGACGTCACCAAGGAGCTAAGGACAAGTACTGAAATCGATGTATACTAATAACTCTGGCATATACAGTAAAGATGTAGCCAGGTGTTGGACTACAGAAACATGGAGAAAGAGACATGTCCCTCTTTACAATCAGTTTACTTTCCCATTCTGCTATTATGCTGAATGTTGTGTTACACAATCCCCTCCAGTCAGCAGAGGGAGAACTATAACAAGAAAATGTCTATGGACTTCTATGCAGAATGCTGGGAATCATGGGAATTGTAGTCTGAAACACCAGAATAGGACTTAAAGGGTTTGTAAAGGTACATAAAAACAAAACAAAAAAAACAAACACCTATTCTGTGCAATGGAATCATGCAGAGCATCCGGGAACCTCCTCTTTTCGGGTCCCCTGCCGGCGCTCCTTGCCCCTCCTCTCTGTTCAGTGCCCCCATGGGAAGCCGCATCCCATGGGGGCACTCGTGCGTGCTCGCACCCGAGTCCCTCTCCTGTGTCCATTGACACACACAGTGGGACTTGGCCCCGCCCCCCGCTCTGTCATCACTGGCTTTGATTGACAGCACTCAGAGCCGATGGCTCCCTATGCCCCAGCAAAGCCAGTGAGACCCCGAATTGAGGGGAGACACGATCTGCCGACATGCATGGCGCTGGATCGAAACGGGTCTCAGGTAAGAAAAGGGGGGTTCAGTGCGTGATGCTGACACCTAAACATTTTTTACCTTAATGCAAGGAATTCATTAAGGTAAAAAAATGTTTAGACTTTACAACCCCTTTATGGACCTTTACAATACAGTTCCCATAGGATATTGAGCAGGAAAGGGAATCTCTTCCTCTTTGCGGTGCGGGAGCCGATGGGGTGCACATCAATCCTAGTGCACACAGATCATCCACGGGGCCAGAGTGACCAAAGCCAGAGACTGAGACCTGGGGTTGCAGAAACCGGGGCAGCACAGCACAAATTGCAGCAGCCGCATCTGCACTGTTGCAGTAGTGAGACTAGAGCACTCTCACCCTCTACTTCCCACTACTACATTTCCAGAGGCATTCTGCAAAGAGACTGAGGGGTTGCCCCCCTTTCTACGGCGTGAGTTCACCGCTAGACATGTGCAATTCGGAATTAAAAGTCAGACAAATTTTTAGATTTTTGGAAATTCGGATGTATCCGAATTTCCGAATTACAATAGTAACCAATTTAAAGGAATCCAAAATAACGAAGCAACATTTGAAAAGTTTTCAAATCAAATTTGAATAGTTTTCCAAACTAATTTGAAACGTTTTTGAACCGATATACCTGTATAGGATAACATAGACTAGAAAAGAATAGAATAGAATAGAAAAGAATAGAATATAATAGAATATAATAGAGTAGAACAGAATAGAAAATAAAAGAATATACAAAAATTGAATAGAAAATAAAGAGATAGAATAGAAAATAAAAGAATAGAGTAAAACAGAACAAAATAAAATAGAAAATAAAAGAACAGAATATAATATAAAATAAAGGAATAGAATAGAATAGAATAGAATAAAATAGAAAGAATATAACCATCCTCTGAAACTCGATTTTCAAATAGAATAAATTTGAATTTGAATCGAAAATAAAAGACTAGAATAGAAAAAAAGAATAGAATAGAAAACATAAAATAGACAGAATATAACCTTCTTCCGAAATTCAAATTTCGAACATAATAAATTCAAATTCAAATAGAAAAGAAAAGAATAGAACAGAATAGAAAAGAATAGAATAGAAAATAAAAAAATAAAATAGAATTAAAAAAACTATAGAATAGAAAAAATATAACCATTTAGCAAATTCAAATAGAATAAAATCGAGTTTGAATAGAATAGAAAAGAATATATTAGCATATAATAGAAAATAAAATAATACAATTGACTAGAATAGAAAAGAAAAGAATAAAAAATAAAAAACTAGAATAGAATATAAAAAATATAACAATCTTCCGAAATTAGAATTTTGAATTAAATAAATTTGAATTAGAAAAGAATAGAATAGAAAAGAATAGATTATCAAATAATAAAGTAGAATAAAAAGAATAGAATAGAAAAGACTATAAAAAGCAATAAAAAAGAATATAATAAAATAGTATAGAATAGAAAGAATTTAACAATATAACTGTTTTCCAAAATTCTAATTTCAAATAGAATCAATTTGATTTCGAATGGAATTTGATTTGATTGCAATTCAACCTAATTCTGAAACTTTTAATTGATTTGAATTCTAATAAACGAAACAAATTCTGAAAATGAATTAAACTAATTTAAATTAATTAATTTTTGTAAAAAAACAAATGAAACCAAACGTCTATTAACCACAGCATCCAGGGGACTGGTGAGAGAGCAATTCGTCCATTGCTGAGACTGCACCTATACCAACCCTTTACCGCATTATACCGAACCTTTACTGCATCTGAACCACATCTACCTTGCACCTGTGCAGAGACTATATGGTACTATAATGTACTTATACCGCATGCAGGTTAACTGGGAGAGTCGTTAAGTGCATCAACACTCTTAAAGGGCCCCATCAATAGCTAGCAGAAGAACATATTAAAGGTCTGCTCCTCCTGTAATAATTATTCTGCATGTCCCCTTTGTCCCCCCCTCCTTTTTTTCTTTTGGACAGTGCATACCCAGTCATTTATGGACCAGCATTGGTGCAATAAAGGCACTCTGGCAATATAGTTCCAGCACTCGCTACATTAAAATTTACTTACTACTACCTCCACCCCCTATTGGAATACTGTACTCTGAAAGAGGGACTCGCTCACAAAAGTTTTCCAGTATGTCCCTTCAACAGAAGTCAATCCTACGTTTGCAAAGCATGGACAGCCAAACCCTGATTGAAATTTGTCTGGTCCCTGCTGAACTGGCCAAATGTCGATCTGTCTATTGCCAGCTAAAGTCGCACTGGTGCTCTTGACTAAGAAACAACAACAACAACAAAAATAATAATATGCTGCTCTAAGTAATGTAAGGAATTTTTCAAGCATACCTGTAAAGTTTCTGCAAGGTTTTTTTTTTTCAGGTGCCTACCGTATTTATCGGTGTATAACATGTACTTTTCCCCCCCTGATAGAGGGCAAATCATGTGTGCGTGTTATACGCCAATATTTTACCTGGGCTGCCTCGGAGGGGGGAGGGAGGGGCGACCACCTCCAGTTTACACAGAGCCGGGATCTCCTGTTTACTCGGCGCTCACAGTCACATACAGTCCCGCCTCCTGGACCAGCTCGCCACATGTCCCGGCATTGGAGTCCAGGAGGCAGGACTGTGTGTGACTGTGAGCACAGAGTAAACAGGAGATCCCTCTGTGCAATCCAGGACTGATCAAGCTGCATTGATGGGCACCGGTGAGGCTCCATTGATGGGTACTGATCAGGTTGCATTGATGGGCACTGATCAGGCTGCATTGATAGGCACTGGTGAGGCTGCATTGATGGGCACTGGTGAGGCTGCATTGATGGTCTGATCAGGCTGCATTGATGGGCACTGATCAGGTTGCATTGATGGGCACTGGTGAGGCTGCATTGATGGGCACTGATCAGGCTGCATTGATAGACACTGGTGAGGCTGCATTCATTGGGCACTGGTGAGGCTGCATTAATGGGCACTGATCAGGTTGCATTGATGGGCACTGATCAGGCTGCATTAATAGGCACTGGTGAGGCTGCATTTATGGACTGATCGGGCTGCATTGATGGGCACTGATCAGGCTGCATTGATGGGCACTGGTGAGGCTGCATTGATGGGCACTGATCAGGCTGCATTGATGAGCACTGGTGAGGCTGCATTGATGAGCACTGGCGAGGCTGCATTGATGGGCACTGGTGAGGCTTCATTGATGGGCACTGATCAGGCTGCATTGATGGGCACTGGTGAGGCTGCATTGATGGGCACCGATCAGGCTGCATTGATGGGCACTGATCAGGCTGCATTGATGAGCACTGTTGAGGCTGCATTGATAGGCACTGATCAGGCTGCATTGATGGGCACTGGTGAGGCTGCATTGATAGGCACTGGTGAGGCTGCATTGATGGGCACTGATCAGGCTGCATTGATGGGCACTGACGAGGCTGTATTGATGGGCACTGGAGAGGCTGCATTGATGGGCACTGACCCTTATTTTGCTTCAATGCTCTTTATTTAAAATGTATGTTTTTTTTCCCTGAAACTTCCCTCTTAAAAAAAAGGTGCGTGTTATACGCCTGCGCGTGTTATACATCGGTAAATGCGGTATTTATATAGAAAAAAATGTAGAATAGAAACAATATTTTGTTGCCAACAAATTACCATTTTGGTTTCATTATCTCAGTGAAGAATAGAGTCAACTTGATTGGTCAGAAAGGCAACAATTCTATTTTTATTTTAACTTCCTCAAGGTTTATAAATAGTCCCACATTAGTAATATAATTTACATCAAGCTGTCCACATCCACTGTAAATCTTTAAAAAAAATTAGATTTTTTTTATACTAAAATGGGAAACAGGAGATTGATTTGATTTTATGCCCTTAAAATAATCAGACGGTTAAAGCAATTGAATGTTAATGTGTCACATTCTCAGACTGAAAACCTACAATCTGACCGAAAAGAAAGACCTAGAGGAAACAGGCTTTTGAATTTTACAACAAAAGCTTTGTTTAAAATAAGAGTTAAAACAGCTGAGGGCTCCTGACATGTTGACACAACTGATGGTAAAGCTGCTGGCTCGGAGTTATGTGCGGGAAGGTCCAAGCAAGAACATCTGCATTAGGAAGCTAATTCTCTTAAACACACTGATCACAATATTAATGGTACATGTAAACACAAGCGCTTTATCTGACAGCAATTTACATTTACAACAGCCTAATCCAGCCGCTCGGCATCCTTATTCATTAAGAACAGCCTTTTCGTTAACGCTTCACAGCCACTCGTACAGGTGGACGATCCTCTCAAGCAATGATTGTATTTATGTTATTTTTTCATAAGCCAGGTTCGAAATTTGTCAAACTGCATCATTGTTTAAATATGTGCCACTCAAAAGGAAATTGCCAGATGCAGAGGCTTTTCCTTCACTTTGCTCCAGGCACACAATTAGACATGGGCCACAGTGTGTATGTCAAGATTTATTTTTTTTCTTCCCCCTTTGCCTCTAAGCCAGTGCATGAATAGGTATGACTATGTAGGTTCATAATTCCTGGCTGTTGTATGTCGTCATTTCTAGTGAAAGTCCATAGCAGTCGAAAAAAAAAAATGCGTCCGCCTTGTCACTCATTAAGCAAGCCACCATAATTTATGCATTTAAAGCCCACTACGTAGCTGTATGGTAATCTCTGTTTTATAGATGTTAGTGTTTGTATAAAGCTCTAAATAGGTGTCAAGAAAAAAAAAAAAAAAAAAAAAGTGCCGCACGTCATTTATCAAAATGGCTACAAAAAAAGTTGCATTACCTAATCAGTTATTTCCAGTACAAGAATATAACGTTTTAAGATGCATATTGTGTAGGTTCCGATATTGTCAGGAGCTAAAGGATAAATAAATACTTTGCAAAAGTCACGGCATTAGAGCACCACCTAATTCTTTTACCCCGTATGTTTTCAACGTGACATCTTAAAGCTGGTGCAATTAACCGTAACAGTTGGTGTTAATGTATACAATGTATACATTTAGGACTTCTCACACTACGAAAGTAATAAATCTTGACACGTTTTACAATTAGTTTCCAGCTTTTACACAATAGAAGCTTATGGCTGGCTGCTATGGTGTTGGCCATTAAAGTTTAGCTTAACCCAAAACCAAAAATAAAAAATATCTTGCAGCTTAACAGTACTCAGAGGTGGTGGCTGCAGTAATTTTTTTTATTTTTTTCCCTTGATCCTACCTGTAGCACACTTTCTCATCCACGAAAATAAATACCCATGGGAACAAAAGAGCATCCAACCCCCCTCCCCCATTGTGCCCATGTAAATTGATTCACGTGGGTGAGACCACCCAGGGGATTAACCACTTAAGGACCAAAAGATTTTCCCCCTTAATGACCAGGCCATTTTTTTGCGATACGGCACTGCGTCGCTTTAACTGATAATTGCGCAGTCGTGCGACACTGTACCCAAACAAAATTGACGTCCTTTTTTCCCCACAAATAGAAGTTTCCTTTTGTTGTACTTGATCACCTCTGCGGTTTCTATTTTTTGCACTATAAACAAAAAAAGAGCGACAATTTTGAAAATAAAAAACAATATTTTTTACTTTTTGCTATAATAAATAACCCCCCCAAAAATAAAAAATAAATTAAAATTTCTTCCTCAGTTTAGGCTGATATATGTTCTTCTACATATTTTTGGTAAGAAAAAAATCGTAATAAGCGTATATTGATTGGTTTGCTCAAAAATTATAGCATCTACAAAATAGGGAATATATTATATGGCATTTTTATTATTATTATAATTTTTGCACAGCCATTCACTGGGAAGCTCAGTGCACCGTTTCTGCTCACCCCCCCCCCCCCCCCTCCCCAGCTCTTATGCAGCTAATAACAGAGGAAATATGTGATCACTTATAAAAAAGGGAAAAAAGTTTTGTAATGTTTTTTAATATTTATACACAAATGTTTTGCCTTTCATTCTATTTTAAACTGAATGGATTGTTTTACAAGGTGATCATTTACAATCACTTTACGTATTACATTGCTCAGCATAGATAGACACTCAATTTGTGAATTCAAATGACAATATTTTTTTCCAAAGATTGTGCTGACCAAATCCATTCAGAAATGTATTTCATATTGTATTTTCTTCATATGATGTTCCATGACGTAATGGGGGAGAAGCCAGAATACTGCCCCGAAAAAAAGTGGGTAGTGTGCTAGATAGATAGGCTGCCCCTTTATACTTAATTTATTATCTTATATTTATAGAAATGTATTATGTGCTACCTTATATGTATCTGTATGCATATAAATGTATTATTTATGATCATATATGTATATATAGATACATAATATACATATAGAATCATTTATACTACCTGTGCCCCAGGAAGACGTCACGTGTGACCAAACGCGCTGACACCATCATGACCCATATAACCCGGAAGTGCGGGTGTACCTGAGAGTTTGCCAGCTAAACTATTTTACCTATGTGAGATTGAAATTTTAAACTTTGTAAGTAGCCCTTTGGCTTTTCTTTTTTCAAAAAACTGTCTGTATGGTATTACACTATTGAACTTCCTTTTCTCCTTATGATCCTTAAGCCCTGTACACACGATCGGATATCCTATGGATTCTAATCCGATGTTTTTTTTCATCGGAAATACGATGAAACTGTCTTCCATCAGTCTTGCCCACACACCATCAGTCAAAAAACCGACCGTTTCAAACGCGGTGACATAAAACACTCCGATGAGCCGAGAAAAATTAAGTTCAATGCTTCTGAGCATGCGTCGACTTGATTCTGAGCATGCGTGGGTTTTTTATCCGATGGAGTTCCCCACAGACGATAGTAATTTGCTATCGGTTTTTTAACCATCGGATAAGTTTAAAACATGTTCTATTTTTAAACACTGATGGAAAAAAGACCGATGGGGCCCATACACGATCGGTAAAACCGATCGTGTGTACAGGGCTTTAGTTGGTCATATTGATCCTGCTGTGGTCCATTTGAGTGTGGTTTCTATAGAGGGTTTGGCCCCATATCGGAGTATTTCCAGAGGACTTCCTGCCTTATACCCTGCAGAGAGATATTCTGCCTGCCTGTTTGACCATCCTAGCAATAGGTGGTCTAAACCATCTGGTAAGTGTCCCTGCTCACTGGGTGTGAAGTGTTACTGAGATCTGCACGATTATTTGGTGGTGGATTTTTTAACTGATTTTTCTCTTCTATATGGACTTCATATATGGGATTTTCTATCACAGGGACTTTTTTTGCACATATTACTGATTCATTTTTATGTATGTTCAATGTGTTTTGCTATTTGGAATGTATGCACTGCAATTTATTGTGTGCTATTAGCGCAATTATTTTTTGTACTTATTTACACTACTGGTTTAGGTACAATTTTTTTCAGTTTTCTATTAATTGTTATAATTATTTATTCATTTAAACATTTTTTTTTTATATTTCAGTTTCATTATGGTTATTGGTGTACTTTGTTTCCAGGCCCCATGGGGGATTAGGTTGGCCCTGAAATGCACTGGATACAGTTTGTTTTCTTGTGGTTTAGGTATGTTCCACAATCAGACTCTTAAGACAAATGTTTGGTAATCTTTTTTCAGTTTTAGACGGATTTCTCAATTTGGGCGGCCCCTACCCTTTGGGGTGCCTCTGTCTTGTTGTACAGCTGCTGAGGTCATTCCATAAAGTCTCACTGCCACTGTTTGTTTGATAGGTTAGAGATTGAAGTCCAGTGACTCACATCTATTTACATTTTTGGACTATCCCTACATCTCTGTCATCCTGCAACAATGAGGTAGGGCCGATCGTCAAGGAGAGAGGCTGGATAGAGCTCTGCCTAATGTAATTCTTCACGTAATTAAGGCAGAGCTCCGTTCTGACAGAGGGAATGTGATGGATTTTCTTTCCCTGCAAAGCAAAGAAAGGAAATGTATTACATCTCTTAGTAAAAGCACCACACAAAGTACACAAAAACACTGGCTCGGCACTAGGGATGATCTTTGAGTTCGAGTCAAACTCATGTTCGACTCCAACATTGCCTGTTCACCTGTTCGCCAAACAGCGAACAATTTGGGGTGTTCGTGGCAAATTCGTAAAGCCGCGGAACAACTTGTAAAAGCCTATGGGAGAAATCTAAAGTGCTAATTTTAAAGGCTTATATGCAAGTTATTGTCATAAAAAGGGTTTGGGGACCCGGGTCCTGCCCCAGGGGACATGTATCAATGCAAAAAAAGTTTTAAAAACTGAAGTTTTTTTCGGGAGCAGGGATTTTAATAATGCTTAAAGTGAAACAATAAAAGTGAAATATTCCTTTAAATTTCGTACCCGGGGGGTGTATAGTATGCCTGTAAAGTAGCGCTTGTTTTATTAAGGGGAACCCTGTGTCAAATTTAAAAAAAATACGTGGGGTTCCCCCCAAATATCCATACCAGACCCTTCAGGTCTGGTATGGATTTTAAGGGGAACTCCATGGCAAATAAAAAAAAAATGGCGTGGAGTTCCCCCCAAAAATCCATACCAGACCCTTTATCCGAGCACGCAACCTGGCAGGCCGCCGGAAAAGAGGGGGGGACAAGAGAGCTCCCCCCCCTTCTGAACCATAACAGGCCAAATGCCCTAAACATGGGGAGGATGCTTTGGGGGTCTGTGACCCCTCAAAGCACCATGTCCCCATGTTGAAGGGGACAAGGGCCTCATCCCCACAACCCTTGCCCGGTGGTTGTGGGGGTCTGTGGGCGGGGGGCTTATCGGAATCTGGAAGACCCCTTTAACAAAGGGGACCCCCAGATCCCGGCCCCCCTATGTGAATTGGTAAGGGGTACATTGTACCCCTACCATTTCACAAAGAAAGTGTAAAAAATTGTAAAAAAACACACAGACACAGTTGGGAAAGTCCTTTATTAAAAAAATAAATAAAATAAATAAAAAAAAACCCATTCCAGCGTGGAATCCAGTGTCCCGTGGTGATCCGATGTCCAGCACTGCAGTCTCCTCCAGTCTCCACTCTACACGAAACCCCCATGACGTATGAGGGGGCGGGGTCACCCATCACATCATAGGGTAAGCCCCAGCTTTCCCCGCTTGCCGGGGAATAGCCAATGACGTAGGGCGGATCCCGCCTACATCCTTGGCTATTCCCCACAAGCGGGGAAAGCCGAGGCTTACCCCTATGATCTGACAGGTGACCCCACCCCCTCGTACGTCAGACCCCGCCTACATCATTGGCTACATTGCTTGAATAGGTTTTTTATTTTTAAATTTTTTAAATTTTAATAAAGGACATTCCCAACTGTGTCTGTGTGTTTTTTTTTTTTTTTTACACTTTCTTTGTGAAATGGTAGGGGTACAATGTACCCCTTACCAATTCACATAGGGGGGGATCCGGGATCTGGGGGTCCCCTTTGTTAAAGGGGTCTTCCAGATTCTGATAAGCCCCCCGTCCGCAGACCGCCACAACCACCAGGCAAGGGTTGTGGGGATGAGGCCCTTGTCCCCATCAACATGGGGACATGGTGCTTTGAGGGGTCACAGACCCCCAAAGCATCCTCCCCATGTTGAGGGCATGTGGCCTGGTACGGTTCAGGAGGGGGGGGGCGATCTCTCGTCCCCCCCTCTTTTCCTGCAGCCTGCCAGGTTGCGTGCTCGGATGAAGGGTCTGGTATGGATTTTTGGGGGAAACTCCAGGCCATTTATTTTTTTTATTTGGCGTGGAGTTCCCCTTAAAATCCATACCAGACTTGAAGGGTCTGGTATGGATATTTGGAGGGACCCCCACACATTTTTTTTTAATCAATGACTTTCAATGACTGTTCTCTGTATTGCCGGGAGCCAACAATTCATTATAGCCGCGAGTGCTTTTAAATTACTTTTTTTCCTTCAGGAATGACACTTTGTGCAGGGACAGTTCTAAGCACGGGAAACAAGCGCTACTTTACAGGCATACTATACACACCCCCTAGGTACGAAATTTTAAGGAATATTTCACTTTTATTGTTTCACTTTAAGCATTATTAAAATCACTGCTCCCGAAAAAACTTTTTTTGCATTGATACATGTCCCCTGGGGCAGGACCCGGGTCCCCAAACCCTTTTTAGGACAATAACTTGCATATTAGCCTTGATAATTAGCACTTTTGATTTCAAACGTTTGAGTCCATTGTATTTAATAGGGTTCTAAAGTTTGCGCAAACTTTAGGTCTGTTCGCAGGTTCTGGTGCGAACCAAACGGGTTGTGTTCGGCTCATCCCTACTCGGCACACATTTAACCCTTTGATTGCTCTAGATGTTTATCCCCTTCCCAGCCAGTGTCATTAGTACAGTGACAGTTCATATTTTTAGCACTGATTATTGTATTAGTGTCACTAGTTCCCACAAAGTGTCAAAAGTGTCACTTAAGGGTTGATTTACTAAAGACAAATAGACTGCACATTGCAAAGTGCAGTTGCGTCAGAGCTTAGTAAATAAGGTAAAGATTCACTTTGAAAAAATACCCAATCACATGCAAGAAAAAAAAAACAGCATTTTTGTTTGCACATGATTAAATGATGGAAGTCAGCAGAGCTTCTGCTCATTTACTAAGCTCTGGAGCAACTTGCAGAGTGCACAGTCTATTTGCCTTTAGTAAATCAACCCCATAGTGTCTGATTGTCCACCGCAATATCTCAGTCCCACTATAAGTCGCTGATCGCCGCAATTACTAGTAAATAAATTAATAATTCAGTATATGTCCTATAGTTTGTAACTTTTGCGCAAACCAATCAATATACGCTTTTTAGGATTTTTTTAACAAAAATATTTGGCAGGATACATATTGGCCTAAATTTATGAAGACCTTTTATTTATTTATATTTTTTATTTTTTATTGAATATGTTCTATAGCAGAAAGGTAAAAATATTGTTTTATTTTATTTTTTCTCAAAATTGTCGATCTTTTTTTGGTTATAACACAAAAAAAAAAAAAAAAAACGCATTAGTGATCAAATACCACAAAAAGAAAGCTTTATTTTTAAAATTCCATTACATTTTATTTGGGTACAGCGTTGCATGACCGCGCAATTGTCAGTTAAAGTAATGCAATGCCGTATTGCAAAAAATGACCTGGTGATAAAGGGGGGGGGTAAATCTTCCGGAGGTCAAGTGGCTAAATAAATCTCAACGTGTCCATCATTTTTACAGTTGCAGCAGAAAGTAAGAATCTAGTTGAGCTTTGGATGTTTATATGATCTTACATAAGCTAGCAGAAGATGAATTTTTACCTAAGCTCTGAATATGTATTGCCTTTTCAATATAACCTACCAGTCAAGCAAATCTATCTTGCATTAACCACTTGCCGACCGCCGCATGTACATTTACCTCGACAGAATGGCACGGCTGCGCAAAGGGACGTACCTGTATGTCCCTTTGAATTTGCTGCTGCCGCGTGCTCGGTGAGCGTGCCCGCGGGTCCCGCGGACTCAATGTCCGCCGGGTTTCCGCGATCATCTCACAGAGCAGCAGAACGGGGAGATGCCTATGTCAACAAGGCATTTCCCTGTTCTGCCTAGTAACATGGCAGGGATCTACTGCTCCCTGTGATTGGGAGCAGTGATCGCTGTCATGTCACTGGTAGCCCATCCCCCCCACAGTTAGAATCACTCCCTAGGACACACTTAACCCCTTCATCGCCCCTAGTGTTTAACCCCTTCCCTGCCAGTGTCATTTACACAGTAATCAGTGCAGTTTTATAGCACTGATATAGCACTGATCGCTGTATAAATGACAATGGTCCCAAAATAGTGTCAAAAGTGTCTGATGTGTCCGCCATAATGTCGCAGTCACGATAAAAATCGCTGATCGCCGCCATTACTAATAAAAAAAAAATATATAATAAAAATGCCTGGCTTTTTAGATAAAGGGTTTAGGTCATGGTTCTTGGAGGCCAAACCCCAACTTAACCATCTGACCGAAAACTGAATTAACTAAAGTAGAGGTGATATTCCGACAGGCGAATTCTCCCCAGCATTGTATATCGCAATTTTATAAAGCTTTTCTGTCTTCTCAAGAGACTGGATATCCAGCGTATCTAACCCGTTGGGAAACAGACCTACAATCCAGTCTTGATAATACACAAAGAGACAAGATTCTGATACTTTCTAACGTTACCTCCCTGTCTTCCAGAATAGAAGAAATTCATTATAAATTGCTTGTCAGGTGGTACCACACGCCTGTAAAGTTGCATTCAATGTTCTCCTCTAACTCCCCACTATGCTGGAGAGAATGTGGAGGCCGTGCTACTCACGGTCATATCTGGTGGTCATGCCCTTTTATTCAAAAATATTGGCAGACAGTTATTAATATGGCGTCTATAATACAAAAGACATAATTCAGTTTGATCCTTGGGTTATTCTATTTCACCATACCTCACAATGAATATCTAGATATAAAAACTCAATAACCCTGCATCTGCTAAACATGGCAAAATCCTTAATACTTATGTACTGGAAGCAAAAGTCTATACCAAACTTAGCTTAATGGTTACGAAAAATAGATGATATATGTTGTAAAGAAGAATTTAGGTACAATACCAAGGGCATGGTTGACAAACACTTAAAGATATGGGCATGTTGATTTGATTTTAAAACGACTTCGTTATATTATAATACGATATCAGATCCCTGATATTATAATATTATAATACTCTAATGACATAAAGTTGTCAGATGATATAATTTATAATTCTTGGATAAATATGATGCAATAGCGGCCTTGTTTAGTCCATCCCGATCTGTTGGCCCTGATAATCTTCTTGGGGCCTAAGAATCAGAAGGAGGTCTCTATGCCTGGAGCAGTTAGTTCCCGATAAGGGGCTCCAGGTTACCAAGGAGAGAGGGTTTCCCTTCTCCCTTCCATTATATTATAAGGATGAAGAGATCTCCCCCTGACAAACTTTTGATTGCTTACATGAATCTATCCTTTTTTCTAGGATGTTTTTATTATTTTATCCATTTATTGACTAATGTTTGTTTATTCCTAAACATAATCTTTTTTCTTTATTTTTATTTATTTTTATATAACATGATGTAATGTTCTGTATTATTTATCTCATGAAAATAAAATATTTTGAAAGTAAAAAAAAATATGATGCAATAGAAGTTTAATACTCTAGTTATTTATAACCCCAAGTTTGGAATAAAACGCAGCGCATTGGCATTTATCCCTCTTCTTTTTTTTTCCTCCCCTTTCTTCTTTTTGTTTTTGCTTTTGTTTTGGTAAAAATAAAAAATAGCTCTATAAGCAGAGATATTAATATTTAAATAATATATTTGCTGATAGTTTGAGTTGTTTCTTTTTCTTTCTGTAAGAGCTAAAATGCCTGATTATGTGTGTATGTATGTGTATATGTATATATATGTATATATGTGTATATATATATATATATATATATATATATATATATATACACAGTATATATATATATATATATATATATATATATATATATATATTATTCTTTTTTTGTATTTGTGTTTGAAACGGCAATAAAAAGTAATTAAATAAAAAATAAAATAAAAAATGCCATAAAACTATCCCCTATTTTGTAGACGCTATAACTTTTGCGCAAACCACTCAATATAAGCTTATTGCGATTTTTTTTTACCAAAATATGTAGAAGAATACATATCGGCCTAAACTGAGAAAGAAATTCATTTTTTTATGTTTTTTTTAGCTTATTTATTTTAGCAAAAAGTAAAAAATATTGCATTTTTTTCAAAATTGTCGCTCTTTTTTTGTTTATAGCGCAAAAAAATAAAACCGCAGAGGTGATCAAATACCACCAAAAAAAGCTCTATTTGTGGTAAAAAAAAGGATGTAAATATTGTTTGGGTGCAACGTCGCACGACCGCGCAATTGTCAGTTAAAGCGACGCAGTGCTGTATCGCAAAAAATGGCCCGGTCATTGGGCAGCCAATTCTTCCGGGGCTGAAGTGGTTAAAGATTTCCCTCTATACTGTTCACATCAGTCAATAAAGCCACTTCAACGTCAACTTTCTCTTGTTCTTATCAATAGTTAACAATGTAACATAATTGGAATAATGGAAAACGCGGATCACAGTTTGTTTTTCTGAAAAACACATGACATCATCAACTTCTATTCATCATCATCATAGTCTGCCTATAGACACACAGGTTAGATTAGGAAGCACAGTCATACCTGGAATGTTATTTGTGATCTAATGAGAGAAATGAACAAGGTTGACTGATAGAAATCAATGAGGCTACAAAACAACAACATTTTCACCTAGTGAGTAAGACTCTGGTTTTTGTAATTTCCCTGTGTTTTTACAATGAGCAGTATGCCGTGTGCCAAAATAATGGCCAATGATTAATACATCATCCAGTCATTTACATGGTATAACATGCCGCCCTGCAGAATGTGAATCTCGATCTCTATGTGACCTCAGTGGGTATTGTAGGTTCTCTGCTAGCTTAGCTGCATTATGTCAGTTACAGATGAGATGTCCTTTAAATAAATAAGGTCCCTATTTTAATGCTTCTTGTTGAGAAAACAGAGCTGAATAGTTTTTCTAACACTCCTAATTACAAATCCTCTATAATTTATGCTATGAAATCTAGGCTTTGAATGCCTAGCCCCCTTTTTTTTTTCTGGCTCATTACTCAAAGCAATGGCACAATTTTTTAATGAATGCAAACAGCTTGTTCAGGGAACGTCAATGTTTACCCAAAAAGTCACATCATTTTTCAAATTATACAAGGTGTCAGTACCAACAACCTTTTCTGTTAGCTTTCCAAAGACTTCAGTACTGCTGGGCTATTACTTTCCAGGCACTGTGTTGTTCTGTAAACGGAGGCTTAGAAGCGGACTTCTTACCAGTGTAGGTGTGAGCCTTAAGGATTGGAGGGGAAGCTCTGACAAGAGTGCTTCTGGCCAACATCTCCCTGGTCCTTTCCTTCTTTTTTTTTTTTTCCTGGACATCATTGCAACGCCAACCTTTACAGAAAGAAAACTGACTGCAATAAAAACAATATTTACTGTTTGTTAAACAGCATAATGCATCCACAGCCATAAAATATAAGGTTGGTAATGCTTTGCCATATCAGATTATATTTAGAAATATTAAAGCAAAATACCTAAAGCAAAACTCCAGCCAAAAATAAAAACACAAAAATAGTAAAATACCAAAACAAAAACACCCCTAGACTAGACTAAAAAGAGGGAAATAATCCCTGGGACAGCCCAGATCCCCTAAGCAACTACAAGCAACTACAAGCAATTTCCCCTAAGCAACTACAAGCAATTTCCAAGGTGTCCCCCTGGAAATTCCAGTCATGGGTATTACTTACAGGCAGCTAGACCTGCCTGTCCTGACTACACATGGACTAGTCTACCTACCTATTGTTCAGGGGTAGCCCATCCATTAGGGGCGCCTGGGCGTCGCCCCCTCTTTCCAGGCCACCCCCTATATGGTAATATATAGATTCATGCATAGCACCCCTATTCATGCATCCGGCCCTTTTCAGGGCACTAGGTGCATGAATTACAGCGTCCAGGTTTTTAGGCTCTAATAGGCTTCAAAATAGGGTGGGCTCGGGATGCTGAGAGTGTGACCAGAGCCCACCCAGGTGTGTTGCAACATCGAATAAATATTCGCTGTTGCAACACTGATCCTCCTCTGGCCAATTGGGAAGCGGGTCTGATACCCGTCACCCGACTGGCTGAAAGGATAGGCAATCCTATTGGATGCCTAGGAGGAGGGGAGGAGAGGCACAGCGAAAGTGAGGAGAAAAAGAGCCAATGGCCGATGCCTGGATGCCCGGTCCCCGCCGCCACTCCTCGGATGCCAGATCTCTGCCATTGCCCGATGCCCGCCGCCAAGATGGGGTTAGTGCCGGTGGACCGACCGACAGACAGCTGGGTGAGGGCGGTTGGGGGGGATTTAAGTTGCCGCAGGGGGGTTCAGTTGTTTGCCACCCCCCCAAACAAAAAACCACCAGCCGCCACTGCTATTGTATCTCATCTCATCAAACTGAATGTGGATAGGACTTGACTATGCTAAACACAAAATCATGTCCACACCTATTGCATTCCATACTCTCCTAGAGCAGAACTTGGCAAATTATGGACACATCTGGCCTTTTGGCTGCCCCTATCCAGCCCACAATGTCTCCACTGTCAGCAAGCCTCTATGGCAGCCTTTTTAAACCAGGGTGCCCAGGCACCCTGGGTGCCTTCAGGTATCTTCAGGGGTGCATTGGCAAAATGCCTAAAAATAGCCCAAAAATTGTACACAAACCAGCAGGTGGATAAAAGCTGCTTTTTTAGTTACACAAAGCCACAGGATTTTTGTGTGCCACTACAACCTTCTAGTCACCGGCATCCTAACAACCAAAAACATCATCAGTTGACAAGGAGGATGTCGGTCCTGCACAGCTTCCTTGTTTGCATTGGGGTCACATTCGCTGAGTAAGGGAGAGAAACTGAGAGAGAAGAGAAAAATTGTAAAACTAGTCAGTACTAGTGTGCTAAGGTGTGCTTGCTTTGGAAGAATAAATCACCTCTAACGTTGCGTGTCCTACATGTATGGATGTTGCTGCATTATGTAAAACTATTAGTTTCACTTTTTTAGATTTTAGATTGGGATGCCTTAAGATTGTCCAGAATTTGAAAGGGTGCCTTGATTGAAAAAAGGTTGAGAAACACTGTTCTATGGGCCTGCCAGCTTGCTAAGGAAGCTGATGCTCAGAGAGGCATGCTGGCAGAAATGTGAAGAGCTGCAGAAAGTCGAAGGAGAGACCCTGAGGTGCTGATCAGGACAACAGGAGGCTCTGATGTCAAACGCTGCACCCCGAGTTGAAAATGTGGCATGTTAACAGCCCCCAGCTGTTATTTTACAGTTTAGATGAGCAGTCGGGTGGGTGGATTTTGGCTCAGAAACCTGATTTACCACCCCCCAACCATCTATCTGAAAGAGACCTATTTCATGAGAAACTGTACCTAAAATTCCTAGCACCAGGTTTTTGTTTTCTATATGTTTTCTATATGTTTTCTATATGTTTACATACTCACGGACCTTTCCAGGTCCAAAATTAATATTGAGCAGAATTAAGTTTAGCCCTTCACAATAGTCCCAATTTCTCATTTTAAAATTAATTGCCCACCTCTTTTCTAGATGATCCCTACCTGTATTCTATGATTATTTATGTGTGCCATTACCCACCAATACCAAAACCAATTTTGCTGAAATGCCTATCTTTAACCTAGAGGTTTCCACCCACACAGTACAAACCATGGGATGTCCTTAGTCTGATGGCCAATGTTGAATGCCCCAGCCTGGCTGAGTATTTAAGGGGGCCATACACACTGCAATAGAATTTTTTTAAATGTCACTTTAATGCACTGGATACTTACTAAAATCAATAAATGCCATTACATATTTATTTATTCAAAAAAAGTATTTGCTATAAATGTAGATAGTTTTGTTTATTGAATGGCCCATATAAATGAAAGTCCGATTTTTAAGGCCAATAACATGGGGTTTACTCAATTTGATCTTTTAAACCTATGTTAAACTTTCCACGCATCCTGGCTATAGGTCATAAGGCTGTGAAGTCTGAGGTTTGTACTTACCCTGTTTTGGAAATAAAGAGAAGGGGTATAGAATTACTAGACATATCCATGTGTGAGCAAAAGATGTCAGTAATATTCACTCATATTTATGTCAGAATCACAAAGCAATGTTGCCCTTAAGCCAGCAATCAGCAAACGTAGTCAGGAAGTTTGACTTCACGAAACACAACAGGCAGGGAGAACAGGTTACATGGGATTCTGATAGTGATAAGTGATCTACCACTGACCTGATTCTAGAACCAGCGTGAACCATTATGCTATTGTTTGCTTGTCTAATCTTGTGAGTGTTGAAGGGTCTTGCTAGAAAATGTGTGTTTTTCAATCAGCAGTGAATGGCTCAGAGGATATATTGTTTTTCATCAGAAATTTGACATTTGGACAAAACAGAACATTTTAAACCACTTTAACTTATGGCTCTGTATTGTTATGCTTTGTGTCAATTAACATTAACCTAAAGTTAATTTAATATTGATAGTCATTTAGGTAGTTCGACTAAAGTAGCATCAACTAACCAAAATATTAACAAGGAGATATAATGGTAAATAATATGTGCTATTCTTTTGAACATAATATATCTTGTATATATATATATATATATATATGTATATATATATATATATATATATATATATATATATATTCTTGTGTCAGTATCAAAAGTTAAAAAGATCCTGTTGCTAGACTATTTCAACAAAATCTTCCCATAAGATTATATGTACCGTATATACTCGAGTATATGCCGAATTTTGCAGCACATTTTTTTGTGCTGAAAAAGACTCCCTCGGCTTATACTCGAGTCAGGTTTCCTCTCCCGCCGTATCAGTCTTGATGAGGAGGGAAGGAAACCCATATCACGCAGTACATTGTCCCCTCTGATTCACAGCGGCGCTGTGTGTATAGAAAGTCTGCGTCGTCCACGCCGTCCCGCCTCCTCTCGTCCGTCCGTGACGAGGAGGAGGCGGAGCTTTGTTACAGTGGATGGCGAGGACGGCATGAACAGCGCGGACTTCCTATACACACAGCCCTGCTTTGAATCAGAGGGGACAATGTACGGCGTAATATGGCTTTCCTTCCTTCCTCATCAATACTGACATGGTGAATAAGGTATAGTGAGGCTACTTATGGGCACAGTGAGGCTGAAAATGGGCACAGTGACTCTGAAAATGGGCACAGAGAGGCTGAAAATGGGCACAGTAAGGCTGCATATGGGCACAATGAGGCTGAAAATGAGCACAGTGAGGCTGCTTATGGTCACAGAGAGGCTGAAAATGGGCACAGTGAGGCTGCTTTTGGGCACAGAGAGGCTGAAAATTGGCACAGTGAGGCTGCTTATGGGCACAGAGAGGCTGAAAATGGGCACAGAGAGGCTTAAAATGGGCATTGTAAGGCTGCATATGGGCACAGTGAGGCTGCTTATGGGCACAGTGAGGCTGCTAATGGGCACAGTGAGGCTGAAAATGGGCATTGTTGACCCTCTTTTCCACTTACAGTAGCTGCTGCATTCTCACCCTAGGCTTATACTCGAGTCAATACGTTTTCCCATTTTTTTGTGGTAAAATTAGGTGCTTCGGCTTATATTCGGATTGGCTTATACTCGAGTATATACGGTATGTGAATTTTGCATATTTAACTACTTAAGCCCCGGACCATTTTGCTGGGCAAAGACCAGGCCACTTTTTGCGATTCGGTACTGCGTCGCTTTAACTGACAATTGCACGGTCGTGCGACATGGCTCCAAAACAAAATTGACGTCCTTTTTCCCCCACAAATAGAGCTTACTTTTGGTGGTATTTGATCACCTCTGCGGTTTTTATTTTTTGCGCTATAAACAAAAATAGAGCGACAATTTTGAAAAAATTCAATATTTTTTACTTTTTGCTATAATAAATATCCCCAAAAAATATATAAAAAAACATTTTTTTTCCTCAGTTTAGGCCGATACGTATTCTTCGCAATAAGTGTTTATTAAACGGTCTGTGCAAAAGTTATAGCGTCTACAAAATAGGGGATAGTTTTATGGCATTTTTAATAAAAAAAATTATACTAGTTATGGCGGCGATCAGCAATTTTTACCGTGACTGCAACATTATGGCGGACACTTTTTACACATTTTTGGGAACATTGTCATTTTTACAGCAATCAGTGCTATAAAAATGCACTGATTACTGTGAAAATGACACTGGCAGTGAAGGGGTTAACCACTAGAAGGCGCTGTAGGGGTTAAGTGTGCCCTAGGGAGTGATTCTTACTGTAGGGGGATGGACTATGTGTGACACGACAGTGATCACAGCTTCCGATTACAGGAAGCTGTGGTCACTGTCCTGTCACTAGGAAGACTGGGGAAAAGCTTGTTTACATAAGCATTTCCTCCTACTTCCTCGGTTGGAGTCACGGAGCTTGCGGCATGCGCGCGTGCGTGCACAATGTCAGGTTCTTACAGGAGACATATATATACGTCCTTCTGCCTGTCCGTGCTATGCTGTCGACGTATATCGTAGTGCACTGGTCGGCAAGCAGTTAAAGCAGCAATTAAACTCAAAAGCAAAAATGTAATATATTGCAGCTTATCAATCCTTAAATGTGGTAGCTGCATTGGCAGGATATATAAATCAGTTGCTGGTGACATATAATACAGTAGCCAGACAAACTATATAGTGTACAGTGTAACACCATCTTACAAATTAAAATGGCAGCGGAAGGCATCCAATATGTCCCCACACCAAATCCTGTGAACAAGCTATACAAAGCGATGGCAAACACCCCAATTTATAACTAGCTTTTGCAGTAAGGTGCACAGGAAAGGTCAATGCACATTACAAACAGACAAAATTTCCAAGCACGATTAGCAGCAAGCCTGCAAGCTAACCTCCAATTAACCATGTCTAACAATTCACGTTAAAAACAGAGGTTTTGGTTGCACACATTCGCAAATATATGTGGAAGCCGCAGGTGTGTCAAGTAATGCGTTGGTTGAGTAGATTGTCACACATCCAGGGAGGTTTGATGGGGAGGTTTCACCAGGGCCAACAATGGTTTCTGAGCAGCGTCCTGAAGTATGTGATGCATCAGTAGAGGGTGATGAGGAAGCCATGAGTTATAACCTTTATCCAAATAACCAGGAAGAAAGAAATGGTGGTTTAATAGTGGCATTAGAGGTTTACTAAAAGACCACCCATTATGGGCATGTAGTAGCAAGATCCAAATAGCCAGTGATTATAATGTCAGATGAGGGGTGCAGATAGCTAAGTGTCAGTATGACTGTGGGGACCAGGGGATAACAGATAAATCAGTGTTGTGTAAAGTTGTTTCCAATTTTACCCATAATATATTATTTTATGCATATTTCAAGTCTGCAATTCTGCACTTGGTAATATTTTTTAGAATCTGGAAGTGCAAGCCCACCAGAATGTTTAGGTCTAGATAAGATGGCACAGGAGATTCTCTGATATTTTTCTATTCCAAATGTACTTAGAGACCAGGGACTGTAACAGATAGAAACATCCATTTGGGATACCAAATGGTATCATTTAAAACAGGAAAAGAAGTCCTGGGAGTACATTCATTTTTATAACATTTATTTTACCCAGCCAAGATATATCACTTTAAATATTATTCAGGAATGGGACATAGTTTGAAAGAGTGTTGAAAGTTTAGAGATCAAATCCCTAAATATTTCAAGCTGTTTGATTGCCATTGGAAAGGAAGGTGTGGTTTTGCCTCCAGAGCAGGTACTAAAATGCTTAAAATTTCAGATTTAGTGAGGAAAAGGTGGACATCAGTTTGGGTAGCGAGTGCCTCAGTTGCTGAATGTAAAACAGAATATCAACTGCATACTCTGCACATTTGTGTTCTATCACCTATTGCAGCATTTTTCAACCAGGAGTGCCTTGAGGTTTCTTCAGGAGTGCCTTAACAAAATGCCTAAAAATTGCCCCAAAATTGTATACAAGCCAGCAGATGGATGAAGCCTGCCTTTTAGTTTCACAAAGTCACAGGTTTTCATTGTGCATCATTACAACCTTCTAAAGAGAAATATAGGTGGGACTTTGTATGAGCCATGACTATACAGTACACAGATCTCCATCCCTATTATTTGGTAAGGAAGGGGGAAGGAGGAAAAGGGGGCAACGGGACTTTATATGAAACAAAACACTTAGGTAGATTGAATCAATCAATATAGTTAGAATAATTTATTAACAACACAAAAGAGTGTAATAGATAACATTAATAGTAAAGCAATATGTAATTAGCAGAATTGTTAGGCATGATAAATACATTGCAAATTAAAACTCATATTATAGTAGCATTGTTACACATGATTGGTAATGAACCAGCAGTACACTCAAAGTGTATAAAAATAATAACCAATATAAAATTGATTGATGATTCAAACAGATCAAACCCATAGTAGACACATGGTTACTGTGCATAGCATCCAATAGGAAAATCTCAACGCGTTTCGTGGATTGTTTCCACTCATCAGGAGCAGCTATACATTGGGGGTACCTATGGTAGATAATAGATTAATAATCAATGGTAATTGATTATAAAAGGAAGAGAGGGAACAAAAACTATGGTCCTAGCAACTCTTACCTATGGATAGAGATTAAAATTCGTAGATAATAATAGTGATTATATCAATTGGAGGCACTGAGAGGTGAGAAACATCCACCGGGAGCTGAGGTGTCATCCATGATCGGCAGGCGGGCCAAATTGTGAAGTGGAAACCACACGTGAGTGGGGGTCACCCTTTCAGAGCTGAGGTATTAAGGGTGAGCCCTGGGGACTACTAAAACAAATAATGGTAGAATTTATAGCTGCTCCTGATGAGTGGAAACAATCCACAAAACGTGTCAAGCTTTTCCTATTGGATGCTTTGCCACAGTAACCATGTGTCTACTATGGGTTTTATCTGTTTGAATCATCAATCAATTGTATATTGCTAATTACATATTGATTTACTATTAATGTTATCTATTGCACTACACTCATGTGTCATTAATAAATTATTCTAAGTATATTGATTGATTCAATCTACCTAAGTGTTTTGTTTCATATAAAGTCCCGTTGCCCCCTTTTCCCCCTTTCCCCTTCCTTACCATCATTACAACCTTCTAGCCGCTGGCATCCTAACAACTAATGACCCTCCCCTGCCCCTCTCTGTCAGTGATGGGGTCACATTAGCTGAGTGATAGAGAAAAACTGAGGGAGAAGACAAACACTGGCATACTAGTCAGTACCAGTGTGCAAAAGTGTATTGGATTTGAAATAATAAATCACCTCTAACGTTGGGTGTCCTATGTGTGTGGATGTTGATGTATTATGTAAAACTATTAGAAACGTTTTTTACATTTTAGGGTGCCTCGAGACTGTCCATAATTTTAGAGGGTGCCTTGAGATTGTCCATAATTTTAAAGGGTGCCTTGATTGAAAAAGGTTGAGAAACACTGACCTATTGTGATACCATGAATGTTGGGTCATTTCAACCCGAATAGAGAAAAGGTTCTAAAGATAATATCATGTTTAGTAAAGTCTTAGTAGTTCCTAAGTCTTTCATAGCCTTAGAGGTTAGAGTGGGCAGGGTGGATTTTGTTAAATACTGTTTTTCAGTATGCCTTGGTAAACCATGTACCTGGTAAAGCTTACGATAAAAATCTTTACCAGTATGAGCAATGTCAGCTGTGGTGAACAGGATGTCTCCCGAGGACAATTTTATCTTAGAAATTAATTGGATTTTGAATGGCGGATGGATTGCTGCCCCCCCTCCCAAAATATACCACCAGCCGCCACTGCAACTCACCCTGTACCTGGTAAAATTTATGATACAAGTCTTGGGGTATATACAATGTCAGCTGTGGTAAACAGCATGTCTCCCAAGGGCGATTTGATCTTAGAAATTATTTTTTATCGTGTAGGAAACAAACTAGAGTTCTCCCATGTTTGTCACCCCATTTAAATATTGTTTGGGAGAGTTGGTGAAACTGACACTGACACCCATTCACATTGAATCCGACTTTGAAATCAGTTGCACGGTTTCACAGCTGCAGATCAGTTTGACTTCAGATGTGACTTGGCTGACATCTGTGCGACTTCATGCACAGATGTCCATGAAAATTGCACCTGATAGTGCAAAAAAATAGTGCAGGAACTTTTTTTTTAAGGTCTACACCAGGGGTAGTAAATTAAAATTCAAGGAGGTCCGGTCACTAAAAATAATTTCCGCCTGAGGTCCGAAACACAAGTCTGTGCAATTAAAGATTGCACGCCTCTTGTTTTCTTTTTTTTTGGCGCAAGCCACGCTTTTCTTACTGTTTCCTTTAAACACTCTGATAATACTCTATAAATGTAAATGTCCCCAATAGTGTTCCCCTTACATCAGGTGCCCCTACCAGAGTCATTTATTACATTGGGTGCCCCCATCAAACTACCCCAGTAGGAAGGTTCTGATGTGCCCATCAGAGTGCCCCTTAACATAAAATGTGCCCATCAGAGTGCCCCTTAACATTAAATTTGCCCGTCAGCGTGCCCCTTAACATTAAATATGCCCATCAGAGTGCCCCTTATTTTATGTTAAGGGGAACACTAATGGGCATATTTTATATTAGGAGGCACTCTGATTAGAACATTTTGTTGTGCCCATCAGAGTGACCCTTACATTAAATGTGCTCATCAGTGTGCCCCTTAAGAGAAACTGTGCCCATCAGATTGCCCCTGTAAACACCCCACATACTTTGAGGCTGGCAGGGAGCGGGAGCCAGCAGAGGTAACAAGCTACAGGTTTCAAGAGCTGGCCCGGGAGTCCTGCTGAAGGGGGCGGGGTGCGCATATCATGTCATACCTCGCGGCTGGCCGAGTGAGAGCTAGTATCCGCGAGATGACGAGCAGCAGGGGGTGGGGCACACACGCGACATCATTGGTTCACGGTCCCAGCAACCAATGACTGTGGAGTGGGGATGTGGCACTGTACACTGGTGGCCTGACAGTCCGAATAAGAGCGTCGCTCGGTCCGTGTTTGGACCACGGGCCACCATTTAATGATGGCTGGTCTGCACCATTTCAGTGTCTCACGTGTTAGGTCGGGATAAATAGTTATAATGCACCATCAAATTCAGTTATAGGAATACCTCTGAACTTTTGCATAATGGCCTCTTTTTCTTTTCAAAATAGTGTAAGTGGCAAAAAACATCCCAAGGAAGATTATATAAAAGGTTGTGAGATCTCAGTGCTCTGTGCACTTGGTCAAAACATAGCTGGGCTGTCGTTGGGTTTTCAATTACAGAATTTAAGATGCCTCTCATTTTTTCAGGGAGATCCTAATTTTTAGTGGCTTCAGGCAGTTCCCTGATGTGTAAATTATTTAATCTATTCCAGTTTTCTAGATCCTCCAATTTGAATAAGGTGGACTGGTGAGCAGTAGCCAGCTGAGTGGTATGGTCTTGTAGCTCTCTAATTGCATCCTGGTGTGTATCCAAGCGCTTCTCCGATTCTTTGACTCTTACCAAAAGGTGAGAGAGGTCCGAGCGCATGACAGACATTTCCTTCTTGAGGGATCACTACAATCCATGGAACATACTAGCCAGTTTGTGCTCAGTAGGAACAGTTCTCATAAGAGCAGCCAGGCCAATGCTGTGGGGTGAGTGAGTGTCCCCTATACAGTCTGAGCCACAGGATGATACCGGGGAACAGCGTCTGAGGGAGGGACCTGGGAAAGCTGATCTACTACAGCATGGGGATATAGCGTGATTGCCCTGGTCATGCAGATCCTCACTGTCAACAGCCAGGAAACACTTAATAAATCCAGAAGAGGGTAGTTTAGAAGCAAGGCGCCTACCAGATCTTTTCTCCATAGAGGTTCTGGTGACAGAAGCTCTAGTATACATGTTGGGGTAGTGTGGATTGGACCTGTCACCAGAGCTCTGTTCAAATACGTCCAACCAGCACCATGTGCAAACCACCACAAAAAATATGTATTATTAGTAAATTATATGACAGGGACAGAAGGGACATTTCATCTATAATTTACAAGATTATACGGTATATGAGAAGCCTAGTGCTGCCCAGGGATGCAGCTCCAGCTGTACTATTTTGTGCTGCGCTGAGCTCTAGTCTGTCATAAAAAATCAGAATGTTGTGCTCCCCACAGATAGTTAAATGCTAATTTAGTCTACGGGAGGTTTAAAGCAGAGGAACATTTACCTTATTTCTTCTTCTCCCAACAGCCAGCGCTACCCTCACTCTCTCCCATTATATGGGCAGGCCTTCGATATCAGAGAGGCGTGACAGAAGGACGGCAAGGAGGAAGCCTGCAGGAGTGGGGAATCTGATAAGTATTTCTACTTATTCCGTACCCCTAGACTAAACTAGCATTTGGCCCTAGCTATTTGGGGGGCACAACATTCAAATATTTTTTTTATTGCTGACTGAATCTCATTTTTCATTCAGTGTGTGACCACAAGAGAATATTTGTACGAATATAACACAATCAGGAAGGCTGCTGGCTGCATTTCCGCAACTAAAGTCAATGAACAATCGCTGCTTTCCCGTCAGCAGGTTTTACAGCCCTGGGCATCATTATGATATATTGTGGCATCACAATGACTCATAACAGCCGCTCAACATTCACCTTTCACTGACTGCGCTAAATGTAATTCATTACTCTGTGTTTTGCAATCTCTGGTCTATCCTACATATAGGATAAAATATTTGGCCTCATTAATGTAGCCAGTGATCTTCAATGAATCAAGGGCATTGTTTTCAAGGGTGTGAAGTAAAAGCAAAAGTAAGCTGAATTCATTGGATTCGTTTTTTTTTTTAAACACTAATATTTTCAGTTTAGTCTGAAGTCTGTAGTCTGTAGTCTAAAGTCTGTACTTTGAAATACTTTCTCCAGTTCCTTTTTGTTTAATGAATACAGATTTTAATGCAATTTCAGGAACAAATCGATTATTATATTGGTGGTCCAATGAAAGTGCAGCCCTTCTGCATAGGGCTGGAACATCTTCCAGAAAATTGGTATTCTTACCATTCCCAGTATCTCAGGCATGTGATTTCACCCCCCCCCCCCCCATTTAAAGCAGAGGTCCTGGAAGTAAGGTAACTATGTGTTTGTTTTTTTTTGCTTTTCTCCACAGTTGTATTTTGGGTAACTATGGAATATGTTGTTTTTACATGAGGTATGGTTCACTAATGAGTACCAAAGAACACAAATTTATATACCGGTATTGCTGCTTACCGGTTAATTGTGATGATTACTTTGGTTTTATTTTTCCAGACTTTTTAGTAACACACTTCCTGTTCTAGAGGGACAAAGTCACTCACTGTATTGTATCTATGAAGTAGCAGTATTGTCACCCTAGGATAGGACTACAGAACACAGGCAGCAGCGGCAGCCCGTCCATAGAAAACGCAGGGTGTCGCCCCCCCTATCCATGTGTCTGGCCCACTGATATACATATCAGTGGCGCCGGACCATGGATTCCAATGCCGTGAGGCTCTAACAGGCTTAAAAAAAGGGTTGGCTCGGAGCGCAGAGCATTGTGCTCCAAGCCCACCAAGTTGTGTGACGAGAAGCAAATGAATTTTCACTATTATCATATTAAAGTTCCTCCCTGCCAATCAGGAGGCAGGTCTGACCTGTTTCCCAATTGGCCAAAGCGTCAGGTGATCCTATTGAATGCCTAGTGCTTTGGCGGAAGAGGAGACACACAGCGGCGGAGGAAGCTGGAGGAGAGGACACTGGAGCCGCCGCGGCCACTACCCGCACTCCAGGACTCCACAGCCCTGCCACACGAGCGGGTAAGTGCCGACCACCCGCGTGGGGGGGGGGTTCTGTTTCATTGCCACCGCGCCGTGGGGGGGGAGTGTGTTGTTTGCCTGCCTCCCCCCAAAAAAGAAGAACCCACCAGCCGCCACTGCAAGGCAGAGAACACAGAAAGATTTCCAGCAGGGACATTTGCACTTATTGAACAGACATAACAAAGCCCTTTTAATGGTATATTTAACAGCCCAAAGGGAAGCAAAAAAGATACATTCTTTAATATGGCTTACTTTGGCTATGGCTTATTTTCATGCAAGGTCTGCTTTAAGAATTCATTGTAGTAGCAACTGTACAACTGAGTTTTGCTTCCATCCATCCAGGATGATGTACTGCAGGTGGTTCAAGAGATGGTTTTCGCTTTGTCTCTAAAACATTAAGCAGAATTCTCAGCTTCCTCTGTGGCTGTGAGTAAAACATCTAGGTCAGGTTGTGGATTTATAGAAACATAAATCTCCTGACCTTTCTTCTAGCTTTTAGTTGTGTTTCCCACTATCTTGACTTGAGTTGCTTTATTCAAAGTGAACTTCACAACAGCTGATAAAAAGGATCTCAACTTATCCTGCATTATAGTCTTACTTTTAACATACTTGTTTATACAAACTGCTATTAATCTATGGTTTCCTTTAATCATGTGCTGGTTCTTGCAGGTGGACTTTCACAAATATGTTAAAGAGGAAGTGTTATAATCAATCCGTAATATATATTTGTGTTATAAAGCCGCAGTTGTGGAAGATGACTTACGTCTGGTTACCACTATGTCAGTTGAATGTTAAAAAAGACTGCTATTGAACTGCAAATATTTTCTGCTTTGAAAATAAGTACCCTTTCATAGATTATTTGTTTCCTGTTGTTTGGCATTTCTTCCCATTACTGGTTACTAGGTCTTCTTTCATGCATCTGACTTGAGCTTTTATTATAATAACATATGGATATCAGTATTGTCTGCAGAAACAATTGTGCATGGTACCAGGAAATTTAAAGTTGAATTTTCGTCAAAGAGAAAAAAACAAAAAAACAAACAACAACAACAAAAAAGATTCAACCCATTTATGCATTAATTACAATTTTTCTACAAAAAAACTAACATATGTACCTCAAGCTGCCTTGTTATTGTCTTCCTCCATGATCCTGTGCACGGCAGCTCTTAGATTAGGACAGAAAGAAGCAACACCATGAGCCTATCAGGCTCCTTTGCATTTCACATGTTGTAATGTTGTCAGCCTGTGGTACTAAACAGGCTTTTAAAAAGTGAGAACAGAGAGATGACCTTATCAGTGTGCTGCTGCTCATCACTGTACAGTCAGCAGGCTGGGTGAGCTGGTGACCATGCAGCGGAAAAAAGTAAAGCCATGGATTTAAAAATGCTATCTGGTTGAGGTGCTTGGATCAAAATGGGGAAATTTTTTACAGTAAGGGGTCACTTCTAAAATGAGGTATGCCACACTTTTTTTTAACCACTTAAGCCCCGGACCAATATGCAGCATAAAGACCAGGCCCCTTTTTGCGATTCGGCACTGCGTCGCTTTAACTGAAAATTGCGCGGTCGTGCGACATGGCTCCCAAACAAAATTGACGTCCTTTTTTTCCCACAAATAGAGCATTCTTTGGTGGTATTTGATCACCTCTGCGGTTTTAATTTTTTGCGCTATAAACAAAAATAGAGCAACAATTTTGAAAAAAATACAATATTTTTTACTTTTTGCTATAATAAATATCCCCAAAAAATATATAAAAATTTTTTTCCCTTAGTTTAGGCCAATACGTATTCTTCTACATATTTTTGGTAAAAAAAATTGCAATTGGCATTTATTGATTGGTTTGCGCAAAATTTATATCATTTACAAAATAGGGGATAGTTTTATGGCATTTTTATCAAAAATTTTTTTTTAACTAGTAATGGCGGCGATCAACGATTTTTTTCGTGACTGCGACATTATGGCGGACACATCGGACACATTTTTGGGACCATTGTAATTTTTACAGCTATCAGTGCAATAAAAATGACACTGGCAGTGAAGGGGTTAACCACTAGGGGCGCTGAAGGGGTTAAGTATGCCTAAGGGAGTGATTCTCACTGTTAGGGGGTGTGGCTACGAGCGACACGATCTCCGATTACACAGAGCTGAGATCTGTGACAGTGTCAGTAGGCGAGCGGGGAGATGTTGTGTTTACACTAACATCTCCCCGCACCATCCCTCCGTGAGACGATCGCGGGGATCCCCGTGGCGATCGAGTCCGCGGGACCCGCAGTCCGGCTCACGGGGAAGACTGTAGGGTCGCGAGCGCGCCTCCGGCTGCGCGCGCGACCACACGGCAGGCAGTTAAAGGGCCAAGTACAGGTACGTGATTGTGCCTGTACGAGCCATTCTGCCGACGTATATATATGCTGTGAGCGGTCGTTAAGGGGTTAATGTCTGCATTTCTCTTCATCATTCCATTTTTCATTTCATTTCAAGATTATTGGTAGAAATAATTTTGTTGTGTGCAGAAGGTGGTGTTAAAAAAGTATCCCCCCTGGGTGTCAAATACTGTAGATACATTATGTTCTTTTTTTTCCCCCTCATTTAAAAGTTCTTCAATTCACTGAACATGCTAATATTCCATGAGCTATGGGTAAATTATTTGGCTGGGGTTCTTCAAAACCTGAAAATTAGCTAAAGGATTCTCCCCATGACAAAAAAGGCTGAGAACGGTTGGTGTAGGCCAGAGTAGCCCAACCAGTGGCCCGGGGGCCACATGTGGCCCGCGGAGCCCTCTGATGTGGCCCGCGACATCCTGCTATGGGATGGTTTAAAATAGAATACTGTTATTAAAAGGCAGTTTATTACTAAGATCACAGTTTATATATGGGCACATCTGTTCTGCAATGGTTACTGGGCTGCTTTCAAACTGATCTGCAGATGCAGAGCAGTGCACCTGCGGGTTACCCGAACAAAGCCATAGACTTCTGTTATTACCTGCGAGTTTGGTGAGCTTTCTGAAAATGCACCAAACCTGCAGAATATAATAGAAGTCTAAGTGCAGGAAAGCCAAAAGGTACACTGCGTTGGTAAACCGCAGCGCATCAGTGTGAAAGCAGCCTTGGGCCCCTTTCACACGGTCAGTCCGACCAAATTGGACCCTCCATTCACCTCTAATTAGTGGCAGATGTAAACCGACTTGTGCCTACCTCCAATCCGATCCGCTCCTTTATTGTGGCCCGTGACCGGTTACCAAGTCGCTTAAGTTGCCCTCGCGCTTCAAAAGGTTGGGCACCCCTGGTGTAGGCCATCTCAGTCTCCTGGTAGACCAGGAGATCGACACTCACATAATTGACTATCCCTGCAGAAGACTTCAGATGAGGATTTCTCATGATTGTAACAATGAAGGAGAGGTAAGTTTATTCTTTCTTCTTTACAGATAGGCATTTTTAGTGTTGAGAAAGGGTTACTTTAAACTCAAAATTGCCATTAGAAGTAGGAGCAGGGGAAAATTGAGTATAACATACAGAATATTACTTTTTCAATTTTACATTATGGACAGGGATCTCAAAACTGAATGTAAATATGTTTTCGATCTAAGAAAAAAATCCAATTCATTAAGATAATAATGCTACATCCTACATAGTTTCTATACAAGCCATTGTGACCCTTTCATTTCATCCCACAGCAAGCTTTGACTTTCTAAAATTGGATTTTCTGACCCAAGAAGTTTCAACTCCTACACTGTGACTGTCTGACTGCTTTTCTGAAAAAATCCAAGCTCCAGTATTTAAGAATCTTGGTAACACTCTCTTTTTACAGTTTGATTAAAATAACCCTTTATTTTAACCACGCTCCATTAAAAAAATAAAATAAAATAAAAAATGGCACTTCAAAAAACACCCCCGGGTGGCCAATGTGCCCATGAAGGGTTGTGATCTGAGTTGTCATTGTTGGTGGAGGGAAGGAAGGGGTCTGACCACCAATGGTTGTAGGATCGTTTTATAAAAAGTAAAAAAATGTTAAAGAAAGTAAACCCATATTGATGGTCTTTTACTTCTTTATATATATAAAAAAAATAACAAAGTGATTATTAAAGCGGTTGTAAACCGCTGAAGAATAAATAAAATAAAAAAAAAGTAAGACAACGGCATAATGCGGCATTACATATTAGCGCATTATGAAATACTTACCTTAGAACAAAGCCCTTCCTGTAGCGCCCGTTCACCACTGAGGCAGCTGACATCTTCCACCGGTGTTTCTTCCAGGTTCGCGGGCTCTGGTGCTGTGAGTGCTCTGAAGGTCCGGATTTCATTGGCTGCATGCACTCTGAATATCTGCTATACTGTGCAAGTTTAGGAGATATTCACAGTACCTACAGGTAAGCCTTATTATAGGCTTACCTGTAGGTACAAGTGGTGTAACAGAGTTCACAACCACTCTAAATACCACTAAAAGAGAGCCATGTCTGTCTCAAAAAACAATATAAAATTATTTTCATTGCAGTGTTGCCTGACCAAATAATTGTCTGTCAAACTCTCATAGTACTGACAATATAAATTGGCCTAGTAATGAATGGTAATACTGGCTAGCACTCACATGTTTAAACCAGATATTGCAATACCTGCCTCTAATGGAGTTTACAGTATATTATCCTTAGTAATATAAACAAGACAGATTTTAATCTGACTGGTAGGTACGCTGTAGTAATGACAGTTTTTAGAAATGATACCGGCCTGCAGCTTAAAGGTTTATAGTAAATAGATGGACTCATATGGTAATCATATCAGTCTATCATTCTATCAATATCTTCTCTAGTGTTTTAATGACAGGCATGCAAGTAACAAAATGACCACTTAAATTGAATTATATTTTATTTGACTTCTAACAGTAGTACTATGTGTTATTGGTTGCCTTGCCTGCAAGTTATTTCACAGAAATGGATGTTGCAATAGGCTTATATGCAGTTTGTTACTGTCTGTGTCTTCAGCATTACAGTGTTTTGGTCATTCTGTATTGGTGCCATTTGGGGGAATACATAGTCCAATTAAAGTAGGCCAAGCAACATATCTGACCATGGCATTAAAAGACAGAGTCGAGTGCTGGAAAATTTCTCCACAAATGAATGCCTAAAAATTCCCATTAGAAATGGGAATAGGCCTTTCACCGCACAAGAAACTGTCCCCTACCCAGATTGACTATAAGCCCGGGTTTACACTGCCCGTGACTTCAAAGTCGCACGACTTTGAAGTTGGAACCCAGCGCGACTTGGGCAGTACATGCATGTGTAGCGGCCTCACCCCTCTCACCCCTTCTTCTTCTCGGCTTGTTTGTCTGGTCTAGGGGGATCAGGGAGGAGGGGTGTGGTACACTACGGCCTATGTCCTCTAATGTGTAGAGGTAAGAGCCAACTTTGTTTACCTTCGGGTCGTGTGTACAACCCGGAGCCAAGTCCCTTTGCTCCCAGTAACTGAAGTTCCACACCACTGAAAAGGTCCAACTCTTATTTATTCTCTGACAGCAATAAATCGTCCTTTAACAGCAGACAGGTTGTGACCCAAAGAACAGTTCAGTATAGGTGGGGAGTAGGTCAAGGCACAATCCTCAAATAGAACTAACCATTGTAGTGTCACCAACGGTTATGGCGCACAGCCGCTGCCACCGACCGTGTAGAACAGGAACAGAATTACCTTCGCTAAGTGCAGCCCCTGTCAGAGGGAAGACATCCTTCCAAGAGAGTTACCAGAGGCCCTGCCATCACCGGCAAATGCTGCACCGGACTGTTTGGAGAGGTTACGCTCCCTGGCCTCCTCGACTCAGATTCGGGTACCCAACACCTTAGGGCCCCTCGGACTCCTCCACCCCTGCGGAACCCAGTCGAAGGTATTGGGCCCCGGGCCTCCTCCATAGTACCTCACCCCAGGCTGAAGGTGCCTGAGATGGACTCCATCTCCCGCTCCGGCCAGGTCAAGGGCACCTGGGCCCGGAACTCCGGAACACCAGCACCCAGGCTGAAGGTGCCTGTGCGTGGCTGTGACCTCCGACTCTGAACCTCGTGTTGAGGGCGTCTCTCCCCTTTATCTCCTTCCCCGACAGGCACAGCAGCATCCCCGCCCCGCTGCACGGCCGCCGAAACAGGACAAAAAGGGCACAGCACTGCAGTGATGGTTCAACCCCGGCCAGGGCGACAGTGCCACCCACAGGCCGCAGGGAACTGCACACCACTGGAGTCCTCCACAAACAGAAAATGGTCCCAAATTCCCTAAAAATCGGTGCATCTGGGTCATACTACCACCCAGATGCTCCCCCTAAATTTAAATACCCGCTACACTCTCCCCCTGGTGATTTGACACTGGTCCCCAGTGTCTGGTGCAAACCCATGTCTCCCAAAGAATGGTAACATAAGTTCAACCCAGAGACCAAACTACACATAGAACCAAACCTTACAAACTTACCATGAATTGTGCCAGGACCTAAAATGGGAAAGGGAAAACAAGAATATAAAACAATGAACTCTCATCAAATATACTTTAGGTATTTCACACATTTACATCCCCCCCCCCTCACTGCTATCTAAGGACCACCCCATTCTCAGCAGCATTGATAGATGAATCTCCTGCAGAGGGGAAAGAAAACATACATCCTATCACAATGTGTGTTTCTTGGAATGAATGGGTCTATCCGAAAAGAAACCCATTCGCTCCAATAAGTATGGTGCAAGTGTAAAAAAAAAAAAACTGTTGTTGCGCAGCACCACCACCTGGTGGTAGTGCCACGGTAAAGACACTTAGTCAAATCCAGATGAAACTTTGCTTCTCTGTGCTGTGGCATTATGCTGGCTACACCCCAAAGTCTCTGTGTTCCTTGTGGTGAGAGGAGGGAGAACAAACAACGGCAACAGCTCCCACTTTTCCAAAGAGCAAATCAGCCATATGACTAGGGCACAGTCCCTGAGTTCCGGCAAAGGCACTCTGGAAAGTCCAGCACTGAAAAAAAACACAGAGGAGTCTCTTCCTCCTGGAGGTAAAACTTTGGGTGTGGCAGGAACAGGGGCTTTAAGTGCTTATCAACGGACTCCACATTATACTCAATGGCCTCTCCATCCTTCCGACAGATAAGCACCCTGTCCGCATGGATGTGCTGACCCAGCATCCACTCCGCCTTACAGTCTCTGAACTTCCTAGAAGCTGTAGGTGAGCACGAGAGGTATCTGCGAGCGTGGGGCACCTTAAGTTGTGTCCAGATAAATTCATCGTACCACCGCTGCCGCAAGACCTCCAACTCATAGAGCAAGTCTCGGGGTAAATACGGGTATTCCCACCCATATTCACGGGCAACCTTCTGGCAAAAGAGTCACTGCAGCCTAGCCAAAGGTGGCATTGTGGCACGATCTCCTTCTCCAGGCAGAACGATGGATTCAGGGTGACAAAGTACTTTAGCTACCTCTGTAGATTTTGGCTTAGGAGCCCGCAGTGATGCGCGTTGCACTCCCGCAACAGGAGCGTATGAAACAGCAGGTGATTCAGGGGGTGGAAAGGCAGGCAGGGGACCAGATTCCTCCTCAGGCTCCGGGGCCTCCACCTGGGGTGTACTATCCCCAGTGGACATGGGTGGGTCCCTTATTGCACGGGACGAGGGTAGCGGCATCTTGTCCCAACCTTTCCGGTGGCAGATCTCGTAAATTTCCCCGTCATCACCGGCATCAGATAATGATTCTAGGTCGAAGGTGTCATAGAACTCCGCGGGCAGGTAATTCCCAGTGGACACGGAATCACCCCATACTACCACCCAGATGTTCCCCCTAAATTTAAATACCTGCTACACATGCGATTGCACAGAATGGGGTCTGACTTCTAATGCGACAAGTGCTCCAAAGTCGGAGCGATTGTTGCACCTGTGTGAACCGGGCCTAACTGGCAGATTTGGACACATTTATTGAAGGCCAGGTTTGCTGCAAATTAGACCATCCGCAGCTGAAGATAAAGCCCCGTACACACGGTCGGACTTTTGGCCAACAAACTTCATTTTGAGCAAGTTGGACCAACAATCCGACCGTGTGTACGCTCCATCGGACAAACTTTTTTTGCTTTTTTCTTGTTTTCATCAGACAAAAGTTGGGTCTGCAAACGGACAAACTTTTGCCCAACAAAAGTCCGATGGAGCAAAGTCCGACCGTGTGTACAGAAAACCATCGGACTTTTGTCCGATGGACAAAACAACTAATGTTAAAATCAACCAACAATAGCAGAAGTTGACCAAAGGGTGGCGGTAAAGAGCAGAAAAGAGCAGAAAAACCACTTGATGTTGCAAAAAGTTTTGGGAAAGTTTGCAGAAAAGTCAGAGCGTGTGTATGCTATGGGTGTTCCCGACCAACTCCGTTCGGACATAAAAACACGGAAAAGTTCGATGGAAGTCCGACCGTGTGTATGGGGCTTTAGTCTCACACAATCAGCAGGTAGATGGGCAGTCAAAGTTGCTGTTAAAGTGTTTTAATGCCTGGTAATCTTCTATCTATCTATCTATTGATCTATCTATTTATCCATCTATTTCTGTTTGTCTGTGTTTTTTTCATTCTGTGGATTTCCCAATAGCACACCTGTCAGTGTGTATCATAACTTGCTGTGTTTTGGTATTGTGGACACCAATAGTAGAAGTGAGCTCAGCTTAGTCTAGGAGTTTTCATTCATCCAGGTGAAACCAATTTGGCAAATGTTGCTCCAGTGCGCTGACAGAAATGTATATTTGGCAATTGTAAAGTATTAAAAACGATTTTCTTATTTTTTGGGGGGAAATTTCTATTTTATTAAAGGTTTAAAGTATATACTGTAGGTACAAAAAAAAGCCTTTGTGCATTCCCCGGCTTGCAAACGCAGAAAACATAACAGTACTAACTATCATCTTATCTAGTAACAAAACCACAACATTCCATACAGTTAGCCTTGTATAAATATAATACCAGGATTAATGGAATACAAGGAGATTCCTGTTCCCTCTAAACCATCAGGATGATATGGCAGGACAACAGGAACTCATAGTTGGATTCATAACTAAACAATTGTAGCACAAGTTACTGCAGAGGAGTAAATCCACATATACCATAGGCTAAGCCATATAAAGAGCAAGTGGATTCAGACTACAACTCTTGATCATCAGCTGTTTATTCTGATTCCGTCCAGAGGTATCAGACCTTCTCAATTTTTTTAGGGCAATAATTTTTTTTAATACACATAAAATCACCCTCTATAACAAGTACCCTTTCCTTTGTACCTACCACTTAAAGCAGAGTTCCACCCAAAAGTGGAACTTCTGATTTAAGTACTCCTTGCTCCCTTACATGCCACATTCGCCATGTCATATTTTTTGGGGGGGGAGTGGGTACTTACCTTGGAGAGGGACTTCCTGTCCCACTTCCTCGTTCCATCTTCAGGCCGCCTAGGAGACTCCTCCTCTCCCCCTAGGCGGCCCCTCCCTCTAGGCAATCTTTTGGGACACGTCAAAGGTCCCAGAAGATTACCTGTGCACTCGGAGAGTGCAGAGCGACTCGCGCATTTGCAGCGCAAGCCTGGCCATGAAGCCACAAGCTGTCACGACCGGGTGCCCACAGTTCCAATGACGGCGCCACGGAGAGGAGGGGGAAAGGAGCGAGGCTTTGGGCGCCTGCATCGCTGGACCGTGGGACAGGTAAGTGCCTGTTTATTAAAAGTCAGCTGCTATACTTTTTGTAACTGCTTACTTTTAATAAACTGAAAAAAGCCTGGAACTCCACATTAACTGTGATTTATTTTATTGCTGGGTTTTAGCTATCTATCAGAAGGGCCAGTCCATTTAGTCCGCCCCCCTAGTTTGCATGCGGGGAAGCCACATGATTAGAGCCTGAGGCTCTAATTGGCCTGAAAAAGGTTGGGTACGGGGCGCAGATAACTGTGCCCCAACCCCACCCACTTGTGACACGAGTGAATCAATATTTGCTATTGTCTTCTGGCTTCTCCTCCTGGCCAATCAGGACAGGAGGCAGATCGGGTTGGCCGGGAGGAGAAGTGAGGAAGCCGTGGAGGGACTGAGTAAGGGCGACCGTGGAGAGGTAAGTGTGGGGGGACCGTTGAGGGGCTGAGTGTGGAGGGACCGTGGTGGGGCTGAGTGCGGGGGCCATGGAGGGGTGAGTGCGGACCTGGGAGGGTTTGTTTTCTGCCACCCCCCCCCAAAAAAAAGTTTAAAAGCACCATCTGCCACTGCTACCTATACACACCAGATAGAGGTGTGAAGAGGCAGGGGATGAACCTTTAATCACCTAAGAAAGATTGTTTGTGCAAAAGATCTTTTAGAAGTTTTTTTAATGCCTTTGTTTTTTATATTGTTTTAGAGGGTTAGGGACTTTAGGTTTGGCATTTCCTCCTCCTCCCTCCCCTGAAGGACCCCCAAGCTATATGTTTTATGCTATTTTTTTTTATATTTACTTTTACTGAAGGACCTTCTTTATCTTTGCTTCTTCTCCAGGATGGACAGTGCTCATTGATACAGAGATGACCTAATGATGCCAGTGCCGCCTTCTGAACCATTACACAATGAATGCAGGATGCAGTAGTGACTCCACAGTATGTCCTTAGATCTCTGGTTTAGTGATTTAGCTTTTAAACCCTCTAAGCAGAACTAAAGGCAATTTTTTTTTTCATTTTGGATAGAGTTAGGGAGGGTTAAAACACCTGTGAGTTTTTTTTCCTGTAGCCATAACAGGAATTCATTACTAATTTTTTTGGTATGCACTTAAAGGCTTCTCAAAATACAGAATGCAGGATACAAGTCACTACAGAAAAACTACTGTCTGTTAACCAAATGCCCTTTATCAATTCTGGGTTTTACCTGATGTATCAGCAATACATAATACATATTTTGGGTCATGTTGCACAAGGCAGCACTTTCTAATAATGCTCTAGGTGGAATTTGCAGAATTAAACAACTAAACTAAACTCCAAACAAACTAAATAAATTGTTCAAAAACAAAAACTTATTGAAACAAATGCATTATTATACACAAAAAAAAAAGTATACATGACTGTCTTTGGGTGTCTATTACTGTAAATAGAACACATTTAAAAGAACGTAGGGTGTTTTGCAGTATTTTTGTAGTTTTTTCTGTGTATTGTAAAGGCCTGAAAATATAAATACACAAAGTGAAGTCAAATGCACACAAATAAACACAAAATGTGAATAACACATGCATGTTTGGCTTTGCTGTAATTAGGTCAATCAGAAGAATGTGTCTGGTGATATAAATGGGCAGAAGCAGTTGTTAATTTTGCATTGAATATTTTTATACTATTTACAGAATTCTTCTATTTGCATAAATTTAAGAAAACATTTCTTTCAAATATTTCCTCAGTATTTTCCTGAATAATAAACAAAATTTTAAAATAACATTTTAAAGCAAGCTGATAAAAGAAAGACAAATACATTCTTAGAAAAACTTTGAAACGTTTGTGTTAATATTCAAAGATTTTCAAAGATTTGCTGTGATCATAAAGATGTAATATAACTCTGGTTGTTAAGGGGTTTAAATGCCACATGTATTATGCTCTTGTGAATTCACCCAATGAGAAACCAACAAGTACTTTATATTTTTTTAGTGGACTGACCCTTTGAAATCTGGGATACACAATCATGCCACATTTATAGTCAATTAACTACAGTATATCTCTTATTGCTTAGAGGCGGATTTACCATTAGACACAGTAGGTATGTGCCTATAGGTACACAGAAAAAAATGAAAATACTGGCACAAAATACAGTGTAATCATGAACACTAGGAGCCCTCTGAGTGGAAAAGTGAACACATGGTCATCATAGGATATGAAACAGTCCTTTAGTAAAAAAGTCCATAGTCCAGTATAAAAATAATGATGGCAGCTGTCCTCAGAGATAAGCCAACTCTGTGGGACACAAACAAGACAGACAAACAGGAAGCACCACCTGAGTGTAGTATTAAAACAAGCGATTTAATCGTAGGAATAAAAATACTCACAAGAGAGAAGTGTAAAATAAGCTCATCTGGTGCGGGCGCTCTGATCCATCCCACGGAAATCGCGCTGTGCATGGAAGGTACTGGTGCTGTGGAGAGGCTGAAAAGTGTCCTGTACACACAGGGAATCACAATTATAGATCTCCTGGATGGTATAGGTCCTACTGTTCACTGAGAATGTCTTTTGGCCATGTTGTACAAATGGGCAGGTAAGGCAGAGAGCCTTTTTACACCCTACTAGCGGGATGAGGGTCAAGGAATGGATGGTGGGAGTGGGCTATTTTACTCTTAATGTTCCTCGCTTTCCCATAGGATACTTTAGTCGTCAGCGAGGCATTTCGATGGGGATCCTCAAGTAATATGGACCAGTGGTTGGACAAGATGGTTTCCATTTGTTTGTATTTTGGGTGGAACTGGGTAGTGAACCAGATAGGTTGTACTGTATTGGATGAGGAATGGTCCTTTGAGTGGCCAGGAATAGGGATGAGCCGAACACCCCCGGGTTCGGTTCGCACCAGAACCTGCGAACGGACCGAAAGTTCGCACGAACGTTAGAACCCTATTAAATACAATGGATGCAAATGTTCGAAATCTAAAGTGCTAATTATAACGACTAATATGCATGTTATTGTCCTAAAAAGGGTTTGGGAACCTGGGTTCTGCCCCAGGGGACATGTATCAATGCAAAACGAAGTTTTAAAAACTGCCGTTTTTCGGCAGCAGTCATTTTAATGATGCATAAAGTGAAAAAAAAAGTGAAATATTCCTTTAAATATCGTACCTGGGGGGTGTCTAATGTATGCCTGTGAAGTGCCACGTGTTTCCCGTGTTTAGAACTGTCCCTGCATAAAATTACATTTCTAAAGGAAAAAAAGCCATTTAAAACTGCTTGCGGCTTTAATGTCATGTCTGGTCCCGGTAATATGGATGAGAAATCTTTGAGAAAAATGTCATGGGTACCCCCCACCCCACTACCAGCCCCTTTGGGTCTTGTATGGATATTAAGGGGAACCCCGCACCCAAAATTAAAAAAAGGCCCTATATACTCTGAACAGCAGTATACAGGCGGTGCAAACAAGACAGGGACTGTAGGTTTGTTCTTAAGTAGAATCTGTTTTAATTTTGAACACGTACATTGTTTAAGTGTAGCTCCAGACAAAAAATCTATTTTTAAGCTTTTTGGAAAACATAGGGAAGGGTTATCACCCCTGTAACATTTGTTTTGCTGTCTGTGCCCCTGTTCAGAACATTTCACCTCACTTTCCGTCCCAATGACAACTGTTTTTGAAAAGTGGGGTTTTTATTGAAACAAGGATTGGTGATAAAGCATCAGTAGAGAGGAGACACCTTTTTCCCATATTAACCCTTAAAGGAGAGAATTTCCCTTCCTAGGGGTAGATTTCCTCTCACTTCCTGTTGTCTCCTTCCGTTTGCAAGTAGGAGTCGTTTGTAAGTTGGATGTTTGAAAGTAGGGGCCTGCCGTATATACGCTGCAGAAATTGGCCCCTTAGGTGTTGGTGTTGGCACAACACTGTAAGCACTCACAGTTACTCTTGGTGGGCGCTGGAATGCCCTGCTGTCAACTATTATATCAAGAATTGTAATTACATGCCCCTGTAGGACAGGGGCTGAAAAATTGGGCCTTAGCCACTAGTGCCACAACACTGCAACCCCTCACAGATACTGTACTTGGAGCACAGCAATGAGCCCTGTTGCAAAGTATTGCATCAAAAATTGTAATTACACGCCCCTGTTAAACAGGGGCTGAAAAATTGGGCCTTAGGCACTGGTGCTGGTGCCACGACACTGCAACCTCTCACAGATACTCTAGTTGGAGTGCAGGAATGAGCCCTGCTGCAAAGCATTGCATCAAAAATTGTAATTACATGCCCCTGTTAAACAGGGGCTGAAAAATTGGGCCTTAGCCACTGGTGGCGGCACCCAGAAACAAAAATGTTTTTCCAAGATATCATCATGAATCGGATCATTGAGGAGGAGGAGGAGGATAGTCAGTCAACATAACAGGACAGTCACTCAGCATCAGCATCAGTCTTGAAGGGATGTGACATTTGAAAATAAATTATTCTGTTATATCAGCTTCAGGTGCTTGGTAGCTGGTGATGATCCAAGACTGGTTCATCTTTATGAAGGTCAGTCGATTAACCGAGTCGGTGGACAGGCGCACCCTGTGATCCGTGACAAATCCTCCAGCAGCACTGAATGTGCGTTCCGAAAGAACGCTGGATGCAGAACAGGCCAGTAGCTCAATTGCATGCTGTGCAAGCTCTGGCCAGTGATCCATCCTCAAGACCCAGTAAGCCAGAGGATTTTCGATGGGAAAGGTGTCCAAATCTGACCTTGCCCCTAGGTATTCCTGCACCATGTATATCAGACGCTGGCGATAGTTGCTGGAACCGATCATACCTTGGGGCTGCGGACTAAAGAATTGTCTGAACGCATCAGTCAGACGGCCACCTTCCCCACCGCTCCTTCTTTGACTGACCGAAGCCTCAGCAACTCGTTTTCCCCGGACCAGGAGTTTGTAACCTCCCAGTCTCTGGGAACGCGTTGCACAGACCTTTCTGCAAGGCCTCCCGGAGTTGTCTCATCCTCTGCTCCCTCTGCGATGGTAAGATAAAGTCTGCAACCTTAGCCTTGTACCGTGGATCAAGGAGAGTGGCCAGCCAGTAATGGTCCCTCTCCTTGATCCGAAGAATACGACGATCCTTCCGCAGACTTTGCAGGATCAGGGAGGCCATGCAGCGTAGGTTAGCTGAGGCATTCGGTCCAGAGTCCTCTGGGTTACTAAGGACGACATGATCCGCAGCCACCTCCTCCCAGCCACGTACAAGTCCACGTGTTTCTTGGGACTGTAAATCATCCCTAAAAGACTGCTGCTGTTGATGCTGAGTGCCAGGCTCCACCTCCATGCTGACACAATCCTCCTCCTCCTCCTCCTCGTCCTCTTCCTGTGGGATGGGTGGGACAGAAGGAACACTGTCTGGGTAAAGGGGGCCTTGAGAGGCAAGGAAGTCCTCCACTTCCTGCCTCTGTTCTGCCTCAAGTGCCCTGTCCATTATTCCATGCAGCGTATGCTCCAACAGGTGGACAAGAGGTACAGTGTCACTGATGCATGCACTGTCACTGCTCACCATCCTCGTGGCCTCCTCAAATGGTGCCAGGACAGTGCATGCATCCCTGATCATGCCCCACTGGTGTGGTGAAAAAAACCCGAGCTCCCCTGACCCTGTCCTGGTGCCGTAGTCACACAGGTACTCATTGATGGCCCTCTGCTGCGTGTGCAGCCGCTGCAGCATGGCCAACGTTGAGTTCCACCTGGTGGGCATGTCACATATAAGGCGGTTCTTGGGCAGGTTCAACTCCTTTTGCAGCTCAGCCAGCCGAGCACTGGCATTATATGATCTGTGGAAATGCACACAGACTTTCCTGGCCTGCCTCAGGACATCCTGTAAGCCCGGGTACTTGCCCAAGAACCGCTGCACCACCAGGTTAAGGACATGAGCCACACAGGGCACATGGGTCAGTTGTCCCTGTCGGAGGGCGGAGAGGAGGTTGGTGCCATTGTCGCAAACCACCATTCCTGCCTTAAGCTGGCGTGGCATAAACCACCTTTCGGCCTGCCCCTGCAGAGCTGACAGAACCTCTGCCCCAGTGTGGCTCCTGTCCCCCAAACACACCAGCGCAAGCATGGCCTGGCATCTTTTTGCCTGCGTACTTGCGTAGCCCCTTGAACGCCTACGGAGCACCGCTGGTTCCGAGGACAAAGCACAGGAAGAGGCCATGGAGGAAGAAGAAGAGAAGGGGGTGGAGGAGAGAGGTGTGTCACAACCAGTAGTAGCATTTTGGAGGCGTGGCGGCGGAACAACCTCTAACACTACTGCACCTTGTCCTGCATCCTTCCCAGCTGCCAAAAGAGTGACCCAATGGGCCGTGAAAGAAAGGTAACGTCCCTGTCCATGCCTGCTGGACCATGAGTCAGCGGTAATATGCACCTTACCGCTGCCGCCCTGTCCAGCGAGGCATGGACATTGCCTTCCACATGCCGGTAGAGAGCCGGAATCGTGAGAAAAAGTGGCGTTTGGGAACCTGCCACTGAGGAACCACACATTGCACAAACTCACGGAAGGGGGCCGAGTCAACCAACTGAAAAGGCAGCATTCAACCGCTGGGCATGTGGATGGCTGGGAGTGAACTTCTTTCGACGGTCCAGCAGCTGGGGCAGGGAAATTTGCCTGCTAGAATCGGACGTCGGTGTACTGCAAGCAGAGTGCCCGCAAGTACTTGGCTGTGACACACCTAATTCTACACCTTCATTCCTCTCAATGCAGGTTTCAGAGAGGACTGAAGGTATAGTGGGGTTGGAGATCCCAGCTGATGCGGAGCAAGGAGAGGTCCGCTTTGTTTTTGGTGTGGGTCTTTAAGGTAGGCTTGCCAACGAGCTGCATGGCAGGTCAACATATGTCTGGTCAAGCATGTGGTGCCCAAGCGGCTGATGTTTTGGCCACGCGAGATACGCTTGAGACATATGTTGCAAACAGCAGCGGTGCGATCTGATGCACTCGACTCAAAAAAGGCCCACACCAAAGAACTTTTGGAATAACAGGCAGAGGCAGCGCCCTGCACAGGCGGAGCTCTGCGGTGTGATTCAGTCATTGTGCTGCCCTTACGCTGGCCCCACAATGGCATCCTGCCTCATTGGAGAGGTGCCTCCTCCTCCTCCTCCTCTCTCCTATCAGGCACCCACGTGGAGTAAGTGACCTCATCATCCCCTCCCTCCTCATCACTGGAACCAATCTGGCAGTATGCTGCAGCTGCTGGAAAAAGACTGCCAGATTGGTGTCCTTCTTGAGCATCCCCTCTCTCTGCTCTCACGCTACTGCCTTCCTCTAGCTGGGTATCATCTTCAGACCCTTCAAAACGCTGGGCATCCTCCTGGAGCATGTACCCAACACTGTGCTCAAACAGTTCGGGGGACTCCTCAGGAGGACACAGTGGGTCTAGGGAAGGAGTGACTGATGATGACATTGAGGACGCTTTGGCAGCTGCTTTGCCAGTACCCTGAGCCTGGGTGAGAGAGGATAAGGAGGATGAGGAGGGCTTGGTCATCCACTCTACCAAGTCTTCGTCATGATGCGGCTCAACACGTCCAGCTGCCGAAAATAAGGACAAGCGTGTCCCATGACCACGTGCTGATGACGATGCACCGCGTCCACGACCAGCACTGTTGTCTCTAGACACAGAGCCTGCTTGCCCTCTTTTATTGGCTCCTGACTGTCTGCCTCTCCTTGTTTGCCTTCCAGACATTTTAAAGGCCTGCAGGGAGATGGGAAAACCAGCAATAAGGGGTAGCTTCAGGTGTATATTTTGCAAGAAGCACACTACGCCCGCTGTAAGTGCTGCAGATGCCTGCCTGTGTTACACAACATGAAAACACAGCAATAAGGCCTAGCTTCTGGTGTATATTTTGCAATAAGCACACTACGCCCGCTGTAAGTGCTGCAGATGCCTGTTAGTGTAACACAAAAGAAAAAAAAAACTACGAGCAATAAGGGGTAGCTTCAGGTGTATAATGTGCAGGAGGTACACTACGCCCGCTGTAAGTGCTGCAGATGCCTGCCTGTGTTACACAACAGGAAAACACAGCAATAAGGGCTAGCTTCAGGTGTATATTTTTCAGGAATCACACTACGCCTGCTTTAAGTGCTGCAGATGCCTGCCTGTGTTACACAACAGGAAAACACAGCATTAAGGCCTAGCTTCAGGTGTATATTTTTCAGGAATCACACTACGCCTGCTTTAAGTGCTGCAGATGCCTCCCTGTGTTACACAACAGGAAAACACAGTAATAAGGCCTAGCTTCAGGTGTATATTTTTTCAGGAATCACACTACGTCCGCTTTAAGTGCTGCAGATGCCTGCCTGTGTTACATAACAGGAAAACACAGCAATAGGGGTTAGCTTCAGGTGTATATTTTGCAGGAATCATACTACGCCTGCTTTAAGTGCTGCAGATGCCTGCCTGTGTTACACAACAGGAAAACAGCAATAAGGGCTAGCTTCAGGTGTATATTTTGCAGGAATCACACTACACCTGCTTTAAGTGCTGCAGATGCCCGCCTGTGTTACACAACAGGAAAACACAGCAATAAGGGCTAGCTTCAGCTGTATATTTTGCAGGAATCACACTACTCCTGCTTTAAGTGCTGCAGATGCCTGTCTGTGTTACACAACAGGAAAACACAGCAATAAGGGCTAGCTTCAGGTGTATACTGTGCAGGAGGTTTAGCAGAAATATCACTGACACTGTCCCTTGCCTATCCTTCTCTCTCCCTGCACACAAGGTTTAGCAGAATATCACTGACACTGTCCCTGCCTATCCTTCTCTCTCCCTACACACAAGGTAAATGAACAAATATCACTAACACTGTCCCTGCCTATCCTTCTCTCTCCCTGAACCAGAACACACTACACAAGGCTGCCGCGCTGGCGGCCTTTTATAGTGTGGGGTGTGTACTAAACCCCCCTGAGCTATAATTGGCCACAGGTATCCTGCCTGTGGCCAATTATGGCTCTCCTCGCTGCCGGCGCTGTGATTGGCCAAGCATGCGGGGTCACAGTGCATGCTTGGCCAATCACAGCGCCGGGATTGCACTGCGATGGCGCAGTGTATTGTGGGCCGTTCGCGTCACTCGAATTTGGCGCAAACGGCCCAAAACTTTCGATCTTCGTCGAACGATTGAACAGCCGATGTTCGAGTCGAACACCGAGCTCATCCCTAGCCAGGAACTGGGTTCAAGTAATGTTGGAAGGCCTCATCAACCAATGAGGAGGTGTATCCCTTATCCAAGAATGAGGCAATTTAAGAGTTTTATATATACATGACCTGTATACATGTGTATACAGTCATGTTCAAAAGTATTTGGGCAGATTAGTACATAATCTTCCAGTTTGTCGTTCATGGGAATATTGAATATTTCATATAAATAGTTATACATTACCGTCTTACCCTAGATATGTTTGGTATACCTGGTCTATTTCCCAAAGACTTGTTCTATATATGTTTTATTAAATATTTTTTAGGGGGTGCAAGTCATCTGGCTTACTATGGAGGTGCTCACATAGATGATCCATGTCTCAACATACATACACAAACATGCATGAATGTTTTTTGTATAATATTGTTATTGATTTGTTTTGTGTAAATATGGTTGTTATCACATGACCCAATACGTAATCCAACCCACATGGGAGGTGGGTGGGGCAGAAGGTTCTTGTCTAGCAATTTGAGAAGTATATAAGTCATGTCACATGTAGTAACTCTTTGGGCTCTGACGAAGAGGGGACTCCTCTTGAAAAGCGTCAGTCATGTTATCTATCAAAAAGTGTGTTAGAGTGCTTGACCTTTTATCCAATTTCTAAATTGTCGCATTTGTAAATTCCAAAAGCCAATATAAAAGAATAGTAGTGGTTAAAAAAAGCCCCAATAATTTTCTTGTAAAAATCCCCTTTAAGGGTGTATGGCAGGGGGGAGGGATAGGGTGAAAGGGGTGTCCTGTGCCTACATACCTTTGATAATAGGTGCCCCTCGTTCCCATCTCAGAAAGTTGGGAGGTATACAAAAAAAATGCATCAGGTATGTTTGAAGAGAGACAGCGCACACAACGGGGAACTCTCAGTTCAATTTGCAAGATCCTCTGTCAGGTGCTCAGGCTCAGTGTGTCCTTACACACCACAAAACAAATAAGTAAAAGGATTGAGCCAGCAACTCTGTAGTCCATGTAGCGATTTTAATGGTTGGTTACATGAAGTAACAAGCTAAACAAGTGACACGTTTCAGCAACAGCCTTAGTTGTAGCTACGACTAAGGCTGTTGCCGAAACGCGTCAGCTGTTTTGCTTGTCACGTCATTTAACCAACCATTAAAATCCTTATATGGACTACAGAGTTGCCGAATCAACCTTGTTTTTTGTCAAAAAAATGACCATTACTGATTTCTAAGATACGGCTCCCGTTGACTTTAATGGTGTTCAAATGGGATCCAAATTTCAGTAATGTTCACCAACCTTTGTCAAAGTCACCCCATGTCCTAACCCTGATAAGCTGGTAGGGTTTTTTATCCTTCTCCTCAAAACATCCTCTACATATAGACTTTAAACGCCAACTCCACAAACAGCTTTTTTTATTCTTAGTATTTCTTTTCATTTTTTTATTTAATCCAGGGCTCCCTAATTTATACTGAGAGCTCCTGATACGTACAGCAGATGGCTGCACTTCCAGCTTCTGAAGTAATAATAAGAAAGTATTAATATGGAAATTAATCCCTTGCCGACCAGCACACGATGATATACGTCGGCACAAGGGCACGGCTGGGCAAATGGGCGTACCTGTACGTCCTCTTTAAATCGCGGCATAGTGGGCACGCGCGCTGCTAGCTCCGTGAGTGTGTCTGCGGGTCCTATGTAAACAAGGTATTTCCCTGTTCTGCCTAGCAACATGACAGGGATGTACTGCTCCCCGTCATTGGGAGCAGTGATCTCTGTCATGTTCTAGTGAGACCATCCCCCCTACAGTTAGAATCACTCCCTAGGACACACTTAACCCCTTGATCGCCCCCTAGTGTTTAACCCCTTCCCTACCAGTGTCATATACACAGTAATCAGTGCATTTTTATAGCACTGATTACTGTATAAATGACAATGGTCCCAAAATAGTGTCAAAAGTGTCCGATGTGTCTGCCATAATGTTGCAGTCACGATAAAAATCGCAGATCGCCGCCAGTACTAATAAAAAAATAATAAAAATGCATAAATCTATCCCCTATTTTGTAGACGCTATAACTTTTGTTCAAACCAATCAATATATGCTTATTGCGATTTTTCTTTACCAAAAATCTGTAGAAGAATACATATCGGCCTAAACTGAGAAAGAAATGATTATTTTTTTATATATTTTTTGGGGATATTTATTATAGCAAAAAATATTGCTTTTTTTTTCAAAGTTGTTGCTCTTATTTTGTTTATAGCGCAAAAAATAAAAACCACATAGGTGATCAAATATCACCAAAATAAAGCTCTATTTATGGCAAAAAAAGGACGTAAATTTTGTTTGGGTGCAACGTCGCACGACCGCGCAATTGTCAGGTAAAGCTATACAGTGCCGTATCGCAAAAAGTGCTCTGGTCAGGAAGGGGCTAAATCATGGTTTAAGATAAAAAATAGCTGTGTCTGGAGTTGGGCTTTAACATCTTTTTTGAGCTGTAAAATAGGTATTTCAATCAAATAGAGTTACTGTGTATGAATTATTACTAAACAACTGAGTAATAATTTCTGGTTGCTAATAGACAAATCTTTCCCTAGAAGGAGATAAAGCTGGAATCTATTCTTTTAAGCTCAGTAAACAAATAAAAATCTTAGCTGGATTACAGGAAGGTTGTGTGATCCAGGTACTATGGTAAAGGGCGGCCCTTTGTATATTTTGTTACTAAGCTCGTTTTGGCAGGAACTGGGTGTAAGCTTTTTTTCTTCTTCTTTGCTTTAAACATTTTGATAGGACCTGAAAAGAAACTGAGCAGGTGGAAAAATGATGTCATTCTGAAGGAGAGATCTATTATTATAACGTTTTAGTCAATTGAAAAATGTGTGACAACCACTAATTAATTCTTCTTGAAAATGAAGTTAGCATGATGAACATCCTATTAAAATGAAGGTGTGCTCAAAGTTTTGAAACAATTTGTTGCTCACAACATTACTACAACCAATCCTTACTTAAAATACTTTTAAATCTCTAAATAATGTGAATATTGCTTTTTTTAATTAAATATTACAATTGTAATGTGCTGTTTTAGAAGATTTAGGGGAACTACTGGTATTGAGTTTCTAATAAAAAAAAAAACACATTTTTTCAGAGCTCAATTCACATGGAGGTCTAAACATGTTTGACGTCTAAACATGTTTGAAAACTTAGCAGCAAATTCTCTTAAGTAAATTCTAGTTTCAAGTTTATTAGGCAAGCTATTGTCAAAAAACAAAACAAAAAATAACATGGAGAGATAGGCAATGTCATAAGGAATGTTTTACGAAGCAAAACAAAAAGGTTTAAAATACCATATAGTAGGGAGAGGGCCAACATAAAAGAACAGAATTTCTCTTTAATACATAGGAGATGCCCTTAAACTGTATGTGGGGTTATGGAATGGTGAAATTTTCACTGAAAGCTTCAGAGACATCACATATTTTGGATGTATATTTTATTTCTATCTTTTTCATTAAGCTTGAATCAAATATAGCAGCAGCACCCAAACAGTCCTTTAGAAGGACTACCTTTTTGTGTTTATCAGCAACAACTGTAGTTGTTGTTTAGCTTCTGGGCCCCTTGCAATCTTTTGTTTTGTTTTATTGTTGTTAAAAATGGTTTGGGGTTTAGTGTTTATTTTTGGAAGGGGTATATTTTAATTTACCCTCTTTCTTTTTTTCTGATTGCACATCACTTCACTGCATACTTGTAGTATAATATTGCGCAGGGCGTAGTTAGAGCAACACCTTAAAGAAGTTCTTCAGTCTAACCAAAAAAATAAATAAGAGTCAGCAGCTACAAATACTTTTAAAAAAGGACACTTACCTGTTCAAGGATCCAACGCTGTGCTCACCTGGGCCACTTCTTCGCTGGTCTTAGGATCCCAGCGTCGGCATGTTTACTAAGAGAAGCCAGCTGTCATGCCTTGCCGGTAGAATTTCCATTTTAGGGTGAAGTTCCGCTTTAATTAGTTAAGTTCTCCTCACTTTCAACATCTTCCCCTCCACAAGATTATCCTGCTACATCCACCACAAGATCTGTGGCTTCTAGTGATAGGGAGGGAAATTGCACAAGTGGTATTAGAGGCTGAGGATAAGCAACTTTAGGTGGGGAAGGGAACCATGGAGACACTAAGGAGGGTCAAGTGGAAAAGTAAACTTCTGCAGTATTCTCCTACACCCATCCTGCCATCTCCAGCAGCATCCTTTCCAAGGCATGTCCCGCATTAGTTTACTAATTTACTAACATTATAAAGCTGAAGGTTAATGTCATTGGAGTGTGGCCAACCCCTTTGTTCATTCCATATATAGTGGGGAACAGATGAAAACAGCCCCTTCACCAAGTTCCTGGCTTAGGTGGACTCACAGTAACACATTCTCAGCTGCCAAATGTTTTTGAATATGTATGTTATTTACATATTTACAATGATTTTAATGTTTGTGCTTCCATCTTTATTTTATTTTTTCTCGTAAGACCATCTCTGCCAAGTCAAGCAAACATGGGCAAGCACTAGTGATGAGCCAAACTGCCCTAGGTTTGGTTGGGGAAACTTCAAATAAGTTTGGATGTCGTACTCAAACTGTGTTGAAATCAATGAGAGATGATTCAGGCTAATACCCAAGGAGGGATCAAAAATAGCACGGGAAACATGTACCAATGCAAAAAAAAAGAAAGAAAGTAAATTCCATGAATATGGGAGTAGTGACATTTACAAAGGAAAATTACGGAAAACTACTTTGCCTCATGCCAGCTTCCTTGTTTTTTAAAAAAAAAAACCTGAGGTATGTATTTTGGGGAACATTTGGAGGGGTCTCTCTGTGATTTCATTGACAATATACTGTATGGACATGACAATATACTGTATGATCAATGACAACACTGTAGTGATAGTGCTATTAGACATGACTTTTGGCCTCAGCCAACGGGTAACAAGCAAACAGCCAAAGTTCTATTGAACCTGTGTTCAGACCAAACCTTGAGCTCAGCCGTAACAGGTATGGAAACACAAACTGTGCACCAATATTGGCAGCTGGAAAGGATACTGCAAGCGGGATGCTGCAAAAGGGGCCCAATTTTGTGGGAGACTCATTTCAATCCCACTTCAGTCCACATTAGCAATTTTTCTCTGAATCTTTCTCCAGGAACAAGAGGGGAAGGGTAGCAGCAGCAAAAATGAAGCATACAATTTAATGGCCATAGGTTGGCCTTCCTTTCCCACAGTGGCTGGGGCAGGATGACATAATGTAAACTGAGCTGTACATGCTGTTCTGCTTACTAAATGTGTATGAATGCTGATATCCATTGATTTCTGGTGGCTGGCTATCTGGTTCTATGCACTTTCTGCTATTGCTTTCAGAAAAACTCAATGAATATATGCAGTCCTACTAGAAGTACTCTTAAATGCGTGTTGAACTGCAATAGATAATAAACAACTCAGATTAAAGGTGAATAAAATGGACATTCATTGTACAGTTACAATGTTTCCAGTAGCATTTTAGCAACTTTGTTGACTGGAATTTTTAATTAGTGGGAATAGAAAAATAATTTAAATATGAGCTTTATACCCCAGAAGAATAATAAGCACAGCATTGCATTGTTCATGTTTAACTACACTTCATCTCCCTTTGTGTGTAAAATGAGAAAGATGTTGAAGGCAAACATTTGTAGTTAAGGTCATATAACAGCACAAGGTTAACATTGAAGATAAACCAAAAAATGAACTTTACAAAGACCTCTCTGGTCATCTAATAATCTTATGTTTAATACATTTTGGATGGTGGCCTGCAAACAAGGGCTGAGAAACAAAATTGTTTAGAAAAGTTGTAATAACTAAGAGAAGCAGATACACATAAGACTGTGAATTAGAAGGTTAAAGCCCAGCTAATGTTTGGACTGCTTTGGATCAACAAGAAGATTTTTTTAAATATTCTTAGGCATAAAGATTTGTTTAATAAGATTAACTGGGATGTGTTTGCACTTTGTTGAAATGCAAAGGTAATTTAATACTCATGTGTACAAAATTTACATTGTTTAACTATACTTTTATATGTATAATACTTGATTAGATGGACTTCACATCCATTATTCAAGATTGGGAGACTGGCAAAGTTTCAAATGTACTTATAACCAAACCTTAACAAGTCTAGCTTTATTCAAAGCATCTTAAAAGTGTGAGAGATTTTTGCAAATGTATGTACTCTATATGAGCTGTTGTACTGTCCTAGTATTTCGGTCTTATAGATATCAGGTTGGTTATTAAAAGGGGTTACCCAAAAGATTGTTCAAATATTGGCAGCTCCCTTTGATTTGCTATTGGCATGAATAGCTGTCTAAAGATTCAGAAAATGTAATATGTTGAATGTGTATGTTAGTAAAGTAACAGGCCTGGATAAGAAGAGATAAGCCTTGGACTACAGGGCCACTGACAAGATGTCCAAAATAAATACATATATGTTCTACTTCCAATCACCATGCAATGGTAGCAGTAAGAAAGCTGCCCAATACTAAGCTGGACACCAAAATAATTCATTTGTTATCTATTACTAATAGGAAATCTTGACCCACAGACAAAAGCACACGGAAGCAAACAGTGTTTGGATGTTGTTGGTGGTAGAGGGGATGTAGTCTAACCCAGTGTTTCTCAACTCCAGTCCTCAAGGCGCCCCAACAGGTCATGTTTTCAGGCTCTCCATTGTTTTGCACAGGTTATTTGATCAGTTTAACTGCTTTAGTCATTCCCACAGCTGTTTCATCTGAGGGAAATCCTGAAAACATGACCTGTTGGGGCGCCTTGAGGACTGGAGTTGAGAAGCACTGGTCTAACCTACCTGTCTTCCTTTTTATAATATCTGGAACAGTTTACAGTTGAGAGTGAGTTTTATTAATAAAAATGCAGACAAAATATAATCACGTTTGCTTCTGAAATCACCAATCATCACATAAATTCTGCTCAATACAGTGGGAAAATGCCTAAGCATTTAGGTCCTATAAAAAAAGTGTTATTCTTAATCTGTGATTATGATTGCTGTTCTTTTGTTGATCATCTTGACCTGTTTTCTTTTTCTATGGACTTTCCTAACTATTACCCGTTGACTTTTTTCAATTGTTTCTCAAGACCCTTGAAGTTTTCATTTTTTATGATCCTGTTCCAACTGTGCCAACCATTGCTGGATTCAAGGATTACAACTCTGTTTAAATCTGTACTTAGGTCACTGGCATGTATTATAAACTTTCTTCAGGCTGGGAAAACTAAGTTCTGAGACCTGGGAAAGTGGCAAATGGACTATTCTTTAGAATAAACCCACATTTACTGCTTGTTACAGAGAACCCTCAATCTTTTGCCAGATACTGTATAACAACAGTATGTTAATATAAAGGTGGCCTTATGGAAAACTCTTGTGAAGGTTTAACATTAAGTGTAAGGCTTCAAGGACTTAGTCCACTCACCAACTTGCATATAAGGGTTTTTCTGCCCACTTTTATTTAAAAGAGAGTTCCTTACATCAGGTTTCCTACAAAGGGATTCAGCATCATATAAGATGCAAAGCAAACTTTGGTCCACTCTCCCACAGACCCACAGTCTGGCACTCTTGGCTATTCAGACAACGTGTTCCCTCATTCTGTTTCCAAACAGATTTTCATCACTCTCGGGAAGGCTACCCCCGCTAGCGGCCGAAAAAGGATTAAACCGCCCGCAAAGTGCCGCTGCAGCGGCGCTTTGTCAGCGGTTCGGTGGCGCTGCCCATTGATTTCAATGGGCAGGGGCACTTTAGGAGTGGTGTGTTCACCGCTCCTACAGTGCCTCAAAGATGCGGCTACCAGGAAAAATTTTACCGTCCTGCCAGCGCACTGCTCCAGTGTGAAAGCCCTCGGGCTTTCACACTGGAGTGAAAGGAGCAGCTTTTTCAGGGCGCTTTGCAGGCACTATTTTTAGCTCTATAGCGCCTGCAAAGCGCCTCAGTGTGAAATTAGCCGAAATGGCCTGGTCAGTTTGCCTGTCCTTACGACCAGATAGACCAGAACACAGATTTACAACGTTAATGAGATAGGAGCCCTGTCTGGCTACATTGGTTTCCTTTTACGGGGGTCCATGTGCCCCTGTCTTCACTGAGTCTTACATCTGATCCAACACCCTTTCACTGCTGAACCAGGCATTAACCCCATTGTTCTACTGTGACCGAGCACCAGCCTGTTGCCCTTTATATACTTCACTACATATGCAACTAAACATCAAAAGATTGCAAACTATTTGCTAATTTATTGGTGTAATCATACAAATTATTCTACAGGTAAAAGCAAATTCCTTATATACAGGGTGATTTACGATGCAGCAATTAAGTAGGTGACTCCCGGGTATCATGATTTTTTTTTTATTGTGAACATTCTTTTAGACTGAGCGCATTTTATTTTCTAGAAATTGACTTTAAAATGTAACATAATAATTTACTTTATCTCACATTTATCAAACATTTTTATGATCAGACCAAAAATTTACACAGTCTAAAAAACATGCTCTGTAAAAGTTTGAATATGTTTTGATTTATTGATTTATTTGATATACTGTATTGCTTTTCCTTGCAGCTTCTTTATAAAAAAACTGAGTTTTAAGAGGACCTTATTTTATTCTTTAAGAGAAAACTGCTTTAAAAAGTCACAGAACCCCAGAAAAGGTTATATTCTCATCACCTCAGTTTTTAGGTATTGCTCAACACCTGTAGATTCTCAGGTGGAGACATGTTCTAACCGTGTGTCCTAGTGTTCAGCAACTATTTGAAAGTAGACATGAGCTTGGTCATCCTCCAAACTCATCTCTAGCAAAACTCTGAACTCACACTCTAGTTTTATGAAACTGTGAACTCCTGCATCATGTCCATTCTGCACATAAACAGAGGAGGGCTGTGGAACTGGACTGGCCTAGCTCACAGCTCAATGGAGTAAAAAAAGAGTGCAAGTGATCACCTTAAGCCTCGTACACAGGGTCGGACTTCAAACAAACTTTTCCGTGGATTTTTGTCCGAAGGGAGTTGGCTGGGCACACCCATAGCATACACATGCTCGGACTTTTCTGCAAACTTTCCCAAAACTTTCCCAACATCAAGTGGTTTTTCTGCTCTTTTCTGCTCTTTACCGCCACCCTTTGGTCAACTTCTGCTATTGTTGGTTGATTTTAACATTGGTTCTGGGCATGCGTATTTGTACCTCGGACAAAAGTCCGATGGATTTCTGTACACACGATAGGACTTTGCACCATCTGACTTTTGTTGCCGAAAAGTTTGTCCGTTTGCAGAGCAAACTTTTGTCCGATGAAAACCGAAAAAGTTTGTCCGATGGAGCGTACACACGGTCTGATTTTTTGAAAAACTTGCTCATTTTGAAGTTTGTTGGAAAAAAGTCAGACCGTGTGTACGGGCTGCTACACATTCTGGCTGCTCCAGTTTGTTAAAATTACCCTCTGTATTTCTTGATAAACACACTACATTTATTTACCAGAGGTACATTGCAGATAGAGATAAAGGAACATGTTTTAACCTTCATTTTACTTTAGACTTTGGTGGCTACCAGTGGCTTCTATCATCCTCCAGCTTTGCATATGTTCTGAGCAGTAAAATATAGAGTTCCTCTGAAAGTGCTGCCCCATGTCATTACACATTAACTTATTAGATGTTCCATTAGGAGGGATGTGCTGAGCTTCCACTCATTCCACCAGTCCAGCGTATCTCTGTTTCCTCACTTCCAGTAACAGAATGGGGTCCTGCCAGGCACACAGTGTGGACCTTTTGCATGTTCATATTAACTCCTTCTTCTCCTCCTTGCGGGTTCGGTTCCAGTTGCTGCTGAAACCCAACTGCCAGACAATGATAAAATGAATAATGTGGCGCCTACTCAAAATGTGATGTGATATATCTTCAGATAAACAATGAACAATAAATAATACTGAATGTGCCAATATACACAAATAACATGTTCTGCATATACAGTGCAGTGCAATATCCATTGTGACAAATGCAGCGAATAAATATCATATGCAATAAAGTGAAAAAATTCCAAAGTGACAATGCAGTGAATACATATAATAAACGTGCCTAATCTCAAAGTTCACCTTACATGCATGTCCAGCAGCCCTCTCCAATGGACATGACAGATAGTGCTATCTGACTTCAGGGGACAAGCTTAATATTCTGTATATGACTTATTAATGATATTATATAGCAAGGGAGTAACAATGTAAAATTACTCAGAAACTATTTTCAGGAAATTGTAATAAAAACATTGATATTAGAAGATCCAATCATTGATGTTTCTTAAAACCTGATCATTTCCCTTTAAAGTGGCTGTAAACTCTGATGTTTTTTACCTTCATGCATTCTATGCGTACAGGTAAAAAACCTTCTGTGTGCAGTTCCCCCCTCAGCCCCCCTATTACTTATCGAAGCCCGATCTAGTGATGTGCATGAGAGCAGTGGCTCTCCTGAGTCTCTCTTTCCTCATTGCCTGAGACACGGCAGCCATTGGCTCCCGCTGCTGTCAATCACAGCCAGTTAGGAGGGAGTGTGGCCGAGCCATGCTATGTGTGTCTTATGGACACACATTGGAGGCTCGGGAGTGAGCATGCACAAGTGCCCCCAGAGCAAGCAGCTTTCTCTGAGGGCACTCAATAGGAGTGAGGAGCCAGAAGCGCCTGTGGGGGACCCCAGAATAGGTGGATCAGGGCTGTTCTGTGCAAAATTGTTACACAAAGCAGATAGGTATATCATGTTTGTTATTTAAAAAAAAAAAAGCAGAACCTTTATGTAGTGCCCTGCCCCTATTGGGTAGACGCTAGTGTAAATTTAGTTGTCTGAGTTATAGTTCAGCTCAGAATAATTGTACCAAATTTTGGGTCTCTGTTTCAGTTCAGCTGAGTTGCACATTTTCCACCTTCTTCTAGGTGTCATTGTCACCACAGGTCAAGGTTGAAATTGCAGCTGGCTGGATGTATTGGGTACCTCTTGCCCAGAAGCAGCTCAGTGGGATTGGTCACTCCGCTGTGCATTTTGAGAGAGGGTACTTAAGGGGCAGATGCCATTTTTTGGGGTCTTCCGATCCTGACCTGATGGCCCTCCTGGCCTCAGGGATGTGTTAGCAGTTTTTCTGCCTCGAGGCCTGCATGCCCCCCGAGGCTCCGTTACTGAGAGTGGGCCCAGGAGTTGCTGGGGCCTACTGATCCAGAGATGGTCCTGTGTCGCCTTGCCTGCGGGAAGGGACCGAGCAATTGAGGACTCAATTGAAGGACGCGTCCGGATCAAAAATCTACCTCACAGTGCTGCCGGTCTGGCTGAAAGATTCTGGCACTGTGTGTTGTGTTTCGGAACTGTGTGGTTACACAAGTCTGTGGCAGAGACTTTTTCTTTTGAACAGGCTAGCACCGGCTGCTAGGTCAGTGAGAGAGACCTATCCAGTGGATGCTAGATCCAGTGTGGAAGCTGTTGGTCCTCTGGATTAAGGAAAGTACACGTGATGCGCAAAACGAAGGTATCTGAATCTCCCCTAACCCTCCATCCCTCTGCTTGGAAATTCTTTAATAAAACCCTTGAGAAAAAGAGACTAAATGTTTGGTGCAGACATTTGTGAACAACTCTTTAAGGAAGACCCCTAGGACAGACGTGGTGAACAGTAAGGTAACGGCAGGCCCAAATCTTAAACCAGTGGCCCCTGCGGGGGTATTGCTACATGTAGGGGCTCGAGTCCGGGATTTGTCGTTACCGATCGCAACTTAAGTAAACTGTTCACCGGGGCTTATGCTACAGAGGGTTTTGGACTGTGTCGTTTCTGAAAAAGGGGGTAATTTGCGGATCACTTCTTAGTCGCATGGGCGGAGCCAAGAAACATCGCCATGTCTACATGTCGATGCAATCTGCTATGGGGCCCAGGATGTTTTCTGCGAGCACCGCTGCAGGTGATATGCTGCTGAGAGCTACACTGACGGATACCGGTATTCGTCTGAGACCGCATGGGAGGTTCGTGCTGTACACAATTGGAGATGTGGAAGCCTTGGGTATGCTGTGCAACAGGTGCGAAGGACTGGCTATTCACCCCCGTCCATTTGTTCGATGTATATGGTGCAGGGAGTACCTGTTTGCTGTGGAGAAACCCACCATGCCGCCCCATGCTTACAGAGTGGACTGGGCCATGGGAAATGTAACCGAGAAAGCTGATGTTTTCAATTCTGCGGCTAGACCTGCGCTTGCCACATCTGCTACAACAGTTGTTCCGGAGGGAGATGGCGCTGCCGCTGTTACTGCCATTGAGAAGTCATCAGCAGACTTCGCTGCTGCTGTTACCTCCACTACTGTTACCTCCGCTGCATTTTGTCCCGCTGCACCTGTCCAGAGGAAGGTGGGATACGTAAAAGCCCCCCCCCCCGTGGCCGTGGTCGAGGCTCACCCCAAAGACTACCTGGACCGAATCCAGAGGAAAGTTTGATTCCTGGGAAGTCCACGACAGGAATGGGTGAGAGATCTGGGGAAAATTTACATATGGGAACTGTTCGCAATTACATGCCCGCGGAGGAGTTACGGGACTCTGAACTAAATTCCTTGTCAGACATCTCTGACGATGACTTGTTCGAAACCATGTCTCAAGACATGCTATGGGCCAATGGAGATGATGTTGCCTCAGCCTTCACCTTTTCAGAGTGGGCAGCCATGGACTCAGGGAGGACAACACCCAGTGTGGAACCCCCAGTTGCTACTAGTGAAATCCTGCCCAAAGTTACCAGTTTGTTTGGGACAGGAAAACTGTCTGTAAATGCTACGGTGCAGAAGTCCCCAGCTTCTTGTATACCTCCCGGACTTGGAAGCACCAGATCTTTGCCTAGGTTTGCCCGGTCACAAAGGTTACTCAACAAGCGGGTAGCCACTGAATACGGATTGGAGTTTCCCTACATTCCCAGGGAGATCATGCAAGAGATAGAGGCCAACAGGGAGAAATGGTATGGTGAAGCTGTTTGGGACTATTTGGCCGTGCCTAAACCGTTCCAGAGAACAGGTCATTCTCCTACCATGGATGACCGCTTTAACCGGTGCTTGTTGAACTGGAGTTACGGCAGACACATTCATGCCGACAAAGTGATCATTTGCAGACCTGGAAAGGACAACTATGTGTATTTTATCACCACTTTGGACAAACAGGGGAAACCACTGACTCTCCTGACCCCCGATTTTACTGGGAATCATCTATAGTGACAGTTCTGGTTGTCACTTTGATAAAGAAGAAGATACTTCTTGCTTTTCTATTAAAGGACTGTGGGGCATATAGATAGTTAGTGTCAGGTTACCGGAAACTTTGGGATCAAGATTCCACTACCTGGACCAGTACTTGTGTTAAAGGACTCTGTCATGTTGCTCTTCTGCCACTAGGTGGTGGGAGTTGGTTCACACAACTGGACTTTGTTTCTTTTACACCTAGCTACCCACACACAAGAATAGATATGGGGAAAGCGAGGCTAATTTCTTTGGAACTGAGGCTTTGCTTCCTATTATACAGCGTTTTATATGATTGCCTGTGTCTGTTTTTTTTTTTTTTTTGTCTTTTAGGTACATGAATCTTCTGTCAAAATGCTGGAGAATGGGTGGTTTAGATAGAGAGAGAGAGAGAGAGATTGTACAATACGTTAATGTGACTTTATTGTATGTGCATGTTAATTTTGTATTTCTTTGCTACCTCACCCTTTCCCTTCCCCATCCAAGTTTTTGGGATTCAGGTATCGACTCTCATACTTTGGGTCTCTGTTTCAGTTCAGCTGAGTTGAACATTTTCCACCTTCCTCTAGGTGTCGTTGTCACCACAGGTCAAGGTTTAAATTGCAGCTGGCTGGATGTATTGGGTACCTCTTGCCCAGAAGCAGCTCAGTGGGATTGGTCACCCCGCTGTGCATTCTGGGAGAGGGTACTTAAGGGGCAGACGCCATTTTTCGGGGTCTTCCGATCCTGACCTGACGGCCCTCCTGGCCTCAGGGATGTGTTAGCAGTTTTTCTGCCTCTGGGCCTGCAGACCCCCGAGGCTCCATTACTGAGAGTGGGCCCAGGGGTTGCTGGGGCCTACTGATCCAGAGATGGTCCTGTGTCACCTTGCCTGCCTGAAGGGACCGAGCAATTGATGACTCATTTGGATGACGCGTCCGGATCAAAAATCTACCTCACAGTGCTGCCAGTCTGGCTGAAAGATTCTGGCACTGTGTGTTGTGTTTCGGAACTTTACCAAGTGTGTGGTAACACAAGTCTGTGGCAGAGACTTTTTCTTTTGAACGGGCTCGCACCGGCTGCTAGGTCAGTGAGAGAGACCTATCCGGTGGATGCTAGATCCAGTGTGGAAGCTGTTGGTCCTCTGGATTAAGGAAAGTACCTGTGATCCGCAAAACTAAGGTACCGAATCTCCCCTAACCCTCCATCCCTCTGTTTGGAAATTCTTTAATAAAACCTTTGAGAAAAAGAGACTAAATGTTTGGTGCAGACATTTGTGAACAACTCTTCAAGGAAGACTCCTAGGATGTACGTGGTGAACAGTAAGGTAACGGCAGACCCAAATCTTAAACCAGCGGCCCCTGCGGGGGTATTGCTACATTTAGTATCACTTTAAGGCTTATCTAAACCTCTGAATTTTTTTTTAGATATTGTAGCTTACTGGGTCTTAGATGTGGTGGCTGTATTGTTTGTTTGTTTTTTGCCAGTTTTAACCTGTTGATCCCACCAGTAACACATTTGCTGTTCTAGGGTGACAACGATTACTCCCCATACTGTATCTGTTGAGTGTTGTCAACCCAGGACAAGACTGCAGCAGTTTGCTTTGAGAGCTACATGGATAGCTCCTACAGAAGATCTCAAAGGACTTTGCTGTGTGCAGGCACATCAATTCTATGTTTCTTTCAGTACACATGCCATAAAGCAGGAGGCTCATTTTCCAGGAAAAAAAATACTTTAAGAGATGCATATGAATAACTATGCAAGTGTGTAGGGAATACAGAACATCTCCACATCATAGTGAAAGTGTTCTATATTCCACAGAAAGAGCTTGGAAATCTAACTGATGAGAATACAGCATAGGTAGAATGTACAGAAATTTAGGAGCTCATATGTTTTTTGGCAGGTTTTTGCACTTATCAAACAGATATAACTAAATTCTTCCAACTGTACATCCAACAGACCAAAAGGGAGCAAATACGAGACATTCAGTGTTGGTGTTTACATAAAACTTTATTGCATTTGTAAGTGAGGCATGAGATGTTAAAATATCAATGGGCTGAGGTTCCTAAAGTTCAAAAATAGATGTTAGTAGATTATAAATCTTCCTTGAAACACACATCTTTTCCATTGACCCTGACGTATGTTTATTATTTTGTTGGATGGGTCTTAGGAAAAGATAATATTTTGTCAGTAGTACCTCTTTGAAAGAGTAGAGTTTGAAAGACTGCTCATGTTGGGTGAGGACAGTCGGTGGAGCATGAAATAAATGGTGAAGGGTTAAGATCAGAACCAAGCTGTCACCTTTCCTCTCCCTCATCTCCTTGCATACATTCCATGGACCAAGGCGTATCTCGGCATGTCAGCCCTGGCCTTGCACTTAACATATAGAAAAACAACATTTGCTGATCCTCTGTGACAGAACAGACCATTATGTTGTGACAGAGCATCAAGATGAACTTGCTGTAAGCATTAGCCACAATATGACTTTTCCATAAGTAGGCTTCTGGGCTTAGCCCTGACTCAAGTTCATCATTTACATCTAATCCGTTAAATGTTTCTACAAGATACCTGTTGTGAAAGTAAGTGGGGTGTGCTAAGTCTTACTGTAACTCACATAAAAACAGATCATCTGCCTATACCTTCATTCCTCTTTTTTATCCTTCATCTTTCACTTTCTCCCTTCTTCTTACTATCTCGTCATCTCTTAATTGTTTCTCTTTCCCTCCTTCCCTTTCTTTTATACCTTCTCTATTCTTCTCTATTTAAGCCTTCCCAATTTCCCTCCTTCTTCTCCTCATCTTTTTTATACTTCCCCTCATTGTTGTTGTTTTTTTTACCACTCTTTTATTTACTTTTCCACCTCTTTCGGACCCTCTCTTGGGTATAGCTTTTTTGGTGCTCGTCCTCATCTGTCTCTCATTCCTTCCAACCTTCTATTTTTCTCTTGTCTGCTAATGAAACTACCTATGGGTGGTGAGTCCATGAGGCTAAATGGGGCAACGGTTAAAGTACCTCGAGGGAGGGTCTACAGGGAATTTGGTGATCCATTAAGCCCAGAAATAGTGAATAAATGCCTTTGATCTATAGACTCCCTCAAAAAATAGTTCTGATTAGTTGTGTAAATTATTTAAAAAAAGAGCATTCTTAAAAGGTAACTCCACTTTTGTGAGAAAAAAATAGCAAATAAATAAATAACATAGCATATACAATTGCGACACAAGTCATATTGTAATTGAATGTTATTAAAAATTACCTTTCTTTTTCAATCTGCAGCTCCATTATTTTCTGTAAAATGCAAAGAAATATGGCTACCTAAAGGAGTTCTGTACACATAATGTGTACAGAACACCCCCCAGAAACATAATTTCCTGCTTGTGTGATTGGCTCATTGATTTTTCCAGAAGTCTACACTATATGTAAGTCAGATATCAGGCATCCCCTGCAACAAAAATGTCATTTTCGGTGGGATACTCACAATAGGAAATCACATCTAAAGGGATGCAAACCATGCAATTTTCCTCATCAGAGCCTGGCAGGTACAGCAGCTGTTTGATAATTATAAAACCACTCCCATGAGATTCACTGTGCACATGAACACGGACAAACACACAGGGATTTCTTCAGAATAACAAAAGGGAATCTGCAACAAAGTTTGTTAAAATCCTTGAAATGTACATAGATCACCCAGAGGGGAATTTTTCCCCCCGCTGGAGCAGTTTGGACCATGCTTAATAGGGTTTTTTCTTGCTTTTCTCTGGGCCAACTTTGAGTTTGGGGTTCTGTATATAGAGGTTTTCTATTTATTAATTTTTTCTATTGGTTGAACTAGATGGACTTGTGTATTTTCTCATCTATCTATCTACTGTATGTATCTAACTATCCTCCTCAGAACAATGTGCAGATACATCTGTTTGATTTAAAGCAGAACTAAACTGTATCTGAGCACAACAAACTAAAAACACCATTTAAAGTGCTTTATAAAGGCTTAAAGCTGAGTTCTGCCTTCCCCTTAAAAAATCAAAAGTCAGCAGCTACACATACTGTAGCTGCTGACTTTTAATATTAGGAGACTTACCTGTCCAGGAGTCCATCGATATCGGCACCGCAGTCGATGTTTCCATCAGCTGTCGGGTGCTGCCGCCTCCATTGCAGGTAAGGGAACCCGGCCGTGAAGCCTCTTGGCTTCACGGGTGGGTCCCTACTGTGCACGCACAAAGCGCGGCTGCGCTCTCCTACTGGCCCAACAGTAGGGGAAGGAGGAGGGAGGAGGGGGCCGGACTTCTGACGTACCTGGCCACAGGCCAGGTCTGATGGAAGTGGCTCCCCCTAAAAGGTGCCACATGTGGCACAGGAGGGGGGGGGGGAGACAGATGAGCGGAAATTCCACTTTTGGGTGGAACTTCGCTTTAAGTTTTTCTTTTACCTTAATACATTCTATGCATTAGGATGAAAAACCTTCCAGTATCAGCATTAGTAACATTTACTTCCAGGAATCCATTTGCCCTTACCTCAACTATGCAGGCAGGAACATGTGTTAAGCTGAAAAAGCCCCTCCTCCAGATGAAAGGAAAATAATGCCAATGAAGACTCCTGGGGCGTATGACATAATTTTTCCTAGGACAGAAACCAGGAAGCAACTGAAGAAATGTTAAAAAAAAAATGTTATACAAGTAAATATAATATATCTTCCTATATAAGTACTAATGCTAGCAACATAAGAATTAAAAATAGTTAATGCTAATTAAGAAAGTTTATTTCTGCTTTAAGAAGAGGATAAAAGGCTACTAGCTACACGGCTTGGGACCTCTCTAATAAACAAAGTTGTGCTTTTCCCCATCTTCTGTCTTTGTCTTTCTGCCTTTCCCTCTCCTCCACAATCCCATATATGCGTATTCTCTATTTTCTCTCTCTTCTACTTTTCCTGTACAATTTCTCTCCCTTATTTCTTCTCATTTTTTCCCTTTCCATGTTCCCTCATTCTCTCTGACCTCTCTTTTTCTTTCTTACATCATGACCCTTAATATCTGTCCTCAGTCGTTTATCCATTTTCTATCTCTAAACTCTCGTCCTCCGCTTTCTTCTATTTTACTGCATGGTTAGGTTGAGCCCCTCCTCCCCAGTGGCCACAATAGTAATTGCAACTTGGGGGTCTCATAGCCTCTAGGGCCCTTATGTACCCACACACTTTTATCTCACCACTTTTCCTACTAATGCTGTTTTATATAAATATAAAATTTAAGTAAATGTTCAAACTGTAAAAGAAAGTACCACAGTTGTTTTTTACTGAAATGGTATTTTGACGACTTTGCAAATATACAAAAATAGTTTCCTTCTTTTAGCCCCAGGAAGAAGAGCATGCATCATTTATTAAAGTAGAAAGTCATCTAAATGTTAAGAAACATCTAATTATGATTATATTAAATTGCTACGGGATATGTGAAAGTAGGTAACAGAGCAACTGAGATCAAAGTGAACATTGATGTATTTAATAGATGACCACTTTTTTTATATATTTGTGAAAGAAATGATAAACTGCATGAAACTTTTGCTTTTAAAAACTGCTTATGTTTGCAACCAATAACAAGTATTACTACCCTACCAAAATATAGAAAAAGACTCTCCAGGCAGTAGCCACATATTGATATAATATTAATGCAACTATTTATATATACCGTATATACTCGAGTATAAGCCGACACAAATATAAGCCAAGGCACCTAATTTTACCACAAAAAACTGGGAAAACTTATTGACTCGAGTATAAGCCTAGGGTAAGAAATGCAGCAGCTACTGTAAGAAAAGAGGGTCAACAATGCCCATTTTCAGCCTCACTGTGCCCATTTGCAGCCTCACTGTGCCCATTGCATGCCTCACCGTGCCCATTGCATGCCTCACCGTGCCCATTGCATGCCTCACCGTGCCCATTGCATGCCCCACTGTGCCCATTGCATGCCCCACTGTGCCCATTGATGCCTCACTGTGCCCATTGCATGCCTCACTGTGCCCATTACATGCCTCACTGTGCCCATTGCAGCCTCACTGTGCCCATTGCAGCCTCACTGTGCCCATTGCAGCCTCACTATGCCATACCTGATCAGCCCGTGTCATGCATTGCAGTCAGACGGCGGCCATCCAGTGTACAAAAGCAGCGTTTCCTCCTAGTCCTCATCCGTTATGGGGGAACACTCAGTTTCCCAGCAGTGAGTCAGTGTTCAGTGTTCCACCTATCACAGACATCCTCTCGTCCTCATCCGTGGGACGAGGACGAGAGGATGTCCGTGATAGGCGGAACACTGACTCACTGCTGGGAAACTGAGTGTCCCCCTATCACAGACGAGGAGGCGCGGCTTTTGTACACTGGATGGCCGTCGTCTGACTGCATGACACAGCTCATCAGGTATGCAGATGACACAGACTCGAGTATAAGCCGAGGGGGGCATTTTCAGCACACAAAAATGTGCTGAAAACTCGGCTTATACTCGAGTATATACGGTATGTAGCTGGATGTAACTTAACACTAATGTAAAGCTGAACTCCACACAGATATAAAACATGATTAAATCCAATTATGTGGTCATAAAACCAAAATAGACACCCCATCACCACAACATTAATTAAAACAACAATCGTCCCATAATATTATATGTGCTTTTAACTAGGGTTGTCCCGATACCACTTTTTTAAGACCGAGTACAAGTACCGATACTTTTTTCCAAGTACTCGCCGATACCGATTACGATACTTTTTTTTAATCTCACGTGACAGTGGCACATGTCAGTAGTATTTTTTTTTATTTTTTTACAATTATTTATTTTATTTTTTTTAATTTATTTTATTTTTATTTTTACAATGCTTTCTTTTTTTAAGGCGGGGGGGGGGGGGGGGTGGACAGTGTCCGTGTGTTTTTTCTTCTATTTTTATTTTTTTTCTACAATTCATTTTTTTATTATTTATTTTTTTATTACATTTTTTATTTTTTTATCAGCCCTGTTGGGGGGCTTTGGTGAGATATCAGGGGTCTTAACAGACCTCTGACATCTCCCCTTTGAGACAGGGAAAGGGACTAAGGACACAGATTCCCCAGTCCCTTTCTTAGCAGCCTTCGCTGCGTTGAAAATGAATGGACAGGGAGACATCAGAATGGAGGGGACACGAAGGGAGACATCAGAATGGAGGGGACACGGAGGGAGACATCAGAATGGAGGGGGTCACGGAGGGAGACATCAGAATGGAGGGGACACGAGACCGCAGCATGGAGGGAGGGAGACAGCAGCAGAACGGAGGGGGGCTAGAGGAGGATGCGGGGACAGTCAGCGGTGATCATGTGTGGGAGAGTTACAAGCACCGATCACCGCTGATTTCACTAAAGCAGCTGAAAGCCGCGGGGGGGGGGGGAGAGTCGGAGAAACGGCTGTCAGACTTTTAAATCTATGCAGCGGTGATCGGTGCTTGTAACTCTCCCACCGCACTGATCACCGCTGACTGTCCAGGTATCGGGTGAAGCATCGGGAGCATTTGTACAAGTACTCGGGCAAATGCTCTGTATCGGTATTAGGACAACCCTACTTTTAACATATTTTATGCATGTTAATTATCTGAATTAGTCTCCCAAAGCCCTGAAACTTCTGTTGTGCTCCGCCATCTTGGATATGATGTCAACTGCCCTAGCAAACTTAGAGCTGTCACTCAAATTATACGCCAAAGAATTTCCCTTCTCCCCGCCACTAGCAGATAAAAAAAGGTTATGTAGGGAAGTGTGAGGAGGGGCAGAGAAGCTGCCAGCACAGACAATAATTAAACACTCCATAGGAGTAGTTACATTTTTAACAAGTTCAAAAGCACATTTCAATTAAAAAAGTAAAAATACAATTTATGGAATTGAAACAATGTGTAATGTACTTATTCTGTAATGTTCTTATCTCTCCACTGGGGCTCCAACATCTCCACCAACTCTGTGTAATATTCTTATCCTGTAATGTCTTATCTCTCCACTGGGGTTCTGACATCTCCACCAACTCCGTGTAATGTTCTTATTCTGTAATGTTCTTATTTCTCCACTGGGGGCTCCGACATCTCCACCAACTTCTTCGCAGATAGATGACGTCACAGCGTCATCACCCGGCTCCTCCTCTTATCCCTACTTAAACAGCCGCAGCGATTTGCTTGACGTTCGTGCTAGGAACCTGAGGCCAGGCAAATACCTCCATCAGAAGACTGCCGTCTTTACTCACTATTGGGCCGGTCAGAGCCCCGACTTCCATCTCTCTTTTTGGCCGGACAGAGCCCCTTCTGCCTCCTCGCTTTTGGGCCGGACAGAGCCCCTCCAACTTCCAGCTTTTGGGCCGGTCAGAGCCCCTTCCTCACTGGTAGTCAGAGGCTCTCCACTGACCTACCCTCAGTCAGCCTACTCTGCTGGCAGAACTCCCTACCTATACCACTACAATAGGAAACCAGTATATCTCTCCAGAAGCCACTGGGTGACACCAACACCAGAAGTCCACTCACAGCAAGTATCCTTTCATTTACTATAAACTGTATTCCTGTGTACTGCTACTACACTCAAGTTACCTCTGGTGCTCCCCCTTATGGCTGTGTATTACCACACTAAATAAAACCTCTTGATTTTCCAATTTATCTGAGTCTTTCTTCCTGATGTCTGTCAACTTGAAGTTAACTGTTTAGTATATCATATTAATAGACTTCCGAAGCTGTAATCCATGCCAACCATTATAGTTACACTGCCTGAAGCATTACAGATAGCACAAACCCCTCCTACCAATAGGAGTAAAATGGATCCATCGAAGGTAGTTAACCACATGGCGGCGTTCAATCAGAGACTTGACGCTCTTTCACAGATGGTCTCAGACCTTTCAACGGAGAACTAGAATCTCAAATCATATGTCAATGATAAATTCCCTATTCGGGTTACTCAACCCGACACCCCAGAACCGAAAATAAGCCCACCGGACATCTTCTCGGGGGATAGGAGAAACTACATGGAATACGTTAACGCTTGTAAACTGTTTGACATGAAACCAAAAACTTATGCCACCGACAGAACTAAAGTTTGCACCGCCATCTCCTACCTTAGAGGGGAACCCCAAGCCTGGGCTAACACTTTCATAGAGAAAGAAGATCCAATCCTAAACTCATTCAGCGATTTCAGTGCCACCATGGATCTACAATACGATGACCCCAGCAAGCAGATCTCTGTGGAGTCTGCCTTGCGTGCTCTGAGACAGGGTAAACACCCTGTCGAAGATTACATAGCCCAATTTAAACAGTGGGCCACTCAATCCGAGTGGAACCAGGTCATCCTAAGAAATCAGTTCGGGCTAGGCTTATCAGAAACCCTGAAGGATGAGTTAGCCCGCACTGTAATACCCTCTACATTGAAAGCTCTTATACTCCTCAGCATATCCATTGATAGAAGAATGCGAGAACGGAGAGCTGAGAGACTCTCAGGAGTCTCCTATTCGGTTCCCTCCGGCCATACTGCAGAGTCCATCGTACCCATGAAAATTGGTGCAATTTGGGGACCACTTACCCCAGCAGAGAGGTCTAGACGAAGGTCCCTTTAGCTTTGTATGTATTGTGGCGCGCCACACCACATCGCCGAAGACTGCCCCATGCTCAGAAAGATAAAGCCGGGTAAGTCAGCTTACCTCTGCAAGCTAGTAAACCCCCACTTACCAGACTCTAACTATTTCAAAATTCTTGTCTCTCTGCAGGGGGACCAAACCCGAATTACTATGATTGACACAGGAGCGTGTGGGAACTTCATAGACTAGCATATTGTTAAAACCAATAAAATTCCTGTATTCACTAAATGCAAACCTGTCTCTCTTAGACTTATTGACGGAACTACCTTAACTTCAGGTCCCATCACTACACAATCACAACCTCTGCTGATGGTGACAGAATCTACACATATAGAATACATATGCTTAGATGTGATACCATCTCCCCATTTTCCCCTCATCCTAGGGCTTCCCTGGCTGCATACACACAAACCCACTCTACGTTGGGAAGACAGCAGTGTGCTCCTCACCTCTCAATACTGCCAGGAGACATGTTACAAAGAGACTTCTTTATCGCGGGTGGAGTCACTGTCCCCAGGAGAAGTCAACCAGGTACCTAGGGCATACCAAGAATTTGCTGATGTCTTCAGCAAAAAGAATGCAGAGCTATTACTCCCACATAGACCATACAATTGTCCAATTGAGTTACTCCCAGGCAGCAAAATTCCTTTTGGACATATATATGCATTATCACAGCCTGAATTGGCCCATCTAAAGGAATATCTAGAAGAAAATTTAAAGAAAGGGTTCATAAGACCGCAGCAGCTGGCATGTTTTTCATCCAGAACAAGGATCAAAGCCTACGTCCCATCATCGATTATAGAGAATTGAACAAGATCACTGTGAAAAACAGATACCCCCTTCCTCTCATCCCAGAATTATTGGAACGTTTGCAGACGGCAAAGTTGTTCACCAAACTTGATTTGAAGGGCGCGTATAATCTGGTCAGAATTCGGCAGGGGGATGAATGGAAGACCGCTTTCCGCACCCTTTGCGACCTTTATGAGTACCTGGTCATGCCCTTTGGCCTGTGCAACGCACCTGCCACTTTCCAGTTCCTCGTGAACGACATTTTCAGGGATCTCCTTAATGTTTGTTTGGTAGTATATCTAGACGACATCCTTATATACTCTGACAACATCACAGACCATCGCAAGCATGCCAGATGGATTCTCTCTAGACTACGCACACATAACGTAAAATAAAATAAAAGTGCATTTTCGAATCCAACACCGTCACATTCTTGGTTTACATCATTTCCGAGAAAGGCATACAGATGGATCCTGGTAAGATCGAGTGTATCCAAAAATGGCCCAGACCCCTGAATAGAAAGGCACTTCAAAGATTCCTAGGATTCGCAAATTTTTATTGCAAATTCATTAAAAAAAAATCCTTAATTGTGAAACCATTAACCCAACTAACCAGTATCCACACCAACTATGCATGGAACGCACAAACCTAGGAGGCCTTCGATACTCTGAAATGTCGGTTCACTACTGCACCCATCCTTACCAGACCCTAACCAACAATACATCTTGGAGGTCAATGCCTCCCATCTGGCCCTAGGGGCTATCCTATCCCAAAAATCGTCCATTGATGGATTGCTTCACCCTGTGGCCTACCATTCCCGATCACTTACTCCCACGGAGATCAATTACCCAGAAGAAAAGGAGTTACTAGCAGTGAAATCTGCCCTGGAGACTTGACGACACCTACTCGAGGGTACTTCACTTCCCTTTATAGCAGGCATATGCAATTAGCGGACCTCCAGATGTTGCCAAACTACAAGTCCCATGAGGCATAGCGAGACTGACAGCATAAAGCATGACACCCAGAGGCAGAGGCATGATGGGACTTGTAGTTTGGCAACAGCTGGAGGTCCGCTAATTGCATATCCCTGCTTTATAGTGTACTCCCACCATCAAAACCTTCAATACATTCAGCATAACAAAACACTCTCCTCCAGACAGATACGCTGGGCTCTCTTTTTCGATAGGTTCCACTTTGTCATCACCTACCGACCTGGCTCCAAGAATGGAAAGGCTGATTCACTATCTCGCCTGGAAGAACACCAATGTACACCTGGAAAAAATTCCCAAATCTTCCCACAGCAGAAAATATTATGCACCATTTTGACCCTCAAAGAGGAATTGCAGCAGGCCCTAACCTCAGAAAGACACCCACTGCAGTTAGAGGCAGATGAAGAAGGGTTCCTCCACAAAAATAACCAGCTGTACATCCCGACTCCTCTACACCATCGATTTCTTTGACTGACTCATGACGTTCCCCTAGCTGGGCATCCCGGCATCACCAGGACCCTGGATCTCCTTCGTCGCCACTTCTGGTGGAAGAGTCAAAAAGAGAGTGTTTCCTCCTGCGAGACTTGTGCCCGCTCTAAACACGAATCCCGACCCCTTTCGGTCTCCTCACAAGTCTCCCTATACCCAAAAAACCATGGCAGGCCATTTCACTTGACTTTATCATTGAGTTATCCCACTCAGGGGGTTACAACGCGATCCTAGTCGCAGTCGACTACCTTACCAAAATGGCTCACTTCATGCCCCTCACAAAACTACCAAACTCCAAAGAGACGGCCAAGATCTTGACATAGCAGGTTTTCAAACTCCACGGAATCTTTTCCAGAATTGTGTCGGATCGAGGTTCACCGTTCATCTCCAGATTCTGGAAAGCTCTCTGTCGACCATCGATTATCAACTGCCTACCATCCTCAAACAAATGGGCAAACCGACCGGGTAATCCGCTGTCTAGAACAATATAACTGTTGTTGCTGCACTCATCTACAAAACAATTGGCATGAGTTACTCCCCCTAGCTGAGTTTGCATACAACAACAATACCAGTACTACCACAGGTTGTTCACCTTTTTATGCTAACTACGGGTTCCATCCCTCCTTCACCCCTCAGCAGATACCTACCAACAACCCTGCGGCTGAAGATTTTGTCAACACCTTAAAGAACCTCATTCCTCACCTACGTGACAACATCACTAGAGACCAGAACAGACAGAAGGCCTACTATGATCTTCACAGGAGAACTCCACCCGCATACAAGACCAGAGATTTAGTATGGCTATCCACCAAACACCTTAACCTGCAAACGTCATCACGCACATTTAGTGGATTATTCATTGGACCTTTTCCCATCCACTCAGTGATCAACCCGGCAGCAGTGAGGCTGAACCTACTGTGGACCCTACATATTCATCCGACTTTCCACGTCTCCCTGATAAAACCCTACCATCCCAACACCTTCCCCGGTCGCGTTCCAATCCCCGTACCGCTGGTTGAAGTTAACGGTCAGGAGGAATACGAAGTCACACAGATCCTGGACTCCTGTCTAAATAGAAACCATTTACAGTATTTGATCCATTGGAAGAACTACAATAGGAGACCAGTATATCTCTCCAGAAGCCACTGGGTGACACCAACACCAGAAGTCCACTCACAGCAAGTATCCTTTCGTTTACTATAAACTGTATTACTGTGTACTGCTACTACACTCAAGTTACCTTTGGTGCTCCCCCTTATGGCTGTGTATTACCACACTAAATAAAACCTCTTAATTTTCCAATTTATCTGAGTCTTCCTTCCTGATGTCTGTCAACTTGAAGTTAACTGTTTAGTATATCATATTCATAGACTTCCGAATCTGTGATCCACGCCAACCATTATAGTTACACTGCCTGAAGCATTATACAATGCTGCAAGTAAGCTTTTACCATACTTGGTTTGTCTGTTCTTTTATCTGCTTTTTTAAGCTGGTGACAGGGTCTCTTTAACCCCTTAAAGACCAGCCACCACAGTTATACTGCAGCCGGTTGGCTCTCCTGAGCTAATCGGCGTCATGGTACGACCGCTTTAAAACCAATAGGGGGCCCGCAGCATGACGCAGGAGCTGATGCGCGTGGCTGGCGGCCGCGATGTCCGCCGGCCACCTGCGATCGCTCCTGAGAGAGACAGAACATGGATCTGTCAATGTAAACAGACAGATCAACGTTCTGTCAGGGGAGGATAGACAGATCGTCTGTTCCTAGTGATTAGGAACAGTGATCTCTCTCCTCCCCCAGTCACTACACTGCCCCCACAGTTAGAAACACCTCCCTAGGGAACACTTAACCCCTTTATAGCCCCCTAGTGTTAACCCCTTCCCTGCCAGTGAAATTTATACAGTAATCAGTGGCTATTTTTAGCTCTGATCGCTGTATAAATGTCAATGGTCCAAAAAAAGTGTCAAAAGTGTCCGATCCGCCTGCTACAATGTCGCAGTCCCGCTAAAAATCACTGATCACCGCCATTACTAGTAAAAAAAAAAATAATAATAATAAAATTGCATAAATCTATCCCCTATTTCGTAGAACCAATCAATATACCTTTATTGCGATTTTTTTTACCAAAAATATGTAGAAGAATACATATCTGATGAAGAAATTAGTTTTTTTACTTTTTTGGGGGATATTTATTGTAACAAAAAGTAAAAAATATTGTTTGTTTTTTTTCTAAATTGTCAGTCTTTTTTTGTTTATAGTGCAAAAAACAAACGCAGAGGTGATTAAATACCACCAAAAGAAAGCTCTATTTGTGGGGGGAAAAAAAGACACAAATTTTGTTTGGGTACAACTTCGCACAACCACACAATTGTCAGTTAAAGCGACCCAGTGCTGTATCATAAAAAATGGCCTGGTCATTAAGGGGGCAAATCCTTCCGGTCCTTAAGTGGTTAAGGTCACATTCAAATAAATGTAGTACGGTAATGTGTGATGGAGCACATGGTCTACTATGCATTGCTACAGCACATGCTAATGCATGGGTATAGCCCACCCCATTATAGTATGCAAGAACACACAGTTATCAGACCACACAAAAATAAAAAGAAGGCGCACCAGCCTAGTTTATTACTGTGAAACTCTTTTTATAAATAGTAAAAAGAAAACCCAATTTAAACAAAAGGAGAATTGACACAGGCATTAAAATGAATGAGATACCACCAGATGCATAGCCATCAAATAGGACGCAGTGTTCTGGTGGTGGGGCCGACCCCTGTCAGAACACAAAAGCTCAGCAGGGGAGATCGCTGTATTAACATCAGATTGTTAGTACAGCAGCTCCAACCCAGCAGTTTGAATGAAAAAAAAAAAACTAGTAGTGTGTAAGAGGCTTTAGAGTGAAAAACATTTTCCAGGTCTGGCTTGTTAATTTAATTATGATGTATCAGACCAGGCTTGCTAATGCATTTCTTTCTTGTTACTTTGTGGGATAAGTCTGTAACACATTTGGCCAGTCACAGTGATGGCCAAATCACTTGAAAAAAGTGCATTTTCTTAAGGCCATATCACATGATATTGCATTTATGAAATCTATAGTTTTGAAAACATTAAAATAGAAACCTCCATGCATTTTGGACGCACTTGAAGTTACGAGAAAGCATGCATGTTGTGAATGGTCATTCATGGGACAGAGCTATTTCAATGAATCATCTACAGAATTTTTAAAGCCTTTCATGCCAATTGGAAGACAGCCCAATGTTCCAGCTTCGCAGGTTACAGTGCCTTGAAAAAGTATTCACACCCCTTGGAATTTTCCAAATTTTTTCATTTTACAGCCAAAAATGTAAATGTATTTTATTGGGATTTTATGTGATAGACACAAAGTGGCACATAATTGTAAAATTGAAGGAAAATTATAAATGGGTTTCAAACATTTTTACAAATAAATATGTAAAAAGTGTGGCGTGCATTTGTATTCAGCCCCCTTTACTCTGATACCTCTAGCTAAAATCTAGTGGAACCAATTGCCTTCAGAAGTCACCTAATTAGTAAATAGAGTCCACCTGTGTGTAATTTAATCTCAGTATAAATACAGCTACTCTGTGTAGCCCTCAGAGGTTTGTTAGAGAACCTTAGTGAACAAACAGCATCATGAAGGCCAAGGAACACCAGACAGGTCAGGGATAAAGTTGTGGAGAAGTTAAAAGCAGGGTTAGGTTATAAAAAAAAATATCCCAAGCTTTGAACATCTCACGGAGCTCTGTTCAAACCATCATCCGAAAATGGAAAGAGTATGGCACAACTGCAAACCTACCAAGACATGACCGTCCACCTAAACTGACAGGCTGGGCAGGGAGAGCATTAACCAGAGAAGCAGCCAAGAGGCCCATGGTAACTCTGGAGGAGCTGCAGAGATCCACAGCTCAGGTGTGAGAATCTGTCCACAGGACAACTATTAGTCGTGCACTCCACAAATTTGGCCTTTATGGAAGAGTGACAAGAAGAAAGCCATTGTCAAAAGAAATCCAAAGGAATTCCCGTTTTCAGTTTGTAAGAAGCCATGTGGGGGACACAGCAAACATTTTGAAGATGGTGCTCTGGTCAGATGAGACAAAAGGTGAACTTTTTGGCCTAAAAGCAAAATGCTATGTGTGGCGGAAAACTAACAGTGCACATCACCCTGAATACACTATCCCCACCGTGAAACATGGTGGTGGCAGCATCATGTTGTAGGGATGCTTTTCTTTCAGCAGGGACAGGGAAGCTGGTCAGCGTTGATGGGAAGATAGATGGAGACAAATACATGGCAATCTTAGAAGAAAACCTGTTAGCGTCTGCAAAAGATTTGGGACTGGGGCAGAGGTTTACCTTCCAGCAGGACAACAACCCTAAAAATACAGTCAAAGTTACAATGGAATGGATTAGATCAAAGCTTGTTCATGTGTTAGAATGGTGGAGTCAAAGTCCAGACCTAAATCCAATTGAGAATCTGTAGCAAGATTTAAAAATTGTTGTTCACAGATGCGCTCCATCCAATGGGACAGAGCTTGAGCTAATTTGCAAATAAGAATGGGCAAAAATTTCACTCTTTAGATGTGCAAAGCTGGTAGAGACATCCCCAATTGCAGTGAAAAGTGGTTCTACAAAGTATTGACTCAGGGGGGCTGAATACAAATGCATGCCACACTTTTCACATATTTATTTGTAAAAAAAAATTGAAAACCATTTACCATTTTCCTTCCACTTCACAATTATGTGCTACCTTGTGTTGGTCTATCACATAAAATCCCAATAAAATACGTTTACTTTTTTGGTTGTAACCTGACAAAATGTGGAAAATTTCAAGGGGTATGATTACTTTTTCAAGGCACTTTATGTTATATGTGACATCATCAATCTTTCTTTTCCCCAGCACGATGGTGGGGTGAAGTCTATGTGTGTAGTCATGTCCTGTTGTACCTTACAGTCTGAGACTAATTCTTGTGGGGAACATGTGGTAGATTTTAGGGGCGAAACATCCATACAGCTGGTATGCTGTTAACCATTACTTATAATGGACAGAATTCTCCAGTGGGGCTCATAAAGCTTATCTTTATTGGATGGTGTGGGCAAAAGTATTGATCCTTTAGATCAGCAATTCTAAATCTTTTTAATGTGGAGGAACCCTTGAAATAACAATTTGGCCATTTACCCCTCCTCTCAGACAGCTGCCACTTCAATGCAAAATAAATGTTGATTTATGGCAGGTTCACACATCTGTATTGTAGGCAGCAGCCTCATTACAGCACTAAGGACCTGTCATTACAGCCTGCTGCCCGCTGGCACCACCCCCTTGCTACCTTATTACTCAATTCCAGCCTCCAGTTATTTGTAGGGCAGCACGAGTCCCACCAGGCTGCCTGAATTAGCTTGACACAGCTTGTGATTTTACAATGCTGGCTGGGCGGGCTCACTAATTGGCTCTCATTCTTGTTTGGCCCCGCCCCTTACGCAGCACTTTCCGACGCCTCAGCTTTACATATTTTACTGTATATTGCCACTCTAATCTAATCTAATCTATGAGGTGGCATGCATGGTCGGGAGCTGGCAGCATGTCGGGGTTGCGATCTACCTGTCAGATGGCTCTGGAGGAACCCTATGGTTCTAGGAACCCTGGATGAGAAAGGCCACTCTAGACTAATAAAACAATGCGTTTAAAGCTGAACTCGAGATTTCTTTAAGCCTCGTACACACGATCGGATTTCCATCGGACAAAACGTAGGACTTTTGTCCGAAGGGCGTCGGCCGTGAACTTAGATTGCATACAAACGGCAAAGAATTGTCGGCCAACAAATACGAAACTACGTGTTTTTTCAGCTCTTTAGCGCCACCCTTTGGACAACTTCTGCTAATGTTGTCTTATGGTTAGCATTGCTTCTCAGCATGCGTGTTTGTACTTTGGATTTTTTTCCGACGGCCTTCTGTACACACAATCGGATAATCCGACATCACACTTTTGTTGTCGGAAAATTTTAAAGCATGCTATCCCACATTTATTGTCGGAAATTCTGACAACAATTGTCCGATGGAGCATACAAACGGTCGGATTATCCGACAACATCCTGCCATTACACTTTTCCCGTCTGAAAATCCTATCATGTGTACAGGTCTTTAGAACTTCTGTTTTTATTGCTCTCTGTATTCCAGATAGGGAGAATAACTTCCCTGTTTATTCTGATGACCACTGTTACCAGGAATGAAAGTAAGGAACGATTCTACATTTTGAGTTGTCACTGGATCAGGAATAAAGCAAAAATCTATTAATGAGGACAACCTTTTTGGTGACTACTGTCTTAGAAGGAGAGTTATGCCTCGTACACACCACCGTTTTTTCAGACGGGAAAACTGCTATGAGAGCTTTTGGCCAGGAATCCCGGCCGTGTGTATGCTCTATCGCAGTTTTTCCAATGGGAAAACTGCCGGACAAAAAAAAGAGAGCAGGATCTCTTTTTTCCCATCAGGAAAAAATCCTGGAGGGAAAACCATTCGTCTGTATGCTTTTCCGAGGGGAAGAAAAACGCGCATGCTCGGAAACAATTTGACGCATGCTCGGAAGCTTAGAACTTCATTTTGTTGGCTCGTCGTAGTCTTTTACGTCACCGCGTTCTTGGCAGTCAAAAGTTCACCGGACTTTTGTCTGAGCGTGTGTATGCAAGGCAGGCTTGAGAGGAATTCTGTTGCGAAAACCATTTTTTTTTTTACCTGATGGAAAAACCGGCCGTGTGTAATAGGCATGTCTCTTATTTTGTAAAGATTTTATTTATTTTCTGTAGCATCTTCTGGACAGGAATTGAAGAGAAATCCCTCCAATAAGATGCATACAGTAAAACATGACTGACAGTTGGTTTTAATCTATCACTATAAAACAAAAGAAAATATTGTTTATACATACATCTTAAAGGGAAGTTCCAGCCTTTTTTATGTTTATTAAAAGTCAGCAGCTACAAAAAGTGTAGCTGCTGGCTTTTAATAAACATACACTTACCTGTTCCACTGTCCAGCGACGCAACGCCTGGAGCTCCGCTCCTCTCCCCTCTCCTCCGCCGGCGCCTCCATTCATAGTGTGGGCACCCGGCTGTGACAGCTTTCGGCTTCCCGGCTGGGCACTCACTGCGCATGCGCGAATGGTGCATCGCTCTCTGAGTGGACAGGCGATCGCCTCGGACCTGTCACGTCCCAGGTGGTCGCCTACAGGGAGGGGCCGCCAGAAGGTGATATGACGTATCGCCTAGGTGGCCCCAGGGCAGAAGGAGGAAGTGGGACAGGAAGTCCCACTCCTACTGAAGCCCCCACTCCCCCCCCCCCCAAAAAAAAATTACATGCCAAATGTGGCATGTAAGGGGGCGGGGAGTGAATTTAGCGGAAGTTCCAAATTTGGGTGGAACTCCGCTTTAACTGCAGTAGAAAAAAATGAGGTTACCACGCCAGTTTTGTTGGTAGGCAGGCAGGGCTATATAAACCTCAGGAATGACTTGCCAAAATCACAAATCTTTGGACATGTAACACATCTCCCATAAATGTATTTAAGTTATGTTTTTAGCTGTTTGCTTGGAGTTCAGCTTTAAAGTATTTGCCTGGTGCAATACGACAATAACAAAGGTTTTTAAATAGACAGCGCTTCACTTAGGAACTAAAAAAAATCACAAAAAAAAACCCCCAAGAAAATGTCTTTGTACTCTGGTCAGGAGCAGAATGTTAAGGTCAAGGCTGCTGTTGGTCAGTGATTCTTAGGTTGTGACAACATAATCCATTAATGCTTTAAAATTGACAAGATGGCTAAGTTGCCACATGGAACCTAGTGAAAATTACGTTTCTTCTATTCTTTGGCCAGATATTACACACGTGTGAACTTCCAGAAGATCTGCAGCAACAGAAAGAGAGCACAGGTCAGTCCTTGAAGGTCTGTGACATGCCAGAGTTTTGGGAACTTGCACAATTTTAAGCAATTGGCCAATTAACCTTGCACTTGTATAATAAAACAGAATGCTTAGCTGTGTTTTCAAATGAAATCCAGGGCTGTTGATAAAAAACTGTTAAACCTAAAAGGAAACGTATGCACAAGTACACACTAGAAATTAGTAAATTGACTCAAGTTGAGCAAATTCCAGGAAACTTAAATACCCCAAAAAGTCAGCCAAGGCAATGTACAGACTCCTTTGCACTTTCTTCTTAGTGAATTTGTGACATAGACATGGGTGTTGGAATATTTTCATATTCTTAACGAGCAGCAATTTTTTTTTTTTTTTAAAGCCCTCTCTAAAATTTATAGCTGCAGGCACTGTGGAGCAATTCCTCATAGTTCACAGCAGAAGCAATGAAGTTATTCAAGCAAACTCACTCGGCAGGTCAGCTAACCCTATCCTCCTCTCCCAGAGCCCCTGCTCTGTGGCAGATGAGAAGCCTGGAAGACTGCAGTATCACTGCTGAGAGGGTGTACTGCTTAAGAGAACAGCTTTACTTTTAGTCGTGTACAGGCTGCCATCCTCTGTTGAACTAGACTCATTCAAGACAGCAGGGTCTAGATGACAGCTGGTCTTCACCAGGGCACCCTACAAGGGATGATGGGCTGGAGACCCTAATGATCAACATTTTCCTTTGCTGCAGACTGTCACCGGGTTGAAGCCTTTAGGATCATCCCACAAGGGGAAGGCTGAAATTCAAAGTCTACTATCTGAAGATTGTTTAAAAGGAGTCAGGTCAGGAGACTAGACAGATCTGAGCAGAGGTATTGGCAGGCAGCAAGCAAGATAATAGTCTGATCTAGACAGGGGTCTTGGCAGACTGCAACCAGGAAACTAGTCAGGGCCAGGATGGGGTCGTGAAGGTGGCAAGAAAAAGGGTAGTCAGGTTAGTTTGGGTCAGCAACAGACGGGCACGTGGCAGGTAAGTAGAGCTTTCACCCTCAAGTAGCTGAAGATAAGGCACAGCACTAGCTACTACAAAGGTTGATGTTTAAAGTAGTTCTAAAGGATAACTGTCCTTAATTCATTCCCTGCATTAAGGTAAAAAACATCCCACTAACCCCCCCCCCCCCCCATCCCTAATCAACCTGAGTCCTTTCTCAATCCAGCACCATCCCTGGCTGCAGCAGAGCTCCTTGCTCTTCCTGGTCCCAGAGGATACTCTGTGAGCAGCAGGAACCAATAAGCTCCTGCTGTTCACTCATCTACCCTGACATCTACCCTTTAAGGCATTTTGATATTTGTATAGCTCCGCATCAGCACTGGAAGCTTTTGCAAGTACTGAGGCAAGGTGGTGTTATGTTTTCAGGGATCTATTAACAGCACCCTTCCAGGGCCTTCTCAATAGTCATGATCTGCCTGCATTACAAAGAGAAGCACAAAGATTAGTTATGATGTCACCGGATCTAAAATAAGGTATGTAATGTAGCGGGGTGTTCAATTTAAGGGAAGTCTGAGTGGTAATTAGGCTCAGACACCTTGATTGTTAGTGGCTATGGACTAATTTTTGTCCTCAGGGGATAATGCTGGTGATGAGTTCCCTGTGGCCTGACGGTGGCACTGCCATTCTGGGCCGGGGTTGAACCACGAGCGTAGTGCTGTGCCTTTTGTGTCCCCTCTCGGCAGCTGTACGGTGGGGCGGGGAACCTGCTGTGCATGCCGGGAGAGGATATAAAAGGGGCAGACATCTCCTGATCGGGGTCCACCCCCAGGCACCTTCAGCCTGGGAGTGCGTGTGGCTCATCTCCAGGTGCCCTAGGCCCGGAGGCTGTGTTCCTGTTCCATCTCAGGCATCTTTAGCCTGGGATGAGGTACTGCCCTGCTGTCCTGATCGCCTGGGTATGAAGACCCAGGGGATGTGGAGAAGGCCCGGGGCCCAGCACCTTCGGCTGGGGTCCGCTAAGGATTGAGGAGTCCAGGGTGCCGCCTTGCGAGGGGACCCGCACCCTAGGAGAAGGGAGGATCCATTCCGAAGGACCGATGCGGGAGTCACGGTGAAGGAAGGGTCTGTTGACTCTCTGGGGGGGACATCTTCTCCTTGATAGGGGCCATGTTCTAAGAAGGAAGAGATTAAGGTTCACCAGGTCAGTGGCAGTGGCCTAGTTCACCAGGTCAGTGGCAGTGACCTTATTCACCGGGTCTGTGGCAGAGACCAACCTCACGGTCTGTGGCAGAGACCGTGCGCCTAAAACTGTTTTGAGAAAACCGAACAGTCAAGAGTTTGAGCTACGTTTGTGCCTGGACCTCCTCCACACCTTAAGCTGTCCTGTTTCCTTGCTCCAACCTTTCCTCTATCCAAGAGAACGTTTATTGAAAAGTGAGAATAAATATTGAGTTGGACTTTCAGCTGGTGTGGACAATTACGTTACTGGGGAAGTCAAGGACTTACCTCTACACATGGTAGAGGTGAGAATCATTATCAGGAGGACTTTGACTCTGGCTGCAGACAAGACCCAAAAATAACATCGCTCAACCTCTTTACACAGGAGGGTATGGGCTGATAGCGTGGTGTGCCTCTCTCCCCCTGCGAGGAGCCGAGTTGAAATGCAGGAGGGGGATAGGTGGGTGCGCTAGACTGGGGGATCGAGTCCGGGATTTGTTTGTCGCTGGAAAGTGTTGAAACCCCCCCAGAGTTTGAACTTTATTCCCCAGTGAAGTTCCGTGAAGGTCAGCCATATTGAGAACTGCGCCACGAGGAGAACCCTGACTGCGTAGTTCGTGGGCGTGCCTATAGAGAAAGCCCGCGAACAGTGCAGAAGATGGGAGGAGTCTGGCCACGTGAGGAGTTGCACGTGGGGACTTTGGCACCAAAAGGACAGTGCGCAATGGAACAGCAAGCGGGAAAACATGGCGCCTCATGGATTCCGGCCACTACCACCATGAATATGACCTCGTTTGCTGCTTCCATGACCGATACGGGGATTCGGCTGAAGCCCTGGGGACGTTTTGCCCTCTACGTGTGCAGAGACACGTGGTTTGTCCCGGCTGCTTGGGACTGGTGGTGCATCTCAAGCCCTTCGGCAGATGCGAGCAATGTAAGGAGTTTCTATTTGAGGTGGAGCAACCCACAGAAAAGCCTCGGGCTTTCCGCCTCAACTGCCTTATGGGCACCACTACTTCGGAGGAAGGAGTCAGAGCTTTTGCAGCCATCCCTACGCGCACTGTTGAAACTTCGGAGGAAGTCGCGAGTAGAGATGTTCCGGAGATTGAGGAACCGGAGTCGGAGAGACAGGAGGATGTTGCATCGGTTACCACAAAGTCCTTACTCCCACCGCCCAAGAGGAAGATTGGTTTCGTGAAGGCTTCCTGCGGCCATGGTGGAGTTACGCCCCAGCGCTTACTCGGAACGGATGCCTCCAAAGGAAAAAGTTCCGGACGTCCTGGCTCAGCTACAAGCCGAGGTAAGCCGGGAAAAGAGACTCTGTCTGAGGTCCAAAGTGTCGGGGATGCTTGGGTCAGGGATCCCAGGGCCCTTGAACTGGTCAGAGGCGGTGACTCATCTTCTACCCGGAGTTACTTGCCTGCGGAGGAGTGTGATACCTCTGATCTGGAGTCGGTCTCTGATACAGGAGACGATGCCGCCATTGATGAGATATTTGAGCGGAAGGGTTGGGATAAGATGCCCCTGTCCTTGTCCCGTAGAAATAGGGACCCACCCATGTCCACTGGGGAGAGCACACCCCGGGTGGAGGCCCCGGAGCCTGAGGAGGGATCTGTCCCGTTGCCTGCCCTTCCACCGTTGGAGATACCTGGATTGGTTGTTGGGATGGAGCGATTGTCATTGCGGGCCCCTGTGTCTGGTCCTGAGGTAGTGAAAGTAACTCGACACCCGGATGCCATAGTCTTGTCTGGTATGGGAAATCGTCTTACCATGCCACCTTTGTCCCGTTTGCAGAGGTTTTTTTAACCAGAAGGTTGCCAGCGAATATGGGTGGGAGTACCCGTACCTGTCAAAGGAGCTTCTGTTTGAAGTGGAGGCCTATAGACACCCGTGGTATGCGGACTTTGTTTGGACACATATCAAGGTACCCCAGGCCCGTAGGTACTATTCATGCTCTGCTACAGCTACCAAGCGGTACAAAGACTGTAGGAAAGCCTGGATGCTTGATCGGCACATACATGAGGATAAGGTGGTTATTTGCCAAAAGGACACAGACAATGTTGAATACCACATTGACACTTTTGACAGACATTGGAAACCACTGGTGTTGCCGCATCCGCAATATTATCTTTGAGAGATCAGACTCCTTGTGTTGCTTTTATTCCGGAGTGTACTCTCCTGGAGCCCAAGAACTTTGACTTCACCAAAGAGGTAGTCTACTTTGCTACAAGCGGGAGCAGTTTTTTTTCCCTTTGCTTGCAGCACCTGAAAGACATTGGCTTTTGGGGCAGAAGTAGTTCAGAGCAGGGCCAGAGAAGAAGAAGGATGATTTACCCCTCAGGAAAAGAAAAAGTTTTTTTTGGGGGACGGGTGTCTTGACGGTAGCACTTCCACCAGGTGGCGGTGTTACGTAACTTTTACATTGTAGTTTATTTGAATGTGTTTACTTTTTGGAAGGAAGGGATTTTTCTCTCGTGGAAAGTCTTTTCATTCTTTTGCCTCATGAACACTGGCGTTTTTACAGCTGCGTTTTTTGCAGCTTAAAAACGCCTGTCCATGTTATTGTAAATATTATTATTTAAAAAAAAAAAAAAAAAAAAAAAAAAAAACGTCGGAGCTAAAAACGCGACCGCGCGTTAGTGCGCGGTTTTTGCGCGTTAGTGCGCGTTTTTGCGCGTTTTTTGACGCTCGCGTTATTTTCTGCCTAATTCTGATGCTGAGGAACGCACTGGTCCTGGGTTTTTTTTACAGCTTACAAACGCCTATGCTCTTTACAGCTCAAAAACGCCTAGGTGGGCATGAAGCTATAGACTAACATGGACAGGCGTTTTTAAGCTGTAAAAAACGCTCAAAAACGCGGCTGAAAAAACGCCCGTGGGCATGAGGCCTAAATGTTCCCAAGTTAGACTGTGCATATTGGTTGTGTTTTCCTTCTCTACAGGTGGACGTCGAGCAAGTCATTGAGAAAGGGTGGCTTAGCTATGGTAGTCGGGAGGGAAATGTAAATTTTGGAGATGTGTTTATGTGACATTTGAGACTGTAATGTGCACATTGTGCTTTTACTGTTCTTTCATTTCTGCTTTTAAACCCCTTTTCCCCATGTTAGGTTCCAGCACAAACAAGCAGTTTTTAAATTTGTTTTTGTTTTTCTTGTCTCTGGAATAGGCCTATGCTGACTCAGGTTCGGGAGGCATGGGTTTGCTCCAGACACTGGGGACCAGTGTCCAATAGAGGGGGGAATGTGTAGCGTGGTGTTCAATTTAAGGGAAGTCTCTGAGTGGTAATTATGCTCAGACACCTTGATTGTTAGTGGCTATAGACCAATTTTTGACCTCAGGGGATAATGCTGGTGATGAGTTCCCTGTGGCCTGACGGTGGCACTGCCATTCTGGGCCGGGGTTGAACCACGAGTGTAGTGCTGTGCCTTTTGTGTCCCCTCTCGGCAGCTGTACGGTGGGGCAGGGAACCTGCTGTGCATGCCGGGAGAGGATATCAAAGGGGCAGACATCTCCTGATCGGGGTCCACCCCCAGGCACCTTCAGCCTGGGAGTGTGTGTGGCTCATCTCCGGGTGCCCTAGGCCCGGAGGCTGTGTTCCTGTTCCATCTCAGGCACCTTTAGCCTGGGATGAGGTACTACCCTGCTGTCCTGATCGCCTGGGTATGAAGACCCAGGGGATGCGGAAAAGGCCCGGGGCCCAGCACCTTTGGCTGGGGTCCGCTAAGGATTGAGGAGTCCAGGGTGTCGCCTTGCGAGGGGACCCGCACCCTAGGAGAAGGGAGGATTCATTCCGAAGGACCGATGTGGGAGTCACGGTGAAGGAAGGGTCTGTTGACTCTCTGGGGGGGACATCTTCTCCTTGATAGGGGCCATGTTCTAAGAAGGAAGAGATTAAGGTTCACCAGGTCAGTGGCAGTGGCCTAGTTCACCAGGTCAGTGGCAGTGACCTTATTCACCGGGTCTGTTGCAGAGACCAACCTCACCGTCTGTGGCAGAGACCGTGCGCCTAAAACTGTTTTGAGAAAAATGAACAGTCAAGAGTTTGAGCTACGTTTGTGCCTGGACCTCCTCCACACCTTAAGCTGTCCTGTTTCTTTGCTCCAACCTTTCCTCTATCCAAGAGAATGTTTATTGCAAAGTGAGAATAAATATTGAGTTGGACTTTCAGCTGGTGTGGACAATTACGTTACTGGGGAAGTCAAGGACTTACCTCTACACATGGTAGAGGTGAGAATCATTCTCAGGAGGACTTTGACTCTGGCTGCAGACAAGACCCAAAAATAACACCGCTCAACCTCTTTACACAGGAGGGAATGGGCTAATAGCGCGGTGTGCCTCTCTCCCCCTGTGAGGAGCCGAGTTGAAATGCAGGAGGGGGATAGGTGGGTGCGCTAGAGTAATACAAATTGAAAGTTTTTAATAAATAAATTATTAGAGCGGTTTCATCACTCCATGTTGACAATTTCCGATACTGAGCTGTGCCCCCTGGATGCTTGGCTTCCCCTTATCCCATCCCATGGTTTACTTATCTCTCTTTTCTTGCATTTCTTTTCCGTTTTTCCCCTTTACTTTCTCCTCCCTTCCTTACACCCCCCCCCCCCTTTTCTTACTTTAATGCTTCCCTTCTAATTTTACTGCCTCCAACTTTGGATCATCACCCAAACTGTTCTTTTTGACATTTGTACTTCCTTCCTTCTGGCTTACTTGGCAAAAGCATGTTGACCATGCTTTCAGGGTCCCTATAAAAATGTATAATCTTGAGCTGGTAATCTTGTGATTGCCCTCAATTAACATACCCTGGACTATATAATTGTTTACCTTGTAACCCCAATTGTGCTTCAACTATGCTTGTGATATTTATTTGTATATGTCCATGATAATCTTCCTTACTGGCAACACTCTATCATTGTCTTTTTTTTCTTAATAAACATTTGTAAGAAAAAAAAATGTATGATGCCGCGTACACACGATCATTATTCACGGCGGGTAAAAAACCGCCGTGAATAATGACATTTTAAACGAGGGAACAGCTTGTTCCCCACACACGGTCATTTTTCTCGTCATTTTTTAAAATGACGAGAAAAACGATCGTCTATGGGCTCCGCGGCAGTGTTTTCCTATGGGAAACACTGCCGCAGAAGAAATGTCAGGAAAAACGACGAGAAAAATTAGAACATGTTCTAATTTTTCTCGTCGTTTTTAATGCCGTTTTTCACATCGAGAAAAACGACATAAAGCCCACAGACGATCGTTTTTCTCGGCGAAAGGAAAAAATGCAGTTTTTCTCGTCGAGAAAAACGGTCGTGTGTACGCGGCATTAGGTTGTTAATGATGGGGAAAAGGGGAAACCAGGGAAGGCAAAATATAAGCATATTAAAGAGGATGTAAACCCCCATATATACCCAGTGAAGTGAACAGCCTCAGATAATACACAGAGATTAAACAAATCTCCCAACATTAATTTTACTTGCATAGCTGCTATCTTCAGCTTTATATATTTTTTAGAAAGTTCTGATCGATTGGAGGAAAGGCACATACCCCCTCTCCTCATAGGTAGAGACTTTCAGAACTGTTCGTTGAATCGTTCAGCACGCTGCTAATCTATTTATAGCATCCCCCCAATACTATACTCCTGCTGCTTTTATCATATGTGACGGAGAACTTGTCAGAAGTTACCAGGCTGATAACAGAAGAATGAAGCAGGAGACAGCTACGGGACATAGGGCTTTGAAGAGAGATAAGAAAACACTACAGATACATGTGCCCAGCTAAAATTTCATGAATTGGGTTTACATGCACTTTAAACTTTGGCTTTTATCTATAAAGGTAATTAAATGCTTCCTTGTTTGGGTGAATAATAAAGCACATAAACCTGATTATTTTGCTTATGTAACTACTGTATATGATCCCCAGGGATTTCCTTCCCTTCTGGCATCCATGCGTAGGCTTTTATAGCTTGCTAGTAAACTTATAAGACATAAGCAGAAATTTTTAACCTCCATGAATGTTTTACCTTGTTTGATTTGTTGAAAGGACAGTTGACTAAATTAAGCTGTATGGTCAATTAAACAAGGTTCCATTATTTATCTGCAAACTTGGAACATTCTATCCAGAGCTTCTAACACCTACACCATGAGACATACAGCTCTTTTATCATTTCTAGTGTAGCGGTAGGTTGCTACGAGTTTCAAGGATCCACCATATCACCCTGCTGCCAGACCCCCATATATCACCTCCGAGACAATGAGCAGTCATTTGCGTAGTTTTTTTGCATTTATTGCGGGATAAAACTTGGTTGGGGTAAAGGAAGATATAGGATGCCCATAGCACTTATTGAATTTCCATCACATTTGTAGAACATTTGTAAAGCATTGTAGTAGATTTAGCACTGAAAATGATGCACTTCTAACATTTCACAGTCTCTTCCCCTGCATAACTTCCAGTGGCGGCTGGTGCTCAAAATTTTTGGGGGGGGCGCAAACAAACTGAAAAAAAATAAAATCAATTGCCGCCACTGTGCCCACTAAACGCAGCCACTGTGCCCAAATGCCACCAGTTTGCCCCCTCAAATACAGCCAGTTTGTTTCCATATACAGCCAGTTTGTTTCCATATACAGCCAGTTTGTTTCCATATACAGCCAGTTTGTCCCCATATACAGCCAGTGTGCCCCCCATATATATATATATATAACCAGTGTGCCCACATATATACAGCCAGTGTGCCCCCCATATACAGCCAGTGTGCCCCCATATACAGCCAGTGTGCTCCCATATGCAGCCAGTTTGTCCCCATATATAGCCAGTGTGCCCCCATATATATAGCCAGTGTGCCCCCATATATATAGCCAGTGTGCCCCCATATACAGCCAGTTTGTCCCCATATACAGCCAGTTTGTCCCCATATATATAGCCAGTGTGCCCCCATATACAGCCAGTTCCCCCCATATTCAGCCAGTTTGTCCCCCATATACAGCCAGTTCCCCCCAAATGCAGCCAGTTTGTCCCCCACATACAGCCAGTTCCCCCAAATGCAGCCAGCGTGTCCCCCATATACAGCCAGTTCCCCCCATATTCAGCCAGTTTGTCCCCCGTATACAGCCAGTTCCCCCCATATTCAGCCAGTTTGTCCCCCATATACAGCCAGTTCCCCCCATATTCAGCCAGTTTGTCCCCCATATACAGCCAGTTCCCCCCATATTCATCCAGCGTGTCCCCCATATACAGCCAGTTCCCCCCAAATGCAGCCAGTTTGTCCCCCAAATGCAGCCAGTTCCCCCCCAGCCCTGCACTTACCTTCCTCGGTCCGCGCCGTCCTCGATGTGTTCTCCCGCCCTCGATGTCGCTTCAGCCAATCAGGTTACCGGTAACCAGATCCGGTGAACCTGATTGGCTGAAACCTCCACACAGTCTTCTCCAAGGAACGCACCCCCGTGCATACCTGGGAGGAGTTTTTGGAAGCGGAATACAGCGTGAGAGCTGTATTCGGAAAGCCTATCAGAGCCGCTGGCTCTGATAGGCACTTCCAAGTTACACCCACCGCCGGCCGCCGCTCTAATTCATATGGCCGGCGCTCACCAGGAGGTCGGCCATATGAACAGTGGGCAGCGCGGCAGCGGTGACAATACACAGATTCATGTAATGCATGAATCTGTGTATTGTCTTTCAGTGGCGGTGCGGGAGCGAGAGGGGGCGGCGCTCCGGCGCCCTCTATGGACGCACCGTCACTGATAACTTCACTGCAGACTATTGCTCCTCCTCCTTTGCACTGGATCCTGCAGGGTATCACTACTTGAACTTCTCTTGTACAAATCCTTTGCTGCAAAACTGTTAGATTCCTGTCTCATCACTTCCAGTAAGACAAAAAGGGATCACTCTGAATAACCCCAGCTTGCTGGCTGTACTTTGTTAAAGTAATAAAGTCTCTTGAATGGTGTTGCTTGAGCAAATCAATAAGCCAGAGGCATACAATACCTCTACCGGGTGGCTCCGTGAATTTGGTAGCTACTCAGTCTCTTGGAAGGTATTACCAGAGTTCTTTACTAGGCCAGAGATACTCTGTACCTCTCCCCGACGGCCTAGCAATGGCAGCACACGGCAATAGACAGACTACTGATCCCAGCCAGTCCATAACTGCAAACGCTGCGTTCCCCGGCCACAGCATTCTGCACTACTCTCAACACTTCTCTTCTTGCTTCTTCCACACTGACCTTCTCCAAAGTGCAAGTCCTGTGTTCCCCGGTCACAGGAGCCCGACACTATCACCATGGTGAAGATCTTTATTCAGGAATACATCCTAGCGACTCCTCCGCCCCTCCTCCGCGTTTAGCGCATCTCCCCACATGGGGACGCCCAGCAGCAACTGCTTACACCTCCATTCTTCTTTTCTCCTGCCCCAACAGAATCCCTCTAGAAGCATGTGACCTCAGCTTATATGGGCCCAGCCTCTGTTCCAGAAAAATCTTCCTGAAAGCAGGGGAGGCACCTCTGAGTCAGAGCACAGGTGATCACACCCACTACTGCACTAAACACTCCCAGTCCCAGATCAAAACAAACAGGCCTAGCCTAGAGCACAGGCCTGCCTAAATTTTCCTGCACTGATACCTTAAACATAGAAAAATCCCATTCTAGCACCTACCCAAAGGTAGAGGGTGCTACACTAGTCTGTAAATGTTTTCACCAGCTAAAAGCTACAGCTCTCAGCCAACTGAGAGACACAAGTGCCAACCTTCTTAAAGTGGTTTTAAAGGCAGAACGTTTTTATTCCTTGTATGCATTAGGTACAAAACCTTCTGAGTTCAGCTATCTCCCACCCCTCCCGCCCCTTATACTTACCTAAATCCGATCTCTATTCAGCTCTGTGCCTGAGAGCAGCATTACAGTTCCTTCTGTCTCTCTTCTTACTGGTTCAGAGGCAGCAGTGGGAGTCATTAGCTTCTGCTGCTGACAATTATAGCCAGTGAGGAGGCAGCAGGGTTCTGGGCTGTGCCCTGTTCTGTGTTTCAATGAACACACAGAACGTGACTGGGGAGCAAGCACATACAAGTGCCTCCATAGCATGCAACTTCCTATGGGGGGGCACTCAGCAGGAGGGAGGAGCCGGGAGCGGCAGTGGGGGACAGGGAACGGCAGAAGAGGAGGGAAAACCATTGCATAGAGCAGGTACTGTAAGTATGACATGTTTGTTATTTTAAAACAGCATTTCTTTTTTTAACTTTCAGTCACTTTAATTAATGACACAGCAAGTTTAAAGTATATTTGCACCTTTGCAGTCAAATTATAGAAATCACCACTATATATTAGTTGTGTGTTCCAATTCACACAGCATACCTAAAATTAAATACATATTTTAAAAATGTATTTTATTTATTTCCTTTCTAATATATATATATATGTAGCGCCCCTCTACTTTGAGGGGTGCTGTGTGCCTAAATTTAGGGGTTGGTCTGAGCTAGTAGCCAGGCTCAGACCGCTTTTATTGATAGGTACGGTTGTTTTGTTCCTCAGGTGTTGTACTGGTGTTCAGTTCCCTGTGGCCTGTAGGTGGCACTGCCATGACAGGTCAGGGTTGAACCACTGGTAACAGTGCTGTGCCTTAGGGTGTCCTCTCTCGGCAGTAGTACAGTGGGCGTGGTCAACCTGCTGTGCATGCCAGGAGGGGATACATAAGGGGCAGATGCCGCCTGGAGCAGGTTGTTGTTCCAGAGTTCCGGGGCTCCGGAGTTCGGGTCGCTTGACCTGGCTTATGCATCGGTCCCTGGCACCTTTAGCCTGGGGCTGCAACTTCGCCATTGGGCCCAGCACCTTTAGCTGGGGCTCAGCTCTAAGAGGAGGAATCCCAGGGTGCCCCTGAGAGGGGACCCGCTCTAAGAAGAAGAGACCGGTGGAGGACCTTTCTGAGGGACCGGTGAGAGTTTCATGGAGAAAGAGAGGCCCGGTAAACTTCTGGAGGGATTTCACTAATCATCTGAGGCCTTGTAATGTGCACAAACTTGCACCTGTTCTTTAATTACAAGCGCTGAGAGGTTCGGGGCTCAGAGATTCTGTGGCAGAGGATCTCCCGATCGTATCTCCAAGGGAAAATTAAGTAAAGTTTGTGTGTCACTCCGGCTGCTAGTACCGTGAGAGGGGACTATCCGGGTGAGCAGAGCCCACTCGGGATTGAGTGGTGATACCCAGTGCCTGAACCTGTCTCCCTGTTTCTTTATTCTTCAACTCGAACTTTCCTATGCAGTTGTCAGCATAAAGAAAATAAACCTTCCTTCATTAAGGTTTAACCTTGTCTGGACATTGGCCTTATTGGTGCACCTACAACAGACTCTTCCCTACACTCTAGGGGTGAGATCCAACCGAGGGAAGGTAACTCGCTGCGGGACCCAACAATTTCTGAACACAGCTCACCTTCTTATTCAAGAAGGAACCTGAGCATTGTGGTACGGTGTGTCCTGCCTTGAGGAGGTAAGGCCAGGGATCTGTGTGCTACATATATATATATATACAAACTATATTGTCAAAAGTATTGGGACACCTGCCTTTACACGCACATAAACTTTAATGGCTTTCCAGTCTTAGTCCATAGGGTTCAACATTAATTTGGCCCACCCTTAGCAGCTATAACAGCTTCAAATCTTCTGGGAAGGCCGTCCAAAAGGTTTAGGAGTGTGTCTATGGGAATTTGTGACTATTCTTCCAAAAGTGCATTTGTGAGGTCAGGCACTGATGTTGGAGGAGAAGGCCTGGCTCACAGTCTCCACTCATTCATCCCAAATGTGTTCTATCGGGTTGAGGTCAGGACTTTGTGCAGGCCAGTCAAGTTCCTCCACCCCAAACTCGCTCATCCATGTCTTTATGGACCTTGCTTTGTGCACTGTTCCAAATCATTTGGTGGAGGGGGAATTATGGTGTGGGGTTGTTTTTCAGGGGTTGGGCTTGGCTCCTTAGTTTCAGTGAAGGAAACTCTTAAGGCATCAGCATACCAAGTCATTTTGGACAATTTCATGCTCCCAACATTGTGGGAACAGTTTGTGGATGGCCCCTTCCTGTTCCAACATGCACAAATCAACGTCCATAAAGACATGGATGAGTGAGTTTGGGGTGGAGGAACTTGACTGGCCTGCACAGAGTCCTGACCTCAGCCCAATAGAACACCTTTGGGATGAATTAGAGCGGAGACTGCGAGCCAGGCCTTCTCGTCCAACATCTCTGCCTGACCTCACAAATGTGCTTCTGGAAGAATGGTCAAACATTCCCATAGACACACCTAAACCTTGTGGACAGCCTTCCCAGAAGAGTTGAAGCTGTTATAGCTGCAAAGGGTGAGCCAACGCAATATTGAACCCTACGGACTAAGACTGGGATGCCATTAAAGTTCATGTAAAGGCAGGTGTCCCAATACTTTTGACAATATAGTGTGTGTAGATGTGTGTGTGTGTATATATATATATATATATATATATATATAATTTATTATTTATTATTGGTGTTTATATGGCACTGATAAGTTATGCAAGGTCCCTAATCCACATTCAAACATACACACACAAGGACCAATTTAGACTGCAGCCAAATATCATACCAGCATGTTTTTGAAGTGTGGGAAGAAAAAAGGAGTACCCAGAGGAAGCCCATGCAAAGCACAAGGAAAACGTGCAAACTCCATGCACGTAGATTTGTGGTTGGGATGACCCTAGTGCTACCAGGCACTAAAGGCAGCTTATATTGTTCAGAATATCTTGCAATGTGCTAAGCTAAGCAGAATTTTTTTTTTTTTTAGACTAATGTTATGTGAATGGGGAAAAAAATGGCTGGGGTGAGTGATAACATGAAGGCCAACCCTGGACCAACTGGCACCTCTACCCTTTAACTATTAAGATGTCTGGAGTTAGGAGAAAGGGGTTAACAATACTCATGGCTAATTATATGCCAGTTATAGTTCATGTGAGTAGAAAGAGGTGTCCTGAAAGTGCCTTGATGCTCACTGACATGAGCTACTGGAGTTGTACTTCACCTATTTGTAAAGGATCCAAGGTCATCTGATGAAACCATTTATCTAAGTATGTTCAAACATTAGAAATTGCTCTGAATCCTTTTAGCTAAGTGAAATTGTCTCTTATAAACTGGCACTTCTTCCCTTTGACAGGTAAATCCTACAGTGTTTTTCTAACCTCTGTTCCTTTGCCCTAAAGCCACAGGAGTCATTCCTGTAAATATCTCAATGCAATCACTGGCAGTTCCGTAATGTGAACATTGAGATTATCACAAGTTTATGACTAATAAATGATATCACATTTGATATCTTGTGTGATTGCTTCCTCCTCGAAGTCCAACAAACTACAATATACAGTATGAGCCTTTGTTCAAAGAAACAAACAAGGGAATTACTGCATGTTGCATTGATCCTTAGTGAAACCTTTTTCCTTGTACTTGCTCAACTTGTGTACGCAGTGGTGGCTTTATATATTCAGTTTAAAAGGAAGGTAGTCTTGTTTCCTATATTCTTTCTTTATTTGTATGTAGCGGGGTCCTAAATTGAGGTTATGTTATGCCAAATTTAGGGGTGGCTTGAGTGATAGTTGGCTCAAGTTTTTCAATTACAGGACTCTGCCTTGCTGCTGCTTCACCTTGTGCTCGGGGTTGAACCACAGGTGTTGGAGTGGCGATTTGGTGTCCTCTCTCGGCAGCCATGCGCTGTGCGGGGTCGGCCTGCTGTGCATGCTGGAAGAGGATACAAAAGGGGCGGACGCCATTGTTCAGGGGGAGATCCAGAGAGAGATCTGGGGACCTGTACCCGAGGGAACCTGCGGGTTCGGGAGCCGAGTACGTGGCCCTCCAGACTATGGGGCCACGTACACCTCAGTCCCAGGCACCTTTAGTCCTGGGACTGCAACTTCAGCCCTGGGCCCAGCACCTTTAGCTGGAGCCCGCTTCGGAGGGAGGAATCTCAGGGTGCTGCCTTGCGAGGGGGCCCGTTCCTGGATGAGGAGGCTGGGGGAGGACCATTCCGAAGGACTGGTGAGCCATCACAGTGAAGGAAGGGGCCCAGTAACTCTCCAGGGGGATGTCATCCATCCGGAACCCAGGGGCCTAACAATCTGGACTATCAGGAGGTTTGGGACATTATAGATCCTGTGGCAGAGGATCACCTAGACGCATCTATTAGGGATATAGATTGACTGTTCGAGCTGCACGCCGGCTGCTAGCACCATAGGTGGCTATCTGGGTGAGCTATACCCACTTGGGACCGAGTGGCGACGAAGCCAGAAGTGCCTGAGTGCTGTCTATCCTTCTAACACCTTTCTCTCTTCATGCAAAGAAAATAAAGCTCTACGTTGGAGTGATGTACTTGTGTGGACCTTGGAGTTACTTGGGGTATAGAGACTCTGTCCTTGCACACTGAGGACAGAAACCAACTTTGAGGAGAATTTCGCTGCAAGACCCGTAGGTGAAACAAGTGTGCCTAACCTTTGGAAACCAGAGGGTACAGGCATGGTGGCACCTTGCACCTTCTCCTCTCATGAGTGAGCCAATTAGACGGGAGGAAAGGGGTGAGGTCGCTACATGTATTAAAGTATTTTGCTCTGATCTGTTATAACATTATGAACACCCACCATAACTTTTTGACCACCCATCTAATATTTAGTAGGCCCCCCTTTTGCCATCAAAACAGCCCCGACCTGTCTAGGCATGGACCTCACTAGACAAAGCATCGCACTGCCTCCACCACCTTGCTTTTTTTCCATAGTGCATCCTGGTGCCATCTCTTCCCCAGGTAAGTGACGCCCACACACCCAACCATCCACATGAAGCAAAAGAAAAAATGTGATACCTTCTTCCATTGCTCTGTGGTCCAGTGCTGATGTGCACATGCCCACTGCAGGCATTATTGGCTGTGGACATGAGTCAGCATTGGCACCCTTACCAGTCTGCAGCTCTGCAGCCCCATGCGCAACAAACCCCAATGCACTGTGTGTTCTGATACCTTTCTATAAAAACTACTAGCATTAAAGTGGAGTTTCCATCAAAAACATAATATGGCATTAATGTGCATATAATACTTTAAAAAAAAAACATTTGGATAATTTTTTCACTCACCTGGAAATAGCTGTTGCTATTTGGTCCCACGAAATCTGCCTTCTTCATCATCTCGGTTTGTGTCGTCATTTCCTTTGGCGCCTCCGCTCGCTACTGCTCCTGGGAAATGTGTGTCATAATTTCCCAGGATGCAATGCGCTTCCCCTAGGGCTAGAATCGCGGGACTTCCAAACGCGATACAAGCAAGATTTTGGCGCCATTTTCAATACTGGAATAGAGCCCTTTGTTGTGATCGCTCAGTCACAGACCAGCCTGCCCAGGAGAAGGACGTGCGGCTACAGACAGCATTGTTTACTATCGATCGTGCCCAAATCTCCAGCACTTCTTCACTAATTGTAGGTAATTGCCAATTGTTTGTTTTTCTACTTCTATGGAACATCACATCATTTTAGCATTGAAACCTTTGTTCCTATTTTGTTTTATCTACTGTACTTTTTTTTTTTCGTAACATTAAAAAATGTTTTTTTTCTTACTTTTTTAAATGTATATTTTTTTCTGTGATAAGATTTGAGTTAATTTAATTGTATTCCCTTTTTTTTTTTTTTTTTTTACTTTTTATATATATATATATATATATAGAATGTAATGTAATACAGGATAATATAATGTAATGTAATATAGAATGTAATATATATAGAATGGAAGAGAATGTAATTAAAAAAAAAAATAATGGTGCCTGGCATACGATTTTTAAAACTTACCTCACCAAAAGCAGCACTGCACTCTCCTCTACCTTCACTCTTCAATCTTCTTCTTTTATTGTGTGTAATCTTCGTTGCCATTACAACGGGGCGGGCACTTCCAACGCCTACGCCCCTGGTGATGGCAACCTGAGAGGTTGACGGTGCTGCGCTGTGGTTACAATGCGCATGTGCGAGAATGGGGCAGGACGGGCGGTGCTTGCTGTTCACAGATCGAACAGTATCCAGGAAGTAAGTGCTTGTGAGCTTCAAATGCCCACAAGCAAAATGAGAACGTCGGAGAAGATTTTTAATAAGTGTCTTTCTACAAAAACTCGGGTGATCGGCGGCGGATTTTTAAACAGTAAGTCAACATAGATTTACTATATGATTGCCTCATGAAAACTATTACTTATAAAAATTGATTAATGTAGTTGGAACACCGCTTTAACTTAGCAATTTGAGCTGCAGTATCTCCTCTATGCCTTGGCCACCCATGACCCTGTCCCCTGTTCTGTTCACCAGTTTGCCTTCCTTGGACCACTTTTGGCAGGTCCTGACCACTGCAGACTGGGAACTTCCCACAAGAGCTGCAGTTTTAGAGTTTCTCTGACCCAGTCATCTAGCCATTACAATTTAGCTCTTGTAAAAGTCACTCAAATCCTTACACTTGACCATTTTTCTGCTTTAAACAGGTCAACTTGAAGGACAACGTGTTCACTTGCTGCCCAATAGATCCCACCCACTTTCATGTGTCATTGTCACAAGATAATCAATGTTAATCTTTTTACCTACCAGTGGTCATAATTTTATAGCTGATTGGTGTATATTTATGTATCCTTTTTTTTATAGCTAGCAAGGGTTGAGTGATAGTCTGGTACTCCAGGGGATGATGTATTTATTACTCTGCTGTAAATATGAAATTATTCTAATCATATTTTCTAAATAAAGGGCCAGTTTACTGTCATTCAGACTTCAGGGGGGGGGGGCAGACTGTAGCCATTGGGAGTAGAAAAGGTCCAGACGTCAGTGGTGAAAAAATAATGCACCATTGTTTGTTTCAGTGGGAGTAATTGTGCCTCATCATTGGTGTCAGTGGGGGGAACTGTGCCGCATTGTTGGTGTCACTGGGAAGAACTGTATCCCATCATTGGGCCCCATTGATGGTGTCATTGGGAGGAATTGTGCTGTATCAATGGGCCCCATTGTTTGTGTCATTGGGAGAAATTGTGCCCCATCATTGGGTGTCATTGGGCCCCATTGTTGGTGTCATTGGGAGAAACTGTGCCCCACTATTGGTGTCATTGGGCCTCAATGTTCATGTTATTGGGAGAAATTATACCCCATCATTGGTGTCAGTGGGAGTAATTGTGCCCTATTCTTGGTGTCTCTGGGAAGAATTGTGCCCCATCATTGGTGTCATTGGGCCCCATTGTTTGTGTCATTGGGAGAAATTGTGCCCCATCATTGGTGTCATTGGGCCCCATTGTTTGTGTCATTGGGAGAAATCATGTCTCATTGCTGGTCTCAGTATGAGGAATTGTGCCCCATTATTGGTGTCATCGGGAGAAATTGTACACTATCATTGGTGTCATTAGGCCCCATTGTTTGTGTCATTGGGAGAAATTGTGCCCCATAATTGATGTCATTGGGTCAATTTTCTGTGTCATTGGGAGAAATTGGGCACCATCATTGGTGGCTTGGGCTCCATTGTTGGTCTTATTAAAAGGAGTACTGCCCCATCATTGGGTGTTATTGGGCCCCATTGTTGGTGTCATTGGAAATAATTATGCCCCATCATTGGTATTAGTGAGAGGAATTGTGCCCCTCCACTGGTGTTAGTGGGGGGAATTATGGCCCCAAGTGCCGGATAAAAGCAAGCATTGGGCCACAGTTTGGAGACAACTGCACTAAAAACATTAAGTGCATTAGCAGAAAATTCTACTTTTGTTAAGGAAAAAAACAAAAACAATCCCACGTGATGATCAATGTACATTGCAGGGATTTTAGCAATCTTTGTTGCAGGTCGCTACCGGTTTCTGCTTTGAAGAAAAAAATGTTTGTTCTTCTATGTCTTTTGGATACTGATTCTGAATGGGGATAACTTCTATTATTATTCAGCTGATACACTTTCAGTGCTCTAATGAGGAAAGTTGTGGGGTCTGTATCTCTTTAGAAGTAATTAACCCTTTAGGAGAATTTCACTACAGATGAAATGAATGTTGCAGAGGATGCCTAAAATCTGACTTGTATGTTAGTGCAGACTTCTGGAAAAATCTGTGAGCCAATCACATAGGCAGGGAATTACATTTCTGAGGGCATTCCGTACCCAAATGTGTACAGAAAGCCTCCAGGTTGCCATATTTCAGTGAATTTTACTGAAAATTACAGTGCTGCAGGTAAAAAAAAAAAAAGCTAATTTTAATAACATTAAATTAAATATGGCTTGTATCACATTTGCATATGCTATAATATTTTTTTTTAGTTTGTTATATTTTTTCCCAACGAAAATGCAGTTACCCTTTATACAGTTTCATGGGTTTATCAGAGCAACAATTATTCTACTGTAAATGTTGTGATTGTGGGGAGAAGAGTTATATAGCTCACAGATACAGTAACTCCATGTCACAAATAACCACTGAAGTAGATGTTATGCAGTCCATTCTAGCCTTCCTGGTGAGAGATTTATTGTCTACTGGAAGCTAGTAAGCGTACAGGCCATCCGTGGCATTGAGGAGCATTTAACAGGTGGGTTAAAAAGGGAAGCCCACATACTTCATTTCACAAGGCTTTGCGTAAAATGGCTCCGGGCTTAGTCTCTAACAGGGATGAGCTGAACACCCCCCTGTTCGGTTCACACCAGAACCTGCGAACAGACAAAATGTTCGTGTAAACTTTAGAACCCTATTAAATACAATGGATTTGAACGTTCAAAACCTAAAGTGTTAATTATAAAGGCTAATATGCAAGTTATTGTCCTAAAAAGTGTTTGGGGACCCGGGTCCTGCTCCAGGGGACATGTATCAATGCAAAAAGAAGTTTTAAAAACTGCCGTTTTTTCGGGAGCAGTGATTTTAATAATGCTTAAAATGAAAAAATAAAAGTGAAATATTCCTTTAAATTTCGTACCTGGGGGGTGTGTATGATATGCATGTGAAGTGGCGCATGTTTCCCGTGCTTAGAACTGTCCCTGCAAAAAATGTCATTTTTGAAAGAAAAAAATGCATTTAAAACTGACTCGCGGCTATTAATGAATTGTCGGCTCCCGGCAATACATACAAAAGTCATTGATAAAAAAAAAAAAAAAAAAGCGTGGGGGTTCCCCAGAATTCAATTACCAGGCCCTTCAGGTCTGGAATGGATATTAAGGGGAACCCTGCCGCAAATTAAAAAAAAATTGACATGGGGTTCCCCCAAATATCCATTCCAGGCCCTTCAGATCTGGCATGGATTTTAAGGGGAACTCCACCCCAAATTAAAAAAAAAATGGCGTGGAGTCCCCCTAAAAATCCATACCAGACCCCTTATCCGAGCACGCAACCTGGCCGGCCGCAGGGGAAAAGGGGGGGACGAGAGAGCGGCCCCCCTCCCTCCTGAACCGTACCAGGCCACATGCCCTCAACATGGGGAGGATGTCCCCATATTGATGGGGACAAGGGCCTCATCCCCACAACCCTTGCCCGGTGGTTGTGGGGGTCTGCGGGCGGGGGGCTTATCGGAATCTGGAAGACCCCTTTAACAAAGGGGACCCCCAGATCCCGGCCCCCCCTATGTGAATTGGTAAGGGGTACATTGTACCCCTACCATTTCACGAAGAAAGCGTAAAAAAATGTTTAAAAAAAAACACACAAACACCTTGAAAAAGTCCTTTATTAAAAAAAAACAAAAAAAAAACATTCCAGCGGTGAAATCCAGTGTCCCGCGGCGATCCCGATGTCCAGCGCTGTCCTTCATTGGTTGTGCCTGAGCGGACCTGATGGGGAACTCCCTCTCAGTATTTTAAATGTATAGACCCGCCCCTTCTAAAGTTCCCCATCAGGTCCGCTCAGCGGACCAGATGCGGAACATGAGAAGGGGCGGGTCTATACATGTATTACCAAAGTGAGAGCAGTTCCCCATCAGGTCCGCCCCCTCGGTATGTCGGACCCGCCTACGTCATTGGCTTGAGCGGGGAACTTCCTTCACTATGTAAATTTAAATTACACAGTGAAGGAAGTTCCCCGATCAGGCCAATGATGTAGGCGGGTCCGACATACTGAGGGAGCGGACCTGATGGGGAACTGCTCTCACTTTGGTAATACATGTATAGACCCGCCCCTTCTCATGTTCCGCATCTGGTCCGCTGAGCGGACCTGATGGGGAACTTTAGAAGGGGCGGGTCTATACATTTAAAATACTGAGAGGGAGTTCCCCATCAGGTCCGCTCAGGCACAACCAATGAAGGACAGCGCTGGACATCGGGATCGCCGTGGGACACTGGATTTCACCGCTGGAATGTTTTTTTTGTTTTTTTTTTTAAATAAAGGACTTTTTCAAGGTGTTTGTGTGTTTTTTTTTAAGAAAAATTACGCTTTCTTCGTGAAATGGTAGGGATACAATGTACCCCTTACCAATTCACATAGGGGGGGGGGGCGGGATCTGGGGGTCCCCTTTGTTAAAGGGGTCTTCCAGATTCCGATAAGCCCCCCGCCCGCAGACCCCCACAACCACCGGGCAAGGGTTGTGGGGATGAGGCCCTTGTCCCCATCAACATGGGGACATCCTCCCCATGTTGAGGGCATGTGGCTTGGTACGGTTCAGGAGGGAGGGGGGGCCGCTCTCTCGTCTCCCCCTTTTCCCCTGCGGCTGGCCAGGTTGCGTGCTCGGATAAGGGGTTTGGTATGGATTTTTAGGGGGACTCCACGCCATTTTTTTTTTATTTGGGGTGGAGTTCCCCTTAAAATCCATGCCAGATCTGAAGGGCCTGGAATGGATATTTGGGGGAACCCCACGTCAATTTTTTTTAAAATTTGCGGCGGGGTTCCCCTTAATATCCATTCCAGACCTGAAGGGCCTGGTAATTGAATTCTGGGGAACCCCCACGCTTTTTTTTTTTTTTTTTTATCAATGACTTTTGTATGTATTGCCGGGAGCCGACAATTCATTAATAGCCGCGAGTCAGTTTTAAATGCATTTTTTTCTTTCAAAAATGACATTTTTTGCAGGGACAGTTCTAAGCACGGGAAACATGCGCCACTTCACATGCATATCATACACACCCCCCAGGTACGAAATTTAAAGGAATATTTCACTTTTATTTTTTCATTTTAAGCATTATTAAAATCACTGCTCCCGAAAAAACGGCCGTTTTTAAAACGTATTTTTGCATTGATACATGTCCCCTGGGGCAGCACCCCGGTCCCCAAACACTTTTTAGGACTAAACTTGCATATAAGCCTTTATAATTAGCACTTTAGATTTCTCCCATAGATTTTTCGAATTTGCCGCGAACACCCCAATTTGTTCGCTGTTCGGCGAACGGGCGAACAGGCAATGTTCGAGTCGAACATGAGTTCGATTCGAACTCGAAGCTCATCCCTAGTCTCGAAAGGAATTCTGTACCGCAGTGGGCTCCAGCATGAAGACCCTACTGCTGAGGGAGGTGCATGAAGTAGTACGCTGCACCATCACTACTAGAACCTCCAGTCACCTGCCAACATCACTGCATCCTCTGTCAATGGCTTCTTCTTGTTACACACTTCTGCTTCTCAACCATAAAGGCTGTCCAAACAGTTCCCTTGTAGATACATAGGAGATGGTTTACTAAAGGCAAATAGACTTTGCACTCTCTAAAGTGCAGTTACTACAGAGCTTAGTAAATGAGGTAAAGCTTCACTTTGCAAAGAAAACCCAATCATGTGAAAGCTAAAAAAAAATAAAAAAAAATTGTTGCTTGCACAGGATTGGATAATGGAAGCCAGTAGAACTTCTGCTCATTTACTAAGCTCTAGATCTATTTGCCTTTAGTAAATCCAGGGCTTTTTTTCAGGTGGAACTCAGTACCACAACCTCTGGCTCAGACCCTTTGGTGCCTTCTCACTAGGGATGAGCTTTATGTTTGGGTCGAACGTGAGTTCGACTTGAACATCGGCTGTTCGCCCCGTTCGCCGAATAGCGAACAATTTGGGGTGTTCACGGCAAATTCTAAAGCTGCGGAACACCCTTTAAAAGTCTATGGAAGAAATCAAAAGTGCTAATTTTAAAGGTTAATATGCAAGTTATTGTCATAAAAAGTGTTTGGGGACCCGGGGACATGTATTAATGCAAAAAAAGTTTTAAAAACTGATGTTTTTTTGGGGAGCAGGGATTTTAATAATGCTTAAAGTGAAACAATAAAAGTTAAATATTCCTTTAAATTTCGTACCTGGGGGGTGTCTATAGTATGCCTGTAAAGTAGCGCATGTTTCCCGTTTTTAGAACAGTCCCTGCACAAAATGTAATTTCTAAAGGAAAAAAAGTAATTAAACCGCTTGCCAACCGCCGCACGCAGATATACGTTGACAGAATGGCACGGGCAGGCAAAAGGACGTGTATATATACGTCCCCTTTAAGAAGCGGCATTGTGGATGCGCCCGCCCGCCGTGAGCTTCGTGACTCCGACCGCAGGTCCCACGGACTCGATGTCCGCGGGCATACCCGCGATAGTGTCACGGTGAGGAAGAAGAGGGAAATGCTATTGTAAACAAGCATTTCCCCAGTCTTCCTTTTTTTTTTATAAATCTGTTTATTTATTTTCCAATATATACATACATTCATTCACAGTTTCTTAATCTGCTCTCGCAGGAGCTAAATTTAATCAATAATTTAAAAAATAAAAACATATCCATACCTACATTTGTCTCTTCTTATGCCCCATACACACGATCATTTTTCATGCCGTTAAAAATGCCATTAAAAAAAATGGCCATTAAAAATGATCGTGTGTATGCTCCAGAGCATTTTTAACGACGTGAAAAACGGCCATTAAAAATTTCGAACATGCTCTCTTTTTTCACGTCGTTTTTCATGTCGTTTTTTTTAACGACGTGAAAAACGATAGTGTGTATGCTTTAACAACGTGAAAAAAAATGCGCATGCTCAGAATCAAGTATGAGACGGGAGCGCTCGTTCTGGTAAAACTAGCGTTCGTAATGGAGATAGCACATTCGTCATGCTGTAACGGACTGAAAAGCACTAGACTGAAAAGAGCGAATCGTCTCTCAACAAACTTTACTAACATGAAGGGTGGCGCCATTCGAACGGAACTTCCCCTTTATAGTGCCGTCGTACGTGGTGTACGTCACTGTGCTTTTCTTGAACATTTTTTAAAATGATGGTGTGTACGCAAGACAGGCTTGAGAGGAAACAAGAAAAAAAATGATGAGAAAAACGTCAGTTTTAAAAATGACATTAAAAATGATCGTGTGTATGGGGCATTATTCTTCTAATCTATTGGTGTGGTTACCCCCTCCATGTTCCCTCTCTGTCCTTAAGCTGTTATCGGATTCTCTATCCAGCTTGCCCAGACTCTTCCATATCTTTCCTCTTGTCCTCTGTTACAATATGTCTCTCTATATAGTGGTAGATTACTATTTACAATTTTTTTTAAATGGACTAATGAGGGGGCCAATTTAGCACTATCGTCTTCCTTGCATAAAAAAGCAGTAGTCCCACCTGTGTTCTCTTTGCCCTGGAGACTATATCCTTTCCTATCAATCCTAATAAACAGATCGTCACCTTTTGATCTAATGACACTGTTGTTGTTATCGCAATTACCCTCAACACTTCCCTCCATAATATCACTATCTTCGGGCATGACCAGAAAATGTGTATAAAATTTCCTGGAATACCCGCACATCTTCAACAGTCCTGGGAGTTTAACGGAAATATCCTATGCAATTTATACGGGGTATAGTAACTCCTATGCATTATTTTGAATTGTATCAATCAATCTCGGAGTGAAACCAATATCTGATATGGAGTTCTCCAGACCTCTTCCCAATTTTCCTCTACCAAATCTGGGACGTCCCTTCTCCATTATTCCCTCAGTTTACTCATATCTGATGGTGTTGTTTTTATTAAATGTGTATACAAAACTGAAATTGCCTTCCTTTCACATTTTTCCCTAACTATTAGTTCTAAATCTGATTCTTTTAATTGTGGAATTAAAGCAGGCTATCGCGAAAAGAGCCGGCGACAGAGGACATCCCTGTCTTGTTCCCCTATTACCTGAAAAAAAGCTGAAAGTCTCCCTCCCACTTTGACCACTGACATGGGTTTGTTGTATATAGTTTGAAGCCATTTAATGAATATTAATGGGAAGCCTATTCGTCTAAGAATTTCCCATAAAAAGGGCTATTCAATTGTATCGAAGGCCTTTTCTATGTCAAGGGAGGCCACTGTTCTAGATCCTTCATGTACGTGTTGTGCATGTGTGTTTGTATATATTCTTCGTAAATTAATATCCATCGTCCTCCGAGGTCTGATCTGAATCTATAATGGTTTCTAATAGGGGTTGCAATCTCAATGTTAAAATTTTAGTTAGTATCTTTAAATCTATATTTAGCAATGCTATCAGCCTATAAGATGAGCATAATTTTGGATCTTTTGTTTCCTTATATATGAGGGTTATATGTGCCTGTCTCATTGAGTCTGGCAGAGTCCCATTCCTCAACCCATCCATATATACCTCTGCAAGCTTTGGAGCTAGTAATCCTCCATATTTCTAAATTCTTATACAGTTCTACCGGAATTCTGTCTGGGCCTGACGATTTTCCCCCTGGAAGCATATTTATAATCCTCATAATCTCTTCACTTGTGATCGGCTGGACTAATGCCTCTCTCTCCCTATCCGTCTACCACCCAAGGGCTATCCGATCCAAAAGATCGTTCATAGCCTCCGGGCAGAAGTCGGAGGGGAGAGCAGAGGCAAATAACAATTTGTAATAGTCTCTAAAAGCTTCTAATAATCCTTCAGGTTCTTTCCTACTCTCACCCCCTGTAGTCTCTATTTCTGATATAACTGTGGCATGATACTCTTGTTGTGCCAATCTTGCCAAGAATCTCCCGCTTTTATCCCCTTGTTTAAATATATTTTGTCTGTTCCTATGTAGTTCTAATCTTGTTATTTCCTTTAGATTTAGATGAAGGTTTCTTTGAGCAGCCATAACATAGTCAAAATTTATTATACTAGGATCTTGTCCATATTTTTTTTCCCGTAATTCTATTTGTGTTTGTAGTTCTTGTTCCCTACTTTTTTGTTTCTTTTTCACTGCTGAAATATTTGAGATGTATTGTGCTCGCAGATATGCCTTGAACGCATCCCAGACAATATCTATTGAGGATGTGCCTGCATTCTCATCCCAGTACTCCTTTATAATTGATGTCATTTTATCGACTATTTCCGGATGTAGCACTTATTGTGGAGCTAGTCTCCACAATGATGCCTTCCTTGGGGTGGGTATACGTATTGAGAGGTATAGGGGGCAGTGGTCCGAGAGACCACTCGGTAGATATGTGGCTTCTGCAATATCCATTAGCATAGTTGAATCTGCAAAGGCTAAATCTATTCTAAATGCTGTTTTGTAGGAAGTGGAGAAGCAAGGGTATACCCCTTCTCCTGGATTTCTCCATCTCCATATTTCTGTAACCTCCATCGTCTGTGCCCAGTTATTTAATTCAGCCGAGTGTTGTCTATTAGATTTTGGTCTATCCAACCCTGATGATAAGACTGAATTGAAATCCCAGACAAACAATAATTTTGCCGGCAAATATTGGATAATTTTTTCCATTATTTCATTCAAGATATCAACAAAGAAGGGGGGTGGAATATATATCGCCACTGTAACACATCTTAATTGTCTAATAGTATATATTAAGATTACATATTTCCATTGCGTATCTATAAGGGCCTTTTCTATTTCCCCAGGGAAAGATCTATTCACTAAAACCGATACTCCTCTAGCATATGAGTAAGTCGCATGATATGCATTTTGTATCCAAGCCTTTTTCAGAGTTGCTGTTTTCCCGCCCATTAAATGTGTCTCCTGAAGTAAGATCAACTGAGGACTGTATTTCCTTATATATTGAAACATTAATGCTCTTTTAAATTTAGAGTTTAGGCCTCTAACATTCCAGGATATCACAGAGTAGCAATCATTTTTATCTCCCATTTCTAAGAGCATATGAGGACATATATCTCCACAGGCTCCTGCCCCATCTGGCTTTCCACAGAGACTCCCATGGAGTACTTAAACCACACCTTTGCTGAGTTTTTAATACTAAACCATTCATACTACCCTCTCCACCCTCCTCCCCTCCCACCCTATCCCCCTCCACTCCCCTCCCTACTCTATAACCCCATCCATTCATGGATGGGAGTGGACAGGAATTTTCCCTACCTCCCTCTTCACTGACCATGGTATCTTTCCTATACTCAGTATCCCACATGTTCAATCTAACCCCTAAAACACAAAGCCCTTCCCTCTACTTCCATTCGTGTGCCGGATTCCCTATCTATCTCGTGACCGCTTTAGTACTCATCTTTATTACCCCCTCCCATTTTCCTTTTCTGCTTATGAATGGGGGAAGAAGAGACACAAAAAAAAAAAATGGAGGGACCCCAAATCCCTTCAGTGCTATCATATTTCACTCATATTGTTTAATTTGCTCATCTCTTGTTAATTTATTAACTTGTTAATTCCTTCCTCAAACAGGTAAATATATGAACGTACAATAAAATAATTATTACTTCTTCTTCTCCCTATTCCTCCTCCTCCCTCCCTCACAAAGAGAGGAGAAGAGGAGAGAGGAATCAGTGTTATCATATATCCCTCATATTGTACATACAATACAATCTCAAGCTAACATAATATCATAATATTCCTCAGTATCATTACATCAATTACCGTTATTACCTCTTCTCCCTTTTTTCTTCCTCCCTCCCCCAAAAAGAGATGAGGGGAGAAAAAAAACAACCCTCTGTGCAGTGCTATCATATCATATCATTCTCTTAATAGTCCCTTGCTCAGGCAAGTGAAGTTATAGCATATAGCTGATTCTATTATAGTGTTCCTCAGTGACATTACATCCATTATATTTATTACAAAAAAGAAAGGGGGGGGGGGCAGGACCCCTCGGTGCAACCCCTCAGTGCAGTGTTATCTTATCATTCATATCATTCTACTTCCCCCAACTCTTAATAGTCCCTTAGTCACACAGATGAATTGTAAAATAAAACCGGTTCTGTTATCCGAATCCCTAGTGTCATTACAATTAAATGACTTAAAAATTAACCCGAAAAAAAAAAAGAAGGAACCCTTTCACAATATATTTTTTAAAATACCGAAATATTGGGGTCTCCCCTTCAAATTGTTCCATCCCATTATATACTCATTAAAAAAAAAAAGGAGAGAAAATGAAAATCATCTAGTGTCCAACCACTCTGCCACCGCAGCTGGTGTTTCAAAAAACCGTGTTTGTGTCTCATCATTCACACTTAATTTGCTGGGGTATAAAAGACTAAATTTTAACCCCTTCTCTCTGAGTCTTTTCCATACTCTTCTCCGCTCTTGTATTTCCAGGGGATAATCTGGAAAAAATTGTAATTTCACATTCTCAAATTGTATATCCCCTTTTATCCTGGCTGCTGATAGAATTTGATCCCGGTCCCTATAATTTAATAAATGTAACAAAAAAGGACGGGGATATGCCCCTGGTTTGGGGATGCGGAAGGAGATCCTATGTGCTCTTTCTATTTCAAATGTAAAGCCCCGTACACACGATCGGATATCCTATGGATTTTCGTCCGATGGATTTGTCCATCGGATATCCGATGAAACTGTTTTCCATCAGTCTTGCCCACACACCATCAGTCAAAAAACCGACCGTTCCAAACGCGGTGACGTAAAACACTCTGATGAGCCGAGAAAAATGAAGTTCAATGCTTCTGAGCATGCGTCGACTTGATTCTGAGCATGCGTGGGTTTTTTATCCGATGGAGTTCCCCACAGACAATAGTAATTTGCTATCGGATAAGTTTAAAACATGTTCTATTTTTAAACACCGATGGAAAAAAGACCGATGGGTACCATACACGATCGGTTGGTCTGATGAAAACCATCCATCGGACGGTTTTCATCAGTCAAACCGATCGTGTGTACGGGGCTTTAGAGTTCTTCTTATAAGGCCCAGAATGTCTATCAGTAAATTTTCTGCAAAACCCACGGATTGTCTCCTTCTGCTCGCTTCCTAGTCGGCCTTTTGTATCAATTGCTCTATCCTGGAGTGCCATAATTAGTTTTTTCATCATATGCCATTCTCCTTTATCCATTTTTTTGTTTTTCTTCCATTTTTGAGACCCACGTTTCTATTACTGAAATTCTTTGCTGTACCTTATCAAATTCATGTCTCATTATGCTGACATCTAATGCTAAGGCATCCATTTTAGATGTAAGAGCCTCGCTGATAATTTCAATGGCCTCCATAATATCTTTGGCAAAGGAGGGTTGCTCTATCTCTTTTTCCATTACAGCCTGGGTTTCCACCGGGACCCCAGTAGCTTGAGGGGATTTTACAGTTGTGGGAGATTTTGCTGCTGATTTCCCAGTTCCTTTTGCTGCCATTGATAGGGGAGGAGCACGGGGTTACTGTCAGTATTTTACCCCGAGGTCTATTGGGGGCCATTCAGCATTCACTCAATCTCCGCTTTTTAGCGGGAGGGGGTGAAGTCTGCGTCTTCTCCCACCTCCTCTTTTTTTGCAGTGTTCCCCCTTTTTCTTCCTGAGTCAAATTGCACCTTAACTGCTTCAGCCCCAGACCATTTTGGTGGTCAAGGACCAGCCCACTTTTTGCGATTCGGCACAGCGTCAATTTAACTGACAATTGCGTGGACGTGCGACGTGGCTCCCAAACAAAATTGACGTCCTTTTTTCCCCACAAATAGAGCTTTCTTTTGGTGGAATTTGATCACCTCTGCGGTTTTTATTTTTTGCGCTATAAACAAAAATAGAGCGACAATTTTGAAAAAAATTCTATATTTTTTACTTTTTGCTATAATAAATATCCCCAAAAAATATATAAAAAAACATTTTTTTTTCCACAGTTTAGTCCGATGCATATTCGTCTACATATCTTTGGTTAAAAAAAAACGCAATAAGCGTTTATTGATTGGTTTGCACAAAAGTTATAGCTTCTACAAATAGGGGACTGCTTTATGTAATTTTTATTAATAATTTTTTTTTTACTAGTGTAGCGGCCTCACCCTCTCTCTCTTCTTTAACGGTTACTTTGGCTTCGGTCTAGGGGTACCTTGAAGGGGAGAGCGAGGTGCGCCACGGCCCATGTCCTTTAGATTACAGCATGTAGAGGTGAAGGCCAGTCTCAGATTATATTCGGGCTGTGTATACGCTCAGAGCCAGGTCTGTTCTGCTGATAACCCCCCCTTTGCTCCCAGTAATTGGAGTACCACACACTGAAAAAGGTCCAACACGTATTTATTCCATAACGGCAAACAAATAGTCCTTTGCAAGCAGACAGTTTGAGACCCATAGAACAGTTCAGTATTGGTGGGGAGTAGGTCAAGGCACAATCCTCAAAGAAACTAAACCGTTGAGGTTTCACCAATGGTTGCTAAGCACAGTGGCTGTTAAATGGACTTTTGGTACAGAGTCTCTTCCAGAGACTCTAGTGAACACGAACTGGAGTTACCTTCGCTACGTTGCAGCCCCTGTCAGGGGGAAGACATCCCACCAAGGGAGTTACCAGAGGCCCCGCCGTCACCGAATTAATGCTGTACCAGGCTATTCAGAAGGGTTACACTCCCTGGCCTCCTCGCCTCAGAGACGGGTCCCAACACCTTAGGGCCCCTCGGACTCCTCCACCCTCGCGGAACCCAGTCGAAGTTACTGGGTCCCAGGCCTTGGCCGTAGTACCTCACCCCAGGCTTAAGGTGCCTGGGATGGACTCAATCCCTCGCTCCGGCCAGGTCAAGGGCACCTGGGCCCGGAACTCCGTAACGCCAGCACCCAGGCTGAAGGTGCCTGGGCGCGGCCGCGTCCTCCAACTCTGAACCCCGAGGTCAGGGCATCCGCCCCTTTTATCTCCTCTCCCTTTGCGTCACAGCGGGTTCCCCGCCCCGCTGTACCGGTGCCAGGAAAGGACAAAAAGGAACAGTCTTGCGGTGCAGGTTCAACTCCGACCTAGGGCGACAACACCACCTGCAGGCCACAGGGAACCTTGCACCACCAGAGTCCTCCAAGAACCACAAAAGGGATTCTCAGATTCCCTAACAATTAGTACATCTGGGTTAAATAACCCAGATGCTCCCCCCCCAAATTTAAATACCCGCTACACTAGTTATGGCAGCGATCAGCGATTTTTATCGTGACTGCGACATAATGGCGGACATATTGGATACTTTTGACACATTTTTGCTATAAAAATGCACTGATTACTGTGAAAATGACACTGGCAGTGAAGGGGTTAACCATTAAATGTGCCCTAGGGAGTGATTCTTACTGTAGGGGGGATGGGCTGTGTGTGACACGGCAGTGATCACAGCTTCCGATTACAGGAAGCTGAGGTTACTGTCCTGTCACTAGGAAGACTGGGGAAAAGCTCTCTCCGCAGAGAATGAGCGTGTGAGTGCGTGACGTGTGGAAAAAAAATGCCCCCCTTTGTGTCTGGTATGAGTATTAAGGGGAACCCCGAACCAAAATGTAAAAAAAAATTGTGTGGGGGTCCCCCCAAAGTAATCCTTCTATGACCGGCGCCACAATCGATTCCGCCTCCGTGGCAGTCGGCCCCTGAATGACGCGAGACCCGCTTGACAGCTTTTATATAGCCAAGCGCGGGGCCACCCGTGATGTACGATGGTGACCCTGCCCCCCTCTGATGCAACGGGGTTTTCCGCGGGGTTACCCAGTGACATGTACGGGAGACCCTGCCCCCCTCTGACGCCACGGAAACCCCAAGGACTTGTCCCAAGCGGTGTGTGTGTTTTTTTTACAATTTTTGACACTTTCTCGGGTGAAATGGTAGGGGTACAATGTATCCCGTTACCAATTCACATTTGGGGGGGGTATCTGGAGTTCCCCTTTGTTAAAGAGGGCTTCCAGATTCCGATAAGCCCCCCCGCCTGCAGACCCCCACAACCACCGTTCAAGGGTTGTGGGGATGAGGCCCTTGTCCCCATCAACATGGGGACATTCTCCCCATGTTGAGGGCATGTGGCCTGGTACGATTCAGGAGGGCTCTCTTGTCCCCTCTCTTTTCCTGCAGCCTGCCAGGTTGCGTGCTCGGATAAGGGTCTGGTATGGATTTTTGGGGGGAACCCCACGTCATTTTTTTTATTTTGGTGCGGGGTTTACCTTAAAATCCATACCAGACCTGAAGGGTCTGGTATGGATTTTGAGTGGGGCCCCTACGCCATTTAAAAAAAAAATTGGCACAGGGTTGCCCTTAATATCCATACCAGACCTGAAGGGCCTGGTATGAAATTTGGGGGGACCCCCACGCATTTATTTTTTAAATTTTAGTTTGGGGTTAATATTTATACCAGACCCAAAGGGCCTGATAATGGACTGGGGGGGGAACCCATGCTGTTTTTTTCAATTACTTTTATCTGTATTGCCGGGACCCGACAATTCAGTATAGCAGCGAGTAGTTTTAAATGACTTTTTTTCCTTTAGAAATATTTTTTTTTGCAGGGACTGTTCTAAACACAGGAAACATGCGCTACTTTACAGGCATACTATAGACACGCCCAGGTACAAATTTTAAAGGAATATTTAACTTTTATTGTTTCACTTTAAGCATTATTAAAATCACTGCTCCCGAAAAAACGGACGTTTTTTAAAACTTTTTTTTTCATTGACACATGTCCCCTAGGGTCCCCAAACACTTTTTATGACAATAACTAATAATATTAACCTTTAAAATTAGCACTTTTGATTTTTCACGTTCGTGTCCCATAGACTTTAACCATGTTCGGACAAATTTTTTGCCTGTTCGCATGTTCTGCTGCGAACCGAACTGGGGGGTGTTCGGCTTATCCCTACTTCTCACCACAATCACTTGTAAACACAGAAGTCTGTGTGTAATGCAATTCTGGTATTTAATGCCCCTTTAAGACCCTCCTACTGTTTGTGAAATCTGACCACACCCACTATTTGATGGGATTTGGAGGGTGTGTGTGGTTGGAGGGGTTTTGGGGGTTGTGGTTGAGTTCCAGCATCTATTGTTTGAGAAAAAAAGCCCTGAGTAAATCAACCCTATAGCCTCAAGGGTTAACTTGGTAGCACTTGTTATTCTTTTCCTTAACCCAGAGAGTTAAACATGGCTTGCTCCCAACTCCCAGTTCTTATGAATACACCCTAAATCAGGCATGTCCAAAGTCTGGCCCGCGGTCCGGTTTTGAACAGCCTGACTGGTTATCTAAACATATATATCTTTTTGTGGCCCCCGACGATCTCCCAGCGCCGGGGGCCACAAAAGATATACCGCACTTTTTTCCCCTTAAAATCAGGGGTGGGGGGCGTGTCAGGGATGGTGACCAGGACAGACGCCTAGGTGCAGAGCTCCGCAGCCACGGGGTGCATTAATCCGTTTTATTTATCCTGAGCACCTGTAATCCTCTTGGGGAGCCTACTACTCTGCTTTGGCAGATGATGACGAGGCGGAGGTATCAATCCGGACTCCAAACACCTAAATCTACGCCCGTTAAGCCCGGAGGTGCCGCACACGTGTCTGAGGCCTGGAACATGGCGTCGCAGGCCTCCACCGCTGTCCCGGACGCGGCTCCGGCCCTCACAGCACAGGCTAACTTTGAAGCCCTGATGCATGCGATCATGGGATGCCAGGCTACCCTTACCTCCAAGATCGATTCCCTGCAGCTGGAGATGAGCCTCATGCAGAAGGACTCTTATAAGCTCCGCGGCCGTGTGGACGAGGTGGAACGTTGGACGGGCGACGCGGAGGACACAGTCAGGGATCACTCGGCCACCCTGCACACGGTACAACTGCGGCTGAAACACCTTGAATCCCGCGCAGAGGATGCCGAGAACCGCAATCGGCGCAATAATCTACGGATTGTCGGACTGCCGGAGGGTAGAGAAGGACCAGACACCACGGCCTATACGGAGCGCCTCCTCTGCACCCTCTTCCCGCAAGCAGCCTTTTTGCCCCAGTTTGTAGTGGAGAGGGCTCACAGAATGCCAGCTACTCGTGGGCCTCCGGGGACGCCTCCTCGTACCTTTATATTTAAGCTCCTGAACTTTCGGGACCGCGACATGATCCTTAGAGAAGCCAGGAAGATGGATGCCATCCGACATGAAGAAGCACGCCTGATGTTCTTCCCGGACTTCTCCGTGGACACGCAGAGGCGTTGCAAATCCTTTGATGCGGTCAAGCAGTCCTTGCGTTCCCGCAACATCAAGTACAGCTCTTTCCTGCCCACCTGAGAGTGGTTGACGGGGAATCGGCCCGCTTCTTTACATCGCCAGAGGAGACTGCTCTCTGGGTGAATACCTTGCCTCGAACCTAATTTTCTGCATACAGGCTTCTGTAATGATGGCATGTGAGTACTGGCTTATGGGGTCCCTCCTCACTGTTTCTCCCCCTAGTTGTGTCCTGGGTTGGGTTGTCTGCCCTGTTGGGGTGACCGGGAGAGACCGCTGCGGTCGGTGCTTGGGGGTGGCTGCTGCAGGGGGGGGAGAACCGTTGGGGGACTTGGAGGGACTGGACGCTCCGATTCCTGGGATGTGTTGGGTCCCCTGTTCACTCCGGGACCCGTCTGTTCCTTTCACATGTCTGTCATCCCCCCTGTTCACCTGCCGATGGGATGCCTCCCCCTAGTGGGACTGTCTCCCCCACTGACTCCCCTAATTTCTTCTGCTGGAGGCCTCTCCCCCCCCTCCTGCTCTGCGGATAGTCTACCTGCAGGACATATGGATAGGACTTCATGCTATCCTGGCTCTGGAATGGCTGCCTGTGGACAATGATTGGCTCACCGGGTTCCTCCTGGGGCCCGCCTATGTCTGTCGAGTTGTCCCTTCTGAGGAGGACCCCGGGGGACTACATAGTTCACTATTGACTGACTCACTCATGCCTAAGTTTGTGCCCCCGACACACTGGTCGGGTGAACTTGTTACTACACGTTATGCCCCAGTGGCAGCGTCTCTGCATAGTGCCTCTGCGCCTTGTGCCTGGGGTCTATTTGCCTACTTGTCTGTTGATCATTGCCCTCTGTGGTTGTTAACCATGTTTGTTGTAGGGATCCAAATGCATCACGGTTGGGGTGGTGGCATGGAGTGGGGGGTTGGGGCTTTTATGTTACCGATGTTTTGTTTTTTTGTTCTAGTTAGTCAGGTATATAGTGAAGGAATGTTTAAATTTTCTTTGAATCGAGACCTATGTGTGGGAGGGCGGACACTGTTTAATCCTTCTGGGGGGCCGTACCCCACCACTGACCCTCTTTTGGGGCTCGGCTGGGGGGATGGGCCCCCCATAATATGTTTCATCCCACTGACATGGCTCCGTTGACGCTAATTTCATGGAATGTCAGGGGGATGAACTCCCCTATTAAGAGGACCCTGGTCTTTAAATTTCTTAAGGATTACAACCCAGATATTTGCCTATTCCAGGAGACCCATTTGGTAGGGGGCAGAGTCCTTGGCCTCAGGAAGACATGGGTGGGGCATTATTACCACTCTACACACACCTCCCGGGCCAGGGGGGTTAGTATACTCATACGCAAGTCCTTGCCGTTTGTTTTATTAGACTTGAAGTTAGACCCTGAAGGCAGATACGTCCTACTACATGCCATAGTTGACAGTCTCCCTATGGTGCTGGTGGGCCTGTATATCCCTCCCCCTGCCACGGTTGGACTCCTCACCAGGATAGCACAGCTAGTGGCTGAATTTCCAACAGCTGCGGTTGTCTTGGCTGGGGACTTCAACATGGTCCCTTGTCCGAATCTGGACAAATTGGCTCAGGATCCAGCTTTAGACTCTCCACTTTCTCGCTGGGCCTCAATGTTAGGCCTTACAGATGTGTGGCGATGGAAACACCCTCGTACTAGGGGATACACGTGCAATTCTGCCACGTACTTAGGGATGTCCCGTATTGACCTCATCTATGTCAGCGGCCCAGTCCTGGCCAAAAGTGAGGGAGGTGACTGCCCTTCCTAGACGTATCTCAGACCATGCCCCTGTTCTCCTTCGGCTCCAGACAACTATAACTCTGGCTAATTGCCTCTGGAGGCTTTCCAGGTACTGGGTTACAGATGAACGGGTAGAGCCACAGGTAGATTCGGCCATAGTGTCTTTTTGGTCTTCTGACCCCCCCCCCACGTAAATCCCCCACTAGTTGGGAGTGCTTTAAAACTTATGTTAGGGGGCAATATCAGGATGTCATTGGCTCGGCCCGCAAATCCTCCCGAGACTCTTTGCTGCAGGCGGAATCTCACGCCCAGGCACAGGAGGCTAGGTATGCGGAGACCGGGGGAGAGAGCCTCCGTTTGGCCCTCTCTGTGGCACTCCGCGAGGTTCAGTTGCTTAGGGTTTCGGCTGCAAAAAAACAACTGCTATATAAGTCCCAGAGGATCTTTGAGCAGGGGGAGAAGACCGGACGCATGCTGGCTTGGCTCTCTAGAGAGCAGGTAGCATCCACTCCGGTGGCTAATATTAGAGATGTGACGGGGAGCCTTCTGACGGATCCGACTGAGATTAACTTGTGTATCGCTTCCTACTATGCTGATCTTTATTCCTCCAGGGCCGACTACACTGTAGATGAACTCCGGTCCTACCTTGACTCTGTAGACCTCCCATACTTACGGAGGAGACCCGGCCGAGACTGGATGCCCGTTTACTCTGAAAGAGATTCGGAGGGCCGTGGCATCTATGCAGACGGGGAAACCCCGGGTGAGGAAGGCCTTCCAGCTGAATTTTTCAAGACGCATAGTGAATTGTTGACCCCTGCGCTGAGGGAGGTCCTCCAAACCTCGATTGGAGAATCCCAGTTGCCGCCCTCGATGCTGAGAGCGATTATTGTGGTTATCCATAAACCGGGGAAGGACCCCGAGCTCTGTTCCTCGTACAGGCCCATCTCCTTGCTCAATGTCGATGCTAAGATCCTTACCAAGATCCTGGCTAATCGACTTAATGGAGTGATATTGTCCCTGGTGCATGGTGATCAGACAGGCTTTATGCCTGGGAAAGGCACAGATATTAATCTTAGACGGCTTTTTACAGTGATAGATCGAGTGGCTGGGGGAGGGGGGGCAGAGGTGGTTGCCTCCCTGGATGCTGAAAAAGCCTTTGACTCGGTGGAGTGGGAATACTTGTGGGCAGTGCTGCAAAAGTTTGGGTTCGGACCGGTCTTTATTTCGTGGGTACAGCTATTGTATTCTCGTCCAACGGCTAGGGTCCGTACCGATGGTATTTTGTCTGCGGCCTTCCCACTCTGCCGAGGCACTAGACAGGGCTGCCCCCTTTCTCCCACCCTCTTTGCCCTGGCAGTTGAGCCGTTAGCTGCGTTGATACGTTCTTCCGATAGGGTATCTGGCATCCAGGTGCCTCCCCTGGTGGAAAAGATATCCATGTATGCAGATGACACCCTCCTGTATCTGGGCGACCCTCATGCTTCCTTGGCGGCGGCCCTTGAGATTTTCGAGCGGTTTGGCAGGTTCTCGGGCATAAAAATAAATTGGGACAAATCGGTGCTCTTTCCTTTACGCCCGATGACCCCTCCTCCTGACTTACCGGCCCCCCTTCACTGGGTCGACAGATTTAAGTACCTGGGCATATATGTTCAGAGGAGCCTGCCGGACTACTTGGAAGCCAATGTTCGCCCGATTATGCAAAATTTTACCCTCAAATGCAACACTTGGAAGACCCTGCCGCTGACCCCAGTAGGTAGGATTAATTTGATAAAGATGTCCTTCCACCCTAAATTCCTCTATGCATTTCGGCACACTCCTGTTAGCATACCTAATTCCTTTTTTACTAAACTGGACCAGGCGATTGGAACATTTGTGTGGCAAGGTAGGGTCCCCAGAGTGTCTAGATCCACGCTCCAGCTCCCATTGTCGGGGGGGGCCTGGCACTACCCAACTTTAAAAAATATTACTGGGCGGCGGTCCTGGTTTCAGTGAGATGGTGGTTCATGCAGGACCGATCCAACCCCGCGGTGAATCTTGAGGCGGCAATATTGGGCTCCTATGCTGAACTTAGCAATTTAGTGTACCGAGGGCCTCGCTCTAGCATACATATCACTACCCCTATGAGAGCAACCATTGGAGTGTGGAGACGAGTTTCGGGGTCCCTGATGAAGCCCCGGACCTATTCTCCCTATACTCCGCTTTGGGGGAACCCGGAGTTGCCCCATCTGCGGACCGTACCGGACCCGCAGGTGTGGGCCAGGTACGAGGTTAAGACCCTCCGAGATGTTATGCCTGGGGGCCGTCTCCTCTCCTTTAGGGACCTGAGGGACAAATTCTCGCTTCCTTCCTGGATGTATTTTAGATTTATGCAGCTTCGACATGCACTTAAGGCTCAGTTCCAGGAACCGATCACCTTAGCCCCACACTCGGTTGAGCGACTTCTTGTGGCTAGTAACATAGATAGAGCGTTGTCCTCCATATACTTCAGGCTCACCTATGCTGGTGGCACTGGTGCTGACAGAGCATTCAGTGCCTGGCAGAGGGATATACCAAACCTGACGGAGAAAGATTGGTCCGAGGGCCTACAGCAGTACATCCCCCTTATGATAGCTGCCAGGGACCGATTCGTTCAAATCAAGTTTCTTCACAGGGTGTACTACACGCCACAGCGGCTCTCGGTCATCTATCGCCTGGCGGATGATCGGTGTCCGCGATGCCAGGAGGGTGTAGGCAACTTTATCCATATGGTCTGGAGTTGCTCCAGGATACAGACGTTTTGGCAGGAGGTGACCGCTGACATTAGATCACTTAGTGGTGTTTCCGTTGGACTTGACCCCCTGATCCTTCTTTTGGGTATAACTGACAACCTCCCCACTAACACACATACAAAACTTTTTATTTTTTATTGTGCGTATTATGCTAGGAAAACCATTCTGATTAATTGGAAAATGCCTGAGCCACCCCGGATATCGGCATGGAAGAAGCTGGTGAATGACACGCTCCCACTGTACAAGCTGACGTACATGGGTCGCAACTGTCCTAAAAAGTTCCTGAAAATATGGTCAAGATGGGTTGAGGCCAGACACCTCACGGTGTAGATCGTGGTTTGAGGATATGACACTGATTCCTCCCCTCCTCCCCCCCCTCCCTCCCCCTGGGTTTGTACTAATTGGTATTACATTTCTGTCCCCCCCCCCCTCTGCGCTGAATAGGTAGATGGATGGTCCTGTTAGCGGTGTGTATAAGTGCCCTATGACTAGGTTTAGCAACACTATTATGTATAACCTGCAATGTCTGATGATATGCATCCTGGTTAAGTGCTGACCTAGTTGTACTCTGTTAGATGACATTCTTTTCCTGTGTATTATCCACAGTTTTCTCACATGTACAACTATATTTTTCTTCTATTTTCTAAAATTCCTTCTGTTAAAAAAAAAAAATCAGGGGTGCGTGTTATACGCCGATCCCTGCTATCTGTGAGGGGAAGAGGAGCGACGCCAACGAAACAGCCCGAGCCGAGTGTACTGTGTACTCGGCTAGGCTTGGCTCCGCTCGCAGTCACGCCCAGTCCCGCCATTTGACGTATGTTATGTCCATCATAGAAGCCGGGCCAAGGGGCGGGACTGCGAGAGGAGCCGAGTACAGCCGAGTACACCCGAATACACAAGACATCCGGCTCTATCTCGGCTGCAACATTTAAAACGAATAAAGCTTCATTTTTGGGCATGGCTGGCTGCAGATGGACACTTGGGCACGGCTGGCTGCAGATGGACACTTGGGCATGGCTGGCTGCAGATGGACACTTGGGACAGGCTGCAGATGGACACTGATCATTCCTGGCAATGGTGAGTGCATTCCTGGCAATGATAGGTGCTGCATTCCTGGCAATGGTGAGTGCATTCCTGGCAATGATGGGTGCTGCATTCCCGGCAATGGTGAGTGCATTCCTGGCAATGGTGAGTGCATTCCTGGCAATGATGGGTGCTGCATTACAGGCAATGATGGGTGCATTCCTGGCAATGATGGGTGCTGCATTCCTGGCAATGGTGAGTGCATAAATTTTATATTTACTGGCAGAGATGTGAGATTTTTACAGGCCTCAAAACAGAGGAACCATGATTTTACAAGCATTTAAATATTCCCCTCTTGGAGCCATTTTTAGATGAACTCAGGTTTTCCAAGTTAATGCATCAACCATTGAAACTTTTACAAGCCTGTGTTGAGACGGAGATTCGATGGTAGCTCTAGTCAGAAAACAAGAAGACATTTACCTGGCTTTATTATTATTATTATACAGGATTTATATAGCACCAACAGTTTGCGCAGTGCTTTACAACAACATGGAAGACAGTACAGTCACAATACAATTCAATACAGAGGGATCAGAGGGCCCTGCTTGTTAGAGCTTACAGTCTAGAAGGGAGGGTCAAGTGAAACAAAGGGTAGTAGCTGTGGGGGATGATCAGGTGGACAAAATGAAAATACAGTTGTTAGGTGTGGGTAGGATAGGCTTCTCTGAAGAGGAGGGTTTTTATGGATCCTCTAAAAGCTAATAGAGAAGGAGATAGACGGACAGATTGGGGTAAGGAGTTCCATAGGCTTGGAGAGGGTCTGGAAAAGTCCTGGAGACGAGCATGGGAGCAGGTGATGAGAGAGCTAGAGAGCAGGAGGTCTTGAGAAGAACGAAGAGAACGATTAGGTTGGTATTAAGAGACTAGGTCAGTGATGTAGCTGGGGGCAGTGTTGTGGATGGCTTTGTAGGTAGTTGTTAGTATTTTGAATTTAATTTGTTGGGTGAGCGGAAGCCAGTGGAGGGATTGACAGAGAGGAGTAGCAGACACAGAGCAGTTAGTAAGGGGGATGAGTCTGGCAGCAGCAATCATGATGGACTGAAGGGGGGTTACAATTTTCAGAGGTAAGCCTATGAGGAGGGAGTTGCAGTAATCGAGGCGAGAGATGACCAGGGAGTGAATTAGGAACTTTGTTGTGTCATTGGTTAGAAAGGGGCGTATTTTGGAGATGTTGCGGAGGTTGAGGCGGGAAGATTTGGACAGTAATTGGACGTGAGGCTTAAAGGAGAGTTCAGAGTCCAGGACTACTCCTAGGACCTTGGCATGTGGGGATGGGCTGATAGTTGTGCCATCAATTGTGACAGAGAGATCGGGGGAGGAGGCACGTGGAGGAGGAAAAATTATCAGTTCAGTTTTGGATAGATTAGGTTTGAGGAAGTGGTGTGACATCCAAACTCATATATCTGATAGTAAATTAGAGATACGTGAGGAGAATGAAGGAGTGAGTTGAGGGGCAGAGAAATAGATTTGAGTGTTGTCAGTGTAGAGGTGGTATTGGAAGCCATGGGAGGCTATCAGCTGACCCAGGGGGGATGTGTAGATTGAAAATAGCAGAGTTCCAAGAACAGAACCTTGGGGGACCCCAACTGAGAAAGGAAGAGGAGAGGAGAAAGTAGAGTTGTAAGTAACGCTAAAGGTGCGATTGAATAAGTAGGTAGAGAACCAGTGAAGAGTACAGTTGCGGAGACCAAAGGCATGTAGTTTTTTGAGGAGGAGGGGGTGGTCAACCATATCGAAGGCAGCAGAGAGGTCCAGGAGAAGGCTTTAGTGGAAAAACAACAGCCACAAATACAGCCATAAAGACAAAAGGTTTTTCGAACTGCTATCACATAGAAACCCCCCTCATCTAGCATAAACCATTGTGTTAGAGTTAGGAACTGTGTAGATAGCTAACCCATCTCTAAACATCCATTGAGACTGTCCAAAGTTCATCTCAACACATGTTAGAAAGATGTGAATTTTGTGCCGTCAGGAAAATTTAAAAAATATATGTGATTGTAAGTCATACAAATTATATATGATATTTTAGGTCACAGAGATGATTATAATTTTAGTATCTGCAGTGCAGACCTAACAACTTTGGTATAAGGAAAATATAAAAGTTGTGATTATAAGTAGAAGTGTTTTAAAAAACGAATTAGCATTATGAAAGTCACATAACCATAATTATAACTGTATAAGAATTTAACCTATGTTTAGATAAACACATACTCATCGGATATATCAGAATTATCCATTTATCCATATAGATAATCATTTTATGTGACATTGATTAGTATTAACATAACATGTGTCCTTCCTAGATAGACCACTTTTAAAAGACATACATTTATATATAAATATAGAACCATTTTATGTGATATTGATAAATCAAGATTATAGAGTATTGCGTATTATGCCGGTTACCAGCATCCCTAAATATTATATATATTCCTCAGAACAAATATAAAAACTGATACACAGTATGAAAGATAGAACATATTATTTAAAAGACAATTCAGAACACATTTTTCTGCTCTCAGACACCCCCTAGTGGTTGAAGTTGATATTACCTAAAACCCACTGAACTTCCTGAAAAGTAAATCATTAAGTTCTGCTTACCAATGAAAAAGAAGCCATACCCTTTGGGCAAAGCTTATTATTATTTTTATGATCTTATTGTCTGAGATAGTATTTAGAGACAAGAAAGATGTTATGAAAGGGCACTCGAACACACACACACCCTCGAGATGACTGAAGACACCTGATTACCATCAATCATATACACATATACACCATTCATCAACCCACACTTTTACATTCATGAAAATTCCTGAACACCTTATGCTTTGGAACTCGGAGGTCGCAAGGAGTAATTCCTCTTTAAGAGTATCCATCTTGAAAGCCACGGCAGCCATTTTAAAACCTCTGGTAACCAGCAATTCAGACCAGTAGCCATTTTAGAACGGGTAATTATGTTGTGTTAATTTTATCTTGTATTCATTTGTGTTTTCTATAATATTGATTTATTGAAATTATACTATTGATAATTATTCTCCCGAATCAATAACCGCCTTGTAGATTTTTCTCTAAAGATTACATTTTCAATATATTTTTCATTTTGCATAGTTTCCATTTTTATTGGCAAAACAAATGTCTAATTTATTTCACATTGTTAACCACTTACTTACCTGCAGTATAGTAACGGTTGGATGTGTGAAATACAGACGTTCTGTTTAATTGTCATGTTTACAAGGTTATTGATTCTACAGAGAAATGTATTATTGCTGTGTCATGACAAAGGTACTACACTCCCATTTTGCAGGTGTTTCAACTGATATTCAAGATTTGATGTAACGCGATCGGTATTTTTAATTTCATGTAAACATTTGTTTTTGTCAACCAATATATATAACTATTTTGTATGATTACCTGTCTCCGTGAATAAATTTCACATGTATAGACTATGGTCATATTGATTGATTTTGTATTTTAAAAGTACCATCGCTAAAAATTACTTAATAATAAATTCTGTGCGGAAAAACTTTCCTTAATAAGCACAACAACCCTCAACACTCCACAGAAACCACCCTCCTAAAACTAAACGATCTACTAATGGCCAAAACCAATGGACACTATTCTGTACTCCTACTCCTGGACCTTTCTGCTGCCTTTGATACGGTTGACCACCCCCTCCTCCTCAAAAAACTCCACGCTTTTGGTCTCCATGACTGTACTCTTCGCTGGTTCTCTTCCTACTTATCCAACTGCACCTTTAGCTTTACTTACAATTCTACCCCCTCTTCTCCTTTTCCCTTCTCTTTCGGGGTCCCCCAAGGTTCTGTTCTTGGACCTTCCCTATTCACGATCTACACCCCCTCCCTGGGTCAGCTAATAGCCTCCCATGGCTTCCAATACCATATCTACGCCAATGACACCCAAATTTACCTCTCTACCCCTCAGCTCACTCCTTCAGTCTCCTCATGTATCACTAATTTACTAGCAGACATATCAGTCTGGATGTCACATCACTTCCTCAAACTCAATCTATCCAAAACCAAGCTCATAATTTTTCTTCCCTTGATCTCTCTCTCAAGATTGATGGCACAACTATCAGCCCATCCCCACATGCCAAGGTTCTAGGTGTAATCCTGGACTCTGAACTATCCTTTCTGCCCCATGTCCAATCACTGTCCAAATCCTGACACCTCAAACTCTGCAACATCTCCAAAATATGTCCCTTTCTAACCAATAACACCACAAAACTCCTAATTCACTCCCTGGTCATCTCCTGTCTTGACTACTGCTACTATTTTCTCATTGGCTTACCTTTACATAGGCTACCCCCCCTTCAGTCTATTATGACTGCTGCTGCCAGGCTCATCTGCCTTACCAACCACTCAGTGTCTGCTACTCCTCTGTGTCAATCCCTCCATTGGCTCCCGCTCACCCAACGGATTAAGTTCAAAATACTAACAACAACTTACAAAGCCATCCACAACTCTGCGCCCAGCTACATCACTAACCTAGTCTTAAAATACCAATCTAGCCTATCCAGGCACCTTGGTGATGAAGATGTTTGACTAAGTAACTGGAATATTCTGGTTTACTTTTTGAAAATTCAATAAAAATCTTCTTAAAAAAAAATACCAATCTAATCATTCTCTTTATTCTTCCCAATATCTCCTGCTCTCTACCTTTGTCACCTCCTCCCATTCTCGCATCCAGGACTTTTCCTATGGAACTCCCAACCCCAATCTGTCTGATTATCTCCTACTCTGTTTGCTTTTAGACAATCCCTGAAAACCTATCTCTTCAGAGAAGCCTATCCTGCCCTCACCTAACAACTCTACTTTAATTTTCTCCATCAGCTCCTCCCCCACAGCTAATACCTTTTGTACCACTTGATCCTCTCTCCTAGATTGTAAGCTCTAAGGAGCAGGGCCCTCTGATTCCTCCTGTATTGAATTGTATTGTAACTGTACTGTTTGCCCTCATGTTGTAAAGCGCTGCACAAACTGTTGGCGCTATATAAATCCTGTATTATAATAATAATAATTATTATCCCAAAGCTGCCTTCCCCAGTAGATATGCCCCTCACAGAGGAAATGACACATGCACAGGGGAAGAGATGTCACAATTGCTAATCCCCTGTGTCACGCTTACTCCCAATGCAGGTAGTCAGGCACTATAGCTAGCTTCTGTGTTCTTCACCTATAGCAGTCCCCTTTCCCATAAGGCAAACGGGCCTACCAGTACTCGGTTGCCCGAGGACTTAAACAAAATGCTATACTGCCTGCCCATCACAATACATCAGCCAGCAGGAACCAAAGTTTTGCTCCCCCCCATACTGGAGGTTCCAGGTGGTCTGGGAGTGTTTAGCCACCTTTCTTTGTAAGTAGATATTATTTGTTCACTGTCTTTTAACAAATATTTGTTGGATAATGCACTAGGCCAGTTTGCCCTATTTATTTTATTCATTTCTGCAGTGCTGTATGGACAACCCTAGTCCTAGAGGGCAGCAATGCTTCAGAGGAATTATCCACATTGGCACGGTGGAACAGTCAGTATTGGTCCTGTTCACATATGTGCAAGAGTATTGCTGTTGGTTTTGTTTGTGATACAAACTATGCAAAGCAAACAGGTACTTGCGGTTGGTTTGGTTTGTGCCTGGAAAAAAAGTCTAGCCGATGGGCACTTTGCCCTGCAGTTTACCAATCAAACCTATTCCAAACTTATGGCAACACATATTAATGTGATGTGCATTAATCTGTACGATTTGATAGAAAGGAGTCTCTAATTTGGTCATCGGAGATCTCAGTTTTCTTCTGTAGAACCATGGAGATAGTTATATGCACTAAAACTTATGTTCATACAGTATATTGCTATAAGTCAAAATTATTATAAAAATAAAAATGTGAATCTTTTAAATTTCCTTCTTGTGTTTAGATATGCTTTTGCATTAGTTTGCCAAGCTTTTATTTTTCATCTGAACATTTCAGATTCACTCTCTGTCTTGGAAACTGAAAATACGTTTGCTTTCTCTACAGTTGCTACTCTTATCTCTGGTTTTCAATGCTGTCAGCTGTTGAAAAGGATGATAATAAGACTGAAAAGGAAAGATATATATGTTGTGTTTCCAATACATTACTGACGACATTTTTCAATTTAGTAATGTTGTTCTACTGTCTTATCTGTTAGCAATTCATCACCTTATACAAATCCCCGGATTGCATTTTTACACAATGTCGTTAAACATTCTGACATAGCCCTTACATGCCAAAAAAAAGGCACAGAGGGTCTGGTTGAGAAAAATGTCCTAGCTAGGGATGAGCTTCGTGTTCGAGTCGAACATACGTTCGACTCGAACATTGGCTGTTCGATCGTTCGACGAAGATCGAACGATTTGGGCCGTTCGCGCCAAATTCGAGTGACGCGAACGGCCCACAATGCACTACGCCATCGCAGTGTCATCCAGGCGCTGTGATTGGCCAAGCATGCACTGTGACCCCGCATGCTTGGCCAATCACAGCGCCGGCAGCGAGGAGAGCAATGATTGGCCACAGGCAGGATGCCTGTGGCCAATTATTGCTGAGGGTGTTTAGTACACGCCCCACACTATAAAAGGCCGCCAGCACGGCGGCCTAGTGTAGTGTGTTCCGGAGCAGGGATAGAGTAGCATAGGCAGGGACAGTGACTGTTATTTCTTTCTTGCTTAACCTGGATTCCTTTAGTTTAGGGAAAGAGAAGGATAGGTAGGGAGAGTGTCAGTGTGTTTTGTGCTTCTGCTATAGTGTGCTTAAAAAAAACATTTATTCTAGGGACAGAAAACTCTAGGTAGGGACAGTGTCAGTTTCTTTCACTCTGCAAGTCCTTGTTTCCAGGGACCTGTAAGGACAGTGAGTTAATTGTCCTTGTGCTATATTGTGCTTAAAAAAAACATTTATTCTAGGGACAGAAAACTCTAGGTAGGGACAGTGTCAGTTTCTTTCACTCTGCAAGTCCTTGTTTCCAGGGACCTGTAAGGACAGTGAGTTAATTGTCCTTGTGCTATATTGTGCTTAAAAAAAACATTTATTCTAGGGACAGAAAACTCTAGGTAGGGACAGTGTCAGTTTCTTTCACTCTGCAAGTCCTTGTTTCCAGGGACCTGTAAGGACAGTGAGTTAATTTTCCTTGTGCTATATTGTGATTAAAAAAAACATTTTTTCTAGGGACAGAAAACTCTAGGTAGGGACAGTGTCAGTTTCTTTCACTCTGCAAGTCCTTGTTTCCAGGGACCTGTAAGGACAGTGAGTTAATTGTCCTTGTGCTATATTGTGATTAAAAAAAACATTTATTCTAGGGACAGAAAACTCTAGGTAGGGACAGTGTCAGTTTCTTTCACTCTGCAAGTCCTTGTTTCCAGGGACCTGTAAGGACAGTGAGTTAATTTTCCTTGTGCTATATTGTGATGAAAAAAAAAATTTTTTCTAGGGACAGAAAACTGTAGGTAGGGAGAGTGTTTTTTTTCTTTCACTCTGCAAGTCCTTGTTTCCAGGGACCTGTAAGGACAGTGAGTTAATTGTCCTTGTGCTATATTGTGCTTAAAAAAAACATTTATTCTAGGGACAGAAAACTCTAGGTAGGGACAGTGTCAGTTTCTTTCACTCTGCAAGTCCTTGTTTCCAGGGACCTGTAAGGACAGTGAGTTAATTTTCCTTGTGCTATATTGTGATTAAAAAAAAACATTTATTCTAGGGACAGAAAACTCTAGGTAGGGACAGTGTCAGTTTCTTTCACTCTGCAAGTCCTTGTTTCCAGGGACCTGTAAGGACAGTGAGTTAATTGTCCTTGTGCTATATTGTGCTTAAAAAAAACATTTATTCTAGGGACAGAAAACTCTAGGTAGGGACAGTGTCAGTTTCTTTCACTCTGCAAGTCCTTGTTTCCAGGGACCTGTAAGGACAGTGAGTTAATTTTCCTTGTGCTATATTGTGATTAAAAAAAACATTTATTCTAGGGACAGAAAACTCTAGGTAGGGACAGTGTCAGTTTCTTTCACTCTGCAAGTCCTTGTTTCCAGGGACCTGTAAGGACAGTGAGTTAATTTTCCTTGTGCTATATTGTGATTAAAAAAAACATTTATTCTAGGGACAGAAAACTCTAGGTAGGGACAGTGTCAGTTTCTTTCACTCTGCAAGTCCTTGTTTCCAGGGACCTGTAAGGACAGTGAGTTAATTTTCCTTGTGCTATATTGTGATTAAAAAAAACATTTTTTCTAGGGACAGAAAACTGTAGGTAGGGAGAGTGTTTTTTTTCTTTCACTCTGCAAGTCCTTGTTTCCAGGGACCTGTAAGGACAGTGAGTTAATTGTCCTTGTGCTATATTGTGCTTAAAAAAAACATTTTTTCTAGGGACAGAAAACTGTAGGTAGGGAGAGTGTTTTTTTTTTTCACTCTGCAAGTCCTTGTTTCCAGGGACCTGTAAGGACAGTGAGTTAATTGTCCTTGTGCTATATTGTGCTTAAAAAAAACATTTATTCTAGGGACAGAAAACTCTAGGTAGGGACAGTGTCAGTTTCTTTCACTCTGCAAGTCCTTGTTTCCAGGGACCTGTAAGGACAGTGAGTTAATTTTCCTTGTGCTATATTGTGATTAAAAAAAACATTTTTTCTAGGGACAGAAAACTCTAGGTAGGGACAGTGTCAGTTTCTTTCACTCTGCAAGTCCTTGTTTCCAGGGACCTGTAAGGACAGTGAGTTAATTTTCCTTGTGCTATATTGTGATTAAAAAAAACATTTATTCTAGGGACAGAAAACTCTAGGTAGGGACAGTGTCAGTTTCTTTCACTCTGCAAGTCCTTGTTTCCAGGGACCTGTAAGGACAGTGAGTTAATTTTCCTTGTGCTATATTGTGATTAAAAAAAACATTTATTCTAGGGACAGAAAACTCTAGGTAGGGACAGTGTCAGTTTCTTTCACTCTGCAAGTCCTTGTTTCCAGGGACCTGTAAGGACAGTGAGTTAATTTTCCTTGTGCTATATTGTGATTAAAAAAAACATTTTTTCTAGGGACAGAAAACTGTAGGTAGGGAGAGTGTTTTTTTTCTTTCACTCTGCAAGTCCTTGTTTCCAGGGACCTGTAAGGACAGTGAGTTAATTGTCCTTGTGCTATATTGTGCTTAAAAAAAACATTTTTTCTAGGGACAGAAAACTGTAGGTAGGGAGAGTGTTTTTTTTTTTTCACTCTGCAAGTCCTTGTTTCCAGGGACCTGTAAGGACAGTGAGTTAATTGTCCTTGTGCTATATTGTGCTTAAAAAAAACATTTATTCTAGGGACAGAAAACTCTAGGTAGGGACAGTGTCAGTTTCTTTCACTCTGCAAGTCCTTGTTTCCAGGGACCTGGAGAGACATTGAGTGAATTGTCCTTGTGCTATATTGTGATTAAAAAAAACATTTATTCTAGGGACAGAAAACTCTAGGTAGGGACAGTGTCAGTTTCTTTCACTGTGAAAGTCCTTGTTTCAAGGGACAGAGAAGGACACCTGAAGGTAGCCCTTATTGCTTTTTTCCCATCTCCCTGCAGGCCATCTATTAGAATGTCTGGAAGGCAAACAAGGAGAGGCAGACAGTCAGGAGGCAATAAAAGAGGGCAAGCAGGCTCTGTGTCTGGGGGCAACAGTGCTGGTCGTGGACGCGGTGCATTGTCATCAGCACATGGCCATGGGACACGCTTGTCCTTCTTTTCGGCAGCTGGACATGTTGAGCCACATCATGCCGAAGACTTGGTAGAGTGGATGACCAAGCCCTCCTCCTCCTCCTCATCCTCTCTCACCCAGGCTCAGGGTACTGGAAAAGCAGCTGCCAAAGCGTCGTCTTCCCTGGTATCAATGTCAGACAAATCATCAGTCACTCCTTCCCTAGACCCACCATGTCCTCCTCCTGAGGAGTCCCCCGAACTGTTTCAGCACAGTGTTGGGTACATGCTCCAGGAGGATGCCCAGCGTTTCGAAGGGTCTGATGATGAAACCCAGCTAGAGGAAGGCAGTAGCGTGAGAGCAGACAGAGGGGATGCTCAAGAAGGACACCAATCTGGCAGTCATGTTCCAGCAGCTGCAGCATACTGCCAGATTGGCTCCAGTGATGAGGAGGGAGGGGATGATGAGGTCAATGACTCCACGTGGGTGCCTAATAGGAGAGAGGAGGAGGAGGAGGATGAGGAGGAGGCACATCTCCAACGAGGCAGGATGCCCTTTGGTGGCCAGCGTAAGGGCAGTACACCGACGGAATCACACCGCAGAGCTCCGCCTGTGCAGGGCGCTGCCTCTGCCCGTCATTCAAAAAGTTCTTTGGTGTGGGCCTTTTTTGAGGCTAGTGCATCAGATCGCACAGCTGCTGTTTGCAACATATGTCTCAAGCGTATATCGCGTGGCCAAAACATCAGCCGCTTGGGTACCACATGCCTGCCAGACATATGTTGACCTGCCATGCAGCTCGTTGGCAAGCCTACCTCAAAGACCCACACCAAAGAACAAAGCGGACCTCTCCTTGCACCGCATCAGCTGGGATCTCCAACCCCACTATAACTTCAGTCCTCTCTGAAACATGCACTGAGAGGAATGAAGGTGTAGAATTAGGTGTGTCACAGCCAAGTACTTGCGCCCACTCTGCTAGCAGTACACCGACGTCCGATTCTAGCAGGCAAATTTCCCTGCCCCAGCTGCTGGACCGTCGAAAGAAGTTCACTCCCAGCCATCCACATGCCCAGCGGTTGAATGCTAGCTTGGCTAAATTGCTAGCGCTTCAACTGCTGCCTTTTCAGTTGGTAGACTCGGCCCCCTTCCGTGAGTTTGTGCAATGTGCGGTTCCTCAGTGGCAGGTTCCCAAACGCCACTTTTTCTCACGGAAGGCTATTCCGGCTCTCTACCGGCATGTGGAAGGCAATGTCTTGGCCTCGCTGGACAGGGCGGTCAGCGGTAAGGTGCATATTACCGCTGACTCATGGTCCAGCAGGCATGGACAGGGACGTTACCTTTCTTTCACGGCCCATTGGGTCACTCTTTTGGCAGCTGGGAAGGATTCAGGACAAGGTGCAGTAGTGTTGGAGGTTGTCCCACCGCCACGCCTCCAAAATGCTACTACTGGTTGTGACACACCTCTCTCCTCCACCCCCTCCTCTTCTTCTTCCTCCATGGCCTCTTCCTGTGGTTTGTCCTATGAACCAGCGGTGCTCCGTAGCCGTTCACGGGGCTACGCAAGTACGCAGGCAAAAAGATGCCATGCCGTGCTTGCGCTGGTGTGTTTGGGGGACAGAAGCCACACTGGGGCAGAGGTCCTGTCTGCTCTGCAGGGCCAGGCCGAGAGGTGGTTGACGCCACGCCAGCTTAAGCCAGGAATGGTGGTTTGCGACAATGGCACCAACCTCCTCTCCGCCCTCCGACAGGGACAACTGACCCATGTGCCCTGTGTGGCTCACGTCCTTAACCTGGTGGTGCAGCGCTTCTTGGGCAGGTACCCGGGCTTACAGGATGTCCTGAGGCAGGCCAGGAAAGTCTGTGTGCATTTCCGCAGATCTTATAATGCCAGTGCTCGCCTGGCTGAGCTGCAAAAGGAGTTGAACCTGCCCAAGAACCGCCTTATATGTGACATGCCCACCAGGTGGAACTCAACGTTGGCCATGCTGCAGCGGCTGCACACGCAGCAGAGGGCCATCAATGAGTACCTGTGCGACTACGGCACCAGGACAGGGTCAGGGGAGCTTGGTTTTTTTTCTCCACGCCAGTGGGGCATGATCAGGGATGCATGCACTGTCCTGGCACCATTTGAGGAGGCCACGAGGATGGTGAGCAGTGACAGTGCATGCATCAGTGACACTGTACCTCTTGTCCACCTGTTGGAGCACACGCTGCGTGGAATAATGGACAGGGCACTTGAGGCAGAACAGAGGCAGGAAGAGGAGGACTTCCTTGCCTCTCAAGGCCCCCTTTACCCAGACAGTGTTCCTTCTGTCCCACCCATCGCACAGGAAGAGGAGGAGGAGGAGGAGGAGGAGGAGGAGGAGGATTGTGTCAGCATGGAGGTGGAGGCTGGCACTCAGCATCATCAGCAGCAGTCTTTTAGGGATGATTTACAGTCCCAAGAAACCAGTGGACTTGTACGTGGCTGGGAGGAGGTGGCTGCGGATCATGTCGTCCTTAGTGACCCAGAGGACTCCGGAGCGAATGCCTCAGCAAACCTACGCTGCATGGCCTCCCTGATCCTGCAAAGTCTGCGGAAGGATCCTCGTATTCTTCGGATCAAGGAGAGGGACCATTACTGGCTGGCCACTCTCCTTGATCCACGGTACAAGGGTAAGGTTGCGGACCTTATGTTACCGTCGCAGAGGGAGCAGAGGATGAGACAACTCCGGGAGGCCTTGCAGAAAGGTCTGTGCAACGCGTTCCCAGAGACTGGGAGGTTGCAAACTCCTGGTCCTGGACAACGAGTTGCTGAGGCTTCGGCCAGTCAAAGAAGGAGCGGTGGGGAAGGTGGCCGTCTGACCGATGCGTTCAGACAATTCTTTAGTCCGCAGCCCCAAAGTATGATCGGTTCCAGCAACCATCGCCAGCGTCTGATAAACATGGTGCAGGAATATCTAGGGGCAAGGTCAGACTTGGACACCTTCCCCACCGAAAATCCTCTGGCTTACTGGGTCTTGAGGATGGATCACTGGCCAGAGCTTGCACAGTATGCAATTGAGCTACTGGCCTGTCCTGCATCCAGCGTTCTTTCGGAACGCACATTCAGTGCTGCTGGAGGATTTGTCACGGATCACAGGGTGCGCCTGTCCACCGACTCGGTTGATCGACTGACTTTCATCAAGATGAACCAGTCTTGGATCACCACCAGCTACCACACACCTGATGCTGATATAACAGACTAATTGATTTTAAAATGTCACATCCCTTCAAGACTGATGCTGATGCTGAGTGCCTGTGCTGTTATGTTGACTGGCTATCCTCCTCCTCCGAGTCCTCAATGATACGATTGATGATGATAGCTTGGAAGATCATTTTTGTTTATGGGTGCCGCCACCAGTGCCTAACGCCCAATTTTTCAGCCCCTGTTTAACAGGGGCGTGTAATTACAATTTTTGAAGCAATACTTTGCAACAGGGCTCATTGCTGTGCTCCAAGTACAGTATCTGTGAGGAGTTGCAGTGTTGTGCCACCAGTGCCTAAGGCCCAATTTTTCAGCCCCTGTTTAACAGGGGCGTGTCATTACAATTTTTGAAGCAATACTTTGCAACAGGGCTCATTGCTGTGCTCCAAGTACAGTATCTGTGAAGGGTTGCAGTGTTGTGCCACCAGTGCCTAAGGCCCAATTTTTCAGCCCCTGTTCAACAGGGGCATGTAATTACAATTCTTGATCTAATAATTCACAGCAGGGCCCATTGCTGCACCCACCAAGAGTAACTGTCAGGGCTTACAGTGTTGTGGCACCAGCACCACCATCAAAGGCCCAATTTTTACTACCACTGTTCAACAATTATATGTAATTAAAATTCCTGATATAATAGTTGACAGCAGGGCGTTCCAGCACCAACCAAGAGTAACTGTGAGTGCTTACAGTGTTGTGCCAACACCAACAACTAAGGGGCCTATTTCTGCAGAGTATATACGGCAGGTCCCTACTTTCAAACATCCAACTTACAAACGACTCCTACTTGCAAACGCAAGAAGACAACAGGAAGTGAGAGGAAATCTACCACTAGGAAGGAAAATTCTCTCCTGTAAGAATAAATATGGGAGAAAGGTGTCTCCTCTGTACTGATGCTTTATCAGCAATCCTTGTTTCAAGAAAAACACCACATTTCAAAAACAGTTGTCATTAGGACGGAAAGTGAGGTGAAATGTTCTGAACAGGGGCACAGACAGCAAAACAAATGTTACAGGGGTGATAACCCTTACCTATGTTTTCCAAAAAGTTTAAAAATAGATTTTTGGTCTGGAGCTACACTTCAACAATGTACCTGTTCAAAATTACAAACAGATTCTACATAAGAACAAACCTACAGTCCCTGTCTTGTATGCACCGCCTGTATACGGCTGTTCAGAGTATATAGGGCCTTTTTTATTTTATGTGCGGGGTTCCCCTTAATATCCATACAAGACCCAAAGGGGCTGGTAATGGGCTGGGGTAGGGGGGGGGTCATGGGGTAGCTATGCCATTTTTCTTAAAGATTTTCATCCATATTACCGGGACCAGACATTACATTAAAGCCGCAAGCAGTTTTAAATGGCTTTTTTTTCCTTTAGAAGTGTCATTTTGTGCAGGGACAGTTCTAAACACGGGAAACACGTGGCACTTCACAGGCATACTTTAGACACCCCCCAGGTACGATATTTAAAGGAATATTTGACTTTTTTTTTTTCACTTTATGCATCATTAAAATGACTGCTCCCGGAAAACGACCGTTTTTAAAACTTATTTTTGCATTGATACATGTCCCCTGGTGCAGAACCCGGGTTCCCAAACCCTTTTTAGGACAATAACATGCATAATAGTTTTTATAATTAGCACTTTAGAATTCGAACGTTCGCATCCATTGTATTTAATAGGGTTCTAATGTTCGTTCGAACTTTCGGTCCGTTCGCGGGTTCTGGTGCGAACCGAACCCGGGGGTGTTCGGCTCATCACTAGTCCTAGCAAACCAGAGTACAATTTGGCTCATATAAAAGAGGGATTAAAACATTTACAGATGACTTTGCTGTCTAAAACTGTTTGCCATGTGCAAGCATTCAAGAGGTATGGAAAATATCCCTATATAGTCAGAATCTGTTTGCACTACCTTAAGGTACAACTTAATACGTCCTGTAGCTTTTGACCACAGTGTCACATCACTAAACAGATGTTTTGATGTATGCCTCCTTGCAGAACAGCATTAGTGCAATGACATAATAAATGAACAGCTCTTTCTTGGTCTTTCTGCATTATTTGAATCAGTTTTGTATTTTGCCTGAGTTTTTAATTTGTTTTCATTCATTTTGCTTGACTTATTAATTTGAGCTCACTGTCTTGCAGCATGACCTAGCTTTGCTTATTCTTGAGCTTACAAAACGAAGACTTGTTTTATTATGATCCTGTGGCATTTTTTGGTTTGAGCAATGTCAAGATGGCCATGTTGTGTGGAACGCATGCCCAGATCATCTCAGTGCCATCAATAACCATGAGTGACACATTTGTCTTTAGCATTAAGCTCCAGGGCCAATAGTGTAGCTGAGCACCAGTGTTTTATTCCCTAGACCACGAGTCTCCAAACTACGGCCCCCCAGCTGTTGTGGAACTACATGTCCTATGAGGCATTGTAAAACTCTGACATTCACAAACATGACTAGACATGATGGGAATTGTAGTTCCTGAACAACTGGAGGGCCATAGTTTTAAGATCCCTCCCCTAGACCAAACCAACACTTACTGTAGGCTATATTTAACCATACCCTAATATGAGCAATTAACACCTAACCCTCCTCTCTGTTTAGGCCAGACAGGCTTGGACACATGCTCCAGTCCCCACACATTCAGGACTTTGGAAGTCAACAGAGCTTCCCCTCATTTACTACGCTTTGGAACAAATGCTCTTGCAGAGTGCAAAGTCTAATTGCTTTTAGTAAATCCACCATATTACTTTCTGTAGTCTCCCTTCTTTGTGCAGCAAACCCACCTCCCCCCGGTCCTTAAAGAGGAGTTCCGCCGAAAAAAAAAATATTAAAAGTCAGCAGCTACAAATACCGCAGCTGCTGACTTTTAATATATGGACACTTACCTGTCCTGGGCGCCCGCGATGTTGGGTCCCGAAGCCGATTTGTCTCTCGGGTGCTGCCGCCACCATCTTCGGTAAGGGAATCAGGAAGTGAAGCCTTGCGGCTTCACTTCCTGGTTCCCTACTGCGCATGCGCGAGTCGCGCTGCGCGATCCCACTGGTCCCTGCTGACTTTTGGGACCTGTGAGTAGGCGCCGGAAGTGGCGTAGGTCACCGCGGTGATATATGCCCGTAGGTAGGAGCAAATACATGTATTACACAGGTATCTGCTCCCTCCTCCCCCTGAAAGGTGCCAAATGTCACACCGGAGGGGGGGGGGGGGATTCCAAACAGCAGAAGTTCCATTTTTGGGTGAAAATCCGCTTTAAAGTAGAACTAAAAGCAAAACTTTTTGTTTTTTTATTTTGGCTAGAGTAAGGGAGGGTTATAACCCCTGTCGTTATTTTTGTACTGTATGTGTCTCACTAGGGAGATTTATCTTCCCTCCCTGTATCATAAACCACATCAGGGTAAGAGGAAAACCATCCGAAGCGAGGGAAATCCTGGATAGTCAATAGGATTGCTAGAGCCCCTGTCCTCTTTGAAAGATTTTTCACCTATTCCTGTTCTGGGGACCATTCAAAAGTTGGGATTTTCTTTTACTTTTGGTGATAATGACCAGCAGGAGAAATAGAGAGGGTGAGTCTATCCAATGGGGGTACAGATAGCAATAAAAGGCTGATGTTTTAATCCCTATCCACTCTATTCAAAGCTTAAAAAAGTTATATTTTAATTGAAATACTCTCCTAAGCTACCTGTTCAGATTCAGACACTATATATATATTGTGACAGCAGGAAGGTAAAGTCACCTGGTTGCATCCAGGGGGGTAGGTATATTTCTCCCAGATTCAGGCTTTATGCCGACTTATACAACTAGGGAGAGAGTTGATGAAGCCCAGCTGAGGCTAGTGGGCTCATGGATGATTCATACCTCTAGGGAGAGGGCTGGGCGTCGTGCAGGCAGGGAGTTGATGAGACCAGCTGAAGCTTGTCAGCTCGTTTAAGGCCTCTATAAAAACTCCCAGATTCATTAGGTGTTTGCTCATGCCTGGAACCAGACCTGTGTGGACTGTCTAGGGAGAGTGAACCCCTGTGCGGTGAGACAAAGCCTGTGTGGCTATTTGTTTGGACATTTACTAAACCAGGGACTTAGGGACTAGGACAGCACCAGGCTGATCCCAGTTGTTAGTTAGGAAACCTGCATGTTTAGTCAGAGGTCAAGCTGACCAGGGTTTATTTTGTTTATGTTTCTTTTTGCTTTGCTGTGTTTTTTTGTCACTGTAAATAGAGAAATAAACCGCACCTTTTTGATCTTGAAAACCACAACCTCCGTCTGCTGGGCCTGTTTTTGTGTGGGGAGCCCATCCAGGGGATCACACACACCCGCTGCCGAGCTAAACCCCCCCACAGTTGGTGGAGAACCAGTGGCAGTTTTTTTTTAAGCCAGCATGGAGGAGATACTGAAACAGCTGGCTCTAGCAAATGCCAATCAACAGCAGACAAATGCAGGTTTACAAAAGAGCCTTGCAGCTCAACAACAGAGCTTTGCAGCCCAGCAGCAAGCTCATCAACAGAGCCTTGCAGCCCAGCAGCAATCTGAGGCCCGCTTCATAGACCTGTTACAGAAGCAAGAGCAGAGACTACAACAAATGGAAGCAGTAATGCAGCAACGTCCGCAGACCAGTGAGGAAAGCCGTCCCACTAATACCGCGTCCTTTGGGGTGAGTCGTTTATTGACAAAAATGACTGGAGAGGATGATCCAGAGGTATTTTTGACCACATTTGAAAGGACTGCTGAAAGAGAAAAGTGGCCTGAGGAGCAGTGGGCTGGACTGGTGGCTCCTCTGTTAACTGGTGAATCGCAGAAGGCTTACTATGACCTAGAGCCTGACCAAGCAAAAGACTATGTGATGCTAAAAGCTGAAATATTGGCAAGGCTGGGTGTCACCCTGGCTGTCCGGGCTCAGCGTGTGCATAACTGGACTTTCCAGCTTGGAAAACCCCCCAGGTCTCAAATGTATGATCTCATACACCTGAGCAGGAAGTGGCTACAGCCAGAGACTTTGTCCGCACCAGAGATTGTGGAACGTGTTGTAATGGATCGGTTTTTGAGAGCTCTTCCTACTGCCATCCAAAAGTGGGTAAGCCATGGAGACCCAGAGACGGCCGGTGGTCTTGTGGATCGTGTAGAGAGATACTTGGCTGCAGAGAACCTGACGGCCTCTTCCAGAGACTCTCGGACTTTCCACCCTAAGACCAGACCATCCCCAGGGGCGGATAAGATGATTCCAAGGGGTGAGGGTGGAGAGAGTGAGAGGGTGGGAGCTCTGCCCAGGGTTTGGCGAGAACAGCCTGGGAAGTCGGGGGCTCAAGAGGCAGCCAAAAGGATTGTTTGCTACCGCTGCCGGCAAGCGGGACATATTGCAGCAAATTGCCCGGTTGTGGAGGAACCCATGCAATGTGACTTTCTGACGGACAGACGTCAGTCGCTGTGTGCGACAGTCGCATGCACTGCCATTCGGGGAACTGAGAAACATTTATGCAAAATGTGTATTAATGGTAGAAATGTTGTGGTATTACTGGATTCAGGTAGCCTTGTGACCCTGATAAAGGCTGAATTAGTTAAAACAGAGGTCTCTGGGAATAGCAAGGTAGCTGTTATTTGTGTGCATGGGGACACCCGAGAGTATCCAGTGACTACAGTGTGTATCAAGACCCCCAAAGGTACCCTCTCTCATCCAGTGGGGTTAGTATCTCAATTACCGCATGATGCCATTGTGGGAAGGGATTTTCCGAAGTTCTGGGAACTGTGGGATGATCCTGAGCCCCCCACTGGTGCCCCTATGTACCAGGAAGGTGATAGCCAGAACTCCTCTGAGAGTGGTGAGGACTCTCCAGAATTTCCCTTGTCAGTATTGGCAGGCGAGACTCAAGAAACTGGAGAGGAGCCCACCTCCTCAGACGAAAACCTACCGTCTGTGGAGTTTTCTGATCTTGAGGTTCACAGGGAAAATTTTGCCACAGAACAGTTAAAAGACCCCGCCCTAATAAAGGCACGGGAAAACGTAGTGGAAATAGATGGCGAGTTAGTGAACCCAGATAATACCTGCACTTACCCATACTTCAGCGTAGAGAAGGACCTACTGTATCGGGTGGCAAAAAGGGCAGAAGAAACCGTTGAGCAGCTTGTGGTGCCCAAACCTTACAGGAAGTTGGTGTTGGAGTTGGCCCATGGGCACCTTCTTGGAGGTCATCTGGGGACAGAGAAAACCCGAGAGAGGGTATTACAGAGATTCTATTGGCCTGGGGTGATGAAGGACATAGAAAATTATTGTTCCTCCTGCCCTGTGTGTCAGAGGTCGGCCCCGATGCCACATTTCCGTAGCCCGCTGGTCCCTCTACCCATCATTGAGGTCCCGTTTGAGAGAATCGCAATGGATTTGGTAGGTCCTATAATCAAGTCCGCTAGGGGGCACCAGTACATATTGGTTATAATGGACTATGCCACCCGTTATCCAGAAGCGATCCCTCTCAGAAATACCTCGGCCAAAACCATAGCCAAAGAGCTATCTCTTGTTTTTAGCCGGGTGGGTATTTGTAAAGAACTGCTTACGGACCAAGGTACACCCTTTATGTCCCGGGTTATGAAAGAGCTGTGTAAATTGTTCAAAGTGACGCAATTGCGTACATCTGTGTATCACCCCCAAACCGATGGGCTGGTTGAAAGATTCAACAAAACCCTAAAACAAATGTTGAAGAAAGTGGTGGATAGAGATGGAAAGGATTGGGACTGTCTACTTCCTTATTTGATGTTTGCTATTAGGGAGGTGCCCCAATCCTCTACGGGATTCTCCCCCTTTGAGTTACTGTATGGGAGACACCCAAGAGGGCTGTTGGATATTGCCAAGGAAACTTGGGAAAGTGAGAGTTCTCCCCACAGGAGTGTGATTGAGCATGTCGCCCTGATGCAAGATCGAATTGCACAGGTAATGCCCATCGTGAAGGAACATTTGGCCCAAGCGCAGTTGGCACAGCAGAGAGTGTACAACCGTGGAGCCAAGACCCGTACCTTTTCCCCGGGGGATAGGATATTGGTACTTGTCCCTACGGTTGAAAGTAAATTCCTTGCCAAATGGCAAGGCCCCTACGAGATAATGGAAAAAGTGAGCGAAGTGAATTACAAGGTCAGACAACCAGGAAGGCGAAAGCCCGAACAGATCTATCACGTTAATCTGTTGAAAGCCTGGAGGGATAGAGAGTCCCTAGTCGCAGAAACTTGGTCACCAGCTCAAACTGGTTGCGTGATTCCGGAGGTTGGAATAGCAGCCACCTTGTCACAACCCCAACAACAGGAGGTTAAGGAGTTTGTGCTTCGCAACAAGGAGGTGTTCTCTGAGCTGCCGGGACAAACATCTGGGGTAGAGCATGATATTATTACCCCGCCCGGTGAAAGGGTGAAGTTAAAACCCTATCGGATCCCAGAGGCCCGACGGGAGGCAATACGGGAGGAAGTACAGAAAATGCTGAACTTAGGGGTGATAGAGGAGTCCCAAAGTGATTGGTCTAGTCCCATTGTGCTGGTGCCTAAACCGGATGGGAGCTGGCGATTTTGTAACGATTTTCGTCAGTTGAACAAAGGTACAAAATTTTACACCTACCCCATGCCACGTATAGATGAGTTGATCGACCGGCTGGGAACAGCCCGATACATGACGACTCTTGACCTCACAAAAGGGTATTGGCAAATTCCCCTGGCCAAGTCGGCCAAAGAGAAAACCGCATTTGTAACCCCAGACGGGGCGTTCCAATATAAGAGAATGCCGTTCGGGTTACAGAATGCGCCGGCCACATTCCAGCGGAAAATGGACCAGATACTGAGGCCCCATCGGAAGTATGCTGCGGCTTACCTGGATGACGTAATTGTCCATAGCACAGATTGGGCCTCACATCTGCCAAAAGTGCAAGCAGTCCTAGACTCTATCCGGGAAGCGGGGTTTACGGCTAACCCCAAGAAGTGTACCATTGGGCAGGAGGAGGCCAAATATCTTGGGTACACCATTGGGAGGGGAGTAATAAAACCCCAACTCAACAAAGTCGAGGCCATCCAGAGTTGGCCACGTCCCAACAACAAGAAGCAGGTACGAGCCTTTCTGGGAATAGCGGGGTATTATCGGCGCTTCATTCCCCACTTTGCTTCTAAGGCTGTGCCCCTAACCAACCTGACGAAAGGGAAAGGGTCGGTCATGATTAAATGGACCCCCGAGGCTGAGGCAGCATTCCAATTCTTGAAACAAGCCTTATGTAGCCAGCCAGTGTTGTACTCACCCGACTTCTCTAAAGACTTTGTCGTACAAAGTGATGCGTCAGATGTGGGGTTAGGAGCAGTATTGTCCCAGGTCTGGAACGGGGAAGAGCACCCAGTCATTTACCTCAGCAGGAAGTTGAAGTCCCATGAGGTAAATTACGCCACGGTTGAAAAGGAGTGTTTAGCGGTGAAGTGGGCTCTAGATTCCCTTCGGTACTATCTGCTAGGTAGGCACTTTGACATGGTTACGGATCACGCTCCGTTAAAGTGGATGGCTCAAAACAAGGAGACAAATAGAAGAGTGAATAGGTGGTTCCTGGCCCTACAGGAATTCAACTTCACAGTAAAGCATCGCCCTGGCGTTCAAATGGGGAATGTGGATGCTTTGTCTCGAGTACATGAATGCCTGATTGCTGGTGTTCCAACCCCAAGGTTAAAACAAGAGGGGGGGGTATGTGACAGCAGGAAGGTAAAGTCACCTTGTTGCATCCAGGGGGGTAGGTATATTTCTCCCAGATTCAGGCTTTATGCCGACTTATACAACTAGGGAGAGAGTTGATGAAGCCCAGCTGAGGCTAGTGGGCTCATGGATGATTCATACCTCTAGGGAGAGGGCTGGGCGTCGTGCAGGCAGGGAGTTGATGAGACCAGCTGAAGCTTGTCAGCTCGTTTAAGGCCTCTATAAAAACTCCCAGATTCATTAGGTGTTTGCTCATGCCTGGAACCAGACCTGTGTGGACTGTCTAGGGAGAGTGAACCCCTGTGCGGTGAGACAAAGCCTGTGTGGCTATTTGTTTGGACATTTACTAAACCAGGGACTTAGGGACTAGGACAGCACCAGGCTGATCCCAGTTGTTAGTTAGGAAACCTGCATGTTTAGTCAGAGGTCAAGCTGACCAGGGTTTATTTTGTTTATGTTTCTTTTTGCTTTGCTGTGTTTTTTTGTCACTGTAAATAGAGAAATAAACCGCACCTTTTTGATCTTGAAAACCACAACCTCCGTCTTCTGGGCCTGTTTTTGTGTGGGGAGCCCATCCAGGGGATCACACACACCCGCTGCCGAGCTAACCCCCCCACAATATATATATATATTATCTAACACAAGTACACCCCTCACATTTTTGTAAATATTTTATTATATCTTTTCATGTGACAACACTGAAGAATTTACACTTTGCTACAATGTAAAGTAGTGAGTGTACAGCTTGTATAACAGTGTAAACTTGCTGTCGCCCCCAAAATAACTCAACACACAGCCATTAATGTCTAAACTGCTGGTAACAAAAGTGAGTACACCCCTAAGTGAAAATGTCCAAATTGGGTCCAATTAGCCATTTCCCCTCCCCGATGTCATGTGACTAGTTAGTGTTACAAGGTCTCATTTGTGAATGGGGAGCAGATGTGTTAAATTTGGTGTTATCGCTCTCACTCTCTCATACTGGTCACTGGAATTTTAACATGGCACCTCATGGCAAAGAACTCTCTGAGGATCTGAAAAAAATTAATTGTTGTTCTACATCAGTGGTTCTCAACTCCTGTCCTCAGGACCCACTAACAGGCCAGATTTTAAGTATTACCTTGGGGAGATGCAGACTAAAATCCTGCAATCCCTGAGCAGCAAATTATATCACCTGTGATGCATTTCAGTTATCTTGCAAATCTGGCCTGTTAGTGGGTCCTGAGGACTGGAGTTGAGAACCACTGTTCTACATAAAGCTGTCCTAGGCTATAAGAAGATTGCGAAAACCCTGAAACTGAGCTGCAGCATGGTGGCCAAGACCATACAGCGGTTTAACAAGACAGGTTCCACTCAGAACAGGCCTCGCCATAGTTGACCAAAAAAGTTCAGTGCACGTGCTCAGCGTCTTTGGAAAATAGACTTATGAGTGCTGCCAGTGTTAATGGAGAGGTTGAAGGGGCAGGGGGGTCAGCCTGTTAGTGCCCAGACCATATGCCGCACACTGCATCAAATTGGTCTGCATGGCTGTTGTCCCAGAAGAAAGCCTCTCCTAAAGATGATGCACAAGAAAGCCTGCAAACAGTTTGCTGAAGTCAAGCAGACTAAGGACATGGATTTCTGGAACCATGCCCTGTGTTTTGATGAGACCAAGATAAACTTATTTAGTTCAGATGGTGTCAAGCGTGCGGGGTGGCAACCAGGTGAGAAGTACAAAAACAAGTGTGTCTTGCCTACAGTCAAGCATGGTGGTGGGAGTGTCATGGTCTGGGGCTGCATGAGTGCTGCCAGCACCGGGAAGCTACAGTTCATTGAGGGAACCATGAATGCCAACATGTACTGTGACATACTGAAGCAGAGCATGATCCCCTCCCTTCGGAGACTGGGCCGTAGGGCAGTATTCCAACATGATAATGACACCAAACATGCCTCCAAGTCGACCACTGCCTTGCTAAAGAAGCTGAGGGTAAAGTTGATGGACTGGCCAAGCATGTCTCCAGACCTAAACCCTATTGAGCATCTGTGCGGCATCCTCAAATGGAAGGTGGAGGAGCACAAGTTCTCTAAAATCCACCGGATCCATGATGTTGTCATGGAGGAGTGGAAGACGACTCCAGTGGCAACCTGTGAAGTTCTGGTGAATTCCATGCCCAAGAGGGTTAGGGCAGTGCTGGAAAATAACGGTGGCCACACAAAATATTGACACTTTTGGGCCAATTTGGACATTTTCACTTAGGGGTGTACTCACTTTTGTTGCCAGCGGTTTAGACATTAATGGCTGTGTGTTGAGTTATTTTGAGGGGACAGCAAATGTACACTGTTATACAAGCTGTACACTCACTACTTTACATTGTAGCAAAGTGTTATTTCTTCAGTGTTTTAAAATGAAAAGATATAAATAATAAAATATTTACAAAAATGTGAGGGGTGTACTCACTTTTGTGAGATACTGTGTGTATATATATATATATATATATATATATATATACACACACACACACAATCTAGATGTACAGGGTTAAAGGGTGACTTTCAAATTAAACTGCACATATGCACTGCAAATTGTGGGTCATTAATTCACAGGTCAGTGGTTGCTTGTGTATTAATATGACCTAATCACACTGTGTGTGGGCACCTGCTGCTAGCAGCATTGAGCACTTAACAGTAGTTTCCTGGATAGTCATGTGTGATGACTTAACCTTCTGCTTGTCTGTCTGATATTTAAAATGAATGGAAGGAAGTGGAAAAGGGTTAGTATTGTGACTGGATGATGGATGCTTGCATATTATCTCCATTTTATCATGCTAGGTTATCATTCCTTGCATGTAAACATAGATAACACAGTAGCACTTGATACGTTCTATAAACAAGGCATCAAACCCATCCTTCACTAATGCTTGATCAATTAACAGAGCACAGTGCTTGGCGAGTCAATCTGTCCCCAATTTAAACAAGGTCTGTTGTCAGGTCCAACAGAAAAAAAAATCTTTATCTTTTTCACACAAAGCTCTGTCAATAAAGGTTTAACACCATGTGACTGTAATTTTGAATTCTCATTGGACACAGCTGAAAATAATTGTCACTTAAAAAAATAAATCTACTTATAAGATTGCTTGCATTCCAGGCAATTATCCCTTGCACATACTGCCCTAAACATTAGCACCATTTGGTGCACCATCCAGCCTCAGCAGCTTTCAGCCTGTCATAGCGTTTTGCAGGGTGTCGCAGTGGGGCTGGGCAGTGTGTATGTGCCTTTCCGCCTGTATCAAAATGCTGGTGTCTGATGAACCTTAGCTAAGCACTCAACGTGGTTAGGTTTACATAATTTTTAATAAACTATGTGTAGCACCCTCTACCATAGGTAGGTGCTAGAGGTGAGGATTTTTTGTGTGTTAGATGCAAGGCAGGTACATTTAGACAGGCCTATGCTTCATGCTAGGCCTGTTTGTTTTGATCTGGGGGCAGGGAGTGGTAAGTGTAGCAGTGGGTGTGACCACCTGTGCTTCAGTTCTTGGACATCTCCACTGCTTCCAGGGAGACTATTCTGGAAGAGGGGTAGGGCTGGGAGCTGGAGTGACAGGGAGCTCATGTGAGGAGCCCTGACCAATCCCCAACTGGAATCGGCAGGGTGCAGGCCTCCCATATAAGCTTAGGTCCAGCCCACTGGAGGGGAGTTGTTGGCTAGGAGAAGTAAAAAATGGAGTGCTAGATAACAGCAGGAGGCCATCACCATATGGGGGGGGGGGAGTGTGCCTCAGCGGAGGAGCCGGGAGCTGGGAGGGAGCCTCATCCTTACGCAGTCATGGAAGAGGTGTCCTGGAACAGAGGGGCTGGAGAAGTGATTGGAACGCATGTCCGGTTAAGTTCTTTACAATGGACTCAGGGCGGGGAGAAGGTTGGTGAGTGCGACACAGTAGATTTCTGGAAAAGGCATGCCAGGGGAGCTGGGTGCAAGGCCAGAGGAGAGACTGTGGGGTTTTGTGTCAAATCGATGCGGCCTGTGGGCGCAGGATTTGCAAGTCGGGCTAGCTGGGATCAGTAGTCCACAGGCAAAGTCAAGCTGCTAATCAACTAGGCCGCAAGGAGTGGGTACTGCAGGCCCCTGGCTTATTAACAAGTCACCCAGTTCAACCAGTATCTGGGATTATTCAGAGTGATTCCTTGTGTAAAGTGAAGATGATGGGACAAGAGGACTAATAGTTTACAGTGGAAGTTTTGTGCAGGAGGAGAGGAGTCCTGGGAGTAACAGTCTGCAGGAGTTGATGCAGAGGAGGAGAAACAGTCTGCATGAGTTATGCAGGGGAAGTGACTGTGAATATTAGGGTCCGTCAGTTCTTCAAGGCTCAATTCATTTAATCAATTCTGTAACCATGATGGCAAAGTGATCGTATCTATGGGCATCCCATATCCCCTTTCCCCATCCAAGTTATATCCCCCAATAAACAAAAACAAAACAAAGCAAATTAATGTTCATTGTCTCTGAGAGTGATATATGGAGGTCTGGCGGCAGGGTGATATGGTGGATGATAGTAACTAGTAGCAAACATCCGCTACATATGCTTAAAGTATAACTAAAGACAAAACTTTTTTTTCAATTTTGGGCAGAGTGGAGAGGGATTATAATACTTGTGAGTTTTTATTGCCATCTGTGCCCCAATTAGGGAGATTCACTCTCTCTATTTGTCCTGTTTACCATTATCATTGAAAGTGAAAGTAAAAGGAAATACCATATTTTGGGTTATCCCCGGGAAAGTAATAGAGGGGAAATCTTCCAATGGGGACACTTGTTCTGATGACCTGGGGGTCCCCAAGAAATTCCCTTAATTTGCAAGGATTTCCTCTCACTTCCTGTTTGGCTGTGGGACAGGAAGTGATAGAAAATCTCCGCAATTTGACACAGACAGCTAAATTAATTCTGACAGGGGTTATAACCCTCCCTTACTCTATCCAAAATTAAAACAAAAGATTTGCCTATAGTTCTACTTTAAATTCTATGAATTGCAGTGCTGGGGTACATTTTGTAATGTGCCCTGCCTGTGTGCACAGAACTGTATATGCCAAAAATCCTTAAAGCAGAACTTTACCTAGAATCCAGTGATACACTGTTCCTGGAACTCACCACCAGGCGCTGACATCTTTGCGCTGGCCAGTTTCTGGGTCTCGATCACCAGCCGATGTAATCGGCTTGGCCAAGATGTTGTCACTCCCGCACATGTGAGGGAGTTCCATCAGATTCGGCATTGCCGAATTAGTGCAGTGAGCTGCGCTTGCGCAGCTTACTGTTCAGGGGCAGACAGGCAGGTAAGTAGCTTTAATGCAGAAGAGACAAGCATGTCTCTTCTGCATTAAAAATACTGCCTGTCTGCCCATTTTCATTGTGGAGCTTAAAGTACCACTTTAATTATCTGTTCACAGCAACTTATTGATCTCTAGCCCAACAATACTTTGTATTACATGGGATCTTTTACATTTATTTTTTATTGATAACCTAAATTTGGTATGATTAGAACAGTTGTTGCTGACAGTCTGTCCGAGAGCTTTATTTTTGCATCCTTTAAAAAAATGAAATGCACAAACAGTGTGCACCTAAACCATCTCACATGATATCCCTCATATTTACAGTATCCTCATCCCCATAAATAATTATAAAGTTAGGCATACACCAGTTAGGTCTATTATCACTAATTAAAACTGCCCTGCTGCTGGCCTTTTGTGGTATCTTATTTATTTATTTATTTTTTTACATTTAGTAACTCTTTATCTCATTGCTAAAAGGTAAATGAAAATGACCATTATGACATAACAGAATAAGAAAGAAGATGAAAAAATATATAGCTACCTACCTAGAAAGTGTCCACAAAACAGTAAGCTATTCAGTAGCTAATGGAAAGAAACTGAACGCTTTAATAGTAAAAACAATAATCTCTCACTTACAATAAGACAAACATCTGTATACAGGTACAGAATATCTCCAATATGATGTGAACATGGCACCCCAAGGATTTCCCCAGCAGGCATATTTTCCAAGTGTCAAACCAAAGTCACCTTGTGGAAGGGTGGCTAGCCTATTAGACATGTGCATGACGAAAAAAATTGTTTTGTTTCGTTTTGATTCGTTAATCTAGTTATTTTGTTTAGTTGATTTTGGTTGATTCATTCAATTCGTTTTGGGAATTCGTTTTCGGAATTCGTATTCGGAATTCGTATTCAGAATTTTCTTTGAATTTACTGATTTTTCGTTTCAAAACGATCAATTTGATACATTTTCGAATCAGAGGAAACAAAAATGTTATATTGTTTTCGATTCAAATGCAGCAAAGTGAACAAACAAAAGAAAAATCTTCATCAAATGATTACAAGGACTCTTTAAATCATCTTTGGCTTAACAAAAACACAGCATTATTCTGAAATTTTACTCTAATAACACATACAGTCTTTGATTTCAGCAATATGTGTAGTGAGAATTTGACTGGAGTTCAATGTAAAATTTGATTCTAATTTCAGTCCGATTTTCCGAAATTAAACAAATTTCTTATGTTATTCTGAGCATTTGGTAAGATTTGTCTGAATATTAATTCGGAACGAAACAAACTGCAAATGTCTATAGCCTATGCCCTTATGTTTTCCACCTACAGCTATGCCGACTCTAACTTCGGATCCAGCCACTAGCAGGAAATATGAAAAAATAAATCAGTGATTCTTCAAAGTGGGTAATTTTTTTTTGCTCTTTTGATGGTTGCAGTAGTTCTCCCAAATTTTACCCTTTGTATCAGGAAGAGGTGAACCTTCGGAGATTGCCAAATCAATTGCAAACCCCTTAAAACCTCCCCCCAGCCCAGCACCCCAACACTTCTCCTCCCTCTAACAGCTAGCACAATTTTGATTAATGATTTTCTGTTGCCTGATCTTCTCCCTGTGTTGTGGAAGGGTGGGCAGCCAAAAGCCGTAGATTTTCCCCTTGTAGCTATGCCTCCAGTGCAGGGGATCTAGTCACTGATGCTGTCCTGATGCTAGCTGATTTCTATCAAACACATACCTGAAGTCTATAATTTTAGCTTTTTAGGAATAATTGAGAATACAAGGGTGGGAGGGAATTTGGGGAATTTGAGGCTGTGGTTTTAAGTTTTTTGTGTACTCTATTAATCTTGTCAGATAATGCAGTGTGTTGCTACAAAAAAAAAAAAAAGCTCATAGACTTACTAATAAACATGCCACTGGCCAAGTTGTAGGAAGTTGAGGTTTATTTTTTTTAAGAGTGTGGGGGAAGTGGAACAGCCATTTTGTTTATCAGATGTTTGGTTTTCATTGAGCAAATGTATTGCATGTATATTTTGTATTTAGAAGACTTATTGTGTAACATCTGTATTTCATGTATTAGTCTGCTATTTATACCTCCAGCTGGGAGATTGCTTTCTGTTTTTTTGGAGAATTGTTCTCTGAGAGGAACTTCTGGAAGTAACAATCCTGTGTGAATGACCATTATCATCTCAATGAACTCCACCAGAGACAAGAATTAAACTTCAAACAAAGTTAGACAGCCAGGTCCCATCCATCTTATGGCATATAAATTGTAGTAGAAATCCCTAGTCAGGCAGAGCAACCATTTTGAACATCATACTCTGTATTGCTTTTTGCTCTCCCTGCATGCTTGTTTAATAAGTGTGTAGCGGGGTCCTCAAATTGATGGGATACACCTGGGCAATAGTGTGACCCAGGTGTATAATTGTGTTAGGATTCAGACCCCTTTTTGTTTCGTGGAGGATTGGAGGATGTAATATTCTCCTTTGCCTGTGGGTGGCGAGGTACCCACAGGCTTCAGGTAGAATCATCCCCTGCAGTGCTCCCTGTTTGGTCTCTTCCCGGAGATGGTATGGCTGGGGCGAGGAACCCGCCGGGCCGTTGAAGGGAGGAGATAAAAGGGGGAGACGCCCGGACCACGAGGTCATCGTCGTTTGGCGGAGAAGGAGGTCCTCGGAGGAGGAGGGCTGCGGCCCGCACCCAGGCACCTTAGGCCTGGGTGCTGAAGATCCAGGAGTCTGGTCCAGGCGCCCATGGCCTGGTCCGGAGTCATGTTGGCGTCCATCCCAGGCACCTTCAGCCTGGGGTGAGGTACTATTGAGGAGGCCTGGGGCCCAGTACCTTCGACTGGGTCCCGCTAGGGTGGACTGTCCGAGGGTCCCTGAGCGGAGGGACTCGTACCTGAGGTGAGGAGGCCGGGGAGGTTACCCACTGAAGACCCGGAGCAGCACCGACCCGGTGACAGTGGGCCTCTGGGAACTCTCTTGGGAGGACACATCCCCCTGATAGGGGCCACAGCGCATCGAAGAGGGCTCCATTGCTGTTCATAGGGGTTGCTGGAAGAGACCCCATCCTTCCTGTTCTGTAACAGCCGGATTGGCTTAGGCGCCGCTGGTCATAGTACAGTGGCATAGAACTGAAACTTTAGGAAGTGCCTTGATCTGCTCGGCCCACCGTTGGCAAGGTTATAGGTCCCAACCAGTTTGCTGCAAAAGAACTGTTTATTGTGCTTTGCGTATTGGAGTGTCAAATAAACAAGTGTTGGACCTTTCTTCGGTGTGTGAACTCCAGTTACTGGAAGCAAAGGGGAGGCTGGTGAGCTTGCAATTACAGACTCAGTGCATTCACAGAACACACCGGCCCGAGGAAACATCAGGAAGTGGCCTTCACCTCCCTACTACAATGGGGAGGACATGGGCCGTAGCGCATCTCACTCTCACAACCCAGGAACCCCTAGACATGAGTTGGCGTGTAACCGATGAAAAAAGATGGAAAGAGAGTGAGGCCGCTACACGTGGGGGCTCGTGAGTCCGGGATAGAGTGTGTTCTAAAGATGGACTTGAGAATGTCTACATTTGAACTTTGCTGCCCAGAGGAGTTCTGAGCAGATCGGCCATATTACTGGCCAAAGTGCGTCCCTGCTCGGAGTTGTGGAAATGACCCTAACAAGGGAAAGGCCCATGCGGAGGAGCGGAAAAAGGGAGAGGTCCAGCCGTGTGACGTACTGCACGTGGGGACTGTTAACGCACTGCGCCACGAGGCACCCCATGGCGACATCGTTCGTGGGCGGAGTCAAGAAGAAGCCCGCGAAAATGTACAGCTCATGGGAGGAGTCTGGCCAAGTGTGGGGATACACGTGGAGACTCCGGCGCGGGGTCAGTGCATGATGGAGCAGCAGATAGTCGGGATGACCTCAAGTGCCCCGTGGATTATGGTTCCTCACCCCACGAGAATGACTTCCTTTGCTGCCCCCATCACAGACACGGGGATAAGACTTAGGCCCCGAGGGCGGTTGGCTCTGTACACTTGCAGAGACACGGAGGCCCTCGGTGTGATCTGTCCCGGCTGCTCGGGACTGGTGGTCACCCTGAAGCCATTCGGGCGATGTGAGGAGTGCAGAGAATTCCTTTTTGAGGTCGAGTCGTCCACAGCAAGGCCCCGGGCCCTTCGCCTCAACCACCTCACGGGTACTGCTACTCCGGAAGGGGAGGTCAAGGCCTCTGTCGAGGTTCCCGTGCGCGCTGACCAGGGCGATGGACTGCCCAACAGAGAAAAATCCGAGGATGCTGCCTCGGTCGCCACAAGTTCTCTGCTCCCACCCCCGAAGAGGAAAGTTGGCCTAGTACAGGCATCCTATGGACGTGGTCGAGCTTCACCCCGCTGCTTGCCTGGCCTGGATGGCGCCGGTCGAGAAGGAAGTCCCGGACATCCCAGTCTACAAGGGTCAGGTGAGCCAGGGGCTGGGACTGTGGTGGTGGTTGGAGGTGTCGGGGGCCCATTGGAGGTGGAGCCCCCCGGGGAGGTTGATTCTGTGTCCACCGGAAGATATCTGCCTGCGGAGATGTATGACACCTCCGACCTAGAGTCGCTGTCTGATTGCGGAGATGATGGCGAGATAGACGAACTGTTCAGCCGCAAGGGCTGGGATAGAGTGCCACTTCTTGTTTCCCGTGCGGTACGGGATTCACCTATGTACACAGGAGACAGCACGCCTCGGGCGGAAGACCCGCAGCTTGCGAGGGAGCCTACCCCTCCACCTGTGTCCTCAGCTACTGTTACCTCACCTACTTTGGTTGTGTGGGACAAGTTGAAGGTGCCCCATGCTCGCAGGTACCTGGAATGTGTGCCGGTAGTGTCTAAGAGGTTTGAGGACTGCAAAGCTGAATGGAAATTGGGGCGCCATATCCATGCTGACAAGATAGTCATTTGCAGAAGAGAAGGAGAAGATGTCGAGTATTCGATAGAGGCATTTGACAAACACCTGAAACCCCTGTACCTGCCGGATCCAAAGTTTTACTTATAGGAGAAAAGAACTCCTGTTTATTTCTTTTGTGCACTTGAACTTTCTGGAAGAGCCATTCCCAGACACGCAGGACTGTGCCCTGTTTTTGTTTTTGTTTGGGCTTTTCTTTTTCTCGTTGGAGACTTGGGGACTGTTGTGTTTTCGTGTTTCCCCTTTTCTTCATGTGCCAAAGGCAAGGACATTTGGGAATAGTGGCAGAGTAGGAAAAGCTGGAAGAACGAAGATTCGTTGAGTGTCATGACCGCGGCGCTGTCACCAGGTGGCAGTGTTGCGCAACAAATGTCTGAAAATGTTTCACACACACATCACCTTGCTTGTTGGAGTGAGTGGGTCTCTCGGCTGACGGGCCCACTCATCCCAAATGACACGAAATTATGTTAGGATGTTGTTTTTCTTTCCCCTGCAGGAGAATCGTCAGTCAAGATCATTGAGAGTGGGTGGCTCTTAGACAGTGTGGGAGAGGGGTTGTGATTATGCAGATGTTAAAAATGTTTTATGACATAAGTTGTTTTATATGTTCCCCATTCCCTGAGCAGGTCTTGGCACTTGGGAAAATTTTTTTAGAGGAATTGCTTCAGGGGTTTCACTCCATGCCACCACTTTATGGGAGGTATGGGTGTGCACCTGACGCTGGGGACCAGCGTCAAATTACAGGGGGGAGTGTGTAGCGGGGTCCTCAAATTGATGGGATACACCTGGGCAATAGTGTGACCCAGGTGTATAATTGTGTTAGGATTCAGACCCCTTTTTGTTTCGTGGAGGATTGGAGGATGTAATATTCTCCTTTGCCTGTGGGTGGCGAGGTACCCACAGGCTTCAGGTAGAATCATCCCCTGCAGTGCTCCCTGTTTGGTCTCTTCCCGGAGATGGTATGGCTGGGGCGGGGAACCCGCCGGGCCGTTGAAGGGAGGAGATAAAAGGGGGAGACGCCCGGACCACGAGGTCGTCGTCGTTTGGCGGAGAAGGAGGTCCTCGGAGGAGGAGGGCTGCGGCCCGCACCCAGGCACCTTAGGCCTGGGTGCTGAAGATCCAGGAGTCTGGTCCAGGCGCCCATGGCCTGGTCCGGAGTCATGTTGGCGTCCATCCCAGGCACCTTCAGCCTGGGGTGAGGTACTATTGAGGAGGCCTGGGGCCCAGTACCTTCGACTGGGTCCCGCTAGGGTGGACTGTCCGAGGGTCCCTGAGCGGAGGGACTCGTACCTGAGGTGAGGAGGCCGGGGAGGTTACCCACTGAAGACCCGGAGCAGCACCGACCCGGTGACAGTGGGCCTCTGGGAACTCTCTTGGGAGGACACATCCCCCTGATAGGGGCCACAGCGCATCGAAGAGGGCTCCATTGCTGTTCATAGGGGTTGCTGGAAGAGACCCCATCCTTCCTGTTCTGTAACAGCCGGATTGGCTTAGGCGCCGCTGGTCATAGTACAGTGGCATAGAACTGAAACTTTAGGAAGTGCCTTGATCTGCTCGGCCCACCGTTGGCAAGGTTATAGGTCCCAACCAGTTTGCTGCAAAAGAACTGTTTATTGTGCTTTGCGTATTGGAGTGTCAAATAAACAAGTGTTGGTCCTTTCTTCGGTGTGTGAACTCCAGTTACTGGAAGCAAAGGGGAGGCTGGTGAGCTTGCAATTACAGACTCAGTGCATTCACAGAACACACCGGCCCGAGGAAACATCAGGAAGTGGCCTTCACCTCCCTACTACAATGGGGAGGACATGGGCCGTAGCGCATCTCACTCTCACAACCCAGGAACCCCTAGACATGAGTTGGCGTGTAACCGATGAAAAAGATGGAAAGAGAGTGAGGCCGCTACAAGTACATGTACTTTTCAATTTGACTTCAGCAGTCAAAATGTTACTGAAACGCATAAGGGTTTTCCCCATCAAGAGTAAACTCTCTTGTAGCTTTTAGATCTGTTGTGGCTGCTACTTCCACCAGTCAATTCAGGCCTTTTACTGCTGGATAAAAACACATCCAATACTACCTAAAAAAAAATAAAAAAAATCACAATTTTCTGTGCTGCCCTCAAATTTACATAAAAAGTAGGCCTCTCTCCCCGCTGTACAGTATTTTTATTTTTTTTGGCCAGAATAGATTTTCAAGATTTGTCCCCCAATAAACTTTAATAGGGTTCAGAATTAAGTCCAACATTTTGGACTTTACAATGGGCTTGGTAAATGCTCCAACCATCAAACCTAGATAAATTTGCTCATCCCCAATCCTTATCCTGGAGTATAAATCAAGGCAAAAGTAGCTTTTAAAACACATGGAAATCAGATACAAGGCATGAATACCTATGCCTTACATCTTTGAGTGAAGGTCGAATATTTCTTCCAAGACTAGAATATGAAGTGAATAGACTTTCATTGCTGCCAAAGATCAGTGAGTTAGTATTTCACAACCAACTCAAGCTCAAGCTGGATGCGATAATCATTGTAATTAAAAGGCCACAATACCAATAATGATCCCTACAATTTAACTTAAACCCTTCTGCCTTTGTGGTGCTACATTAAAATATATTTTTATATATATATATAGTTTTTCATTTATTTATTTATTTTTATTTTTAACAGTAATCTATAATAAATTTTCCTGTTTTTATTTTTATAGCAAAAATATTAAAGCTGAACCTTGGCCTTACCTTCAGTCTTGCACCATTGTACAGGTTCCCTAGACTCCCTCCTTTCATTCATTTGATGTCAATTCTTTTAGGGCTCTTTCACAATTGTGTTAAATTTGAAAGCAGCCTCAAAGCGCATTAACCTCCCTGGTGATATGATTCGGTCTGGAATTACGTACCAAAAGCGGTACAATTATTTTGCATGGAAATTTGGTGTTATGTATTGTAGGCCTACGATTCTTAGTAATTACTTACTTAAACCTGACCAAACAAGAGTCCAGTGGACATCCCGGGTATGATAAAGTTTGAAACACAAAATCATAAATTATAATATAATAAATAACTATAAATATATATAGCAAATAGTAATGTAATTATAATAAAAATTATTCAATAATGTAATCAAATCAAAAACACTGAAATTTGCTCAGTTGCAGAATTGTCGCTGTCATTAGATTTAGGCCCCTTTCACACTGACACGTTTTTCAGGCGGTTTAGCGCTAAAAATAGCGCTGCTATACCGCCTGAAAAAATCGTGCCCTGCAGTCTTCAGTGTGAAAGCCCAAAGGCTTTCACACTGAAGCGGTGCGCTAGCAGGACCGCTCCAAAAGTCCTGCTAGCTGCATCTTTACAGCGGTGAAAGAGCGGTGTGTTCACCGCTCCTTTACTGCTGCTGCCCATTGAAAGCAATGGGAGACCGCAGTAATACCGCCCGCAATGCGCCTCTGCAGAGGCGCATTGCGGGCGGTATTAACCCCTTTTTTGGCCGCTAGCGGGGGCTAAATTCACCCCGCTAACGGCCGCATACCGCGGTAAAAACAAAGGTATAGCGGCGCTAAAAATAGCGCCGCTATACCCACAGCGCACCTCCCGCCCCAGTGTGAAAGGGGCCTTAGTGTTTGATGACGAATTTCCCCACAAATCGCTATCGCTCAATTCTGCGAGTGATTCTAATTTATTGTCGCTGTTTTTTAGCTGGTCTAAAAACACTTTTGACATAAAGGGACACTTTTTGGTTGCTATGGACAATCTCCAGTTTCCAGGCAGAAAGAACAGTTTTTATAATATAAAAGTGCATGCAGGACACTGGACAAACCACTAGGGACAAAGGGGATGTGTAATTATTACATACAGTACTGTAATCAGTAAGATTACAATATACTGTATGTATACTATGTGTTTCACTTTTTGAATTTGGCGCCGAACTCCGTCTCCGTGCACCGCAACGTCGCAGCGAACGGAGCTCGGCACTCGGCAGCGAGGATCGAGCGAGACATGTCTCGCACACACTGCGGGAGGACATTGCAGGATCCAGAGAACAAGGTAAGTTACTTCCCCTGGATACTGCGATGCAGCTCGAGTCTGGCTCGGGGTTACCGCTTTTAGCATCAAAAACTCACCCCGAGCCAGACTCGGGAATACCGCTAAGAGGGTTAACGCACCTATAGCGTTAATGAGCATTTAGGATGTTCAGGTTGAGTCAGGCAACACTTAAATGCCCTATGTGTTGTTGTTTTTTTTCTTTTTACAAGGCTAAAATATGAAATAATAATTTTTGACACTTTGCAACCACACCATAAATGCACTGTAAATGCCATAGGCGCGCTTACAGTGTGTTTAAGGTGCAGTTGTGATACGTTTCAATAGAAGTGAATGGAGGCAGTTGCAAAGCGGCAACGCCTGCTAAACTCTGCAGGCAGAAGTATTTCTGCCTTGCCACACCGCAACGGTAATGCTGCAGTGTGAACACCTCCATCTTTTCCCTATTGTAACAATTTTGAGTGGCATTGATAGGCGTTTGAGAAGCGTTAAAAACGCAACCAAACCACCTATTTTCAACCCGTGTGTGAAAGAGTCCTTAGTCATGCAGGCTCAGCATCATATGTGGGCATTATCTAGGACAGATTTCATGCAAATTCAGTTTGCGTAGGATGCCCACTCTTTCAAAATGACATCTAGCCATCAAGGCATTCTGATATCTTCATAACGCCTCCCAAGAGCCTGTCCACTGCTTGCATCAGGGCTGAGGGCTCTTGAGAGGAGTACTGAGGCAGAGTGCTGTGTTGTTTTCAGAAAGCTATTTATAGGATAATCCCATTATCCCCACCCCCCAGCCAGCCATGATGTGCCTGTATTACTTAGAGCAGGAGTCTCTAAACTGCGGCCCGAGGGCCAGATGTGGCCCTTTGCTAGGCTTCGTCCAGCCCTTGGGGCACTATTGCTCCCAATGATATGAGGAACTATTCCTCCCAATGACACTAACAATGGGGCACTATTTATTTCACTAATACCAATGATGGAGCACTATTCCAACTCCTACTGACCACCAACACTGAGGCCGTGTTTATTCTCATTGATGCTTGGCCCCGGGGCATTTTCTACCCCCACTGGTCAGAATCCCCCCCCCCCCTGAAGTCTGAAGGATAGTAAACTGGCCCTTTGCTTGAAAAGTTTGGAGTTCCCTAACTTAGAGGATCACAGAGACCCAGTGATGATATCACTAGGTGAAAAATAAGGTATATAATGTAAGCAGAAAGTTGTTTTAGTATGTCAATGAGAGAGTAAAAAAAGGACCAGGGAGTGCAAAATATAAGCAGACTAAACTTCGGCTTGCATATAACTATTTTAAATTTACCATCTGTGGCCAACAGGTGGAGTCCTTTACCATTGCAAAATATCGGTAAAGAATTGTTTTGCAGCTATTGTGCTAACACAATACACCTGAAAATCAAATAATTCCTAGTAGAGATGAGAATATCTCAACTGGGCAAATTATTCAACATGGTGGCCAGCCACGCTGGGTTTTAGTTTCAGAAAATTCAGTTTGTTTTACTCAGGACTGATCCCTTTAAAAAACACCTAGAATAAAAAAGTCCATTATATTTAGTCTGTATAAAGCCAGTAACAAAAAAGGAAACCCAAGTTGGTGGCCATTGCTGATCTACCCAAAAGTAATCAGTGTGTGGTTGCCTTTGGCTTTAGCGCTTTCTAGATTTTGTAGAATTCAGTCATAGGGAAACCCATTTGAAAGCTGAACTTGAAGATAAAAAAAGAGTGAAACTAGAACTATAAGATACAGTCCGTCAACAGTATAACATGCTTTTATTATCTGTTCATTCAGCTAGAAGATCCATTGATTTTCAAACGGTTTAGGCCGCTTTCACACTGAAGCGCTGGATGCGCTGGCGGTATAGCATCGCTATTTTTAGCGCTGCTATACCGTCATTTTTTGCGGTGCTTTTCAGCCGCTAGCGGGGCGGTTTTAACCCCTGCTAGCGGCCGAGAAGGGGTTAAAAAACACAGCAAAGCGCCTCTGCAGAAGCGCTTTGCTGGCGGTATAGCCGCGCTGTCCCATTGATTTCAATGGGCAGCAGTGGTAAAGGAGCGGTATACACACCGCTCCTTCACCGCCTCAAAGATGCTGCTTGCAGGACTTTTTTTCTCGTCCTGCCAGCGCATCGCCTCATTGTGAAAGCACTCTGGCTTTCACAATGGGACTGCAGGGGCAGGAGTTTTTCAGGCGTTTTTTAGGCGCTATTTTTAGCGCAAAACGCCTGAAAAACTCCTTAGTGTGAAAGGGGCCTTACTGGTTCAAAACACTGTTCATTCTGCAGTAAATTTGGAAAGCAGTGTTGAGACCCAATGGACAGGGTAGTCCTAAATAGTGATGCCGTTTTTGATTTGCTGACAAACAAATAATATCTTGACTCTAGCTAATACAATAAGAGCCCATTCACAAAGGGGCGTCTTTGGATCCGACTCCAAATCGCCCCAGGTCGCCCCTAGTCGCCTCAGGTCGCGCTGGCTGAATAAATCAATGTAAGTTAATGGAGCCGTCCTTATGCACACTACTACAGTCGCTCCGACTTCAAAAAAGGTCCCTGTACTACTTCAATCCGACCTGTAACCATTCATTTCAATGGGAGTCGCCTCTCACTGTCTTAATAGGAGCAACTCTCCAGGAAGAAAACATACATTTCTCAGGCAAAACTCTCTCTCCCCCCTCCCTTCCACAGAGCTGATTCTTGTTTGATTGGCCACTGGAATGTCTCCTGTCCTGCAAGCAACTTGGAGTTGCCTTGTAAGTAGCTCCAGGTCGGCTGTGATTCATTCTCAAGTCGTGTCTGAGTTGCCTCATAAAATCGCGCTGGAAGTCGTGTTGCCCCTGTGTGAATGGGCTCTAAAAGCAGATACAACAGACGTTTTTCTTTTTTTTTGTTCTGGAAAGGAAGGTTTAAACCACGTGAATGAAAAATGATCCCCAGCAGTGTTATGTGGTTTGTCCCAAAGCCTCTAACTGTCTTTCCTCTGAACAGCTTGCCCTGCATGTAAGTGTGCATAATCATATACTGTAAATAAAGGCATATTCAATAACAAAATAAAAATGTATTATATATTGCATACTATCATTACAGGTATACAATATTTTTCATTATAAAGGGCTAAAAGCATTTAAGATTTATTTTGAACAAGTAGATTTCTGTGCAAATGAATGTTTAAACTTCTGTACATATTCATGCTTCCCCAGTTACAATATACATATGGGGGCCATTTAAAAAAATTGCTGTGCAAGTGCCTCAGTATGTATGCACCCATCACAAATAATACCTGTAATGCGCCTAATATGAGTATTTCCTATAACCATCAGCTCCATCCAGTGGCCACAATGTGGTATTTTCCGGCATTTCAGAAAAATACTGCATTATGGCCACTAGATGGAACAAAGAAAGCCGCTGAAGGTGAGTGAGTCTTCAGTTAATCCCCACACACACTAGTCAGGTGCTAGCCCATCTTGCATGCTGTGTATCATAAAGCAATGATTCTGGAAGGCTGCACTTCCAAAAATCCTCTTTATTGAAGCTTCATATGACAGGTGGTTAACAGATGGAGCAAGGGACGAAGAGGTAGACGCGTTTCGTGCAAATGTTAGAGCTTAGTCATTACCTCAACAGTCATTACCTCAATGGTAATGACTAAGTGCTAACATTTGTGCGAAACGCGTCTACCTCTTCGTTCCTTACTCCATCTGTTGACCACATGTCATATGAAGCTTCAATAAAGAGGATTTTTGGAAGTGCAGCCTATGCCAGTAGATGGAGCTGACAATCATAGCAAATTTGCATAATAGACACATAACAGCATGGGTGCTCAATCTGTGGCCCTCCAGCTGTTGCAGAACTACAAGTCCCATCATGCCTCTGGTTTTTGGAGCCATGCTTATAACTGTCAATGGCTTGCAATGCCTCATGGGACTTGTCGTTCCGCACCAGCTGTAGGGCCACAGGTTGATCACCCATGCATAACAGGGATTATTTGTGATGGTTGTGCAAATGCTGAGGACTTCAATCTGCGAATGCTTTATAAATAGAACCCACAGAGTGATGGTATAAAACTCAAGCTATCAGACCAAAGATCAACAATTGGTGGTCTCAGGAATAGCCATATTTTTTTACTTCTCTAGCAATGTTCTATATGCAAGTCAGCATTTTGGATTCTAGAGAGGCTTTTGAAATACAGTATATATATTTTCCCTACATACTTTAAGCATTGCCTATAAATCAGTGGAAAATATAATCATTACCTAATTTTTGTGGTGTAAATGATAAATAAATATAGAAAAGATGAAGAGAGATCAGGTGTCAAGATGAAAAATTGCAAATTAGAATGCTGTGTCCCCGTTTGGTGCCATTAGAAAACATTGATTGATTACAACAGTGGATATGTACTCGGACTGTTCCATTTGTTTCTATTGGCAAAGAAATGAGGAGGGGTGAGATTGAAGTGTTCCAACCTAAATTACTCTTGTGTGAGGTGGTTGAACATTGTTTTAGTAATAATCTGCTGACAGAGACACGTTCCTGGTCTTGTTATTGTAAAGAGCCCGGAAGCCGAGAGCAAATGAGCATGACTGCCGTTAAGCACATCATTATTACCAACATTTGGAAATGAAATCAGAATAAGAAAAAAAACCTTTTTTTAGGATATTCTAATCATTGCTATAAGGTGGTCAGAATGGAAAAAGTGAAAAATAACTCCAAGCTACAAGTTTAGGCAGTTCCTAAACAGCACATACTACAGTATTCAGGAAACTTTCCTGTGATAAGGTCCATAGGCCTACTCAAGTTTTAATGCATATGTAAATCCTACTATTAACATCTCTTTAGCATGCTAATTTCAAAATCAAAATGTTTAGATTTTTTTTTTTTCTAAGCTTTTATTAAAATAATACCTGGTGATCCTGTCATGAAGATCCCTTATGCTAGGGTGACCAGACATCCCCAGTTTCAGGGGACAGTCCCCAGATTGAGGACACTGTCCCCGGACCAAATCTGACCCCGGTTTTGTCCCCGGATTGGATTTGAACAGGGGCTGGGGCAATTTCAAAGACAGTCAGTGCAGAATAAAAAAAAAAAAATCTGAATTACACACCCCCGGTCTGCCGCTCCTACTAGCTTAGGGGGGTGTATTTTTTTCCATTATCTGTGCCCCTTTCTGATGATCATGTGCTGGTCGGAGGGGAGGGAATATTTCTTAAGTTTCGGGCGCATGCCCACTCAGCTCCTCTCGCATGTTCTTCTGCCTTGGCGCAAGTCCCAGCCAGCTGCCTGCCTGCTTATCTCCTTGACTTCCCTGGTGGAGTGATCTTCCTCCTCTCCCCACCCAGTAGTAGCCGGGGCCCAGAGAGTAAGACTTGACAGGCTGTGAGGCGGGCGGCGGCGACAGGCAGAGAGACGCTGATTGACGCCATTACTAGTAAAAAAAAAATATGTCCCCGGATTTTATTTTAAAAATCTGGTCACCTTACCTTATGCAGGCACTGTATAGGGTGACAACACTCTGTCCCGTCCTCCAACTGTGCTTTCGTGTTGTCACTGTGCCACACCTATTTCAGATGAAGGCTAAGGCCCCTTTCACACTGAGGCGTTTTTCAGGCGTTTTAGCTCTAAAAATAGCGCTGTAAAAACGCCTGAAATAATCCTGCCCCAGCATTCTCAATGTGAAAGCTCTGAGGGCTTTCACACTGAGGCGTTGTGCTGGCTGTGCGTTGGAAAAATCCTGCAAACAGCTTTTTTGGAGCATCTTTGGGGCGCATAAAATAGCGCTGTAAATAATGAGTACCGCGCTAAAAACGCAGTAAAAACACATAGGCGTTAGCGCTATTTTTAATGCTATCGCGGTAAAAACGCGGTAAAAAATTGCAGTAGAAACTCGGTAAAATCACAACGCCTCAGTGTGAAAGGGGCCTTAAGCCTAGCACACACGATCGGATTTTCCGACGGGAATTGTGTGATGGCAGGCTGTTGTCGGAAAATCCGACTGTTTGTATGCTCCATCAGAAAATTGTTGTCGTATTTTCTACCAACAAATGTGGGATAGCATGCTTTAAAATTTTCCGACAACAAATGTGTGTTGACGGATTATCCGATTGTGTGTACAGAAGTCTATCAGATAAAACTCCAAAGTACAAACACGCATGCTCAGAAGAAACGCTAACCATAACACAACATTAGCAGAAGTTGCCCAAAGGGTGGCGTTAAAGAGCTGAGAAACCACGTAGTTTTGTGTTTGTTGGCCAACAATTGTGTGCCGTTTGTATGCAAGACAAATTCCTGGCCAACGTTCATCGGACAAAAGTCCTACGCTTTGTCCGCAGAAAATCCAATCGTGTGTACCAGGCCTAAAAGTGACTGTTTCAACACACATTACATCATCATTGTTCACTGTTTTCACATTTAGAAAAGCTGCACTGAGAAATGCCATGCAGCCATCACTGCTGTGCATATAGACAGGAAGTAGAGGCAAAGAAGATACAGGAAATCTACAGCACAAAGAATTATAACTAATATAATTTATTGGGGTTCACATGACAAGGGTTCAAATCTTTTGCCACTCTATCTAAAACTAAATAAAAACTTTCTGCCTTTGCACGCGCTCTAAAGCAGATGTAGCACGTCACTTCCAGGGGTTTAGGTTGGTGCTGCAGGTTTTGTAATGTGGTTCAGTGCTGTGAGGTCACTCCCTCTTTGGGCTCGTTCCCCCTTAATGCCCTCTGAAGAGTGAGCTGTGGCAGATTATTCTTCAGACCGCATTTAACAGGTGGTGCGGAGGCATTGTGGATGATTTACTAAAGGCAAATAGACTGTGCACATTGCAAGTGCCGTTGCTCCAGAACTTTCCACATATTATTGGTCAGCTGCACTGGTTCCAAATGATTTCTATCCTCTTGGTTGTTTCACACTATCTTTAGATCCACATTTTCTAGCGCTTGAGGAACAATATAAAAACAAATAGTTGTGAGGCTAGAGTGGACATTAATGGTACCATAATACTTGGGAATTGGGATACACACATATTGATAAAACAAAATACATTTTTATTGCGTTTTACAACAACATATTTAAAACAGAAGCCTCGTACACACGCACGGTTTTCTTGGCAAGAAAGCTGCTGGGAGAGCTTTTTGCCGTGGAAACCATGCGTGTGTATGCTTTCTCGGCGAGAAAACTGCTGGGAATCCCGACGAGAAAAATAGAGAACCTTCTCTCTATTTCCTCGTCGGGATTCTCGGCAGAGTGTTTCCTGCCGAGAAAACCGTGAGTGTGTATGCTTACCTGTCCCCAGGTAAACCCGCGCATGCTCGAAAAGACTTTGACGCATGCGCGGTAGCATACAAGGATAGTGTAGGGTGTAGCAAGATGTCGGCGACGGCATCGAATGTGACGAGTCGATGACGCCACCGCATTATTGCCATTCAAAAGAATGGCGGTTCTTTTGAATGGCCGTCTGTATGCACGGCTTGGCAAGGAAAGCTTGCCAGGAATCCCGTCAGGAAAACCAACGTTTTTTTCCTGACGGGATTCCCGGCCGTGTGTACGAGGCTATAGTTTTAAAACTCTGTCAAGTCTGAAAAAAGGGATACAACTGAGAGAAATAGTGATGCCAGTTCACCCTGTAGCAATCATACTAGCATGCTCAACATGTTTCACGGACAGTACTCTGCTTCTTCAGGAGCTTTGTTTGCATGTATATATTTGCCTTTAGTAAATAAATCCCTTTATGTTGCCTAGTCACTGCCTGTTTTAAGGCCGTACCCACTATGCTGGATCCACGTGTTTTGTGCAGTGCAGGGCAGCCTTAGACCATGAAGTTAAATGGGGTGTGGTCAGTGGACAATAATGCCCACCGAATGTGATGGTGGGATTATTTATGCCACACCTCTTCCTTTGCAGCTTACTTCCTGTTTTAAGGTTTAACCACCACCATGCAACCATGTGCAACAGTTTTTGGGCACGGCCCCTTTCAGTTGAAAGGGTCATGTTTGGTGGTCGGTACTGCCCTCTGAGCGTCACAGTGGAGATGAATTTTGCCAGGCTGCAATGCAAATCAAAGTGGCCACCAAATATTTACACCTCCACCCGCTGACTTTGCAGCTTAAGGGGAGCTGTTCAAGGCAGGTAAAACACTGCTTAGCTGTGAGTTTTTAATGCCTTCCAACCACAAGTGTAAATGAAGGCTTGTGCCCCATTGTATGTTAGTATGTTTTATGTTATTTATTGTTTTATATAGTGTAGCGGAGCCTCACTCTCCCTCTCGGTTTTCTTGTTTGAGTGGCTTGTGTCTAGGGGCACCTGGGAGACGAGAGTGCAGGAACACTACGCCAAGCTCTCCCCTCGTATGTGTATGAGGGTTGAGCAAAGTCACTTGAATTACCTCCGGGTCTGTTCACTGCATACGAAGCCTCTCCTTGTACTGTGGAGATGTGTCTGCCAATAATAGAGCCCCACACCAATCAAAAGTCCAACACTCCCTTATTTCTCTGCTTTCAGGGTGAACACAATTAGTTGAACTTTTAGTAACAGACAGACAGGGGTGTGGATACGAGTAGGCCCAGGCACAAATTAACTCTCCTATTCCTTTGCTAGCGAATAGGCCTGGCGCACGGTCTCTGCCACCGACCGTGAGTTTTGGTCGCTGCCACCGACCGGATGAACTGTTAAGGCCCCTGCCACAGGCCTAATAGCAGGTCCCTGCCACTGACCTGAGTTGAATAGTTGGACCGCTGTCACCGGTCATAGAACGTGAACCACCTTCCTCTATGAACTTGGCCCCTGTTCGGGAAAGATATCCCTCCGGGCGGTCTCCAGAGGTTCACCTGGCACTGGCAATATGCTGCACCAGATCTTCGGATGAATCCCTCCTCCGGTCCCTTACGCCTCTGGATTCGGGTGCCCAACTCCCGGGGCACCCTAGGACAATCCCTCCCTCGCGGGACCCAGCGGAAGGTACTGGGCCCCAGGCCTCCGGCTGAGTACCTCACCCCAGACTGAAGGTGTCTGGGATGGAACACGAACTCCAAGTGTCCAGGCCTAGGCCGCCTGGACACCAACCGCAAACAGCAGCCCTCAGGCTGAAGGTGCCTGGGACCTCGTGGCGAAGATGTCCGCCCCTTCATACCCTCTCCCAGCAAGCACAGCGGGTTCCCCGCCCCGTCGTACAACTGCTGCGAGAGGTCACAAAGGGTACAGCACTACAGTGATGGTTCAACCCCGGCCCAGAGTGACAGCGCCACCTGCTGGGCCGCAGGGAACTAGACATCACTGATGTCTTCACCAGATTTAAAAGTACATATCCGCTACACTCTCCCCCTGGTTATTGGACACTGGTCCCCAGTGTCTGGAGCAAACCATGCCCAAAAGGGGCCGACATAGCCTGATCCAGAAACCGACTAAAAATTCCAAAAATACAGAAAGTTTTGAAAAACTAACTAAACAGTTGTGCCTGAACCTGACATGAAAGGGGAGGGAAGGGAAACAAACAACACATAACATTATTTGAAAACACATGTTCACATTAACATTCCTCCCCACCCATCCTGGCTAAGACCCACCCCATTCTCAGTGGTCTTGATGGGATGTTCTCCTGCAGAGGGGAAAAGAAACGTTAAACACACAGATCCCTGACACATATGTTCGTGTAAGAACGAAAAAACTTCTCCGCAGAGAAATCCTTTCCTTCTATAAGTGTGTGAGTGAACAGTGAATATCGGTGCGCAACACTGCCACCTGGTGACAGTGCCGCGGTAACTGCACTTGTTGAAGATTTGTTTTTCCTATCTTCTTCTGTGGCTCTAACTACCCCAAAGTCCATGATCACTTTGTGGGATGGAAGGATGAAGAACAAACAACGGCAACAGTCCTTCAATTCCTCCAGAGAGCACAAACACCCATTAACACGGGTATAGTCACTAAGTTTTTCCAGGAAACAACCCTGGAAAGTTCAGCAGCAACAAGGTAAAGCAAGAACGGAGTCTTTTTTTTCTCTCCTACAAATAAAACCCCTTGTCTTGCCGCACCCAAAATTCTAAGTGCTGGTCCATTGTCTCTACATGGTATTCGACATCCTCCCCCTCTTTGCGCCGAATCAACACCTTGTCTGCGTGGATGTGCCGACCCAACATCCATTCTGCCTTGCAGTCCTTGAACCGTTGAGAGGCTTTGGGGGAACACGCGAGGTACCTGCGGGCATGTGGGACCTGAATGTGCGTCCACACAAAATCGTTGTACCAGCGTTCCCGACTGACTTCCACTTCATACAAAAGTTCCTTAGGTAAGTACGGGTACTCCCACCCATACTCGTTAGCAACTTTTTGGCAGAAGAGGCGCCTCTAGTCTCGCCAGCGGAGGCATAGTGGCCCGGTCTCCCTCACCCGGTAGGACGATGGCGTCCGGGTGACGAGGTGCCTTGATCACCTCCATTCTGGGCATAGGCGCCCGCAACAACAGTCTCTTTTCCCCGGTGCTAGATGCAGGTGGCGCCGGAGGTAGAAGGGCAGACTGGGGACGGGATCCCTCCTCAGGTGCTGGTGCCTCCACCCGGGGTGTACTATCCCGTGTAGACATGGGTGGATTCCTGACTCTGCGGGACGAGGAGAGAGGCATCTTGTCCCAGCCCTTCTTAGCGAAAAGTTCATCTATGATGACGTTGTCTCCCGGATCGGAGAGCGACTCTAGGTCGGAGGTGTCACACTCCTCCGCGGGCTGGTAGCCTGTAGTAGAGGCTGAATTGCTACCCCCCGCGGGCACACAGGGCCGTGAATCCCCGAAACCTCCGCCCCAACACCAAGTCCCTCCGCTCGGCTTACCTCGGCCCAAAGTTGAGAAGGGATGTCCGTGACTCTTCCAACCAGATTCATCCAGGGCGGGCGTAGGCGAGCAGGGTAATCCACCGCGACCGCTGGACGGGGCAACCAAGCCGGTCTTCCTCTTTGGCGGTGGACGCTGGGAAACAGTGGTGACCGAGTCAGCATCCTCGGATTTTTCCCGTATCTCTGTGATTGCGAGCTCCCCTGCGGTCGCTGCAGTGCGGACAGGGATGGCTGTAAAAACAGCGATTCCTCCTTCTTGAGTGGTGTTGTGCGGTTGAGGTGGATGGTTCTGGGTTTCTCGATAGGTGGTTCCACCTCAAATAGGAATTCTCCGCAGCCCTCGCAGCGCCCAAACGGCTTCAGCTGACACACCAGTCCCGAATAGCCGGGACAAATCAAACCCAGGGCCTCAACGTCCATGCATGAGTACAGGGCGAATCATCCCCGGGGCTTTAGCCAAATCCCCGTATCCATCACCAGAGCAGCAGTAGTAGTCAGACTCGTGGTAGTAGGATGAATTGGAATCCACGATGCATTGCTGAACATGGCGACTCTCTGCTGATCCATTGCGCACTGCCTTGTTGGCGCCAAAGTCTCCACGTGTAGTCCTTCACACGATTGGACTCCTCCCCTCTTGTACTCCAGTTTGCGGGCTTTCTCCTTCCCTGGGTCACGCCCACGAACTGAGCAGGGAGGGTGTACTCGGAACTCTTTCGGGCAGACACTTTCAAATTCCAGCAACTTCAGCTCCATTGTAGCACGAACACATCCCGGACCAGAGCCCCCATGTGTAGCGGAGCCTCACTCTCCCTCTTGGTTTTCTCGTTTGAGTGGCTTGTGTCTAGGATTACCTGGGAGACGAGAGTGCAGGAACACTACGCCAAGCTCTCCCCTCGTATGTGTATGAGGGTTGAGCAAAGTCACTTGAATTACCTCCAGGTCTGTCCACTGCATACGAAGCCTCTCCTTGTACTGTGGAGATGTGTCTGCCAATAATAGAGCCCCACACCAATCAAAAGTCCAACACTTCTTTTATTTCTCTGCTTTCAGGGTGAACACAATTAGTTGAACTTTTAGTAAAAGACAGACAGGGGTGTGGATACGAGTAGGCCCAGGCACAAATGAACTCTCCTATTCCTTTGCTAGCGAATAGGCCTGGCGCACGGTCTCTGCCACCGACCGTGAGTTTTGGTCGCTGCCACCGACCGGATGAACTGTTGAGGCCCCTGCCACAGGCCTAATAGCAGGTCCCTGCCACTGACCTGAGTTGAATAGTTGGACCGCTGCCACCGGTCATAGAACGTGAACCACCTTCCTCTATGAACTTGGCCCCTGTTCGGGAAAGATATCCCTCCGGGCGGTCTCCAGAGGTTCACCCGGCACTGGCAATATGCTGCACCAGATCTTCAGATGAATCCCTCCTCCGGTCCCTTACGCCTCTGGATTCAGGTGCCCAACTCCCGGGGCACCCTACGACAATCCCTCCCTCGTGGGACCCAGCGGAAGGTACTGGGCCCCAGGCCTCCGGCTGAGTACCTCACCCCAGACTAAAGGTGTCTGAGATGGAACACAAACTCCAAGTGTCCAGGCCTAGGCCGCCTGGACACTGACCGCAAACAGCAGCCCTCAGGCTGAAGATGCCTGGGACTCGGACCTCGTGGCGAAGATATCCGCCCCCTTCATACCCTCTCCCAGCAAGCACAGCGGGTTCCCCGCCCCGCCGTACAACTGCTGCGAGAGGTCACAAAGGGTACGGCACTACAGTGATGGTTCATCCCCGGCCCAGAGTGACAGCGCCACCTGCTGGGCCGCAGGGAACTAGACATCACTGATGTCTTCACCAGATTTAAAAGTACATACCTGCTACACTAGTATTGTATGTTAGTAAGGAATCAGAGTTATATGATGGTGCTCATGCCTATGAACACACTGTCCTGCCAATTTCTGGGCCATTGAGAAGATGGGGAAAATGGCAACCACGGGAATATATTTAGCAAGCAGTCAATTCCGGGAGGTCATTAACATGATTATCACTGCAGTCACTAAATAGGTAAGCTAAAATCAAAATATTCACATTGACTGAAGTATACCTTTAAAGAAGCTCATTAACCAAACAAAAAATCCAGAAAAAAAATGACCATAAAAATGTGTGTTTGGCATGAAAAGTAAGTTTTATACCAAAGGCCCTTCACTGGCACACAGTGATCACATGGCACACATTTAAAATATTACCAATCATTCAATAACTTCAGAAGAAAAAAGATCCCCTTTAACCACTTCAAAACTGGACCAATTCTGAAATTTTTCACATACAGTACATGTAAAAAAATTACTTGGAACTCACAAACATGATATGTTTTCTGAAAGCAAAGGCCATGGATGATAAAATAGTGGTAGTTGCAATTTTTATTTACATTACACAATATTTGCGTAGCAGTTTATCAAATTTTCACAAATGCAAATTTTCAGAAAAAATACACTTTAATGAATTTTAGTGACAACAAACACAATATAATACTCAATTTTTGGTAAAATATAAAATATGCTGTTACACCGATGCCATGCTTTAAAATTGCCACGTCAGTGGAATGTTGACAAACTACAGTACATTAAAAAATTATTAAATTATTAGGTTATCAGTTTGGAGTTAAACAGGAGGTCTGGTGCTTTACTTATTGCAGTCATTCTGATGAAAACACCTCAAATGTGTAGTGCGATCACCGTTTACATATGTGTGCGGGCCCTAGGTGTGCATTCATATTTGCATGCATACACAGGGGAGTGAGCATTCGTATTTGCACATGAACACAGGGGAATGGGGAGCTTTACCTTTTTATATTTATTTTATTATTTATTTTATTTAAATGTATTTTTTTTTACACTGTACCTATAATTTTTTTTAGCAACTTTATTGCTATCGTAAGGGATGAACAACATCCTTCGTGATAGCATGGGCGGTTTTTCTTATGGAGAGATCTGGGGTCTATTAGACCCCAAATCTCTCCTCTTCCTTCCAAAGGAGTAAATCAGACTGAGATTGGTTTGATCAGCTGCTTTTTTAGCTGGTAAACAAACAGCCGAAAACCGTAAGTGACAAAATCGCCATTGCTTCTGGTTTCATACACCATAGAGATGATCAGAGAATGGAAAGTCCTCCTTCATCTCCATAATCAGCTGGGGCAACCGCCAACAGCGGCTCCAGCCTCCACTGTGGAAATGGTGGCAGTGGAAGGGGGGCCTCCTTCTACTGTCTTTAAAATGATTAGGTTGCTGTTAAACTGCTCTAATCACTTTTACCAGAAAGGGAATCATAGCTGTAAAGAATGATATCTGGTGATATCCAGATATCACCACCACTTAGCTGAGGAGGTATATACAGTATATACTATAAGGTGACTCAGCATAGAAACAATTGTTTTTAAATCTTTAACATTTTCTCTTAATCTATTGTTTATTATCCCCCCCCAACCTGCAAAATAATATTAGCTGAATAATTTTTACAAGGGGTCCAAGACAAAAAAAAAAAAAAAAAAACATTAGGAGAACATGACAACCAATTAAAAATCAATTTTTATTTCACTGGGCTCATTAATCAAAAGCATCAACCAGCAGCCCACTGAGTGACACCTTGACATCTAAAATTAACATTAAATAGGACTGCCTAGGATGACTTGGGAAGCAAGGCACATTAAAGAATGTGATTAAAACGGAAATAGGAATTAGCCCAAAAAGTTTGGAAGAGCTTTTGAAACAGTTTGGTAGCGATGGAGAAAAAAAGAAAAAAAAGAAATTGTAAAGTTGCTGACTGATTGCAACTCCCCAGGGGATGTGAAAGGGGCTTTAGGGGTCACTTACTCACCAAATTAGAAGTGTCTGTCATTTCAAACCAAAATAAAGCAATAGCAGAAAACATAGTCAAATGGTTTCTGCAGGGGAAAAGATTTTTGCCTTGCCTAAATTGCAGGCAGGCCGTTAGCAATTAGAGGTTTGGTCTTTTTCAGCTCTTAATTCAGACATAATTCATCACCTCTAACCATATTCTTTGATTTGAAAATAGGTTCTAATCATCTTATTTATAATAATTAGAATTCAGCTGTTTCTCCCTCAAAACTTTACATAGTCAAAGCTCCATTTCCTATTGGTTGTTACCCAACCCTCCCCAACTTTATTTAGCTAATGTAAACATACAAGGGAAAGAATCTAATCTACTTGTGGTTAAAATGTATTTCAACTATGCCTGTGTTTAAAGAACATTAACTGTACAGATTTTATGCCAGACACAATCAGGTTTGACGTTAAAATGCAAAGTAAACACCAGTTGAAGCATAAACAAGTTACTTGCTGGGATATCCCATAGAATGTTAAGTAGACTTTCAGAAAACATATCCTTAAATGCAGAGTGGATGTAATCAATACATCAGGTAGATGCTTCCTTTCTTGTTAAAAAGGTTCTTTACGATGATTTGTGAAACAGATATGGCAGAAAATAATAACATCAACACCAGCGGATGTAGCTACTTTTTGGTACAGTTATTTAATTTGAGTGCCATTATCCCATAAATTCAATAAAACATTTAATCTACTAATTTAAGAAACTAGCTAGTAATAATATTGAATTTGGAAATATTTGAAGTGGCCCTGTCACGACATGGTGGAAAGTAAAATAGAGGTAACCTGTAAAATAAGTTGCTCTATACTTACCTTTTTGGTGGCCTCTGTTTTAAAATTCCACCACACTGGTGATCCCTGGATGCTGTAAGTATCCGACACTTCTGGGTGTGTCAGATACCTGCTCCTCCATCTCACAACTAGTGTTGGGCGAACAGTTCCAGCTGAGCATAAGTGCGAGCTTCACAGTGCATTCTAGGGATCTAATTGGATAAAGCCTTGCACCTGACCGCTGGTCAGGTGCAAGGCTTTGCCAATTAGCACTGTCAGCGCCCTGATTGGAAAAAGTGATGATTACTTTCTCCAATCTCGGCTCAGTGCTCATAGTCCACCGCACCCTATAAAAGCTAACTTCCCATAGCCATCTCTTGTAGTGTGTTGGAGTGGAGATAGTTAGAGCAGTGCTTGTTTTGCTACTAGCAGTTAGTGTGTTCACTTATTGTGACTCTTGATTGCAGAGTGTTAGTTGTTAGTTTAGTTTGTGAGAATAGTGTGTCAGTGTAGTGTTAAGCCTCGTACACACGACCGAGTTTCTCGTCGTAAAAAACACGTAGTTTTTTTCGACGAGATTCTTGTTAACCTTGTAGATTTTCTTGTCAAGCTTTCCATGCGTACACACTGACATTTCCCAAATTCCTTGTTGTTCTCCGCGGTCACGTCCAGCACGTACGACGGCACTATAAAGGGGAAGATCTTTTTTCTTGGCGCCACCCCTTGGGCTGCTTTTGCTGATCTCGTGTTACCGCGTGTGAAGTAAAAGTTTGGGAAGAGACGATTCGCTCTTTTCAGTCTTCGTACTTTTCAGATCATTTTCTGCGGTTCAGTTTGTGCTTGTGGGTTCGTATCTTGACTTTCAGGGCGTCTAGGCAGGTCGTATCTGTTTTACAGTGCATTCTTGCCTGTTCGTTTCTGTTTTTCAGTTCGTTATTCATAGGCCTTGCTGTTCTAAAGTGCGTTCTGTTCTGTACGTTCTGATAAGACGACCGTTTCCTAGCCATGTCGCCTGGACGTTCTCGTCGTCGAGTTCGTGCTGTGCGTGCTCTTGGTGTTGGTCTGCTTGTTTTGGACCAAGACCAGTCCATGAATGGTGTGAGGAGGAGTTCATGGACCAAGAATTGGTTGCTCCAGCGGGACCAATTCTGCCATATGCCTCTGCTGCGGGACATCGTCGAGAATAATCCTGAGGACTACAGGAATTTTCTGCGGATGTCTGACCCTGTTTTTCAGGAACTGTTGGCTTTGGTGTCCCCCTATATTACCAGGAAGGACACCGTTATGCGGGAAGCCATCAGTGCTGAGCAGAGGCTCATCGCCACGTTACGTTATCTGGCGACAGGGAGAAGTCTTCAGGACTTGAAGTTCACGACAGGCATCTCCCCCCAGGCTCTGGGCCTCATAATCCCAGACACCTGTTCTGCCATTATACAAGTCCTGCAGGAGGACTATATTAGGGTAAGTTTTCTCCTTTAACATCACATTTTATGTATTACATGTATGCTAATATATTGTATTTCTTTCATCCTTCCCTAATTACCATGATTGTAATATGCTGAGAATGTCCCCTTTGTCCTCATGCATGCTGGAAGCTTTAGATTGCCCCTTTTTTTCTCCTCCATGCATATTTCCCTTCACTAACCTTTCCAGCAGGGGCGCCTGTTGCTCCAAATGTTTGGGGGTTCAAACCCCAATTTAGGAAATAAACTTCCTCCTTTTTTGCTCTGGTGCCTATTAAACGCCCCCATTTGTTCCCTCCAATGCAGCCATTTTGTTCCCTCTAATGCAGCCATTTTGTCCCCTCCAATGCAGCCAGTTCCCCCCCAGCCCTGCACTTACCTTCTTGTGGTCAGCGCCATCCTTCTTCTGTCCTTGATGTCTTCTCCTTCCCTTGATGTTGCATCAGCCAATCATGTTACCATTAAACAGACTTGGTGAACATGATTGGCAGAGCAGCCTGTCAGTGTTTACCCAAGGAATGCCCCCCCCCCTGCATCCCCTATTTAACTTTTCTGCAGCCAATTACATCCCTCAGGCTGTAATGTGCAAGACAATTTTCCTTACTGTTTCTGATATGCAATTTTAAGCCCATAAATGCCGCAGTTCTTCATATGTCGGTCGCTTAACAGGGGGCCATCTACCTGAATAGTGGGCGGCATAGACAATACATAGGTTAATGCAAGGCATGAACCTATGTATTGTTCTGAGTGACGGGCACAGGAGAGAGGGGGCAGTGCTCCAGCGCCCACTCTGGACGCACCGCCACTGCAATGCTATCCTGTGGCCAAACACATCTACCCCCCCCTCCCCATTATAATTTATTAATGGACCATCATAGGGGGTGATGAATATGATACATGAGCCTTCCATTATACTTATTTAAAACACCTTAATAAACGAAGTCTTTGCTTGATGTTGGCCTCTAATGTATTTTCTTAGAATATACTTGTAATGTTTGATTTGTGTATTCTAATATTTTTTCATCTTGTTTGACTCCACAGCTTCCTTCCACGCCACAGGAATGGCAGACTGTGGCATCGGAGTTTGCCACGCGGTGGGACTTCCCCAACTGCGGTGGTGCTATAGACGGGAAGCACGTCCGCATCGTGCCGCCACCCCGTTCTGGGTCCTACTACTTCAATTACAAGGGGTTTCATAGCATTGTGCTGATGGCGGTGGTGTCAGCACGGTATGAATTCCTCTATGTTGATGTAGGGAAGAATGGCCGGATGTCCGATGGGGGATCCTTCATCCAGACGGAGTTTGCCCTCCGTCTCCAGAGTGACGACCTTGCATTGCCACCGGATGCAGGGAATATTGAAGGACTCCCCTTTGTTTTTTTTGGCTGATGAAGCCTTCGGGCTCGGACCACATCTTATGAGGCCATTTCCTCAGAGGACCCTGACCCCAGAGAAGAGGGTGTTCAATTACCGGCTGGCCAGGGGCCGAAGAGTCGTTGAAAATGCCTTTGGCATAATGGCCAGCCGGTTCCGCCTTTTTATGACTCCCATCCACTTGGCGGACTACAAAATAAACTATGTAGTGTTATGCTGCTGTGTGCTACACAATTTTCTTTGCCGCAAATCTAATTCATATATGGCCTCAGTTTTGCCTGAGGCTGGACTTTCCCCTGATAATCCCCTGCCGGGCCTGGAATCTGCCCGTGCTGGCTTGCCCCCCCAAAATGCCCGTGAGGTTCGGGACAAATACATGGACTATTTCACGGGTAGGGGGGCAATTCCTATGCCAGGCTATGTCTAAAGATTCCTGGAGAACGATCCAAATAAAAATCTTGTTTAAGCTTCTAACTTTTGTTGGTTTCCTGTCTCCTAGTTTGTCTTAGTGCATTTGTAGTGCCAAGTGTATTTAACTTTAGTAAACACCAACCATTTCACTATGTAACCTTTAAAAATGTACCAAATAAGGTTAGAGCATATTAGAAAAAGAAGCTACACGTTGTTTGTGTTCAAATCTTTTACTATGTGCAAATTCACACACCTTTTTTTTGTTTTTTAACATTTTTTGTTTGCCTGGCCACAAACCGGCAATTGTTTTCTTAGGAAAATACAAAAACAACAGTTGCATTCCAAATATTACAAAATTGGATACCTCGGAGCAATCTGAGAGATTCACTTACACAAACTATATGTCTCTATGTGCCCGTCCTAATATGGGGTCCTGCCACCCCTTGCCCAGCCAAAAATTGAATATGCACACAATTGGGATTATTTTCCTATAGGGATTTTAGACTCCTGATCCCTATTGTCAACATGTGCTATCTGCCATCAGGGATGATCAATGGACGTGTTTTGGGGGTGCAACCCCTTCCTCAGTTCACCTACTTTAGATACGAGGAAGGGGTTGCACCCCCAAAAGATGTACATGGATATCCCCTGATGGCAGATAGCACATGTTGACACACTGTGTGCAGATTCAATTTTTGGCTGGTTTGATTGTCAAAAAGTTTTTTAAAAGTTGAAGAATAAACATGAACAAAAGGGGGTTGGGATGCCTTATTGAATTCTCCCCAAAACATCGAGAATGTCTTTAAATGTTTGATCCATCACATGAATTCTTTCTTTAATTTTGTCCAGTTCCGTGCTACATTCCATCACTTGCTGGATGAGGCGGAGGGCACTGTCAGCAGAGAAACCTGTACTATCCTTCACCCCAACATTCACATCCCCTAAAAACAAAATAAAAAGGTATTATAACTCTGCAGGCCTACCTCTCTTACCTGAAGCTGTGGTGTCAGGTACTGACCTGTTGTGGTGACTAGTTCCACAACGTCATCCACCTCTCCTTCCTGCACTTCTCCTTCCTCCACCTCAACTTCCTCTACATCCTTCGTTTGTGGGTCTTTGGGAGTTTGGGGTTGTTGTGAAGCTGTGGGGTTCTTGTGCTCCCTGGAGTGTCCTCCTCCCAGTCTTCTCTCCCCTATGAGAATCAAACAAAAGGTAGAGTTATCACACAGAAAATCTCTATGTAAAAAAACAAACAGGCTAAATTGCTTGGAAGTGGGGTACAAGTGTGTGTTTGGGCGGAAGTTAAAGATGAATGCATTATTTCTGACCAAGAATATGCTTAGTATTCACCTTTGTCTGTCATTTTTTAGACATGTAGGCAACACAAAAATTCTCTGATGCACCTGTGTGGGACACCCAAAAAAGGCGGGTCTGGTGGCCCACACTATAGTGCTCCAAAGTACAGATGTGGAAGCAGCTGCTGAGTGTCCTCTCCTTTACACTGACAAAAGTTTGCATTTCATTCTCTTTACAAACACATCATCTAGCCTAAAACTTTGTGCCCCAAATTTCACAAAAAAAGGCAGATGTCTAATTACTTTTGTGGCTGTAAAATAAGCCAAAACAGCGGATAGTGGCCGAACGAAGTGTCTGTAACGTAACGAACGATTAGTGTGCCCAACCAAGTTCAAAATATAACATTTTGTAAGGGAGTCCAATAAGAAAAAATAAATAAACCAGCAACATGTCAGTTTAGAAAAGGATTAATAGCAGAAAAGTGTACATTTTACTTACTTTTTGCGAGCATTCTCTTAATGCTCCTTAACTGCTCTGGCTCCCTCAGTTTGAGGTCTGACCACCTCTTTCTGAGCTGCTCATTTGAGCGTTTCACCCCGAAATTCGTCTTCAGACTCTTCACGACTTTAGTGAGGATTTTGGTCTCCCTTCTATTTGGTTTGCTATACGGCCCATGCTTTGCGTCATAATCAGACTTGAGCAAGATGTCCACCATCTCCGCCATCTCGGCAAAAGACATATTCGATGCCTTGAATCTCCTCCTTGATCGTGACGTTTCCTCGGTCTCCGGGCTTGTCTCCTCCTCGTTAGTTGCGGAATTATCAGACACCTGCTGTAACTCTGCCATATCTGTCTGAGCGCCGAAAGAGAAGGGGCGGGGAAAAGGTGCTAGTTAGAACGTCATGGGCGGGCGACGTGTGCGGAGCGACTTGTTCGTATTTTGACGCATGCATGCTGTGTATATAGCAAACACACATGTGACTATAGTACGTTCGGTGTGCGGAGAGAGGAGTTCAAGTGACGGACGTGCGAACGAAGGTATGTGATTTTGTGACTTGGACAAATTGTTGGCCTATACTGTTTTGAGAATGTTGTAGGATATATATGGTGACTACGATGTTAAGGAGGTTAGACTGTTTGCCTCACATTAGTTATATATTATTTCTTAAACTTGCAGATACAATATGAATGTCTTTATTAGTGACAAAGAGTTCCTGGCGGAATTTATTGACCGGGTAAGGGAGCTGCCCGCTCTGTGGGAGACGAAAAACCCCATCCATAAAAAAGAGGGGTGAGAAAAGCAGCGCTGGAGAAGCTGCTCCCATTTGTGCAGACCAAGGTGCCCACAGCCACAGCAAAACAAGTGGACACTAAAATTGGGAGCTTGAGAGGCACCTACAGGACTGAACGCTCTAAGGTCCTGGCTTCTCAGAGGTCAGGAGCAGCAGCAGGTGATGTGTATGTCCTGATTTTGTGGTACTACAGCAGAATGTCCTTCCTGGATGACCACATTGAGGCAAGGCCATCACTCTCCACTCTTCCCCCCAGACTTCCCTGCAGCCAACCTGAGCCTTCCCTGGAGCAAGAGGAGGCAGCCATCCTGGATGATCCTGATTTGGCCATCTGGAGCCAGGTATAGTATTAAATGAAAATGTATTGGGATAAAATTAATGTTTGACAAATATGTCAAGATGAGAAACATACAATATTTTGGGTTCCACAAGTGAAATCAAGATCTCTAGACATTAGTCTGCACTTAATTGGGTGCTAAATAGTCAATCTGATGTAGGTGTAAATTAGAAAAAATGATTTCTGGATTTACATTCTAATTGCTTCAATCATGTTTATAAAGTTTGATGCAAAGATTAAAACAACATATTAAACTATGTCCCTTTTTCATACACAGGATGAAATCAGCCAGGAGGAGGGTCTGGAAACTGTCAGGAAGGAGGAGGAAGGGCCCAGTGGCAGCCAGGAGGAGGCAGGGCCCACTGTGAGCCAGGAGGAGGCAGGGCCCAGTGGCAGCCAGGAGGTGGCAGGGCCCAGTGGCAGCCAGGAGGTGGCAGGGCCCAGTGGCAGCCAGGAGGTGGCAGGGCAAAGGAGAAGCACCAGATCCCAGGTGCCTCCCATCCGGCTTCCCAAAAGAGGCAGGAGGGACAGGACCACCAGTGAGGCAGCAATGGCCCTTATTAAAGAGGCCCATGCCACCCTCAAAGAGCCCACATCCCCTGAAGAGGCCATTGCCGGCCTAGTGGAGGCAAAGTTCAAGGTGATGAGCATGGAGCAATGCCTCCTATGTGAGCCCCTGCTCATCACCTTGCTCAACAAGGGGGTGATGGAAAAAATTGCCCCCAATACCGCCATTTGTGAGGTGGCACAACTGTCCCAACCTCAACCTCCTCCTCCACCTCCACATTCTTCTTCTGCCCCACCCCCTTCTCCTCCACCTCCACCTTGTTCTTCTGCGCCACCCCCTTCTCCTCCACCTCCACCTTGTTCTTCTGCGCCACCCCCTTCTCCTCCACCTCCTCCTCCTCCTGACAGGAGTACCCCTCCAGTGGCCCAGCCTCCAGCCAAGCGAAGAAGGAAGGCTGCAGGGAAGGCTTCAGGAAAGGTTGCAGGGAAGGTTGCCAGGAAGACGAGGAAGTGATGGCCTTGCTTCATTGTGGTCGGACAGAAGGCATCCTGTTGTAGTACCACACACTTGGGACATATATATCACCTGCTGCTGTTTCTGACCTCTGGGAGGCCAGCATCAGATTGTGTTCAGAAATGTTGGCCTTCTCAAGCTCCCAATTTTAGTGTCCACACAGGGTTGCTGTGTGCTCTGGGGTCCCTGGGATGCACAAATGTCAGCAGCTTCTCCAGCACTGCCTTCTCTTTATTTTAGTTCAAACATGAATAAATGTTATTTTTCTTTAAGTTCATGCTTGACTATGTGTATTTGTAAAAATGTAAAATCTAGCTTTGGAGTAAGCAGATACATTTGACTGACAAAAAAAGGGACAGATAACAACCCCCCAAAAAAATAACTAAATCGTATTTCCCAAAAAAGGGTGTAAAATTTACATAATATATATTAAAAGATTCTATGGGAGATCACTACCAAAACATTGCGAAATTACAATTAACATCAGTTAGAAAAATATTGAATTTTTTTATATTGCTAAAAACTTGCACAATATAATACACATAAATCTTCTTAAGAGCAGCATGAAAAAGGTTAAAAAAAGATAGTCATAACTCTGTGTGAATATCAGCAGCAAAAGAAGTTCATTTGTTTGGATTAATGTAACATTCTAACGAAGATTTCAATGCACAACATTTAAACGATGCAAAAATTTAGAGCGTGACGAATGTGCTATCTCCATTACGAAGGCTTGTTTTACCAGAAGATGCGCTCCCGTCTCATAGTTGCTTGTGAGCATGCGCGCTTTTGGAAGAGTCGTAAAAGCATACACACGAACCATTTTCTCGTCACAAAACAGGCCGACGAGAGAAACACGATGAGGAAATCTGGAATCCTGACGAGAAAATAGAGAGCAGGTTCTCTATTTTCTCGTCGAGATTCACGGCAATTTTCTCGTCGTAAAACCATACACACGAACGGTTTTCTCGACAAATAAGCTCACGCGGCACTTTTCTTGCCGGTTTTGGACGAGAAACTCAGTCGTGTGTACGAGGCTTTGATGTAGTGCAGTGTTTAACACAGCATTACATTAGTTGTTCGTTTAGTGTGTGAGTATAGTGTGTCAGTGTAGTGTTAGTGTAGTGCTGTATACTGTATACTGTACAGTGCTGCTGTATATCTCTTTTTAAAAAATTTTTGGTTGCAGTTTCTCTGACTGCGACGTGGTGTTCCCCATTATTTATTTATTTATTTCATTTTTTAAAGTCAGTCCTTAATTTAAAATGCACCAAACACCACTTTTCAGTTAATAAAGTGCATCCAATTACACATTTCCCAGTATCTATGAAATGTAGGTAATAAGCCCCCCCATCAAGTCTGGGAGGCCAACAAGGAGAGGCAGACATTCCCATGCCACTATAAGGGGGCCAGCAACGTCTGTGTCCACAGGCAAAGGTTGATGTGGTCCGTCCTCAGGTAGGGCACCTTTGTCTCTACAGCCACAGCATGTAGTGGAGGTGGTGGACTGGCTTACTAAACCATCCTCATCCTCTATGACCCTGTAAAGGAAATTTATAAGTTCTGTATATAATTGTATTCTATTTTGTATGTATTGCACACGGCACTAATAATGTTTTCATTACATGTTTGCATTCTTTTGAGTCCTGATTAGAATTAGTCTGCCTATGTTACGCCCCTTGTTACCATAAAAGTCCAATTGTAATATTAATGTGATACCTACATAATTATGTTTATAAAAACCTTCAATTGTGTCATAATAAAGCAGAACAGTTATTTGGAAAGATGCTGAGTGTATCTTTTGTGTCTGTTCCCTACTGCAGTAGTTATTATTAATTTGGAACCACTAATCAATGTGAGGATATGAGTTGCCTATCTATAAAATGTCCAGGTCAACCCTTTAAGCTGGCACTAGTACGCTGTCCACCGCAGCTGCCAGAGCAGCTTATTCTGCCTCATTTTCCGCAGCTACTCCTGCCATAGCCCCAACATGGATCAGTCAGCTGAAGTATTTGTACACAGCATCAGCCACTTGCTGCTTGAGGATGCACAGACTATACTTGATTCAGATGTTGGTTCTGAGGCAGAGGAAGGGGCTAAAATGAGACAACAGAGAGGGGAGAAAGCTGATAAAAAACTAATTGGCAGTCATGTTCCCCCAAGTTGGCTCCAGTGATGATGTGGATGGATGAGATGATGTTGATGAGGTCACTAACATGACTTGGGTGCCAGATAGAGCAGAGGAGGAAAGTGAGGGGGAGAAACAACCCCAACAAGGCAGGATGTCATCCAGAGGCAGGCATCATGGAAGAGTAGAGAGCAGCCACCCTATGCCATCCGATTGTGGAGCTGTTATGTCACGCCCCACTTCCAAGAGCTCAGCTGTGTGGGCCTTTTTCAGCACATGTGCATCCGATCTTTGCCGCAAGCAGATCAAGCATGGCAAAATCACCAGCCATTTGGGTACCACATGCTTGACAAGGCATTTAAATTCTCACAGGTGGACAAGAGGGACAGTGTCACTGATGCATGCACTGTCACTGCCCACCATCCTCGTGGCCTCCTCAAATTGTGCCAGGACAGTGCATGCATCCCTGATCATGGCCCACTGGCGTGGGGGAAAAAATCCAAGCTCCCCTGATCCTGTCCTGGTGCCATATTGCAACAGATATTCATTTATGGCCCTCTGCTGCGTGTGCAGCCGCTGCAGCATGGCCAACGTAGAGTTCCTCCTGGTGGGCATATCACAGATTAGGCAGTTCTTGGGCAAGTTGTAATCCTTTTGCAGGTCAGCCAGCCGAGCACTGGCATTATATGACCGGTGGAAATGCCCACAGAGTTTCCTGGCCTGCTTCAGGACCTCCTGTAAGCCCGGGTACCTGCCCAAGAACCGCTGCACCACCAAGTTAAGGACGTGAGCCAAACAGGGCACATGGGTCAGTTGTCCCTGTCGGAGGGCGGAGAGGAGGTTAGTGCCATTGTCACAAACCACCTTTCCTGGCTTAAGCTGGCATGGCGTCAACCACCTCTGAGCCTGCCCCTGCAGAGCTGATAGAATCTCTGCCCCAGTGTGGCTCCTGTCCCCCAAGCACACCAGCTCATCCACCGCATGGCATCTTTTTGCCTGCGTACTTGCGTAGCCCCTTGAACGCCTACGGAGCACCGCTGGTTCAGAGGACAAAGTACAGGTAGAGGCCATGGAGGAAGAAGAAGAGGAGGGGGTGGAGGGGAGAGGTGTGTCAGAATCACCAGTAGTAACATTTTGGAGGCGTGGTGGCGGAACAACCTCCAACACTACTGCACCTTGTCCTGCATCCTTCCTAGCTGCCAGCAGAGTCACCCAATGTGCCATGAAAGATAGGTAATGTCCCTGTCCATGCCTGCTGGACCATGAGTCAGCGGTAATATGCACCTTACCGCTGACCGTCCTGTCCAGCGAGGCCAAGACATTGCCTTCCACATGCAGGTAGAGAGCCGGAATCGCCTTCCGTGAGAAAAAGTGGCGTTTGGGAACCTGCCACTGAGGAACCGCACATTCCACAAACTCACGGAAGGGGGCAGAGTCTACCAACTGAAAAGGCAGCAGTTGAAGTGCTAGCAATTTAGCCAAGCTAGGATTCAACCGCTGGGCATGTGGATGGCTGGGAGCGAACTTCTTTCGGCGGTGCAGCAGCTGGGGCAATCGGACGTCGGTGTACAAATAGCAGATTTCCCGCAAGTACTTTGCTGTGACACACCTAATTCTACACCTTCATTCCTCTCAGTGCAGGTTTCAGAGAGGACTGAAGGTATAGTGGGGTTGGAGATCCCAGCTGATGAGGAGCAAGAAGAGGTCCGCTTTGTTCTTTGGTGTGGGTCTTTTAGGTAGGCTTGCCAACAAACTGCATGGCAGGTCGACATATGTCTGGTCAAGCACGTGGTGCCCAAGCGGATGATGTTTTGGCCACACGAGATACGCTTTAGGCATATGTTGCAAATGGCACACTGCACACGTCTGAAAAAAGGCCCACACCAAAGAACTTTTGGAATACTGCGCAGAGACAGCAGTGCCCTGCACATGCAGAGCTCTGCGGTGTGATGAAGTCGGTGTGCTGCCCTTAAGCTGGCCCCTGGAGGGCATCCTGCCTCGTTGGAGATGTGCCTCCTCTTCCTCCTCCTCCTCTCTCCTATCAGGCACCCACGTGGAGTCAGTGACCTCATCATCCCCTCCCTCCTCATCACTGGAGCAAATCTGGCAGCATGCTGCAGCTGGGGGAACACGACTGCCAGATAGCAGTCCTTGTTGGGCACCCCCTCTCTCTGGGTTCACGTTACTACCCCCTCTCTCTGGGCTCACGTTACTGCCTTCCTCTAGCTGGGTTCCATCATCAGAGCCTTTAAAACACTGGGCATCCTCTTGGAGCATGTACCCAACACTGTGGTCAAACAGTTCGGGGGACTCCTCAGGAGGACATGGTGGGGGTAGGGAAGGAGTGACTGATGCCATTGAGCCGAGGGAAGAGGCCGCTTTGGCAGCTGCTTTGCCAGACAAAGTACCCTGAGCCTGCGTGAGAGAGGATGAGGGGGATGAGGACGGCTTGGTCATCCACTCTACCAAGTCTCGGGCATGTTGCGGCTCAACATGGCCAGCTGCCGAAAAGAAGGACAAGCGTGTCCCACGGCCACCTGCTGATGAGGATGCACCGTGTCCACGACCAGCACTGTTGCCTCTAGACACAGAGCCTGCTTGCCCTCTTTTATTGCCTCGTGACTGTCTGCCTCTCCTTATTTGCCTTCCAGACATACTAATTGCCTGCAGTGAGATGTAGCTGCACAAAGGTGGGATGTATATATATATATATATATATATATCTGTACTGATAATGCAGCTATCAGAATCAACTGCCTGCTGTGGTATTAGTATGAGAAAAGCAGCAATTGTCTTCAGTTAGTTTTAGGTGAACACTGTGCAGAGGACACAGTACACTAACTGAAAATACTTGCAGCTCTCTGCCTGTGGTTTTATTATGAGAACACCACAAATTGTATTCAGGTTCCTTTAAGTGAACGCTGTGCAAAGGGCAGAAGTACACTACATGAAATTAATGCAGCTCCCTGCCTGTGGTTTTATTATGAGAACACCACTAACTGTATTCAGGTAAGCTTTAAGTGAATGCTATGCAAAGCACACAGTACACTAAGTGAAACACTGACTGCAGCTAGCACAATCACCTGCCTGCCTGTCACAGTATTGAGAATAACAGGAACGGATCTAGCTAAACTGAATACAGTGTATAAATATATATACAACACCTAGGATGCATATATATCCTCTACACACTGTAACTGCAGCTAACTGACTTGCCTGCCTGCTCTATCTAACTCAATATAAATGACACTGTCTCTCTCTCTCTCTGTAAGCTCTCTCTTTAACCAACGCCAACACACTACACAAGTCCGCCAAGCCGGCGGCCTTATATAGTGTGGGGCGTGTACCTACTCCTCTGAGCCATGATTGGCCAAAGCCACCCTGGCTTTGGCCAATTACGGCTCTCCGTTCTTACCGCGCTGTGATTGGCCAAAGCATGCGGGTCATAGTGCATGCTTGGCTAATCATCAGCCAGCAATGCACTGCGATGCCGCAGTGAATTATGGGCCGTGACTCGCCACTCGAATTTGGCGCGAACGGCCCATAATGTTCGAAATTCGGCGAACAGCCGAACAGGCGATGTTCGAATCGAACATGGGTTCGACTCGAACTCGAAGCTCATCCCTACCTGGCACATGTCCTCAATTTGGTGGTGCAGCGTTTCTTAAACACGTACCCAGGTTTGCAAGATCTTCTAAAGCAGGCCAAAAGAGTCTGTAGCCATTTCAGGCAGTCATACACAGCCAGTGTTTGGTTGGCTGAAATTCAGCGGAATTCCACCTGCCGTAAACCGCCTGATTTGTGACATGCCCCCCATGTGGAACTCAACTTTGTCAATGCTGCAGCGGCTGCACATGCAGCAGATGGACGTCAATGAGTACCTATGTAAGTATGGCACAAGGACAGGCTCAGGGCAGCTCAGCTTTTCTTCCCCATGCCAATAGCTGCTGATAAAGGATGCATGCACTGTACTGTCACCATTTGAGGAGGCGACAAGAGGATGGTGATTGGTGAGCCATGACAATGAATGCATCTGTGACACAATCCCTCTTGTGTTCATGCTGGAGCAGACTCTGCATGGCATTATGGACAGGGAACTTGAGGCAGAGCAGCGGGAGGAAGAAGAGGACTACCGTATTTTTCCGTGTATAAGACGCTATTTTTTCCTAAAATAATAGCCTGTAATATGAGCTGCGTCTTATACACAGTCAGTCAGCCTGGGAGACAGCCGCGCAGGTGCGTCGCGGCCCATAGCTTGTCAAGCGGCTTCCTCCAATGACGAGCCGTATGTTACTGACGTCAGCTGGAGCTAGAGGTGGGGGTGGAGGTGGAGAGTGAGCAGATGCGATGCCATTGGAAGTGGAGAGTGCACAGATGCAACAGGGACCAGAGTGTTCTGAGCCCAAGATGTCAGAAAATTAGTAAAAGTAAGTGATTGTCTTACTCTGCAGAATCAAACCAAATGTAGCCAGCTATGCAAAAGAGCATGGGAATAGAGCTGCAAAGAAACAGTTTGGACTTGCCTCCACTGAGTGTATGATCACACAGTGGAGAAAACAGGAAGAACAACCCATGCATAATATATTGGTATTTAAACAGTACCTGCGGTAATTGCAAAATAAAAATGTGTTCTGTTTTACCTATGTGTAAAATATTGATTTCTTAATTTTGGGTTGGAAAAGTGGGGGGCGTCTTGTACATGGGGGCGTCTTATACACGGAAAAATACGGTACCTTTTGTCTCAAGGCTCGCTTAATGCAGACACAATTCTTGCGACACCACAGAACACACAAGAGGAGAGGGAGGAGGAGGATTATGGCAGTTTTGGAGGCATTGGAGCAGAGGAAGACATATGTCAAACTTTAAAGTGGTTCTAAAGACAGAAGTTTTTTTATCTTAATGCATTCTATGTGCAGCAGCCACCCTCAGCTCCCCTAATACTTACTTGAGAACCATCTCGATCCAGGGATGTTGCACGAGAGACTCAGCTCTTCCTCCTGATTGGCTAAGACACAGCAGCAGACACCATTTGCCCCGCTGCTGTCAATTAAAGTCAGTCAACCAATGAGGAGATAGGGGCGGGGCCTAACCATGGCTCCATGTCTGAATGGACACACAGAGCATCAGCTTGGCTTAGGTGCCCCCATAGCAAGCTGCTTGCTGTGGATAAACTCAGCAGGAGGGAGGGGCCAGGAGCGTCGGTAAGGGACTCGAGAAGAGGAGGATTGGGGCTGCTCTGTGCAAAACCACTGCACAGAGCAGGTAAGTATAACACGTTTGTTTTATTTAACCAAAAAGAAACATAACTTTGGTATTACTTTATGAGATGGTTTTTAATCCTCAGAAACTTTGGGAGTAGTATGTGGCTGGGAGGAGGCAGTTCCAGATACTGTAATCCTCAGTGACCCCGAGGACTCTGCTTCTCAGGCCTCCGCAAACTTGCGGTGCATGGCCTCCCTTATTCTTCAAAGCCTGCAAAAGAACCTGAGAATTTGTGGTATCAAGGATAAGGATCATTCTTGGTTGTAAACCCTCCTTGACCACAGTTACAAGGGGAACATCTCGAAATTCACCCAGTCCAAACAGAAGGAGCAGAGGAAGCAATATCTTAAAGGACACCTTAAAGAGGAGTTTATGTAATGCCTCCCCAGACTCTGGTAGGTTACAGTGTCATGGAAAATCTAGTTTTGAGGCTTCTGTTGGTCAAAGGAGGAGCGGCGGAGAAGGGGGCTCTGATGCATTTCACATTTTTTCAGTCATCAGCGCCCAGGGCTGCCAGCTTTAACATCCCATCAGCAGCGTCTGTATCAAATGGTGGAAAATTATCTAGGGGTGAAAACAGGAGAGCTTTCCAGTAGATGATCCACTGGATTCCTGGGACATGAGAATAGACCACTGGCCAGAACTTGCCCAGTATGCAATTGAGCTTCTGGGCTGCCCTGCATTCAGCATGCTTTCTGAATGGGCATTCAGTGTTGCCGGAGGTTTTGTGACAAATAAAAGAGCGTGTCTGTCCAGAGACTCCGTGGAACCGCTGACATTTGTAATAATAAATATTTCCTGGATTAGCAGCAGCTATCAAGCCCCTGATGCCAATGTCACTGATTAAGTGTTATTGGGATCATGAATCCCTGCAAGACTGTCTAGGCTGCCCAGCTTTGTGGGTGTTGATTTTATCTTGAAGTAATTTTTTAGTATAGGTTTCATGGGCACAATAGACACCCAAGGACCAATTTTTCCACACCTGTTTGACAGGTGTATCAAATTCAATTGTTTTACAGCAAGGCCAGTTCTTGCCTTCATCGAGACTACGTCTAGAAGGTTACGAGGTGAAGGCACCAACAACACCCAAAGACCAATTTTTCCGCAACTGTTTGACAGGGGCATCAAATATTTTTTTTTTTACAGCAAGGCCAATTCTTGCTTTCATCAGGACTACCTCTAGAAGGTTACAGGGTGAAGGCACCAACAACATAGAAAGACCAATTTTTCCGCAACTGTTTGACAGGGGCGTCAAATAATTTTTTTTTGCAGCAAAGTCAATTCTTGTTTTCATCAAGACTACCTCTAGAAGGCTACGGGGTGAAGGCACCAATAACACCCAAAGATCAGTTTTTTGCAATTGTTAATCTTGGCCTGAGTGTACTATAATTTGGCTTTTTCACGTAGGGCTTGCTCACTGTGGTGCAAAACTTTGTTATTTCCATCCAAACTGTGCCAAAGAGACACCAGAATTTATCCAAAAAATCTCTAATCTTGTTCTGTTTGCACTAAATTGTGGCCCTAAGCTTTTGTTTACTAAATAAAGAAAGCTTGCAGGAAAAATCTATTTAATTGTCTTATTTTTTTCTTTATAAATGTCAGTTTTGCTGCAGCAGGTTCTATACACGTGTAGCGATACCTTCAACTAAGGAGGCCGCAGAATTTGATTTGGGCCCTGAGTGCAGCTCCGCCAACCCCCGGCAATAGGCTCTACCCCCTTCTGGCACAGCTAGTACTAACAATCAATGATATGTCCTATGCAATAGAATAACTAAGCAAGGACACAGTAATGAATTGTAATAGATAGAGTGTTTTACTCATTAATTCTCAATATGAATAAAGGGGGTAACAATAATCACAGTTCTAGACAATCACTCCTAAGGGCAGCGTCCTGCCACTCTAACACACTATATAGTAACACACGCTACAGGTGCGCCATACGGGCGACCGTTAACTAAGTGCCCTATGGCGCAGTAATCAAACACGCTAGAATCCCCACCAGGCCTGGTTCTAATATTTAGCTTAGTCCTTCTTTCTTCACCGGCAGGTCTGTAATGGTGGTGCACTTTAAACAGAGTATAACTTTGTAATCCAAGGGGTATGAAAATAACTTGTAGGCCACGGCAGTCTATAGGCCTATACACAGCAACAGTATCTTAGCTGGGCTTATGCCCTCTCATCCGCCGGACTACGGATCCAGTCCGGGAAAACCTCCACCGGCCGTGTCACACACACTCGATCTCTCCAACGATCGGGCCCCCGATCCGACAAGGCTGTAGCTCACAAAGTCAGATGCCACCCAGGCTCGCAGAGGGGAGGATGGAAGGCTCTTTGGTGCAGAGCAAGGCCTCAGGCTTCAGGCCTTGCCCCTCCGACACATCCGCACAGGAGGATCCGTCTGTGAAGTCTCGTGTCCCCAAAGAGGCCGAGCCCGGCCTCGCCTCCTCCTTTTATAACCCCTCCCATGAGTCTCTGCGGTGGAACATCACAAGAATGGGGTTATGGGTAATGTAGTTTCTTCCCAATATAGGGGAATACCCCGCTACACACTCCCCCCACTTAAACTCTTTGGTCCTCAAAGATAAATTTTAGCAACAACTATATACAACATTGGACAATTCTGAAAACGATGTTGGGATAGGGGATTCCCACCATAACTGAGGGGTTGAATTCCCTTGCCCACAGGTCACATTATCTTGGGTGGCCTGCCTAACTGTGCCAGAGAGTGAGCTGGGGTTGCCCTCCACCAAATGGACAGTGGAGGGATCCGGAATCTCAGCATTTCTCCTAGCAGTGACCACAGAGTCTTCCGAACTGTTCCCCATCTGGGGGTAGGTCAGCTTCTTAGGAGGTCGAATGACTCTTCGAGCTCTTTGCTCTCTTGGAATCTCTGGCTCTGGCGCCACAGGCTTCTCTTCCTCGGAGCAACTATCATGGGCATCTTCCCAGTAATCTGCTGAAGGACTGAAAGGGATGAATTCTGTAGCCTCTGGGTTCAGCGTTTCATCTGTGGTATCTTGGGTGACTGGAAGATCTATGATAGAAGTTCCTGGAGTTGGGGAAGACCACAGCCAATCAAGCTCTCCTTCTTCATCTCCACTAAGTTGGGAGGCTTCTCCATTTCCAGCTCGGGAGGTCTGTGACCGAGTGTGCGGCCTAGGAGTATCCAAGATAGAGGCCGGTGCAGGGGAGTCTCCCACGGAAGGTATTCTAACTGCCTCCGCCAGTGGGAGCAGGTGGTTTCGATGCCATGTCTTCAGTGGGCCTACCTTTCCCTCTGGCTTCACCTTGTAGACAGGTAGGCCCGGCAACTTCCTGCAGATGACATAGGGTTCAGATCTCCATCTGTCTGCAAGTTTGTGCTTTCCGGGGACTCCCAGATTGCGCAACAGTACTCGATCCCCGGGCTGTAGGTCTTGTACCCGGACCTTCAAGTCGTAATTTTTTTTATTCCGAGCTCCCCTTTGATCTGAGGCCGCTTGAGCTTGTTCATAGGCTACTTTCAGGCTGTGTCTGAGCCTGTCCACATATCCTTTGTGAGAGGTGACGGAGGAATGGTCCAGTGAGGTGCCAAAAGCCAGGTCCACCGGTAGTCTCGCTTCTCTCCCAAACATGAGTCGATATGGGGAATAGCCTGTAGCATCACTGATGGTGCAGTTTTAAGCATGTACCATGGCTGCTATGTGTTTGCTCCAATGTTGCTTTTTCTCGCTTTCCAGAGTCCCCAACATGTTGAGCAGGGTTCGGTTGAACCTTTCCGGCTGAGCATCTCCCTGAGGATGGTAAGGTGTAGTTCGAGTCTTCTTGATTCCCAACGAATCCAAGAGCTTCCGGATCAGCTTACTCTCGAAGTCCCTCCCTTGGTCTGAATGGAGTCTCTGTGGCAGCCCATAATGGACAAAATACTTCTCCATAAGTACCTTGGCCACGGTGGAGGCCTTCTGATCTTTGGTGGGGAAGGCCTGGGCATACCGGGTGAAATGGTCGGTTATCACCAGAACATTTCCTAGTCCACTCAGGTCGGGTTCGAGGCAGAGAAAGTCAATGCACACCAGGTCCATAGGCCCTTGGATCTGTAGATGGCCCATTGGGGCAGCTTGATGGGGCAAAGTCTTCCTCTGGATGCATCGCGCACATGAGTGGCAGTACTCCTCTACCTCTGCCCTCATGCAGGGCCAATAGAACCGACTTCTGACAAGTTGAAAGGTCCTTTCAGCCCCTAGGTGGCCATGATTGTCATGCAAGGCCATCAAAACAGTCTCCCGATGTTTCCCTGGGAGGAACATCTGCCACTTATCTTCTGAGTCATCAGAGGGGCCCCTTCGGTAGACCACTCCCTGATGCAACTGCAACCTATCCCACTCCTTCCTCAGTAGGCGAGCTTCTTTGGAAGGTTGACGCATGAGTATGTTTGGATCCTGATTTTCCAAGGCCTCCAGGACCAATCTCCCCATGGGGTCTTCCAATTGGTCACACCTCAATTCCTTTTTGGACAATCTTGGTAGGTTGCCCTCTTCCAATTGAGCTACTCCACAGTAGTGTTTGGGGACTCCCACCGTGGTAACTCCTATTTCCTCTGCTCTGGAGCATCCTCGGGCTTGGAATGCAGCTCCTTGACAAAGGGCCTGCACCCCGTCCGGTGCCACTTGGGTCCAATCTTCTATTTCAATGGTCGGGGAATGAGATCTTCTGGACAAGGCGTCTGCGTCTCGATTCCCCACTCCTGGTCTATACTTAAGGCTGAAGTTGAATCCAGACAGTGCGGCCAGCCACCTGTGTCCAGTGGCATCCAGCTTGGCCGTGGTGAACAGGTAGGTAAGGGGGTTGTTGTCGGTCTTCACAGTGAACTCTGCTCCATACAGGTAGTCTTTGAGCTTGTCTACTACCGCCCACTTGAGGGCCAGGAACTCCAGCTTGTGAGTGGGGTAGTTCTTCTCAGAGGGGGTCAGGCTTCTACTCACATAGGCAACAGGCCGCAATTGCCCCTCATGTTCTTGGTAAAGTACTCCTCCCAGACCGTCATGACTAGCATCCACGTGCAGTTCATAGGGTTTGGTTGGGTCTGCATAGGCCAAGACTGGTGCAGTGGTCAGGCTCCTCTTCAATTCCTGGAAAGCCTCTTCACACCTCTGATTCCACTGATCTCTGATGGACTCTCCTGGCCTCCTGGGCCCCGATCCATCCTCCTCTCCTTCAGTCTTGAGCAACTCATTCAATGGTCTAGCAATTCGGGCAAATCCCTCCACAAACCTTCTATAGTAGGAGCAGAAGCCCAAGAAGGATCTGAGTTCTGTTACTGTGGTGGGCTGTGGCCAGGAGGTAACTGCCTCCAATTTCTCAGGGTCTGTGGCCACCCCTTCTTCAGATACTATGTGCCCCAGATAGTTCACAGAAGACTGGTAGAACCGACACTTCTCAGGCGAAAGCTTAAGTCCTTCCTCACTGAGTCTTCTCAACACTTTCTCCAGCCTCTCTTCATGTTCCTCCAAGGTTCTCCCAAAGACAATGACATCGTCTAGGTATACAAGGACTTCGATCAAGTTCATGTCCCCTACTGTCTTCTCCATGAGACGTTGGAAAGTAGCTGGGGCTCCAGACAGACCTTGGGGCATCCGGTCGAATTCAAAGAACCCCACTGGGGTTATGAAAGCTGTCTTCTCCTTGTCTGCTGGGTGCATCGGAATCTGATAGTACCCACTCTTGAGATCCATAACGCTGAACCATTTGGCTCCAGACAAGCTCTGTAGGGCATCCTCTATCCTCGGAGTGGTGTATTGGTCAGGTATGGTTCTCCTGTTGAGAGTCCTGTAGTCTATACAGAGCCTCAATGATCCATTCTTCTTTCGGACCACTACTATGGGAGAGGCATAGGGGCTTCTGGACTCCCGTATCACACCAGTCCTCTTGAGTTCTGCAAGTTGTTCCCTCAGATCCTCCAGATCTGCTAGCGGGACCCGCCTGACCCTCTCTCGGAAGGGCTTATCTTCCTGGAGGCGGATCCGATGGGTGGCACTTCTTGCACACCCCACATCAAACTCATCCCTAGAGAAGATCTTCTCCCATCTATTCAACTGGGCCTTGGCTCTCTCTTTCCAAGCCCTGGACAGATTCGGGTTTTCCATGGTCAGCTTCTCCCAAACATCCCCTTCTTCACCTGTCCTCTTCACTTCTGACAGGGTAACAGGGGCCGCCGGGCTCACCTGGCCTAGCAACATTCTGGCTGGGATGTCCATGGGGTCTTTGGTAGTATTCCTAACACTCACTGGAACTCTATAATGGGCCTTCTTCAGGACCTTCAGCGGAATCACTTCCGGTATCACCTCCAGGCCTGAGGATTCACCCCTTGGGTCTGACTCCAGCATGACAAAAGGACCAGGCTGCTCCCAAGTAAGCTTCACAGTGGCCCTGAGACAGGTTACTTCACCGGGCTGCAACACTACCCCTTCTCTTCCAAGTCTCCACACCTTCCCTATCTCCTCTCCAGGGGTCTCCCGCTCTTGGACCAGCCGTTGGTAGGCTGTCTTCAGCATGGGATGGATCTTGGTAGCTGCTTGTCTTTCTTCTGTCACGAGAGGGGTCAGGAGTCTTCGGACCAGGTCCGTGTTCGTCCCTATTATAAGGGAATTCTTGTTGGCTCCAGGCGGCCTAGGACACACAACTGCCAGGGTGTCAAACACTTCGGCCTTCCCAGCCACGGATGGGTCAAAGGTTATTTGGATGGGAAGGTAGCCGTCGTAAGGGAAACTCTGGGTTCCAATTCCCCATATTTCCAGCTCCTCTATCTTCTGGATAGGCAGATGACTCAGGTGCCTGTCGTAGAAGTCCCGGTATAGTAGGGTCACTTGTGCCCCGGTATCCAGGAGGCCCCTGGTGTAGACTCCCTCCACTTGAATGGGCACTATAGGGGATGGGCCTACCAGCTTCTCTGGATATGGTCCAGCAGGAGCTGCCTTCTTCAGACCTTTTCCCTTTGGACTCTCTCTTGTCCTATTCCCTTTGGACTTGAACCTTTCTTGAGCCTGGTATGCACTGACCTCCCTCCTTTTAATGGGTGTAGGAACCCGCTGAGGTGTACTATTATTTTTCTTGGGTGGGCACCCCCTTTGGGGGGTGCCGTGCCTCTCCTGAGGGGTCTCCCCCCTTCTTCTTGGAGTATAGCTTTGTTGAGGGGTATTGCGTTTCCCCTTTGGTGTTCTATCTCTCTTTTTGTTTTTCTTCGCATTCAGCTTGGAGTTTACTGAAGATGGTGGGCACCCGGTTGACTCCTTCACCGGGGCCCTCTGAAGTTTCCCGCCGGCTTGCGGTTGTCTGGTCTCTTCTTCTTCGGACTAGAACATGTGGCTGCAATGTGGCCAACTCCCCCACAGTTGAAGCAGACTATATCTCCCCATTCTTGTAAAGGTTCGGGTGCTGAGGCAATCGGGAACAATTCCTTCCTTGGACTTTCCTTCTTCTTGGGACACTCTGTGTCTTTTGCTATCAGAGAGGTCAATATCTCTAACACCTTGGACATCTGAGTTTTTAGGGTGTCTATCTCCACCTCTCTTTCAGGGGTCATTACTGGATTGACCAGCACCTGTGCGGGTACAACACTTGTCTTATCCTTCTGCTGGTCCTGTTGCAGCGCCTCCTCATCTCTGATAATTTTTATTAAATCAGCATAAGTCAGCAACATTCCTCCTCCCAAGGTTTTCAGGTGCAGCCAGACTGGATCGGAGCGTAGCGCTCCCTTTAAGACTTGCTTCATTCTTGCCGCATCGGCATCTTGGGGCTTCATCCCTTTCTTTAACACAATCTTGCACAGCAGCCTGTTTAGCCTTCTGACATACTCGGAAAGTTTCTCCTCCGGTTTTTGGAAAGTGTGTTCAAACTGGTAGACCGTCTCTGTCACCTTGTCTAATTGACCAAACTCTTCCTGCAGCATAGCTAGACAATCCTGCGCCGTGCACCCTGCATTCCCAAACCGGAAACTTTTCACTGCTTCTGCTGCTGCACCTTTAAGGCTTTCTAACACTCGCTGCCTCTTCTGTGCCTCCGGCACCTCCCATGCCTCCACTGCCTGTAATGCCTGTTCCACCCAAGTATCAAAATCTTCTTCCCCTGCCGGGACAGGGAGCTTCCCTGAGAATATTTTTAGTCTCCGGTAGCTAGTTTCCACATGCACCGTACTTGTCTTCTGACATTTGGCTAGCAAATCCCCTATTGCATTTATCAGTTCTGGTGATATAGCAGTGGCCGATGCAGGTGCCACCGGAGGTGTCGCCCTGTCTTCTCTTTCAGGTGTAGTTCGGGCCGCAGCCTGTGGCGATCCCGTAGGGGATGGTTCCCTTTCTACAGTTATTGCGTGCGCCAGCCTAAATGTTCTGTTGTCTGGCGTCCGCAGACACTTGTGCTTACAGGCCTCTGGCATCCCGTCCCAATATTCCACTAATGCGTATTGATATGAGATGTTTGGGTCTGTCTTCATGTCTATCACCCACGGTGTGTGATCTGGGGACACTGAACTCATCAGTTCCTCTACCGTCTCACTTGACCATTTCTCGCCAGGAAGGCTAATGGCTATCGACTGTTTTGGCTCTGTATTAGAGGCTTTGCACCACTCTTCTACCGCTCTTGGATCCATGGGGTCCATGCCGGCACTTCTGGCGTTCGCTTGCTGCATCAGGATCCCGGACGAGCCCCCACGTGTAGCGATACCTTCAACTAAGGAGGCCGCAGAATTTGATTTGGGCCCTGAGTGCAGCTCCGCCAACCCCCGGCAATAGGCTCTACCCCCTTCTGGCACAGCTAGTACTAACAATCAATGATATGTCCTATGCAATAGAATAACTAAGCAAGGACACAGTAATGAATTGTAATAGATAGAGTGTTTTACTCATTAATTCTCAATATGAATAAAGGGGGTAACAATAATCACAGTTCTAGACAATCACTCCTAAGGGCAGTGTTCTGCCACTCTAACACACTGTATAGTAACACACGCTACAGGTGCGCCATACGGGCGACCGTTAACTAAGTGCCCTATGGCGCAGTAATCAAACACGCTAGAATCCCCACCAGGCCTGGTTCTAATATTTAGCTTAGTCCTTCTTTCTTCACCGGCAGGTCTGTAATGGTGGTGCACTTTAAACAGAGTATAACTTTGTAATCCAAGGGGTATGAAAATAACTTGTAGGCCACGGCAGTCTATAGGCCTATACACAGCAACAGTATCTTAGCTGGGCTTATGCCCTCTCACCCGCCGGACTACGGATCCAGTCCGGGAAAACCTCCACCGGCCGTGTCACACACACTCGATCTCTCCAATGATCGGGCCCCCGATCCGACAAGGCTGTAGCTCACAAAGTCAGATGCCACCCAGGCTCGCAGAGGGGAGGATGGAAGGCTCTTTGGTGCAGAGCAAGGCCTCAGGCTTCAGGCCTTGCCCCTCCGACACATCCGCACAGGAGGATCCGTCTGTGAAGTCTCGTGTCCCCAAAGAGGCCGAACCCGGCCTCGCCTCCTCCTTTTATAACCCCTCCCATGAGTCTCTGCGGTGGAACATCACAAGAATGGGGTTATGGGTAATGTAGTTTCTTCCCAATATAGGGGAATACCCCGCTACACACGGTACATATGTGTCACTTTACAGGCAGACTAAGGGGACCCCTCAGGTACTATATTTAAAGGAATTTTTCATTTTTATTGTTTCATTTTAAGCATCATTGAAATCACTGCTCCTTTAAAAACAATATTTTTTACAAGTTTGTTTGCACAGGTACATGTCCCCCAGGGCAGTACCTGGGCCCCATACCATTTTTATGGCCAATAACTTGTGTATAAGCTTTTAAAATGGGGACTTTTGGTTTCTCCTGTTCGGGTTCCATAGACTTCAATGGGGTTCATCGTTTGTGTCTGAACTTTTGCTATGTTCAAGAGTACTGTCACAAACCGAACAAGGGGTCACTCTGCCCATCTCTACTCATGACATGGTTCCTCCTGCTGGCTCATAACTTCCTCATTCCAGCAGAAAGATGTATATACGTTATATATATTTATATATACTTATCTTCCTACTGGAAAGGCAAGTATAATAGCATCTTCGTTTAGGGCTCTTACACATGGGTGATAGTGCTTACTGCCTTTGGAAAGGTGATCCACTTTTCCAGAGGTAGTATAGCAGTGGCCAGGAGGCGTTTGGGAGGCAAATCATGCCACCTCCTGAATGTCTTTTTTTTTATTAAAAAAATTATAATTAATTGTTAAAAAAATATACCACAAGCCAAGCATTTGGCTCACGATTGTGGCACACTCAAATTGATATGAAAGAATGCATTAGACAGGTGGTGAGACCTCTTAATCTCTGCTAGCCAAGAAAAATTGCTGTGGCCACAAAGCAAAGCATCACATCTGCAGCATGTGTACAGCTGTAATGATAGAATATAAATGGGCAATTAAGGGGCGGTAAAACCACGGCTCAACACCCTTCCACCTGGCCACCCATTTAAAATAGCCCTTAGGGCTTGTTTACACCCAGCACACATTTTAGTGTAAATAATTTAACTTATATTAGGGTATTTGGTCTTATGAATGTACAACCTGTTGCTTGGGTGTATTGCTGGATCAAGGATTAACACCTCTTACATGCTCCCTGAAAACAAAGAATGGAATTATATAATTAGAACAGGGTGGATCCACCACTTTTCCATCTCTCATCCTGTTTTTGGACAATCAACATCTGCCCTGACATATCCCATAATGTTTGGAATAAGAATAAGTAGAACTATACAATTTTTTTTTTCATTTTGGATAGAGCAAGGGAGGGTCATGTTTTTTGCCATCTTTGTCCCATTGGAGAGATTTCCCTTCACTTCCTGTCCCATACGCAAACAGGAAGTGAGAGGAAATCCCTGCAAATTAAGGGAATTTCTCAGGGACACCCAGGTCAATAGAACTAGTGTCCCCATTGGAAGATTTCCCCTTTATTACTTTTCTGGGGACAACCCACAATTTGGGATTTTCTTTTACGTTCACTTTCAATGAAAATGGTAAACAGGACAGATATAGAGGGTAAATCTCCTTAACAGGAGCACAAACAGCAATAAAAACTGATGTATTTTTAATGTTTTTAGTCTTTGGAGACATTGGGCTTATTACACATGCCCCAAAAAAGATAATTGAAGTACAAAGAAAGTATGTAGTACATCCCAAATTCTCTGTGCCCACTGCCTATCTGCCGCTGCACTTAAGAACAATTCCTGAAAGTCAAAATGAGCAATGGGAGATGCTGTCAAAAAATGGGCCATCTGACACAGTGTTTATAAATGCTGTTCAGACACAAGAGAGACATATGGGGTGTACAGGCGTGAAAGCAAAACTGGTTAATATTTTATTTTATGCTTTTGATGAAACAGGTAAAGTTTTAGCTCTTTTTTGCTTTTTCAAAGACTCTTAAGCTGGCCATAGACAGTTCGAATCTCGGTTGGTTCAGCACGGACCTGATCCGGGACATTGGATTACATCGCTGGGATGTGTTTTTTATTTTTTATTTTTAATAAAGGACTTTTCCAAGGTGTCTGTGTGTTTTTTTAAAAATTTTTTTACACTTTCTTTGTGAAATGGTAGGGGTACAATGTACCCCTTACCAATTCACATGGGGGGGGGGCAGGATCTGGGGGTCCCCTTTGTTAAAGAGGTCTTCCAGATTCCGATAAGATTCCGATAAGCCTCCTGCCCACAGACCCCCACAACCACCGGGCAAGGGTTGTGGGGATGAGGCCCTTGTCCCCATCAACATGGGGAGATCCTCCCCATGTTGAGGGCATGTGGCCTGGTACGGTTCAGGAGGGGGGCGCTCTCTCATCCCCCCCTCTTTTCCTGCAGCCTGCCAGGTTGCGTGCTCGGATAAAGGGTCTGGTATGGATTTTTGGGGGAACTACACGCCATTTTTTTTTTAAATTTGGGGTGGAGTTCCCCTTAAAATCCATACCAGACCTGAAGGGTCTAGTATGGATATTTGGGGGGAACCCCACGTCATTTTTTTTAAATTTGATGCAGGGTTCCCCTTAATATCCATACCAGACCTGAAGGGCCTGGTAATTGAATTTGGGGGGACCCCCACGCATTTTTTTATTTTTTATAAATGACTTTTCTCTGAGTGTTTTTAAATGGCTTTTTTTCCTTCAGAAATGAAATTTTGTGCAGGGACAGTTCTAAGCAAGGGAAACAAGCGCTTTACAGGCATACTATACACCCCCCCCCCCGGTACAAAATTTAAAGGAATATTTCACTTTTATTGTTTCACTTTAAGCATTATTAAAACCACTGCTCCCGAAAAAACGTCAGTTTTTAAACCTTTTTTTTGCATTGATACATGTCCCCTGGGGCATGACCCGGGTCCCCAAACTCTTTTTATGACAATAACTTGCATATAAGCCTTTAAAATTAGCACTTTAGACTTCTCCCATAGACTTTTACAGGGTGTTCCGCGGCTTTTCGAATTTGCCGCGAACACCCCAAATTATTCGCTGTTCGGCGAACATGCAAACAGTCAATGTTCGAGTCGAACATGAGTTCGACTCGAACTCGAAGCTCATCCCTACTGACTTGTATCTTAGCGCAGACATTTTCTGGAAAATCAATGAGCCAATCCACACAAGCAGGAAATGATGAATAACTTATAACATCTCCAGGTAGCCATAGTGCATTTTACAGAAAATCACAAAGCTGCAGATCGAAAAGGAAAGGTAATTTTTATTTTTTTTATTTTCCAATATTTTTATTGAAATTTTCAAATAAAAGTACAATAAACAACATTTGTCATTTTTCATACATATGAATTTTCATATACATAAATCTTTGCGGGTTCAGTTATGTAGTTGTAGAAGAGCTGTGCATTTAAGTTTCCACGATGCATCATATAATTGTTTGAGTCAAATTCAAACCAGGCTTATACAGTAATCCTCCATCCTCCTTTTTAATAACAAATTGGTTCATACTTTGCTGTTTTTTTTTCCCTTCCTCTGGATCGACTGTGGGTATAGGATTGTGTTTTTTTTTTTAGAATACTTAATTTTTTTATTCCCTTTTATTGGTTGAACTAGATGGAGATGTGTCTTTTTTCAACCAGACTAACTATGTAATTACAATATGACTTGAGTCGCAATTGTATATGCTATATTATTATTTTTCTATTTTCACTTTTTCCCCCTCAAAAATGGAGTTACCCTTTATTGACTTATTCATCCCAATGACTCCTCTCTGCTCTGCACAGCTCATTCAATGTGTTTTGCCAAAATGGTGAAATTTTTAAGAAATCCTCCCATTTTCACAGAAATTTTGGTGAAACGAAAACACTTATGCCGCGTACACACGACCGTTTTTAATGTCATTGAAAAAAACAACGTTTTTCTCGACGTGATTCTTCTCAAGCCTGCTTTGCCTACACACTATCATGAAAAAAAATGCTCGAGCAAAGCGCGGTGACGTACGAAACGTACGACGGCACTATAAAGGGGAAGGTCCATTCGGATGGCGCCACCCTTTGGGCTGCTTTTGCTGATCCTCGTGTTAGTAAAGTTTGGTGAGAGACGATTCGCACTTTTCAGCCTCGTGCTCTTCAGTCCGTTACAGCGTGACGAATGTGCTATCTCCATTATGAAGGCTAGTTTTACCAGAACGAGCGCTCCTGTCTCATAACTTGCTTCTGAGCATGCCCATTTTTCACGTTGCGAAAAATGCTCTGGAGCCTACACACAATCGTTTTTAATGACCAAATTAAAAAATGGCATTTTTCTCGTCATGAAAAACGGTCGTGTGTACGCAGCATTAGCCTCGCTCATCCCTAATCAGTGCAGCAGTAAATTAGCAGTCTGTACCCTTGTAACTGTGAAACGTATAAATGCATTTTTATTTGACTTTTTTTTTATTTTATTTTTTTACACCTGAGCATAATATTCAAATAAAGAACGTATGTTCAAAACACTATATATTTATATTATTATTTATTAATTTCTATATAAGGTCTGCATGTCATATTCTGGGTCATGTATGAGCTGTCCTTCCTTTCTCATGGGGACTTAAGGCCTCATGCACACTGGGCGTTAAAATAAAGTTATAAAAACGCCAGTAGCTTTGCAGTGAGTTTTTCAATGTGTTTCAATGTTTTTACAACAGCTTTTTTTGCGTTTATTAACGTTTTTTATCGTTTTTCCGCGTTAGTGCTTTTTCAGTGTTTTTTTTTTCAATGGATCAAAAACGTTAGAAAACTGCATCTCATCAGCGTTTTTTGACGTTAGAGCATTTTTACAGCTGAATATAGCTGAAAAACTCCTCTCAGAACCCACTAGTTTTGTTTTGTTTTTACAGCCAAAAAATGCCCCAGCCAAAAACAGTTAATAACAGTCTATGTGTGCATTGACACATAGGATAAAATGATGGAGAGTTTATTGACTGTAGAAAAAAACTTCTGAAGCCAAAAACAGCAGCTGTAAAAACGTCTAAAAACGTCCAGTGCGCATGAGTTAAAATTGTGTGCCAAAGTAAAGTCACGTAGGTAATTATTGTGGATATATAACTCAGTATTTTTTCGTTTACAGTACCATTGCATATCAAATGTGTAAATAAATAAAGGATATATTCATCAGGCAATGCCTCACACAACAGTCATATGATTTTCATGTGAAAAAGCTGCCTGTTATGCTGTATTTTAAAAGAAAATTATGTTTTTTTTGCCAAGTTTGTTATTGTTTTTTAACTACTTGCCGACCAGCTCACACACATTTACGTCGGCAAAGTGTCTCCTTCCCGCAAATCGCTGTAACTGTACGACGGCTCCTTTAGGAGCCATAGCGCTCGCCGGCTGCACGGCGGGGGACCCGATGCACATGGCCAGCGGCCGCGATGTCCGCCGGCCACAGGCGATCGAAGGCACAAGAGCCAGAATGGAGATTTGTGTGTGTAAACACACATCCCCGTTCTGATAGGAGAGGAAAGACAGATCATCTGTTCCTAGTAGTTAGGAACAACGAGCTGTCTCCTTCTCTAGTCAGTCCCATCCCCCCACAGTTAGAAACACTCATGAGGGAACACATTTAACCCCTTGATCGCCCCCTAGTGCTAACCCTTTCCCTGCCAGTGACATTTATACAGTAATCAGTGCATTTTTATAGCACTGATCGCTCTATAAAGGTCCCAAAAAAAGTGTCCGATCTGTCCACCGCAATGTCCCGCTAAAAATTGCAGATCACCGCTATTACTAGTAAAAAAAAAAAAAAATAGTAATGCCATAAACATGCCATAAATCTATCCCGAAAGCCTCGTACACACGACCGAGTTTCTCGTCCAAAACAGTCAAGAAAAGTGGCGCGAGAGTTTTTTTGTCTAGAAAAACGTTCGTGTGTATGGTTTTACGACGAGAAAATTGCCGAGAATCTCGACGAGAAATTAGAGAACCTGCTCTCTATTTTCTCGTCAGGATTCCAGATTTCCTCGTCGTGTTTCTCGTCGGCCTGTTTTGTGACGAGAAAATGGTTCGTGTGTATGCTTTTACGACTCTTCCAAAAGCGCGCATGCTCACAAGCAACTATGAGACGGGAGCGCATCTTCTGGTAAAACAAGCCCTCGGAATGGAGAGAGCATATTCGTCACGCTCAAAAATATTTCATCGTTTAAATGTTCTGCATTGAAATCTTCGTTAGAATGTTACATTAATCAAAACGAGTGACCTTCTTTTGCTGCTGATATTCACACAGAGTTATGCCTTATTTTTAACCTTTTTCATGCTGCTCTTTATAAGATTTATGTGTATTATATCGTGCAAGTTTTTAGGAATAATTTAAATGGTTAGATTTTTCAAAATGATGTTAATTATAATTTCACAATGTTTTGATAGTGATCTCCCATTTAATTTTGGAATCTATATTATTTAAATTTCCCACCATGTTTTTGTGCTAATCAGATTTAGTTATTCTTTTGGGGGGGTGATATCTGTCCCTTTTATTGTCAGTCAAATGTATCTGCTTACTCCAAAGCTTGATTTTGTTTATTTAAAAATACACATAGTCAAGTATGAACTTAAACAAAAATCACATTTATTCATGTTTATAAATTAAATAAAGAGAAGGCAGCGCTGGAGAAGCTGCTGCCATTTGTGCATCCCAGGGACCCCAGAGCACACAGCAACCCTGTGTGGACACTAAAATTGGGAGCTTGAGAAGGCCAACATTTCTGAACACAATCTGATGCTGGCCTCCCAGAGGTCAGGAACAGCAGCAGGTGATATATATGTCCCAAGTGTGTGGTACTACAACAGGCTGCCTTCTGTCCGACCACAATGAAGCAAGGCCATCACTTCCTCGTCTTCCTGGCAACCTTCCCTGCAGCCTTTCCTGAAGCCTTCCCTGCAGCCTTTCCTGAAGCCTTTCCTGCAGCCTTCCTTCTTCGTTTGGCTGGAGGCTGGCCCACTGGAGGGGTACTCCTGTCAGGAGGAGGAGGTGGAGGTGTAGCAGAAGGGGGTGGGGCAGAAGAAGAAGGTGGAGGTGTAGCAGAAGGGGGTGGGGCAGAAGGTGGAGGTGTAGCAGAAGGGGGTGGGGCAGAAGGTGGAGGTGTAGCAGAAGTGGGTGGGGCAGAAGGTGGAGGTGTAGCAGAAGGGGGTGGGGCAGAAGAAGAAGGTGGAGGTGTAGCAGAAGGGGGTGGGGCAGAAGGTGTAGGTGTAGCAGAAGGGGGTGGGGCAGAAGGTGGAGGTGTAGCAGAAGGGGGTGGGGCAGAAGAAGAAGGTGGAGGTGTAGCAGAAGGGGGTGGGGCAGAAGAAGAAGGTGGAGGTATAGCAGAAGGGGGTGGGGCAGGAGAAGAAGGTGGAGGTGTAGCAGAAGGGGGTGGGGCAGAAGAAGAAGGTGGAGATGTAGCAGAAGGGGGTGGGGCAGAAGAAGAAGGTGGAGGTGGAGGTTGAGGTTGGGTCAGTTGGGCCACCTCACATATGGCGGTATTGGGTGTAATTTTCTCCATCACCCCCTTGTTGAGCAAGGTCGTGAGCAGGGGCTCGCATAGGAGGCGTTGCTCCATGCTCATCACCTTGAACTTAGCCTCCACTAGGCCGGCAATGGCCTCTTCAGAGGATGTGGGCTCCTTGAGGGTGGCATGGGCCTCTTTAATAAGGGCCATTGCTGCCTCACTGGTGGTCCTGTCCCTCCTGCCTCTTTTGTGAAGCCGGATGGGAGGCACCTGGGATCTGGTGCTTCTCCTTTGCCCTGCCACCTCCTGGCTGGCACTGGGGCCTGCCACCTCCTGGCTGGCACTGGGCCCTGCCACCTCCTGGCTGCCACTGGGCCCTTCCTCCTCCTGCCTGACAGTTTCCAGACCCTCCTCCTGGCTGATTTCATCCTGTGTATGAAAAAGGAACATAGTTTAATATGTTGGTTTAATCTTTGCATCAAACTTTGTAATCCTGATTGAAGCAATTAGAATGTAAATGCATTAATCCTTGCTTTAAATTTACCACTACATCAGATTGACTATTTAGCACCCAATTAAGTGCAGAATAATGTCTACAGATCTTGATTTCACTTGTGGAATCCAAAATAATGTATGTTTCTCATATTTGTCAAACATTAATTTTATCCCAATACATTTTCAGTTAATACTATACCTGGCTCCAGATGGCCAAATCAGGATCATCCAGGATGGCTGCCTCCTCTTGCTCCAGAGAAGGCTCAGGTTGGCTGCAGGGAAGTCTGGGGGGAAGAGTGGAGAGTGATGGCCTTGTCTCAATGTGGTCATCCAGGAAGGACATCCTGTTGTAGTACCACAAAATCGGGACATAAACATCATCTGCTGCTGCTCCTGACCTCTGAGAAGCCAGCACCTTAGAGCGTTCAGTCCTGTAGGTACCTCTCAAGCTCCCAATTTTAGTGTCCACTTGTTTTGCTGTGGCTGTGGGCACCTTGGTATGCACAAATGGGAGCAGCTTCTCCAGCGCTGCTTTTCTCACCCCTCTTTTTTATGGATGGGGTTTTTCGTCTCCCACAGAGCCGGCAGCTCCCTTACACGGTCAATAAATTCCGCCAGGAACTCTTTGTCGCTAATAAAGACATTCATATTGTATCTGCAAGTTAAATAAATTATATTTAACTAATGTGAGGCAAACAGTCTAACCTCCTTAACATCCTAGTCACCATATATATCCTCCAACAATCTGAAGACAGTATAGGCCAACAATTTTTACAAGTCACAAAATCACATACCTTCGTTCGCACGTCCGTCACTTGAACTCCTCTCTCCGCACACCGAAGTACTATAGTCACATGTGTGTTTGCTATATACACACCACGCATGCGTCAAAATTCGAACACATCGCTCCGCACACGTCGCCCGCCCATGACGTTCTAACTAACATCTTTTCCCCGCCCCTTCTCTTTCGGCACGCAGACAGATATGGCGGAGTTACAGCAGGTGTCTGATAATTCCACAACTAACGAGGAGACAAGCCCGGAGACCGAGGACACGTCACGATCAAGGAGGAGATTCAAGGCATCGAATATGTCTTTGGCGGAGATGGCGGAGATCGTGGACATCTTGCTCAAGGCTGATTATGATGCCAAGCATGGGCCGTATAGCAAACCAAATAGAAGGAAGGCCAAAATCCTCACTTAAGTTGTGAAGAGTCTGAAGGCGAATTTCGGGGTGAAACGCTCAAATGAGCAGCTCAGAAAGAGGTGGTCAGACCTCAAACTGAGGGAGCCAGACCAGTTGAGGAGCATAAAGAGAATGCTCGCTAAAAGTAAGTAAAATGTAGACTTTTCTGCTATTAATCTTTTTATAAACTGACATGTTTTTTTTTTTTTCTCATATTGGACTCCCTTCCAAAATGTAATATTTTGAACTTGGTTGGGCACAGTAATCGTTCGTTACGTTACCGACACTTCGTTCGGCCACTATCCGCAGTTTTGGCTTATTTTAGAGCCACAAAAGTAATTAGACATCTGCCATTTTTGATCAAATATTGTTGATAATTTTTTAGTCTAGATGATGTGTTTGTAAAGAGAATGAAATGCAAACTTTTATCAGTGTAAAGGAGAGGACACTCAGCAGCTGCTTCCACATCTGTACTTTGGAGCACTATAGTGTGGGCCACCAGACCCGCCTTTTTTGGGTGTCCCACACAGGTGCATCAGAGAATTTTTGTGGTGCCTCCATGTCAAAAAAATTACATCCAAATGTGAATACTAAACATATTTTGGGTCATAAATAATGCATTCTTCTTTAAATTCCGCACAAACACACACTTGTACCCCACTTCCAAGCAATTTAGCCTGTTTTTATTTTAACAATGAGATTTACAGTGTGATAAATAGACCTTTTGTTTTATTCTCATAGGGGAGAGAAGACTGGGAGGAGGACACTCCAGGGAGCACATGCACCCCAAAACTTCCAAGCAACCCCAAACTCCCAAAGACCCACAACCGAAGGATGTAGAGGAAGTTGAGGTGGAGGAAGGAGAAGTGCAGGAAGGAGAGGTGGATGACGTTGTGGATCTGGTCACCACAACTAGTCAGTATCTGTCACCACAGCTTCAGGTAAGAGAGGTAGGCCTGCAGAGTTATAATACATTTTTTTGGGGGTTTTTAGGGGATGTAAATGTTGTGAAGGATAGTACACGGTTCTCTGCTGACAGTGCCCTCCGCCTCATCCAGCAAGTGATGGAATGTAGCACGGAACTGGACCTAATTAAACAAAGAATCCATGTGATGGAACAAACATTTAAAGACATTCTCGATGTTTTGGGGAGAATTCAATAAGCCATCCAAACACATTTGTTTTTACATGTTTGTTTTTGTAATTTTTTGAATTTTTTTGACTATCAAACCAGCCAAAAATTGAATATGCACACAGTGTGTCAACATGTGCTATCTGCCATCAGGGGATATCCATGTACGTCTTTTGTGGGTGCAACCCCTTCCTCGTATCTAAAGTCGGTGAACTGAGGAAGGGGATGCACCCCCAAAACACGTCCATTGATCACCCCTGATGGCAGATAGCACATGTTGACAATAGGGATCAGGATTGTAAATTTCCTAGATGAAAAAAATCCCAAATGTGTGCATATTCAATTTTTGGCTGGGCAAGGGGTGGCAGGACCCCATATTAGGACGGGCACATAGAGACATAGTTTGTGTAAGTGAATGTCTCCGATTGCTCAGAGGTATCCAATGTTGTAATTTTTGAAATGCAACTGTTATTTTTGTATTTTCATAAGCAAAAAATTGCCGGGTTGGGGCCAGGACAACCCAAAATAAAAAAAAATAAAAAATGAAGAGAATGTTCATTTTATAATACCCTCTAAGCTTATTTGGTTCTTTTGTAAGGTTACATAGTGAAATGGTGGTTATTTACTAAAGTAAAATACACTTGCCACTACAAATGCACAAAGACAAACTAGGAGACAGGAAAGAACAAATAATTAAAGGTTTAAACAAGCTTTTTATTGGGATACTTAGACATAGGCTGGCATAGGAATTGCCCCCCTACCCGTGAAATACTCCATGTATTTGTCCCGAACCTCACGGGCATTTTGGGGGGGCAAGCCAGGACGGGCAGATTCCAGGCCCGGCAGGGGATTTTGCAGGGGAAAGTCCAGCCTCTGGCAAAACTGAGGCCATATATGAATTCGATTGGCGGCCAAGAAAATTGTGTAGCACACAGCAGCATAACACTACATAGTTTATTTTGTAGTCCGCCAAGTGGATGGAAGTCATAAAAAGGCGGAACCGGCTGGCCATTATGCCGAAGGCATTTTCAACGACTCTTCGGCCCCTGGCCAGCCGGTAATTGAACACCCTCTTCTCTGGGGTCAGGGTCCTCTGTGGAAATGGCCTCATAAGATGCCGTCCGAGTCCGAAGGCTTCATCAGCCAAAAAAACAAAGGGGAGTCCTTCAATATTCCCTGCATCCAGTGGCAATGCAAGGTCGTCACTCTGGAGACGGAGGGCAAACTCCGTCTGGATGAAGGATCCCCCATCGGACATCCGGCCATTTTTCCCTACATCAACATAGAGGAATTCATACCGTGCTGACACCACCGCCATCAGCACAATGCTATGAAACCCCTTGTAGTTGTAGTAGTAGGACCCAGAACGGGGTGGCGGCACGATGCGGACGTGCTTCCCGTCTATGGCACCACCGCAGTTGGGGAAGTCCCACCGCGTGGCAAACTCCGATGCCACAGTCTGCCATTCCTGTGGCGTTGAAGGAAGCTGTGGAGTGAAACAAGATTAAATAATATTAGAAAAACAAAGTCATACATTACAAGGAAATTCTATCCCAAAAAATTAGAGGCCAACATCAATCAAATTATACGTTTATTAAGGTGTTTAAAAAAAGTATAATGGAAGGCTCATTTATCATATTCATCACCCCCTCTGATGGGCCATTACTAAATTATTTTGGGGAGGGGGGGAGATGTGTTTGGCCACAGGATAGCATTGCAGTGGCGGTGCGTCCAGAGTGGGCGCTGGAGCACTGCCCCCTCTCTCCTGTGCCCATCACTCAGAACAATACATAGGTTCATGCGTTGCATGAACCTATGTATTGTCTATGCCGCACACTATTCAGGTGGATGGCCTCTTGTAAAGCGACCAACATATGAATCATTGCGGCATTTAGGGGGTTCAAATTGCATAGCAGAAACAGGTAGTAAAATAGTCTTGCACATTACAACCTGAGGGATGTAATTGGCTTCCTAAAAGTAAAATCGGGGACGCAGGGGGGGGGCATTCCTTGGGTAAACACTGACAGGCTGCTCTGCCAATCATGTTGACCAAGTCTGTTTAATGGTAACATGATTGGCTGATGCAACATGAAGGGAAGGAGAAGACATCAAGGACAGAAGAAGGATGGCGCTGACCACAAGAAGGTAAGTGCAGGGCTGGGGGGAAACTGGCTGCATTAGAGGGGACTAAATGGCTGCATTTGAGGGAACAAAATGGCTGCATTGGAGGGGACAACTGGGGGCGTTTAATAGGCACCAGAGCAAAAAAGGAGGAAGTTTATTTCCTAAATTGGAGTTTGAACCCCCAAACATTTGGAGCAACAGGCGCCCCTGCTGGAAAAGTTAGTGAAGGGAAATATTTATGGAGGAGAAAAAAGGGGCAATCTAAAGCTTCCAACATGCATGGGGACAAAGGGGACATTCTCAGCATATTACAATCATGGTAATTAGTAGACTTGTGCACAACGGAAAAATTCGTTCCGTTTCGGTTCGTTTCTTTCCGGTCCTGTTGATTCGTAATCATTCGTAATTTTGCTAGACGGGATTTTTCGTGTTCGGACTCATTCGTATTTTTGCAAGCGACATTTTTCGTTGAATTTTTTGTTGCTTTATAATTCGTACTTTCGGTAGAGTACGTTGTTTTTCGTTGATTCTGGACACAACTCCTACTTTCGTAACTTTTTTTGGGTTCATACTTTCGGTAGAGTACGTTGTTTTTCGTTGATTCTGGACACAACTCCTACTTTCGTAACTTTTTTTGGGTTCGTTGATTCGTAATTTTCCGTGTCTCTCTCACAACGACGCTGACTATTATGCCTAATGTGCTTCGAATGGATTTGTACTTTTCTAAATACATTGCTGTTATTTGTAACGATTCGAAATCTCGTATTTTACTTTCGTTTTTAACATGCGGCTATAGGCTCCGCCCCTGTACACCATTTTGAGAGGGAGTTCAGCACGGTGTGGGAGAAGCAGAGAGCAGAGCAGAGTGAGTGTTATTGTGCTTCGTATGGATTCGTACATTCGTAACTTTTTCATAACGAATTATGCCGAAGACATTCGGGCATTCGCTATTTGCGGTATAATTTATTTCGGATTCGGTCTTATTCGTAATTGCTTTGTTCGGAAATTCGAATGCTTCCGAATGTCCGAAAGTTGCTAAATTCGGACGAATTTCAATTCGTTACGAAACGAATTGCACAAGCCTAGTAATTAGGGAAGGATGAAAGAAATACAATACATTAGCATACATGTAATACATAAAATGTGATGTTAAGGGAGCAAACTTACCCTAATATAGTCCTCCTGCAGGACTTGGATGATGACAGAACAGGTGTCTGGGATTATGAGGCCCAGAGCCTGGGGGGAGATGCCTGTGGTGAACTTCAAGTCCTGAAGACTTCTCCCTGTCGCCAGGTAACGCAACGTGGCGATGAGCCTCTGCTCAGCACTGATGGCTTCCCGCATAACGGTGTCCTTCCTGGTAATATAGGGGGACACCAAAGCCAACAGTTCCTGAAAAACGGGGTCAGACATCCGCCGAAAATTCCTGTAGTCCTCAGGATTATTCTCGACGATCTCCCACAGCAGAGGCATGTGGCAGAATTGGACCCGCTGGAGCAACCAATTCTTGGTCCATGAACTCCTCCTCACACCATTCATGGACTGGTCTTGGTCCAAAACAAGCAGACCAACACCAAGCGCACGCACAGCACGAACTCGACGACGAGAACGTCCAGGCGACATGGCTAGGAAACGGTCGTCTAATCAGAACGTACAGAACAGAACGCACTTTAGAACAGCAAGGCCTATGAATAACGAACTGAAAATCAGAAACGAACAGGCAAGAACGCACTGTAAAACAGATACGACCTGCCTAGACGCCCTGAAAGTCAAGATACGAACCCACAAGCACAAACTGAACGGCAGAAAACGATCTGAAAAGTACGAAGACTGAAAAGCGCGAATCGTCTCTTCCCAAACTTTTACTTCACACGCGGTAACACGAGATCAGCAAAAGCAGCCCAAGGGGTGGCGCCAAGAAAAAAGATCTTCCCCTTTATAGTGCCGTCGTACGTGCTGGACGTGAGCGCGGAGAACAACGAGGAAATTGGGAAATGACAGTGTGTACGCATAGAAAGCTTGACGAGAAAATCGACAAGCTTAACAAGAATCTCGTCGAAAAAAACGACGTGTTTTTTACGACGAGAAACTCGGTCGTGTGTACGAGGCCTTATTTGTAGGCGCTAAAACTTTTGCGCAAGCCAATCAATATATTCTTATTGCGATTTTTTTTTACCAAAAATATGTAGAAGAATACATATTGGCTTAAACTAATGAAAACATTTTGGGGATATTTATTTTAGCAAAAAGTAAAAAATATAGTTTTTTTTCAAAATTGTCGCTCTTTTTTTGTTTATAGCGCAAAAAAAAAAAAACGCAGAGGTGATAAAATACCATCAAAAGAAAGTTATATTTGTGGGAAAAAAAGGAAGTCAATTTTGTTTGGGTATAGCATCGCACGACCGCGCAATTGTCAGTTAAACCGACGCAGTGCCGTATCGCAAACCTGACCTGGTCTACAACTTGATTGGAGTCCACCTGTGGTAAATTCAGTTGATTGGACATGATTTGGAACGGCACACACCTGTCTTTATAAGGTTCCACAGTTAATAGTGCATGTCAGAGCACAAACCAAGCCATGAAGTCCAAGGAATCATCTGTAGACCTCTGAGACAAGATTGTATCGAGGCACAGATCTGGGGAAAAAATGTCTGCAGCATTGAAGGTCCCAATGATTACAGTGGCCTCCATCATCCTTAAATGGAAGAAGTTTTAAACCACCAGGACTCTTCCTAGAGTGGACCGTCTGGCCAAACTGAGCGATCGGGGAGAAGGGCCTTAGTCAGGGAGGTGACCAAGAACCCGATGGTCACTCTGACAGAGCTCCAGCATTTCTCTGTGGAGAGAGGAGAACCTTCCAGAAGAACAACCATCTCTACAGCACTCCACCAATCAGACCCGTATGGTAGAGTGGTCAGACGGAAGTCACTCCTCAGTAAAAAGCCCATGATAGCCCTCCTGGAGTTTGCCAAAAGGCACCTGAAGGACTCTCAGATCATGAGAAACAAAATTCTCTGGTCTCATGAAACAAAGATTAAACTCTTTTGCCTGAATGGCAAGTGTCATGTCTGGAGGAAACCAGGCACCGCTCATCACCTGGTCAATATCATCCTTATAGTGAAGCATGGTGGTGGCAGCATCATGCTGTGGGGATGTTTTTCAGCGGCAGGAACTGGGAGACTAGTCAGGATTGAGGCAAAGATGAATGCAGCAATGTAAAGAGACATCCTTGATGAAAACCCGCTCCAGCGCACTCTGAACCTCAGACTGGGGTGAAGGTTCATCTTCCAACAGAAAAATTACCCTAAGCACATAGCCAAGATAATAAAGGAGTGGCTACAGGACAACTCTGTGAATGTTCTTGCCCAGCCAGTGCCCAGACTTGAACCCAACTGAACATCTCTGGAGAGATCTGAAAATGGCTGTGCACCGACACTTCCCATCCAACCCGATGAAGCTTGAGAGGTACTGCAAAGAAGAATGGGAGAAACTGCCCAAAAATAGGTGTGCCAAGCTTATAGCATCATACTCAGAAAGACTTGAGGCTGTAATTGGTGCCAAAGGTACTTTAACAAGAGATGCGTTCTTGCTGGAAAAAAATATTTTAAGCAATAAACAGCATGGATTCATGAAAGACAGAAGTTGTCAAACAAACCTGATTTGGGGTGGCTGTGGACGTGGTATACTTGGATTTTGCAAAAGCGTTTGACACAGTTCTCCACACACGGCTCATGTGTAAGGAAAATCTACAGGCTTGGAAAGATCAATTTGTAAATGGATAGAAAACTGGCTAAATGACAGGATTCATCGTCTGTTCACCGAATATCGAACATTATGGGCCGTTTGTGCCAAATTCGAGTGGTGCGTCACGGCCCATAATTCACTGCGGGATTGCAGTACATTGCTGGCTGATGATTGGCCAAGCATGCACTATGACCCGCATGCTTGGACAATCACAGTGCCGTAAGTACAGAGAGCTGTAATTGGCCAAAGCCAGGGTGGCTTTGGCCAATCATGGCTCAGAGGAGTAGGTATACGCCCCACACTATATAAGGCCGCCGGCGTGGCGGCCTTGTGTAGTGTGTTGCGGCGTTGGTTAGAAGACAGAGAGAGAGAGAGACAGTGTCATTTATATTGAGTTAGATAGAGCAGGCAGGCGAGTCAGTTAGCTGCAGTTACAGTGTGTAGAGGATATATATGCATCCTAGGTGTTGTATATATATATTTACACACTGTATTCGGTTTAGCTAGATCCATTCCTGTTATTCTCTATACTGACAGGCAGGCAGGTGATTGTGCTAGCTGCAGTATTTTCACTTAGTGTACTGTGTCCTTTGCACAGCGTGCACCTAAAGGTACCTGAATACAATTGCTGTTCTCATACTAATACCACAGGCAGGGAGCTGCATTATTTTCATTTAGTGTACCGTGTCCTTTGCACAGCGTGCACCTAAAGGTACCTGAATACAATTGGTGGTGTTCTCATACTAATACCACAGGCAGGGAGCTGCAAGTATTTTCACCTAGTGTACTGTTTCCTTTGCACAGCGTGCACCTAAAGGTACCTGAATACAATTGGTGGTGTTCTCATACTAATACCACAGGCAGGGAGCTGCATTATTTTCATTTAGTGTACTGTGTCCTTCGCACAGCGTGCACCTAAAGGTACCTGAATACAATTGCTGTTCTCATACTAATACCACAGGCAGGGAGCTGCATTATTTTCATTTAGTGTACTGTGTCCTTTGCACAGTGCGCACCTAAAGGTACCTACATACAATTGGTGGTGTTCTCATACTAATACCACAGGCAGGGAGCTGCATTATTTTCACTTAGTGTACTGTGTCCTTTGCACAGGGTGCACCTAAAGGTACCTGAATACAATTGGTGGGGTTCTCATACTAATACCACAGGCAGGGAGCTGCTTTATTTTCACTTAGTGTACTGTGTCCTTTGCACAGCGTACACCTAAAGGTACCTGAATACAATTGGTGGTGTTCTCATACTAATACCACAGGCAGGGAGCTGCATTATTTTCATTTAGTGTACTGTGTCCTTTGCACAGCGTGCACCTAAAGGTACCTGAATACAATTGCTGTTCTCATACTAATACCACAGGGAGGGAGCTGCATTATTTTCATTTAGTGTACTGTGTCCTTTGCACAGCGTGCACCTAAAGGTACCTGATTACAATTGGTGGTGTTCTCATACTAATACCACAGGCAGGGAGCTGCAAGTATTTTCAGTTAGTGTACTGTGTCCTCTGCCCAGTGTGCACCTAAAACTAACTAAAGACAATTGCTGGTGTTCTCATACTAATACCACAGCAGGCAGTTGATTCTGCTAGCTGCAGTATAATCAGTATAGATATATATATATATATATATACATCCCACCTTTGTGCAGCTACATCTCACTGCAGGCCATTATTATGTCTGGAAGGCAAACAAGGAGACAGTCACGAGCCAATAAAAGAGGGCAAGCAAGCTCTGTGTCTAGAGGCAACAGTGCTGGTTGTGGACACGGTGCATCCTCATCAGCACGTGGCCGTGGGACACGCTTGTCCTTCTTTTCGCCAGCTGGCAATGTTGAGCCGCAACATGCCGAAGACTTGGTAGAGTGGATGACCAAGCCGTCCTCATCCTCCTCATCCTCTCTTACCCAGGCTTAGGGTACTTTGTCTGGCAAAGCATCTGCAAATGCGGCCTCTTCCCTCGGCTCAATGGCATCAGTCACTCCTTCCCTAGCCCCACCGTGTCCTCCTGAGGAGTCCCCCGAACTGTTTGACCACAGTGTTGGGTACATGCTCCAGGAGGATGCCCAGCGCTTTGAACGCTCCGATGATGGAACCCAGCTAGAGGAAGGCAGTAACGTGAGCCCAGAGAGAGGGGGTAGTAATGTGAGCCCAGAGAGAGGGGGTGCCCAACAAGGACTGCAATATGGCAGTCATGTTCCCCCAGCTGCAGCATACTGCCAGGTTTGCTCCAGTGATGAGGAGGGAGGGGATGATGAGGTCACTGACTCCATGTGGGTGCCTGATAGGAGAGAGGAGGAGGAGGAGGCACATCTCCAATGAGGCAGGATGCCCTCTAGGGGCCAGCTTAAGGGCAGCACACTGACTGCATCACAACGCAGAGCTCTGCATGTGCAGGGCACTGCTGTCTCTGCGCGTTATTCCAAAAGTTCTTTGGTGTGAGCCTTTTTTGAGACGAGTGCATCAGATCGCAGCGCTGCTATTTTCAACGTATGTCTCAGGCGTATCTCGCGTGGCCAAAACATCACCTGCTTGGGCACCACATGCTTGATCAGACATATGTCGACCTGCCATGCAGTTCGTTGGCAAGCACACCTAAAAGACCAACACCAAAGAACAAAGCAGACCTCTCCTTGCTCCTCATCAGCTGGGATCTCCAAATCCACTATACCTTCAGTCCTCTCTGAAACCTGTACTGAGAGGAATGAAGGTGTAGAATTAGATGTGTCACAGCCAAGTACTTGCGGGCAATCTGCTATCGGTACACCAACGTCAGATTGTACCAGGCAAATTTCCCTGCCCCAGCTGCTGCACTGCCGAAAGAAGTTTGCTCCCAGCCATCCACATGCCCAGCGGTTGAATGCTAGCTTGGCTAAATTGCTAGCACTTCAACTGCTGCCTTTTCAGTTGGTAGACTCTGCTCCCTTCCGTTAGTTTGTGGAATGTGCGGTTCCTCAGTGGCAGGTTCCCAAACGCCACTTTTTCACACGGAAGGCGATTCCGGCTCTCTACCGGCATGTGGAAGGCAATGTCTTGGCCTCGCTGGACAGGGCGTTCAACGGTAAGGTGCATATTACCGCTGACTCATGGTCCAGCAAGCATGGACAGGGACATTACTTATCTTTCACGGCGCATTGGGTGATTCTGATGGCAGCTGGGAAGGATGCAGGACAAGGTGCAGTAGTGTTGGAGGTTGTTCCGCCACCACGCCTCCAAAATCCTACTACTGGTGATTCTGACACACTTCTCTCCTCCACCCCCTCCTCTTTTTCTTCCTCCATGGCCTCTTCCTGTGATTTGTCCTCGGAACCAGCGGTGCTACGTAGGCGTTCAAGGGGCTACGCAAGTACGCAGGCCAAAAGATGCCATGCGGTGCTTGAGCTGGTGTGCTTCGGGGACAGGAGCCACACTGGGGCAGAGATTATGTCAGCTCTGCAGGGGCAGGCTCAGAGGTGGTTGACGCCACGCCAGCTTAAGCCAGGAAAGGTGGTTTGCGACAATGGCACCAACCTCCTCTCCGCCCTCGGACAGGGACAACTGACCCATGTGCCCTGTTTGGCTCACGTTTAAATGAATTTTTCTCGACATACACCATGAAAACCAAAAATCTGCTGCTACTTGGAGACTTCAACCTTTGGGCCAACTCCCCCGAAGACCCTATCGCCACTGCCTGCATCGACCAACTAGAAAAACTAGGCTTGCAACAATTGATAAATACTCCTACTCATGTATCAGGTCACACTCTTGACCTAATCTTCAAACAAGATATGGACATCAACACACTGGACAACCAGCCTCTACCATGGACAGACCATCATGCCATCAAGTTTACTATAACGACCAACACGGCCCTCCAAAAATCAATACAATCAGCAACAACACACTGGACAAGATCACAGAAGAAACTATACTCTGAGCTTTTCAAAACCACGCTATTGAACAATATGGAAATGCTAAACCAAAACCACTCAACAGAAGAAACACTCAACTTTCTGAACAATGCTTTGCTACAGACAGCAGATACGGTTGCTCCAAGACGCAGAGCACTCATCCGCAAAAACAATGCAGGCTGGTTCAATGACGCTCTTACTTTACTGAAACAAGAACGCAGAAGAGCAGAAGGAGCCTGGAGAAGAAATGCAACAAAGGAGAACTACACAATCTACAAAGCACTCACTAGGAAATATCATAAAGCAATCTTCAAAGCAAAAAGAGACCATTTCGCAAACACCATCGCAAAAGCCCTAAACTGCCCCCGCGAACTCTACAAACTAGTAGCTCAGACCATGAATCCCACCTGTTTGGAGTCTTCAGCAAACGAAACTCAGGAATTCTGCAATGAACTATCCAATTTTTTTATCGACAAAATTGATAACATTAGGAAAATAATTCAGCAGGAAAAATCAAACAACCCCACACAGCCAAAGGAAGAAAAGAACCAGATAAATATTCTGCAATCAAAGAAATTTACTCTGGTCCCAATTACAATCGACACTACTAAAAACATCATCAGAAGCCTCCGAGATAGCACTTCACCAAACGACATCATTCCGGCAAAACTGCTGAAAGAATGTACCGACATCTTGGCACCCCACATAACACACTTCATCAACCAATCGTTCAAAGAAGGTATTGTGCCGACTTCCCTTAAACAAGGAATAATCAAACCCCTCCTAAAGAAACCTAACCTTGACCCGAATGACCCAAATTTTAGAAGACCGGTAACAAGCCTGAACACCATCTCCAAGATTATCGAGAAAGTTGTAACACAACAGCTACAACTTCATTTGGATACCCACAATCTCCTGGACCCACTTCAATCGGGGTTCCGCCCAGGCCATGGGACGGAAACGGCACTTCTCAAAATATGGGACGACGTACTAGAAGCAGCAGATGACGGAGAATCATGTCTCCTGGTGCTGCTGGACCTCAGTGCAGCCTTTGACACAGTAGATCACAAAATCCTACTTACGCGTCTCACCGAAGTAGCAGGAGTCGCAGACACGGACCTACCATGGTTCGCATCCTTCTTAGAAAACCGATCCCAGACAGTGAAACTGGGAGCCTTTACCTCGGCACCACGCACAAATACATGCGGAGTACCTCAAGGATCACCCCTGTCACCGGTACTCTTCAACATCTACCTTCGGCCACTCCTCAAAATCATCAGTGAACAGGACATGCGTTATCACTCCTATGCAGATGACACTCAACTATACTTTCGCATCAACAACAAAAAAGATCAATATTACGGACTGGAAAAATGCCTTACATTGATCAACAATTGGATGACAGAGAGCTCCCTCAAGCTTAATGGATCCAAAACAGAACTGCTCATTTTCCACGCTAACCGAAAGAAAAACGCCAGGACCACATGGACGCCACCCAACATCCTGGGACAAAACATAACCCCAAGCACCAAAGTTAAAAGCCTGGGAGTTATCTTTGACTCAGACATGACTATGGACGCACAAATAGGATCAGTAGTCAGTGGATCCCACCACCTTCTCCGCCTGCTACGAAGACTCATCCCGTTCATCCCGGAAAAAGACAGAGCAGTAGTAGTCGGAACCATTATCAATTCACGGCTTGACTACGCTAACTCACTTTACCTAGTGTGACAGCAGGAAGGTAAAGTCACCTGGCTGCATCCAGGGGGGTAGGTATATTTCTCCCAGATTCAGGCTTTATGCCGACTTATACAACTAGGGAGAGAGTTGATGAAGCCCAGCTGAGGCTAGTGGGCTCATGGATGATTCATACCTCTAGGGAGAGTGCTGGGCGTCGTGCAGGCAGGGAGTTGATGAGACCAGCTGAAGCTTGTCAGCTCGTTTAAGGCCTCTATAAAAACTCCCAGCTTCATTAGGTGTTTGCTCATGCCTGGACCCAGACCTGTGTGGACTGTCTAGGGAGAGTGAACCCCTGTGCGGTGAGACAAAGCCTGTGTGGCTATTTGTTTGGACATTTACTAAACCAGGGACTTAGGGACTAGGACAGCACCAGGCTGATCCCAGTTGTTAGTTAGGGAAACCTGCATGTTTAGTCAGAGGTCAAGCTGACCAGGATTTATTTTGTTTATGTTTCTTTTTGCTTTGCTGTGTTTTTGTCACTGTAAATAGAGAAATAAACCGCACCTTTTGATCTTGAAAACCACAACCTCCGTCTGCTGGGCCTGTTTTTGTGTGGGGAGCCCATCCAGGGGGTCATACACACCCGCTACCGAGCTAACCCCCTCACAGTTGGTGGAGAACCAGTGGTAGTTTTTTTTTAAGCCAGCATGGAGGAGATACTGAAACAGCTGGCTCTAGCAAATGCCAATCAACAGCAGACAAATGCAGGTTTGCAAAAGAGCCTTGCAGCTCAACAACAGAGCTTCGCAGCCCAGCAACAAGCCCAGCAGCAATCTGAGGCCCGCTTCATAGACCTGTTGCAGAAGCAAGAGCAGAGACTACAACAACAGATGGAAGCAGTAATGCAGCAACGTCCGCAGACCAGTGAGGAAAGCCGTCCCACTAATACCGCGTCCTTTGGGGTGAGTCGTTTATTGACAAAAATGACTGGAGAGGATGATCCAGAGGTATTTTTGACCACATTTGAAAGGACTGCTGAAAGAGAAAAGTGGCCTGAGGAGCAGTGGGCTGGACTGGTGGCTCCTCTGTTAACTGGTGAATCGCAGAAAGCTTACTATGACCTAGAGCCTGACCAAGCAAAAGACTATGTGATGCTAAAAGCTGAAATATTGGCAAGGCTGGGTGTCACCCTGGCTGTCCGGGCTCAGCGTGTGCATAACTGGACTTTCCAGCTTGGAAAACCCCCCAGGTCTCAAATGTATGATCTCATTCACCTGAGCAGGAAGTGGCTACAGCCAGAGACTTTGTCCGCACCGGAGATTGTGGAACGTGTTGTGATGGATCGTTTCTTGAGAGCTCTTCCTACCGCCATTCAAAAGTGGGTAAGCCATGGAGACCCAGAAACGGCCGGTAAACTTGTGGATCATGTAGAGAGATACTTGGCTGCAGAGAACCTGACGGCCTCTTCCAGAGACTCTCGGACTTTCCACCCTAAGACCAGACCATCCCCAGGGGCGGATAAGATGATTCCAAGGGGTGAGGGTGGAGAGAGTGAGAGGGTGGGAGCTCTGCCCAGGGTTTGGCGAGAACAGCCTGGGAAGTCGGGGGCTCAAGAGGCAGCCAAAAGGATTGTTTGCTACCGCTGCCGGCAAGCGGGACATATTGCAGCAAATTGCCCGGTTGTGGAGGAACCCATGCAATGTGACTTTCTGACGGACAGACATCAGTCGTTGTGTGCGACAGTCGCATGCACTGCCATTCGGGGAACTGAGAAACATTTATGCAAAATGTGTATTAATGGTAGAAATGTTGGGGTATTACTGGATTCAGGTAGCCTTGTGACCCTGATAAAGGCTGAATTAGTTAAAACAGAGGTCTCTGGGAATAGCAAGGTAGCTGTTATTTGTGTGCATGGGGACACCCGAGAGTATCCAGTGACTACAGTGTGTTTCAAGACCCCCAAAGGTACCCTCTCTCATCCAGTGGGGTTAGTATCTCAATTACCGCATGATGCCATTGTGGGAAGGGATTTTCCGAAGTTCTGGGAACTGTGGGATGATCCTGAGCCCCCCACTGGTGCCCCTATGTACCAGGAAGGTGATAGTCAGAACTCCTCTGAGAGTGGTGAGGACTCTCCAGAATTTCCCTTGTCAGTATTGGCAGGCGAGACTCAAGAAACTGGAGAGGAGCCCACCTCCTCAGACGAAAACCTACCGTCTGTGGAGTTTTCTGATCTTGAGGTTCACAGGGAAAATTTTGCCACAGAACAGTTAAAAGACCCCGCCCTAATAAAGGCACGGGAAAACGTAGTGGAAATAGATGGCGAGTTAGTGAACCCAGATAATACCTGCACTTACCCATACTTCAGCGTAGAGAAGGACCTACTGTATCGGGTGGCAAAAAGGGCAGAAGAAACCGTTGAGCAGCTTGTGGTGCCCAAACCTTACAGGAAGTTGGTGTTGGAGTTGGCCCATGGGCACATTCTTGGAGGTCATCTGGGGACAGAGAAAACCCGAGAGAGGGTATTACAGAGATTCTATTGGCCTGGGGTGATGAAGGACATAGAAAATTATTGTTCCTCCTGCCCTGTGTGTCAGAGGTCGGCCCCGATGCCACATTTCCGTAGCCCGCTGGTCCCTCTACCCATCATTGAGGTCCCGTTTGAGAGGATCGCAATGGATTTGGTAGGTCCTATAATCAAGTCCGCTAGGGGGCACCAGTACATATTAGTTATAATGGACTATGCCACCCGTTATCCAGAAGCGATCCCTCTCCGAAATACCTCGGCCAAAACCATAGCCAAAGAGCTATCTCTTGTTTTTAGCCGGGTGGGTATTTGTAAAGAACTGCTTACGGACCAAGGTACACCCTTTATGTCCCGGGTTATGAAAGAGCTGTGTAAATTGTTCAAAGTGACGCAATTGCGTACGTCTGTGTATCACCCCCAAACCGATGGGCTGGTTGAAAGATTCAACAAAACCCTAAAACAAATGTTGAAGAAAGTGGTGGATAGAGATGGAAAGGATTGGGACTGTCTACTTCCTTATTTGATGTTTGCTATTAGGGAGGTGCCCCAATCCTCTACGGGATTCTCCCCCTTTGAGTTACTGTATGGGAGACACCCAAGAGGGCTGTTGGATATTGCCAAGGAAACTTGGGAAAGTGAGAGTTCTCCCCACAGGAGTGTGATTGAGCATGTCGCCCTGATGCAAGATCGAATTGCACAGGTAATGCCCATCGTGAAGGAACATTTGGCCCAAGCACAGTTGGCACAGCAGAGAGTGTACAACCGTGGAGCCAAGACCCGTACCTTTTCCCCGGGGGATAGGATATTGGTACTTGTCCCTACGGTTGAAAGTAAATTCCTTGCCAAATGGCAAGGCCCCTACGAGATAATGGAAAAAGTGAGCGAAGTGAATTACAAGGTCAGACAACCAGGAAGGCGAAAGCCCGAACAGATCTATCACGTTAATCTGTTGAAAGCCTGGAGGGATAGAGAGTCCCTAGTCGCAGAAACTTGGTCACCAGCTCAAACTGGTTGCGTGATTCCGGAGGTTGGAATAGCAGCCACCTTGTCACAACCCCAACAACAGGAGGTTAAGGAGTTTGTGCTTCGCAACAAGGAGGTGTTCTCTGAGCTGCCGGGACAAACATCTGGGGTAGAGCATGATATTATTACCCCGCCCGGTGAAAGGGTGAAGTTAAAACCCTATCGGATCCCAGAGGCCCGACGGGAGGCAATACGGGAGGAAGTACAGAAAATGCTGAACTTAGGGGTGATAGAGGAGTCCCAAAGTGATTGGTCTAGTCCCATTGTGTTGGTGCCTAAACCGGATGGGAGCTGGCGATTTTGTAACGATTTTCGTCAGTTGAACAAAGTTACAAAATTTGACACCTACCCCATGCCACGTATAGATGAGTTGATCGACCGGCTGGGAACAGCCCGATACATGACGACTCTTGACCTCACAAAAGGGTATTGGCAAATTCCCCTGGCCAAGTCGGCCAAAGAGAAAACCGCATTTGTAACCCCAGACGGGCGTTCCAATATAAGAGAATGCCGTTCGGGTTACAGAATGCGCCGGCCACATTCCAGCGGAAAATGGACCAGATACTGAGGCCCCATCGGAAGTATGCTGCGGCTTACCTGGATGACGTAATTGTCCATAGCACAGATTGGGCCTCACATCTGCCAAAAGTGCAAGCAGTCCTAGACTCTACCCGGGAAGCGGGGTTTACGGCTAACCCCAAGAAGTGTACCATTGGGCAGGAGGAGGCCCAAATATCTTGGGTACACCATTGGCAGGGGAGTAATAAAACCCCAACTCAACAAAGTCGAGGCCATCCAGAGTTGGCCACGTCCCAACAGCAAGAAGCAGGTACGAGCCTTTCTGGGAATCGCGGGTTATTATCGGCGCTTCATTCCCCACTTTGCTTCTAAGGCTGTGCCCCTAACCAACCTGACGAAAGGGAAAGGGTCGGTCATGATTAAATGGACCCCCGAGGCTGAGGCAGCATTCCAATTCTTGAAACAAGCCTTATGTAGCCAGCCAGTGTTGTACTCACCCGACTTCTCTAATAACTTTGTCGTACAAAGTGATGCGTCAGATGTGGGGTTAGGAGCAGTATTGTCCCAGGTCTGGAACGGGGAAGAGCACCCAGTCATTTACCTCAGCAGGAAGTTGAAGTCCCATGAGGTAAATTACGCCACGGTTGAAAAGGAGTGTTTAGCGGTGAAGTGGGCTCTAGATTCCCTTCGGTACTATCTGCTAGGTAGGCACTTTGACATGGTTACGGATCACGCTCCGTTAAAGTGGATGGCTCAAAACAAGGAGACAAATAGAAGAGTAAATAGGTGGTTCCTGGCCCTACAGGAATTCAACTTCACAGTAAAGCATCGCCCTGGCGTTCAAATGGGGAATGTGGATGCTTTGTCTCGAGTACATGAATGCCTGATTGCTGGTGTTCCAACCCCAAGGTTAAAACAAGAGGGGGGGGTATGTGACAGCAGGAAGGTAAAGTCACCTGGTTGCATCCAGGGGGGTAGGTATATTTCTCCCAGATTCAGGCTTTATGCCGACTTATACAACTAGGGAGAGAGTTGATGAAGCCCAGCTGAGGCTAGTGGGCTCATGGATGATTCATACCTCTAGGGAGAGTGCTGGGCGTCGTGCAGGCAGGGAGTTGATGAGACCAGCTGAAGCTTGTCAGCTCGTTTAAGGCCTCTATAAAAACTCCCAGCTTCATTAGGTGTTTGCTCATGCCTGGACCCAGACCTGTGTGGACTGTCTAGGGAGAGTGAACCCCTGTGCGGTGAGACAAATCCTGTGTGGCTATTTGTTTGGACATTTACTAAACCAGGGACTTAGGGACTAGGACAGCACCAGGCTGATCCCAGTTGTTAGTTAGGGAAACCTGCATGTTTAGTCAGAGGTCAAGCTGACCAGGATTTATTTTGTTTATGTTTCTTTTTGCTTTGCTGTGTTTTTGTCACTGTAAATAGAGAAATAAACCGCACCTTTTGATCTTGAAAACCACAACCTCCGTCTGCTGGGCCTGTTTTTGTGTGGGGAGCCCATCCAGGGGGTCATACACACCCGCTACCGAGCTAACCCCCTCACACTAGGACTACCCAAATACCAAGTTGCACGTCTACAAGTCGTCCAAAACACAGCGGCCAGACTGGTAACAGGGAAAAAACCCTGGGAATCAATCGCACCATCCCTGAAAAGCCTCCATTGGCTAGCCGTAAAGGATCGGATCACATTCAAGACCCTCTGCCTCACCCACAAATGCGCACAAGGAAACGCTCCTGAATACTTATGCGAGAAAATAAAACACTACACCACTACTCGTGACCTTCGATCAACTAACCAAAACCTCCTCCACATCCCCAAGACCCGCTACAAAGCCAAGGGAGAACGAAGGTTTGCTGTCCAAGGACCAAGGCTATGGAATGCGCTACCCACGAATATCCGCATGGAAGAAAACCATCGGGCCTTCCGGAAAATACTAAAGACCCATCTCTTCTAACGATCTCAACGACACTGGATGCAAAGCGCCTTGAGGCGATTTAGTTCGCAATTGCAGCGCTATACAAGTTACTCACTCACTCACTCACTCACTCACGTCCTTAACTTGGTGGTGCGGTTCTTGGACAGGTACCCGGGCTTACAGGATGTCCTGAAGCAGGCCAGGAAACTCTGTGTGCATTTCCGCCAGTCATATAATGTTAGTGCTCGGCTGGCTGACCTCCAAAAGGAATACAACCTGCCCAAGAACCGCCTAATCTGTGACATGCCCACCAGGTGAAACTCTACGTTGGCCATGCTGCAGCGGCTGCACACACAGCAGAGGGCCATCAATGAGTATCTGTTGCAATATGGCACCAGAACACGGTCAGGGGAGCTTGTTTTTTTCCCCACGCTAGTGGGCCATGATTAGGGATGCATGCACTGTCCTGTCACCATTTGAGAAGGCCACGAGGATGGTGAGCAGTGACAGTGCATGCATCAGTGACACTCTCCCTCTTGTCCACCTGTTGGAGCACACGCTGCATGGAATAATGGACAGGGCACTTGAGGAAGAACAGAGGGAGGAAGAGGAGGACTTCCTTACCTCTCAAGGCCCCTTTTATCCAGACAGTGTTCCTGCTGGCCCGCCTATAACACAGGAAGAGGAGGAGGAGGATTGTGTCAGCATGGAGGTGGAGCCTAGCACTCAGCATCAGCAGCAGTCTTTAAGGGATCAATTACAGTCTCAAGAAACCCATGGACTTGTACGTGAATGGGAGGAGGTGGCTGCGGATCATGTCGTCCTGAGTAACCCAAAGGACTCTGGAACAAAAGTCTCAGCAAACCTTCGTTGCATGGCCTCCCTGATCCTGCAAAGCCTCCGGAAGGATCTTCGTATTCGTGCTATCAAGGAGAGGGATCATTACTGGCTGGCAACCCTCCTTGATCCACGTTACAAGGGTAAGGTTGCGGACCTTATCTTACCGTCGCAGAGGGAGCAGAGGATGAAACTTCTTCGGGAGGCCTTGCATAAAGGTCTGTGCAACGCGTTCCCAGAGACTGGGAGGTTACAAATTCCTGGTCCTGGACAACGTGTTGCTGAGGCTTCGGTCAGTCAAAGAAGGAGCGGTGGAGAAGGTGGCCGTCTGACCGATGCGTTCAGACAATTTTTTAGTCCGCATGCCCAAGGTATGATCGGTTCCAGCAACCATCGCCACCGTCTGTTTTACATGGTGCAGGAATACCTAGGGGCAAGATCAGACTTGGACACCTTTCCCACTGAAAATCCTCTGGGTTACTGGGTCTTGAGGATGGATCACTGGCCAGAGCTTGCACAGTATGCAATTGAGCTACTGGCCTGTCCTGCATCCAGCGTTCTTTCGGAACGCACATTCAGTGCTGCTGGAGGCTTTGTAACCGATCACAGGGTGCGCCTGTCCACCGACTCGGTCAATCGACTGACCTTCATAAAAAGGAATCAGTCTTGGATCACCACCAGCTACCAAGCACCTGATGCTGATGTAACCAAGTTTTTTTTTTCAAATCTCAGATCCCTTCAAGACTGCCTATGCTGATGCTGAGTGGCTATCCTGTTATGCTGAGTGACTATCCTCTACCTCCTCAATGATCATGCTGATAGCTTGTAAGAACATTTTTGGTTCTGGGCACCAATGGCCCAATTTTTCAGCCCCTGTTTAAACAGGGGCGTGTAATTACAATTTTTGATGCAATACTTTGCAGCAGGGCTCATTCCTGCTCTCCAACTAGAGTATCTGTGAGGGGTTGCAGTGTTGTGGCACCAGCACCAGTGCACTAAGGCCCAATTTTTCAGCCCCTGTTTAACAGGGCGTGTAATTACAATTTTTGATGCAATACTTTGCAGCAGGGCTCATTCCTGTGCTCCAACTAGAGTATCTGTGAGGGGTTGCAGTTTTGTGGCACCAGCACCAGTGGCTAAGGCCCAATTTTTCAGCCCCTGTTTAACAGGGGCATGTAATTAAAACTTTTGATGCAATACTTTGCAGCAGGGCTCATTCCTGCGCTCCAACTAGAGTATCTGTGAGGGGTTGCAGTGTTGTGGCACCAGCACCAGTGCCTAAGGCCCAATTTTTCAGCCCCTGTTTAACAGGGGCGTGTAATTAAAATTTTTGATGCAATACTTTGCAGCAGGGCTCATTCCTGCGCTCCAACTAGAGTATCTGTGAGGTGTTGCAGTGCTGTGGCACCAGTGCCTAAGGCCCAATTTTTCTGCCCCTGTTCAACAGGGGCCTGTAATTACAATTCTTGATCTAATATTTCACAGCAGGGCCCATTCCTGCGCCCGCCAAGAGTAACTGTGAGGGCTTACATTGTTGTGGCAACACCACCACCACCACCAAAGGCCCAATTTTTCTGCCCCTGTTCAACAGGTGCATGTAATTACAATTCTTGATCTAATATTTCACAGCAGGGCCCATTCCTGTGCCCACCAAGAGTAACTGTGAGGGCTTACAGTGTTGTGGCATCACCACCACCACCACCAAAGGCCCAATTTTTCGACCACTGTTCAACAATGACATGTAATTACAATTCTTGATATAATAAATCACAGCAGGGCCCATTCCAGCACCCACCAAGAGTAACTGTGAGGGCTTACAGTGTTATGGCAACACTAACACCTAAGGGCCAAATTTCTGCAGAGTATATACGGCAGGCCCCTACTTTCAAACATTCAACTTACAAATGACTCCTACTTGCAAACGAAAGGAGACAACAGGAAGTGAGAGGAAATCTACCCCTAGGAAGGGAAATTCTCTCCTGTAAGAGTTAATATGGGAAAAACGTGTCTCCTCTCCACTGATGCTTTATCACCAAATTTTCATTTTTTTTGGTCATTGGGACAGAAAGTGAGGTGAAATGTTCTGAAGAGGTGCACAGACAGCAAAACAAATGTTACAGGGGTGATAACCCTTCCCTATGTTTTCCAAAAAGCTTAAAGATAGATTTTTTTGGCTGGAGCTACACTTTAAAAATGTTCCAGTTCAAAATTACAAACAGATTCTACTTAACAACAAACTACAGTCCCTGTCTTGTTTGCACCGCCTGTATACTGGTGTTCAGAGTATATAGGGCCTGGGGGCCCCACGCCTTTCCTTTTTTTTATTTGGGTGCGGGGTTCCACTTAATATCCATACAAGACCCAAAGGGGCTGGTAATGGGCTGGGGGGGGGGTACCCATGCCATTTTTCTCAATGATTTTCATCCGTATTGCCGGGACCATACATTACATTAAAGCCGCAAGCAGTTTTAAACGACTTTTTTTCCTTTAGAAATTTCATTTTGTGCAGGGACAGTTCTAAACATGGGGAAACACGTGCCACTTCACAGGCATACTATAGACACCCCCCAGGTATTATATTTAAAGGAATATTTCACTTTTTCTTTCACTTTAAGCATCATTAAAATCACTGCTCCCGAAAAAAACTGCCGTTTTTAAAACTTTTTTTGCATTGATACATGTACCCTGGGGCAGGACCGGGTCCGCAAACCCTTTTTAGGACAATAACTTGCATATTGGCCTTTATAATTAGCACTTTTGATTTTGAACGTTCGAGTCCCATAGACTTTAACAGGGTTCTAAAGTTCGCACAAACTTTCGGTCCGTTCGCAGGTTCTGATTCGAACCTAACCGGGGGGTGTTCGGCTCATCCCTAGCTGGGACCCTTAATTTTTAATATCTTTATATATTATATAGGGTCTTGGATTAAAAGTAAAATTTCTGTCTTTGCAGATGACACCAAGCTATGCAATGGAATAACGTCCTTACAGGATGTCTCTAATTTACAAGCCGAACTCAATGCAATGCAATGTTTATTTGGGCAACGAAGTGACAAATGAGGTTTAATGTTGATAAATGTAAAGTTATGGACTTGGGGGCTAAGAATATGCATGCATCATACATACTAGGGGGAGTACAACTGGGGGGATCAAAGGTGGAGAAGAATAATAGCATGTAATGCCAAGCTGCAGTTTCCAAAGTGAGTAAAGTCCTTTCTTGTATTAAAGCGGAGTTCCACCCAAAAATGGAACTTCCGCTTTTCGGAACCCTCCCCCAGTGTCACATTTGGCACCTTTCAGGGGGGAGGGGGGTGCAGATACCTGTCTAAGACAGGTATTTGCACCCACTTCCGGGAATAGACTTATGCGGGGGTCACGCCCCTTCCCGCATCCCCCCGCTGTCTCCTGGGAAATACACTGTTCCCAGGAGAGAGCTGGGACCAGTGACGGCGCACCGCGCTACTCGCGCATGCGCAGTAGGGAACCAGGCAGTGAAGTCGCAACGCTTCACTTCCCGATTCCCTCACCGAGGATGGCGGCGGGTGCAGCCGAGGGACGAGCGATTGCTCGACCTTGGCTGCCAACTTCGCGGGTGCGCTGGACAGGTAAGTGTCCATATTTTTAAAGTCAGCAGCTGAAGTATTTGTAGCTGCTGGCTTTAAAAAAAAAATTGGGGCGGAACCTCCGCTTTAAGAGAGGTATGGACTCCAGAGAGAGAGATATAATTTTGCCCCTGTACAAATCATTAGTAAGACCTCATCTGGAATATACAGTTCAGTTTTGGGCACCAAAAAAAGGATATCAAAAAGGATATCAGAGAACTGGAGAAAATGCAGAGAAGGACAACTAAACTGATAAGAGGCATGGAGGAACTCAGCTATGAGGAAAGATTAGAGGAATTTAATCAATTTACTCTTGAGAAGAGGAGATTAAGGGGAGATATGATCAACATGCACAAATACATAAGTGGTCCATATAGTGAACTTGGTGTTACGTTATTCACTTTAAGGTCATCACAAAGGACAAGGGGGCATTCTTTATGTCTAGAGGAAAAAAAGATTTCCTCTCCAAATACGGAAAGGTTTCTTCACAGTAGGAGCTGTAAAAATGTGGAATAGACTCCCTCCAAAGGTGGTTCTGGCAAGCTCAGTTAAAAAGGCCTGGATTCTTTCCTAAATGTACATAATATAACTAGGTACTGTTATTTATAGGTAAAGCTGATCCAGGGAAAATCCCATTGCCTCTCTGGGGATCAGGAAGGATTTTTTTCTCCTGCTGTAGCAAATTGGATAGCCCCTTCCTGTTCCAACATGACAGTACACCAGTGCACAAAGCAAGGTCCATTAAGACATAGATAAGTGAGTTTGGGGTGGAGGAACTTGACTGGCCTGCACAGAGTCCTGACCTCAACCCGATACAAACATCTTTGGGATGAATTAGAGCGGAGACTGCGAGCCACGCCTTCTCGTCCAACATCAGTGCCTGACCTCACAAATGGGCTCCTACAAGAATGGTCAAACATTCCCATAGACACACTCCTAAACCTTGTGGATAGCCTTCCCAGAAGAGTTGAAGCTGTTATAACTGCAAAGGGTGGGCCAACTCAATAATGAACCCTACGGACTAAGACTGGAATGCCATTAAAGTTCATGTGCGTGTAAAGGCAAGCGTCCCAATACGTTTGGTAATATAGTGTACATAAAGGGATTACTATTATTATACAGGATTTATTTAGTGCCAACAGTTTGCACAGCACTTTACAATCTTAAGGGAGACATTACAGGTACAATACAATAAAATACAAGAGGGTTAAGAGAGCCCTGGTCATAAGAGCTTACACTCTAATAGGATCTTGCAATGCAGTAAAGGCCTACACAGAGTAAATCTAGATGGAGTGGACAATAGGGGAGATTTACTAAACCTGGAGCACTCAGAATATAGTGTAGCTGTGCATGGTAGCCAATCAGCTTCTAACTTCAGCTTGTTTAATTAAGCTTTAACAATAAAATCTGGAAGCTTATTGGTTTCCATGCAGAACTGCACCAGATTTTCACTCTCCAGTTTTAGTAAATCTTCCTCAATGAGATTTTATCACAGCTGCACTGATTTATCATTCAAGAATTGATGTCTGGAATTACTGTTCACTGAGATGACTTCTGATTGGCTGCCACACATTCTTGCATTTTAAACTGTGATGGTAAACATAGCTGAAAAAGTAGTCATGGAAAGATAATGAGGGAATAAAAAGAAAATGTAATCTGCTGCACAAAAAATAAAACAAAACAATGAAAGCAGCCAGCACCAAGGTATAGGATACACCATACAATTCACCAATATGTGATGAAGTGCAGAGCTAATTACCAGAACTAAAGTGAAAAAACAAAACAAAAACCTCTAAAAAGTGAAATGACAGACTGAAGAGCGAGCTCAATAGTAAACAGTATGTTACTAAAGGGAACTAGACTGTGCACTTTAAAAAGTGCTATTGCATTTTCTTCAGATATTAGTAAATGAGGTAAAGCTTCACTTAGTAAAGATTACCCAATCACGTGCAAGGAAAATAAAAAATAAAATAAATAAGAATAAAAATGAAATTTAAAGCGCCCCATCCCCCTGTGCACACGTGCTGAAGCAAACGTGTACGTAAGTCCCACACGCATATATAAATGGTGTTCGCACACACAAACGATAGAGCGAGAGCAATAATTTTAGCGCTAGACCTCCTCTGTAACTCTAAACAGGTAACCTGTAAAAACGATTTAAGCGCCTATGGAGATTTTTAAATACTGTAGTTTGTCGCTATTCCACTTGCGTGCGCAATTTCGAAGCATGACATGTTAGGTATTTATTTACTTGGCATAACATTACCTTTAATATTTTACAAAGAAATTGGGGTATATGTTGTTTTTTGATTTTTTTTGTTAATTAAAGTGTATTTTTTCCCAAAACATTGCATTTAAAAAAACGCTGTGCTAATACCATGTGACATAAATAATTGCAAAGATCTCCATTTTATTCTTGAAGGACTCTGCTAAAAAAAAAACAGATAAGGTTTGAGGGTTATTAATAATTTTCTATCAAAAAATACTGATTTAAACTTTTAACTAAAGTTCCAGAAAAGGCATTCTACCAATTTCACCCATAAATGAAAATCATACATTTACCTTGAATAGGTGCAGCTTTATAATCATAAATTAACTGAAATTCATCCACAAGTGTGATTTTCAAAGTTATTACTAATTCTGGCATTTCTATAGTGATAATGTTTTCATCTTCACCTATAAATGGATGACAAACACTCCAATTATATATATACAAACCTGCAATCCCCTTATACTGGTGTGATTGCTTTGTGAATTCAGCCTCTTGTGTACTACAGAGTGTGTCTTTATTAAACAGAAGTCATATAGTAGAAGAAAATAAGAAACTTTCTGAGAAAATATGAGAAATATGGGCAAAATCAATCAATTGAACTGTCATTAGCTGGCTGAGCTGCCAATCAAAGGAGACACCTGTTAGGTGTCCCGGCTGCCTGTAACTGTCACTGGCTGAAGAGCTCTCACATTGTGCAGCTGCTCCAACGCCTTTCTCTGCAATCTGAAGATTTCCCCAGATTTCTACCAAAAATTATTATTTTTATTACTCCTAATAATAAAATTATTGTTATTATTGCTGTTATTGATATTAATATTTATTAATTCATTTCAGAGACACCCAATACCACCAGGATGTCTGTCAATGGACGTGGTCCTCTGAACCATCCCATCCTCTTTGTTCAGGCAGGGAATCCACCGCCATTAGGTAGGTGTAATGTCTGATCAGTGCTGCCCCCCTATACATTCCCTAAATCTACTCCTACCAATCACAGAGCCTAGGGAAGTGCTCTGAAACCACCCCCCAGCTGTCATTTGTTGCTAGGGACTCCTGTTCCCTAACAACCAATATTATCAGGTGCTTGCTCCACCCCCCCCAGCTTTCTAAGAGGAGAGAACTTAAAAATCTTAAAATCACTGCTCCTGAAAAAACGATTAGTTTAGAAATTTTAGACAGTGGTCTCAAAACTGCAGCCCAGGGGCCAATTTTGCGGCCCTTTGCTTGCTTTTATCCAGCCCAGAAAGTTTGGAGACCCTGGGTTTAGAATATTCTAGCCAGAGTCTGGTTACACCGCGGTTTCTGAGGTAATGTGTACACTACTGTGCGCTTTACTGCAATGTGACTTAAGTGCACTGTTGCAATGTGGTGCGATTTGTTTTGAATTACACCCCCAACGCTCCTTCAGATGATTATGTGTAGCAGCACAGTGTGTAGCAGCACAGTAATGTTAGGCATGCTGCCAAAAACACAACCTGATAACGCGTGGTGTGCTGCCAAAAATGGTGGTGCATGCATGCACCTTTTTTTTGCAAAACACCACAATGCATGCATGTTAGTGCATTGTTGTGCTGCAACACACGTCCATCAGAAGGTGTATTGGGGTGCCATTCAGAATGAATGAATGGCACCAGCGCACTTAACATGCATGGCAGTAAAGCGTGAGGTAATAAGGTTGTTACTACAAAACACGCTGTGAACAGGCCCTCAAGTCAAAAAACAATTGTGCAAACAAAACAGCTCGACATTTCCACTCTCTGCTGATTCTCATGACCATAAAACTAAGGGAGTGAGGGGGTAGCTGCAGTGGAGTTCCCTGGTCTGCACACCTATGGACACCAATTACAGAGGAGCAATTATAGGAAGCAGAATGTATTTTATATTACGGATAACATATCTGTTGCACATTCTGTGTTGTTGTTGGACTATGTCCCAAGTTTGCGACCATAATTAAAAAATCATGATAAAAACTATGTTTAATAAAAAGTGTCATACTGTATGTTTTCAGCATTACCCATATCATTCTTATTGCAGGAATGGATCGAACAACAAGATCTTCTCCATCGTTGGAGGACGTGAATGACATCCATAAAGTAAAAAAAAAAGTTTTTATTTCTATGTTTAATATTTAATCTAAGAAAAAAAAAATACAAAAAATAAAAAAATAAAAAAAGTTTCTGTTTCTTTGTTTAATGTATCATTTTTATTGCAGGAATAGATTGGCCAACAAGATCCAGAGCCTTCCTGATCACCTGCTTCACCTCTACATCGGTGGACGTGGATCTCCATTGCTGGACAATGTGAGTGACAATGGCCTTAAGACACGGGACATTTGTGGGGATTTTTATTTTTTTACCACTTGCTGTCCAGGGCAATTCTTTTTTTGTTCTCACACACATGAAAAAAATCAACATTTTAGCTAAAAATTAGTTAGAACCCCCAAACATTATATATTTTCCGAAAGCAAAAGCCCTGGAAGATAACATGGTAGTTGCAATATTTTATGTCACACGCTAATTGCAAGAATAGATTGGGCAAAAAAATCTAGAGATTCCCTGATCTTCTTCACCCCTGTGTTGATAGATGTGGATCTGCATTGCTGGACAATGTGATGGACAATGGCGTTACAGCGAGAGACATTCTTGGGGATTTTTATTTTTTTGTAACTACTTGCTGTCCAGGGCAATTCTTTTTTTAGTGCTGAGTAGAATAGAGTAGCATAGGGTAGTGTAGTGTAATGTAGATAGTATAGAGTAGTGTAGGTCTGGCCATAAAGGGATTACTTTGACGCAGTTGGCCAGCTTAAGCATTGCATTGCATGTGAACCAAAAATCCCTGTTTTTGTTATGCAAAGTTTTCTAGAAATGTGTGAGGGTGTATAGCTTTGTGCAGAGGGTGGATTCAGATTTGTCTGTATTCATGTGGTCCTGGTAACAGACAGGGAGTGACAGTTCTGAAACTGGAAGTGGCAAAATGAATTGTCAATTCCGGCTTCATCTGTGACAGAGGAGATCTGGGAATGGATGTTCCTCCATCTCTGTGGGAATCTGTCCTGACCGCATATCACAGTCAGGGGCTCCTGAGGAGAACAAATTAGCTACTTGTTCCCCAGAGCAGTGCTCCCACCCCCTCGCCTCTTGATCCAGAAAATAGGAATTTTAAATTTGCCAGATTTGGCTCCCATTGATTTCAGTGGGGTTCAGGTTCAACTTCCAAACTTCTTTGAAGTTCGTAGAACCCTGGCTGAACCGATCCAAGGGCAGTTTGGCTCATCACTAGCAGACACTAGTCAGTGACAAGTTCAATATCCAATGTCTTTGGGAGATATGAGCATTGCAATGTCATTGATACGAGTGGAGGAGTAATGGAGGAGGAAGGTCCCTGTACTGAACTGAGTGGAGGAGTATTGGAGGAGGAATGTCCCTGTACTGAACTGAGTGGAGGAGTATTGGAGGATGCAGGTCCTTGTACTGAACTGAGTGTAGGAGCATTGGAAGATGCAGGTCCTTGTACTGAACTGAGTGGAGGAGCATTGGAGGATGCAGGTCCTTGTACTGAACTGAGTGGAGGAGCATTGGAGTAGGAAGGTCCTTGTACTGAACTGAGTGGAGGAGCATTGGAGTAGGAAGGTCCCTGTACTGAACTGAGTGGAGGAGCATTGGAGGATGCAGGTCCCTGTACTGAACTGAGTGGAGGAGCATTGGAGGATGCAGGTCCCTGTACTGAACTGAGTGGAGGAGCATTGGAGGATAAAGGTCCCTGTACTGAACTGAGTGGAGGAGCATTGGAGGATGCAGGTCCCTGTACTGAACTGAGTGGAGGAGCATTGGAGGATGCAGGTCCCTGTACTGAACTGAGTGGAGGAGCATTGGAGGATGCAGGTCCCTGTACTGAACTGAGTGGAGGAGCATTGGAGGATGCAGGTCCCTGTACTGAACTGAGTGGAGGAGCATTGGAGGATTCAGGTCCTTGTACTGAACTGAGTGGAGGAGCATTGGAGGAGGAAGGTCCCTGTACTGAACTGAGTGGAGGAGCATTGGAGGAGGCAGATCCATGTACTGAACTGAGTGGAGGAGCATTGGAGAAGGAAGGTCCCTGTACTGAACTGAGTGGAGGAGCATTGGAGGAGGCAGATCCCTGTACTGAAATGAGTGGAGGAGCATTGGACGGTGCAGGTCCCTGCAGCTGAGCCACAGAAGGGATCATGTATTTGCACCAAAATCCATAGCTCCTAACTGTCCCTGATTTTGAGTGACTATCCCTGATTTGGAGCAATGTCCCTCTGTCCCTCTTCCCCCCTCATTTGTCCCTCATTTTGGTCTGATCTATATCGTTGTATATAAAATGCACTTTTTATCTTTGAAAAAGTGTTTCCCAGTGCTAAACCTTTCATCCTAATTATAAATGGCTGCATTTGTAAATTTTAAAAGCCAATATAAAGGAATAGTAGTGGTAAAAAAAAGTCACTTGTGGATTTAATTAACCTTTTTTTTTGGTTAATTCTCCTTTAGGGGTGTGTGGCAGGGGGCGTGTCCTATGCTTACATACATTTGCTAGTAGGTGTCCCTCATTCCCATCTCAAAATGTTGGGAGGTATGCAAAACCCTTCCAATGCTTCACCACTGAATCTTCATACTGCTTAAGAAGAAAATACATAGAGATGAAGAAGAAGAGAATGAGCGCACATTCAGCTAGGGTTGCCACCTTTTCTTCAAGCCAAACCCAAACACTTTAGCAGCCTGGGACACCTTTGGGTGCCCCAAGGAGAGTAATATTGAGGTGAGCATAGTGTGCCGCAGCGAACAGTGGGTGTGGGCAAATTGCTCTTTCTGACATCATTGCCCTGCCCCCCAGTGATGCCGAACCTGCCTGCAGTGTGACTATTTTGGTTACTTAGGGAGCCACAGCCCAGTTTGAATAATGTGTCCGGGTTTCAGTCTGCCTAAAACCTGGACACATGATTCAAAACCCGGACTGTCCGGGTGAATCCTGAACAGAGGGCAACCCTACAATCTGCCATAACACTCATCTCTGTAAATAACAATGACAGCCTTGAACCCTGACATGCTGTATACTGGACAGGAGCACTAACCCTTCTACCACAGTACCTGCTAGAACTGCGCACAATGAGAACACAATGAAGACATGTCACAGGTGAGAAGTGTTACAAAAGAAATATAAATGGAAGTACTAGAGAGCTTAGAGCCCATTCACAACAGATCCTGGGGGATGCTTTTCTCGCTGCACTCAAACTACACAGACAGTCCACAATCCAGGTTATCCTATGGGCAGAGGTCACACTATTGCAGTGCAGTGAATAAAAGTACAGCAAACTGCATATTTCCACACTGCAAATGCACAGAAAGACATGCAAATACATGTAAATGCATGAACATGCACCACATTGCAGTGCACATAAAACCCAAAGATGACAGAAAACAGAAGTGGCCTCAATGGAAATGCAAACGTATGAAAAATGCATCACAAATGCATGTAAAAACCTGCGTCAAATTCAAATCACTGTGCATGCAAAAACGCACAGTAAACGCACAGTTTCTGGTGTGAATGGGCTCTAAGAGTGAACAGGAAAAGATGGATAATGGCTGACAGACACACTTAAGCTGGAACCAGCATCATTTCGATCCATCTATAGGCAGGCTAGTTGTCCTGAAGTTGATCCATCGATTGACTTCAGTACAACCAGCCTGTTTTTTTTTCCCTTATCACTGCCAGCGGGTATAGCCACCAGCAGCGATCATTGTATTCTGCCAATGAGGAAGGCTCCGTGCTCTCTCTGCCAGCAGAACACTGAGGGAGGGATTCCCCATCAATACTGACTGTGCTGATGGGGGAATTGAGCGATTTTCTTTCCTTCCACCCGTGGTAGAAGAAAAGAAAGCTGCATAATGTATTGGCAGCCTTAGCAGGGAAGATACTGACACAGACAGTACAGACAGTACAGAGTGACGTCTGTGTATATTCCCATCCTCAGAGCCTTAAGCCTCTGTTCTCACTATGAACCGAATGTGAATCGCACAAAATCCACACCGCGATCCTGTGCAATTCGCATGTGATTCAGTGCAGTGCAAAAAGAGCCCATTTGGTGTGATGCGGTGCAGGAGACGTGCATTAACCTTTTTTGGATCCACACCGCAAACAGATTGTATTGTTGTTTTGTAGGGATGAGCTTCGTGTTCGAGTCGAACATACGTTCGACTCGAACATCGGCTGTTCGATCGTTCGACGAAGATCGAACGATTTGGGCCGTTCGCGCCAAATTCGAGTGACGCGAACGGCCCACAATGCACTACGCCATCGCAGTGTCATCCAGGCGCTGTGATTGGCCAAGCATGCACTGTGACCCCGCATGCTTGGCCAATCACAGCGCCGGCAGCGAGGAGAGCAATGATTGGCCACAGGCAGGATGCCTGTGGCCAATTATTGCTGAGGGTGTTTAGTACACGCCCCACACTATAAAAGTCTGCCAGCACGGCGGCCTAGTGTAGTGTGTTCCGGAGCAGGGAAAGACAAGCATAGGCAGGGACAGTGACATTTATTTCTTTCTTGCTTAACCTGGATTCCTTTAGTTTAGGGAAAGAGAAGGATAGGTAGGGAGAGTGTCAGTGTGTTTTACTGTGCGAATCCTTGTTTCTAGGGACAAAGAAGGAAAGTGAGGCGAATTCTCCTTGTGCTATAGTGTGCTTTAAAAAAACATTTTTTCTAGGGATAGAAAACTCTAGGTAGGGAGAGTGTCAGTTTCTTTCACTGTGCGAGTCCTTGTTTCTAGGGACAAAGAAGGAAAGTGAGGGGAATTCTCCTTGTGCTATAGTGTGCTTTAAAAAAACATTTTTTCTAGGGACAGAAAACTCTAGGTAGGGAGAGTGTCAGTTTCTTTCACTGTGCGAGTCCTTGTTTCTAGGGACAAAGAAGGAAAGTGAGGGGAATTCTCCTTGTGCTATAGTGTGCTTTAAAAAAACATTTTTTCTAGGGACAGAAAACTCTAGGTAGGGAGAGTGTCAGTGTCTTTTACTGTGCGAGTCCTTGTTTCTAGGGACAAAGAAGGAAAGTGAGGGGAATTCTCCTTGTGCTATAGTGTGCTTTAAAAAAACATTTTTTCTAGGGACAGAAAACTCTAGGTAGGGAGAGTGTCAGTTTCTTTCACTGTGCGAGTCCTTGTTTCTAGGGACAAAGAAGGAAAGTGAGGGGAATTCTCCTTGTGCTATAGTGTGCTTTAAAAAAACATTTTTTCTAGGGACAGAAAACTCTAGGTAGGGAGAGTGTCAGTTTCTTTCACTGTGCGAGTCCTTGTTTCTAGGGACAAAGAAGGAAAGTGAGGGGAATTCTCCTTGTGCTATAGTGTGCTTTAAAAAAACATTTTTTCTAGGGACAGAAAACTCTAGGTAGGGAGAGTGTCAGTGTCTTTTACTGTGCGAGTCCTTGTTTCTAGGGACAAAGAAGGAAAGTGAGGGGAATTCTCCTTGTGCTATAGTGTGCTTTAAAAAAACATTTTTTCTAGGGACAGAAAACTCTAGGTAGGGAGAGTGTCAGTGTCTTTTACTGTGCGAGTCCTTGTTTCTAGGGACAAAGAAGGAAAGTGAGGGGAATTCTCCTTGTGCTATAGTGTGCTTTAAAAAAACATTTTTTCTAGGGACAGAAAACTCTAGGTAGGGAGAGTGTCAGTTTCTTTCACTGTGCGAGTCCTTGTTTCTAGGGACAAAGAAGGAAAGTGAGGGGAATTCTCCTTGTGCTATAGTGTGCTTTAAAAAAACATTTTTTCTAGGGACAGAAAACTCTAGGTAGGGAGAGTGTCAGTTTCTTTCACTGTGCGAGTCCTTGTTTCTAGGGACAAAGAAGGAAAGTGGGGGGAATTCTCCTTGTGCTATAGTGTGCTTTAAAAAAACATTTTTTCTAGGGACAGAAAACTCTAGGTAGGGAGAGTGTCAGTTTCTTTCACTGTGCGAGTCCTTGTTTCTAGGGACAAAGAAGGAAAGTGAGGGGAATTCTCCTTGTGCTATAGTGTGCTTTAAAAAAACATTTTTTCTAGGGACAGAAAACTCTAGGTAGGGAGAGTGTCAGTGTCTTTTACTGTGCGAGTCCTTGTTTCTAGGGACAAAGAAGGAAAGTGAGGGGAATTCTCCTTGTGCTATAGTGTGCTTTAAAAAAACATTTTTTCTAGGGACAGAAAACTCTAGGTAGGGAGAGTGTCAGTTTCTTTCACTGTGCGAGTCCTTGTTTCTAGGGACAAAGAAGGAAAGTGAGGGGAATTCTCCTTGTGCTATAGTGTGCTTTAAAAAAACATTTTTTCTAGGGACAGAAAACTCTAGGTAGGGAGAGTGTCAGTTTCTTTCACTGTGCGAGTCCTTGTTTCTAGGGACAAAGAAGGAAAGTGGGGGGAATTCTCCTTGTGCTATAGTGTGCTTTAAAAAAACATTTTTTCTAGGGACAGAAAACTCTAGGTAGGGAGAGTGTCAGTTTCTTTCACTGTGCGAGTCCTTGTTTCTAGGGACAAAGAAGGAAAGTGAGGGGAATTCTCCTTGTGCTATAGTGTGCTTTAAAAAAACATTTTTTCTAGGGACAGAAAACTCTAGGTAGGGAGAGTGTCAGTGTCTTTTACTGTGTGAGTCCTTGTTTCTAGTGACAAAGAAGGAAAGTGAGGGGAATTCTCCTTGTGCTATAGTGTGCTAAAGCATTCCTCATCAACCATCTTTGAAATCCTTGTTTTTTGGACAGTCAGGGAAATTGTCGTTGTGCTATTCTGTGCAAAAGCAATCATCCTCAACCATATTTAGAAATCCTTAAGTAAAGGGACAGAGAAGGACACCTGAAGGTAGCCCTTATTGCTTTTTTCCCATCTCCCTGCAGGCCATCTATTAGAATGTCTGGAAGGCAAACAAGGAGAGGCAGACAGTCAGGAGGCAATAAAAGAGGGCAAGCAGGCTCTGTGTCTGGGGGCAACAGTGCTGGTCGTGGACGCGGTGCATTGTCATCAGCACATGGCCATGGGACACGCTTGTCCTTCTTTTCGGCAGCTGGACATGTTGAGCCACATCATGCCGAAGACTTGGTAGAGTGGATGACCAAGCCCTCCTCCTCCTCCTCATCCTCTCTCACCCAGGCTCAGGGTACAGGCAAAGCAGCTGCCAAAGCGTCCTCTTCCCTGGTATCAATGTCAGACTCATCATCAGTCACTCCTTCCCTAGACCCACCATGTCCTCCTCCTGAGGAGTCCCCCGAACTGTTTGAGCACAGTGTTGGGTACATGCTCCAGGAGGATGCCCAGCGTTTCGAAGGGTCTGATGATGAAACCCAGCTACAGGAAGGCAGTAGCGTGAGAGCAGACAGAGGGGATGCTCAAGAAGGACACCAATCTGGCAGTCATGTTCCAGCAGCTGCAGCATACTGCCAGATTGGCTCCAGTGATGAGGAGGGAGGGGATGATGAGGTCACTGACTCCACGTGGGTGCCTAATAGGAGAGAGGAGGAGGAGGAGGATGAGGAGGAGGCACATCTCCAACGAGGCAGGATGCCCTTTGGTGGCCAGCGTAAGGGCAGTACACCGACGGAATCACACCGCAGAGCTCCGCCTGTGCAGGGCGCTGCCTCTGCCCGTCATTCAAAAAGTTCCTTGGTGTGGGCCTTTTTTGAGGCTAGTGCATCAGATCGCACAGCTGCTGTTTGCAACATATGTCTCAAGCGTATATCGCGTGGCCAAAACATCAGCCGCTTGGGTACCACATGCCTGACCAGACATATGTTGACCTGCCATGCAGCTCGTTGGCAAGCCTACCTCAAAGACCCACACCAAAGAACAAAGCGGACCTCTCCTTGCACCGCATCAGCTGGGATCTCCAACCCCACTATAACTTCAGTCCTCTCTGAAACATGCACTGAGAGGAATGAAGGTGTAGAATTAGGTGTGTCACAGCCAAGTACTTGCGGCCACTCTGCTAGCAGTACACCGACGTCCGATTCTAGCAGGCAAATTTCCCTGCCCCAGCTGCTGGACCGTCGAAAGAAGTTCACTCCCAGCCATCCACATGCCCAGCGGTTGAATGCTAGCTTGGCTAAATTGCTAGCGCTTCAACTGCTGCCTTTTCAGTTGGTAGACTCGGCCCCCTTCCGTGAGTTTGTGCAATGTGCGGTTCCTCAGTGGCAGGTTCCCAAACGCCACTTTTTCTCACGGAAGGCTATTCCGGCTCTCTACCGGCATGTGGAAGGCAATGTCTTGGCCTCGCTGGACAGGGCGGTCAGCGGTAAGGTGCATATTACCGCTGACTCATGGTCCAGCAGGCATGGACAGGGACGTTACCTTTCTTTCACGGCCCATTGGGTCACTCTTTTGGCAGCTGGGAAGGATGCAGGACAAGGTGCAGTAGTGTTGGAGGTTGTTCCACCGCCACGCCTCCAAAATGCTACTACTGGTTGTGACACACCTCTCTCCTCCACCCCCTCCTCTTCTTCTTCCTCCATGGCCTCTTCCTGTGGTTTGTCCTATGAACCAGCGGTGCTCCGTAGCCGTTCACGGGGCTACGCAAGTACGCAGGCAAAAAGATGCCATGCCGTGCTTGCGCTGGTGTGTTTGGGGGACAGAAGCCACACTGGGGCAGAGGTCCTGTCTGCTCTGCAGGGCCAGGCCGAGAGGTGGTTGACGCCACGCCAGCTTAAGCCAGGAATGGTGGTTTGCGACAATGGCACCAACCTCCTCTCCGCCCTCCGACAGGGACAACTGACCCATGTGCCCTGTGTGGCTCACGTCCTTAACCTGGTGGTGCAGCGGTTCTTGGGCAGGTACCCGGGCTTACAGGATGTCCTGAGGCAGGCCAGGAAAGTCTGTGTGCATTTCCGCAGATCTTATAATGCCAGTGCTCGCCTGGCTGAGCTGCAAAAGGAGTTGAACCTGCCCAAGAATCGCCTTATATGTGACATGCCCACCAGGTGGAACTCAACGTTGGCCATGCTGCAGCGGCTGCACACGCAGCAGAGGGCCATCAATGAGTACCTGTGCGACTACGGCACCAGGACAGGGTCAGGGGAGCTTGTTTTTTTTTCTCCACGCCAGTGGGGCATGATCAGGGATGCATGCACTGTCCTGGCACCATTTGAGGAGGCCACAAGGATGGTGAGCAGTGACAGTGCATGCATCAGTGACACTGTACCTCTTGTCCACCTGTTGGAGCACACGCTGCGTGGAATAATGGACAGGGCACTTGAGGCAGAACAGAGGCAGGAAGAGGAGGACTTCCTTGCCTCTCAAGGCCCCCTTTACCCAGACAGTGTTCCTTCTGTCCCACCCATCGCACAGGAAGAGGAGGAGGAGGAGGAGGAGGAGGAGGAGGATTGTGTCAGCATGGAGGTGGAGGCTGGCACTCAGCATCATCAGCAGCAGTCTTTTAGGGATGATTTACAGTCCCAAGAAACCAGTGGACTTGTACGTGGCTGGGAGGAGGTGGCTGCGGATCATGTCGTCCTTAGTGACCCAGAGGACTCCGGAGCGAATGCCTCAGCAAACCTACGCTGCATGGCCTCCCTGATCCTGCAAAGTCTGCGGAAGGATCCTCGTATTCTTCGGATCAAGGAGAGGGACCATTACTGGCTGGCCACTCTCCTTGATCCACGGTACAAGGGTAAGGTTGCGGACCTTATGTTACCTTCGCAGAGGGAGCAGAGGATGAGACAACTTCGGGAGGCCTTGCAGAAAGGTCTGTGCAACGCGTTCCCAGAGACTGGGAGGTTACAAACTCCTGGTCCTGGACAACGAGTTGCTGAGGCTTCGGCCAGTCAAAGAAGGAGCGGTGGGGAAGGTGGCCGTCTGACCGATGCGTTCAGACAATTCTTTAGTCCGCAGCCCCAAAGTATGATCGGTTCCAGCAACCATCGCCAGCGTCTGATAAACATGGTGCAGGAATATCTAGGGGCAAGGTCAGACTTGGACACCTTCCCCACCGAAAATCCTCTGGCTTACTGGGTCTTGAGGATGGATCACTGGCCAGAGCTTGCACAGTATGCAATTGAGCTACTGGCCTGTCCTGCATCCAGCGTTCTTTCGGAACGCACATTCAGTGCTGCTGGAGGATTTGTCACGGATCACAGGGTGCGCCTGTCCACCGACTCGGTTGATCGACTGACTTTCATCAAGATGAACCAGTCTTGGATCACCACCAGCTACCACACACCTGATGCTGATATAACAGACTAATTGATTTTAACATGTCACATCCCTTCAAGACTGATGCTGATGCTGAGTGCCTGTGCTGTTATGTTGACTGGCTATCCTCCTCCTCCGAGTCCTCAATGATACGATTGATGATGATAGCTTGGAAGATCATTTTTGTTTATGGGTGCCGCCACCAGTGGCTAAGGCCCAATTTTTCAGCCCCTGTTTTACAGGGGCGTGTAATTACAATTTTTTTAGCAATAATTTGCCATAGGGCTCATTGCTGTGCTCCAAGTACAGTATCTGTGAGGGGTTGGAGTGTTGTGGCACCAGTGCCTAAGGCCCAATTTTTCAGCCCCTGTTTAAAAGGGGCGTGTCATTACAATTTTTGAAGCAATACTTTGCAACAGGGCTCATTGCTGTGCTCCAAGTACAGTATCTGTGAGGGGTTGTAGTGTTGTGCCACCAGTGCCTAAGGCCCAATTTTTCAGCCCCTGTTTAACAGGGGCGTGTCATTACAATTTTTGAAGCAATACTTTGCAACAGGGCTCATTGCTGTGCTCCAAGTACAGTATCTGTGAGGGGTTGTAGTGTTGTGCCACCAGTGCCTAAGGCCCAATTTTTCAGCCCCTGTTTAACAGGGGCGTGTCATTACAATTTTTGAAGCAATACTTTGCAACAGGGCTCATTGCTGTGCTCCAAGTACAGTATCTGTGAGGGGTTGTAGTGTTGTGCCACCAGTGCCTAAGGCCCAATTTTTCAGCCCCTGTTCAACAGGGGCATGCAATTACAATTCTTGATCTAATAATTCACAGCAGGGCCCATTGCTGCACCCACCAAGAGTAACTCTGAGGGCTTACAGTGTTGTGGCAACGCCACCACCACCACCACCACCACCACCACGAAAGGCCCAATTTTTCAGCCCCTGTTCAACAGGGGCATGCAATTACAATTCTTGATCTAATAATTCACAGCAGGGCCCATTGCTGCACCCACCAAGAGTAACTGTCAGGGCTTACAGTGTTGTGGCACCAGCACCACCATCAAAGGCCCAATTTTTACTACCACTGTTCAACAATTATATGTAATTAAAATTCCTGATATAATAGTTGACAGCAGGGCGTTCCAGCACCAACCAAGAGTAACTGTGAGTGCTTACAGTGTTGTGCCAACACCAACAACTAAGGGGCCTATTTCTGCAGAGTATATACGGCAGGTCCCTACTTTCAAACATCCAACTTACAAACGACTCCTACTTGCAAACGCAAGAAGACAACAGGAAGTGAGAGGAAATCTACCTCTAGGAAGGAAAATTCTCTCCTGTAAGAATAAATATGGGAGAAAGGTGTCTCCTCTGTACTGATGCTTTATCAGCAATCCTTGTTTCAAGAAAAACACCACATTTCAAAAACAGTTGTCATTGGGACGGAAAGTGAGGTGAAATGTTCTGAACAGGGGCACAGACAGCAAAACAAATGTTACAGGGGTGTTAACCCTTACCTATGTTTTCCAAAAAGTTTAAAAATAGATTTTTGGGCTGGAGCTACACTTCAACAATGTACCTGTTCAAAATTACAAACACATTCTACATAAGAACAAACCTACAGTCCCTGTCTTGTATGCACCGCCTGTATACGGCTGTTCAGAGTATATAGGGCCTTTTTTATTTTATGTGCGGGGTTCCCCTTAATATCCATACAAGACCCAAAGGGGCTGGTAATGGGCTGGGGTAGGGGGGGGGGTCATGGGGTAGCTATGCCATTTTTCTTAAAGATTTTCATCCATATTACCGGGACCAGACATTACATTAAAGCCGCAAGCAGTTTTAAATGGCTTTTTTTTCCTTTAGAAGTGTCATTTTGTGCAGGGACAGTTCTAAACACGGGAAACACGTGGCACTTCACAGGCATACTTTAGACACCCCCCAGGTACGATATTTAAAGGAATATTTGACTTTTTTTTTTTCACTTTATGCATCATTAAAATGACTGCTCCCGAAAAACGACTGTTTTTAAAACTTCTTTTTGCATTGATACATGTCCCCTGGTGCAGAACCCGGGTTCCCAAACCCTTTTTAGGACAATAACATGCATAATAGTTGTTATAATTAGCACTTTAGAATTCGAACGTTCGCATCCATTGTATTTAATAGGGTTCTAATGTTCGTACGAACTTTCGGTCCGTTCGCGGGTTCTGGTGCGAACCGAACCCGGGGGTGTTCGGCTCATCACTATTGTTTTGTACAATTATAATCTGGTGCAGGCAAACGCACTTCATTCGTAACTTTGCATTGACACCCTCAGCAGATCACAAGGGCAGTGTGATTGGAGAGGTGTCAGGCTGTCAGGCCATGGTAGAAGCTTCAGACAGGCCACCTACCTGGCTCTCAGTTGCGGGAACACTGGCGCTGTGTGCGTCTGAAGAAGAGTAGGACCTCCTCGGCCTGCGTATTCATCCATAGTAGCTCCTCCCTTTTCAGCCTGCATGCTGACACTTCAGTGGTCTTCCTCTTCTGGTCCCTAATGATCTAGACTAGAGCTGCAATCAGCTACGTAAAATATTTTTTTTTAAATCTGCATCAACCATCCTGCAAACTGACAAATAAACTTTACGATCGCCACCACACATATACTGCAGCAGGGCGGTACCTAGTACGTGATCTGACACTTCTGGCTCTGAGCGCGCAAGCGCGCCACCGGCAACCCGCTCCTGATGCGGGAACTAATCTGTGGGTGCCATAGATTTGATGTGCGCTGGCACCCACCGATTATTAGGCAGAGGGCCAGAACAGTGATCTGCCTATGTAAACAAGGCAGATTGCTGTTCTGTCAGTAGGGAAGGCATTGATTCTGTGTTCCTGCAAAGCAGAGACATGGATCAATGCCTTCCCCTAGTAAAAGCACCTCCCCCACAGTGCACAAACACTGGTTAGGCACACAGTTAACCCTTTGATCGCCCCTGCTGTTTAACCCCCTCACTGACACTGATCTAGTGTCACTGGTCCCCAAAGAATGTTAAAAGTTTCAGTTAGTGTCCCCACTGTCCGCTGCAATATCGCAGTCCCACTATAAGTCGCTGATCGCCGCCATTACTAGTAAAAATAAACAAATATGGTAAATAAAAATATCCCATAGTTTGTAGACGCTATACCTTTTGCCTAAACCAATCAATATATGTTTATTGAATTTTTCTTTACCAAAAATATGTAGCAGAATACATATTGACCTAAATTGATGAAGAAATTAAATTTTTTCATTTTTTTATTGTACAGTAATACCTCTGTAGCGACCTCACCCCTCTCACCCCTTCTCATTCTCGGCTTGTCTGTCTCTGTCTAGGGGTGTCAGTACCGGGGGGAGGGATGAGATACACCATTGCCCATGTCCTCCATAGTGAAGAGGTGAAGGCCAGAAAGATCGGGCTTTGTGTAGGTGTCCTAGAGTCAAATCCTTTCCTCAGATTCACTCCCCTTTGCTCCTAGTAACCAGAGTTCCACACACTGAATAGGTCCAACACAGTTTTACTCTTCTCAGCAAATAAACATACACCACAGTTAAGTTGGGACCTTTGCAACAGTTCAGTATTAATGGGAGTAGGTCGAGGCACAATCCCTTAGAGTATCGCTAACCACTGTAGTGTCACCAATGGCGAATAGTCACTGCCACTGACTATATGAGGTAGAACATGAATTACCTTCGCTAGCACAGCCCCTGTCAGGGGAAGGATATCCGTCCAAGGGAGTCACCGGAGGCCTCTCTGTCACCAGCAATGCTGCGCTGGACTCTCCAGAGAAGTTCCGCTCACCAGTCTCCTCGACCTCAGACAAGGGCACCCAAGGAGTTAGGGCCCCCTCGGATTCCTCCACCCTCGCGGAACTCAGTCGAAGGTACTGAGCCCCAGGCATCCACCATAGTACCTCACCCCAGGCTAAAGTTGCCTGACATGGACTCCATCTCTCGCTCCGGCCAGGTCAAGGGCACCTGGGCCTGGAACTCCGGAACGCCAGCACCCAAGCTGAAGGTGCCTGGGTGCGGCTGCGTCCTCCGACTCTGACCCCAAAGTTAGGGCGTCCGCCCCTTTTATCCCCTCGTCTTTTGCGTCACAGTACCAGCTCCAGGAAAGAACAAAAAGGAAGCAGTCTTGTGGTCTGGGTTCAACTCCGGCCAGGGCGACAATGCCACCTGCAGGCCGCAGGGAACCTCACACCACCAGAGTCCTCCAAGAACCATAAAAAAGGGTCTCGGATTCCCTAGCAATCAGTGCATCTGGGTTACACTACCACCCAGATGCCTCCCTTAAATTCAAATACCCGCTACACCTCGGATTGCGAATAACGCGATTAACGAGCGTTTTTCAATATGAGCTATTATTTTTTTTAAATCCTGACTCGGTTTGCGAGCGTTGTCTCGGAAAACGAGCAGGATTCAAGCCTCTGCGGTGTGCAGTACCACATTTGGCCAGAGGTGCTGGGGCGCCGCTGACACTCTGAGCCGCTCGGATGCACTCGGAGCCATTCGGAAATCCTTGTAAAAAACTCGGAAACACTCAGGTCCTGAGTGTTTCCGAGCCTCTCCGTGTGTTTCCGAGTGGCTCCAAGTATATCAAAGCGAGTTTCCCCATAGAAGTCAATGGAAACTCAGATAATTTGTTCCACAGTGACTTGTTTTGTATGCAGTACCACATGTGGCCAGAGGTGGGGGGCGCCGGAGACACTCAGAAACACTTGGAAACCGATCAGAGCCGCTCGGATGCACTCGGAAACACTCCGTTCCCGAGTGTTTCCGGGTCTCTTCTAGTGTTTCCGAGTGTTTCCAATGTACCTGCACCTTTTTTTTTTCTGATGTAGTTCACTACACTGCTTGACAGTGCATGATCATTAATTGCGGTGTGCTGTATGCAGGTGTGTTGTGGAGGTGTGTTGGGGGTAAAAATTATTGAAGTCGCATTGCACCAACATTCATGCCAAACATTGCGGTTATGCGCAAATTACTGCTTTGCAATGAAGTGTACCCTGGGTGTAACACTTCTTCACCAGCGGGAGCTTTTGGCAAATAAAAATCACCAGTGTAAACATAGAAGGATATGGAAATCATTGTTTATTTTAAGATGTCAAGTTGTGAAGCACCAGCTATACCAGCAAAAAAATGACTTGTGTATATAGACCCATTTTCCTAATGTACTACATGTACAACGGGTAGCAAGGTGCACATGAACGCAAAGGTGCCAAAGAATACTTTTTTGGCACCTTTATTGGTTATTAGTAGGATGGCATTCAGAATATAATTATTATTTGAAGCAGGGGAAATGGTAATTCACTTTCTGAACATGGCATGCCATAAATAACCAATAGTTTCTGTCCCAACTCTTTTAATTATAAATCAGTAGAAGATTAGCAGATTTATTATACTAAATAATATTTAGCAACCTGGAATGACTTCATAAGTCATTTACTAATAGGGAATTAGCCAGTCTAAGTTCCAGAAGAGTGATACATTTTACATGAGGCGCTAAATTATTAGTATTAGCTAAATTAACTTAGTCCCTCAATAACTTATGCCTACCTTGAGCCAAAAGAAACATTGACTACAGTGTAGAGCATTGTTCAACTAGGCCTGAGGCATCCTAGACTCTGGAGCATTACATGTGAACTCCAACGTGATATGACAATTAAGGTTAGTGTTGAGTGTAACTAATTCTTGTATTACAGTGTTTATTAAAAACAGTAAAATTCTTGTATTACAGTGTTTATTAAAAACAGTCATTATTCTGTCTACATCCACATATAGAATACATCTCCAGGCTAGCTTAGAAACATTTTGAAAAGTTATTCATTGTGGTTTCTTCATTTTACCCATTTCATAAAGATGCCATTTAGTAGATCCTGGTGGAGCTTAGGGCATTTGAACACAGACGTTCTATGTCAACATTAAGAAGTGCTTAACTACAAACTTCCTATCATTTCCAGAAAGGTTGTCAAATTGGAATCCAAACCTCTTGAAAGAATGAATTGGTTCAGAGCTGTTCGCGTTTTAAACTGCAATAAGATGGTGGTGAAAACTATGGGACTTTTGAAAGATTCCCTTCATGTTTTAATGTTTGGATTAAAAGCGTATGCATAACGAAAATTTTCTTTTTTTTTTTTCAGGGTTTTGGATATCATGGGGAAGATTAGAACCCTAACTGTCACCAGAACTAAAGACGAGGATATGTGTTTGGGTGACAACTGTCTAAAGCCCTGTACACACAATCGGATTTCCTATGGTTTTTAACCACTTCCCGCCCAGTCAATAGCAGATTGACGTCCGGGAAGTGGTTCTGTTATCCACACTGGACGTCATATGACGTCCTGCGGGATAACAGCCGCCGCGCGCCCGGGGGGGCGCGCATCGCGGCGATCGGTGGAGCGGTGGGTCAGTCTGACCCACCGCTACACTGATCTCGGTAAAAAGCCTCCGTCGGAGGCTTTTTACCACGTGATCAGCCGTGTCCAATCACGGCTGATCACAATGTAAACAGGAAGAGCCGTTGATCGGCTCTTCCTCACTCGCGTCTGACAGACGCGAGTAGAGGAGAGCCGATCGGCGGCTCTCCTGACAGGGGGGGTTCGCGCTGATCGTTTATCAGCGCAGCCCCCCCTCGGATACCCACAATAGACCACCAGGGAAGCCCCCCAGGACGCCCCAGGAAGCCCCAAGCATGTGGATGGCCCCCATGGCCATCCACATGTAATAAAAAAAAAAAAAACAATATGCCAATCAGTGCCCACAAATGGGCACTGACTGGCACTATGATGGCACCACCACAATGTGTGGTGGCTGGCATTGCTGGACATCAGTGTCCATCAGTGCCACCTACTAGTGTCCATCAGCGCCACCTATCAGTGCCCATCTGTGCCCATCTGTGCCCATAAGTGCCCACCTATCAGTGCCCGTCCGTGCCACCTATCAGTGCCGCCTATGAGTGCCCATCAGTGCCGCCTATAAGTGCCAATCAGTGCCGCCTATGAGTGCCAATCAGTGCCGCCTATGAGTGCCAATCAGTGCCACATACCAGTGCCGCCTATCAGTGCCCATCAGTGCCGCCTATCAGTGCCCATCATCAGTGCCCATCAGTGCCACCTCATCAGTGCCACCTCATTGGTGCCACCTCATCGGTGCCCATCAGTGTCGCCTTATCAGTGCCCGTCAGTGCCGCCTTATCAGTGCCCATCATTGAAGTAGAAAAGGTACTTATTTCCCCAAAAAATTAACAGAAACAAAGAAAAACGTCGTTTTTTTCAAAATTTTCGCTCTTTTTCTATTTGTTGTGCAAAAAATAAAAATCGCAGAGGCGATCAAATACCACCGAAAGAAAGCTCTATTTGTGGGAACAAAATGATAAAAATTTGTTTGGGTACAGTGTAGCATGACCGCGCAATTGTCATTCAAATTGCGACAGCGCTGAAAGCTCAAAATTGGCTTGGGCAGGAAGCTGTATAAGTGCATGGTATTGAAGTGGTTAAACCGATGGATTTTTCCATCGGAAAACCGATGAAGCTGACTTCCATCAGTCTTGCCTACACACCATCAGTCAAAAAACCGACCGTTTCAAACGCTGTGACGTAAAACACTCCAATGAGCCGAGAAAAATCAAGTTCAATGCTTATGAGCATGCGTCGACTTGATTCTGAGCATGCGTGGGTTTTCTATCCGATGGAGTTCCCCACAGACGATAGTAATTTGCTATCGGTTTTTTAACCATCGGATTCATTTAAAACATGTTCTATTTTTAAACACCGATGGAAAAAAGACCGATGGGGCCCATACACGATCGGTTTGTCCGATTAAAAAAGTCCATCGGACTGTTTTCATCGGTAAAACCCATCGTGTGTACAGGGCTTAAGAAGGGAATTCACTTCACTTTGTAGAGATTTTCTTTTCAGTTCCCGTTGCATCTTTGGAACAGGGAGTAAAGGTAAATTTACCCAATGGGTCATAGATAGTAAAAAAAAAAGAGTAAACTGGCAGGGGGTTTTAAACTTTCTCCCTCTATCCAAAACTAAAAAAGTTTTGTCCATACATGCACTTTAAAATTTGTTTATTACTGGTGCTTAGTGGAAGACATGAGAACTTAATGATCTTAAAAGAGGGGCTATAAAATACCCTTCCTCCATTAATCCCCCCCAAAAAAAATGATAAAATTATATCTTAGTTTTGCATAGTCTACAGTCTGTAAGAACTTAGATTGGCTCTAAAGGCAGAAGGTTTTTTTATCTTAATGCATTCGACGCATACAATAAAAACCTTTTTGTATGCAGCTCTCCCCTCAGCCCCCCAATACTTACCTGAGCCCTATCTCGATCCAGTGATGTTGCACGAGAGTCTCTGTTGTCCGGCACTCTTCCTCCTAATTGGCTGAGACAGCAGATGGTGTCATTGGCTCCCGCTGCTGTCAGTCAAAGTCAGTGAGCCATTGAGGGGAGAGGGGGGCAGGGCCAAGCCATGGCTCCATGTCTAAATAGACACACAGAGCGGTGCATTGCTCTAATTGCTCTGGGGGCTCTCGGCAGGAGGGAGGAGCCCAGGAGTGCCAGTGTTCTATCAAAAGAGCCAACTCGAGCCCCAGGGAGTGGAAAATAAGCCCATTCTGGATGGAACTGATGGGTGATCCGGATGAGGTATTAATGGCCTTAAGAGAATTTGTTGATTTAAATAGAGGTACCGCCTCAGAGGGGGTGGAAGGGGATACCTTGAAGGTTTTCCTCCGAGGTATAGCAATACAAGTGTCAAAAATTAAAAAACGGACCAAGGATTAGGAAAAGGTGGCCGGGGAGAGGGTGGCAATAATGGAAGAACAATATTGACCCAACATCTGATAGACTCAGGGCCCGGTCAGATGAACAACATAATTATCGGTTAATGATGTTTAGGAAAGTAGAGAACAAACAACTTTTTCAGAAACAACTTGCCTTTGGGGAGGGGGAAAGTGTAGGACAAATGCTGGCCCACCTTGTTAAGACAAATTCACCCCCACCTGTGGTTCTAACAATCACCATAGGGGAGGGTAGGTTATCCTCACATACGCCAGAAATAGTGGACACGTTTGGAGAATATTATGAGGATTTGTATAGCTTCCAACAGGAGGAAATAGGGGAGGAAATGGATGATTTTTTTTCAGGGGCTCAGTGTTCTGTGAAAAAAGCCGTTGAAATCTGCAATTACTACTGCTGGAGAGTCACCGGAAGTGACGTAATTGGACAATTTGACGAGTTGGCTCTTTTGACAGAACCTTGGCGAGGAACTTGAGAAGTGGAGGGTCTGGGCTGCTCTGTTCAAAACCACTGCACAGAGCAGGTAAGTATAACATGTTTGTTATTTTTAAACAAAAAAAAAAAACAAGTCTTTAATCGCACTTTAAGCCCCGGAGGATTTGGCTGCCCAATGACCGGACCATTTTTTGCGATTCGGCACTGCGTCGCTTTAACTGACAATTGCGCGATCGTGCCACGTTGCACCCAAACAAAATTTACGTACTTTTTTCCCACAAATAGAGCTTTCTTTTGGTGGTATTTGATCACCTTTGCGGTTTATATTTTTTGCGCTACAAACAAAAAAAGAGCGACAATTTTGAAAAAAAAGCAATATTTTTATTCCTCAGTTTAGGCCAATATGTATTCTTCTACATATTATTGGTAAAATTGCAATAAGCGTATATTGATTGGTTTGCGCAAAAGTTATAGCGTCTACAAAATACTGTAGGGGATAGATTTATAGGATTTTCATTAATTATAAATTTTTACTAGTAATGGCGGCGATCTGCGATTTTTATCATGACTGTGACATTATGGCGGACACATCGGACACTTTTGACGCTGTTTTGGGACCATTGTCATTTATACAGCAATCAGTGCTATAAGAATGCACTGATTACTGTGTAAATGACACTGGCAAGGTTAACCACTAGGGGGCGATGAAGCGGTTAAGTATGTCCTAGGGAGTGATTCTAACTGTGGGGGGGCTGTGTTACAAGTGACATGACAGTGATCACTGCTCTCGATGACAGGGAGCAGTAGATCACTGTCCTGTCACTAGGCAGAACAGGGAAATGCCTTGTTTACATAGGCATCTCCGTGAGATGATCGCGGGTACCCCGCGGACATCGAGTCCGCGGGACTCACGGGCACGCTCACGAGCACACGCGCACGCCCGCATGTTGGCAAATTCAAAGAGACGTACAGGTACGTCCCTTTGCACAGCCGTGCCATTCTGCCGACGTATATATACATGCGGCGATCGGCAAGTGGTTAAAGTGGAATAAGAAATCAAATTATTATTTTTTTCTTTTAAACTCTAGTCTATGAAAGTACCTACCCTCACAACTACTCCATTTCATCTAGACTGATTTCAACCTTCACACACCTTTAACCACTTGCTTACTGGGCACTAAAACCCCCTCGTACCCGGACCAATTTTCATCTTTCAGCGCTGACGCACTTTGAATGACAATTGTGCGGTCATACAACGCTGTACCCAAATGACATTTTTATAATTTTTTTCCCACAAATAGAGCTTTCTTTTGGTGGTATTTGATCACTTCTACGTTTTTTATTTTTTGCGCTATAAACAAAAAAATAATGACAATTTAACCCCTTGCTTACTGGGCACATAAACCCCCTTCCTGCCCAGGCGAAATTTCAGCTTTCGGCACTGCGTCGCTTTGAATGACAATTGCGCGGTCGTGCGACGTGGCTCGCAAACAAAATTGACGTCCTTTTTTCCCCACAAATAGAGCTTTCTTTTGGTGGTATTTGATCACCTCTGCGGTTTTTATTTTTTGCGCTATAAACCAAAAAAAAAACACACAATATTTTTGGATTTTTGCTCTAATAAATATCCCAATTTTTAATTTTTTTTAATATTTTTTCCTCAGTTTAGGCCGATACGTATTCTTCTACATATTTTTGGTTAAAAAAAATCCCAATAAGCGTATATTGATTGGTTTGCGCAAAAGTTATAGCGCCTACAAAATAGGGGATATAATTCTGAATTTTTTTTTTTTACTAGTAATGGCGGCGATCTACAATTTTTTGTCAGGACTGCGATATTGCGTCGGACACATCGGACACTTTTGACACATTTTTGGGACCATTCACATTTATACAGCGATTAGTGCTATAAAACTGCCCTGATTACTGTATAAATGTGACTGGCAGGGAAGGGGTTAACACTAGGGGGCGAGGAAGGGGTTAAATGTGTTCCCTATGAGTGATTGCTACTGTGGGGGGAGGGGACTGACTGGGGGAGGAGACCGATCTGTGTCCCTATGAACAAGGGACACAGCATCGGTCTCCTCTCTCCCTGACAGGACATGGATCTGTGTGTTTACACACACAGATCCATGTCCTTGTCTGTGTACCGGCTGATCGCGGGTACCTGGCGGACATCGCGGCCGCCAGGCACGCGCAACGGCATCTCAGTGATGCGCTGGGCACGTGCGCGCGCTTCCAGCGGCGCTCGCGCGCCCCCCAGTGGCCGGAGGAGCGGAGGCCGTATAATGACGGCCTCCCGGCATTATAGAACCACTTTGCGGCCGTCATTAGTCGTATGACGGGCGCAAAGTGGTTAAAAAAAAAACACAATATTTTTTTACTTTTTGCAATAATAAATATCCCAATTTTTTTTTAAAAACTATTTTTTTCCTCAGTTTAGTCCGATACGTATTCTTCTACATATTTTTGGTAAAAAAAAATCGCAATAAGCGTTTATTGATTGGTTTGCGCCAAAGTTATAGAAATCTTTTGAGCAGGGGGACCGTAATGGACGGTTTTTGGCCATGATGGCTAAACATGAACAATCTAGTATCCAGATCTCGGAAATACATACCTCTTCGGGAGATATGGTCCGCACACAGCCTAAAATCTTAGAGACGTTTCGTCAATTCTATCAGACATTATATACATCTCAGTTGTCCTCTAGTTTTCAGCCAACTGCGTTAGCGGAGCTGTTGGACTCAGTTGCATTGGCATGGCTAACCGATAATGAGAGAGAGATGCTAGTGCGTCCTATAACATCAGAGGAGGTCCTTTCTGTTATTGGCTCCTTTTCATTGGGAAAAGCACCAGGACCGGATGGTCTCCCTATTGAATTTTATAGGGCTCACGGAGAGCTTTTATCTCCTGTACTGGCCTCTCTTTACTCAGAGTGTCTGAAGGAGGGATCCATGCCGGATTCAATGAGCCAAGCTCATATAGTTCTAATTCACAAGCATCCAAAAGACCCATCCTCCTGTGCTTCATACAGGCCTATTGCACTTTTGAATGTAGATTTTAAGATTTTGACTAAGTTAATCTTCCGACGATTACAACCGTTGATGTCTAATATCATTGATTCAGATCAGACGGGCTTTATGCCAGGCAGATCCACTGATGTGAACTTGAGGAGATTATATACCAATATTTATGCTTCACATCTTAATATAGGATCTAGAGTTATTGCCTCTCTGGACATTGAGAAGGCCTTTGATACCTTGGAGTGGCCCTTCCTGTGGGAAGTACTCCGCAGAATGGGCTTCCCAACGGTATTCATAAAATGGTTACAGGTCTTATATAGGAATCCCAGAGCTGCAGTAAAGATGGGAGGAGGGTTGTCGGCTCCCTTTTCACTATTTAGGGGAACTCGTCAGGGCTGCCCTCTCTCCCCAGCCCTTTTTGCGATTGCTATGGAGCCGGTGGCAGAGGCTCTACGTACTTCCCCCAATATTAGGGGATTGCGGATCGGTTGGCTGGAGGAGAGGGTAGCTCTGTATGCAGACGACCTCTTATTATTCTTAAATGATGCTGGCCCATCGTTACAAGGAGCTTTAGATATATTGGATTCTTTTTCAACGGTTACAGGGCTGAAGGTAAACTGGACTAAGTCATTGTTGTTCCCAATAGATATGGAGGCTCGTAGTACGGCTATGAAGGAAACTCCACTACAGTGGGTGGATAATTTTAAGTATTTAGGAGTGGTAATTTCACGTCGGTCTTCTGAATTTATGTCTCTGAATTTGACTCCAATTTTGGGAGATACTGAGTCTAAATTAAAAGTATGGAAGTCTCTACCATTGTCTCTATTGGGACGCATTAATCTTTTCAAAATGAAAATTATACCTAAATTCATGTACTTATTTAGACATTCTCCTCAATTGCTCCCTGCATCTTTTTTCAAAAGACTAAATCAGTTGTTTTCATCTTTTCTATGGGGGAAAAAAAACCCTAGGTATAAATTAAGTACCTTGATGCGCCCTTGTGAAGAGGGAGGATTAGCTTTTCCAGACTTATACAAATATTTTTTAGCCACTCAGTTGGTTACAGCCGCATGGTGGTTAAATCCAGATTTATACAACCCTTGTACCCGGCTGGAAGCAGCAGTAGTAGGTTCCGTAGAAGCTCTCAAGTTACTGTTATTTAGGGGCCGTAGGGCACTTCATCAGGTGACTATTCCTATGCTTAATACTATTCGAGCTTGGGAGGCCGGCCTCAGATGTGAGGGTTATCCAAAGGGAGTGATCTCTCCAAATGCCCCTCTATGGCTAAACCCTGCCCTCTCTCAATTCTTTAAAACACCAGACCCTATAGCATGGACCAAATACAATATTAAATTACTTGCTCAAGTGGTTACTGATCAGAGGCTATCTACCTTCTGTACACTAACCTCAATTTTTACTCTTCCTAGCTCTTATCTATTTAGATACTACCAGCTTTCACATACTTTTCATGCACAGTTTCCACAGGATAGCTTAACGATGATACAATCTACTTTGGAGATAGTACTTAGGTCTGAGTGTCTGGATAAGCCTACCTCAAGACTCTATTCTCATCTTAATTTAACTTCTATCCTGCCATTAGAAAGTCTTCAAGCTAGGTGGATTCGAGATATACCAGAATTGAGTATGGAGGATTGGAGCTGTGTGTGGGATTTCCCTTTGAGATCTCTAGTCTCCTTGAGGGATCGTGTTATCCAATTTAAACTCATACACAGAGCATATATCACGCCATATAGACTTCAAAAGATAAATCCTGCTTGTTCCTCTAAGTGCTGGGAGGTGCGGAGCAGCTCGAGGGGATTTCACACACATCTTCTGGACCTGTCCATATATAGTTACATTTTGGATGGAGGTAGTGGATCTATTAAATTCTATCACTTCTGCTCCTTTACTGTTTTCAATATAAGTCTGTTTGCTGGGCTTAGTAGAGGATGTTACCCCTATAGAGACCGAACGAATATTTATTAATACAACATTATTCTACGCAAGAAAATCTATTGCATTATATTGGAAAAAACATCATCCTCCTTCGCTGATATACTGGAAACAATTGATTAATAATAATCTTCAATTGTATAAAGATACTTATAGGAATAGGGGTTGCCCTAGTAAGTATGATAAGGTTTGGGCAAAGTGGCTGGATAAGCCATATACGGCATCTAACATAGAGGGAGGTAACAATTTATAGAAGGGATGTTCCCTATATGGCAGGGATATGCAATTAGCGGACCTCCAGCTGTTGCAGAACTACAACTCCCATGAGGCATAGCAAGACTCTGACAGCCACAAGCATGACGCCCAGAGGCAGAGGCATGATGGGACTTGTAGTTTTGCAACAGCTGGAGGTCCGCTAATTGCATATCCTTGCTATATGGGATATTTGTGTTTAGAATATGATTGGAAATAATAGTGATAATCATAATTTTTCTTTTAGTTCTTGTTTTTGCTATGCAAGTTGATGATCGTGTTATCTTACTAATATATTTTAGATTTATTGTGTATGATGTGTTGTTATGTTATGTTATGTTATGCTATGTTATGTTTTGTTTGTTTAAGAAATTAAATAAAAAGATTTATAAAAAAAAAAAAAAGTTATAGTGTCAACAAAATAGGGGATAGATTTATGGCATTTTTATTAATATTTTTTTTTACTAGTAATGGCGGCGATCAGCAATTTTTATGGGGACTGCAACATTATGGCGGACACATCGGACACTTTTGGCGCTATTTTGGGACCATCCACATTTATACAGCGAACAGTGCTATAAAAATGCATTGATTACTGTATAAACATGACTGGCAGGGAAGGGGTTAACACTAGGGGGCGAGGAAGGGGTTAAATGTGTTTCCCTAAATGTGTTCTAACTGTGGGGGGAGGGGACTGACTGGGGGAGGCGACCGATGGTTGTCCCTATGTACAAGGGACACACCATCGGTCTCCTCTCTCCCTAATAGGACAGAGATCCACGTCCCTGGCTCTGTGACAGACGATCGCGGGTACCCGGCGGACATTGCGGCCGCCAGGCACGCACATCGGCACCCGCGTGACACAGCGGGCACAGCTCTTCCGCGATGCGCGCCGCCGAGGGCGCGCATTGCAGAAGTAAACAAGAGGACGTCCAGGGGATGTCCTCCCGGCAGTTCAGGTCCGCGCTGCAGCCGTCTTTCGGCTATAGCGCGGATCTGAAGTGGTTAAGCCATTCCATTAAACTGAATATTTTTCATTTGTTTTTTAATCTCTAAAAAGAAAATAGTTCATCCCTTTTCCTGGAAAAAGCTTTTTAAATGTATTTTGGCAATGTACTGCTGAATGTGGGAATACCCTTGTCTTGAAAACCCCAAGTGGCTGGTATTCTATTTAATAGATCTCATTGCTCATACCTATTAAATATGTGATCCTTTGAATACCTTGCCTGTTTCATCATGGATAATCTCGTTGCATCATTTGTGCAAACAGTGAACACTAGCAAAGATATATGATTGGTTTGGTATGCACTGGTACAAAGAGTAAAAAGACAATGAAGTGTTAAAAGATCATTTCTTGCCCAGCTGAGTGAAGTCTGGCAGAACAAAGATGGAACCCTGGAGCAGCTGGCTAATGTTCTGTTCCTCACCATCAGGTATGCATAGAAAAAGGGAACTTTGAGTAAACTGCTTGACACAATTTAGGATAATTACTTTCTCTAAAAGATATTTTAACACCCATTTAAAAATGAATAACAATTTGTCACGGCTCTGTCAACAAACACATTATTGTCAGCAAACTTTGCTGAAATCTCCAATATGGTTTTCTTATTATTATTCTACATCCCAAATCACAGTAAAGCCCATGCCATTACGGCCCTTGTGAAAAATAGGGCGTTTGTTTGTGACAGATCAAGCCTATTGTATGACATGACTTTCAGTGCTGTAAGTTTGTTGAAAAGGGGCAATGAGGCAGCAAGAATTCAGATAAGTGTTTAGGATGACACAATTCCAGATGGGCAGAGAAAAGTCTGTACAGTATTTGAACATATTGTGCAGAGACACATAGATCATGTTTATTCAGGAGTGCACCTGGGCCTTTATATAATAGGGGATTAGAGTAAGCATTATATGCTAGCTAAAAAGGAATAGGAGAGAATACACCAAGGAACTTTTTAAACTAACTTGAAAATCCAGCACAGATTAAAAATGCTAAAAATGTGTCAGTTATGTCCCATTAAAAACAGATCAGCACATCTGCATATATTTTTATCATTGAAAAGCCCAAGGCTGCGACAAGGATCAAGAGCAGCTTACGGGCTTTAAATTCCACAAAACATCCCAACCCAGCATGAGCTAAAATGGTTTTGTACCTACAGCTGAGCAAATGTCTTCAATTCCATTCTTTCATGAATGCCTGATCCACTTCTAACATTCAGTTTGAACCCACCGAACTTCTTCATATTTGTTTTTGATAAAATAATGGCTACCGGGCCAAAGCCAAACCAGCTTGAAAAACCAATCACTATGGTAGGGTTCATTCATCAACAAAAGGTTCGGGTTAGTATTAAGGTAGGGTTTAGGATTATGGTTAAAGTTAGCCTTAGGGTTAACATTAGGGTTAGCATTAATATTAGGATAAAGGCCCCCCTGTTTCTCAAAAGCTAATATCAAGTTCTCAATTAAGATGGGGCAGTTTATATGTCTGTTTCTCAAAAGCTACTATCAAGTTCCCAGTTAGGATGGGGCAGTTTATTTGGCTGTTTCTCAAAAACTATTATCAAGTTCCCAGTTAGGATGGGGCAGTTTATTTGGCTGTTTCTCAAAAACTATTATCAAGTTCTCAGTTAGGATGGGGCAGTTTATTTGGCTGTTTCTCAAAAGCTAATATCAAGTTCTCAGTTAGGAAGGGGCAGTTTATTTGGCTGTTTCTCAAAAGCTAATATCAAGTTCTCAGTTAGGATGGGGCAGTTTATTTGGCTGTTTCTCAAAAACTATTATCAAGTTCTCAGTTAGGATGGGGCAGTTTATTTGGCTGTTTCTCAAAAGCTAATATCAAGTTCTCAGTTAGGATGGGGCAGTTTATTTGGCACAAGCATAGGTCTAGGTGAGTTGGAAGGGATTTTTCTCATTTACTGTAAATCTTTTTGCATCGTAAAAGAAACACCAGCAATCACTTTTTTCCTGCTGCTTTCTCTCTAATGTAAAATGAAAATGCACAACAAGTATGCGTGTTTGTGTATTTGTGTCAATGTGGTAGTGGAGGGGGGGGGGGGGGTGGAAATTGGCTGATGAATGGTAGCTGGGGAACCCAAATGCAACAATTCTGTTGCTGTGTAGTTCACGCAAATGTGTGCATGTCATCTGTGCAAGGCTGTGAGCGGCCATCCCAATACACTTTCATTAAACGTAAACTTTTAGCAGCCTAGAGTTAAGTTGGACTGAACAGTAAGGCCAGGTTCACATATGTGCGAATTGGATGTGTTTTTCACCGCAAGCAACTCGCATGACATGCAAGTGTAGCTGGCTCTCAATGGAGCCGGTTCACACATGTCTGGGGCGGCTGCGACGTGAATTTTGCTTTCCAATTCCTTTCTGATGAAGTTGGCTAAAAATTCACATAAATCTCCCAATGTTGGCCCAAATTTTGCATTTAGTTTTGCTCATCCTTAATCTTCAGTGTTTCAAAGTAGAGGTCCAAAACAAATCTGCACTCAAAAAACACAAATTACTGCTGCTGGGCACTGGGTATTTGCTCAATAGGATGGTGTGGATATCCGGAGTGCACTAGTGAATGAGAATCTCATTGAAACCCTTAAGCCGGGTTCACATATGTGCGGCCGTGGTTTCCAGCCTGGGGTCTGGTGTGTTTCTGTTCACCGGTTCAGGCGCGATTCAGGTCCGCATTTTTGCCTGAATTTGCACCTGAACCGGACCCAAAAACACACAGGATCCTTTTTAAATTTATGTCGCCGCCGCCCCAGACATGTGTGAACCGGCTCCATTGAGAGCCAGCCACACTTGCATGTCATGCGAGTTGCATGCGGTGAAAACCGCATCCAATTTGCACATACTGTTCAGTCCAACTTAACTCTAGGCTGCTAAAAGTTTACGTTTAATGAAAGTGTATTGGGATAGCCGCTCACAGACTTGCACAGATGACATACACACATTTGCGTGAACTACACAGCAACAGAATTGTTGCATTTGGGTTCCCCAGCTACCATTTATCAGCCAATTTCCACCCCCCCCCCCTCCACTGACACAAATACACATACACACAAACACGCACACTTGTTGTGCATTTTTATTTTACATTACAAAGAAAGCAGCAGGAAAAATTTGACCCCTGTGTCCTTATACTATGGTTCTATCCTCTGACCATACATTACTTCACATCAAGTCCTGTTGTGATGTAGGGTTGAAGGATGGAATCAGAACACTTGTATGGGGTGGAGCGCAAGCATCTGAAATTATCAGAATGATACAACTCTGGAGATGAGACTGACTGATCCAAGCGATAACTGTAGTATATAGACTTGTGTGTAAGGTATGGACAATCCCCCAAGCCAACTCCCTTTGTAAGCAACAATATGAATTTTAAGGACTTGGTCAGTTTACAATCACACATTCCTTTGGTTGGGTAAGCAGACTTTTTCCCATTAACCAGGTTTACAATTCACTACTAGATATTATGAACCAACAATAATAAGGAAATATAAAATTTCCCCATCACACATGTGAACATTTGGCTGGTTCCAGATGACTCTTTTTTTTTATTTTTTTTTTATTAGCCATCCAAAAAAAAAGAAAGAATGAAATCCACACAAGCGAGGTGGATGGAGGAATCCTCCCCAATGTGCAATTGCATTTTGACAATGGGACTCCCTGCTGAACCGGCCAAGTTTTTAATCATCTATGGCTAGCTTTATGGAGGCTACAGTGCTGGAACAGAGGGAACGTAGGAGACATAGGCCATCGGAAAAATTAGTATAAAAGCTCTTCTGTTGCACGGACATTTGATCTGGATTTCTTTCTTTTTTTAAACTTTACCAGGTCAATTTATAAACCTTGTTGGGCTTGTCATTTGCAATAGGGCAGTCTTTATATGTGTTTGGTTCAAGTACCTAAATTTAACTACCTCCAGTCATCTTAAGTTTATAAAAAAAACTGTAATTATTTCACAAACTGTTCTTGCAGTATGTGCTTTCTATTTTGCTAATTCCACATACCTCAAGTAAACTATGAGGGAAATATGTAATTAAGGGGAAAATGATATAATTACTCGCACAAATTATTGGGAGTGGCTGCCAGCTTGGTGACAGAGATTTATGAAATAAGGCTTGCTAATTGCTAATTAATATCATTAGAGAGTAGAGTAGTATCTTTTGTTTGCAGATCTGTAACTGACCTTTCAGTTTTTAAGGAATGTGTAATCAGTGTCTTTAGCTTGTGAGTGATTGTAATGCCTTACAAGTCTCAGTTGTGAATAAAATAAATATATGGTTTAATGCTTTTGAGATACGTGACACTGCTGAATCAGCGAATTGAAATATATAATTTCCCCTCCGTTACTGACACATCAAAGTACTTATCTATTAATCAGTGTGTGGTAATTTATTGGTTCATTTATAAACTTAAAGCAATGTGTCTGTTCAAGAAGCAGCACGTCATGTTGTCATATTTGAAGCATATAAAAATAGCTGTGCAGTAGGCAATCCTTTTACTTGAATTGTTTCTAAGTTCAGGTATTGTACGAAGGTCATGTTAGGACTAGCGTTTACAGTTTAGAGACAATAAATTAAAAATGACATTTGATAAATTCATTAAACCTAAATAGAAATAGAACGAGGGGGGCTTGTATCAAGAAGGACTTAGCTGCTAATTTTGTGTAAATTTTTTGGCTTATTCGCACTAGCTTACATACATTTGCAACCTTTGCACCTGTAATCTAGACAGCCAGCTGCAACAGTTTTAACAAGAGGGCAGGAAAAGAAAGGAAAGAAGCACCAGGCCTCTCCTGGTGCACCATCGTTTAATATAAAATTGCAAAGTAAAAGCAATGTGCTCAATGGGTGAGGGCTTGCCAGGTCCAGCAGTAGAACAAACCGCTAATGGACCCTTAGTTGTTAGCCATGAGTGATGTGTGTCAGCGGGGAGCTGAAGCCTCAAGGAGACTCAGGAAGACGCCAGCAGGGTCTCTCGGCGGGGGGGTATTCCGAAGCTGTCAACCTTGGAGCTGCCTACCACTGTGTTTGCCAATCAGAACGTGTTTTGGAGGCAAGGCCATGTCTCCTTTTTCAGCTGGTTATCGGGCTCTGACCTCAGGTTTAAAAAGGGGATATAATTAAACCAGTCTGTTTTCCGCAAGACTTAGGAACGGCTTTAACTGGTTTAACCTTGCCAGTAGAAGTAGCCAATAGGGTCAGAGCATCAATAAAAGAACATACATAAAAACATGTAAGAAGTAATATAGGTTTTTGTGGCGGGGATGGACATTCTTATGAAGTAGATATTTGATATATATATATACTGTATACAGTATCTCACAAAAGTGAGTACACCCCTCTCATTTTTGTAAATATACTGGCCAAGCATGTCTCCAGACCTAAACCCTATTGACCATCTGTGGGGCATCCTCAAAGAGGGAGGAGCGCAAGGTCTCTAACATCCACTTCCACTCATGATGTCGTCATGAGTGGAAGAGGACTCCAGTGGCAACCTGGTGAACTCCATGCTCAAGGGGGTTAAGGCAGTGCTGGAAAATAAGGGTGGCCACACAAAATATTGGCATTTTGGGCCCAATTTGGACATTTTCACTTAGGGGTGTACTCACTTTTGTTGCCAGCGGTTTAGACAATAATGGCTATGTGTTGAGTAATTTTGAGGGGACAGGAAATTTACACTGTTATACAAGCTGTACACTCACTACTTTACATTGTAGCAAAGTGTCATTTCGTCAGTGTTGTCACAGCAAATTATTTACAAAAATGTGAGATACTGTGTTTGTGTATATATATATATATATATATATATATATATATATATATATATATTGTAGCGGTGGGACCCTGTGCGACCTTAAAGAGTGTTGGTTTACGCCAGATTTTGTAGAGAAAGACATGCTGATTGCACAGCTGTGTGTTGGGCTATTTAGTTCTGACCTGACTATGGCTCAGGGCTCCGCCCAACAGACAGGAAGTCTGTGCCTGGGGAGTCAGGTGGTCTCCCATCCCTTTGAGAGGAGTCAGACACTGCATGGGTGCAGCCAAAGTATGCATGTCTGCAGGAGGCAGATGTCATTGATGATTGAGCAACAAGGTGCTGATCAGGAGTAAGCTAGGAGAGAGCTTAACTCTAGGAAACTCTGTTTGTTCTGAGGAGCAGACCCAAGGCCTAGGCTAAAGGTCTGAAACTGCCGGAGGGCAAGAATGAAAGCCAGGAGGCTAAAGTTTTGAGTATGCAAGATACAATAATGGTGGAACCCCCCTGTGAGGGCTACTGATATATTTGTGAACTTGTTGTGCTTTTAAATAAAAGTGGGCTAACAGACCCTTAAAAATTCATTTCTGGACTGGCGTACTCACTAAAAAACGCACCTACCGCTGGAGCCTGATCACCCCAATCCTACAATATATATATAAAAGGTGGCTATATACACACATATGTACTGTACTAACATGTATACCTACAAATCCAATACAAATTTTTGTTTAAAAATAAAAATAAATGAAAAATGAAAATAACATTTTTAAATAAAAATGAAAAATGAAAAATAGAAATTAAATTAAAAGGAAAAAGGAAAGAATATAGAAAAAAATAAAATAATATAATAATAATAATAATAATAATATAAAAATAACAATAATAAAACAAAATAACAAAATGGTGATGGCTGTGTCTGTTGGTCTAATGGAGATATGAAGTATGAAAGCAAATAATGATAAGGAATAATAAAAAGTGTGTGCCAAATATCAGGCCTCAAAATTTAAAGTCCTGAGCTACTAGCCAGGCCTTAAGGGTTACTCGCCATCAGTTGCCCCACCCCTAATCCCACCCCTAAACACGCCCCCATAAATGATCTCATGAAATTACACCTAAATGTTTTATGCAGAATTAAGTTACAAAAATAAATATTAAAAACAACTTTATCAGTGCCCCTCGAGGCGTGCCTCACCATTACCCATCAATGCAGCCTCACCTATGCCAACATTGCTGCTTCACCTGTGTCCATCAATACCGCTTCACCTGTGCCAACAATTCATCTTCACCTGTGCCAACAATGCCACCTCACCTGTGGTAACAATGCAGCCTCAACTGTGCCAACAATGCAGCCTCACCTGTGTCCAGCAATGCAGCTTCACCTGTGTCAACAATGCAGCCTCACCTGTGCCAACAATGCCGCTTTACCTGTGCTAACAATGCAGCCTCACCTGTACCCAACAATTCTGCTTCACCTGTGTCCATCAGTGCTGCTTCACCCGTGGAGGGGAAGAGAGAGGAGAGGAAGACGAATACTGGCCGGATCATTAGAGAGCGGGGAACATTGCTGTAACAGCTTTCATTTGAGTTGCACAGTGTTCGCTGCGTTTGCCGTCACATACAGTCCCACCTCCTGACCCGGGTACTTTGAAAAACATCACACGTCCCGGCCTTAGACTGGTGTTCTGTCTATCAAAGTACCCGGGCCAGGAGGCGGGGCTGTATGTGACAGCGAGCGTGGGGAACACTCTGCAATTCAAATGAAAGCTGTTACAGTGATGTTCCCCGCTCTCTGATGATCCGGCCGGCTCTCTCTTTCCCATGGTGGCGATCGCTGGGAGAACGCCTCCCATTCAACCCCACCTGCCGGTGGTGCTCACCCCCCCTCCGAGGCAGCCCACATGCTCGCCAGCCTTCATTTTCCACTCGCAATGTCACGAAAGGCGTTTTGATAATCTGCCTAGCAACAGCAGTGTCAGAAGAATGCCCGTGCGCGGAAGAGCTGTTCGGCGCATGCGCGTGCGCAATAGCGCGCACAGACGCACGCGCACACGTGCGAGAGCACGCACATGCGCGCTGTGACAGCACTTGGCGCCAAGATAGGCTATTTAAAAAGATCAGACACCTTGCTGCCTTGCTGTCCGGTCTACAGCGTTCCTGAGACCCCTGCTATCTGTACTTCTGATTATTGGATTTACTACCTGATCCGGCTTTCCTTTGACTACCCTGATTGCTGCCTGTCTTGATCCCGGCTTGTCCTGACTACGTTCCTGCTTACCCTTTAAACCTGATTGCTGCCCGTCTGATGAACTGACCCGGCCTGGACTTTGACTATTCTTTGGATCCTGTTTCTGCACCTCCCTGCTGCTGCAACCTGCTGCAGACTACAGTGCTCCTCCCAGCTGATGTATCCTGCTACGGACTACAGTGCACCTCCCTACTGCTGCAACCTGCTGCGGGCTACAGTGCAGCTGCTGTATCCTGCTACGGACTACAGTGCACCTCCCTGCTGCGGACTACAGTGCACCTCCCAGCTGCTGTATCCTGCTACGGACTACAGTGCACCTCCCTGCTGCTGCAACCTGCTGCGGACTACAGCGCACCTCCCAGCTGCTGTATCCTGCCATGGACTACAGTGCACCTCCCCGCTGCTGCATCAGCCCTCTACACCAGCTTACCTGCCAGGCACTTGTGCCCCTTTGTTCTCTCGAGCTCCTGTCTGCTCTACCAGGGGCTCTTGAGCCAGAGGCTTACGAGAGGCCGCTCCCTGCACGTTGGGCTCCACTACCAGGTACGTGGCACGCAAGATGCAAGTGGATATTTTGAGGGCTGCAAATACCATACTTCAGTGTATGTGGAAATATGAAGGCTATGGGTAAAAGTTATGCACCAAACTTGCAAACAATGAGATAAAAATGGTAATGATGGTAATGGTATTATTAATAGTGGACTAGACCAAGTGGAAGAAAGTAGAGAATTCAACATAAAGGCAAGGGTTATGAAGAATATATCAACATGTAACATTTGAAGATGTAAGAATACACCAAGAGAGATGTGTTTCCAATATGGTATGGAATGGTCTTGACAACATTTTTTGGGAGAAAGGCCATCATGAAGAAGACACCAAACAAGCCTTTCAAAAATACTCTGAAGAGCCCCACCCCAAGGATAAAGCCAGTAAGGAAACAAATCTAATAGATTTGTCTTCCATCCACAAAGGCCCCATGCTCATCATCAAGTATAACAACAGGCATTGGGCTATCAAGAAGACTCTTCTTAAACATTGGGGGATTCTTTGTAATGACCCCAAACTTATGACATACATCCCTCCCCAGCCTAAACTGGTGTTCAAAAGAGGCGATAATGTAAAAAATCTCACATCCCCCAGAAAATTACGCAGGAGTAAAAAACCTCTCCTTGATTTCATTCCCAAAACGTTCTCACTCACTGGTGTGTACAAATGTCACAAGAGAAAATGCCTTACTTGTGAACACGTGACACATGGACAAAAGACATTCTCTGACTAAAAAGGCAACACCTTCTGACCTATTGAAGAATTTCTAACATGTTCCAGTAACTTTGTCGTCTATCTCATCACCTGCCCCTGCATAATGTGTTATGTGGGTCGTACCATCAGGACGCTTCGCACCAGATTTGGGGAACACAGGAGGAGCTTGAAAGAAATTTACCCTAAATGTAGCATCCCGAGACATTTTCTAGCCCATCATGATAGAAACCCTGCATTGCTCAAAGTAACAACCATCCAATCCATCTCCCACTCTCTACCTGATGGGGAAAGGTTCAAAAAACTGTGTGCACAAGAGACTTACTGGATCTTCAAACTCAATAGTCTGTCACCTAAAGGCCTGAAGGAAGAGTTGGAAGTCAGCACGATTCTCTAACATCCTCCAGGCCTCTCAGTTCATTCTCATGCCCCTCCCTCACCTCACCCCCGTCCACCTTCACCCCCTACACGGGTGATCTACATGATTACATGCCCCTGCCCAAAGATCTACATACCGATAGGCAAAACAAAAAGACCTTTTGAAAGTCAGAATAGGCGAGCACCTAAGGGATTTTAATGAGATAGGCCCTGAGAAATCGCTGGCAACACTTTTTATTATGTCATGGTGGCAGCCCTGGGGGCATGAAGGTGAAAGGGATCTATACCCTTAAATTACCAACAAGAAGGGAGGACTTCAACCGTATATTGCTCTGGAAGGAAAAATGGTGGATATATAGGTTGAAGTCCCTCACGCCAGTGGGACTCGACACTGAATTAAATCTCCAGGTATTCCTAGAAAATTGAGATGTTAGTCCTTTGAGTTATCTTTATCCCTGGTTTAGAATTCCTTCCCCTGGGAAGGTACTTAAAATATCAAAATGTTATATATTTGTGTTAGCTTTCTGTTTTGATCTGCACTTTGTAGCTAGACTAGCTTATCTTCAAGAATAGCTTGCACTACTCCTCTAATTGCTGTTTATTCCCTTTATTCCCTTTGAAAGATCGCTATATCATCATATTACTATATATCCATTAACGTTTCCTGATTTGCCTTGTATGTTCTATTTTATGTACCTGCATGTCCTGCTTTGCTTTCCTTTTCCTTTCCCTAATCTACAACAATCCCATCTGATGCAGTAAATTAAAACTAATACAAGTTCCTAGAAAAAATGCGGAAGACAATACACAATGAATTTTGGACAAGACATATAATGTCCCTTAAATGTTTCTTAGATGGGGGGGCACATTTGGCAAGAAAACACTGCTTAAAAGGGCCATAGGCTAACCATCCAATCAACATCCAGATGAAGCTACGCTACTACCCTAGCGAAACGCGTTGATGTCATCAACACCCGTGACGCCGCTAACAGCATCCCTGCTTGTGTGGGTCTCGAGTCTTGTGTGAGCTCACTGCAAACAGAAGGACGCACACATAGTGTTGTACCGTAAGTCCTCTCTGCGGAGGCAGATTTTGTTAATACAACATTGGTTACCTACGTTGATGTTAGGATAACCTCGAGACATCAGCGATCCTCAACTCAGCGCTAACGTGCAGAAGGACGAGGGATCTTGGAGAGGTCAGAGTGAAGAGTCTGTTGTGGTAATGTACCCAAGCTATGATAAGCATGTCTAAGTAGTAGACTTTCTCTATGCAAAAGGCTCCTAACTCCCTCCAACTATCATTTACTCTCCTGCTCATGTACAGCTTATGATTGCCAGTCTCCTGCTAAATTGACTCACAGCTCTAACCTGCTTCCATGGTTGTGGCGGATGCCACTCCACTTTTAGTGTGAATCAACCAGCACTTTTCATCAACAATTAACCATCAGTGTACCACTTGTATGCCACATACTCTCCCTAAAAGGAGATATATGACTGGTAGAAATTTAGGTCACAGGGTAGTGCCCAATTTTCATCTTCTGACATTCATTAAGGGACCCAATACCCGCCACTATAAGTCTACCTGTCAGAGGGTTTAACCTCTTATGAACCTCACGTAAATGGTGAAAAATTGGCATAATAGGGGCCTCCGGAGCAAACATATTCCTTTCATCTGATGTGAAGATCCCTGTCGCCACCGCTCTCTCCAACAATGTGGACAAGTCCTTCTTAAACGAGAGCGTGGGATCACCCCTGAGTTTCAGGTAGGTTGTGATGTCGGACAGTTGGCGTATAGCTTAATTTTTATACAGCTCAGAGTCAAGGACAACTACAGAGCCACCCTTGTCTGCATTTCTATTAACAATATTGCAATCCTCTCTTAAACCCCTAAATCCATTTTCTCTGGAGTAGTGAGATTGTCAGATACAAAGCCACCAGAACACCTATGGGCCATGTGCGTCAGATCTTTCTTCACAAGCTTCTGGAAAAGATCCATATCCTTGCCACGGGAATTAATAGGGTAAAAATCAGATCTCAATATAAATGGTATAACGGTGTGACCACCTGATAAATCAACAGAACTAGGATCAGATTCAGAAGCGAACTCTCCAAGATCACATAAAGCACATAATTCTGCAAATTTTAGTGGAGAAGAAGGAGACTCACTTACCAGTTCCACGTCATTTGGGTTCTCTTCATCACCACCCACCGAGGCATTAAAATAGTAATGAACATACAAATTTATTGACATATATATAATATAGTACTAATCAAATCAAAATACCCGGTGGGGCAAAAATGTAAACCCTTGGATAGCAAAGAAATTTTTGCATCATTTAAAGTCCATTGTAACAAACTCAAGACATTGGAAATCACTTCTGTATTCGACCCTGTAGCTGGTACCGACAATTTCTTTGCCCATTTGTGCTTCTTTTCTCCCCTCTTTGTTTTTGCTGCTGCACATCCCACAGAGGGATACCCCCACCACACATCTTGATCACCCGCTAGTGCGAGACAACATGTACGACTCGTACTGGAAGTGTATAAATTACAGTATTCTGTTTATGCTTATCTCTATGCGATTGTATAGTTACGCCAACCAACTTTTAGGCTGTGAGTGGGTCATTTGTTTGTGCGTTTGCATTTGTATACCTTGGATTTATGTGTTTTTAACATGTTTTTAACATGTACAAATACATTATTATTAATTATTATGGTCTTCTTTGCTGTGCCAATAAAGTCAGGTATTGTTTTTTTTGTGTGGGACTAGGGTATTCCTGCCCACAAATAATCATATGATTGATGTGGTGGTGATCAGGGGCACTGACTAGTGACAGTCTTTAAAAAATAAAATAATTTTTTTTTTTAATTTTTCTTTTTATTTACTTTTTTTCTTTTCTTTTTTGTTTTTTACAACGTTGTATTTACTTATACTTTAAATTACCATAATGACACTGTACTACTCTGGGAAGGATTTTTTCCCACTTTTATTGCTTACTCGAGTAACAATATGATCACTGGTATAAGCAATCATTTTTTTGAATGGCATTGATTCATATGCCATAGTGTACTATTGTAATAGCTGTAATTGGCTACAGCTATCATATGGTACAGGTCCACTGTGATTGGCCCTTGTAACATGTGATCACTGTGACCAATCACTGAGATCACAATAGTACACAATGAATGGCTATGAATGAAAGACAAATTGTACTTTTTAGATGTGATCGCTGTTATTGGTCACAGTGATCATATGAAACCAGGGCTGGCCCGATACAACAATCAGTATTTTGCTGTGTTCAGTGGACACAGTGGGTGTCAGATCATGCCGCTACATGCCCATGGAAGGGCGTCATATGGCATCCTCCCAGGATAATATTGCTCCTTCCCGGCTGTCATTTTACAACAGCCCGGGTGGAAAATGGGTAATACCTCTCACAGAGAGCACAATAATCCCTCTGACAATGACTTCATCTGCTTTTCTGAAGGATGAAGCCCTCTTTTTCATCCAGGATCACTATATTCTTTCTGAAAATGTAGACACTGTACAGTGGTTCAGCATGACAACACTGTACCCTAGTTCAGCAATGATATACAGTGCCTTGAAAAAAGTATTCATACCCCTTGAATTTTCCACATTTTGTCATGTTACAAGCAAAAACGTAAATGTATTTTATTGAGATTTTATGTGTCAGACCAGTGATGGCGAGCTTTGGCACCCCAGATGTTTTGGAACTACATTTCCCATGATGCTCAACTACACTGCAGAGTGCATGAAAATCATGGGAAATGTCGTTTCAAAACACCTGGGGTGCCAAGGTTTCGCCATCACTGTGATAGACCAACACAAACTGGCACATAATTGTGAAGAGGAATGAAAATAAAAAATGGTTTTCAACTTTTTTTTTACAAATAAATATGTGAAAAGTGTGGCATGCTTTTGTATTCAGCCCCCCTGAGTCAATACTTTGTAGAATCACCTTTCGCTGCAATTACAACTGCAAGTCTTTTTGGGGATGTCTCTATCAGCTTTGCACATCTAGAGAGGACATTTTTGCCCATTCTTCTTTGCAAAATAGCTCAAGCTCTGTCAGATAGGATGGAGAGTGTCTGTGAACACCACTTTTTTAAGTCTTGCCAGAGATTCTCATCTGGATTTGGTCTGGACTTTGACTGGGCCATTCTAACACATGAATATGCTTTGATCTAAACCATTCCATTGTAGCTCTGGCTGTATGTTTAGGGTCATTGTCCTGCTGGAAGGTGAACCTCTGCCCCAGTCTCAAGTCTTTTGCAGATTCTAATAGGTTTTCTTCTAAGATTGCCCTGTATTTGGCTCTATCCATCTTCCCATCAACTCTGACCAGCTTCCCTGTCCCTGCTGAAGAAAATTATCCCCACAACATGATGCTGCCACCACCATGTTTCACGGAGAGGATTGTGTGTGTTTAGAGTAATGTGCAGTGTTAGTTTTCCGCCACATGAAGCGTGTTCAATTTTAGTCTTATCTGACCAGAGCACCTTCTTCCACATGTTTGCTGTGTCCCCCACATGGCTTCTCGCAAACTAAAAATGGAACTTCTTATGGCTTTCTTTCAACAATGGCTTTCTTCTTGCCACTCATTCATAAAGACCAGATTTGTGAAGTGCACGACTAATAGTTGTCCTGTGGACAGATTTTCCCACCTGAGCTGTGGCTCTCTGCAGCTCCTAGAGAGTTACCACGGGCCTCTTGGCTGCTTCTCTAATTAATGCTTTCCTTGCCCGGCCTGTCAGTTTAGGTGTACAGCCATGTCTTGGTAAGTTTGCAGTTCAAAGCTTGGGATATTTTTTTTATAACATAACCCTGCTTTAAACTTCTCCACAACTTCATCCCTGACCTGTCTGGTGTGTTCCTTGGCCTTCATGATGTTGTTTGTTCACTAAGGTTCTCTATCAAATCTCTGGGGGCTTCCCAGAACAGCTGTATTTATACTGAGATTAAATTACACACAGGTGGACTCTATTTACTAATTAGGTGGCTTCTAAAACCAATTGGTTCCACTAGATTTTAGTTAGGGGTATCAGAGTAAAGGGGGTTGAATACAAATGCACGCCACACTATTCATATGTTTATTTGTAAAACATTTTGAAAACCATTTATAATTTTCCTTCCACTTCACAATTATGTGCTACGTTTTTGGCTGTAACATGACAAAATGTGGAAAATTTCAAGGGGTATGAATACTTTTTCAAGGCACTGTATTATATCCCAGTACAGCATATATGATCTACCACTTAAAAATGGAGGCACTGTACATGGTTCAGCTTTGAGGTTCGGTCTACTAGTTTTGCATGGAGAAACTGATGTCTCAACATTGAAGTATTAACTGCTAGTTTAGTACTGAAGCACAGTCTCCCAGATCTAAGAGAGAATATCAAACAGAACTATTACCAAAATTAAATGATAGCTTTGTCTAGTTATTATTATGACTAACAGGGCAAAATGGATACATAGCACCTCAATATATAGAATGCTGCAGATTAGGAATGCCTGTCATCATGATCAAAATACACCAGCCTAAATGATGAATTCCTTCCACTGACTTTATTCTTTTCATCCACCATTTTTCGTATATGTGCTAATATGAGTTGTGGAGAAGAGCTATGTATAAGATCTATTCCTGTCTTCCTGTTATGTTCATGCCACGTGTAATGCTGGCCCTGCACTTTGTTCTTGCCCATTTTAATACACAACGGAACCAACTATTGATACTAATGTTTCAATATATATACAGTGTAGCTTTTATTGAATGTCTTGTTTGGATAAGGAGCATGTAACTAGAAGCTATTCTTCCTTCTACAAAAGAAAGGTATTTTTATTGTAAACATCTGACCCCAAGTCCCTCAACACTACACCTGGCAATTGTGCAGAACGTGCGCTGAGCACTGAAACTATTAGAGTGTGAGTGTTACTCACTGTTTGTTCTAGCCCAAGAAGACATTAGTGGATATTTTCTCATAAAGTAGCAATGCTGCTGACAATGGATTTTTAAAAAAGACAGTCTCTCTATATCGTGTTTATTTAAAGTGGGCAGTGTGCTGTTGACTTTGTTGCACAGCATTGTGTATTAATACAGATTGTGCACATTTTCTTGTTGTTGTAGTGTGACATTTTTGTTGTCCTGCTGGTGAAACTTAGCTGTCAATTGGTAAGATTGTTGTTGAAAGACTTGTTTCTTGCACATTGCAACTCTTTAAATACTTCAAGATGACAAGTTTTTTACATAGTAACATAGTGAGACTGTTTATCAACTTTTCAAAATACAAGCCATGTCCTGATTCACCAAAACTCTGCCCAAACTCTGTCCAAACTCTGCCCATCATTTTGTTATATAAAGAAAACAACTGTGATTCCATACCACGCTAAACAATAAAAATGTGTTAAAAAAATAATGTGTTTCAAAAGTAACATACACAAACAGGTAAGTAAATGGATAAATAAAGTCCAATAATCCCCCGCCAAGTGCCAATATATTTGCTAGTTCATCAAACGTGATGATAAAAAACAATGGTGTCTCCAAAGAAAAGTGTGTCTCCTTTCACCAGCTACTAGGTAAGTATCCTACTCACCGGAAGAAATTGAAACCCATCACAGGTAGTCAAAAACAGCAAACGGCCAAGGATCCAGAGACAGCAGCTCAAGGCAAATATGTTCCCCGACTGGATATGGTATGTTTAACCAAAAAGAAGAAAACAGAAGCTAAAACTACAGATTGCACTTACAAAATAGAGATGAAAATGATGCCCATAGAAAATGGCAGGGACGCCGTCCACATTCCACCTGCGTTCCAACTGGTGGCGGAAATGGCGTAGCACGTATCACAGGAACGACGCGTTAAGTCAGCAGCGTCTGACGTCATCAGGGGTCTTAACTGGGAGGTGCACATGAGGACGAGGTTTGTAGATCCTATTATTTTTTCTTTCATCATTGTGTTATATCTGAGGCATCACATGTATTTTTGGCAGGCACAAAAAAGGGAAATCCCACAAAAGCTGTCACATTAAAAGTGATGAGGATAAAACTGCACAGTGGGTAAGTGGTTAGCTCTTCCCCCGGCAGCGCTAGGGTTGTCGGTTCAAGTCCCAACCATGACAATAAAGCGGACATTCAGTAATTTTTTCATCTTTCCATCTACACCCTGTTCCAAATTATTATGCCAATGATATTTCAGTGTCACAAAGATTAAATATTTTGTTTTTTAGTTTAACTCATGGTTGGCATTGTGTCTCAGGACTCTTTTGATTACTAAAAACAATCTCGGACACCTGTGATAATTAGATTGCCATGTGAGCTCAATTAAAGGAAAAACTACTAAAGGAGGGTGTTCCACATTATTAAGCAGAGCACCATTTTCAAGCAATACGGGGAAGAAAAAGAATCACTCTGCTGCCGAAAAGAGTGAAATAGTTCAATGCCTTGGACGAGGTATGAAAACATTAGATATTTTACGAAAACTTAAGCATGATCATCGCACTAATAGGAGATTTGTGGCTGATTCAGAGCACAGACGGGTTTCGTGCAGATAAAGGCACATTGAGGAAGATTTCTGCCAGATCCATGCATCTGATCAAGAGAGCAGCTGCTAAAACACCATTACATAGCAGCAAACAGATATTTGAAGCTGCTGGTGCCTTTGGAGTCCCACGGACATCAAGGTGCAGAGTCCTCCAGAGTCTTGCAACTGTGCATAAACCTTCCATTCAGCCACCACTAACCAATGCTCACAAGCAGAAACGGCTGCATTGGGCAGAAAAATACATGAAGACTAATTTTCAAACAGTCCTGTTCACTGATGAGTGCCGTGCAACCCTGGATGGTCCAGATGGATGGAGTAGTGGATGGTTGGTGGACGGACACCCTGTTCCAACAAGGCTGCGACGTCAGCAAGGCGGTGGTGGAGTCATGTTTTGGGCCGGAATCATGGGAAGAGAGCTGGTCGGCCCCTTTAGGGTCCCCAAAGGTGTAAAGATGACCTCTGCAAAGTATGTGGAGTTCCTGACTGATCACTTCTTTCCCTGGTACAGAAGGAAGAACTATGCTTTCCGTAATAAAATCATCTTCATGCATGACAATGCACCATCTCATGCTGCAAAGAATACCTCTGCATCAATAAGTGCTATGGGGATAAAAGGAGAGAAAGTCATGGTGTGGCCTCCATCCTCCCCTGACCTCAATCTTATTGAGAAGATTTGGAGCATCCTCAAGCAAAAGATCTATGAGGGTGGGAGGCAGTTTATATCCAAACAGCAGCTCTGGGAGGCTATTCTGACATCTTGCAAACAAATTCAAGCAGAAACTGTCCAAAAACTCACAAGTTCAATGGATGCAAGACTTGTGAAGCTGCTATCAAATAAGGGGTCCTATGTTAAAATGTAACATGACCTGTTAAAATGTTTAAAAAGTTAAAATGTTGTTCAAAGTTTGATTGAAATAGCTTTTGATGTCAGTAAATATGCTGCAAACACAATAAATGACAATTTTCAGTTCTTTACAACCTATAAAGTGTTTTGAAACTTACTGTGCGTTATAATTTGGAACAGTGCATTGTAAGTTTTTTATTTTGAAAAAAAAAACTGTTATCATTAGGAGGTTTGTTCAATAAAAATTGAATTGTACTCTTAATAGTTGATGACATGAGAATTATGCTGACTGTTTACATCAATTATTTAGGTAAATGAGAAAAATATCATTGGCATAATAATTTGGAACAGGGTGTATTAAATATTCTGCCCTTGTTGTTTTAACTTTGGATGCCAGTAAATGCCTAATACAGCCCAGCTCACTTCCTGTTTCTTGTCTGGTCATTAGTCTAGGCTTATGACATCATGAACAGCTTTCTCTCTAACTCTCATGTGAGTTTGCGAGGAAGGAAGGGGGGTGAGTCATAAGAGGACCAATGAGTGCTGCAGGACTGCAGAGCTGGAGGTGTGCCTGTGTGTGTCTGTGTATATCCAGGAAGTGATCAGGCAGCAGCTTCAGCTGCCCACAGTTGAAATGGTTTCAGCCAGACAAAGTGGGGGGAGATTTCTGCAGCATATTTGGCAAGTATAGAATCACAGTATATATAAAATAATATGCAAAGATGTTGGAGGGAAGCTTCAGAATGGCAAAGATGTTTTTATTACAAATTATGTGAGCAGACTGAAGTTCTTCTTTAACCACTTGCTGCCCGCCCACCGTCATATGACGGCGGGACGGTGCAGCTCTCATTCTGGGTGGACGTCATATGACGTCTTCACCTTCCCGAGCCACTAGGGGGTGCGCACGCCCGCCGCGTCACTGGGGATCCGATACGCGTTCCCTGGCGGCCGCGATGTCTGCCGGGCACCCGTGATTGCCCAGTAACTGAGCAGGACCGTGGATCTGTGTGTGTAAACACACAGATCCACGTCCTGTCAGAGGAGAGGCCAATGGTGTGTTCCTTGTACAGAGAAACACCAATCGGTCTCCTCCTCTTGTGAGTCCCCTCCCTCTACAGTTAGAATCACTCCCTAGTTAACACATTTAACCCCTTGATCGCCCCCTAGTATTAACCCCTTCCCTGCCAGTCACATTTATACAGTAATCAATGCATTTTTATAGCACTAATCGCTGTATAAATGTGAATTGTCCAAAAAATGTGTCAAAAGTGTCCGATATGTCCGCCGCAATATCGCAGACACAATAAAAATCGCAGATCGCCGCCATTACTAGTAAAAAAATAATAATAATAAAAATGCTTTAAATCTATCCCCTATTTTGTAGACGCTATAACTTTTACGCAAACCAATCAATATACACTTATTGCGATTTTTTTTACCAAAAATATGTATAGAATACGTATTGGCCTAATTTGAGGAAAAAAAATTGTTTAAAAAAAAAAATTATATTTATTATAGCAAAAAGTAAAAAATATTGTGTTTTTTCAAACTTGTCCCTATTCTTTTGTTTATAGCGCAAGAAATAAAAACAGCAGAGGTGATCAAATACTACCAAAAGAAAGCTCTATTTGTGGGGAAAAAATGATAAAAAATTTATTTGGTTACAGTGTTGCATGACCACGCAATTGTCATTCAAAATGTGACAGCGCTGAAAGCTGAAAAATGGCTTGGCAGGAAGGGGGTGAAAGTGCCCTGTATTGAAGTGGTTAACTGCCCGGAGTTTGTATGTTCTCCCTGTGCCTGTGTGGTGTTTTACCCACACTCCAAAGACATGCTGGTAGGTTAATTGGATCCTGTGTTAAAGGACCCTAGTATGTGTATGTATGAATGTGAGTTAGGGACCTTAGATTGTAAGCTCCTTGAGGGCAGGGACTGATGTGAATGTGTAATAAATATGTAAAGCGCTGCATAAATTGATGACTCTATTATACAGTAAGTACCTGTAATAAAACTAAAACCTAGGCATTACGTTCAACTTACAAATGCTACTGCATGATTTACAAATAACTTAAACCTCACCAGAAAGGCTGCCATTTTGCCTAGCAAACTTCCATATGAGCTGCATGTTACTAGAGAGGTTCTCTTAAAGTGAACCTTTCCATTCTCCAAGCATGTAAATTTAGCAGTACCTTCATAATCTGCTTTATCAGCTGTTTCAAAAGCAGTCCATCTTTTCATCTAAAGATATAGTCTAAGCAAACTAAAAAGCAGGCTTACTGGACATTCAAATGTTGACTTGACAAAAGTCAATAACTGGAGCCTAGTAGTTTTTTTTTGTTCAACCCAGCGTAGCAGAACGAAAAAAAAAAACAGACAGCTCCGGAAGAGCCGCTGTACTATCCATGCATGGTTACTACAGTGATCTCCGCTGCTGTGCTATTGTGTTCTAACAGGGGTATGGCCCCCCCCCCCCCGCCAGAACACTCTGGTCAGCGCTCTCAGCCATTGGCTGAGAGTGCTGATCGGTAGACCTTTTTCGGTCATGCCCCATCGGCAGAAGTTTGGTCTGACCTGCTGCAGTACACACGAATGTCAGCTGGTTTCTTTTTTTTCATATTTTAATCTTTTATTTTATCAAAAAAGGAGATATCGACAGGCTCGTTATCACAACTACAATCCATCAAATATATAAACATTTAAATTTTCTTCAATCCTTAGTACATTTAGGTCAGCATAACAATCCACAATAGTTATACCTATATATTCATTTTTATTTACAGTACATATATTTCCCTCTTTCACCGTTACCATGTTCCTAAGGCCTTAAAATATTAATCAATGGCATCTCTTTTCTTCTTCTCTATTTTCCCCCCCTCTTTATTTCCCCTTTCCCTCCTCTTTTTTCCTTCCCCTCTTTTTCAAAGGAAAATGTCCCCCCCCACCCCAACAAAAAAAATAATTACAATTAAAGGGGAACCCCACCCCATCCTCCCCCAGCTACAAAAGAGATGGAGGGATTCGGTTTCTGTTTTTCCTTATGTGCAGGTACATACATTCCATTGCAGGTAAATAACTCCTATTGGACACCCCTCACTCCTCGGGTGCTCCCTCTAGCATTCTCTTCCTCTCCTCCGAATACATAAATAAATTCCATCTTGTCCATATTTGGTTGTACTGTTCTTTCTTATTTTGGGCTGAAAGGACCAAGTCCTCCATGGCCCCCGTCTCTCTTACCCTATTAAGCCACTCTGCAATTGAGGGTGGTCTGGGATCTCTCCAATGCAGAGTGACCCCAGCTTTAGCTGCATTGATCATATGACACAGCACCGACCTTTTATAAGTCTGCACCAGGATCTGTGTGCAATGGAGAAGTAGGAAGGCAGTATCCGAAATTCTGTACATTTTGGTGAGATTCTCTGAATCTCTAACCAATATTGTTTAATTTTTTTACAGGACCAAAATATGTGTAACAGTGTCTCTCGCTCCTCCCCACATCTCCACCAGCAATCCGAGGTTTCCATAGAGAACTTATGGAGCCGTACTGGTGTATAATACCATTGCGTCAAAAGTTTATAATTGGATTCCTGGGTCCGTGTACAGACCGAGGAATTTAAGGCCAAATGGATAAGCTGGTTTCTATTGAACTGGCTTTATGCCTATCAACATTCGGCCCATGTGTACTAGGTTTAAGCCTTTGGAAACAGACTGGAGAAGAGTTTTCCTAATTATGCAACTGTGAGTTATTTATAAACTATAAACGAAATATCTCATAAAAGAAGGACTGGTTTAAAGCTCTTTGTTGGTGCTTTTTCTGTCAAAATGCTCCTCTGCACAAGTAGAGTTTTTTTTTCCTGCCTCTAAATGCTCATGCCTCTAAACTTGTGTAAACGTCTGTGTGCATGGACACATAGGCTAACATGAAGGGGCATTTGGAGACAGAAAAAAAAAAGTCAAACTGGTGTTTTTGGCCTCAAGTGTGCATGAGGCCTAAATATTTTCTTTTGGGTTTAATACTGCTTTAAGGCAGGGTATAGGAGTCTGCCATAAGAGCAAAATGTTGCCATAGAGTGAACTGAGAGAAATAAACTGTTGTAAAGGCACTTTATTAACAAAGAGATTGCTGTGTTACTGGAGAGACTTTCTTGAGAGCTGAAGGTTGCCAAGAAGATGCCATGAAAAATACACATAACCAGTGCTGTACATGTGCCTGTACCGGTATTTACTGACACTTTTTTCACATTGTATTCAGTATGCTTGTGTGGTTAGTACTAACAAATGTGACTGAGAGCTCCCTGCTAATATTTCTGAAAAAGATAACTCCCCCATGCTCATATGATGAGGAAAAGTATCTTTGCTGGAGCAATAAATTATAACTGAAGCTGTATATTTATCAGCATGGAAATTGCAAGCATTGATTTTATTTAAACATTTAGCGTGTAAAATCCTCATTTGATCCACCTTAGTGGATAAAAATATGTAAGTACTCAAAGTGTCATCCCAGATAGCAAGCAATTGTGCTGCAAATTTCAAAATGACTTCCTAAGCTATTGCTAGACTTGCCAGGCTTCACAAATTTGTTGTACAGTTGCAGCAAGTCCGCATTGCATGACTCCAGATCAACTTTCTTTGCAAACATTCTACAACTTTGCTACAAGCTCTGGCTTAGTTATGATGTGCAATAGTCATCCCACCACAGGGGTCATTGTGGCTGAATTCTCATTCTGTAGACTTGCAGAGCTCTTGCTGTAGACTCACCACTGCAACTTTACTCTTGCTAGAGTCTTGCCACGCAAATTTGCTACAAATTGGAAAAATGTAAACTAGAACTTGTGCTTCAAGTGCTCTGCAAGTGTACAACTTGCCAGTGAAAATGTACAGCAAGTTAATAGACTTACAATTCAACACTGCCACAAATTTGTGGCAAGTTATCCTTGCTATCTGGGATTAAACCCAGACTATGATAAACTCTCATTACATGCTGTATAACAGATCGTTCATACTCATAAAACCGCTAAAGTATTAATTTTGTGTAGAGTGAAACCTGGTTGATCCTGCCTTTAGCTGTCCCTCCCATCTTCTCTGTGTCCCCATTGCAGACTGAGATTGCGTAACCAGTTGGTGTCCTCTATTGAGCATGCTTATGTTTCATTTGCTGTAGACTCAATACTGCAACTTTGCTCTTGCCAGAGACTTGCCACGTAAATTTGCTACAAATTGGAAAAGTGTAAATTAGAACTTGTGCTTCAAGTGCTCTGCAAGTGTACAACTTGCCAGTGAAAATGTGCAGCAAGTTAACAGACTTACAATTCAACACTGCCACAAATTTGTGGCAATTTATCCTTGCTATCCGGGATTAAACCCAGACTATGATAAACTCTCATTACATGTTGTATAACAGATCGTTCATACTCACAAAACCACTAACATATTCATTTTGCGTAGAGTGAAACCTGGTTGATCCTGCCTTCAGCTGTCCCTCCCATCCTCTCTGTGTCCCCATTACAGGTTGGGATTGTGTAACCAGTTGGTGTCCTCTATTGAGTATGCTCATGTTTCAGTCCCCTTCTAAACTCCTCATTTGCTCTCTTTTCTTATCTGTGCAGCCTGCACAACTATAGAATCACACATGTGGAAGTATACACAGTGGTAAATGACACCTCCCTCCCTCCTCCTCTATGTCCTCCTATTGCTAAACACTATGGGGTGGGATATAGTATGCTGATTGATGACATTCACTTAGAAACTCACAAAAATACTTTGTTTTCTATATAAATAAATATTATATATCAAATGTGATTGCTAATATCTGAAAAGTAAAAAAAAACTTTCACAATAATGCACAAAAATGACACATTTGATGTTCAATAAAGATTTAACCACTTCAGCCCCGGAAGAATTTACCCCCTTCCTGACCAGACCATTTTTTGCAATACGACACTGCGTCCCTTTAACTGAAAATTGCACAGTTGTGCGACGCTCTACCCAAACAAAATTTACATCCTCTTTTTCCCACAAATAGAGCTTTCTTTTGGTGGCATTTGATCACCTCTGCGGTTTTTATTTTTTGCGCTATAAACAAAAGGAGAGCGACAATGGGGTTGATTTACTAAAGGCAAATCCACTTTGCACTACAAGTGCACTTGGAAGTGCAGTCGCTGTAGATCTGAGGGGGACATGCAAGGAAAATAAAAAACAGCATTTTTGCTTACACATCATTGGATGATAAAATCAGCAGAGCTTCCCTTCATTTCAGAGCTTCCCCTCAGATCTACAGCGATCTACAGCCACTGCACTTACAAGTCCACTTTTAAGTGCACTTGCAGTGCTTTTGTAGTGCAAAGTGGATTTGCCTTTAGTAAATAAACCCCAATATCTTTTACTTTTTGCTATAATAAATATCCCAATTTTTTTTAAAACAAAACAATTTTTTTCCTCAGTTTAGGCTGATATGTATTTTTCTACATATTTTTGGTAAAAAAAAAATGCAAAAAGGGTATATTGATTTGTTGTGTTACACTATGTGATTATTCTTGCTCTGTGTCTTTAAGATCTGTCCCCTTCTTTCTAGCTGAACTCTCTCTCTCACCGTAGTTCTTTATATTTCTGCTCCACTTCCTGATTCTGGTCATTAGTCCTGTATTTCTTCCATGCTAACATCTTACATGTGGCTTACAACTGCAACGTTTTTCTATCTATGAATATCCATCATTAAACGGAACATTCGAAAGGATTCATCGTCTGTCGTCCTAACTGTGAGTTTATTCATTGAGTTAAACTGCCTGTATCGATGCAAGGGATGAATATCAAACCAGCTTGAGTAAGGCCTACTTAAACCTGGAGATGAACTTTATCGCTTTGTAGTTGAGACAGAACAGTAGAAAAACGGAGTTTCACAGCCTAATTACAAGATTTCTGCATGTCAGTACTGAAACAGACAAGATTTACTGCCCTCATAGCAAGACAGAAGGGACAGAGCAGCACATGGCAGCCTTATAGCCTGAGACAATCTGCACAGTGTCATATTTCAGCACACAGATCCTGCCTGCTTTCACAGTCAGTCTGCTATCATGAGTGACCAAGCTTCTGCATGTGAACTCACATCTCCTTCCTCACAAGTTCCTGAAGAAACTGAGTTACCCAAACGCTCAGTTAAACCCACTTGGAAAGTAATGGAGAATTATGAAGCTTCAAGGACTGAATTGTCAAATAGCTTGGAATTAGTCTGGGAGAAAATCCTTGCTGAAGCCAATACAGTGTCTGTTGAACGTGAACTACTGACACTAGAGGGCGCCATTAAACAACTTTCTGCCTCATATGAGCTTTATCAGCTTACCAGCATCAAATTCACTAATGTCTTACAAAACATGAAGTCAGAAAGTGCGATGATGCAATTAAAGCGCGTCAATGCTCTCAATATTGAAAGAGACAGTTTTATCCAGCAAACCAGATTAAAGGCAGAAGCAAAAATAAAGCTGTTACAGGACACTGCATCTCACAGATCTGTTTCCATCAGACGTTCTAAAAACTCATCAAGATCCCATAGTTCAAGATACTCAACACTCAGTGAGCGACTTATTAATGCCCGTGTTGAAGTGGAAGCCAGCAAAGTGCAGGTGGCATATGCAGAAAAAAGAGCAGAGTTGGAAGCTCAAAGGGCAGAGTTGGAAGCGCAGTCAGCACGTCAAAGAGCAGAGTTGGAAGCTCAGAGAGCAGAGTCGGAAGCGCAGTCAGCACGTCAAAGGGCAGAGTTGGAAGCGCAGTCAGCACGACAAAGAGCAACAATGGAAACCTTAAATGAACAGTGTAAACATGACACAGCTATGGCAAAGCTAAGGGTCCTACAGCAAGCTATCAGTGCAGACGAAGGTGCAAGTGAGAAAGACAGCATTAACCTAAACATAGCAGATATGGAAGACCCCCTCAAACGCACTAAAGACTATGACCTAAGCCACTGCAGTGCACACTCCATTGTCTCCAATGCTCCCGACTACATAGAGACTCCTTCACAGCTTCAAGTTAAAGAGGTTCCAGCAACTTCCTGCACTCAAAATCACTCCACTGCATTTCCTACCTGCCTACCTTGCCTGCCTTCATACGTCACAGAGCATCAGCGCAAGCTTCAGGCAAGTCATCAATCTCCAGTCATCGGTACAGCCTTGAATCAACGTACCATTGGAACAACTGACTTCAAGCAAGCAAATCACCTGGATACATCTGCTGCACCATATTTCCCTGTGTCCTTTAACAACAATGTCAAAGATAACGCAATCAGCACCATGCAGCCAACAGCATCTCACATAAAGACGGAGACAACTGAGACAGAAGAGTTTGTGAGGTACATGCTTCGCAGAGAGCTCACAAAGACTGGTCTTACAAGTTTTGATGACCAACCTGAGAACTACAGAAGTTGGAAATGTGCCTTCAGAACTACAATCAGCAATATTGGCATTACAGCTGATCAAGAATTGAATCTGCTGATCAAATGGCTTGGTCCTCTATCTGCTGCACGTGTTAAGCCATTAAGATCGATTTTCATGGACAATCCTACTGCAGGCCTCACAGCTGCATGGGAGCGACTAGAGCAAAGTTATGGCAGTCCAGAAGCTATAGAAAATGCTTTGTTCATGCGTCTGGAAACTTTACAAAAGATATCCGGTAAGGACAACAAGGAGTTCCAGAGACTGAGTGACCTTCTCCTTGAGCTTCAGCTAGCCAAGACAGACCCAAAACTACCTGGACTCAGTTACCTTGACACTCCAAGAGGGGTAAACCCAATTGTCTCCAAGCTCCCGTATGGTTTGCAAGAGAAATGGACTGCACTAGGGTCATCATACAAAAGAGAGAACAAGGTTTCCTTCCCTCCATTCTCTTTCTTCTGTGAATTCATCAGGAAAATTGCAGAGACCAAGAATGATCCAAGTTTTTCCTACGGTGAGTACAGCCTCTTCTCACCCTTTCCTAAGAGTACCAGTCTTCAGGGCAACTATAGAAACCATAGAGGCCCAGTGTCCGTGAAAAAGACTGACATCCTTCCCACTCCTACCACAGTTCTGGCCACGAACAAACAGAGTAGGAAGATTGAAAACCCTAACAGAGAGTGTCCCATACACAAGAAGCCACACCCCCTCAATAAATGTATCGGCTTTAGGAAAAAGCCTCTGGAAGAGCGCAAGGAGCTTTTAAAGACATTTAGGGTATGTTTCAGGTGCTGTGCTTCTACAGAACATTTTGCAAGGGACTCTAATGTGTCCATCAAGTGCATAGAGTGTGGCTCTGAAGAACATGTGCAAGCCCTCCATCCTCTTGAGCCCAGCTCTGCACAACCTGCCAACACTCCTCCCAGGTTAACGCATGGCGGGGAGAATACAGACCAAGTGCCTAATTCTACCATCATTTCTTCATCCTGCACTGAAGTTTGTGGAGAAGACCGCTGTGGTAAGTCCTGTGCTAAGATATGCTTGGTGAACATATACCACAAGGATCAACCAGAAAAGACTCTAAAGGCATATGCTATCTTAGACGATCAGAGCAATCGATCACTTGCAAAATCGGAATTGTTCAATCTATTTGAAATAAAAGGCGAAGCTCATCCTTACACCTTGGGTACCTGTAGTGGAACTATAGAGGTTTCTGGAAGAAGGGCTCATGGACTCATGGTATCTTCTCTCAAAGGTAACTTGCAATTACCCTTACCTACACTTGTTGAATGCAATCAGATACCTGCTAACAGGGAAGAAATCCCTACTCCAGCTGCTGCTTTCCATCACCCTCACCTCAAGGTAATAGCAAATGAGATACCGACGCTTGACAAAGATGCTCAGATCCTTCTTCTGTTAGGAAGAGACATTCTAAGAGTTCACAAGGTACACAGACAAGTCAGTGGACCCCCAGAAACCCCATTTGCCCAGCGCACGGATCTAGGGTGGGTCATCATAGGCAATGTCTGCATAGGCAAAATGAAAAGACCTACCAACATTTCGTCATTCAAGACAAATGTTCTGCCAAATGGCCAAAACACTTACTTTGAGCCATGCCCACATCACTACTGGGTGAAAGAGAAGATAGCCAGCCACGAATGGCAACATGGTATCTCAGGTGACACAAACCCTTTCTCCTGCCATGATGGCGACTTCGGCTCTACAGTGTTTAATGCAACCAGTGAAGATGACATACTGGCTCCTTCAATGGAAGACAAAGAATTCATCAAGGTAATGGACAATGAGTTCTTTCAAGATGACTCCAATAACTGGGTAGCACCCCTACCCTTTCGTCTCCCAAGGGAGAGATTGCCCAACAACTTACAGCAGGCCATCAGTAGATTCTCCTCCTTAAAGCGAAACTTAAGCAGGAAACCAGAGATGCAAAAGCACTTTGTGGACTTTATGCAAAATGTATTTGACAGAGATCATGCAGAGCCTGCTCCCCCACTAAAGGAGGGAGAAGAATGCTGGTACCTTCCATCCTTTGGCGTGTATCACCCACGCAAACCAGACCAAATCAGAGTTGTCTTTGATTCCAGTGCTCAGCACGAAGGTGTTTCTCTTAACAACATGCTCCTTACTGGACCCAACTTGAACAACAGTCTAATAGGAGTCTTGATTCGTTTCAGACAAGCGCCTGTAGCAGTAATGGCCGACATTCAACAGATGTTTCACTGCTTCATCGTCAGAGAAGACAACAGAAACGACCTCAGGTTTCTATGGCACAAGGACAATGACCTCAACAAGGAAGTTATAGATTATTGCATGAAGGTACATGTCTTCGGTAACAGTCCTTCCCCAGCAGTGGCAACTTATGGGCTAAGGAAAACAGCTCAGACTGGAGAAGTTAAATATGGATCTGATGCCCGTCAATTTGTTGAAAGAAACTTCTACGTTGACGACGCACTTAAGTCCTTTCCAACTGCTAAAGAAGCAATTGATCTTCTCACCAGAACAAAGGAGATGCTGTCTGTAGCAAACCTTAGACTGCACAAGATTATATCCAACAGCCAGGAACTTATGAATGCCTTTCACTCTGAGGACTATGCCACTAGTCTAAAAAACCTTGACTTAGGTACAGATGTGCCTCCTGTACAGCAAAGTCTGGGTTTGTTGTGGAACATCAAGCAAGACAAATTCACCTTCCAAGTGTCAACTTGTGACAAACCCTTCACTAAGAGAGGAGTCCTGTCCGTGGTGAATAGCATCTATGACCCACTGGGTTTCCTTGCTCCAGTTACCATTCAAGGTAAGATTTTACTAAGACAGCTGTCTACTGAGAACATAGACTGGGATACTCCCTTGCCTAGTGAGAATCAACACAAGTGGGAAAGGTGGAGATATTCTTTGAAGTCACTAGAAAAACTTAAGATTCCCCGTTGCTATGTTCCAGGATCCACTTCAACCACTAACCGGAGAGAGATTCATATTTTCTCTGATGCATCAGTTGAAGCTATTGCTGCAGTAGCCTATTTGAAGACCTCTGAACTGAATGGAGAATCACACTGTAGTTTTGTCCTAAGCAAGGCAAAACTCACACCCAAGCCTGCACATACCATACCAAGACTTGAACTTTGTGCAGCCGTGCTAGCAGTAGAAATTGCCGAGGTCATACGAAGTGAAATGGACACTAGAATTGATTCTTTAACCTTCTATACAGACAGTAAGGTAGTACTTGGTTACATAAACAACCAAACAAAACAATTTTATGTGTACGTCAGCAACAGGGTTGAACGTATCAAGAGATTCTCTCTACCAAGTCAATGGCATCACGTTCCCACTGAACTCAACCCAGCTGACTGTGGGACCAGAGCCGTGTCACCTGCCGCTCTTCAGGACAGCTTATGGCTGTCACCTCCAAGGTTTCTGCGTGAGGACTCTTACTTACTCCCTATTGACACCACCTATGGGCTAGTAAACCCTGAAGATGATAAGGAAATAAGAACTGTGAACACCTCACTCCACGCTTCTGTAAGTACAAAACAGAAGCTGCGGTCACACCATTATGAGCATCAATGGAAGCAGGTGCAGCATCTAGCCAATGTGTTCTGGCATCGCTGGAAGAAAAAGTATCTTCACCACCTTCAAGGTCGCAACAAATGGCAAGCATCTAAGCCGAATCTTAAGGTTGGAGACCTCATCCTTCTAAAAGACAAGGAAGTTTGTCGGAATGAGTGGCCTATGGGTCTTATTACTAAAGTTATGCCCAGCGATGATAACAAAGTCCGGAAGGTAAAAGTCAAGGTAACCAAGGGAGGATCGACACGAAACTTTAGTCGACCAATTACAGAGTTAGTACTCCTTTTGCCAGGTGAGTGACTTGTGCAAGGACTAGTCATGCTGTTTGCACGGCGGGGAGTACATTGCTGCCATCTACAGGTTCTACTCAGAACTTTGGAATTATTTGAAGACATCATACTGTGACTTTATGTTCTTCATCCTGTTGAACTTACGTTTATTATTTGCTTGTTGCATGTTTTTCATTACAGGTTCCAGGACATTCGTCAGTATTGGACTTTTTGAAAATATATATTTTAGTTAAAGGCTATGAAATCTAAAGATTTCAGACGGGGAGTGTTGTGTTACACTATGTGATTATTCTTGCTCTGTGTCTTTAAGATCTGTCCCCTTCTTTCTAGCTGAACTCTCTCTCTCACCGTAGTTCTTTATATATCTCCTCCACTTCCTGATTCTGGTCATTACTACTGTATTTCTTCAATGCTAAACATCTTACATGTGGCTTACAACTGCAACGTTTTTCTACCTATGAATATCCATCATTAAACGGAACATTCGAAAGGATTCATCGTCTGTCGTCCTAACTGTGTGTTTATTCATTGAGTTAAACTGCCTGTATCGATGCAAGGGATGAATATCAAACCAGCTTGAGTAAGGCCTACTTAAACCTGGAGATGAACTTTATCGCTTTGTAGTTGAGACAGAACATGATTGGTTTGTGCAAAAGTTACCTACAAAATAGATAGATTTATGGAATTTTTATTATTATTATTTTTTTACTAGTAATGGCGGCGATCAGCGATTTTTATCGGGACTACAATATATATAGCAATGGACAAATCGGACACTTTTGACACATTTTTGGGACCAGTGAACAGGGAAAGATCCTGTGACCACACAACAGTGCTACAGGAATAAGGTACTTAGAGGATTAAAAAAATAAATACAGCGGCATTATATATGCGATTTATGTAAATTATTTATGGCAATTAACACTTCTCTGTTTAGTATCACTTTAACTGGACTAACATTTAAAGTGTTTGTTAAACCAAAAAAAAAAAAAAAACATTCTGTTCCTTTAAAGCATTTTATGCAGCACAGTGCTTGTGCTGTATAATTTGGACCCCTGAAACACCTAAAAACCTGGCTGATCCTGGCAGTTTCTCCCCTCCCCTATGCAAACAGACCACGATAATCATGGCTGCTGAGCCCCTGACATCGTGGTCTATTTGCGTGATTCCGTCAGCTGCAGCCCTGCTATCCTGTGTCTGTCTCCTCTGTGCCCCTCACTCTTCTCAGTGTGTCACCTAGTGACAGTGCCGCCCCATCTCCCTCCTGCTGCAGGAATAACATATGTACAGTAAAACCTTAGTTTGAGAGCGTTTTGCAAGACAAGCAACATTTTTTTATAAATTTTGACTTGATATACAAGCGATGTCTTGATATACAAGTAGCGTCATGTGCCTCTAAGTGTCGCAATATGGTTACATTTAATGAAGATAAATTTAGCAACTCATCATCCTCTGCGAGCACTTCAAGCCTCACTTTCAGATCGCTCTACTGCAGGGTAGTCTTCCTGGTTATGATTGCAGACTGACAGCGGTGAGAGCCGGCAGTATGGAGGATGGTCTATGTGGACAGCTTTACCCCAGATGCCTGCATACTTAGATGTGCCTGTTTTAATCATCAACTATGTGAGTTGCTAAATGTTGTACCTTCATCAAATGTAACCATATTGCTACACATGGAGGCGCCTCTCTTCTCTTTTATACACTGTAGCTCCTGCTGGATTTTGCTTCTAATCCCCTTGTGGATGGACATTTTATGGTTACACAATCTATGACATTGCTGTAATCTTTTTATAGTTTCCATTATTTCTTATGGGGAAATTAGCTTTGATATACAAGTGCTTTGGATTACAAGCATGCTTCTGGAACAAATTATGCTCGCAATCCAAGGTTTTATTGTATTGGTATACTATCCGTTCTGTATGCTAATAGAGTGCCCTGCTGTCTCTGTGTTTCATTAAAAAAATACCTCCTTCACCATATCTCACGGCGGCTCCCAGCGATCACGTGACTGGCTGTGTCTCCTCTCTCCTCTCCTCCTTGCGTCCCGCTGATGTCAGCGAGGAAACCTCTGCCTCGCCCCCTGCTTCTGCAAGATGGGCAGAGAGGAGGAACAGCTGGTTACATGAGCGTCGGGAGCCTCCGTGAAATACGACGAAGGAGGTATTTTTTTAATGAAACACAGAGACAGGGGGGCACTCTATTAGCATACAGAACGGATAGTGTAAATGATCAAAAGTAGGTTAACAACCACTTTAAACTATTGTTTAAAAAGCCAGAATTTGCAAGTATTTATATTATAATTATGAATTGTGAGTTTGGCTTGCCCATGGCTGGGTTTTTTGGCTGTGTTTACAGCATCAATATTGGGAATATAGTTCACAATAACTCTTATGCCGCGTACACACGATCGGTTTTTCTGATGAAAAAAGATCGTGTGTGGGCCCCATCAGTCTTTTTTCCATCGGTATAAAAAACAGAACATGTTTTAAATTATACCGATGGAAAAGAAACCGATAGCAAATTCCGATCGTCTGTGGGGAACTCCATCGGAGAAAAAACCCACGCATGCTCAGAATCAAGTCGATGCATGCTCAGAAGCATTGAACTTAATTTTTCTCGGCTCTTCAGAGTGTTTTACGTCACGGCGTTTGGGACGGTCAGATTTTTGACTGATGGTGTGTAGGCAAGACTGATGGAAGTCAGCTTCATCGGATTTCCGATGGAAAAATCCATCGAATTTTATTCCATCGGAAATCCGATCGTGTGTACAGGGCATAATTGTTAATCTATCTGATCCATCTAAGGAACAAAATATTTCTCTTTCAGCAAAACATTTCAGGTGCATTATATGACGCTAATCCTAAAACACATTACTTTGTCTAGGTATGTTTATTATCCTATCTATTATCACAATTACCAATCTCTACAAAGTAAATGATATTCTTGTGCAGAGGACCGTGTATGATAACAGATGACAAGAGGAGCCTATGATGTGGTTTCATTAGAGGTTGCACTTTGTGTGACTCTTAGTAATTCACTTGTGTTTGAACATCTTTTTTTTCATCTTGAGATCATTTTGTTCTGGAGATCAGTTTAATTGAACAAAGAAACAAGTGTTGTTTGTATGCCACTTGACACACTTGCCTAGTGTAGAGTGCGGTTGATTAACCAGATTGCTCTTTACTGGTGCGGTTAATTGGATTATAATCTTGTTACCTGCCTTTTCAACCATTGTTTGCTGTTTTGAAATGTTAGTGTTTCCGAGTACACTGTTCAGTCATTGTTTATTTGTCTTATGGTACCCATTCACCTTTACTCTTTAAGGAGAGGTGCCACTGATATACTGTAAACATTTATTGTGATAGTTTGGTATTGGGTGTGCTAAAGAACATGCACAGTCATAGGAAGCTAAAAAAAATTGATGACATTTATCGCTTCGAGAGATCCTTCCACTGATCATACACAGATGATTTTTAAACCTCCTTTCCAAATGGCAAGATAGTCCTTAACGTGGAATTTTACTATAAAGTTCCACTCACCCTCCTCATCCCCTATTTTTTTTTTACAGTTTTTTTTTTATATAGGAGCAGGAACTTTTTTATGACAGGTACCCATTCCCACATTGGGAATAATGTCAGCCTGCCATCTGCCTACCCGCAGACTCCTGGGACATGTCACACATCCCAGGAGGCTGCGGGACCAGACTGAATGCAGACAGAAATGTTGCACCTATTTCTGTGATGTGATCTCTCTCAATGAAAGAAACCTTTGGACGGAAGTGTTGATCCATGGTGTGCTGGCGAATATGTTCACTTGCTTGATGTTTCCAGGACCCAACTGGTAATCGCTACAGCACCCACCATTTTAAGAGCCATACTTTTCAGGAACATGTGTGATAGGAATATTGACAAGACTCAATGCAATATCACACATGTGCAGTGGGGAGCCAGCTCCCATATCCAAGATGGCGGCACTGAGGATCCAAGGTCCAGTGATAATTCAGATCCAGTGAAGACATCACTTGACTCCTGGGCTGGTAAGTGTCTGTTTGTTTAAAAGTCAGCATGTATAGTATTTGTAGATCCTGATTTTTTATAAACAAAATTTAAACAGGACCTAAGTTTCTCTTTAAACCCTTGCACACTGGGCTTTTTTACTCCCTTTCTGACCAGGCCAATTTTTAGCTTTCAGCACTGTCACACTTTGAATGACATTTGCACGGTCATGAAACACTGTACCCAAACTAAATTTGTATAATTTATTTCACACAAATAGAGCTTTCTTTTGGTGGTATTTAATCACCATGGTTTTTTTTTTTTTTTATGTTTTGCTAAATAAACTAATAACAACCAAAATTTTGAAAAAACTATTTTTTTTTACATGATGAGGCTGCACTGATAGGCAATGATGGGCATTAATGAGGGGGCAATAATGGACATTGATGGGCACTGATAGGCTGTTCTGATGAGGCAGCACTGGTGGGCACTGATGAGGCTGCACTGATACGCTGCACTGATGGGCACTGACAGGTGACTGATGGGCATTGGTAGGTGGCACCGATGGGCACTGGTAGGTGGCACTGATAGGTGACACTGATGAGGAGGCACTGATGGGCATTGATTGGTAGCACTGATGGGCACTGTTTGGCAGAACTGGTGGACACTGATTGGCAGCACTGGTGGGCACACATTGGCAGCACCGGTGGGCACAGATTGGCAGCACTAGTGGGAACACATTGGCAGGACTGGTGGGCACTGTTTGAACTGCACTGATAATCAGGATACTCATGATCAGTGCCCTGCATGCTGTCAGCATGAGGAAAGGAGTGCCGATCACTGGCTTCTAGGTCAGCGTGGGCAGCGTGCGCTCAACCAGCGTTCCACCAACCTGAATCTCGTCAACCCGGAAATTACGTGTGTGCGTAGCTCCGTCTTACGCATTTCGTAACACAAGTTATTTCCGGGTTGATAAGATTTCCATTTGGTGGAACGCTGGTGGAGCACACGCTGCTCACGCTGACCTAGAATACTCATTTGCCTAAACTGATAGCATTTTCGGGTTGGATTATACCACCCTTTTATTATGAGATTGTTTTTATAAGGATTTTTAATAAAAATACTATTCAGAATTACGCTATAGGAGCCCATTTCTTTTCCACATGAGGATCCATTACTGGGATTACATAGGAGGAAGCCATTAATTGTTCAAGATCCAGCGGCTGTATGAGAGCAGAGAGTGCCCCTTGAGAGAGTGAAGGCCTTTGAGGTTCAGAGGACGAGCTACAGGAGCAATCAAATCGGGAGTCAGCTACACATTCTCTAAAAGCCATCTGCCCCTGCAGGGGTAAAAGGAATTAGTGAGTGGGGACCCAGAAGCGGGAGCACAAGAGTCATCTGATTTCTTCTGAAATAAGAGCGAGCACAAGTCACTTTGAAAAAATAATTTGCACCAGTCACAGGAACACTGTGTGATCTACCTTTGGACTAATTTTATTTCTATTCAACATTTTATATATGAACTTTTTTTTATATGAACTCTCTTTTTATTTGTCTATACGTCTTTTGATTGATGTTTCTTTGCACAGTGCTCAGTTGAGCAACACAGTCACTTCATTAACCCATGTATGGTTATGTTAGGACACTTTAGGATTACTGTTGCATGCTATATGTTGGTAATTCTGGTGCTTATATGCTAGTAGTGGATTATTGCTGACTGCACATGGTATCCTATCAAGGGTATAAGTAAAAAGTGTACCTTGCAAGAACACAAACCACTGGTTTAGTCACCTACGTTATAAATTAGTGCACTTTTATTTGTGAAAGGCGATCTATTAGGTCACTTTTTAGTTCATAGGCAGCGCCACTTTCCCGATTCACATACACATTTTATACTTTGCTGAACAATGCCAACGAAACTATGCTAACAAATTGGCCCACAAGTCATATTGCTTAGCTACATAAACAATGAGGCTAAAACAAGGCCCAAAACATCAAGTTCAATATTTACTAAACATATTAATCCAGAAGAAGGGAACTCAACACCCAAGCCACCTAAATTCACAAGTGGATGTTGAGGCTATGATTCTCTTTCCAGGCACTTGTTATCAAACCATTGTCTTATGCACTTGTGGTTGTGGCTTCTGGAACTCAAAGCTAACGCTGGACTGCGATCCAAGAGTTAGTTAGACTTTTTTACATTGATTGATGCAGATTGTAACTGGAACTCATGAGCAGGAAAGTTACTCTAGCAGCCTTTCCAAAACATGCCTCTACGTGATCTTGATAGCCATGACATAAGTATGGAATTTGGTTCCGTCATACAAAGCTCTGTACATTTTTAGCAATGGATCACTGCAGTTGTGATTGAATCAGCTCATTGAGCTAGAGATGGATGACTATAAAATCGCATTATGTCATCACATAACTGTGCTGTGCCTTACTTTGCATTCTGGAACACGTTACAACATAAATTGGTAGGTACACTGAATGCAGCTCCTTGAGCTTGCCATTTGTATTGCCACAAAAATGTAACCACAAATTGATATAGAGCACTGGAAACTGCAAGGACTTACTCTTTTATATGTATTTTGAACTGATAGCTGACTTCCTCGGTACTGACTGTCAAGTAGCCCTCTAGTGGTTGAACTGCATTTAAAAGAGAACCATTAAAAGTAAAAGAGATTTTATGTTATCTACAACAGTGATTTAGATATCTTATATAAAATGAATAATTTTTTTTTTTTTTCAAAGCTTTACTTACTAAGGCTAAGACCCCCTGACAAGTAATCCATGGTCAGATTTCTTTTCAGAGACATTTGACAGGTGGCGAGGAGGCAATATGCTGCCTCCTCACTGCCTATTTTACCTTTGTCAATGCTGTAGCGCTGTGCCACAATCACATGCATTGCTTATGGTTGCGGGTTGGTTGTGGAGCAAGCCCTACTCACATAAATGGATCGTGTTCGGCAGTGGTGCAGCCCACTGAATGCAACAGGGTTTATCTTTTTGTGCTGTGACTGTGGCATGTGTAAGCCCCTATCCATTGCCTTTTCCGCTTAAGGAAAGGGTGGTAAAAGCACAGGTCAACTGTGTGTTTTTACTGCCCTCGGGGCCCCAAACAGAAAGCGTAAACAAGCCCTTAGTGATAATAGTGTTATATGTACTGTATATTTTTTACAGTGTCGTAACATTTTGCACAGTTGTGGTATTAACAATTAGGTAAAATTAATTTAAAATACTAAAATTAGGTAACAATTAAAGCATGTCCAACCAAAACATTTTTCTACTATTTTTCTATTTTTACTTTTGGATAGATTGGGGAAGTTATAGAAACTCTGTTGGTCTTTTTTATCTGACAAGACAGGAAATGAGAGGGGCCTCTCCAATAGCAACACAGATAAAACCCCCATTTGTTTGTGGGGTAGGGGGGCTACAACCTCTGTCAAATCTTTATTTCTGTCTGTCTTTGTGTCCCTGTTGTAGATTTTCTCTCATTTTCTGTCTGTTTAGAGTTGTCAGCAAGTCTGAAAGTTAGGGCTAAACAAAGTATACACGTAGATTTTCTTTTTGTTTAACCAGTCTCCTTACAGACTACAATGCAGCTTGACACAAGGACACTTTAACCACATTTGCTGCAGTGGCAGGGAAGCTAATTTACAGTTTAGGATGTGACCTAGATTTTTCTAAAGAGGGTTGTTGCTTTTCTTAAATAATTGTACTGGAATTGATATACGGCCAGTTTAATTTCAGATAATATTGTATTTAAACAAGTTCACTGTACTTATGCATTTTGGTATTGAATTTCCATTAGGCATGATTTATGACCTTATTCAGTTCATGTCTATGCTTAGTTTAAGGCAGATGTGTAAGCTCTGTTCATGGTTATCCAATGGAATTTCTTTAATTCTTTAACAAAATTTAGATATTTAGACTGTATAGATGTATTCATGAGCTTCCACTGACAGGACTACTAAAAGAAAGCAATAGGATGTTTTTTTGTTGCTATTATCAAAGTACACATGAAATACCCGAAGGATTCAGTAACTAATATGTGAATTTTTAGATTGAGTTGTATACTTCCTCAAAACTGAAGTGATGCTCAGTTATAGTGTTGAGCTAAATTGCCCTGAGTTTGGTTCTACCAGGGTTCGGTGAACTTCAAAGAAGTTTGGATATCAAACCTGAAACCCGTTGAAGTCAAAGGAACCGAATCTGTCAAATTAAAAATTCCTGGGCTAATAACAAGGTGGTGTCAAAAGTAGCATTGGGGATGGGCACTGCTCTGGGAAAGATGTATCAAAAACGTAAAAAAAAAAAAATCCATTCCTGTACTGAAAAAGGTAAATAAACAATATTCACAAGCTAATCATCTGATTAGAAAGACATAAATAGCAATAAAAGAGTTAGACTACTCAAAATTAATATTTCTGTTTTTTGTGTATAAGAGGTTAAATCACAATCCTAAATCTGTCAATAATTCTGGTAGCGCTCACCATCTTCATTCATAAGAGGGTCGTACACACGACTGCCATGACAGCTTTTGGCCGGGAAAACCGGCCATGTGTATGCTCCATTGCAGTTTTCCCGACGAGAAAACTGCGGGGGAAAAAAAGAGAACTTGTTCTCTTTTTTCCCGCCAGGATTCCCGGCGGTCTTTTTCCCGTCATGAAAACCGTTGTGTGTATGCTTTCCCGAGGGAAAAAAAATGTGCATGCTCGTAAACAATTTGACGCATGTGCAGAAGCATAGAACGTCATTTTGTCAGGGCGTAGTCTTTGTCTTTGACGTCACCGCTTTCTTGGCAGTCAAAAGTTCAGTGGCCTTTTGTGTGCCCGTGTGTATGCAAGGCAGACTTCCCGTCGGGAAAAGCGTCGTTTTTTTTTTTTCCGGCCGGGAAAACCGGTCGTGTGTACGAGGCATAAGTCTCCCTCTATCAATTTTTTTTCCCATTGCAGGCAAATAATGGATTCCAAGCAGAAGCAATGTGCTGTCGTTGAGATCTTGATGAAGAAGGGGTACAGACTGTTCAACATCCACAGAAGTCTACAGAATGTTTATGGAGATGATACCATTGACAAGAGTCACCAATGGGATTGCTCTTGTCAATGGTGTCATCTCTATAAACATTATAAACATTCTGTAGTCTTCTGTGGATGTCAGACAGCCTGCACCCCCCCCCCTTTGTCAAGAACTCCATGACAGCACGTTGCTTCTGTTGGGAATCCATTACTTGAAGAAGAAAGAAGAAGGAGAAGAAGCATTATGGAGAATGCAGAAGGATGAGAATGACAGAGAGAGAGATCTATCTGTCATAACAATATACTAACCAGACTGGTAACTGCACCCAGAGCATCTATCCATGACTGGAATATCAGTTTTGAGTGGGCTAACCTTTTCAATGAAACAACTCAATTTCGTTATCAAGTTCTAAATGACCTTTTCCGTTTGAAATGTATTAAACACAACTGAGTGATCAAGTTGGGTGCAAGGATTTTACTAGCAGACATTACTCTGGAACACAAATAAATTATTTAGAATACCTGTAAAGTAAAATGAGACTCTTCTGCATCATCTAATGATACTCAGAATGGCTGAAAGAAGCCACAAATCTGGCTGAAATCTCTTTACTGCAGTAAAGGAGCCAGCATTTTTAAAAATAAACTGTTGAAACGGTAAAGCAGCCTCAATTAGGCAAGTATGAAATGTCTACATCTGAAAGCTGTTAGAGAAAATTGGTGTTTACACAAAGCTGTTACAGCTAATGGGAGAGGGCTGAAATTGTTAAATCATTTAAAAGAAAAGTAATTGAATCTGGGTTTATTTTCAGAAATATTAAAAAAAAATAAGAATTGTTATTATGAACTTCCCTATAGACATACTAGCATATTGATGCTAGGTTTCGAGTGACACTTTATTGAAGCTGAATCCGGCACAATTTTTTTTTTATATATATTCTTCAATAGCAACAAAGGCTATAAATCCATGTTGTGTACACTAGATGACTTTGCAAACCCAGATTTTACCCTGCAAAATTAGCAGCAGTATCATCATCAGTGTGCTTTAATTAGCCTGTGCAGTAAGTAGAGCTGTAGGAGGGACCCAGAAAGTTCCAACTATAGGCAGCCTACTGGACACTTTAAGAGGTGTATACAAGACCAGTCACCCTCAAAGTGCAGCACTGACAGGTCTGTCATACAGGAAACTTCTGCACAGAGGCAAAGTGCAGGAATTGTTTAATCCTGGACTATTGCACATAGAACGAAATGCACAAAGGGATATACAATGGTATGAGAGAACCACCTATGTTGTTCTCTGTTCTGAGGGAGAGCACTGGTGCTGGGAAAGATTTCCGTGACCCAAGCTGCAGAGTATACATGGATGATTCCACACACAGTCCAAAGTTCCCAAACATTTCATTTGTCCATACAAAGACATAAATCTAAAAGCCTGTGTCCACTAACCTGTTTTAACCATTAATCATAGCTAACTTAGGTAGCAAAACAATGTTCAGGATCATCAATAATTACACAAAGCACGCCAAGATTTAGGAACGCCATTGGCTCATGCACTGGGAATTAGGCTTTACAGTAATGGGTCTGATAAATTTAATTTTGGATTTATTAAAAAGAAAAGGTTATCACCTTCAACTGTTTAATCCAAGACCTAAACCCAAGAACCAAAATTAAAAATATTGCAGATTTTCAGTTCTTAGATGTGGTAGCTGTTTTAGTCTTCTATTTTTTCAGGCTTTTTTTCATTTATTTTTAGCTTGTGGTCCATAACTCTGTATATTCAGAAGTACAGTTGTCAACCTAGGGCAGGCCGTGAGTTAGGAGGTTTGCCCATGCATCACATACTAGTGATGTAGCCACGGGAGTACATTTTCCTCCATGCTTCTGTAAAAACATACATTTTCAATTGCTTTGCTTCAGTAGGGTGACACTCATTGTCTTTCCTTTTTAGAGATATAGGACATTTTTTAAGCCATGAGAAAAAAAAAAGATCTTTCCCCTGTTTTTTCCGAGATTGAAAAAGATTGAAGATTAACAAAAAAACATTCAGTGTGGAAAAGTTTTACAAATCAAAAGACATTTTATTACACTGGGAAGGTGAAATGCAGTGTATATAAAAGTATTATTTTTAAAATAAAAAATAGATAATTCTGTAAATAAAGTAAGCTTATTTTCTAAATGTTATTTTTTATTACAAATGGAATAGCAAGGACATTTCAACAATACATGAGAACTGGTCACCAACCCCCTTTCCCTCATAATAATGTAAAAGCTACCTGCCCATATGCATTTATATAAATTAAGGGATTGTGTATTTTTGGGAGGCAGTGGTTTGTAACAATTCCTTACTTGAAGATGCTGCTGGTGAAGAAACAATTTGTGATTATCCAAAAGCAGCAGAAAGAGTGTTTCTGTAATTAAAACTATGGAGGGAATAGCTACTTGCACTTTCATTATAGTCCTTATCATTTCATTCCATAAAGTATTTTTAATGTCTTTAGGGCACCTTTGGCATGCCAGGATGTGTTTTTTCATCCTTGTAGCATTTGGAAAAGAATATTTCTTCTCACAATATTTTCACATTGCAGCTTTGCTCTCAGCAGAAATTGCACTGTGGAAATGTTTCCAAACTCTAGATGCTGGTCTCACCATTTTACTGAGAGCAGGAAAAAAAAAAAAATTCCGACCAGACTATAGGTAAACCTTATTCTATGATGGTTGAGAACATTAATAGGAATCATTTGAATGTTAAAAAAGTTTGGCAGACAAATTGACCCTCCTGCCTGTCAATTAAGGTCGGAGAGGACAGAAACTATCATCTATTGTATCCCAACAATCACCCAACTGTAGGAGCCCACAAGCAAACTAAACTGGAGCCTTTCCCCCGCAGTGCACCCTAGTGAGAACTGCATTGAGAAGTAAAGTGTTATTTGAACTGTATTCCAGGATTTGCTTGTCTTTAGCTGAGAGAATTTGCAATAATTTAAGACTTTACATATAGTCTCAGAAATCTTTCATTCAGGTCTACATGTTATATGGTTTGAATAGCATGTCATATATATATTATTTATAATTGTAAAAAAACATATTCCACACTTCTTTTTTCCAATTTTTCCGGAAATAGAAAACGGCTCTGAAAAAAATAAAATGTAAATTTTCCCCCAATTTTTCTGCTTTTTTCCTAGCCTTCCCATCTCTGTTCCTTAATAAACATGGGTGAATATCCACTGCACTTCTGCACTGCCCCAAATTATTACCAGGAGCTATGTGATATGATGCTTTCACAATAACTGCTGAAAAGATTCTCTTGGTTTTCTAGTGACTTTCTGCTCATCTCTCCTTTTGGTCAATGCTGTCAATAGGGATGGGTGAATCTGCTTGTTTGAAATTCACAAATCCCAAAATAAGTAGTGAATACCAATGAAGTCCATAGGTGGCAAAACTTAATACTAAATTCTGGTTATTTTCAAGGCTAATAGGCAAGCTGTTGTAATAAAAAAAAACTGGCATAGGATGGTTTGGCACTGCAATGGGGGACATGGAGTATAGGGTCTATTTAATGCAGCTTCAGGGTGACATGGAATGAACTCTCCTTTAAATTACATGCTTAGGAAATACCTGTACTGTATATACGGTAAGCTGTATATGTTGTAACAGGACATTACAGTTTTTTCAAGAGACACCATATTCTGGAATCATATTTTGTGCCTGTAATTGATTTTTTAATGTTTACAATTAACTTGTTTAAAATACAGCAATGGCATTCCAATCTGATTTATTTCAACCTGAAATATAAAAGCTTTCCTCGGTTGTTTGGCTGCGACACCTAATGTTTTATCAAGCAGTCGTAGGCCTGGTTTGCTTGGCTGAAGTAGCAGCCACGAGAGATCTAAAAGCTATAGTAAAGATTACTCCTAAAAAGTCTAAATCCTTCAACTTCATACTAATGAGTCAGTGGAAAATCAGTTTACTAGTATAATTTGTGATTTTTATTTTTTTTTAATTATCACACTGCGCTGTCCTATAAGTTTAATAAAATGTCAAAACAAACTGAACAAAACTATTTGAAACCACAAACTTATATCCTCTGAACCCCTTCTGATCCCCAAATCCCAAATATTCCTAAAATATTCAAAATACAAACTTCCGGAGTGTGTTTGATATAAGTTGACTGCAGTCAGGACAGTACACAACAGTACACAAGCACTTGAATAGACATCAAATAGAAAGAGACAGGGCAGGTTCTGCCTTGCGAAAAGAATTGGAGTGCTTTCAGAAATTCTAAGGAGGAAAACTGTTCCAAAATCCTCCTCAGTCCTGACTTCATACATATCAGGTGCCAACTAAAGGGATCCCATCTCTGCTTCATTCACCATTTTAGTATTAACACCAAACTGTAAACTGATGAGGTCATAATAGCAAACTTATTTGAGCCAGCACAAACACGCCGAGGATCCCCACCTACAGGCTGTCCCTCTCTCATGTGTTTCATCACCACGGGCTTAGATCTACTACTAAGTCCATAACAATTAGAGTGTATTGTCTCAGAGACCACAAGGAAATATTGTTCAGTGGCTGAACACTATGTAAGCAGCTTGGTTAGGCCACAATATAAGTGGGAGAGGCAAGGCAGGTTTTATCTTAATAGAAAAATTCTAATATATTATTTGAGAGACAATAGCATTGCTGTTTTGTTTGTTTGTTTGTTTGTTTTTTTTGCTGCAGGATGTATTAGAGCCGGTTCACACAGGGGCATCCTGGGTTTCGACTTCAAGTCGCCCCAAGTCGCATGGTTTAGAAAAGTAATGGAAGTGAAAAGGTTCCTGTACGACTTCAATCCGACTTCTAGGCGACTTGTACCCATTGATTTCAATGGAAGTCGCCTCCAAGTCGGATCCCCGTTCATAGAGAGGCAACTTTACAGGAAATTGCCCCTCTGTGAACCGGCTCTAAGGCAAACCCCTCCCTCCCTCCTTCCCACGGAGCTGGTATTTGGTATGAATCATGAGGGGAAACTCCAAGCCAAACTTTAAATAAAAAACTGGCATGGGTTCCCCTCCAAGAGCATACCAGGCCCTTCGGTCTGGTATGGATTTTAAGGGGAACCCCCTACGCCAGAAAAACGGCGTGGGGTCCCCCCAAAATCCATACCAGACCCTTATCCGAGCATGCAGCCTGGCCGGTCAGGAAAGGGGGTGGGGATGAGTGAGCGTCCCCCCCTCCTGAACCGTACCAGGCCGCATGCCCTCAACATGGGGGGGGTGGGGGCTTTGGGGCAGGGGGGCATGTTGATGGGGACAAGGGTCTCTTCCCGACAACCCTGGCTGGTTGTCAGGGTCTGCGGGCGGGGGGCTTATTGGAATCCGGGAGCCCCCTTTAATAACGGGCCCCCAGATCCCAGCCCCCCACCCTATGTGAATGAGCATTGGGAACATCGTACCCCTATCTATTCACCTGGGGGAAAAGTGTCAATTAAAAAAACACACTAGACAGCTTTTTAAAGTAATTTATTAGGCAGCTCCGGGGGTCTTCTAACGACTTCGGGGGTCTTCTTCCGACTTCATTGTCTTCTTTGGACTTCGGGGGTCTCTTCCAACTCTCCAACCTCTTCTCCCGCTCTCCGGTGCCTTCTCAGCGCTCTCCGGTTCTTCTCCCACTCTCCGGTGCTTTCTGCCTTCTGCCGGGCACCTTCGCTATCTCCTGCCAGCTCTTTTGCTAGCGGGGGCCCGGTCTTCATCGTCGTCTTCTTCCCTCTTCTCTCCGCCCGATGTTGCCTCGACGCCCTCTGCCGCTATAATGCCATGTGCGCGGAGCGCAACGACTTATATAGGCATGGGGCGTGGTCACCGGGTGATGTCACCATGTGACCCCGCCCCTTATGTTGTCACCACCCGGAGCATGATGGGACCATGACGTCATAAGAGGCGGGGTCACCCAGGCATGCGGCCTGGTACAGTTCAGGAAAGGGGGATGCTCGCTTGTCCCCACCCCCTTTCCTGACCGGCCGGGCTGCGTGCTCGGATAAGGGTCTGGTATGGATTTTGGGGGGACCCCCACAACGTTTTTTTGGCGTAGGGGGTTCCCCTTAAAATCCATACCAGACCGAAGGGCATGGTATGCTCTTGGAGGGGAACCCATGCTGTTTTTTTATTTAAAATTTGGCGTGGAGTTCCCCCTCATGATTCATACCAAACACAGGGGACAGCCTGTCCTGGAGGCGACTTCAAGTCGCTCCAAGTCGCGCTGTGGTTCACTCTCAAGTCGTGTCCAAGTTGCCTTGCAAAATCGTGCTCAAAGTCGTGTTGCCCCTGTGTGAACCAGCTCTAACAGACGAATCAACATTTACAAAGAAAAACAAAAACACTTTTAAACACTTTTAAATTGCTGCTAAATTACATTTCATGCCCTTTTTTTCTTTTTTGCTAAAAATTGCATAGGGACCCCCCAAAAAGGTCCCCTAAATACATACCAGACACCTTACTTTCTGGTATTAATTTCAAGGGCTTCCATGGCATTTTTTTACAAAGAAAAATAAGATGACGTGAAACTGTTGTTTACCAGCATTTCAACGTTACTTCTTTTACTATGTAAATGTCAAGCCCTGTACACACGATCGGATTTCCTATGGATTTTTCCATCGGAAATCCGATGAAGCTGACTTCCATCAGTTTTGCCTACACACCATCAGTCAAAAAAACGATCGTCCCAAACGCTGTGATGTAAAACACTCAGACGAGCCAAGAAAAATGAAGTTCTATGCTTCTGAGCATGCGTCGACTTGATTCTGAGCATGCGTGGGGATTTTTATCCAATGGAGTTCCCCACAGACGATAGTAATTTGCTATCGTTTTTTTTTCCATCGGATAAATTTAAAACATGTTCTATTTTTTAACACCGATGGAAAAAAGACCAATGGGGCCCATACACGATCGGTTTGTCCGATGAGAAAAGTCCATCGGACTGTTTTCATCTGTAAAACCGATCGTGTGTACAGGGCTTATGTGTTTCTGTTGTAGTAGGTTGTATATATCCCATAGCATTATTATCACTGTTCCCAGCCAGGTTGAATTTTTAAAACTCTTTTTGTTTTTTTTGTTTCACAAAGTTTTAAACTTTTTTTAGTACATCTCCCCCAGGTCAGTGCCTAGCCCACCTTGGGGTCAATTCACTAAGCTTTACCGCATGCGGTAAGGGTATCATGTTACTCATTTGCATAAATGATTGCATGCAGTAAATAAAGTCCAATTCCTTAAAAAAGAAATAAAGATTTTGCGGTAAACAACAAAAAAAAAGAAAAATTGTCGGTAACTATCGTAAAAAAAAACTGTGCGGTAATCTTAGTCCAACACAAAAATTAAACAGGAATTAAAAAAAGGTGCGATATAACACCACCCTTTTGGTGGCGATAACCAGTGCAGTGCCATAAAGAGGGGCCTATTCAAACCCTCAGAAAGAAGCACTCTACCCAGGAGAGCCTAATTCAACCCACAGAAGACCCACAGAAAGGGGCTAATTCCTCCAATGGAACACCCACAGGAAGAGGTGCGATACTACCGTCAGAGAGGGTACCTACAGAAGACCCACAGAAAGTTGACACTGTTCCACCAGCAGTAGACACACAAAAATGTGTCAGTTTATAGTACATCCCAAATACACAAGTATTTTTTTTTTTTATTAAATCAAAAAGGCATGACGTGCAGTGCAAATTAAATGCTAACATCCGCTCAAATTTAACATCAATAACTTAAAAAAATAAAATAATTTTTTTTTTTTTTTTTTTTTAAAGTAAACATTTACAAAAGTGCAACAATGGAGTATGTCAACCATGACAATCAATCCAGCTAGAAGTGACCTCTTGAAGTGGCCACTGTAATACTTTTGGTTACTGTATATACACCATTACAACAAGTTAAAATTGGAAAGGAACATAAAAAAAATTATAAAAATGTTTCAAATTTAAAAAAAAAATATATAGTCCAGTTTTCTTTAGTTTCCACAATATAAATATAGGCAGAAGCACATAATTGTGCCAAAAAATTGAAGAGCACTTTCAACAACTCCAGTTGGCCATACATTTACAAACATTTTTTTTTTATGAATGTATGGCATGATGGATTTAGTAAAGGAGCTTGGATTAACAAACATCAGGAGAGATTTGAGAAGGTAGTTCTGCCTTCAAATACAGATTACTGTAAAAAATTTAAGAATAAAAAATAGATTCTTGTAAAAGAAAAATAGCAAACATGTTAAAAAGTAAAATACTATAAAGCAATGACCCTAAACAACCCTTACCACTGACACGTGCGATAAATTACCACATGAAAAAATGTGGTAGCTACCAAACAATCGAAAAAATACTGCATTCGTTATTAGGGAATTGAACTTTCACAACTGATTTATTGCATGCGTTATTTTAATGCATGTTACCGTATATACTCGACAGGGATGAGCCGAACACCCCCCTGTTCGGTTCGCACCAGAACCTGCGAACAGACAAAATGTTCGTGTAAACTTTAGAACCCTATTAAATACAATGGACTCGAACGTTCGAAATCTAAAGTGTTAATTATAAAGGCTAATATGCAAGTTATTGTCCTAAAAAGTGTTTGGGGACCTGGGTCCTGCCCCAGGGGACATGTATCAATGCAAAAAGAAGTTTTAAAAACGGTCGTTTTTCGGGAGCAGTGATTTTAATAATGCTTAAAATGAAAAAATAAAAGTGAAATATTCCTTTAAATTTCGTACCTGGGGGGTGTGTATGATATGCATGTGAAGTGGCGCATGTTTCCCGTGCTTAGAACTGTCCCTGCAAAAAATGTCATTTTTGAAAGAAAAAAAATGCATTTAAAACTGACTCGCGGCTATTAATGAATTGTCGGCTCCCGGCAATACATACAAAAGTCATTGAGAAAAAAAAAAAGCGTGGGGGTTCCCCAGAATTCAATTACCAGGCCCTTCAGATCTGGCATGGATTTTAAGGGGAACTCCACCCCAAGTTTAAAAAAAAATGGCGTGGAGTCCCCCTAAAAATCCATACCAGACCCCTTATCCGAGCATGCAACCTGGCCGGCCGCAGGGGAAAAGGGGGGGACGAGAGAGCGGCCCCCCCTCCCTCCTGAACCGTACCAAGCCACATGCCCTCAACATGGGGAGGATGTCCCCATGTTGATGGGGACAAGGGCCTCATCCCCACAACCCTTGCCCGGTGGTTGTGGGGGTCTGCGGGCGGGGGGCTTATCGGAATCTGGAAGACCCCTTTAACAAAGGGGACCCCCAGATCCCGCCCCCCCCCTATGTGAATTGGTAACGGGTACATTGTACCCCTACCATTTCACGAAGAAAGCGTAAAAAAAATGTTTAAAAAAACACACAAACACCTTGAAAAAGTCCTTTATTTAAAAAAATAAATAAATAAACATTCCAGCGGTGAAATCCAGTGTCCCGCGGCGATCCCGATGTCCAGCACTGTCCTTCATTGGTTGTGCCTGAGCGGACCTGATGGGGAACTCCCTCTCAGTATTTTAAATGTATAGACCCGCCCCTTCTAATGTTCCCCATCAGGTCCGCTCAGCGGACGAGATGCAGAACATGAGAAGGGGCGGGTCTATACATGTATTACCAAAGTGAGAGCAGTTCCCCATCAGGTCCGCCCCCTCGGTATGTCAGACCCGCCTACGTCATTGGCTTGAGCGGGGAACTTCCTTCACTATGTAAATTTAAATTTACATAGTGAAGGAAGTTCCCCGCTCAAGCCAATGACGTAGGCGGGTCCGACATACCGAGGAGGCGGACCTGATGGGGAACTGCTCTCACTTTGGTAATACATGTATAGACCCGCCCCTTCTCATGTTCCGCATCTGGTCCGCTGAGCGGACCTGATGGGGAACTTTAGAAGGGGCGGGTCTATACATTTAAAATACTGAGAGGGAGTTCCCCATCAGGTCCGCTCAGGCACAACCAATGACGGACAGCGCTGGACATCGGGATCGCCGCGGGACACTGGATTTCACCGCTGGAATGTTTTTTTTTTTTTTTTTTTTTTAATAAAGGACTTTTTCAACGTGTTTGTGTGTTTTTTTAAACATTTTTTTACGCTTTCTTCGTGAAATGGTAGGGGTACAATGTACCCCTTACCAATTCACATAGGGGGGGGGCCGGGATCTGGGGGTCCTCTTTGTTAAAGGGGTCTTCCAGATTCCGATAAGCCCCCCGCCCGCAGACCCCCACAACCACCGGGCAAGGGTTGTGGGGATGAGGCCCTTGTCCCCATCAACATGGGGACATCCTCCCCATGTTGAGGGCATGTGGCTTGGTATGGTTCAGGAGGGAGGGGGGGCCGATCTCTCGTCCCCCCCTTTTCCCCTGCGGCCGGCCAGGTTGCGTGCTCGGATAAGGGGTCTGGTATGGATTTTTAGGGGGACTCCACGCCATTTTTTTTTTAATTTGGGGTGGAGTTCCCCTTAAAATCCATGCCAGATCTGAAGGGCCTGGAATGGATATTTGGGGGAACCCCACGTCAATTTTTTTTTTATTTGCGGCGGGGTTTCCCTTAATATCCATTCCAGACCTGAAGGGCCTGGTAATTGAATTCTGGGGAACCCCCACGCTTTTTTTTTTTTTTTTTATCAATGACTTTTGTATGTATTGCCGGGAGCCGACAATTCATTAATAGCCGCGAGTCAGTTTTAAATGCATTTTTTTTCTTTCAAAAATGACATTTTTTGCAGGGACAGTTCTAAGCACGGGAAACATGCGCCACTTCACATGCATATCATACACACCCCCCAGGTACGAAATTTAAAGGAATATTTCACTTTTATTTTTTCATTTTAAGCATTATTAAAATCACTGCTCCCGAAAAAACGGCCGTTTTTAAAACTTCTTTTTGCATTGATACATGTCCCCTGGGGCAGGACCCGGGTCCCCAAACACTTTTTAGGACAATAACTTGCATATCAGCCTTTATAATTAGCACTTTAGATTTCTCCCATAGATTTTTCGAATTTGCCGCGAACACCCCAATTTGTTCGCTGTTCGGCGAACGGGCGAACAGGCAATGTTCGAGTCGAACATGAGTTCGACTCGAACTCGAAGCTCATCCCTATTACTCGAGTATAAGCCGACCCGTATAAAAGCCGAGGCACTTAATTTTACCACAAAAAAATGGGAAAACTTATTGACTTGAGTATAAGCCTAGGGTGTCCATCTGCATGCATCACTGTGCTTCACTTTGCCGCACTGTGTCCATGTGCATGCCTCACTGTGCCCATGCCTCACTGTGCCCATGCCTCACTGTGTCCAGGACTAGACTGACGTTTAACATGGGAGTCTATGGAAGGGGTGCCCGGCTTTGAAAAATCGGTGCTCCTCGGATGTAGGTCCCCCAGACAAAAAACCTTGCACACTTGTAGAGGAGAAATGGGGCTACATGTGTGAAAAGTTTTGGGTCCAGAGGACCTACGACTAGCTGGTACCAGGTCCCCAAATTCACCAGAGAAATTACCGTTTAACATGGGCGTCTATGGAAGGGGTGCCCGGTTTTGAAAAATCGGTGCTCCCCGGCTGTAGGTCCCCTGGAAAACAAACTTTGCACACTTGTAGAGGAAGAGTGAGGCTACATGTGTGCCAAGTTTGGGGTCCAAAGGACCAAAGTTTGGCCGATCAGGCACAAAAAGGTGACTCGAGTATAAGCCGAGGGGGGCATTTTCAGCACAAAAAAATGTGCTGAAAAACTCGGCTTATACTCGAGTATATACGGTATTTGCTGTAATTGAACTCTTAAGCCGTGTACACACGATCGGTTTTACCGATGAAAACAGTCCGATGGACTGTTTTCATCAGACAAACCGATCGTGTATGGGACCCATCGGTATTTTTTCCATCGGTTTTAAAAAATAGAACATGTTTTAAATTTTTCCGATGGATCAAAAACCAATAGCAAATTCCGATCGTCTATGGGCAAGTCCACCGGATAAAAAACCCACGCATGCTCAGAATCAAGTCGACGCATGCTCAGAAGCATTAAACTTAATTTTTCTCGGCTCATCTGAGTGTTTTATGTCACCGCGTTTGGAACGGTCGGTTTTTTGACTGATGGTGTGTGGGCAAGACTGATGGAAAACAGTTTCATCGGATTTCCGATGGACAAATCCATCGGACTAGAATCCATAGGAAATCCGATCGTGTGTACAGGGCTTTAGTGATTTGACCCCCATGTCATCTGTTTGACTATTCCTAGTCTAATAAGCCAAGAAAAATGTCTATTATTGATTTTTCAGGTTCAGATCCCATTGATTTTTAAGTGTTCAGATTCGTATCTGAACTCATATGATGGTCACCAAATTCTGTTTGAATTTAACCCTTTAAGTACTTATTTAAGTACTTTCACCTTATCACTATTTCCTGCTTGATATGACATATCCTAAACCTCTGAATGGCCTTGTGATATTTCACTCCCTGTGACTAAAAGCTGAAAATGTTGCAGTAGCACAGGCAATAAACTCGTGAAAGGGGTTAAAATGGGGAAAGCTGTAAAGCCAGCAGTTTTGCCAGGTCAAGACACTGGGCATGTGGGAAATTTAGGGACATCTTTTTCTTTTGCTCTAGCAGATGTCGAAGAGACTCCTGTCTAGGGAAGGATGGAAGGTCGCTAAAGCTGTAGGAAAAGGTTCCACCCTTCATTTGATCCTTTTTAGTATGAACACATGACCCTCTTTCCTTCTTGATGTGGCATATCCAGAGCCTCTGAATCCCTCCCTGTCACTAGAGGCTGTAGACGTTGCAGTGGATAAGGCAGGAAAATGTGTAAGTGGGCAGATAGAGAGTGAGGAAAAAGGAAAAGTAGTGTGGGCCCTTTGATCCTGCATTGTTTTATTGAGGTGCTGCTCCCACTGAGCTCTTTGAAGTCAATGTTCCTCATGTGTGTGGTGCCAAAATGGTGGGTACTTTTACCACAGTTGATAGGCTACAGAAAGAGCTGTATGAAAAAAAGAATTACAAGGCAAAGCTCTGTGGACCGATGGTAGTGGCTTGTACCTGTGGTACCTGTGTCACCAGATTGATTAGGATGGCTTCTCCTTTGCTGTTGTGCGGCTTCTGCTTGAGAACTTTCCTCCTGTGTAATTATCCACCCCCTACTTATCGTTGAAGCCCACTTTGCAATAAACTCCACCTACTGAAACATAAATTTCTCTTGTTACTCACTGCCTGATGCCGCCTCTCTCTGTAGTCATCATGGCGTGATCCTCCTAATTCTCAATATCTAAAAAGAAGAAATGCTTGTGCATGACTAAGGTCGTTCTCCTGCAACAAGTCAGTCATTAAGTGATCAAATATTATGCCATTCCTCCTCATTGCAAATTTGTGGGTCTATACTAGGATTAGTAGAAGAGGTGGAGGAGGGGGGAGAAAAGGGCTGACAACTGCCAGCTTTGCAGTTGAGAGGAGAAAGAAGAGGAAGACTTTGTCAGCCACTTAATGACCTCCTGCGTGTAATGTGGCTGTAAAGCACATCCATTCTGAGATTAAAAAGGCAGTTTTGCCTTGCCTGTGTTGCTGCCCGACCATCGCTTTGTTCTGTAGAACCTGCTTGCCCCCTGCTACCTCCATGTGCAGAACTTATGCCTCACCCTTTAGGCTTGCCTGACATTTTTAATAAAGTGGATTTCCTAAATGTTTCGACAACTATGAAAATAGGGAAAATAAATATGTGATGCTTTGGTGCACGCTGCTTTATTGCACAAGTATGCGATGATGTGCTGCAAACAAGGGGCTGTTTTGCCTGTGTTGGCAACAAGTGTAGGCTGCAAATGGTCCTAGAAAAATAAAATAATATGTACCCCCCCCCAAAAAAAAAACACCCCTGGAACATTAAACCCAGTCCCATTTTTTTAACCTAGCAGGAAATAAAAAAAAACGTATGGATAAAACTTCAATAAAAAAAGAAAATAAGCATAGTTCTAAATAGGACTTTTGGGTCTCTGGACTGCGAACAAAAGACTATGTAGCTCACCACACTGCAAACCTCTATAATTTAGCACAAAACATCACAATATAGCACCGTATAGCAACTTAAAGTAATTGTAAATGATCACCATGTAAAACAACACATTCAGTTTAAAATAGGAACAAAAGGCAACACATTTTTGTATAGATATATAAAAAAAAACATTATAAATACCTTTTTTTATTTTTTATGAGTTATCACATTCCCTCTGTTCTCAGCTGCATAAGAGCTGGGGGGAGAAAATCAGCAGCACACTGAGCTTCCCAGTGAATGGGGGTGTCAGGACAAGTCTGATCATTGGAGGAGAGCAGGCTGAGTTCCCATCACAGCTAGAGAACTGACCACGGTGCACTCTCCTGCTTAGTGTGGTCAGTTTTTAAAAGGAAACAAGGCGACTGCCAGGAACACCAGAGATTTCACATAAAGGAAGCAATACAAAGAGAACGGGATACTTTCGCATACAAGTACATGGTACAGCAGGCACATATCAGTAATATGAAATGTTGGGGTAACAAACGCTTTAAGCTGGCCCTACATTATACAAAATTCTTATTAAAATTCCCTAATATATACTGTATACCTTCAACTATGTAGTGCAAGGGCCTGCCTGATAGCATACAAATTGAAAGTGTTTAGGTTTGACCTCGCATTATGAGATTTTGGCAAATCTACAGGAAAATTGTACAATAAAATAGTTTAATGTATGGCCAGCCTAACTCTCTCTCTACAGACTGCAAGCTATCCCAAATCTTCAACACTTGTTGACAAATGGCTGCTCAGAGCTTAGCCTTGTTAAGTGACTGGGTGACATATTTTAAAGCTCTCACCACAGTTGAATGGTCAGGCAGTTTGTTATAGTTACAGAGTATTCTATATGGCAAATTTCCACATTATTTTTCCAGGACCCTGAATTGTGAAAATATTGCATCTCTTGCAAACCCATGGAAGCAATAAACCCAAACTTCATCCCTGGCTGTGATAGGAAGGAGCAAGAGTTGTGTTGGGAGGTTAAAGAACTCAAAGCAAGATTGAATGATAACATCATTTGATCAAAAATATATTGTGAGATTTTGATCATTTGCACAACATTAATATACAATATCATGTTTCACATCCTCATCAAATAGGTATTTAAATATTTTTTAGTGAATTATGTTTATGGCATATTACTGAATAGTAATTTGTAGAACATTAGAAAGAAGCAACTTTCCCATTGGACTGGTAGATAAAGTCGAGGCTTTCCTCAGACAACTCCCCAATTAAATCACCCATGTATCATTATTTTTTAACAATTTGACACTAATGGGACTTAATTGATACAGAAACAGTTTACTCTTCTGGGAACATCTGTTTTCCAAAGCAGAAGATGTGCTGTTTGCTTGGGAGGAATTTCTCTTAAAGGCTTATTTTTGTTTGTGTAGCAGATCATTTAAGCATCTCTTGTGCTTTTAAGGGCGTGTAGTGCCATTAATACATCACAGAAAAATATATTTAGAAAGAGTCAATTTGAAGTACATTCTTTTGCCTGATTTTTTATTAAAATTTCAAATTCCAAGCTTCTTGTTCTTTTAAGAAAAAAAGATTTGTACTAGAAAGAAACCTTATTACCAACATTAAAAACATTTTCTGTAATGTAAAGAATTTATATATAACAAAAACGTACAAAACGTCAGTTTAACAACTTGTAAACCTACAATGTGAATTAAAAGAAATTGAGCCAAAACCGTTCATCAGCCCTGGAGACATCAATAGAAAGGTCCCTCCTATTGATTCCTTTTCAGAAAAACCTCAGCTGTGCCACTCTGAGACTACTTTTACTTTGTTATAGAGGCCTAACCTCCTGAAAGTGATTGTAAAGTCTCGTTTTTTTTCAATAAAAATAACAAATATATTATGCATACTTGCTCTGTTGCAGTGGATTTGCACAAAGCAGCCCAGATCCTCCCTTTCTCGGGTCCCTCTTCTGTTCTCCTGACCCCTCCACCCTGTTGAGAGCCCCCATAACAAGCATCTTGCTATGGGGGCACCCGAGCCGAGTCTCAGCTCCCTGTGTCGATTCAGAAACTGAGCTGTGGTCTGGCCCCACCCTCTCTCTCCTGATTGGCTGACTGACTATGATTGATGGCAGCGGGAGCCAATGGCATCGCTGCTGTATCTCAGCCAATCAGGAGGGAGAGTCTGAGATGGCCGAGACAGTCGTGGACATCGCTGGACAGAAATGGGGCTCAGGTAAGTATTAGGGGGGCTGAAGGGGGCTGCTACATACAGAAGACGTGTTATATTAATGCATAGAATGCATTAAGATAAAAAAAACTTCTGACTTTACAACTCCTTTAACTTGAAACATAAGCCTGCCCAATGGGAGTTTCATGTGGGCCAGCAAGAATGGGCTTATATGACCTTTGAGTCAGCACTTTTATTTTTGGTCAGAGTGGAGGACAGGCTCATTAAACAAAGACCACTAGTAGCATTGTGTTTGCAATGATAGTATACATTTTCCCTGTGTTTAGCAATGCATTAGCATAGCTTAAAGGATAAGTTCACCTTTGGGAACATGTTACATGTTCCACCCCTTTTTAGTTCCCACTCCTGCAGCATCTCCACAATCCACTGCATCTAGTGACAGCAAGCGGGGGATCTTCTCCCCCTACTCGCTGTCACCATTTAGTTTGGTGAAAGGGAAACTACAAGTACCGTCAGCCTTTGCAGTTGTCGGCTTGTGGTTCTCAATGAACCGCTGTTGAGCTGTTGAGCGCTCTATGTAGTTCATTGTCTCTTCCTGTCAGTGTGCGTCTGCCTGCTCGTACAAGATACGAGCAGACAGATACACTTACAAGTCTTCAGGAGTCCTGTATGACACCCGCAATCTGCTGATCACGGGTGCAATCCATTCCAGGCTCCTAGTAAAAATAAGAAATAATAGATGCACATTTTTACTTGCAAAAAGATGTACATTCATTGTTTTTTTGTTTTTTTTTAAGGTGAACCTATCCTTTAACTGCTTTACAATTTATATAAAATCTTTAATTTATAGGTATTATAGGGGGCACCATGACACTGGGTTCACTGAACATTTTGTACTTGGCAGTAGCCGTTATCTTTTTACTAATTAAAAATCTGTTTAGAGCCAATAGGGAGTTCACCTTTATTGAAAAAATAAGTGCACATATTTTTTAAGACAAAAAAATGTGCATTTATTTTTTAACAACCAGCATGTTGCTTAGTAAAAACATTACACAACACACACACAGTAAACATTGTTAGGCACACAGTTAACCCTTTGATTGCCCCTAAATGTTAACCCCTTCCCATCCTTCCCAGTGTTATTAGTACAGTGACCGTGCATATTATTAGCACTTATCTTTGTATTAGTGTCACTAGTGATGTCAATGGCAGTTAGACAGTCCCCCCCAGCGTCAGTTAGTGTCGCTGATCTCTGCCATTAGTAGTACTACTACTACAAAAAAAAAATTCAGCATATATAAACCATCGTTTTGAGACGCTATATTTTGGCCTAAATTTATGATGAAATTAAATTTTTTACATTCTTTATTGGATATGTTTTATAGCAGAAAGTAAAACATATTTTTGTTTTCAAAATTTGTGGTCTTTTTTTGTTTATAGGGCAAACAATTCAAAACCCAATGTTGCTCAAATACCACCAAAAGAAAGCTCTATTTGTGTGAAACAATATATATATATATATATATATATATATATAAATATCAATTTAATTTGGGTAACGCATTGCATGACCACACAATAACCAGTAAGGCCCCTTTCACACTGAGGCGTATTTCAGGAGTTTTAGCGCTAAAAATCGTGCATAAATAACGCCTGAAATAATCCTGCCCCAGCATTCTCAATGTGAAAGCCCGATGTGCTGGCAGGTGGAAAAAAAAATCTCCTGCAAGCTGCATCTTTGGAGCGGTGAAGGAGCGGTGTGTATACCGCTCCTTTACTGCTCCTTCCCATTGAAATCAATGTGACGCCGAGGCTATACCGCCTGCAAACCGCTGCTGTAGCAGCGGTTTGCGGGCGGTATTAACCCTTTTTTCGGCCGCTAGCGGGGGTTAAAACCGCACCACTAGCGGCCGAATATCACGGTAAAAACTACGGTATAGCGGCGCTAAAAATAGCGCCGCTATACTGCCAGCGCACCTGCCCGCCCCAGTGTGAAAGAGGCCTTAAAGTAGCGCAGTGCTAAATAGCAAAAAATGCCCTGGTCATGAAGAGGGTAAAATCTTCCAGAGCTTAAGTGGTTAAACAAAGTGTTCTGTTCATCCAAACAACCAAGATTATTCTGGTAAATGCATGAAAGGGAGCCTCTTTCTACTAGCCATATGTTCAGATATGAACTGTGGTATTTGCATGCAATATTTTATATTTACATGACTAAAATATAATAAAAAACTTAATATAAACAAAAACACAATACTTTCTTTTTAAGGCCCATTTCTGGGCTAATGTAATTACACATTTCCCTCTCCAGCCCTGCTACCCCACCCCCCTCCCCACCCACCCGCAGACCCCGACAACCACAGCCCAGGGTTGTGCGGAAGAGGCCATTGTCCCCATTAACAAAGCACCCTCTTATGTTTAGGGCATGCTTTCTGGCCCACTTCTTAGCAACGAGCTTTTGGGGTGGAACCCCAAGGCTGCTTCTGAAAAAAACTGCATGTGATACCACCAGCAAAACCCTGGTGATAAATATCTTTTTTTTTTACTCTCTGTTTGTGAATTGGACTTAAAAGCGTACTGCATGTTTTTTTGACAATATTAAAAAAAATCATTTTGCAGTAAAGACCACATAATCATAATTTTTTTGTGAATTGGACTTTATTTACTGTATGCAATAATTTATGCAAATTAGTCACGTGACCTTGTTAACGCATACGGTAAACGTTAGTGAATTGACCCCCATGGACACCAGAATAAAGACCCCACACACTGTAGTGTAGAAAACAGAATTGTTATGCAACCCTGGATTTAGGTAAGTAAGAAAGGCATTTTTAGCTCAGTTTTTAGATAATGTTGCAATGATTAGCTGCAAGGGAGTGTGGAGAAATATTTGTTGATCACAGCTATAACTACAGTATTTAGTAAGCACAGCAGACATATCCATAACTACCCTGAGGGAGTTATTATGACAGTTGTTCCTGCAGGCTTTTATATAGTTCCCTGTTATAAAATTGAAATCCTACTTCTGTGAGCAAATCAGATTATTTTGTACCTTAGCAGAAGCGTAGCCAACTCCGCAAAACACATCAAGGTCTGTAGGTAAGATGTTTCATCCCTGAGACAGTCAATGATTATTTTTACAGAAGGCCCTAATTGCAGTAATGTAAATTCTACACTTTATATTAAATCCTGAAACTTTTGTACAATATGTGCAGTAATTTGCACGCATGTTAAAAAGCATGGTTTAAATTAAACAGCATTTGGGTCTCGTCCACTCCTGTGCTATTTTTGTGAAACAACAGGCAGAAGGGAATTATTCCACTAGACAGGCAGAGTTATATTTCCAAGCTCTAATGCCTCTTCCTGCAGATTCTGTTTCTTACAAAGAATTATTAAGTATGAACACACACTTCAAAAATGCTATTACGACAGTTTAGCAGATGGTTGATATTGTGGGTCAACCCTACAAGGCCTGGTATTTATATAAATAATAGTTTATGCATTCTCATAAATAGAGGGTGATTAATATGAAATCCATTTGCAGAAATCAAACATTAACTGAATATTTCCTGAAACCGCAGCACAAAATATGTTAAACATGATCAGTTAATCCATTTTAATGCATCTCTTCTGTTTTATAACTTACAAAAAAGTTAAGGCAGAAAACCTTTAGATAAAAAATGTAGATGAGCAAAGTGATCTGCCTAAAGTCTAGATCCATCCCAGAGCATCTTCATTTTTCTTCTTTTTCTTTTTGCAAATTTAAAGTGACTCTTTCATGAGAAAAATATGGGGGCTGCCATTGCCGGCCCACTTTTGAAAATACCAGTTACCTAGCTGTGTCAGGCTTTAATACTTTTGAATTATAGACCCAAAACAAGCATGCTGTAGATCATGGGTGCTCAACCCGTGGCCCTCCAGCTGCTGCAGAACTACAAGTCCCATGAGGCATTGCAAGCCGCTGACAGATATAAGCATGACTCCCAAAGGTAGAGGCATGATGGGACTTGTAGTTCTGCAACAGCTGGTGGGCCACAGGTTGAGCACCCATGCTGTAGATGCATGAATTTTTTATCTCTATATTTTTTTCCTGGGTTAGTTCATGGAAATAATACCTAAGATGTCATCAAGGGTGTCCCTTATGCTTTTCTCATGATAGAGTCACTGCAAGAAAAAAAATGTTTTTGTTTACCTACCTTATCTGATAGACCTTTAAAAGTACACTTCTTGTTTTGGATCAGGTGTCCTCCTTGATATGCACTTTCTACTGTGTGGAGATTAGTGATGAGCCGAACACCCCCGGGGTTCGGTTCTCAGCAGAACCCGCGAACGGACCGAAAGTTTGCACGAACATTAGAACCCTATTAAATACAATGGATGCGAACGTTCGGATTCTAAAGTGCTAATTATAACGACAATTATCCATGTTATTGTCCGAAACAGAGTTTGGGAACCCGGCTTCTGCACCAGGGGACATGTATCAATGCAAAAAGAAGTTTTAAAAACGGACGTTTTCCGGGAGCAGTCATTTTAATGATGCATAAAGTGAAAAAAAAAATGTCAAATATTCCTTTAAATATTGTACCTGGGGGGTGTCTAAAGTATGCCTGTGTTTCCCGTGTTTAGAACTGTCCCTGCACAAAATAACATTTCTAAAGGGAAAAAAGTCATTTAAAACTGCTTGCGGCTTTAATGCAATGTGTGGTCCCGGTAATATGGATGAAAATCTTTAGGAAAAATGGCATAGCTACCCCATCAACCCCCCCCCACCCCAGCCCATTACCAGCCCCTTTGGGTCTTGTATGGATATTAAGGGGAACCCCGCACACAAAATAAAAAAGGACCTATATACTCTGAACAGCCGTATACAGGCGGTGCATACAAGACAGGGACTGTAGGTTTGTTCTTATGTAGAATCTGTTTATAATTTCGAACAGCTGCATTGTTTAAGTGGAGCTCCATGGCAAATTCCTTTTTTTTAGTTTTTTGTAAAACATAGGGAACGGTTATCACCCCTGTCACATTTTTTTTGTTGTCTGTGCCCCTGTTCATAACATTTCACCTCACTTTGCGTCCCAATGACAACTGTTTTTGAAATGTGGTGTTTTTATTGAAACAAGGATTGGTGATAAAGCATCAGTAGAGAGGAGACACCTTTCTCCCATATTAATTCTTACAGGAGAGAATTTTCCTTCCAAGGGGTAGATTTCCTCTCACTTCCTGTTGTCTTCTTCCGTTTGCAAGTAGTAGTCGTTTGTAAGTTGGATGTTTGAAAGTAGGGACCTGCCGTATATACTCTGCAGAAATTGGCCCCTTAGATGTTGGTGTTGGCACAACACTGTAAGCACTCACAGTTACTCTTGGTGGGTGCTGGAACGCCCTGCTGTCAACTATTATATCAGGAATTGTAATAACATATAATTGTTGATCAGTGGTAGTAAAAATTGGGCCTTTGATGGTGGTGCTGGTGCCACAACACTGTAAGGCCTGACAGTTACTCTTGGTGGGCGCAGCAATGGGCCCTGCTGTGAATTATTAGATCAAGAATTGTAATTGCATGCCCCTGTTGAACAGGGGCTGAAAAATTAGGCCTTTGGTGGTGGTGGTGGTGGTGATGGTGGTGCTGGTGCCACAACACTGTAAGGCCTGACAGTTACTCTTGGTGGGCGCAGCAATGGTCCCTGCTGTGAATTATTAGATCAATAATTATAATTGCATGCCCCTGTTGAACAGGGGCTTAAAAATTGGGCCTTTGGTGGTGGTGGTGGTGGTGATGGTGGTGCTGGTGTCACAACACTGTAAGGCCTGACAGTTACTCTTGGTGGGCGCAGCAATGGGCCCTGCTGTGAATTATTAGATCAATAATTATAATTGCATGCCCCTGTTGAACAGGGGCTGAAAAATTGGGCCTTAGGCACTGGTGGCACAACACTGCAACCCCTCACAGATACTGTACTTGGAGCACAGCAATGAGGCCTGTTGCAAAGTATTGCATTAAAAATTTTAATTACACGCCCCTGTTAAACAGGGGCTGAAAAATTGGGCCTTAGCCACTGGTGGCGTCACCCATAAACCAAAATGATCTTCCAAGCTATCATCGTTAATCGTATCATTGAGGAGGAGGAGGAGGATAGCCAGTCAACATAACAGCACAGGCACTCAGCATCAGCATCAGTCTTGAAGGGATGTGACATTTTAAAATCAATTAGTCTGTTATATCAGCATCTGGTGTGTGGTAGCTGGTGGTGATCCAAGACTGGTTCATCTTGATGAAAGTCAGTCGATCAACCGAGTCGGTGGACAGGCGCACCCTGTGATCCGTGACAAATCCTCCAGCAGCACTGAATGTGCGTTCTGAAAGAACGCTGGATGCAGGACAGGCCAGTAGCTCAATTGCATACTGTGCAAGCTCTGGCCAGTGATCCATCCTCAAGACCCAGTAAGCCAGAGGATTTTCGGTGGGGAAGGTGTCCAAGTCTGACCTTGCCCCTAGGTATTCCTGCACCATGTATATCAGACGCTGGCGATGGTTGCTGGAACCGATCATACTTTGGGGCTGCGGACTAAAGAATTGTGGCCTGAACGCATCGGTCAGACGGCCACCTTCCCCACCGCTCCTTCTTTGACTGCCCGAAGCCTCAGCAACTCGTTGTCCAGGACCAGGAGTTTGTAACCTCCCAGTCTCTGGGAACGCGTTGCACAGACCTTTCTGCAAGGCCTCCTGGAGTTGTCTCATCCTCTGCTCCCTCTGCGACGGTACGATAAGGTCCGCAACCTTACCCTTGTACCGTGGATCAAGGAGAGTGGCCAGCCAGTAATGGTCCCTCTCCTTGATCCGAAGAATACGAGGATCCTTCCGCAGACTTTGCAGGATCAGGGAGGCCATGCAGCGTAGGTTAGCTGAGGCATTCAGTCCGGAGTCCTCTGGGTCACTAAGGACGACATGATCCGCAGCCACCTCCTCCCAGCCACGTACAAGTCCACTGGTTTCTCGGGACTGTAAATCATCCCTAAAAGACTGCTGCTGATGATGCTGAGTGCCAGCCTCCACCTCCATGCTGACACAATCCTCCTCCTCCTCCTCCTCCTCCTCCTCTTCCTGTGCGATGGGTGGGACAGAAGGAACACTGTCTGGGTAAAGGGGGCCTTGAGAGGCAAGGAAGTCCTCCTCTTCCTGCCTCTGTTCTGCCTCAAGTGCCCTGTCCATTATTCCACGCAGCGTGTGCTCCAACAGGTGGACAAGAGGTACAGTGTCACTGATGCATGCACTGTCACTGCTCACCATCCTCGTGGCCTCCTCAAATGGTGCCAGGACAGTGCATGCATCCCTGATCATGCCCCACTGGCGTGGTGAAAAAAACCTGAGCTCCCCTGACCCTGTCCTGGTACCGTAGTCGCACAGGTACTCATTGATGGCCCTCTGCTGCGTGTGCAGCCGCTGCAGAATGGCCAACGTTGAGTTCCACCTGGTGGGCATGTCACATATAAGGCGGTTCTTGGGCAGGTTCAACTCCTTTTGAAGCTCAGCCAGGCGAGCACTGGCATTATAAGATCTGCGGAAATGCACACAGACTTTCCTGGCCTGCCTCAGGACATCCTGTAAGCCCGGGTACCTGCCCAAGAACCGCTGCACCACCAGGTTAAGGACGTGAGCCATACAGGGCACATGGGTCAGTTGTCCCTGTCGGAGGGCGGAGAGGAGGTTGGTGCCATTGTCGCAAACCACCATTCCTGGCTTAAGCTGGCGTGGCGTCAACCACCTCTCGGCCTGCCCCTGCAGAGCAGACAGGACCTCTGCCCCAGTGTGGCTCCTGTCCCCCAAACACACCAGCGCAAGCACGGCATGGCATCTTTTTGCCTGCGTACTTGCGTAGCCCCTTGAACGCCTATGGAGCACCGCTGGTTCCAAGGACAAACCACAGGAAGAGGCCATGGAGGAAGAAGAAGAGGAGGGGTGGAGGAGAGAGGTGTGTCACAACCAGTAGTAGCATTTTGGAGGCGTGGCGGTGGAACAACCTCCAACACTACTGCACCTTGTCCTGCATCCTTCCCAGCTGCCAAAAGAGTGACCCAATGGTCCGTGAAAGAAAGGTAACGTCCCTGTCCATGCCTGCTGGACCATGAGTCAGCGGTAATATGCACCTTACCGCTGACCGCCCTGTCCAGCGAGGCCAAGACATTGCCTTCCACATGCCTGTAGAGAGCCGGAATAGCCTTCCGTGCGAAAAAGTGTCGTTTGGGAACCTGCCACTGAGGAACCGCACATTGCACAAACTCACGGAAGGGGGCCGAGTCTACCAACTGAAAAGGCAGCAGTTGAAGCCCTAGCAATTTAGCCAAGCTAGCATTCAACCGCTGGGCATGTGGATGGCTGGGAGTGAACTTCTTTCGATGGTCCAGCAGCTGGGGCAGGGAAATTTGCCTGCTAGAATCGGACGTTGGTGTACTGCTAGCAGAGTGCCCGCAAGTACTTGCCTGTGACTAGTGCTGAGCCGAACACCCCCGGGTTCGGTTCGCACCAGAACCCGCGAACGGACCGAAAGTTCGTACGAACATTAGAACCCTATTAAATACAATGGATGCGAACGTTCGAATTCTAAAGTGCTAATTATAACAACTATTATGCATGTTATTGTCCTAAAAAGGGTTTGGGAACCCGGGTTCTGCACCAGGGGACATGTATCAATGCAAAAAGAAGTTTTAAAAACGGTCGTTTTTCGGGAGCAGTCATTTTAATGATGCATAAAGTGAAAAAAAAAAAGTCAAATATTCCTTTAAATATCGTACCTGGGGGGTGTCTAAAGTATGCCTGTGAAGTGCCACGTGTTTCCCGTGTTTAGAACTGTCCCTGCACAAAATGACACTTCTAAAGGAAAAAAAAGCCATTTAAAACTGCTTGCGGCTTTAATGTAATGTCTGGTCCCGGTAATATGGATGAAAATCTTTAAGAAAAATGGCATAGCTACCCCATGACCCCCCCCCCCCTACCCCAGCCCATTACCAGCCCCTTTGGGTCTTGTTTGTAATTTTGAACAGGTACATTGTTGAAGTGTAGCTCCAGCCCAAAAATCTATTTTTAAACTTTTTGGAAAACATAGGTAAGGGTTATCACCCCTGTAACATTTGTTTTGCTGTCTGTGCCCCTGTTCAGAACATTTCACCTCACTTTCCGTCCCAATGACAACTGTTTTTGAAATGTGGTGTTTTTCTTGAAACAAGGATTGCTGATAAAGCATCAGTACAGAGGAGACACCTTTCTCCCATATTTATTCTTACAGGAGAGAATTTTCCTTCCTAGTGGTAGATTTCCTCTCACTTCCTGTTGTCTTCTTGCGTTTGCAAGTAGGAGTCGTTTGTAAGTTGGATGTTTGAAAGTAGGGACCTGCCGTATATACTCTGCAGAAATAGGCCCCTTAGTTGTTGGTGTTGGCACAACACTGTAAGCACTCACAGTTACTCTTGGTTGGTGCTGGAACGCCCTGCTGTCAACTATTATATCAGGAATTTTAATTACATATAATTGTTGAACAGTGGTAGTAAAAATTGGGCCTTTGATGGTGGTGCTGGTGCCACAACACTGTAAGCCCTGACAGTTACTCTTGGTGGGTGCAGCAATGGGCCCTGCTGTGAATTATTAGATCAAGAATTGTAATTGCATGCCCCTGTTGAACAGGGGCTGAAAAATTGGGTCTTTCGTGGTGGTGGTGGTGGTGGTGGTGTTGCCACAACACTGTAAGCCCTCAGAGTTACTCTTGGTGGGTGCAGGAATGGGCCCTGCTGTGAATTATTAGATCAAGAATTGTAATTACATGCCCCTTTTGAACAGGGGCTGAAAAATTGGGCCTTTCGTGGTGGTGGTGGTGGTGGTGGCGTTGCCACAACACTGTAAGCCCTCAGAGTTACTCTTGGTGGGTGCAGCAATGGGCCCTGCTGTGAATTATTAGATCAAGAATTGTAATTGCATGCCCCTGTTGAACAGGGGCTGAAAAATTGGGCCTTAGGCACTGGTGGCACAACACTACAACCCCTCACAGATACTGTACTTGGAGCACAGCAATGAGCCCTGTTGCAAAGTATTGCTTCAAAAATTGTAATGACACGCCCCTGTTAAACAGGGGCTGAAAAATTGGGCCTTAGGCACTGGTGGCACAACACTACAACCCCTCACAGATACTGTACTTGGAGCACAGCAATGAGCCCTGTTGCAAAGTATTGCTTCAAAAATTGTAATGACACGCCCCTGTTAAACAGGGGCTGAAAAATTGGGCCTTAGGCACTGGTGCCACAACACTCCAACCCCTCACAGATACTGTACTTGGAGCACAGCAATGAGCCCTATGGCAAATTATTGCTAAAAAATTTGTAATTACACGCCCCTGTAAAACAGGGGCTGAAAAATTGGGCCTTAGCCACTGGTGGCGGCACCCATAAACAAAAATGATCTTCCAAGCTATCATCATCAATCGTATCATTGAGGACTCGGAGGAGGAGGATAGCCAGTCAACATAACAGCACAGGCACTCAGCATCAGCATCAGTCTTGAAGGGATGTGACATGTTAAAATCAATTAGTCTGTTATATCAGCATCAGGTGTGTGGTAGCTGGTGGTGATCCAAGACTGGTTCATCTTGATGAAAGTCAGTCGATCAACCGAGTCGGTGGACAGGCGCACCCTGTGATCCGTGACAAATCCTCCAGCAGCACTGAATGTGCGTTCCGAAAGAACGCTGGATGCAGGACAGGCCAGTAGCTCAATTGCATACTGTGCAAGCTCTGGCCAGTGATCCATCCTCAAGACCCAGTAAGCCAGAGGATTTTCGGTGGGGAAGGTGTCCAAGTCTGACCTTGCCCCTAGATATTCCTGCACCATGTTTATCAGACGCTGGCGATGGTTGCTGGAACCGATCATACTTTGGGGCTGCGGACTAAAGAATTGTCTGAACGCATCGGTCAGACGGCCACCTTCCCCACCGCTCCTTCTTTGACTGGCCGAAGCCTCAGCAACTCGTTGTCCAGGACCAGGAGTTTGTAACCTCCCAGTCTCTGGGAACGCGTTGCACAGACCTTTCTGCAAGGCCTCCCGGAGTTGTCTCATCCTCTGCTCCCTCTGCGAAGGTAACATAAGGTCCGCAACCTTACCCTTGTACCGTGGATCAAGGAGAGTGGCCAGCCAGTAATGGTCCCTCTCCTTGATCCGAAGAATACGAGGATCCTTCCGCAGACTTTGCAGGATCAGGGAGGCCATGCAGCGTAGGTTTGCTGAGGCATTCGCTCCGGAGTCCTCTGGGTCACTAAGGACGACATGATCCGCAGCCACCTCCTCCCAGCCACGTACAAGTCCACTGGTTTCTTGGGACTGTAAATCATCCCTAAAAGACTGCTGCTGATGATGCTGAGTGCCAGCCTCCACCTCCATGCTGACACAATCCTCCTCCTCCTCCTCCTCCTCCTCCTCTTCCTCTTCCTGTGCGATGGGTGGGACAGAAGGAACACTGTCTGGGTAAAGGGGGCCTTGAGAGGCAAGGAAGTCCTCCTCTTCCTGCCTCTGTTCTGCCTCAAGTGCCCTGTCCATTATTCCACGCAGCGTGTGCTCCAACAGGTGGACAAGAGGTACAGTGTCACTGATGCATGCACTGTCACTGCTCACCATCCTCGTGGCCTCCTCAAATGGTGCCAGGACAGTGCATGCATCCCTGATCATGCCCCACTGGCGTGGAGAAAAAAAACCAAGCTCCCCTGACCCTGTCCTGGTGCCGTAGTCGCACAGGTACTCATTGATGGCCCTCTGCTGCGTGTGCAGCCGCTGCAGCATGGCCAACGTTGAGTTCCACCTGGTGGGCATGTCACATATAAGGCGGTTCTTGGGCAGGTTCAACTCCTTTTGCAGCTCAGCCAGGCGAGCACTGGCATTATAAGATCTGCGGAAATGCACACAGACTTTCCTGGCCTGCCTCAGGACATCCTGTAAGCCCGGGTACCTGCCCAAGAACCGCTGCACCACCAGGTTAAGGACGTGAGCCACACAGGGCACATGGGTCAGTTGTCCCTGTCGGAGGGCGGAGAGGAGGTTGGTGCCATTGTCGCAAACCACCATTCCTGGCTTAAGCTGGCGTGGCGTCAACCACCTCTCGGCCTGGCCCTGCAGAGCAGACAGGACCTCTGCCCCAGTGTGGCTTCTGTCCCCCAAACACACCAGCGCAAGCACGGCATGGCATCTTTTTGCCTGCGTACTTGCGTAGCCCCGTGAACGGCTACGGAGCACCGCTGGTTCATAGGACAAACCACAGGAAGAGGCCATGGAGGAAGAAGAAGAGGAGGGGGTGGAGGAGAGAGGTGTGTCACAACCAGTAGTAGCATTTTGGAGGCGTGGCGGTGGAACAACCTCCAACACTACTGCACCTTGTCCTGCATCCTTCCCAGCTGCCAAAAGAGTGACCCAATGGGCCGTGAAAGAAAGGTAACGTCCCTGTCCATGCCTGCTGGACCATGAGTCAGCGGTAATATGCACCTTACCGCTGACCGCCCTGTCCAGCGAGGCCAAGACATTGCCTTCCACATGCCGGTAGAGAACCGGAATAGCCTTCCGTGAGAAAAAGTGGCATTTGGGAACCTGCCACTGAGGAACCGCACATTGCACAAACTCACGGAAGGGGGCCGGGTCTACCAACTGAAAAGGCAGCAGTTGAAGCGCTAGCAATTTAGCCAAGCTAGCATTCAACCGCTGGGCATGTGGATGGCTGGGAGTGAACTTCTTTTGACGGTCCAGCAGCTGGGGCAGGGAAATTTGCCTGCTAGAATCGGACGTCGGTGTACTGCTAGCAGAGTGGCCGCAAGTACTTGGCTGTGACACACCTAATTCTACACCTTCATTCCTCTCAGTGCATGTTTCAGAGAGGACTGAAGTTATAGTGGGGTTGGAGATCCCAGCTGATGCGGTGCAAGGAGAGGTCCGCTTTGTTCTTTGGTGTGGGTCTTTGAGGTAGGCTTGCCAATGAGCTGCATGGCAGGTCAACATATGTCTGGTCAGGCATGTGGTACCCAAGCGGCTGATGTTTTGGCCACGCGATATACGCTTGAGACATATGTTGCAAACAGCAGCTGTGCGATCTGATGCACTAGCCTCAAAAAAGGCCCACACCAAGGAACTTTTTGAATGACGGGCAGAGGCTGCGCCCTGTACAGGCGGAGCTCTGCGGTGTGATTCCGTCGGTGTACTGCCCTTACGCTGGCCACCAAAGGGCATCCTGCCTCGTTGGAGATGTGCCTCCTCCTCATCCTCCTCCTCTCTCCTATTAGGCACCCACGTGGAGTCAGTGACCTCATCATCCCCTCCCTCCTCATCACTGGAGCCAATCTGGCAGTATGCTGCAGCTGCTGGAACATGACTGCCAGATTGGTGTCCTTCTTGAGCATCCCCTCTGTCTGCTCTCACGCTACTGCCTTCCTGTAGCTGGGTTTCATCATCAGACCCTTCGAAACGCTGGGCATCCTCCTGGAGCATGTACCCAACACTGTGCTCAAACAGTTCGGGGGACTCCTCAGGAGGAGGACATGGTGGGTCTAGGGAAGGAGTGACTGATGATGAGTCTGACATTGATACCAGGGAAGAGGACGTTTTGGCAGCTGCTTTGCCAGTACCCTGAGCCTGGGTGAGAGAGGATGAGGAGGAGGAGGAGGGCTTGGTCATCCACTCTACCAAGTCTTCGGCATGATGTGGCTCAACATGTCCAGCTGCCGAAAAGAAGGACAAGCGTGTCCCATGGCCATGTGCTGATGACAATGCACCGCGTCCACGACCAGCACTGTTGCCCCCAGACACAGAGCCTGCTTGCCCTCTTTTATTGCCTCCTGACTGTCTGCCTCTCCTTGTTTGCCTTCCAGACATTCTAATAGATGGCCTGCAGGGAGATGGGAAAAAAGCAATAAGGGCTACCTTCAGGTGTCCTTCTCTGTCCCTTTACTTAAGGATTTCTAAATATGGTTGAGGATTATTGCTTTTGCACAGAATAGCACAACGACAATTTCCCTGACTGTCCAAAAAACAAGGATTTCAAAGATGGTTGATGAGGAATGCTTTAGCACACTATAGCACAAGGAGAATTCCCCTCACTTTCCTTCTTTGTCCCTAGAAACAAGGACTGGCACAGTGAAAGAAACTGACACTCTCCCTACCTAGAGTTTTCTGTCCCTAGAAAAAATGTTTTTTTAAAGCACACTATAGCACAAGGAGAATTCCCCTCACTTTCCTTCTTTGTCCCTAGAAACAAGGACTGGCACAGTGAAAGAAACTGACACTCTCCCTACCTAGAGTTTTCTGTCCCTAGAAAAAATGTTTTTTTAAAGCACACTATAGCACAAGGAGAATTCCCCTCACTTTCCTTCTTTGTCCCTAGAAACAAGGACTGGCACAGTGAAAGAAACTGACACTCTCCCTACCTAGAGTTTTCTGTCCCTAGAAAAAATGTTTTTTTAAAGCACACTATAGCACAAGGAGAATTCCCCTCACTTTCCTTCTTTGTCCCTAGAAACAAGGACTGGCACAGTGAAAGAAACTGACACTCTCCCTACCTAGAGTTTTCTGTCCCTAGAAAAAATGTTTTTTTAAAGCACACTATAGCACAAGGAGAATTCCCCTCACTTTCCTTCTTTGTCCCTAGAAACAAGGACTGGCACAGTGAAAGAAACTGACACTCTCCCTACCTAGAGTTTTCTGTCCCTAGAAAAAATGTTTTTTTAAAGCACACTATAGCACAAGGAGAATTCCCCTCACTTTCCTTCTTTGTCCCTAGAAACAAGGACTGGCACAGTGAAAGAAACTGACACTCTCCCTACCTAGAGTTTTCTGTCCCTAGAAAAAATGTTTTTTTAAAGCACACTATAGCACAAGGAGAATTCCCCTCACTTTCCTTCTTTGTCCCTAGAAACAAGGACTGGCACAGTGAAAGAAACTGACACTCTCCCTACCTAGAGTTTTCTGTCCCTAGAAAAAATGTTTTTTTAAAGCACACTATAGCACAAGGAGAATTCCCCTCACTTTCCTTCTTTGTCCCTAGAAACAAGGACTGGCACAGTGAAAGAAACTGACACTCTCCCTACCTAGAGTTTTCTGTCCCTAGAAAAAATGTTTTTTTAAAGCACAATATAGCACAAGGAGAATTCCCCTCACTTTCCTTCTTTGTCCCTAGAAACAAGGACTGGCACAGTGAAAGAAACTGACACTCTCCCTACCTAGAGTTTTCTGTCCCTAGAAAAAATGTTTTTTTAAAGCACACTATAGCACAAGGAGAATTCCCCTCACTTTCCTTCTTTGTCCCTAGAAACAAGGACTGGCACAGTGAAAGAAACTGACACTCTCCCTACCTAGAGTTTTCTGTCCCTAGAAAAAATGTTTTTTTAAAGCACACTATAGCACAAGGAGAATTCCCCTCACTTTCCTTCTTTGTCCCTAGAAACAAGGACTGGCACAGTGAAAGAAACTGACACTCTCCCTACCTAGAGTTTTCTGTCCCTAGAAAAAATGTTTTTTTTAAAGCACACTATAGCACAAGGAGAATTCCCCTCACTTTCCTTCTTTGTCCCTAGAAACAAGGACTGGCACAGTGAAAGAAACTGACACTCTCCCTACCTAGAGTTTTCTGTCCCTAGAAAAAATGTTTTTTTAAAGCACACTATAGCACAAGGAGAATTCCCCTCACTTGCCTTCTTTGTCCCTAGAAAGAAGGACTGGCACAGTGAAAGAAACTGACACTCTCCCTACCTAGAGTTTTCTGTCCCTAGAAAAAATGTTTTTTTAAAGCACACTATAGCACAAGGAGAATTCCCCTCACTTTCCTTCTTTGTCCCTAGAAACAAGGACTGGCACAGTGAAAGAAACTGACACTCTCCCTACCTAGAGTTTTCTGTCCCTAGAAAAAATGTTTTTTTAAAGCACACTATAGCACAAGGAGAATTCCCCTCACTTTCCTTCTTTGTCCCTAGAAAGAAGGACTGGCACAGTGAAAGAAACTGACACTCTCCCTACCTAGAGTTTTCTGTCCCTAGAAAAAATGTTTTTTTAAAGCACACTATAGCACAAGGAGAATTCCCCTCACTTTCCTTCTTTGTCCCTAGAAACAAGGACTGGCACAGTGAAAGAAACTGACACTCTCCCTACCTAGAGTTTTCTGTCCCTAGAAAAAATGTTTTTTTAAAGCACACTATAGCACAAGGAGAATTCCCCTCACTTTCCTTCTTTGTCCCTAGAAAGAAGGACTGGCACAGTGAAAGAAACTGACACTCTCCCTACCTAGAGTTTTCTGTCCCTAGAAAAAATGTTTTTTTAAAGCACACTATAGCACAAGGAGAATTCCCCTCACTTTCCTTCTTTGTCCCTAGAAACAAGGACTGGCACAGTGAAAGAAACTGACACTCTCCCTACCTAGAGTTTTCTGTCCCTAGAAAAAATGTTTTTTTAAAGCACACTATAGCACAAGGAGAATTCCCCTCACTTTCCTTCTTTGTCCCTAGAAACAAGGACTGGCACAGTGAAAGAAACTGACACTCTCCCTACCTAGAGTTTTCTGTCCCTAGAAAAAATGTTTTTTTAAAGCACACTATAGCACAAGGAGAATTCCCCTCACTTTCCTTCTTTGTCCCTAGAAACAAGGACTGGCACAGTGAAAGAAACTGACACTCTCCCTACCTAGAGTTTTCTGTCCCTAGAAAAAATGTTTTTTTAAAGCACACTATAGCACAAGGAGAATTCCCCTCACTTTCCTTCTTTGTCCCTAGAAACAAGGACTGGCACAGTGAAAGAAACTGACACTCTCCCTACCTAGAGTTTTCTGTCCCTAGAAAAAATGTTTTTTTAAAGCACACTATAGCACAAGGAGAATTCCCCTCACTTTCCTTCTTTGTCCCTAGAAACAAGGACTGGCACAGTGAAAGAAACTGACACTCTCCCTACCTAGAGTTTTCTGTCCCTAGAAAAAATGTTTTTTTAAAGCACACTATAGCACAAGGAGAATTCCCCTCACTTTCCTTCTTTGTCCCTAGAAACAAGGACTGGCACAGTGAAAGAAACTGACACTCTCCCTACCTAGAGTTTTCTGTCCCTAGAAAAAATGTTTTTTTAAAGCACACTATAGCACAAGGAGAATTCCCCTCACTTTCCTTCTTTGTCCCTAGAAACAAGGACTGGCACAGTGAAAGAAACTGACACTCTCCCTACCTAGAGTTTTCTGTCCCTAGAAAAAATGGTTTTTTAAAGCACACTATAGCACAAGGAGAATTCCCCTCACTTTCCTTCTTTGTCCCTAGAAACAAGGACTGGCACAGTGAAAGAAACTGACACTCTCCCTACCTAGAGTTTTCTGTCCCTAGAAAAAATGTTTTTTTAAAGCACACTATAGCACAAGGAGAATTCCCCTCACTTTCCTTCTTTGTCCCTAGAAACAAGGACTGGCACAGTGAAAGAAACTGACACTCTCCCTACCTAGAGTTTTCTGTCCCTAGAAAAAATGTTTTTTTAAAGCACACTATAGCACAAGGAGAATTCCCCTCACTTTCCTTCTTTGTCCCTAGAAACAAGGACTGGCACAGTGAAAGAAACTGACACTCTCCCTACCTAGAGTTTTCTGTCCCTAGAAAAAATGTTTTTTTAAAGCACACTATAGCACAAGGAGAATTCCCCTCACTTTCCTTCTTTGTCCCTAGAAACAAGGACTGGCACAGTGAAAGAAACTGACACTCTCCCTACCTAGAGTTTTCTGTCCCTAGAAAAAATGTTTTTTTAAAGCACACTATAGCACAAGGAGAATTCCCCTCACTTTCCTTCTTTGTCCCTAGAAACAAGGACTGGCACAGTGAAAGAAACTGACACTCTCCCTACCTAGAGTTTTCTGTCCCTAGAAAAAATGTTTTTTTAAAGCACACTATAGCACAAGGAGAATTCCCCTCACTTTCCTTCTTTGTCCCTAGAAACAAGGACTGGCACAGTGAAAGAAACTGACACTCTCCCTACCTAGAGTTTTCTGTCCCTAGAAAAAATGTTTTTTTAAAGCACACTATAGCACAAGGAGAATTCCCCTCACTTTCCTTCTTTGTCCCTAGAAACAAGGACTGGCACAGTGAAAGAAACTGACACTCTCCCTACCTAGAGTTTTCTGTCCCTAGAAAAAATGGTTTTTTAAAGCACACTATAGCACAAGGAGAATTCCCCTCACTTTCCTTCTTTGTCCCTAGAAACAAGGACTGGCACAGTGAAAGAAACTGACACTCTCCCTACCTAGAGTTTTCTGTCCCTAGAAAAAATGTTTTTTTAAAGCACACTATAGCACAAGGAGAATTCCCCTCACTTTCCTTCTTTGTCCCTAGAAACAAGGACTGGCACAGTGAAAGAAACTGACACTCTCCCTACCTAGAGTTTTCTGTCCCTAGAAAAAATGTTTTTTTAAAGCACACTATAGCACAAGGAGAATTCCCCTCACTTTCCTTCTTTGTCCCTAGAAACAAGGACTGGCACAGTGAAAGAAACTGACACTCTCCCTACCTAGAGTTTTCTGTCCCTAGAAAAAATGTTTTTTTAAAGCACACTATAGCACAAGGAGAATTCCCCTCACTTTCCTTCTTTGTCCCTAGAAACAAGGACTGGCACAGTGAAAGAAACTGACACTCTCCCTACCTAGAGTTTTCTGTCCCTAGAAAAAATGTTTTTTTAAAGCACACTATAGCACAAGGAGAATTCCCCTCACTTTCCTTCTTTGTCCCTAGAAACAAGGACTGGCACAGTGAAAGAAACTGACACTCTCCCTACCTAGAGTTTTCTGTCCCTAGAAAAAATGTTTTTTTAAAGCACACTATAGCACAAGGAGAATTCCCCTCACTTTCCTTCTTTGTCCCTAGAAACAAGGACTCGCACAGTAAAACACACTGACACTCTCCCTACCTATCCTTCTCTTTCCCTAAACTAAAGGAATCCAGGTTAAGCAAGAAAGAAATAAATGTCACTGTCCCTGCCTATGCTTGTCTTTCCCTGCTCCGGAACACACTACACTAGGCCGCCGTGCTGGCGGCCTTTTATAGTGTGGGGCGTGTACTAAACACCCTCAGCAATAATTGGCCACAGGCATCCTGCCTGTGGCCAATCATTGCTCTCCTCGCTGCCGGCGCTGTGATTGGCCAAGCATGCGGGGTCACAGTGCATGCTTGGCCAATCACAGCGCCTGGATGACACTGCGATGGCGTAGTGCATTGTGGGCCGTTCGCGTCACTCGAATTTGGCGCGAACGGCCCAAATCGTTCGATCTTCGTCGAACGATCGAACAGCCGATGTTCGAGTCGAACGTATGTTCGACTCGAACACGAAGCTCATCCCTACCTGTGACACACCTAATTCTACACCTTCATTCCTCTCAGAGCAGGTTTCAGAGAGGAGTGAAGGTATAGTGGGGTTGGAGATCCCAGCTGATGCGGTGCAAGAAGAGGTCAGCTTTGTTCTTTGGTGTGGGTCTTTAAGGTAGGCTTGCCAACGAGCTGCATGGCAGGTCAACATATGTCTGATCAAGCATGTAGTGCCCAAGCGGCTGATGTTTTGGCCACGCGATATACGCTTGAGACATATGTTGCAAACAGCAGCTGTGCGATCTGATGCACTCGCCTCAAAAAAGGCCCACACCAAAGAACTTTTTGCATGACGGGCAGAGGCAGCGCCCTGCACAGGCGGAGCTCTGCGGTGTGATTCCGTCGGTGTGCTGCCCATACGCTGGCCACTCAAGGGCATCCTGCCTCGTTGGAGATGTGCCTCCTCCTCATCCTCCTCCTCCTCCTCTCTCCTATTAGGCACCCACGTGGAGTCAGTGACCTCATCATCCCCTCCCTCCTCATCACTGGAGCCAATCTGGCAATATGCTGCAGCTGCTGGAGCATGACTGCCAGATTGGTGTCCTTCTTGAGCATCCCCTCTCTCTGCTCTCACGCTGCTGCCTTCCTCTAGCTGGGTATCATCATCAGATCCTTCCAAACGCTGGGCATCCTCCTGGAGCATGTACCCAACACTGTGCTCAAACAGTTCGGGGGACTCCTCAGGAGGAGGGCATGGTGGGTCTAGGGAAGGATTGACTAATGAAGATAATGATACCAGAGAAGAGGACGCTTTGGCAGCTGCTTTGCCAGTACCCTGAGCCTGGGTGAGAGAGGATGAGGAGGATGAGGTGGGCTTGGTCATCCACTCTACCAAGTCTTCGGCATGATGTGGCTCAACATGTCCAGCTGCCGAAAACAAGGACAAGCGTGTCCCATGGCCATGTGCTGATGACAATGCACCGCGTACACGACCAGCACTGTTGCCCCCAGACACAGAGCCTGCTTGCCCTCTTTTTTTGCCTCCTGACTGTCTGCCTCTCCTTGGTTGCCTTCCAGACATTTTAATGGATGGCCTGCAGGGAGATGGGAAAAACAGCAATAAGGGCTACCTTCAGGTGTATACTGTGCAGGAGGCTTAGCAACAATGACACTGACACTGTCCCCTGCCTATCCTTCTCTGTCCCTAAACACAAGGATTGAAAATATGGTTCAGCAAAATAGTTTTAGAACAGAATAGCACACTGACACTTTCCCTCACTGTCCTACTCTGTCCCTCCCTACAAACAAGATTTAGCACAGACTAGCACACTGATAATTTCTACGAGTGTCCTTCTCTGTCCCTAAACTCAAGGATTGAAAATATGGAACAGCAAATTTGGTTTAGAACAGAACAGCACACTGTCAGTTTCACTCACTGTACCTCTCTGTCCCTCAACTGACTGTCTGCCTCTCCTTGGTTGCCTTCCAGACATTTTAATGGATGGCCTGCAGGGAGATGGGAAAAACAGCAATAAGGGCTACCTTCAGGTGTATACTGTGCAGGAGGCTTAGCAACAATGACACTGACACTGTCCCCTGCCTATCCTTCTCTGTCCCTAATCACAAGGATTGAAAATATGGTTCAGCAAAATAGTTTTAGAACAGAATAGCACACTGACACTTTCCCTCACTGTCCTACTCTGTCCCTCCCTACAAACAAGATTTAGCACAGACTAGCACACTGATAATTTCTACGAGTGTCCTTCTCTGTCCCTAAACTCAAGGATTGAAAATATGGAACAGCAAATTTGGTTTAGAACAGAACAGCACACTGTCAGTTTCACTCACTGTACCTCTCTGTCCCTCAACTCAAGGATTGAAAATATGGTTCAGCAAAATAGTTTTAGAACAGAATAGCACACTGACACTTTCCCTCACTGTACCTCTCTGTCCCTCAACTCAAGGATTGAAAATATGGAACAGCAAAATTGGTTTAGAACAGAATAGCACACTGTCAGTTTCACTCACTGTACCTCTCTGTCCCTCAACTCAAGGATTGAAAATATGGTTCAGCAAAATAGTTTTAGAACAGAATAGCACACTGACACTTTCCCTCACTGTACCTCTCTGTCCCTCAACTCAAGGATTGAAAATATGGAACAGCAAATTTGGTTTAGAACAGAACAGCACACTGTCAGTTTCACTCACTGTACCTCTCTGTCCCTCAACTCAAGGATTGAAAATATGGTTCAGCAAAATAGTTTTAGAACAGAATAGCACACTGACACTTTCCCTCACTGTACCTCTCTGTCCCTCAACTCAAGGATTGAAAATATGGAACAGCAAATTTGGTTTAGAACAGAACAGCACACTGTCAGTTTCACTCACTGTACCTCTCTGTCCCTCAACTCAAGGATTGAAAATATGGTTCAGCAAAATAGTTTTAGAACAGAATAGCACACTGACACTTTCCCTCACTGTACCTCTCTGTCCCTCAACTCAAGGATTGAAAATATGGAACAGCAAATTTGGTTTAGAACAGAACAGCACACTGTCAGTTTCACTCACTGTACCTCTCTGTCCCTCAACTCAAGGATTGAAAATATGGTTCAGCAAAATATTTTTAGAACAGAATAGCACACTGACACTTTCCCTCACTGTACCTCCCTGTCCCTCAACTCAAGGATTGAAAATATGGAACAGCAAATTTGGTTTAGAACAGAACAGCACACTGTCAGTTTCACTCACTGTACCTCTCTGTCCCTCAACTCAAGGATTGAAAATATGGTTCAGCAAAATAGTTTTAGAACAGAATAGCACACTGACACTTTCCCTCACTGTACCTCTCTGTCCCTCAACTCAAGGATTGAAAATATGGAACAGCAAAATTGGTTTAGAACAGAATAGCACACTGTCAGTTTCACTCACTGTACCTCTCTGTCCCTCAACTCAAGGATTGAAAATATGGTTCAGCAAAATAGTTTTAGAACAGAATAGCAAACTGACACTTTCCCTCACTGTACCGCTCTGTCCCTCAACTCAAGGTTTGAAAATATGGAACAGCAAATTTGGTTTAGAACAGAACAGCACACTGTCAGTTTCACTCACTGTACCTCTCTGTCCCTCAACTCAAGGATTGAAAATATGGTTCAGCAAAATAGTTTTAGAACAGAATAGCACACTGACACTTTCCCTCACTGTACCGCTCTGTCCCTCAACTCAAGGATTGAAAATATGGAACAGCAAAATTGGTTTAGAACAGAATAGCACACTGTCAGTTTCACTCACTGTACCTCTCTGTCCCTCAACTCAAGGATTGAAAATATGGTTCAGCAAAATAGTTTTAGAACAGAATAGCACACTGACACTTTCCCTCACTGTACCTCTCTGTCCCTCAACTCAAGGATTGAAAATATGGAACAGCAAATTTGGTTTAGAACAGAACAGCACACTGTCAGTATCACTCACTGTACCTCTCTGTCCCTCAACTCAAGGATTGAAAATATGGTTCAGCAAAATAGTTTTAGAACAGAATAGCACACTGACACTTTCCCTCACTGTACCTCTCTGTCCCTCAACTCAAGGATTGAAAATATGGAACAGCAAATTTGGTTTAGAACAGAACAGCACACTGTCAGTTTCACTCACTGTACCTCTCTGTCCCTCAACTCAAGGATTGAAAATATGGTTCAGCAAAATATTTTTAGAACAGAATAGCACACTGACACTTTCCCTCACTGTACCTCTCTGTCCCTCAACTCAAGGATTGAAAATATGGAACAGCAAATTTGGTTTAGAACAGAACAGCACACTGTCAGTTTCACTCACTGTACCTCTCTGTCCCTCAACTCAAGGATTGAAAATATGGTTCAGCAAAATATTTTTAAAACAGAATAGCACACTGACACTTTCCCTCACTGTACCTCTCTGTCCCTCAACTCAAGGATTGAAAATATGGAACAGCAAATTTGGTTTAAAACAGAACAGCACACTGTCAGTTTCACTCACTGTACCTCTCTGTCCCTCATCTCAAGGATTGAAAATATGGTTCAGCAAAATAGTTTTAGAACAGAATAGCACACTGACACTTTCCCTCACTGTACCTCTCTGTCCCTCAACTCAAGGATTGAAAACATGGAACAGCAAAATTGGTTTAGAACAGAATAGCACACTGTCAGTTTCACTCACTGTACCTCTCTGTCCCTCAACTCAAGGATTGAAAATATGGTTCAGCAAAATAGTTTTAGAACAGAATAGCACACTGACACTTTCCCTCACTGTACCTCTCTGTCCCTCAACTCAAGGATTGAAAATATGGAACAGCAAATTTGGTTTAGAACAGAACAGCACACTGTCAGTTTCACTCACTGTACCTCTCTGTCCCTCAACTCAAGGATTGAAAATATGGTTCAGCAAAATAGTTTTAGAACAGAATAGCACACTGACACTTTCCCTCACTGTACCTCTCTGTCCCTCAACTCAAGGATTGAAAATATGGTTCAGCAAAATAGTTTTAGAACAGAATAGCACACTGACACTTTCCCTCACTTTACCTCTCTGTCCCTCAACTCAAGGATTGAAAATATGGTTCAGCAAAATAGTTTTAGAACAGAATAGCACACTGACACTTTCCCTCACTGTACCTCTCTGTCCCTCAACTCAAGGATTGAAAATATGGAACAGCAAATTTGGTTTAGAACAGAACAGCACACTGTCAGTTTCACTCACTGTACCTCTCTGTCCCTCAACTCAAGGATTGAAAATATGGTTCAGCAAAATAGTTTTAGAACAGAATAGCACACTGACACTTTCCCTCACTGTACCTCTCTGTCCCTCAACTCAAGGATTGAAAATATGGTTCAGCAAAATAGTTTTAGAACAGAATAGCACACTGACACTTTCCCTCACTGTACCTCTCTGTCCCTCAACTCAAGGATTGAAAATATGGTTCAGCAAAATAGTTTTAGAACAGAATAGCACACTGACACTTTCCCTCACTGTCCTACTCTGTCCCTCCCTACAAACAAGATTTAGCACAGAATAGCACACTGATAATTTCTACGAGTGTCCTTCTCTGTCCCTAAACTCAAGGATTGAAAATATGGAACAGCAAAATTGGTTTCGAACAGAATAGCACACTGACACTTTCCCTCACTGTACCTCTCTGTCCCTACAAACAAGATTTAGCACAAAATAGCACACTGACACTTTCCCTCACTGTACCTCTCTGTCCCTACAAACAAGATTTAGCACAAAATAGCACACTGACACTTTCCCTCACTGTACCTCTCTGTCCCTAAACTCAAGGATTGAAAATATGGTTCAGCAAGATTGGTTTAGAACAGAATAGCACACTGACACTTTCCCTCACTGTACCTCTCTGTCCCTACAAACAAGGATTAGCACAGAATAGCACACTGTCACTGACACTCTCCCTACCTATCCTTATCTGTCCCTAAACACAAGGAATCCAGGATTATGTAAAGGAAAAATAATGACACTGTCCCTGCCTATGCTTCTCTTTCCCTACTCCGGAACACACTACACAAGGCCGCCGCGCTGGCGGCCTTTTATAGTGTGGGGCGTGTACTAAACCCCCATAGCAATAATTGGCCACAGGCATCCTGCCTGTGGCCAATCATTGCTCTCCTCGCTGCCGGCGCTGTGATTGGCCAAGCATGCGGGGTCACAGTGCATGCTTGGCCAATCACAGCGCCTGGATGACACTGCGATGGCGTAGTGCATTGTGGGCCGTTCGCGTCACTCCAATTTGGCGCGAACGACCCAAAACGTTCGATCTTCGTCGAACGATCGAACAGCCGATGTTCGAGTCGAACGTATGTTCGACTCGAACACGAAGCTCATCCCTAGTGGAGATAATCAAAACCTGGGAATTGGGGGGAACATAGATTTGCATAGACTTCTCAAACACTGTTCCTGAATGCAATTTGCTGCCGCTAAATAGGTAGGAAAATCAAGTTAAATGGCACTGTGCTCTACAAACTAAATCCCGCTATTTGGCAATTGGCTTTGTCTGTGAAATCGGCGTGTTTGGAAAATGTAATGTAAATCCAGCATAGAGAGCTATTTTGAACCAGTTTCATTGTAAAATATCTTTAAAAAAAAATAACATCTTTCTTAACCACTTCAATACCGGGCATTTTCACCCCCTCCCTGCCCAGACCGATTTTCAGCTTTCAGCACTGTCACGCTTTGAATGTCAATTGAGCGGTCGTGCGACGTGGCTCCCAAACAAAATTGACGTCCTTTTTTTCTCACAAATAGAGCTTTGTTTTGGTGGTAAACAAAAAACGACTGCCAATTTTGAAAAAAAAAACAATATTTTTTACTTGTTGCTAAATTAAATATCCCAATTTAAAAAAAAACTATTGTTTTTTCTCCGTTTAGGCCAATACGTATTCTTCTACATATTTTTGGTAAAAAGAAAATCGCAATAAGCGTATATTGTTTGGTTTGCGCAAAAGTTATAGCGCCTACAAAATAGGGGATAGTTTTATGACATTTATTTTTATTATTTTTACTAGTAATGGCGGTTATCTGCGATTTTTGTTAGGACTGCGATATTGCGGACACATCGGACACTTTTGACACTATTTTGGGACCATTCACATTTATTCAGCAAACAGTGCTATAAATATGCACTGATTACTGTATAAATGTGACTGGCAGGGAAGGGGTTAACACTAGGGGGCGATCAAGGGGTTAAATGTGTTCCCTAGGGAGTGATTCTAACTGTGGGGGGAGGGGACTGACTGGGGGAGGTGACCGATCTATGTCCCTATGTACAAGGGACACACCATCGGTCTCCTCTCCCTGACAGGACGTGGATCTCTGTGTTTACACACAGAGATTCACGTCCCTGGCAGTCGTCATATGACGGCCGCCCGGAGGGATGAAGGGTTCCTGCGGCTGTCATATGACACAACGCCGGGCAGGAAGTGGTTAAAGAGGAGCTTCACCCAAAAGGGGAATTTCTGCTTTAAGTCCTACTCCCTACTCTGTCACATTTTGCAGGTCACTTTTTTTTGGGGGGGGGGGCACTTAGTTTTGACAGTTCTCCTCTTCCCCTCCCTCCCTGCTGTCTTCTGGGACATGTTTAAGACACAAAAAGCCCAGCTGGCTGCCAATAGTTAAGATGCCAGTGCTGGGAACCTGAGTAAAGAACGAGCCCAAGTGAGGACAGAACTGGATCCCTGGACAAGTAAGTGTCCGGTTATTAAAAGTTAGCAGCTACAGGATTTTTTTTAGAGTGGAGAATCACTTTAATAACTCCACACTAACCTTGGCCTGTGGTGAAAGGATCTCTAGGTCAGAGCCAACAGTCCTGGCGTAAAGCTTTTACACTCTCAGCTGCCCTTACAATTACAGTGCCTTGAAAAAAAAATTCATACCCCTTGAAATTTTCCACATTTTGTCATGTTACAACCAAAAACGTAAATGTATTTTATTGGGATTTTATGTGATAGGCCAACACAAAGTAGCACATAATTGTGAAGTAGAAGGAAAATGATAAATGGTTTTCCAAATTTTTTACAAATAAATATGTGAAAAGTGTGGCGCGCATTTGTATTCAGCGCCCTTTACTCTGATACCCCTAACTAAAATCTAGTGGAACCAATCGCCTCCAGAAGTCACCTAATTAGTAAATAGAGTCCACCTGTGTGTAATTTAATCTTAGTATAAAATCTCAGTATAAATACAGCTGTTCTGTGAAGACCTCAGAGGTTTGTTAGATAACCTTAGTGAACAAACAGCATCATGAAGGCCAAGGAATACACCAGACAGGTAAGGGATAACGTTTTGGAGAAGTTCAAAACAGGGTTAGGTTATAAAAAAATATCCCAAGCTTTGAACATCTCATGGAGCACTGTTGAATCCATTATCTGAAAATGAAAAGAGTAAAGCCTCGTACACACGGTCGGACTTCCATCGGACTTTTCCGTGGTTTTTTGTCCGAACGGAGTTGGTTGGGAACACCCATAGCATACACACGCTCTGACTTTTCTGCAAACTTTCTTAAAACTTCTTACAACATCATGTGTTTTTTCTGCTCTTTTCTGATCTTTACTGCCACCCTTTGGTCAACTTCTGCTATTGTTGGTTGATTTTAACATTAGTTGTTTTGTCCATCGGACTAAAGTCTGATGGTTTTCTGTACACACGGTCGGACTTTGCTCCATCGGACTTTTGTTGGGCAAAAGTTTGTCCGTTTGCAGACCCACCTTTTGTCCGATGAAATCCAAAACCAAACGAAAAAAGTTTGTCCGATGGAGCATACACACGGTCGGATTGTTGGTCCAACTTGCTTAAAACGAAGTTTGTTGGGCAAAAGTCCGACCGTGTGTACAGGGATTAAGTCACAACTGCAAACCTACCAAGACATGGCCGCCCACCTAAACTCACAGGCCGGGCAAGGAGAGCATTAATCAGAGAATCAGCCAAGAGGACCATAATAACACTGGAGGAGTTGAAGAGATTTACAACTCAGGTGGGAGAATCTGACCACAGGACAACTATTAGTCATGCACTCCACAAATCTGGCCTTTATGGAAGAGTGGCAAGAAGAAAGCCATTGTTGAAAGAATGCCAAAGAAAGTCCAGTTTTCAGTTTGCGAGAAGCCATGTGGGGGACACAACAAACATGTGGAAGAAGGTTTTCTGATCAGATGAAACCAAAATTGAACATTTTGGCCTAAAAGCAAAACACTATGTGTGGTGGAAAACTAACACTGCACATCACCCTGAACACACCATCCCCACCGTGAAACATGGTGGTGGCAGCGTGATGTTGTGGGGATGCTTTTCTTCAACAGGGACAGGGAAGCTGGTCAGAGTTGATGGGAAGATGGATGGAGTCAAATACAGGGCAAGCTTAGAAGAAAACCTGTTAGAGTCTGCAAAACACTTGAGACTCGGGGAGGTTCACCTTCCAGCAGGAAAATGACCCTAAACATACAGCCAGAGCTACAATGGAACGGTATAGACCAGAGCATATTCATGTGTTAGAATGGCCCAGTCAAAGTCCAGACCTAAATCCAGTTGAGAATATGTTCACAGACGCTCTCCATCCAATCTGACAGAGCTTGAGATATTTTGCAAAGAAGAATGGGCAACAATGTCACTCCCTAGATGTGCAAAGCTGGTAGAGACATCCCCAAAAAGACTTGCAGCTGTAATTGCAGAGAAAGGTGGTTCTAAAAAATATTGACTCAGGGGGGCTGAATACAAATGCAAGCCACATTTTTCAGATATTTATTTTCAATTTTTTTTAAAAAACATTTATCATTGTCCTTCCACTTCTCAATTATTTGCCACTTTGTGTTGGTCTATCACATAAAATCCCAATAAAATACAACTACGTTTTGGTTCTAAAATGACAAAATGTGTAAAATTGGGGTATGAATACTTTTTTTTTTTTTTTTTTAACATTCTTGTGTTAGGAAACGGTTGCATGACATACACCAAACAAAAAGATGTTATACAGGTCATATTCACCAGGAAGAACATGATATAGATCATGTGGACCATGTAGGTAATAAAATCTACTAATACAAAATAGATTAACAGTCTTGGATAAACTGTCTGTTATTAACCACTTCAGCCCAGGAAGGTTTACCCCCCCTTCATGACCAGGTCATTTTTTGCGACTTGGCACTGCGTTATTTTAACTGACAATTGAGAGGTCATGCGACACTGTACCCAAATGGTGGTATTTGATCACCTCTACGATTTTTAGATTTTGCGCTATAAACCAAAAAAGACCGACAATTTTGAAAAAAACTATAAAGTATTTGATCCCCTGCTGATTTTGTACCTTTGCCCACTGACAAAGAAATGATAAGTCTATAGTTTTTAACAACAAAAATATCCAGAAAAATGCATTTCAAAAACGTTATAAATTGATTTGCATTTTAATGAGTGAAATAAGTATTTGATTCTCTATCAATCAGTAAGATTTCTGGCTCCCAGGTGTCTTCTATACAGGTAACGAGCTGAAATTAGGGGCACTTTTTGCGCTCCTAATCTCAGCTCGTTACCTGTATAGAAGACACCTGTCCACAGAAGCAATCAATCAATCAATCAGATTCCAATCTCTCCACAATGGCCAAGACCAAAGAGCTGTCCAAGAATGTCAGGGACAAGATTGTAGACCTACACAAGGCTGGAATGGGCTACAAGACCATCACCAAGCAGCTTTGTGAGAGGGTGACAACAGTTGGTGCAATTATTCGCAAATGGATGAAACAAAATAACTGTCAATTTCCCTCGGACGGAGGCTCCATGCAGGATCTCGCCTCGTGGAGTTTCATTGATCATGGGAACGGTGAGGGATCAGCCCGGAACTACACGTGAGAATCATGTCAATTATCTAAAGGCAGCTGGGACCATAGTCACCAAGAAAATAATTGGTAACACACTACGCCATGAAAGACTGAAATCCTGCAGCGCCCCCAAGGTCCCCCGCCTCAAGATAGCACATGTACAGGCCCGTCCGAAGTTTGCTAATGAACATCTGAATAATTCAGAGAGCTGGGTGAAGGTGTTGTGGTCAGATGAGACCAAAATCAAGCTCTTTGGCATCAACTCAATTTACTATGTTTGGAGGAGGAGGAATGCTGCCTATGACCCCAAGAATACCATCCCCACCTTCAAACATGGAGGTGGAAACATTATGCTTTGGGGGTGTTTTTCTGCTAAGGGGACAGGACAACTTCACCGCATCAAAGAGACAATGGACGGGGCCATGTACCGTCATATCTTGGGTGAGAACCTCCTTCCCTCAGCCAGGGCATTGAAAATGGGTCATGGATGGGTATTCCAGCATGACAATGACCCAAAACACATGGCCAAGGCAACAAAGGAGTGGCTCAAGAAGAAGCACATTAAGGTCCTGGAGTGGCCAAGCCAGTCTCCAGACCTTAATCCCATAGAAAATATGTGGAGGGAGCTGAAGGTTCGAGTTACCAAACATCAGGCTCAAAACCTTAATGACTTGGAGAGGATCTGCAAAGAGGAGTGGGACAAAATCCCTCCTGAGAGGTGTGCAAACCTGGTGGCCAACTACAAGAAACATCTGACCTCTGTGATTGCCAGCAAGGGTTTTGTCACCAAGTACTAACTAAGTCATATTTTGCGAAGGGGTCAAATACTTATTTCACTCATTAAAATGCAAATCAATTTATAAATTTTTTAAATGTGTTTTTCTGTTTTTTTTTTTTGTTATTTTGTCTCTCACTGTTAAAATAAACCTACCATTAAAATTATAGACTGATCATTTCTTTGTCAGTGGGCAAACTTACAAAATTTGCAGGGGATCAAATACCTTTTTCCCTCACTGTACGTGATCTGGCACAGAAAATGTATGATGGGCGGTCCGCAAGCCGTTAATGTAGGCCAGAGTAATTTGCTACAATCACGCCCTAGTATTTGAAATTTACTGTAATATGTAGGATGCTCCAACATACATCTCTGACTATTTTTCAAACCTGGATTTGTGGGGACAAAAACTCTGCAGCCCAAACACGAAATTAGCTAGTGATTTTTGTAGTATAACTGGCCAAGTGTTCAGTTATTTGTGGCTTACTCAAACAAATAAATTATTGCCTTTGGATATAATCTTTTGAGAACATATTAATTCAACCAGTTATACCTCCAATTCGGCACTTCTGTTATGTGTGTAGTTGGGAATTTTTTGAAGTATCTCCTATAGAACCATTAGACTGGATGTTGTCGGTACAATGTGTCAATTCACTAAAACCGTAATAATTCTGTATAATATAAGGCAAGATTTATAATACTGTTGATTTTCCCATTACACAGCATCCCCTTGTGCTGTATTCACTCAGCTCTAAGTTTCCAAATACAAATTTGGTCTACGTGATGCAACACACACCAGCAATGGCGTTAATGATCACCAAACAATAGTCAGCAACAGACGTTTCACTAGCTGAGCTTTGGGCTTTTCATAACTTGTTGACGTTTCCGAACACGCTCCCACATTTGAAGAAGATTTTAAGAGCCTTGTTCATAATGTTGTCAAACATTTGTTTGGTTTGTATTTGATATCAAGTTGCTTTTCATCTGTATAAATGAAACAAAATCAGACAGTAGGTGTCTTTCATCATCATTCAACCACTGGCTTAGGAACACCAATTAATATGTTTATCTAGGATAGGTTATATGGATTAGCATCTACTAAAATAAACATGTTATTCATTGTATTGGCAATCATCATGCACAAGATATTACATAACAAACATAATTAATGTTCCTTTTTATTGGTTTAAAAAAAAAAAGATATAGAGTTCAGTTGCTTAATGACAATGAACGCTTGATTGAATTGTAATGATGTACAAGGATACCATGTTCAATGAGATTAAAGTCTCTCTTGGAAAGAAACTATCTCTGTTCCATTTTAATGAACATGTCACATATAATATTAATAAAGCCCTGTGTTCCAGGTGTATATAAGTGTAATACAATATTAACAGGATCTGTAAAATGATAACTAAACCACTCACTTCTCTGTCCCGCCATTTGACACTCATGTGCAAGTTGCTCTGGTTAAAGCATACACAGGAATAAAGTCTCTCTCCCTATGTGCTTGGCAACTGACCTCTCAGGTACTCAGTGCTGTATTTTGGGAACAAGGAAAGAAAACCACAGGCTAACTATCTTGGAAAACATAAAACATAATAATGAGATGGTTTTATTACTGTTAATTAGTGATGAGCCGAACACCCCCCTGTTCGGTTCGCACCAGAACCCGCGAACGGACCGAAAGTTCGAACGAACATTAGAACCCTATTAAATAGAATGGATGCGAACGTTCGAATTCTAAAGTGCTAATTATAACAACTATTATGCATGTTATTGTCCTAAAAAGGGTTTGGGAACCCGGGTTCTGCACCAGGGGACATGTATCAATGCAAAAAGAAGTTTTAAAAACGGTCGTTTTTCGGGAGCAGTCATTTTAATGATGCATAAAGTGAAAAAAAAAAGTCAAATATTCCTTTAAATATCGTACCTGGGGGGTGTCTAAAGTATGCCTGTGAAGTGCCACGTGTTTCCCGTGTTTAGAACTGTCCCTGCACAAAATGACACTTCTAAAGGAAAAAAAAGCCATTTAAAACTGCTTGCGGCTTTAATGTAATGTCTGGTCCCGGTAATATGGATGAAATTCTTTAAGAAAAATGGCATAGCTACCCCATGACCCCCCCCCCCCCTACCCCAGCCCATTACCAGCCCCTTTGGGTCTTGTATGGATATTAAGGGGAACCCCGCACATAAAATAAAAAAGGCCCTATATACTCTGAACAGCCCTATACAGGCGGTGCATACAAGACAGGGACTGTAGGTTTGTTCTTATGTAGAATCTGTTTGTAATTTTGAACAGGTACATTGTTGAAGTGTAGCTCCAGACCAAAAATCTATTTTTAAACTTTTTGGAAAACATAGGTAAGGGTTATCACCCCTGTAACATTTGTTTTGCTGTCTGTGCCCCTGTTCAGAACATTTCACCTCACTTTCCGTCCCAATGACAACTGTTTTTGAAATGTGGTGTTTTTCTTGAAACAAGGATTGCTGATAAAGCATCAGTACAGAGGAGACACCTTTCTCCCATATTTATTCTTACAGGAGAGAATTTTCCTTCCTAGTGGTAGATTTCCTCTCACTTCCTGTTGTCTTCTTGCGTTTGCAAGTAGGAGTCGTTTGTAAGTTGGATGTTTGAAAGTAGGGACCTGCCGTATATACTCTGCAGAAATAGGCCCCTTAGTTGTTGGTGTTGGCACAACACTGTAAGCACTCACAGTTACTCTTGGTTGGTGCTGGAACGCCCTGCTGTCAACTATTATATCAGGAATTTTAATTACATATAATTGTTGAACAGTGGTAGTAAAAATTGGGCCTTTGATGGTGGTGCTGGTGCCACAACACTGTAAGCCCTGACAGTTACTCTTGGTGGGTGCAGCAATGGGCCCTGCTGTGAATTATTAGATCAAGAATTGTAATTACATGCCCCTGTTGAACAGGGGCTGAAAAATTGGGCCTTAGGCACTGGTGGCACAACACTGCAACCCCTCACAGATACTGTACTTGGAGCACAGCAATGAGCCCTGTTGCAAAGTATTGCTTCAAAAATTGTAATGACACGCCCCTGTTAAACAGGGGCTGAAAAATTGGGCCTTAGGCACTGGTGGCACAACACTGCAACTCCTCACAGATACTGTACTTGGAGTACAGCAATGAGCCCTGTTGCAAAGTATTGCTTCAAAAATTGTAATTACACGCCCCTGTTAAACAGGGGCTGAAAAATTGGGCGTTAGGCACTGGTGGCGGCACCCATAAACAAAAATGATCTTCCAAGCTATCATCATCAATCGTATCATTGAGGACTCGGAGGAGGAGGATAGCCAGTCAACATAACAGCACAGGCACTCAGCATCAGCATCAGTCTTGAAGGGATGTGACATGTTAAAATCAATTAGTCTGTTATATCAGCATCAGGTGTGTGGTAGCTGGTGGTGATCCAAGACTGGTTCATCTTGATGAAAGTCAGTCGATCAACCGAGTCGGTGGACAGGCGCACCCTGTGATCCGTGACAAATCCTCCAGCAGCACTGAATGTGCGTTCCGAAAGAACGCTGGATGCAGGACAGGCCAGTAGCTCAATTGCATACTGTGCAAGCTCTGGCCAGTGATCCATCCTCAAGACCCAGTAAGCCAGAGGATTTTCGGTGGGGAAGGTGTCCAAGTCTGACCTTGCCCCTAGATATTCCTGCACCATGTTTATCAGACGCTGGCGATGGTTGCTGGAACCGATCATACTTTGGGGCTGCGGACTAAAGAATTGTCTGAACGCATCGGTCAGACGGCCACCTTCCCCACCGCTCCTTCTTTGACTGGCCGAAGCCTCAGCAACTCGTTGTCCAGGACCAGGAGTTTGCAACCTCCCAGTCTCTGGGAACGCGTTGCACAGACCTTTCTGCAAGGCCTCCCGGAGTTGTCTCATCCTCTGCTCCCTCTGCGACGGTAACATAAGGTCCGCAACCTTACCCTTGTACCGTGGATCAAGGAGAGTGGCCAGCCAGTAATGGTCCCTCTCCTTGATCCGAAGAATACGAGGATCCTTCCGCAGACTTTGCAGGATCAGGGAGGCCATGCAGCGTAGGTTTGCTGAGGCATTCGCTCCGGAGTCCTCTGGGTCACTAAGGACGACATGATCCGCAGCCACCTCCTCCCAGCCACGTACAAGTCCACTGGTTTCTTGGGACTGTAAATCATCCCTAAAAGACTGCTGCTGATGATGCTGAGTGCCAGCCTCCACCTCCATGCTGACACAATCCTCCTCCTCCTCCTCCTCCTCCTCCTCCTCTTCCTGTGCGATGGGTGGGACAGAAGTAACACTGTCTGGGTAAAGGGGGCCTTGAGAGGCAAGGAAGTCCTCCTCTTCCTGCCTCTGTTCTGCCTCAAGTGCCCTGTCCATTATTCCACGCAGCGTGTGCTCCAACAGGTGGACAAGAGGTACAGTGTCACTGATGCATGCACTGTCACTGCTCACCATCCTCGTGGCCTCCTCAAATGGTGCCAGGACAGTGCATGCATCCCTGATCATGCCCCACTGGCGTGGAGAAAAAAAACCAAGCTCCCCTGACCCTGTCCTGGTGCCGTAGTCGCACAGGTACTCATTGATGGCCCTCTGCTGCGTGTGCAGCCGCTGCAGCATGGCCAACGTTGAGTTCCACCTGGTGGGCATGTCACATATAAGGCGGTTCTTGGGCAGGTTCAACTCCTTTTGCAGCTCAGCCAGGCGAGCACTGGCATTATAAGATCTGCGGAAATGCACACAGACTTTCCTGGCCTGCCTCAGGACATCCTGTAAGCCCGGGTACCTGCCCAAGAACCGCTGCACCACCAGGTTAAGGACGTGAGCCACACAGGGCACATGGGTCAGTTGTCCCTGTCGGAGGGCGGAGAGGAGGTTGGTGCCATTGTCGCAAACCACCATTCCTGGCTTAAGCTGGCGTGGCGTCAACCACCTCTCGGCCTGGCCCTGCAGAGCAGACAGGACCTCTGCCCCAGTGTGGCTTCTGTCCCCCAAACACACCAGCGCAAGCACGGCATGGCATCTTTTTGCCTGCGTACTTGCGTAGCCCCGTGAACGGCTACGGAGCACCGCTGGTTCATAGGACAAACCACAGGAAGAGGCCATGGAGGAAGAAGAAGAGGAGGGGGTGGAGGAGAGAGGTGTGTCACAACCAGTAGTAGCATTTTGGAGGCGTGGCGGTGGGACAACCTCCAACACTACTGCACCTTGTCCTGAATCCTTCCCAGCTGCCAAAAGAGTGACCCAATGGGCCGTGAAAGAAAGGTAACGTCCCTGTCCATGCCTGCTGGACCATGAGTCAGCGGTAATATGCACCTTACCGCTGACCGCCCTGTCCAGCGAGGCCAAGACATTGCCTTCCACATGCCGGTAGAGAGCCGGAATAGCCTTCCGTGCGAAAAAGTGGCGTTTGGGAACCTGCCACTGAGGAACCGCACATTGCACAAACTCACGGAAGGGGGCCGAGTCTACCAACTGAAAAGGCAGCAGTTGAAGCGCTAGCAATTTAGCCAAGCTAGCATTCAACCGCTGGGCATGTGGATGGCTGGGAGTGAACTTCTTTCGACGGTCCAGCAGCTGGGGCAGGGAAATTTGCCTGCTAGAATCGGACGTCGGTGTACTGCTAGCAGAGTGGGCGCAAGTACTTGGCTGTGACACACCTAATTCTACACCTTCATTCCTCTCAGTGCATGTTTCAGAGAGGACTGAAGTTATAGTGGGGTTGGAGATCCCAGCTGATGCGGTGCAAGGAGAGGTCCGCTTTGTTCTTTGGTGTGGGTCTTTGAGGTAGGCTTGCCAACGAGCTGCATGGCAGGTCAACATATGTCTGGTCAGGCATGTGGTACCCAAGCGGCTGATGTTTTGGCCACGCGATATACGCTTGAGACATATGTTGCAAACAGCAGCTGTGCGATCTGATGCACTAGCCTCAAAAAAGGCCCACACCAAAGAACTTTTTGAATGACGGGCAGAGGCAGCGCCCTGCACAGGCGGAGCTCTGCGGTGTGATTCCGTCGGTGTACTGCCCTTACGCTGGCCACCAAAGGGCATCCTGCCTCGTTGGAGATGTGCCTCCTCCTCATCCTCCTCCTCCTCCTCTCTCCTATTAGGCACCCACGTGGAGTCAGTGACCTCATCATCCCCTCCCTCCTCATCACTGGAGCCAATCTGGCAGTATGCTGCAGCTGCTGGAACATGACTGCCAGATTGGTGTCCTTCTTGAGCATCCCCTCTGTCTGCTCTCACGCTACTGCCTTCCTCTAGCTGGGTTTCATCATCAGACCCTTCGAAACGCTGGGCATCCTCCTGGAGCATGTACCCAACACTGTGCTGAAACAGTTCGGGGGACTCCTCAGGAGGAGGACATGGTGGGTCTAGGGAAGGAGTGACTGATGATTTGTCTGACATTGATACCAGGGAAGACGACGCTTTGGCAGCTGCTTTTCCAGGACCCTGAGCCTGGGTGAGAGAGGATGAGGAGGAGGAGGAGGGCTTGGTCATCCACTCTACCAAGTCTTCGGCATGATGTGTCTCAACATGTCCAGCTGCCGAAAAGAAGGACAAGCGTGTCCCATGGCCATGTGCTGATGACAATGCACCGCGTCCACGACCAGCACTGTTGCCCCCAGACACAGAGCCTGCTTGCCCTCTTTTATTGCCTCCTGACTGTCTGCCTCTCCTTGTTTGCCTTCCAGACATTCTAATAGATGGCCTGCACGGAGATGGGAAAAAAGCAATAAGGGCTACCTTCAGGTGTCCTTCTCTGTCCCTTGAAACAAGGACTTTCACAGTGAAAGAAACTGACACTCTCCCTACCTACAGTTTTCTGTCCCTAGAAAAAATGTTTTTTTTAATCACAATATAGCACAAGAAAAATTCACTCACTGTCCTTACAGGTCCCTGGAAACAAGGACTTGCAGAGTGAAAGAAAAAAAACACTCTCCCTACCTACAGTTTTCTGTCCCTAGAAAAAATGTTTTTTTTAATCACAATATAGCACAAGAAAAATTCACTCACTGTCCTTACAGGTCCCTGGAAACAAGGACTTGCAGAGTGAAAGAAAAAAAACACTCTCCCTACCTACAGTTTTCTGTCCCTAGAAAAAATGTTTTTTTTAATCACAATATAGCACAAGAAAAATTCACTCACTGTCCTTACAGGTCCCTGGAAACAAGGACTTGCAGAGTGAAAGAAAAAAAACACTCTCCCTACCTACAGTTTTCTGTCCCTAGAAAAAATGTTTTTTTTAATCACAATATAGCACAAGAAAAATTCACTCACTGTCCTTACAGGTCCCTGGAAACAAGGACTTGCAGAGTGAAAGAAAAAAAACACTCTCCCTACCTACAGTTTTCTGTCCCTAGAAAAAATGTTTTTTTTAATCACAATATAGCACAAGAAAAATTCACTCACTGTCCTTACAGGTCCCTGGAAACAAGGACTTGCAGAGTGAAAGAAAAAAAACACTCTCCCTACCTACAGTTTTCTGTCCCTAGAAAAAATGTTTTTTTTAATCACAATATAGCACAAGAACAATTCACTCACTGTCCTTACAGGTCCCTGGAAACAAGGACTTGCAGAGTGAAAGAAAAAAAACACTCTCCCTACCTACAGTTTTCTGTCCCTAGAAAAAATGTTTTTTTTAATCACAATATAGCACAAGAACAATTCACTCACTGTCCTTACAGGTCCCTGGAAACAAGGACTTGCAGAGTGAAAGAAAAAAAACACTCTCCCTACCTACAGTTTTCTGTCAATAGAAAAAATGTTTTTTTTAATCACAATATAGCACAAGAAAAATTCACTCACTGTCCTTACAGGTCCCTGGAAACAAGGACTTGCAGAGTGAAAGAAAAAAAACACTCTCCCTACCTACAGTTTTCTGTCCCTAGAAAAAATGTTTTTTTTAATCACAATATAGCACAAGAAAAATTCACTCACTGTCCTTACAGGTCCCTGGAAACAAGGACTTGCAGAGTGAAAGAAAAAAAACACTCTCCCTACCTACAGTTTTCTGTCCCTAGAAAAAATGTTTTTTTTAATCACAATATAGCACAAGAAAAATTCACTCACTGTCCTTACAGGTCCCTGGAAACAAGGACTTGCAGAGTGAAAGAAAAAAAACACTCTCCCTACCTACAGTTTTCTGTCCCTAGAAAAAATGTTTTTTTTAATCACAATATAGCACAAGAAAAATTCACTCACTGTCCTTACAGGTCCCTGGAAACAAGGACTTGCAGAGTGAAAGAAAAAAAACACTCTCCCTACCTACAGTTTTCTGTCCCTAGAAAAAATGTTTTTTTTAATCACAATATAGCGCAAGAAAAATTCACTCACTGTCCTTACAGGTCCCTGGAAACAAGGACTTGCAGAGTGAAAGAAAAAAAACACTCTCCCTACCTACAGTTTTCTGTCCCTAGAAAAAATGTTTTTTTTAATCACAATATAGCACAAGAAAAATTCACTCACTGTCCTTACAGGTCCCTGGAAACAAGGACTTGCAGAGTGAAAGAAAAAAAACACTCTCCCTACCTACAGTTTTCTGTCCCTAGAAAAAATGTTTTTTTTAATCACAATATAGCACAAGGACAATTCACTCACTGTCCTTACAGGTCCCTGGAAACAAGGACTTGCAGAGTGAAATAAACTGACACTCTCCCTACCTACAGTTTTCTGTCCCTAGAATAAATGTTTTTTTAAGCACAATATAGCACAAGGACAATTCACTCACTGTCCTTCCAGGTCCCTGGAAACAAGGACTTGCAGAGTGAAAGAAAAAAAACACTCTCCCTACCTACAGTTTTCTGTCCCTAGAAAAAATGTTTTTTTTAATCACAATATAGCACAAGAAAAATTCACTCACTGTCCTTACAGGTCCCTGGAAACAAGGACTTGCAGAGTGAAAGAAAAAAAACACTCTCCCTACCTACAGTTTTCTGTCCCTAGAAAAAATGTTTTTTTTAATCACAATATAGCACAAGGACAATTCACTCACTGTCCTTACAGGTCCCTGGAAACAAGGACTTGCAGAGTGAAATAAACTGACACTCTCCCTACCTACAGTTTTCTGTCCCTAGAATAAATGTTTTTTTAAGCACAATATAGCACAAGGACAATTCACTCACTGTCCTTCCAGGTCCCTGGAAACAAGGACTTGCAGAGTGAAAGAAAAAAAACACTCTCCCTACCTACAGTTTTCTGTCCCTAGAAAAAATGTTTCTTTTAATCACAATATAGCACAAGAACAATTCACTCACTGTCCTTACAGGTCCCTGGAAACAAGGACTTGCAGAGTGAAAGAAAAAAAACACTCTCCCTACCTACAGTTTTCTGTCCCTAGAAAAAATGTTTTTTTTAATCACAATATAGCACAAGGACAATTCACTCACTGTCCTTCCAGGTCCCTGGAAACAAGGACTTGCAGAGTGAAAGAAACTGACACTCTCCCTACCTACAGTTTTCTGTCCCTAGAATAAATGTTTTTTTAAGCACAATATAGCACAAGGACAATTCACTCACTGTCCTTCCAGGTCCCTGGAAACAAGGACTTGCAGAGTGAAAGAAACTGACACTGTCCCTACCTACAGTTTTCTGTCCCTAGAATAAATGTTTTTTTTAAGCACACTATAGCACAAGCACAAAACACACTGACACTCTCCCTACCTATCCTTCTCTTTCCCTAAACTAAAGGAATCCAGGTTAAGCAAGAAAGAAATAACAGTCACTGTCCCTGCCTATGCTGCTCTATCCCTGCTCCGGAACACACTACACTAGGCCGCCGTGCTGGCGGCCTTTTATAGTGTGGGGCGTGTACTAAACACCCTCAGCAATAATTGGCCACAGGCATCCTGCCTGTGGCTAATCATTGCTCTCCTCGCTGCCGGCGCTGTGATTGGCCAAGCATGCGGGGTCACAGTGCATGCTTGGCCAATCACAGCGCCTGGATGACACTGCGATGGCGTAGTGCATTGTGGGCCGTTCGCGTCACTCGAATTTGGCGCGAACGGCCCAAATCGTTCGATCTTCGTCGAACGATCGAACAGCCGATGTTCGAGTCGAACGTATGTTCGACTCGAACACGAAGCTCATCCCTACTGTTAATGAAAGGTGTTTGACTCACCAACTAAGCCACTAAAAGAAAAATTCAGTTATATTCACCTTACTAATGTGCCACTGTCAAGGAATAGCAGGTATCCCTAGGTACCTACATATCATTATAACATTTTATAACCCGCCCCCTCCAACAGGAGACTGCATCCCCATGAGTAAGCTCCAGTGGGCTGAGTAAAAACCCATTGTGGGCAAGGCCTAGCAGGGGTGCAGGCTGAGACTGCCACTTGTCTATACACAGCAGGTCTTGTTCTGATGTGCGGCTCCCGGGATCTTCTGCTCTTATCTACCTACATATTAGTTTAGTTTTAGTTTTTTTTTGCACACCTCAGTATTCCAGAATCTCAGAGTGTTATGCAAATTTCAATCTACTTTTTGTATTAAGATAAAAACCCTTCCCACCTGTTTTGCTTCACTATTGAATATCCACTGTTTTGTGGGAATCCTCACTGGCCAATAGTTAAATAAATGATGCAGGAGGGGGTAGGGATAGGCTGTGCACCCAGAGAGATCAAATGTTGCGCACCAAAATCCTAAATTCTGAGGTCCAGAAACCCTTAGTAAGAATTCTTATGGCTCCCTGCTAAGAATCTGTAAGATGGCTAAATAGAAACTGCAGAATTAGGTAACAATCCTAAAATCAGTGTGTACATGATAGCTATAGCTCCCAGCAGTGCCTCTTTTGGAACCAAATCCCTCTTGTCCTCTTTCTTCCTCAGGTCTTATGGATAGACCTCTATGTTCTGTCTCAAGGACATTCAGCTAAACCATTCTTATCCCATAAACATGATACCATATTTCTTCGATCGCAGTTTTATTGGAACAAGCTAGGTGAAACTACAAACAACAAGAATAAACCTTGATAAGTACAATATCCCATACCTTACCATACCATAATATGAGACAGTAAAAAAATACTTTTTAAGTTCTCTAAGGGTTGATGGTAAGAGATTGAAATAAGACATATCCTGCCTCTTGCAGTGTCTTGAAAAAGCATGGTGGATGTGTCTCTTCCTGTAGAGATTTACCCAGAATACTTTGCTTTCTAATCACTTCCTAGGTTACACATTAATGCATTTAATAATGATTCTACTGAAACAATACCAAAAAGGGACACTAGATGGCGCTTACGCTCTGCAAATGATTTCTATAGAAATTACAACCTTAAATGTCATTTTAATCAACACAAATGCAGATAAACAGAATATAGACATCTGATGGACAGAACACTCCGCAGAAAGTAACAGAACAAGTTCAGTCACTGGTCTTAAGAACACTTTAAATTCATTCTGTTGGAAGGTCTTGACCTTTCACCTTACGGACAAGATTATCTTTGCTTGGCAGTACTTTGGTGACTAGACCTAAAGGCCACATATTCCTTAGTGTCTGGCAATCTTTCATGAGCACAACATCACCAAGTTTAAGATTAGGTTTTTCAGTGTGCCACTTTCTCCTTAGTTGTAGAGTAGATGTGTATTGCTCCTTCCACCGACTCCAGAAGGTATTGGCAAGGGTTTGAACTTGTCTCCATTGATGTTTGTAAAGGTCCTTCTCACAAAACTCTCCAGCTGGAGTACCTACAAGACCAGTCTTTTGCGTGAGCAACATGGCAGGTGTGAGAACCATTGGATCAAGTTTCTTTAAAACACTGTCTTTAGGAACAGGTTTGTGGTTGAGAATACAATCGATCTCTTTGGCAAAGACTTCTCTCTGTACAACAGATATTAACCAATTTTTAGATTGTTCTAGGTCAGTTGCTGAGTAGATTTCCTACAGTGGTGCCAACCTCTGCTATTGACATGAGTTGGTGGTTGTTTTTTGTAAGACTGAGCGATGTGGATTAAGCAAGTGATAGCTTTAACTAGTGACCTCCAGGTGGAGAACCTGCTGAAAAGGTGGGTTTTAAACTGGTTGAGAGAAGTTGTTGTGACTGCAGTAGAAACCTGAGGGTGAATTTCCTGATCCTTGTCTGCATCTATTAGGTCAAACGTGGTGAGGTCATTAGTGTTACAGTCAGGACTGCGTAGAAAGGTGGGACCTGTGAACCATGAAGTACTTTCGAGGCGACTGGCCGCTACAGATCTGGTCGCTAGGTCTGCAGGATTATAGTCTGTAGGCACAAAATGCCATTGCTCTGGGCGGGTGGACCTCCTTATTCTCAGCACTCTGTTATTGACATAGACGTAGAAACGCCTAGTTTCATTATGGATGTAACCCAGAACTACTTTACTGTCTGTGTAGAACTCAGCTTCCTAGATTTCTAAGTTTGTCTCTGTTGCTATTAGTTCAGCTAGCTCTGTAGCCAATACTGCAGCACACAGTTCCAGCCTGGGTATGGTGTGTTCTAGACATGTGCACACTGAAATATTTCGTTTCGGAATTTCGTTTTCATCCGAAAAATAAATTTATTTAGTTACTCCCGAAATTCGTTTTTATTTATTTCGTTTTTCGTTAGAAATTGCATTCGTCCAAAAATCTGAATTAATTAAGGTCGAATCTGTCATTGAAGGCTTATGGTGTCTGTCGAATGTTCAAAGAAGATTCGACGGAGCAGTGAAACTGTACGACGCTGCAATCATACATTTCCGGTCGAATGTTCCGCCCACAAGCTATAGAAGAATTCTAATGTTGTATGACTAGTAATAATTATATTTATTCATTACTATTACTAGTCAACCAACATTAGAATTCTTCTATAGCCTATGGGCGGATGCATTTGACCGGAAATGTACGATTGCAGCGTCGTACAGTTTTGCTGCACCGTCGAATCTTCTAACTTTCGATGCTTTGTCGAATCTTCGTCATTCTAGCTATTTTACTGCTCCTCCTCTTTGGTTACAATCAGCTGTGACAGCAGGAAGGTAAAGTCACCTGGTTGCATCCAGGGGGGTAGATATATTTCGCCCAGATTCAGGCTTTACGCCGACTTATACAACTAGGTGGAGAGTTGTATAAGCCCAGCTGAGGATAGTGGGCTCATGGATGACTCATACCTCTAGGGAGAGTGTGGGGCGTCGTGCAGACAGGGAGTTGATGAGACCAGCTGAAGCTTGTCAGCTCATTTAGGCCTCTATAAGAACTCCCAGCTTCATTAGGGGCTAGCTCATGCCTGGAAGCAGACCTGTGTGGACTTCCTGGAGAGAGTGAACCCTTGTGCGGTGAGACAAAGCCTGTGTGGCTATTTGCTTGGACATTTAAAACCAGGGACTTAGGGACTAGGACAGCACTAGGCTGATCCCAGTTGTTAGTTAGGAAACCTGTATGTTTAGTCAGAGGTCAAATTGACCAGGATTTATTTTGTTTATGTTTCTTTTGCTTTGCTGTGTTTTTGTCACTGTAAATAGAAAATAAACCGCACCTTTTTGATTTTGAAAACCACAACCTCCGTCTGCTGGGCCTGTTTTTGTGTGGGGAGCCCATCCCGGGGGTCACACACACCCGCTGCCGAGCTAACCCCCTCACAGTTGGTGGAGAACCAGTGGCAGTTTTTTTTAAGCCAGCATGGAGGAGATACTGAAACAGCTGGCTCTAGCAAATGCCAATCAACAGCAGACAAATGCAGGTTTGCAAAAGAGCCTTGCAGCTCATCAACAGAGTCTTGCAGCTCAACAACAGAACTTCGCAGCCCAGCAGCAAGCTCATCAACAGAGCCTTGCAGCCCAGCAGCAGACAAATGCAACTTTGCAACAGAGTCTGGAGGCTCAGCAACAAGCCCAGCAGCAATCTGAGGCCCGCTTCATAGACCTGTTGCAGAAGCAAGAGCAGAGACTACAACAACAGATGGAAGCAGTAATGCAGCAACGTCCGCAGACCAGTGAGGAAAGCCGTCCCACTAATACCGCGTCCTTTGGGGTGAGTCGTTTATTGACAAAAATGACTGGAGAGGATGATCCAGAGGTATTTTTGACCACATTTGAAAGGACCGCTGAAAGAGAAAAGTGGCCTGAGGAGCAGTGGGCTGGACTAGTGGCTCCTCTGTTAACTGGTGAATCGCAGAAAGCTTACTATGACCTAGAGCCTAACCAAGCAAAAGACTATGTGATGCTAAAAGCTGAAATATTGGCAAGGCTGGGTGTCACCCTGGCTGTCCGGGCTCAGCGTGTGCATAACTGGACTTTCCAGCTTGGAAAACCCCCCAGGTCTCAAATGTATGATCTCATTCACCTGAGCAGAAAGTGGCTACAGCCAGAGACTTTGTCCGCACCAAAGATTGTGGAACGTGTTGTAATGGATCGGTTTTTGAGAGCTCTTCCTACTGCCATCCAAAAGTGGGTAAGCCATGGAGACCCAGAGACGGCCGATGGTCTTGTGGATCGTGTGGAGAAATACTTGGCTACAGAGAACCTGACGGTCTCTTCCAGAGACACTCGGACTTTCCACCCTAAGACCAGACCATGCCCAGGGGCGGATAAGATGATTCCAAGGGGTAAGGGTGGAGAGAGTGAGAGGGTGGGAGCTCTACCCCAAGTTTGGCGAGAACAGCCTGGGAAATCAGCGGCTCAAGAGGCGGCAAGAAGGATCGTTTGCTACCGCTGCCGGCAAGCGGGACATATTGCAGCCAATTGCCCGGTTGTGGAGGAACCCATGCAGTGTGACTTTCTGACGGGCAGACGTCAGTCGCTGTGTGCGACAGTCGCATGCACTGCCATTCGAGGAACTGAGAAACATTTATGCAAAATGTGTGTTAATGGTAGAAATGTTGTGGTATTGCTGGATTCAGGTAGCCTTGTGACCCTGATAAAGGCTGAGTTAGTTAAAACAGAGGTCTCTGGGAATAGCAAGGTAGCTGTTATTTGTGTGCATGGGGACACCCGAGAGTATCCAGTGACTACAGTGTGTTTCGAGACCCCCAAAGGTACCCTCTCTCATCCAGTGGGCTTAGTATCTCAGTTACCGCATGACGCCATTGTGGGAAGGGATTTTCCGAAGTTCTGGGAACTGTGGGATGATCCTGAGCCCCCCACTGGTGCCCCTATGTACCAGGAATGTGATAGCCAGAACTCCCCTGAGAGTGGTGAGGACTCTCCGGAATTTCCCTTGTCAGTATTGGCAGGGGAGACTCAAGAAACTGGAGAGGAGCCCACCTCCTCAGACGAAAACCTACCGTCTGTGGAGTTTTCTGATCTTGAGGTTCACAGGGAAAACTTTGCCACAGAACAGTTGAAAGACCCCGCCCTAATAAAGGCACGGGAAAACGTAGTGAAAATAGATGGCGAGTTAGTGAACCCAGATAATACCTGCACTTACCCATACTTCAGCGTAGAGAAGGACCTACTGTATCGGGTGGCAAAAAGGGCAGAAGAAACCGTTGAGCAGCTTGTGGTGCCCAAACCGTACAGGAAGTTGGTGTTGGAGTTGGCCCATGGGCACATTCTTGGAGGTCATCTGGGGACAGAGAAAACCCGAGAGAGGGTATTACAGAGATACTATTGGCCGGGGGTGATGAAGGACATAGAAAATTATTGTTCCTCCTGCCCTGTGTGTCAGAGGTCGGCCCCGATGCCACATTTCCGTAGCCCGCTGGTCCCTCTACCCATCATTGAGGTCCCGTTTGAGAGGATCGCCATGGATTTGGTAGGTCCTATAATCAAGTCCGCTAGGGGGCACCAGTATATATTAGTTATAATGGACTATGCCACCCGTTATCCAGAAGCGATCCCTCTCCGAAATACCTCGGCCAAAACCATAGCCAAAGAGCTATCTCTTGTGTTTAGCCGGGTGGGTATTTGTAAAGAACTGCTTACGGACCAAGGTACACCCTTTATGTCCCGGGTTATGAAGGAGCTATGTAAATTGTTCAAAGTGACGCAATTACGTACATCTGTGTATCACCCCCAAACCGATGGGCTGGTTGAAAGATTCAACAAAACCCTAAAACAAATGTTGAAGAAAGTGGTGGATAGAGATGGAAAGGATTGGGACTGTCTACTTCCTTATCTGATGTTTGCTATTAGGGAGGTGCCCCAATCCTCTACGGGATTCTCCCCCTTTGAGTTACTGTATGGGAGACACCCAAGAGGGCTGTTGGATATTGCCAAGGAAACTTGGGAAAGTGAGAGTTCTCCCCACAGGAGTGTGATTGAGCATGTCGCCCTGATGCAAGACCGAATTGCACAGGTAATGCCCATCGTGAAGGAACATTTGGCCCAAGCGCAGTTGGCACAGCAGAGAGTGTACAACCGTGGAGCCAAGACCCGTACCTTTTCCCCGGGGGATAGGATACTGGTACTGGTCCCTACGGTTGAAAGTAAATTCCTTGCCAAATGGCAAGGCCCCTACGAGATAATGGAAAAAGTGAGCGAAGTGAATTACAAGGTCAGACAACCAGGAAGGCGAAAGCCCGAACAGATCTATCACGTTAATCTGTTGAAAGCCTGGAGGGATAGAGAGTCCCTAGTCGCAGACACTTGGTCACCAGCTCAAACTGGTTGCGTGATTCCTGAGGTTGGAATCGCAGCCACCTTGTCACAACCCCAACAACAGGAGGTTAAGGAGTTTGTGCTTCGCAACAAGGAGGTATTCTCTGAGCTGCCGGGACAAACATCTGGGGTAGAGCATGACATCATTACCCCGCCCGGTGAAAGGGTGAAGTTAAAACCCTATCGGATCCCAGAGGCCCGACGGGAGGCAATACGGGAGGAAGTACAGAAAATGCTGAACTTAGGGGTGATAGAGGAGTCCCAAAGTGATTGGTCTAGTCCCATTGTGTTGGTGCCTAAACCGGATGGGAGCTGGCGATTTTGTAACAATTTTCGTCAGTTGAACAAAGTTACAAAATTTGACACCTACCCCATGCCACGTATAGATGAGTTGATCGACCGGCTGGGAACAGCCCGATACATGACGACTCTTGACCTCACAAAAGGGTATTGGCAAATCCCCCTGGCCAAGTCGGCCAAAGAGAAAACCGCATTTGTAACCCCAGACGGGGCGTTCCAATATAAAAAAAATGCCGTTGGGGTTACAGAATGCGCCGGCCACATTCCAGCGGAAAATGGACCAGATGCTGAGGCCCCATCGGAAGTATGCTGCGGCTTACCTGGATGACGTAATTGTCCATAGCACAGATTGGGCCTCACATCTGCCAAAAGTGCAAGCAGTCCTGGACTCTGTTCGGGAAGCGGGGTTTACGGCTAACTCCAAGAAGTGTACCATTGGGCAGGAGGAGGCCAAATATCTTGGGTACACCATTGGGAGGGGAGTAATAAAACCCCAACTCAACAAAGTCGAGGCCATCCAGAGTTGGCCACGTCCCAACAGCAAGAAGCAGGTACGAGCCTTTCTGGGAATCGCTGGGTATTATCGGCGATTCATTCCCCACTTTGCTTCTAAGGCTGTGCCCCTAACCAACCTGACGAAGGGGAAAGGGTCGGTCATGATTAAATGGACCCCCGAGGCTGAGGCAGCATTCCAATTCTTGAAACAAGCCTTATGTAGCCAGCCAGTGTTGTACTCACCCGACTTCTCTAAAGACTTTGTCGTACAAAGTGATGCGTCAGATGTGGGGTTAGGAGCAGTATTGTCCCAGGTCTGGAACGGGGAAGAGCACCCAGTCATTTACCTCAGCAGGAAGTTGAAGTCCCATGAGGTAAATTACGCCACCGTTGAAAAGGAGTGTTTAGCGGTGAAGTGGGCTCTAGATTCCCTTCGGTACTACCTGCTAGGTAGGCACTTTGACATGGTTACGGATCACGCTCCATTAAAGTGGATGGCTCAAAACAAGGAAACAAATAGAAGAGTGAATAGGTGGTTCCTGGCCCTCCAGGAATTCAACTTCACAGTAAAGCATCGCCCTGGCGTTCAAATGGGGAATGTGGATGCTTTGTCTCGAGTACATGAATGCCTGATTGCTGGTGTTCCAACCCCGAGGTTAAAACAAGAGGGGGGGGTATGTGACAGCAGGAAGGTAAAGTCACCTGGTTGCATCCAGGGGGGTAGATATATTTCGCCCAGATTCAGGCTTTACGCCGACTTATACAACTAGGTGGAGAGTTGTATAAGCCCAGCTGAGGATAGTGGGCTCATGGATGACTCATACCTCTAGGGAGAGTGTGGGGCGTCATGCAGACAGGGAGTTGATGAGACCAGCTGAAGCTTGTCAGCTCATTTAGGCCTCTATAAGAACTCCCAGCTTCATTAGGGGTTAGCTCATGCCTGGAAGCAGACCTGTGTGGACTTCCTGGAGAGAGTGAACCCTTGTGCGGTGAGACAAAGCCTGTGTGGCTATTTGCTTGGACATTTAAAACCAGGGACTTAGGGACTAGGACAGCACTAGGCTGATCCCAGTTGTTAGTTAGGAAACCTGTATGTTTAGTCAGAGGTCAAATTGACCAGGATTTATTTTGTTTATGTTTCTTTTGCTTTGCTGTGTTTTTGTCACTGTAGATAGAAAATAAACCGCACCTTTTTGATTTTGAAAACCACAACCTCCGTCTGCTGGGCCTGTTTTTGTGTGGGGAGCCCATCCCGGGGGTCACACACACCCGCTGCCGAGCTAACCCCCTCACACAGCCAATAACATTCATCATCAACTTTATTTTTATTTTACTTCCCCCACCCAATTCCAGCAGTGATCTTTTCTCTCTATGTCGAATCTTTTCTCTCTATAATAACAAAACTTTTCTCTCCTATGTCGAATCTTTTCTCTCCTATGTCAAATCTTTTCTCTCTATAATGTCGAATCTTTTCTCTCCTATGTCGAATCTTTTCTCTCCTATGTCGAATCTTTTCTCTCCTATGTCGAATCTTTCTCTCCTATGTCGAATCTTTTCTCTCTATAATGTCGAATCTTTTCTCTCCTATGTAGAATAATCTTGGACTAATAGAGTTAAGGTTAGGCACATTCGACCACAGGTTCGATAGACACAGATTGTTATTGTCAGCATCACGTCGAATCTCCTATCTATATCGAACTGTTGTAGCAACGAAAACGAAAATAAAGCATTTGTTTATGTCGTATCTTTCGGTTTTTGGATTCTGTGCTTTCGTTTTCGTTTGTTAAAACGATAACGAAAATAGCTGAAATTCGGACGAAAATGCATTCGGACAAAAACGAATGCACATGTCTAGTGTGTTCAGGCAGTGGTGCAAGTTTTGCTTTTCCCATTACAAACCCTATGTGGCATTGTCCTTTAATGTCTATGGTTTTCAGGTAAGCTACAGCAGCAATTGCTTTAACAGAAGCATCCGCAAACACACAAAGTCTTTGCATCTGAACGTCTGCAGATGACAGAGGAGCATATGGGCGTGGAATTTTAAGATTGGATAGAGCTGTTAGTGAGTCCTTGCTCTCTAGCCATAGGTTCTTCCTGTCGGTGGGGAGAGGGTGGTCCCAATCTAGCGACTCACAGGTTAAGTCTCTAAGTAGTGCCTTACCCTGGATGGTGACAGGTGCTGCAAAGCCTAAAGGATCATACAGGCTGTTTTCGGTAGACAGGACACCTCTACGGGTAAAGGGTTTTTCTTCTGTGTTTACTTGGAAAGTAAAGGTGTCAGATCTTAAGTCCCAAAGCAAACCAAGGCTGCGTTGCATGGGAAGTGAGTCTGTGCCTAAATCTAAGTCCTTTAACTCGTTGGAATGATCTTAGGCAGGGAAGGCTTCTAAAACTTCTCTACTGTTGGAAGCAAGCTTGTGGAGCCTTAAGTTGGAACACGCAAGCATTGCCTGAGTTCTTTTGAGGAGACTGATTGCGGCTTCATTTGTGGGTAGTGATTTCAAGCAATCCTCTACATAGAAATCCTTGTCCACAAATTGTCTGACATCTGACCCATACTCTGACTCTCCCACTCTAGCAGAGTGTCTGAGGCCATATATAGCAACTGCAGGGGAAGGGCTGTTGCCAAATATGTGCACCCTCATGCGGTATTCTGTGATGTCTCCAGAGGGGTTGTTGTCCCTGAACCAGAGAAACCTCAGAAAGTTTCGGTGTTCTTCTTTAACAAGAAAACAATAGAACATTTGTTGTATGTCTGCCATGAATGCGACTGAATCCTTGCGGAAGCGGAAAAGTACTCCTAATAGTCTGTTGTTGAAGTCAGGGCCAGAAAGAAGGATATAATTTAGAGAGACACCCTCATGCTTAGCGCTGGAATCAAACACCACTCTAATCTTCCCTGGCTTCTTACGGTGATAGACCCCAAATATGGGTAAGTACCAACATTCTTCTGAGTCTTTGAGGTTTGGGGCTATCTCAGCATGACCATTCTGGAATATTTTGTCCATGAAGGAAAATAAATGTTCTCTCATCTTTGGTTTCCTTTGAAGATTGTGTCTTAGGTAAGTGAGGCATTTATATGCTAATTCTCTGTTGTTAGGCAAACGTTGTCTTTGTAGCCTAAAGGGAAGAGGTGCTACCCAGCTATTAGTCAAGTCTTTCTCCATACTGCTTTCCATAACGTCTAGGAAGATCCTATCCTCAATGGACATTGCTACCTGGTTGTCCTCCTTTGTTCTCCTGAACACTGAGTGTCCTAAGTCGCTTTGGTCATTGACATAGGTATTGCTGTCACAGAGGGGACTTAGGAAAGGAAGAGGTTGTTGTGTGGTAGCTCCTTTATTAAGATGTGATTTTGACAAGGTTGGAAAAGAGAAGGACGACCATTCTCAAGGGTACTAGTGAGCAGATTTTTAACAGATGCCGGTTTGTGTGCACCTCCCAGGCAAACATCACCTATAATGACCCATCCAAGATCCAGTTTTTGGGCATATGGAGCATTTTTAGGACCGTTGATCAGTTTCCTTACTTTGTGGACTTGCAAGATATCTCTCCCTAGGAGTAAGATTATCTGAGCCTGATCATCAAGTTCTGGTATGAAATGTGCTATGTGCTTCAAGTGGGTCTGGTGGGCTGTTGCGTCTGTCGTGGGAATCTCTTTTCTGTTATCTGGCATCTGGTTGCACTCTATTATGGTCGGTAAGGGTAGGTATGTCTTACCATCCATAGATTCAATTTGTAGGCCATCAGCTCTTCTCCCCGCCATTTCCACTGTACCTGCACAAGTCCTAAGGGAGTAAGGGCTGCTGGGGCCTTTAAGGTTTAGAACGAAAAATGAAGGTTTGGGACTTTATATGAGGCAAAGAGCAGGATTAGTCCATGCCTCCATCCCTATATACTAGAAAAAAGGGGGGGAGGTTTGGGACTTTGAATGAAGCAACGCAGTCATCGGTGAGGGGTCAAAGCATAGTAGGTTTATTAACCAAAATTGAATACAAACAACCAATAAATAATCGCACAATATAATTTCATAAATGTTCAGAAGGGAACATGATTACATGACAGTGGAAGGGATCTGCCTACACAAACTGAGAACTTCCCATTGTATCAAAATTAAAAATGCTGATCATATAAAAAGATGCATGTAAAACATGTTGGTGACTTGATCAGTATAGAACATTGCAATTACAAGGCTCTACGCGTTTCGTGAAGCATAGATATTCACTCATCAGGAGCAGCAATGTCAGTATCTAAAAAAAATACAAAAAAAACGGTCATAACCTGGGAAATGGAACAAGCACCAAAGGAAGAAAAAAAGCCCATAGGGGCAATACTCACATCCAACATGTGGAAATGCAACAAAGAGAGCTGGAAACTCCCCATGAAGGGGACATCCTTTCCGGGAGCTATGGCAGCGTGAGGCGTAGAAGGACCTCCACATGGCCGCACTAAGGCAGGAATAGATGATGGTCTCAGGTGTGTAATCATGGGTATTGACAGCATTGTCTTGAGAGACTTCTGAAAAGAGTATAAATGATAACCATTACCATTTAGGCCCAGTGATCTGTGAGTTGACAGAGCAATGGGACTGAGCAATAAATAGCTGAGTATTACCTCATAATAGAACACATAAGAGACCGTGGTATAGTAGAAATGGTTGGACCTGCTGTGCAGAGTTCCAATATGCCAAATGTGCTGACCGCAGTGCGACCTATAAGGGCCCATGCGCCAATGACCTGCCATCCGTCACGTTAGCGTGCCCATTGTGGGGAAGGCGCCAACATCAGGGCGATGAACCGCCCAGTGTTTGGCGCCAAAGGATAATCCCCACCGGCCCCAAATGGATTGCAACTAAACGGCGTTGCGGCGTCAAATGACGTCGTACATACGCCGTGTGCAGTGTGACGCCGATGCACAGCATGGAGGAAGCCATCCGCCCCAAGAAGGGGAGGTGAGTTCCCGTGGTGTGTCATCAAACTCCCGGAAATGGATGTGGGTCAAAGCCCAATGGTACCAGATCAAGGTGCACTATCATCACAGAAAGTGACGATTGTAAGTTAGGGTGGAAAGGTAAAAATGTGCTGGACAAAATTGAGGTGAATGTCCAAATCACAGGGTGACATAAAGATGAAAAAGTAAAAAATAAAACTGATAAACGAAAGATGTGAGTATTGCCCCTATGGGCTTTTTTTCTTCCTTTGGTGCTTGTTCCATTTCCCAGGTTATGACCGTTTTTTTGTATTTTTTTTAGATACTGACATTGCTGCTCCTGATGAGTGAATATCTATGCTTCACGAAACGCGTAGAGCCTTGTAATTGCAATGTTCTATACTGATCAAGTCACCAACATGTTTTACATGCATCTTTTTATATGATCAGCATTTTTAATTTTGATACAATGGGAAGTTCTCAGTTTGTGTAGGCAGATCCCTTCCACTGTCATGTAATCATGTTCCCTTCTGTACATTTATGAAATTATATTGTGCGATTATTTATTGGTTGTTTGTATTAAATTTTGGTCAATAAACCTACTATGCTTTGACCCCTCACCGATGACTGCATTGCTTCATTCAAAGTCCCAAACCTCCCCCCTTTTTTCTAGTATATAGGGATGGAGGCATGGACTAATCCTGGTCCTTGCTTCATATAAAGTCCCAAACCTTCATTTTTCGCTCTGTATAGGGATGGAGGCACGCAGTCTCCTTAGTGTTTGGTCAAAACTACCAATTGGCATATCCAATTCACATTTGGGTACAATTGTTACTTTCGTTTATCAGTTTTATTTTTTACTTTTTCATCTTTATGTCACCCTGTGATTTGGACAATCACCTCAATTTTGTCCAGCACATTTTTACCTTTCCACCCTAACTTACAATCGTCACTTCCTGTGATGATAGTGCACCTTGATCTGGTACCATTGGGCTTTGACCCACATCCATTTCCGGGAGTTTGATGACACACCACGGGAACTCACCTCCCCTTCTTGGGGCGGATGGCTTCCTCCATGCTGTGCATCGGCGTCACGCTGCACACGGCGTATGTACGACGTCATTTGACGCCGCAACGCTGTTTAGTTGCAATCCATTTGCGGCCGGTGGGGATTATCCTTTGGCGCCAAACACTGGGCGGTTCATCGCCCTGATGTTGGCGCCTTCCCCACAATGGGCACGCTAACGTGACGGATGGCAGGTCATTGGCGCACGGGCCCTTATAGGTCGCACTGCGGTCAGCACATTTGGCATATTGGAACTCTGCACAGCAGGTCCAACCATTTCTACTATACCACGGTCTCTTATGTGTTCCATTATGAGGTAATACTCAGCTATTTATTGCTCAGTCCCATTGCTCTGTCAACTCACAGATCACTGGGCCTAAATGGTAATGGTTATCATTTATACTCTTTTCAGAAGTCTCTCAAGACAATGCTGTCAATACCCATGATTACACACCTGAGACCATCATCTATTCCTGCCTTAGTGCGGCCATGTGGAGGTCCTTCTACGCCTCACGCTGCCATAGCTCCAGGAAAGGATGTCCCCTTCATGGGGAGTTTCCAGCTCTCTTTGTTGCATTTCCACATGTTGGATGTGAGTATTGCCCCTATGGGCTTTTTTTCTTCCTTTTGTGCTTGTTCCATTTCCCAGGTTATGACCGTTTTTTTATATATTTTTTTTAGATACTGACATTGCTGCTCCTGATGAGTGAATATCTATGCTTCACGAAACGCGTAGAGCCTTGTAATTGCAATGTTCTATACTGATCAAGTCACCAACATGTTTTACATGCATCTTTTTATATGATCAGCATTTTTAATTTTGATACAATGGGAAGTTCTCAGTTTGTGTAGGCAGATCCCTTCCACTGTCATGTAATCATGTTCCCTTCTGTACATTTATGAAATTATATTGTGCGATTATTTATTGGTTGTTTGTATTAAATTTTGGTCAATAAACCTACTATGCTTTGACCCCTCACCGATGACTGCGTTGCTTCATTCAAAGTCCCAAACCTCCCCCCTTTTTTCTAGTATATAGGGATGGAGGCATGGACTAATCCTGGTCCTTGCTTCATATAAAGTCCCAAACCTTCATTTTTCGCTCTGTATAGGGATGGAGGCACGCAGTCTCCTTAGTGTTTGGTCAAAAATACCAATTGGCATATCCAATTCACATTTGGGTACAATTGTTACTTTCGTTTATCAGTTTTATTTTTTACTTTTTCATCTTTATGTCACCCTGTGATTTGGACAATCACCTCAATTTTGTCCAGCACATTTTTACCTTTCCACCCTAACTTACAATCGTCACTTCCTGTGATGATAGTGCACCTTGATCTGGTACCATTGGGCTTTGACCCACATCCATTTCCGGGAGTTTGATGACACACCACGGGAACTCACCTCCCCTTCTTGGGGCGGATGGCTTCCTCCATGCTGTGCATCGGCGTCACGCTGCACACGGCGTATGTACGACGTCATTTGACGCCGCAATGCTGTTTAGTTGCAATCCATTTGCGGCCGGTGGGGATTATCCTTTGGCACCAAACACTGGGCGGTTCATCGCCCTGATGTTGGCGCCTTCCCCACAATGGGCACGCTAACGTGACGGATGGCAGGTCATTGGCGCACGGGCCCTTATAGGTCGCACTGCGGTCAGCACATTTGGCATATTGGAACTCTGCACAGCAGGTCCAACCATTTCTACTATACCACGGTCTCTTATGTGTTCCATTATGAGGTAATACTCAGCTATTTATTGCTCAGTCCCATTGCTCTGTCAACTCACAGATCACTGGGCCTAAATGGTAATGGTTATCATTTATACTCTTTTCAGAAGTCTCTCAAGACAATGCTGTCAATACCCATGATTACACACCTGAGACCATCATCTATTCCTGCCTTAGTGCGGCCATGTGGAGGTCCTTCTACGCCTCACGCTGCCATAGCTCCCGGAAAGGATGTCCCCTTCATGGGGAGTTTCCAGCTCTCTTTGTTGCATTTCCACATGTTGGATGTGAGTATTGCCCCTATGGGCTTTTTTTCTTCCTTTGGTGCTTGTTCCATTTCCCAGGTTATGACCGTTTTTTTATATATTTTTTTTAGATACTGACATTGCTGCTCCTGATGAGTGAATATCTATGCTTCACGAAACGCGTAGAGCCTTGTAATTGCAATGTTCTATACTGATCAAGTCACCAACATGTTTTACATGCATCTTTTTTTTTTTTTTTTCCAAAAACAATTTATTGAAATGTAAAAAGCATTTACAGATATCTTGAACAATAGTAGTACAATAAGGTATTAATACAACCACAAAACATGGATGAATAACATGTGTCACATACAATTCAACTTGCGGGTAGTGAAAATGAAATGGCTATGTGCATCCTTCATGAACTAGGCCGTGTTGGGGTGGGCTACCTTAATTCAAGGTAGTTGTGGGGTCTAGTCAAAGTCCACTACCATTGACGGGGATAGATCTTGTTGGTAGGTTAGAGCTAGGTAGGTTCACGGATGCCGTTATGGACTTTTGGTCTGTGTGGGAGGGAAAGGCCAACAGGTGCAATATGGCAGAAAGGGAGGGAAGGAGCTATAAACAGGTTTATTTCGTTGAGAGTGTATGAATGCGGGAGTGTAGGCTGGAGCTATGTTAGTGGTTGTATTGTACAGAAGCTTGTGGATGAGAAAGTAGGAGGGGTAAGTGGTGGAAGGAGAAGGGGTGGGGTGGGGATCGAGGGGAGGGGAGTGAGGCAGGAAGGGATGGCGTTGGCAGGGGGTCCGTCTCTGACTTCCCCGACCCCTTGGGGTGTTCAAGGGGCGTGTTATGAGAAACTAGGGGCGGATCTGTATAGGGGGAGATATAGGAGGAGAGAGGTGTCTTTGTAAGGTTTAGGGTTAAGGGGAGATCCTGGCACGTCGTAGATTTTTAATGACAATTCTCAGAGGAGTAATTTATCCTTTGTCAGGGTTCAGGGAGTTTGCAAATTCTGGGGTCGTTTTATAGTGTAACCAGCAGGCCCATTTTTTACTAAATGATGACGGAGTCTCTCTTGCAATATGTATAAGATTTTCCATTTCCTCAATTTTGCATATTCTGTTAAACCATTCTTTTATGGTTGGTTGGTGAGTCGATTTCCAGTGTATAGGGATACACTGCTTTGCCGCATTGATCATGTGCATTGCTAGGGATTTGTGATAGGAATTGTGCGACAGGGGTGAATGGTGTAGAAGGAATTGAGAAGGGGAAAGGTCCAAATGATATGAGGTGACTCGAGAGGTTATATGGCATACCTTTTCCCAGAAGTCTTTTAGAGATGGACAGGACCACCAGATATGGAGAAGGGTTCCCCTTTCCCGGAGACATCTCCAGCAAACCTCTGGGATTGTGGGATTATATTTATGCAGAAGGGTGGGCGTGCGGTACCATCTAGATTGGATCTTAAAGCCGTTTTCCTGGGTCGACACATTCGTCGACCCTTTATGTATGTTGAGGAAAATTAGTTCCCATTGTTCCGCTGAAAGAGATACCGAGAGGTCTGACTCCCAGTTCTTACAGGCTAAGGTCTCGTTAGCTTTCATCTCGGCGAAGAGGAGTTCATGTGTGGTAGAAACTAGATGAGATTGGGGTGTCGTTTGGATACATAGCTTTTTGAAAGGGGTGAGTTCTCTGGAGCATTGTATATTCTTGTTAAGGGATTTTAGAAAATGAGCAATTAAAATATATGTCCAAGGGGGAATGGGTGGCTTGTTTAGTTGGGAGGAGAGTTGGGATGTAGACAATAGTTTGCCCCGGAGGAAGAACTGATGTGATCTAATTGGGCTCTGTGTCCAGTTATCGGTAAGAAACTTTGCGTGCATACCTGGTGGGAACCCAGGGTTCATTTTTACAGGTGTCAGTGGGCCGGGAATCGAAGATATGGGTGATCGGTAGCAAAGCTTTTTGAAGCATTGCAAGGTTGGGCCTATAAGTGGGTGTACGTGTAATTCAGAGGGGACGTGGGGTGAGAGTAACCATGGGAGATACTCCAAAGGGAGAGCAGAAAAAGATGCTTCTAGGGAAACCCAATCTTTGTGGAGAGATTGAGTATTCCAGTCCACTATCCTGGTAAGGTGTGTAGCAGTGTAATAATTGAGAAGGTTGGGGAGGCCTATGCCCCCAAGTCTTTTAGGTCGGGTGAGCTGCGTAAAGCTGATTCTGGGTCTACGGTTCCCCCATAAGAATTTAGTGCATATGTTTCTATAAGATTTAAAAAAGGCCGGAGGTATATGTATAGGGATCGCCTGCAATATATAGAGTATTCTCGGGAGGGCATTCATTTTGAGGATCGCCGCTCTGCCAAACCAAGAGAAAAGCGGTTTGTTCCATGTTTCAAGATCAGAGGATATTCTGTGTAGGATAGGAACATGGTTTTTAGCGTAGAGGTTTGAGAGTTTGGAAGGGAGTTGTATCCCTAGGTATGTGATGGAATCATGTTTCCATTGGAACGGGAAGTTAGCCTTACATTGATCAACTATGTGTTGAGGTAATGTTATATTAAGGGCAAAGGATTTCGAGAAATTAATTTTAAGGTGGGAGAGGAACTGAAATTGTTTAAATTCAGAAAGAAGGTTTGGTAGGGAGATCAGTGGGTTCGACAGGAACAACAAAATATCGTCTGCGAAAGCAGCGTATTTATATTCTCTTTTGGAGGAACTTATACCTTGGATATCTGGGTTGTATGTCAGTTTACGGAGGAATGGTTCAAGTGTGAGTACAAAGAGGATGGGGGACAGGGGGCAGCCCTGTCTTGTGCCATTTCCGATGGGAAAGGCGTCCGACAGAGTATTGTTGACCCGTACCTTAGCAGATGGTCCCGTGTATAGTGACAGGATTAGGCCTAACATATATGGGCCCAATCCTATGGCCCTCAGAACCGCTGTCATATAGTCCCAAGCTACTCTGTCGAACGCCTTCTCCGCATCGAGTGACAAAAACAGGCCTTTTTGGGTTGTCTGTGTCATAAGGTGGTGTAAGTTTATTGCTTTAACAGTGTTTTCCCTGGCTTCACGTCCAGGGATAAAGCCGGTCTGGTCATGAGAGATTAAGGAAGGGAGAAGCGGTAAGAGTCTGTTTGCCAAAATCTTAGAAAAGATTTTGACATCTACATTCAATAATGAGATTGGTCTATAATTTCCCGTTTGGGTGGGGTCCTTATCTTCTTTGGGGATAACAACGATATGTGCTTCTAACATTTCGCTTTTGAAAGGATTTGTGGGAGAGAGTGTATTGAAGGCGTCAAGGAAGGGTTGTTGAAGAAGGTCTGAGAATGTCTTGAAATATACGGCGGAAAGACCATCAGGTCCCGGGCTCTTACCAGGCTTAAGTTGTTTTAAAGCTTTTTTCCATTCCTGAATAGAGATCGGGGATTCCAGAATCGTGGTGGTGTCAGTGGGGAGCTTTCCTGGAGCAAATTGGTCTAAGAACGAGTTAATATCATTGGGTCTGTCATTCGATAAGGTAGTAGGTGGTTCGGATTTATCTAGATTATATAGGGACGAGTAGTACTTCTCAAACTCTCTGGCTATGTCATTGTTATTCGTGAGAGTCTTACCCGTGGGGGATTGTATGTGGTGTATCGTATTAGCAGCCCTTTTCTTGCGTAAGGCTTGAGCAAGAAGATGGCCACTTTTGTTTACATGCATCTTTTTATATAATCAGCATTTTTAATTTTGATACAATGGGAAGTTCTCAGTTTGTGTAGGCAGATCCCTTCCACTGTCATGTAATCATGTTCCCTTCTGTACATTTATGAAATTATATTGTGCGATTATTTATTGGTTGTTTGTATTAAATTTTGGTCAATAAACCTACTATGCTTTGACCCCTCACTGATGACTGCGTTGCTTCATTCAAAGTCCCAAACCTCCCCCCTTTTTTCTAGTATATAGGGATGGAGGCATGGACTAATCCTGGTCCTTGCCTCATATAAAGTCCCAAACCTTCATTTTTCGCTCTGTATAGGGATGGAGGCACGCAGTCTCCTTAGTGTTTGGTCAAAACTACCAATTGGCATATCCAATTCACATTTGGGTACAATTGTTACTTTCGTTTATCAGTTTTATTTTTTACTTTTTCATCTTTATGTCACCCTGTGATTTGGACAATCACCTCAATTTTGTCCAGCACATTTTTACCTTTCCACCCTAACTTACAATCGTCACTTCCTGTGATGATAGTGCACCTTGATCTGGTACCATTGGGCTTTGACCCACATCCATTTCCGGGAGTTTGATGACACACCACGGGAACTCACCTCCCCTTCTTGGGGCGGATGGCTTCCTCCATGCTGTGCATCGGCGTCACGCTGCACACGGCGTATGTACGACGTCATTTGACGCCGCAACGCTGTTTAGTTGCAATCCATTTGCGGCCGGTGGGGATTATCCTTTGGCGCCAAACACTGGGCGGTTCATCGCCCTGATGTTGGCGCCTTCCCCACAATGGGCACGCTAACGTGACGGATGGCAGGTCATTGGCGCACGGGCCCTTATAGGTCGCACTGCGGTCAGCACATTTGGCATATTGGAACTCTGCACAGCAGGTCCAACCATTTCTACTATACCACGGTCTCTTATGTGTTCCATTATGAGGTAATACTCAGCTATTTATTGCTCAGTCCCATTGCTCTGTCAACTCACAGATCACTGGGCCTAAATGGTAATGGTTATCATTTATACTCTTTTCAGAAGTCTCTCAAGACAATGCTGTCAATACCCATGATTACACACCTGAGACCATCATCTATTCCTGCCTTAGTGCGGCCATGTGGAGGTCCTTCTACGCCTCACGCTGCCATAGCTCCCGGAAAGGATGTCCCCTTCATGGGGAGTTTCCAGCTCTCTTTGTTGCATTTCCACATGTTGGATGTGAGTATTGCCCCTATGGGCTTTTTTTCTTCCTTTGGTGCTTGTTCCATTTCCCAGGTTATGACCGTTTTTTTGTATTTTTTTTAGATACTGACATTGCTGCTCCTGATGAGTGAATATCTATGCTTCACGAAATGCGTAGAGCCTTGTAATTGCAATGTTCTATACTGATCAAGTCACCAACATGTTTTACATGCATCTTTTTATATGATCAGCATTTTTAATTTTGATACAATGGGAAGTTCTCAGTTTGTATAGGCAGATCCCTTCCACTGTCATGTAATCATGTTCCCTTCTCTAAATTTATGAAATTATATTGTGCGATTATTTATTGGTTGTTTGTATTAAATTTTGGTCAATAAACCTACTATGCTTTGACCCCTCACCGATGACTGCGTTGCTTCATTCAAAGTCCCAAACCTCCCCCCTTTTTTTTAAGGTTTAGAATGTCAAAAAACACAGGTCTAGCTAGTGACTTATTACTCTGATCATCCAAGATGACGTAGAGCTTGACTGCTTTGTCTCTGTGTCACTTTGGGTAGACTTTCACTAGACAGATTACAGAGCAGGATCTGCCACCTGTACTTCCTTTGCAGACTTAAGTGCACTGTGAAGTGATTGCTGTGGCATCTGTACCAGAGTCTTTGGTTTCCCTGCCTTGCTCCTTGTCACCATGGACAGGTGGGAAGGTTCTTGGAGTAGGCCTTGGGTGTAAAGCTGTATTGTGCTCTGTGCTGTCACACTCTGTACATTTGTCACTGACCTTACAGTCCTTGGCGAAGTGTGTGGATGAAGAGCAGCATTTGTAACAGATGTTGTTCTCTTTGAGGAAAGCTTTGCGATCCTGGATGGTCTTTGTTCTGAAGGCTCTGCATTTCAGAAGAGGATGTGGCATCTTATGTAGAGGACAGAACTTAGTAGGGTCATTGTCTTGATCCTCTGGCTGAGACTCTGCAAATCTGTGGGAAGAAATGTTAGTTTTGTGCACTGCTACTGGAGCTCTGAGTTGCTTAGGGCCAGAAGAAGTGGTGTAAGACACTGGAAAAATTAAGCTGGGGTCATCTTTCGTTCCTGCTTGTCTGTCTACAAAGTCCACAAACTCACTAAAGGGTGGAAAAGGCACATTGTGTTTCCATTTGTAGTTACAGCCATGAGCAATCCATCTTTTGTGTAACTCATAAGGAAGCTTTTGTGCTAAGGAGTTAATACCTCTAGCAGAGTCAAGATAAGAAAGGCCAGGTAAGTCCCCTTCTGCTTTAGCAACTTGTAACTCCATACACAGGTCACTGAATTCTCTGAGTCTTTGGTAACCTCTGCTAGGTATTTTTGGGAAGTCCTCTATCCTTTTAAACAGTGTACTCTCTATAGCCTCTGGTGAGCCATAACATCTATCCAGTCTGTTCCAGATGTTTGTAAAGCCTATCTCAGGGTGGTTCATATTAATGTCTCTGATCCTTTTGGCGTGTTCAGCAGAATCATTGTCAAGCCACTTTATGAGGAGTTCTACCTGTTGCCTGCAGGATAGATCTAAACCTTGAATGACACTTTGGAAAGAGGATCGCCACGCTCTGTAGTGTTGAGGGTGATCACTAAATTTGACAAGTCCTTGGGTAACTAGCTCACGTTTGGCCAGGGACTTGGCAAAGTCTACAGTAGCCTGATTGGCATTGGGGTAGGCTGCTGGTGTATTGTGGTGCGGTGTATAGGCGTACCTGATAGAAGTCTCTTCTTTAGGCTCTCTGGGTTCAAACTTGCATAAGGTTGGCAGTTCGTACTGGCTCGTTGCATACACTTTTGGAGTGAAGACAGGTGTTTGATGTTTGTATGAAGGCTGGGTACCTTGTAGAGTAGAAAGTTTGGTTGGGACTGGAACGTCTGGAACTATGTCCGATTTTTCTTGCTTGTAGCACTGGGGTCCAAGGTCGGCTTGTTGCTGCTTTATTTGATGTGACTCACTGATGCCATGTTTAATTTCTTGTTGTGGGATGCTGCTTGGGTCACAGTGCTGGTAGACATAATCCGAAGTGCGTTGTGAGGAATCTTGGTGGTCTTCCTCTAGGCCTGGTATGCTGCTACCTGCTCTTGGCTTATCGTAGATGGCTGCTTCTAGAGCTTCTGCTTCTGCAATGGCGGCGGCAGCGTCTCGGTCCACTGCCAGCTTCTCCATGTTAGCTTCTAAGATAGCTTTCTGCAATTACAGAGATGCTTTCTGCTGGGCTAGCTCGCTTTCCAGGCGTACTCTTTGTTGTTCCTGGTGTATTCTTTCTTTCTCTCTCTCTTGTTCCTGTCGCACCCTTTCTGCTTCAAGGTGGGCCTTTTCTATTTTCATCTGCAGCTCTTGGTCTGCGAATGCGGCCCTGGCTCTTGCTGCTTCAGCTTTTGAATGGGCGATAGCTGCTGCATTTGTGACAGATGACCTAGATGAGCTTGCTCGTGATCGTGTTTTGTAAGAAGATGTTCCACTGTGAGACATGGCTGCGGAGAAGAAGCTGTCTTGCTGTATAGAGACCGTTAGTGTCGTGCTGCTTGACAGGGCGCGTCTCTGTGTAGCGTGGCTGCTTGCTTTGCCTCCCACAGGCCTGTTTCTTTAAGGCTTCTGACTTTATGGATACTGCGTAGCCCTGGGCTGTACAGACTTCCGAAGTCAGCTTATCTTCCCTTCAGAGGTCAGCTTGAAAATTTCACTGTTCTGTCTTAAGGACATTCAGCTAAACCATTCTTATCCCATAAACATGAGACCATATTTTTTCGATCGCAGTTTTATTGGAAAAAGCTAGGTGAAACTACAAACAACAAGAATAAACCTTGATAAGTACAATATCCCATACATTTAGCATACATTGCAGAGACAAAGATACACAGTACAATATGAGACAGTAAAAACTTACTTTTTAAGTTCTCTAAGGGTTGATGGTAAGAGATTGAAATGAGACATATCCTGCCTCTTGCAGGTGGATGTGTCTCTTCCTGTAGAGATTTACCCAGAATACTTTGCTTTCTTATCACTTCCTAGGTTACACATTAATGCATTTAATAACGATTCTACTGAAACAATACCAAAAAGGGACGCTAGATGGCGCCTACGCTCTGCAAATGATTTCTATAGAAATTACAACCTTAAATGTCATTTTAATCAACACAAATGCAGATAATCAGAAAGACATCTGATGGACAGAACACTCTATATATGTGCTTTTCAACCATTATAACTGGTACACTTCAGTAAACCTTTCATTTGTTGTTTTGACAACAGACAACGGTATAAGGGCTGCAAGTGGTAAAAAAAGAACTTGGTGGATTACTACAATCATTTTTTGCAAAATAATTATTTATGATCCAAGTAACTGGGGCATTGTAAGGATGTATACTTTGCCTACATACATTGTTACAAAAGTGTTCCTCATTCCTAACTCAAAAGTTAGTTGGCTTGCAATTGCTACTGTTTTCGTGAAATAATGTGGATTTGAACATGTTGACTTTTGCATTGATATACGCACTCATTTTGTACATGTATTTGTGTGTGTATTTATTATACATTTTTGTATAGTGACTCGTGAGCTGTTACTTAAAGTGGAGTTCCACCCTGAAAACAAAAATGTCAGCAAAAATCTACAAATAAATAAAAAAAAATGAAAAAAAAAATGTTTTACTTACCAGAAATAGCGGTTGCTATGCGGAAGTCCGTATCCCAGGAGGCAGCCGCCCATTCAGAAAGCGTTGTGCAAGTTGCGCGAATGCGCAATAGGAAACGGGCAGTAAAGCCGTAAGGCTTCACTGCCTGTTTCCCTTAGTCAGGATGGAGGCGCTAGGATGAGCGATCACCGTCGGGGCCCGACATCGCGGGCGAGTAGGACAGGTAAGCGTCCTTATTAAAAGTCAGCTGCTGACTTAAAAAAAAAAATTGCGGGTGGAATCCCGCTTTAATGGAACAAAAAAAGCCAGATTAGCTGTTACTGTCACTAAATCTGCCCATACTCACACAGATCAAGCTGCTTAACATTTATTTTATCTATGTTTTTTATTAAATATAGACTAAAGCTGGTCATAGACCATGGGTTGCAGGAAAAAAAATTGCTTAATTCACCCATCAACACAGTCAGTGTTGATGGGGGAATCCCTCTCGCAAGAGCTATTGTGTTCTCGCGGCGGGGAGGCGGGAGGAGTCATCCCTGCCGGGAGAACACACAATGAGTATTGGTAGTGGCTATAGCTGCTGGCAAACATTGCATTAAAAAACATCCTACAGGCTGGTTGTACCCAAGTTGATTGATTAAATAATTTACAATCAGCCCGCCCATACATGGTTCGAATCTTGCTCAGTCCTTGCTGAACCAGAGGAGATTCGAACCATCTATGGCCGACTTATGTGTACAAAAACAATGAAAAAAATGTTGTGCAAATATAGTTAACATTAAAGAGACTTTGGAGGTGATTTACGAAAGGCAAATCCACTTTGCACTACAAGTGCAAACTACAAGTGCAAAGTGCACTTGAAATTGCACTGAAAGTGCACTTGGAAGTGCAGTCGCTGTAAATCTGAGGGATAGATCTGAAATGAGGGGAAGTGCTGCTGATTTTATTATCCAATCATGTGCAAGCTAAAATGCTGTTTTTTATTTTCCTTGCATGTCCCCCTCGGATCTACAGCGACTGCAATTCCAAGTGCACTTTCAGTGCAATTTCAAGTGCACTTTGCACTTCCAAGTGCACTTTGCACCTTGAATACTATGCAATAGGAAGTGGAGTACCAATAAAACCTGTTTCTTGGATCTCCCTGGGTGTAAGAAGGGCAGGCCATAGATTGTTCAATTGTCTTCCCTTTCACCACGAGTGGAAGGAAAGAAAATTGCTCAATTCCCCCTTCAACACAGTCAGTGTTGATGGGAGAATCCCTCCCATGGAGCTATTATGTTCTGCCAACGGGGAGCCCGGAGACCCTTCCTTGCTAGCAGAACACAATGAGTAGTGTTGTTGGCTATAGTCAGCGGCACTAATCATCCAAGGTGCCCATACATGGATCAAAATTCGTCCGGTCCCTGCTGGACCAGCCGAGTTTCAATCCATATATGGTCGGCTTAAGAGTGAAAAGTTTGGGTTTTTGGGTGTGTCACCCAAGAATGTGTACTTGAGCCCTTTTCAACTGTTACAAGCTGCACAAATGTTTGTGTTTTATTTCACATCAGTTGTTTTACGACATTCTTGGCCATTTATGACCAAGGGTCATCTCATGCAGTAGACACTGATGGCAGTGGTGCAATGAATGCATATACAGACTGATGCAGCATCTACACAGCTATATTTTCCAAGTTTCCTTTTTGGCTACTGTGTATTTAAAGTACATGTTCACCAACAATAATCCCCCCAGTCCCCCTCCCTATCCCTCTCGATACACAAACTGTGCCCCTCACCCTTCACAAGTCCCTACTTATCTCCGCCTTGAGAGGTGCTTCCTAGACTGTCTGCAAGTACCGCCTGTGTCAGGCTGACCAAGATGGGCGTTAACACTTGAATGTGAAGTTGCTCCCTAGTGGGAGGTATGACCCAATCAAGTTCATGGGATGTTAGTGTGCAAATTAGAGTAGGAACTGGCCAAGGAAGTTAATGAAGTTAGTCAGCTTGAACATCTATTGCAATATGATGCATTCATAGAGTATTCACACCCCCCTCACCTTTTTTCAATTTTGTTATGTTGCAGCCTGAAACTGAAGTTGTTTAAATACGTTTTTTTTTCTCACTAACCTGCCTAGCGGTATTCCCGAGTCTGACTCGGGGTGGAATTTCAGTACCATTAGCGGTAACCCCGAGCCAGACTCAGGATCGCATCGCAGTATCCAGGCAAAGTAACTTACCTTGTCCCCTGGATCCTGCAATATCTCCCCGCTGTGTGTGTGAGCTGTCTCCTCGCTCGATTTACACAGTGCCGAGCTCCGTTCCCTGCGAGCGGCGCGACGCACGGGGGCGGAGATCGTGCCAAATAAAAAAAAAGTAAAAACACACAATACATACAGTATACTGTAATCTGTAAGATTACAGTACTGTATAAAATAATTACACATTCCCTTTGTCCCTAGTGGTCTGTCCAGTGCCCTGCATGCACTTTTATATTATAAATACTGTTTTTTTCTGCCTGGAAATTGGAGATTGTCCATAGCAACCAAAAAGTGTCCCTTTATGTCAAAAGTTGTTTTAGACCAGCTAGAAAACAGCGATAATAAATTAAAATCACTTTCAGAATTGAGCGATAGCGATTTGTGGGGAAATTCGTCATCAAACACTAAAAGTAATGACAGCGACAATTCTGCAACTGAGCAAATTTCAGTGTTTTTGATTTGATTACATTATTGAATAATTTTTATTATTAATATATCATTATTTGTTATATTTATTTATAGTTATTTATTATATTTTAATTTATGATTTTGTGTTTCAAACTTTATCATACCCGGGATGTCTACTAGACTCTTGTTTGGACAGATTTAAGTGAGTTATTTCTAAGAATTACAGGCCTACAATATAAAACGCCAAATTTTCATGCAAAATAATGGTACCGCTTTTAGCACCTAAAATCTGAAATAATCATACCGCCAGGGAGGCTAATCTACACTCAGTACGCCATAATGACAAAGTGAAAACAGAATTTTAGAAATGTCGGTGAATTTATTAAAAATAAAAAACTGAAATATCACATGTATTCAGACCCTTTACTTTGTTAAAGCACCTTTGGCAGCCTCAAGTCTTTTTGGCTATGACACAGCAAGCTTTGCACACCTGGATTTGGGGGATTTTCTTCTATGCTTCTTTGCAAATCTTCTCAAGCTCAGTCAGTTGGATGGGGGCCGTTGGTGGACAGCCACTTTCAGGTCTCTCAAGAGATGTGGGTTCAAGTCAGGGCTCTGGCTGGGCCACTCTAGGACACCCCCACAGCATGATGCTACCACCACCATGCTTCACGTTTGGGATAGAATTAGGCAGGTGATGAGTGGTGCCTAGTTTACTCCAGACATAACTTTTAGAATTGAGGTCAAACAGTTTAATCATGGTTTCATTAGACCAGGGAATCTTGTTCCTCATAGTCCGAGAGCCCTTTATGTGCTTTTCTTTGCAAAGAGGCTTCCGTCTAGCCACTTTGCCATAAAGCCCAGATCGGTGGAGGGCTGCAGTGATGGTTGTCCTTCTAGAATTTGCATACAGGATCTCTGGAGCTCAGTCAGAGTTCTTAATCACCTCTCTTACTAAGGTTTTTTTCCCCCGATTGTTAAGTTTGGCCTGGGAGACCAGCTCTTGAAAGAGTCCTGGTTGTGTCAAACTTATTCCATTTGAGAATTATGGGGGTCACTGTGCTTTTTTTGTCTCCTCAGCGAAGCTTTTCATCCAATAGGACGTTATCAAAGGGTCCTCGTCCAAGAGGATCCCTTGATAATGCCCTATTGGATAAAACGTTTCGGGGAGGAGACACTAGTGCTGACGTCAGGCCACTTTTCGATACGTGTCGGCAGTGGCACCCATTGTCATATGTTTTTATGATTTATTTTATTTTGGCTTTTAACATACAAATCCAATAAATATTATTACACTATGGGCCCTAATTTGGCTCCCGGTGAGCTTTATTTGCCACAGCTACTTCTGGATGGTGCGAGTTGCTGAATAGCTTTCCCCCACAACAGATGGCGGATCCACACTGAGTGCGTGTTTGCTGCTGTAAGCTTTTCCTATGAGTGACCATTTCACAGGGGTGCGGTGGATGATTCTGGAGCATTGTACTGGATCACCTCTTCACTTTTCAAGTCACCACAAATTTTCTGTGCACATCTTTGCACTGAACTTTGTGCTTTCACCAATAAGTTTATATTGCTGGTCCTATCATGGGACTGTGCATTTAAATCTAGAAGGAGGAGAAGAAGAGGCAGGCCTGCATGCAATCCATGGCGGTAAAACCAAATCTACACGGGTGCCACGGGTTACATGCTTGACGGCCGTCAGAAGGTTCACCCAGTGGGCAGTAAAAGTAATATACCTTCCCTGCCCATGTTTGCTAGACCACGTGTCTGTGGTCAGATATATCTTGGCACTGTGTGCCAGAGATACATTCACTTGCCGCTGAACATGGCCATATAGCTCTGGGATGCCCTTCTGGGAGAAATATTTCCTTCCTGGGACCTTTCATTGTGGTGTTCCAATGGCCACAAATTTTCGAAAGGCCTCAGAGTCCACCAGTTTATATGGCAGTAGTTGGCGGGCTATCAGTTCTGACAGGCCAGCGGTCAACCGTTGGGCAAGTGGGTTATCTGGCGTCATCATTCTTTTATGCTCGAACATTTGGCCCACGGAAGCCTGCCTTTTTCCAGAAACACTTGGGGATGGGATGATGGAAGGTGGAGTGCAGGACAATTGTGAGGAGAGAGGAGAAGGAGAAGTAGAAGAGGCTGGACGGTGAGAGCCTGGAGTGTGGCTTTGTGGGTTCTGACGGCGTTGCTCCCACTGGGCTCGGTGATGGGAGTTCATGTGCCTTCTTAAGGCGGTCGTCCCTAGGTGAGTGTTGGGCTTACCGCGACTTATGCGTTGACTGCAAAGGCTGCAGATGGCAACACTATTGTCAGCAGCGGACATGTTAAAAGAAGCCCACACTGCGGAGTCATGTGCCGGCATCCTGGGAGTGCCAGATGTGACCGTACATGGTTGATGGCTCGCTCTGAGTCCTGATACATTAGCAGTCTGGTTTGTCCCTCCTGTGCAATGTAAGTTCCGCCTGCCTCTCCTCCCTATCTGCTGGACCATCTCTCCCTCTGAACTCCCCTCCTGGTCCTCTCTTGTGGGCACCCACGTGACGTCCATAGACACGTCATCATCGACGTCACCTTCCCTACCACTATCATTAGAGATCTCGGAGTAGGCAGCAACAGCGGGGACCAACCTCCTTGGGCTGATCTGGGTACTGTCGTCAGACTGCTGAGTGGCGGTTGTTGCTACCTCCTCTTCCTGATCCAATGTCAAGAATGCCTGCACATCGGAAATGTCTTGTGATGGATCAGAAAATAATTCCTGTGACTCAAGCGGAGGGTATATGGTGGTGGTGGTGTTGGTGGTAGTGTCTTTGGGGGTGCACACAGCAGAGAGTGAAGAGGGTGCAGATAGAGAGGATGAGAAGTGTGCAGAAGAGTAAGGCTGAGTGAGCCACTCAACCAAGTCTGGTGCGTCCTTTGACGCAATCGAATGCGCCTTCTGCAACTTCCCACTTTGGCTCTGGCCTGGTACTCCTGCCCTACCCCTACCACCCCTGCGGAAGGGCCTGCCTCTTCCTCTGCCTGTCATTTTTTTAAATGACCCTGTGACAAAAGTCTATAGAGAAGTGCAGTATATGTGAAAGAAGGTATATAACACCCCGCTTCAATCTGTCGTTTTGGGGGGCCACTGGTCTATCACACCAGTTATAATACTTTTTTTATAATTGCGTTTGTCACTCTTTGTAGTATCGCTGCAGAACCGCTCAGCAGTCACAATGCTGCACAGTAGAAATGCACTATAATATGCTTTCTATATTTGAAAGTATTTTATACGTGTATTACACCCCTATATACTGCACACCAAATAGTACACCTATACCAGTCGTTAAAAGGACTTTTGTGGATCTTTATTGGTTAGCGATTTTAGTCGCTAGTCTGTGCCTGTGACACACAGCAGCAACTTCTCCCTACACTGACAAAAGAGCTGCAGAACCGCTCAGAAGCTGCACAGTAGAAATACACTACACTATACTTTCTATATTTGAAAGTATTTTATGCGTGTATTACACCCCTATTTACTGCACACCAAATAGTACACCTATACCAGTCCTTAAAATAACTTTTGTGGAGCTTTATTGGTTAGTGATTTTAGTCGCTAGTCTGTGCCTGTGACACACAGCAGCAACTTCTCCCTACACTGACAAAAGAGCTGCAGAACCGCTCAGAAGCTGCACAGTAGAAATACACTACACTATGCTTTCTATATTTGAAAGTATTTTATGCGTGTATTACACCCCTATTTACTGCACACCAAATAGTACACCTATACCAGTCCTTAAAATAACTTTTGTGGAGCTTTATTGGTTAGCGATTTTAGTCGCTAGTCTGTGCCTGCGACACACATCAGCAACTTCTCCCTACACTGACAAAAGAGCTGCAGAACCGCTCAGAAGCTGCACAGTAGAAATACACTATACTATGCTTTCTATATTTGAAAGTATTTTATGCGTGTATTCCACCCCTATTTACTGCACACCAAATAGTACACCTATACCAGTCCTTAAAATAACTTTTGTGGAGCTTTATTGGTTAGCGATTTTAGTCGCTAGTCTGTGCCTGCGACACACATCAGCAACTTCTCCCTACACTGACAAAAAAGCTGCAGAACCGCTCAGAAGCTGCACAGTAGAAATGCACTATAATATGCTTTCTATATTTGAAAGTATATTATAAGTGTATTACACCCCTATATACTGCACACCAAACAATAGTACACCTATACCAAAGGACTTTTGTGGACCTAATAGCTAGTGATTACAGTCTGTCCCTTCTCCACACAGCAACCTTTCCCTACGCTGACAAAAGACAGAATGTAAAATGGCAGCCAGATCAGGTCTAATAATAAGGTAGGGGGTATGTCCATCTGCTGCAATGTCTCAGTTGGCTGTCCTGTACCACATGATGGATGTGTCATGGGTCAAAGTTCTCCACAATGTAAAAGAATATGGCGGCCGCGAACAGCGCCATATGTCCGCCGGTTCGGCGAACGCGCAAAGTTCGCCGTTAACCGACCACGGGGCGAACCGCAAGGCCATCTCTACTTAAGAGTAGCCTATATGATATCCTGAACTGTCTTATTCCTCAAATTATGAAACTTGGGGTCATACAATGAACATTCACTTCATTCTTAGTTTATATTTTGTTAAAAGAAAGCTTTCAACATGCTGGTCAGACAAAGAATGAAGATGGTGATGGCTGCCTCACACTACTCGGCTAGTTCAAACCAAGAGCATAGTCAAGACTCAATGAAGAAGGTCTCCCACTTCTCATACTCTAGAAGTAGGCAGGGCTCAGATGCACATGGCAGTGGCAGGAGAGCCCACCTCCTGCCTGACCTACAGTGCCTTGAAAAGGTATTCATACAAGGTATTCATTCATCTGTATATCTTTTTATAACCAAAAACCTAAATGATTTTGATTGGGATTTAATGTGATAGACCAACACAAAGTTGCACATAATTGTGAAGTGGAAGGAAAATGATAAAAGTTTTTTAAAACATTTTTACAAATAAATTTGTGAAAAGTGTGGTGTGCATTTGTATTCAGCTCCCCTGAGTCAATACTTTGTAGAACCACCTTTCGCTGCAATTACAGCTATAAGTCTTTTTGGGGATGTCTCTACCAGCTTTGCACATCTAGAGAGTGACATTTTTGCCCATTCTTCTTTACAAAATAGGTCAAGCTCTGTCAGTTTGGATAGATAGCATCTGTGAACAGCAATTTTCAAGTCTTGCCACATATTCTCAATTAGATTTAGGTCTGGACTTTGACTGGGCCATTCTAACATATGAATATACTTTGACCTAAACCATTGCATCGTAGCTCTGGCTGTATGTTTAGGGTCAATGTCCTGCTGGAAGGTGAACCGCCGCCCCAGTCTCAAGTCTTTAGCAGACTCTAACAGGCTTTCTTCTAAGATTGCCCTGTATTTGGCTCCATCCATCTTCCCATCAACTCTGACCAGCTTCCCTGTCCCTGCTGAAGAAAAGCATCCCCACAACATCACACTGGCACCACCATGTTTGACGTGGGTATGTTGTGTCAAGGTGATATGCAGTGTTCATTTTCTACCACACATAGAGTTTTGCTTTTAGGCAAAAAAGTAAAATTTTGGTCTCATCTGACCAGAGGACCTTCTTCCAAATATTTGCTGTGTCCCCAACATGGCTTCTCGCAAACTGCAAACGGGACATCTTATGGCTTTCTTTCAACAATGGCTTCTTCTTGACGTTCTTCCATAAAGGCCAGATTTGTGGAGTGCACGACTAATAGTTGTCCTGTTGACAGATTCTCCCACCTGAGCTGTGGATCTCTGCAGCTTCTCCAGAGTTACCATGGGCCTCTTGGTTGCTTCTCTGATTAATGCTCTCCTTGGCTGACCTGTCAGTTTAGGTGGATGGCCATGTCTGGTGTGTTCCTTGGCCTTCATGGTGCGGTTTGTTCACTAAGGTTCTCTAACAAGAGCTTCACAGAACAGCTGTATTTATACGGAGAGTCAATTACACACAGGTGGACTCTATTTACTAATTAGGTGACTTCTGAAGGTAATTGGTTCCACTAGATTTTAGTTAGGAGTATCAAAGTAAAGGGGGCTGAATACAAATGCACACCACAATTTTTTAGATATTCATTTGTAAAAAAAGTTTGAAAACCATTTATCATTTTCCTTCCACTTCACAATTATCTGCCACTTTGTGTTGGTCATCACATAAAATCCCAATAAAATACATTTACGTTTTTGGTTGTAACATCACAAAATGTGGAAAATGTCAAGGGGTATGAATACTTTTTCAAGGCACTGTATAACTAGTATAACTAAGCCTCTAATTGCCAAAGGCCCTTTGTACAGTTGCACAGTCTGAAAAAATTGTTATGTCCATCCCTTACATTAAAGTCTATCTGAAGCCAACATTTTGGATAGTGTAAAAAAAGGTTAGAACCACTTTCAAATTTTTATTGTAGTCTCTGTTCCCACTCAGGAGATTCACTCTTTTTTCCTATAAAATCTCTCTCACTTGGGATTAACAGAGGCAAAATCTTCCCATGGCAACACTTGTACTGGTGACAGCTGTCTAAGGAAGTTTGTTCTTTACTCTAGAGAGATCTCCTCTTACTTCCTGTTGTAATTTGAAACAGAAAATAAAGAAAAAGTAAGGGACACAGACAGCAAAATAAATAAATCCCAAACTAAAAAGTTATAGCATTAGATATACCCTGGTGATTTATTTAGTAAGCAATTTGAGTAACAATTATTTCATAATGAAATCCCTCTAAATTTAAAAAAGTATGCTTTATTAATTTTTTACTTAAGCATGCAAAAGTCTATCATTAAACACTGATTAATTGTAAAAAATGTTATTAATATACTTAATTATTTTTTTCTAAGTTTCCACCTGAATGTCTCTAGAATTTACAAAGCACGTTTTAAAATTCTGCATGGTAAATGATCTTACTAATGCTGCTTTTCAGAAAATCATTTGTAAACACCATAGGGGGCTACATCATTTCTGTCGCAGTCCGCATGCCATATTTCATCATGTCACAGGATAAGGATACTCTTCATGCTCCAGCAATGTTTACTAAGTGTGAAGGTTTAACAGTTACATTTAGGTGTAAATCTAATTACCCAGGTGCATAGTTTATAAGTAAGATTTCCGTCAAACATCCAAGCACGCAAGGCCATCATATTTTCCAGAAATTACAATCTCTGGAACATAAATATAATGGAAAAATAAACCTTTATAACCCATAAATTACATGTATAAATAAACACAAGTAAATACTATTTGTCAAATTAGCAAAATCTGTTTCGAAAAATGTTGATCTAGTCAAATCACAGAATTAAAAGTAAAATAATGAAGGCATAAACCAAAATGATTTTTTTTTTTTTAAAGTTAATCATAATCTCATAAGTATAATTATTAATGTATTTAATATTTATTGTTGGCTATTCTTTTTGTCTAAGGACTGATCTATGTTTATTGAAGGTACTGTAATATCCAGTATTTTTCTATATAAGTTCTAGAAGTCTATCTACTAAAGTTTAACTAAAAATATTTTCAGCTCAATAAAGGTTTTATCAGCTGATATTTGTGGGGTTGTGGGTAAATATTACATAGGAAGAAAAAGCATGTCATTCAGTTTAAAAAAACAACACTTCCAAGCCGGCAGTTGATCCAGAGAAAGCAATCATCCCTCCTAAAGTGTGATCCAATTTGTGCCAACATGAACAAATATTCCTTCTTGATCCTCAAAGACAACTGAAAACATTCTGCATCAACATTCTACAGGATTATTTATTATAAATATTAGTAGTCAATCTAACCCACTTTTGAAACAAACCACTGAGTTGGCTTGCAGCAATTCCCATTGAAGACCAATCTACATATTCAAAGTTTTTACAGTCCATTTCCACAATGTCCAGCAGTCACTGTGAGAAGCCCTTATGCTTCCTGGGGTCAAATTAAAGTGACCTCTACAGTGCATTTGTATATGTTGACCATTTATATATTTATACAAAATTATCATATCCCCTCTAAGGTATGGATGTATATTATAAAAAACTAGTTTTCTGGTGGGATAGCCAGTGTTTACATTCAAGTTTCCTCCTCGCTCTTATATTTCAGTGCATGGGCATGACTATAGGCTCCATACGATGAAATAGAGGAGCTGAATTGGGAATCATTGTTAGATGAAAAACAAGGTAGCAGAAGAATGTGTGGATCCCAAGACTAGCTAAACCATTGGTGCTCAACCTGTGGCCCTCCAGCTGTTGTGGAACTACAAGTTCTATGAGGCATTGAAAAGCTGGCAGGTACAAGCATGACTCCCACAGGCAGAGGCATGATGGGATTTGTAGTTTCGCAACAGCTGGAGGTCCACAGGTTAAGCATCCATGAGCAAAACAGAATTTGGGTTAGTGTACGTTTTTGAAGAATCTGGAGTTCAGTTTTTGTATTTTAAATTGGATTGCATTGAGCAGTGTTTACTTATGTTTATTGCTGCTTTTGCCATACATCTCTTTATTTCCTCTCCACAATTCAATCAAATTACAGTGCTAATCACATTTCTTATGTTTTTTTAAAAAGTAAGCTATTCTGTTACATGAAAGGCTGCTGTCTTTGTCTAGCATCTACTGTAAGTCTGGTGATCGCGTATACTGACAATTATAAACATCTTGATCAGACCCCCATCACCACCACACCAAAGAGAACACCCATGCTCCAAGTAAGTCTGATTTCCTGCCTCTGATCCTTGGAGATTTAATGGTATCCCATGGGAAATCATGCATTTGAGGCGCAGGTGATTATGAGGTGGGATTTCCCATCCACATGACATACGTGGCCAAAGAAGGAAGCACTCTCCCCCTCACTGTCCCTTATAAGAAAGTACTAAATTTCCTTATAATGAATTTGATCATTTCCTTTTGTGGCCTCAAACATCAAGAAGATAAAAGCTCTTATTCCCATAAATGCCTGCATTCTTACTGAGTCCAGCACTATGTGACAAGAAGTCATTCAAAGGCGGGGAACCTGCACTACTTTAGAGTGCATGCTTACTATCTAAACAACTATTTGAGGAGCACACTCTGCATATACCAACTACTCTTACCCAGTCTGTTAAAACCACTGACAAATCATATATCCATCAAGAGATTGTTATGGCTATAATTCATACCAGATGACTCACAATTTTCCTATAAATCTTTGTACAAATTGTATATGTAATCCTATATTTTTAAATATCCTATACATTGCGAGTTTGACTTAGAAAACAAACTTTGGGGGGGGGGGTCTAATTTTGTGCTTTTCAATAGAAAACTTTATTATGTTTCTTCATAATATCATTACTGTCATTTTTAACCATTTTAAAGAATGTGTATATAGATAGCATGGGCATTTTGTAAGTCGCTAAGTCTTGCATAGGTTTGATAAAAACAAAGAGTTATTTTGATAAATATAAAAAAACATTAAAGCTGATGGTAGAATGAAGACACACACTGTAGACAGAAATGGACATTTAAATAATAAAATACAATTTACAATTACAATTTAGATAGTCATGCTGATGTCAGTGAAAGGCTTTTTAAACTGTAATATGACAGTGTAAATGGGTATTCATTTAAAAAACTGAGGTTCAGATTGTCCAACAATTGCACAGAGTTATATATTCATTACAGATTCATTGGGTTTTCGACGCAGGTGTAAGATCATTGTTTAGACATGTGCATTCGTTTTCGTCCGAATGCATTTTCGTTCGAATTTCAGGTATTTTCGTTATGGTTTTAACAAACGAAAATGCAGAATCCGAAAACCGAAAGATCCGACATAAACAAATGCTTAATTTTTGTTTTCGTTGCAACAACAGTTTGATATAGATAGGAGATTCGACATGAGGCTGACAATAACAATCTGTGTCCATCGAACCTGTGGTCGAATGTGCCTAGCCTTAACTCTATCAGTCCAAGATTATTCTACATAGAGAGAAAAGATTTGACATAGAGAGAAAAGATTCGACATTATAGAGAGAAAAGATTCGACATTATAGAGAGAAAAGAATCGACATTATAGAGAGAAAAGATCGCTGCTGGAATTGGGTGGGGGAAGTAAAATAAAAAAATTATGATGATGAATGTTATTGGCTGATTGTAACCAAAGAGGAGGCGCAGTAAAATAGCTAGAACTAACTTGACAATTCAACGTGAACGACGAAGATTCGACAAGGCATCGAAAATCATACAAACGTCGAATCTGTCATTGAAGGCTTATGGTGTCTGTTGAAAGTTCTAAGAAGATTCGATGGAGCAGATAAACTGTACGACGCTGCAATCGTACATTTCCGGTCAAATACTCTGCCCATAGGCTATAGAAAAATTCTAATGTTGGTTGACTAGTAATAATAATTAATAAATATAATTATTACTAGTCATACAACATTAGAATTCTACTATTGATTGTAGGCGGAACATTCGACCGGAAATGTATGATTGCAGCGTTGTACAGTTTCGCTGCTCCGTCAAATCTTCTTTGAACATTCGACAGACACCATAAGCCTGCAATGACAGATTCAACCTTAATTAATTCAGATTTTCGGACGAATGCAATTTCTAACGAAAAACGAAATAAATAAAAACGAATTTCGGGAGTAACTAAATACATTTATTTTTCTAACGAAAACGAAATTCCAAAACGAAATATTTCAGTGTGCACATGTCTATCATTGTTATGAGGAGAAAAGGTGAGAATTTCAATATAAATATAGTAAACTCTGTTCTAGGGAATTATCGTTTAAAGCCAAGTCCAGGTTTCCTGTCAATTTAACCACTTCAATACCGGGCAATTCCCTTCCTGCCCAGGGCAATTTTTAGCATTCAGCGCTGTCGCACTCTGAATGACATTCACACGGTCATGCTACACTGTACCAATTTTACATTTTCATAATTTTTTTCACACGAATAGAGCTTTTTTTTGGTGGTATTTGACCACCACTGTTTTTTTTTTTGCTACCTAAACGATAAAAGACTGAAAATTTAAAAAATAAAACAAGTTTTTCTAGGTTTCTGTTATAACATTTTGAAAATAATCAAATCGTTCTTTATAAATTTAGGTAAAATGTATTCTGTTACATTTCTTTGGTGAAAATAACCCAAATCAGCATATATTATTTAGTCTGTAAGATAGTTATAGTTCACAAACTAAGCTATATACAGTATATCTGAAAATCGATCAATCCTGATGTACTATGAGGCCTGAAAATGACAGAATAGTACAAATACCCCCAAATGACCATTTTATGGAAAGTAGATAGTCCAAGGTAGTAAGAGACATAGTGAGTTTATGAAGTTGTAATTTTTTTGTCACAATTATTTGAAAAATGAAGAGATGAAAAACATAAATTGTCACAATTTTATTTTTTATACATACTGTCACCAGTGTAGTACAGAGTTATCATATAACGGATAGGACAGTGATCAGGGACACTGACTGGTGACAGTATGTAAAAAAACAAACAAAAAAATAATAATATATTTATCTTTTTTTTTTTTACCATTTTTGTTTTCTAACACACTGTGACCAGAGCAATACCGTGTTACCATAGGTTGAAAAAGGTGTAGAATTGGCGCTAATTGAGCGGACAAGCTGATTGTCACAACTCTTCCGGACCAATCTGCATTACATGTTATATGCTTGTTTTACACAGCTCAAATGTGAGTAACCATTGTTAAAGTTTAATAAAAGTGGTTTTTATTTACAGGATTACACTATTTGAGATTCCTTCTTTCTTCCTACCTATGAGATAATACTGGGATTACACTGTGACTGCTTCTTAACTCAAGAGGGGGTGAAAATCTGGTGAGTGCGGTCTTTACTAGAGCACGGCTTGCTGTGGGCACCAGTTTTGAAGTTAATAACAGAGTCATATCACCAGGCACTGGGCACCTAGTATCTGAAAATCAATGGACGTTCACATTGTTTCAATCAAACTGCACATGTTTTTGCATCAGCACTTTATTGCATAGTTGCAGGTTCTTTCTGCATGCAGGTTTTATATATATATATATATATATATATATATGGTATTTTTATTTAAATTCATTGTATTTCTATTGTCACATTTTTTCAATATTCAATTGTTCACGGTTTTTCAATGCACATATACATAGGAACACTGCAGAAGTCCCCCTAACATATTTTATTTTATCTACATCAAATGGCATAATTAAACCAGCACATACTAATTATTATTTATTAAATTATTTATTATCAGCATCATTGCACTTTTTGCACTAGTATAACACAGTGGTATTTATTTAATTTATTCACAAATTGACAAAGGAATTCCATGAATTATAATTACTGCCAATTCTACACCTTTTTCAACCTACTCAGGTGGACTAATTATGTAGAGGCAGCTCCTTATTTATTCATCCTAGGAAATTTTATCAAGCCTGTATTAGGGCTTCCTCTACAAAGGTTAAAGTCCTGACATGATATATCTACCTCTCTGCCTCAGAAAATCAGGTGCTACTACAGTATGATACAGCATTAACAGCCACCAAATAACATATAAAAAGAAGGAACCACCGCGCTAGCTGGGTGTTTAACTAGTGAAGGGGGATGGGGATCAAAAGGAAGGGAAAAAAGGGTCTGGGGACACTGCAGCAGTCACCGGAGGGTCTGATCCAAGCAGACAGAAGTGAATATATGAAAGAAGGGTGATGGTGGCTGCGCTGTGATTATAACTAGTGAAGGAGGTGAGGGGGAGGGGGGGAGGTCTGGAAAGAGAAACTACCTAATGTACACCAAATAAACTAAATCAATATCTACCAACCAGATGCAGTAACGTGTTGCCAACAAATGTGTAACATAGGTGGTGCGTAGTGATGAGCCGAACACCCCCGGGTTCGGTTCGCACCAGAACCCGCGAACTGACAGAAAGTTCGCACAAACTTTAGAACCCTATTAAATACAATGGATGCGAACGTTCGAAATCTAAAGTGCTAATTATAACGACTATTATGCACCCTAAAAAGGGTTTGGGAACCCGGGTTCTGCACCAGGGGACATGTGTCAATCCCCAAAAAAGTTTTAAAAACGGCCGTTTTTCGGGAGCAGTCATTTTAATGATGCATAAAGTGAAAAAAAAAAGTCAAATATTCCTTTAAATATCGTACCTGGGGGGTGTCTAAAGTATACCTGTGAAGTGCCACGTGTTTCCCGTGTTTAGAACTGTCCCTGCACAAAATTACATTTCTAAAGGAAAAAAAGCCATTCAAAACTGCTTGCGGCTTTAATGTAATGTCTGGTCCCGGTAATATGGATGAAAATCTTTAAGAAAAATGGCATAGCTACCCCATCACAGCCCCCCCTCCCCTACCCCAGCCCATTACCAGCCCCTTTGGGTCTTGTATGGATATTAAGGGGAACCCCGCACACAAAATAAAAAAGGCCCTATATACTCTGAACAGCCGTATACAGGCGGTGCATACAAGACAGGGACTGTAGGTTTGTTCTTATGTAGAATCTGTTTGTAATTTTGAACAGGTAAATTGTTTAAGTGTAGCTCCAGCCAAAAAATCTATTTTTAAGCTTTTTGGAAAACATAGGGAAGGGTTATCACCCCTGTAACATTTGTTTTGCTGTCTGTGCAGTGTGCACCTGTTCAGAACAGTTCACCTCACTTTCCGTCCTAATGATAAATGTTTTTTGAAAATTTTGGGTTTTTATTGAAACAAGAATTGGTGATAAAGCATCAGTGGAGAGGAGACACTTTTTTCCCATATTAACTCTTACAGGAGAGAATTTGCCTTCCTAGGGGTAGATTTCCTCTCACTTCCTGTTGTATCCTTCCGTTTGCAAGGAGGAGTCGTTTGTAAGTTGGATGTTTGAAAGTAGGGGCCTGCCGTATATACTCAGCTGAAATTTGCCCCTTACATGTTGGTGTTGCCACAACACTGTGAGCCCTCACAGTTACTCTTGGTGGGCGCATGAATGGGCCCTGCTGTGAATTATTAGATCAAGAATTGTAATTGCATGCCCCTGTTGAACAGGGGCTGAAAAATTGGGCTTTTGGTGGTGGTGGTGGTGGTGTTGACACAACACTGTAAGGCCTCACAGTTACTCTTGGTGGGCGCAGGAATGGGCCCTGCTGTGAATTATTAGATCAAGAATTGTAATTACATGCCCCTGTTAAACAGGGGCAGAAAAATTGGGCCTTAGGCACTGGTGCCACAACACTGCAACCCCTCACAGATACTGTACTTGGAGCACAGCAATGAGCCCTGTTGCAAAGTATTGCATCAAAAATTGTAATTACACACCCCTGTTAAACAGGGGCTGAAAAATTGGGCCTTAGCCACTGGTGCTGGTGCCACGACACTGCAACCTCTCCCAGATACTCTAGTTGGAGTGCAGGAATGAGCCCTGCTGCAAAGCATTGCATAAAAAATTGTAATAACACGCCCCTGTTAAACAGTGGCTGAAAAATTGGGCCTTAGCCACTGGTGCTGGTGCCACGACACTGCAACCTCTCCCAGATACTCTAGTTGGAGTGCAGGAATGAGTCCTGCTGCAAAGCATTGCATAAAAAATTGTAATTACATGCCCCTGTTAAACAGGGGCTGAAAAATTGGGCCTTAGCCACTGGTGGCGGCACCCAGAAACAAAAATGTTCTTCCAAGCTATCATCATCAATTGGATCATTGAGGAGGAGGTGGATAGTCAGTCAACATAACAGGACAGTCTCTCAGCATCAGCATCAGTCTTGAAGGGATGTGACATTTGAAAATAAATTAGTCTGTTATATCAGCTTCAGGTGTTTGGTAGCTGGTGGTGATCCAAGACTGGTTCATCTTTATGAAGGTCAGTTGATCAACCGAGTCGGTGGACAGGCGCACCCTGTGATCCATGACAAATCCTCCAGCAGCACTGAATGTGCGTTCTGAAAGAACGCTGGATGCAGGACAGGCCAGTAGCTCAATTGCATACTGTGCAAGCTCTGGCCAGTGATCCATCCTCAAGACCCAGTAAGCCAGAGGATTTTCGGTGGGGAAGGTATCCAAGTCTGACCTTGCCCCTAGGTATTCCTGCACCATGTATATCAGACGCTGGCGATGGTTGCTGGAACCGATCATACCTTGGGGCTGCGGACTAAAGAATTGTCTGAACGCATCGGTCAGACGGCCACCTTCCCCACCGCTCCTTCTTTGACTGACCGAAGCCTCAGCAACTCGTTGTCCAGGACCAGGAGTTTGTAACCTCCCAGTCTCTGGGAACGCATTGCACAGACCTTTCTGCAAGGCCTCCCGGAGTTGTCTCATCCTCTGCTCCCTCTGCGACGGTAAGATAAGGTCCGCAACCTTACCCTTGTACCGTGGATCAAGGAGAGTGGCCAGCCAGTAATGGTCCCTCTCCTTGATTCGAAGAATACGAGGATCCTTCCGCAGACTTTGCAGGATCAGGGAGGCCATGCAGCGTAGGTTAGCTGAGGCATTCGGTCCGGAGTCCTCTGGGTCACTAAGGACGACATGATCCGCAGCCACCTCCTCCCAGCCACGTACAAGTCCACTGCTTTCTTGGGACTGTAAATCATCCCTAAAAGACTGCTGCTGATGATGCTGAGTGCCAGGCTCCACCTCCATGCTGACACAATCCTCCTCCTCCTCCTCCTCCTCCTGTGCGATGGGTGGGACAGAAGGAACACTGTCTGGGTAAAGGGGGCCTTGAGAGGCAAGGAAGTCCTCCTCTTTCTGCCTCTGTTCTGCCTCAAGTGCCCTGTCCATTATTCCACGCAGCGTATGTTCCAACAGGTGGACAAGAGGTACAGTGTCACTGATGCATGCACTGTCACTGCTCACCATCCTCGTGGCCTCCTCAAATGGTGCCAGGACAGTGCATGCATCCCTGATCATGCCCCACTGGCGTGGTGAAAAAAACCTGAGCTCCCCTGACCCTGTCCTGGTGCCGTAGTCGCACAGGTACTCATTGATGGCCCTCTGCTGCGTGTGCAGCCGGTGCAGCATGGCCAACGTTGAGTTCCACCTGGTGGGCATGTCACATATAAGGCGGTTCTTGGGCAGGTTCAACTCCTTTTGCAGCTCAGCCAGGCGAGCACTGGCATTATAAGATCTGCGGAAATGCACACAGACTTTCCTGGCCTGCCTCAGGACATCCTGTAAGCCCAGGTACCTGCCCAAGAACCGCTGCACCACCAGGTTAAGGACGTGAGCCACACAGGGCACATGGGTCAGTTGTCCCTGTCGGAGGGCGGAGAGGAGGTTGGTGCCATTGTCGCAAACCACCATTCCTGGCTTAAGCTGGCATGGCGTCAACCACCTCTCGGCCTGCCCCTGCAGAGCAGACAGAACCTCTGCCCCAGTGTGGCTCCTGTCCCCCAAACACACCAGCGCAAGCACGGCATCTTTTTGCCTGCGTACTTGCGTAGCCCCTTGAACGCCTACGGAGCACCGCTGGTTCCGAGGACAAAGCACAGGAAGAGGCCATGGAGGAAGAAGAAGAGGAGGGGGTGGAGGAGAGAGGTGTGTCACAACCAGTAGTAGCATTTTGGAGGCGTGGCGGCGGAACAACCTCCAACACTACTGCACCTTGTCCTGCATCCTTCCCAGCTGCCAAAAGAGTGACCCAATGGGCCGTGAAAGAAAGGTAACATCCCTGTCCATGCCTGCTGGACCATGAGTCAGCGGTAATATGCACCTTACCGCTGACCGCCCTGTCCAGCGAGGCCAAGACATTGCCTTCCACATGCCGGTAGAGAGCCGGAATCGCCTTCCATGAGAAAAAGTGGCATTTGGGAACCTGCCACTGAGGAACCGCACATTGCACAAACTCACGGAAGGGGGCCGAGTCTACCAACTGAAAAGGCAGCAGTTGAAGCGCTAGCAATTTAGCCAAGCTAGCATTCAACCGCTGGGCATGTGGATGGCTGGGAGTGAACTTCTTTCGACGGTCCAGCAGCTGGGGCAGGGAAATTTTCCTGCTAGAATCGGACGTCGGTGTACTGCTAGCAGAGTGCCCGCAAGTACTTGGCTGTGACACACCTAATTCTACACCTTCATTCCTCTCAGTGCAGGTTTCAGAGAGGACTGAAGGTATAGTGGGGTTGGAGATCCCAGCTGATGCGGTGCAAGGAGAGGTCCGCTTTGTTCTTTGGTGTGGGTCTTTAAGGTAGGCTTGCCAACGAGCTGCATGGCAGGTCAACATATGTCTGGTCAAGCATGTGGTGCCCAAGCGGGTGATGTTTTGGCCACGCGATATACGCTTGAGACATATGTTGCAAACAGCAGCTGTGCGATCTGATGCACTCGACTCAAAAAAGGCCCACACCAAAGAACTTTTTGAATAACGGGCAGAGGCAGCGCCCTGCACAGGCGGAGCTCTGCGTTGTGATTCCAGCTGTGTGCTGCCCTTGCGCTGGCCCCCGAGGGCATCCTGCCTCGTTGGAGATGTGCCTCCTCCTCATCCGCCTCCTCCTCTCTCCTATTAGGCACCCACGTGGAGTCAGTGACCTCATCATCCCCTCCCTTCTCATCACTGGAGCCAATCTGGCAGTATGCTGCAGCTGCTGGAACATTACTGCCAGATTGGTGTCCTTCTTGAGCATCCCCTCTCTCTGCTCTCACGCTACTGCCTTCCTCTAGCTGGGTATCATCATCAGACCCTTCGAAACGCTGGGCATCCTCCTGGAGCATGTACCAAACACTGTGCTTAAACAGTTCGGGGGACTCCTCAGGAGGACATGGTTGGTCTAGGGAAGGAGTGACTGATGATGACATTGATACCAGGGAAGAGGACGCTTTGGCAGCTGCTTTGCCAGTACCCTGAGTCTGGGTGAGAGAGGATGAGGAAGATGAGGAGGGCTTGGTCATCCACTCTACCAAGTCTTCGGCATGATGCGGCTCAACACGTCCAGCTGCCGAAAAGAAGGACAAGCGTGTCCCATGGCCACGTGCTGATGGCGATGCACCGCGTCCACGACCAGCACTGTTGTCTCTAGACACAGAGCCTGCTTGCCCTCTTTTATTGGCTCCTGACTGTCTGCCTCTCCTTGTTTGCCTTCCAGACATTCTAATGGCCTGCAGGGAAATGGGAAAACCAGCAATAAGGCCTAGTTTCAGGAGTATATTTTGCAGGAATCACACTACGCCTGCTGTAGGTGCTGCAAATGCCTGTTGGTGTAACACACCAGGAAAACGCAGCAATACAGGCTAACTTCAGGTGTAATATGATCAGGAGGCACACTCCGCCCGCTGTAAGTGCTGCAAATGCCTGTTGGTGTAACACACCAGGAAAACGCAGCAATACAGGCTAACTTCAGGTGTAATATGATCAGGAGGCACACTCCGCCCGCTGTAAGTGCTGCAAATGCCTGTTGGTGTAACACACCAGGAAAAAGCAGCAATACAGGCTAACTTCAGGTGTAATATGATCAGGAGGCACACTCCGCCTGCTGTAAGTGCTGCAAATGCCTGTTGGTGTAACACACCAGGAAAACGCAGCAATACAGGCTAACTTCAGGTGTATAAGGTGCAGGAGGCACACTCCGCCCGCTGTAAGTGCTGCAAATGCCTGTTGGTGTAACACACCAGGAAAACACAGCAATACGGGCTAACTTCAGGTGTATAATGTGCAGGAGGCTTAGCAACAATGACACTGACACTGTCCCCTGCCTATCCTTCTCTCTCCCTGCACACAAGGTTTATCAAAGTATATGACACTGACACTCTCCCTGCCTATCCTTCTCTCTCCCTGCACACAAGGTTTAGCAAAGTATATGACACTGACACTGTCCCCTGCCTATCCTTCTCTCTCCCTGCACACAAGGTTTATCAAAGTATATGACACTGACACTCTCCCTGCCTATCCTTCTCTCTCCCTGCACACAAGGTTTAGCAAAGAATATGACACTGACACTGTTCCCTGCCTATCCTTCTCTCTCCCTGCACACAAGGTTTATCAAAGAATATGACACTGACACTCTCCCTGCCTATCCTTCTCTCTCCCTGCACACAAGGTTTAGCAAAGAATGTGACACTGACACTGTCCCCTGCCTATCCTTCTCTCTCCCTGCACACAAGGTTTAGCAAAGAATATGACACTGACACTCTCCCTGCCTATCCTTCTCTCTCCCTACACACAAGTTTGAGGTACAAATAGCACTGACACTGTTCCTGCCTATGTAACTCTTTCCCTGCGCCGGAACACACTACACAAGGCCGTCGCGCTGGCGGCCTTTTATAGTGTGGGGCGTGTGCTAAACCCCCTGAGCTATAATTGGCCACAGGCAACCTGCCTGTGGCCAATTATGGCTTTCCTAGCTGCCGGCGCTGTGATTGGCCAAGCATGCGGTGTCACAGTGCATGCTTGGCCAATCACAGCGCCGGGATTGCACTGCGATGGCGCAGTGTATTGTGGGCCATTCGCGTCACTCGAATTTGGCACGAACGGCCCAAATCGTTCGATGTTCGCCGAACCGTCGAACAGCCGATGTTCGAATCGAACTTATGTTCGACTCGAACACCGAGCTCATCCCTAGTGGTGCGTACATAAACTAAATGAATCACACCTGTGCGCCTAGAAGGTGTATAACCAACAGGGAAAGAATAATGATGCGTGCAAAAATGTGTATCACTCTAAATGATAAACCTGTGTATATGGTATATAACCAAACATTAATCTATATTGTCAACAGTAAAATATAATAACAATATATAATAAAGGTATATAACACACAGCTGGAAGCGGTGAAAACCTCCAAACAAACAAAATATAACAATATATAATAAGGTGTATAACATAAAATTGTGACAATGAGATCCTCCAGAGGGTGATAACAAAAGTCCAATATATAGCAAGTCCCGTCACCCGTATGTGCTTGAAAGAAAAAACTGCAGTGCAAATCCACCCAGTGCTCGTTAGCAGCTTACCTCCCTGCTGGGAAGAGACAGCCTGCACTGGAACTTCAAATGTGAACAGCGATGCAACAATCTTGCATGGAGATATGCTCTCACTCACATGGATGCATAGGGATACACAAACAAAAAAAGGGAAATTTATAGCGTGACTCTGTGGGTCCAGCAAGCGAGTGACCAAAAGATGTAATCTCACACTCACATGAAACTAGTGAGCATGGACATCAATCCTACGAACGCCGAGCTTGTATGTATTGCAGGATATGGTGATTCCAATCATGCGGTCCTTAAGCTTGCAGCAACCCCAGAGTGCCAGTGGAACATGTGTAAAAAACATACAAGGTGCACATAGTGTGGGTCTGTAACCACTAGGGCATTTATTTAAAATTGGTAAAACACTCACATTTCATATGTGGGAAAATAACAATCTAAAACGAGCGCCGAGCTCGTCTCCTCTCCTGCAGCTGTCTGTATATCTGTGCTGATCCTAAAGCACGTGTCGTCATGTCACATGACTTCTTCAGAAGATGATCTTCCCTGTTGGTTATACATCTTCTAGGCGCACAGGTGTGATTCATTTATTTTATGTACGCACCACCTATGTTACACATTTGTTGGCAACATGTTACTGCATCTGGTTGGTAGATATTAGATTTAGTTTATTTGGTGTACATTAGGTAGTTTCTCTTTCCAGACCTCCCCCCCTCCCCCTCACCTCCTTCACTAGTTATAATCACAGCGCAGCCACCATCACCCTTCTTTCACCAAATTACATAGTTTATTTGGGCCAGCTTGACAGTAATTATAATTTTTTTGTGATTTCAAGAATCACTTGCAAGTATTGAGCCATTTAGTAACTTGTAAATAGGGATGAGCCGAACAACCCCCGTTCGATTCGCACCAGAACCTGCGAACAGACCTAAAGTTTGCGCGAACTTTAGAACCCTATTAAATACAATGGACTCGAACGTTCAAAATCAAAAGTGCTAAATATCAAGGTTAATATGCAAGTTACTGTCCTAAAAAGGGTTTGGGGACCCGGGTCCTGCCCCAGGGGACATGTATCAATGCAAAAAAAAGTTTTAAAAACTGCAGTTTTTTCGGGAGCAGTGATTTTAATAATGCTTAAAGTGAAACAATGAAAGTGAAATATTCCTTTAAATTTTCTACCTGTATGCCTGTAAAGCAGCGCTTGTTTCCCGTGCTTAGAACTGTCCTTGCACAAAGTGTCATTTCTGAAGGAAAAAAAGTCATTTAAAAGCACTCGCGGCTATAATGAATTGTCGGCTCCTAGGCAATACAGAGTAGAGTAATTGATAAAAAAATAAAAAATAAATGCGTGGGGGTCCCCCCAAGTTCCATTAACAGGCCCTTCAGGTCTGGTATGGATATTAAGGGAAACTCTGCAACAAATTTAAAAAAAAATTACGTGTGGTGCCCTCCAAATATCCATACCAGACCCTTCAGGTCTGGTATGGATTTTAAGGGGAACTCCACGCCAAATAAAAAAAAATGGCGTGGAGTTCCCCCCAAAAATCCATACCAGACCCTTTATCCGAGCACGCAACCTGGCAGGCCGCAGGAAACGAGGGGGGGACGAGAGAACACCCCCCCTCCTGAACCATACCAGGCCACATGTATGTGACCCCTCAAAGCACCATGTTCCCATGTTGATGTGGACAAGGGCCTCATCCCCACAACACTTGCCCGGTGGTTGTGGGGGTCTGCGGGCAGGGGGCTTATCGGAATCTGGAAGACCCCTTTAACAAAGGGGACCCCCAGATCCCGGCCCCCCCATGTGAATTGGTAAGGGGTACATTGTACCCCTACCATTTCACAAAGAAAGTATAAAAAAATGTAAAAAAAAACACACAGACACAGTTGGGAAAGTCCTTTATTAAAAATAAAAAAATAAAAAACCCATTCCAGCGATGTAATCCAGTGTCCCGCGGTGATCCGATGTCCAGCGCTGCAGTCTTCACTCCACACGAAACGTCATTGGCTGAGCGGACCTGATGGGGAACTTCCTCCGCAGTGTAATAAATGAATAGACCCTGCCCCTTTTCAAGTTCCCCATCAGGTCCGCTCAGCCAATGACGTAAGGGGAGGGGTCACCTTCACTGGGTGTAAGGCTGAGCGAACCTGATGGGGAACGTGAGAAGGGGCGGGTCTATTCATTTATTACAGTGCGGAGGAAGTTCCCCATCTGGTCCGCTCAGCCAATGACGTAGGTGGGATCTGACATACGAGGGGGCGGGGTCACCCTTCAGATCATAGGGGTAAGCCCCAGCTTTCCCCGCTTGCCGGGGAATAGCCAATGATGTAGGCGGAATCCCGCTAAATTGTTCGCTGTTCGGCGAACGTGCGAACAGGCAATGTTCGAGTCGAACATGAGTTCGACTCGAACTCGAAGCTCATCCCCACTTGTAAAAGGTGGTATTTAGAACTCCTTTTGGAACTTCAGCAAGCCCTCTAGCTCTCCTTAGCAATTGTCACTATTGAATAAATACTAGTACTTAGGTGCCCCATTCCCCGTGGTCATCTATCTCTTACAATCATTATCAGGTTGATAAGTTTCTGTCTATGTCCATACTTAGATCCTAAAAACAAAGAGACTGATGGAGGCTGTAGCACTTTAATGGAGCAGAGGTAGGAAACATAGGCTGCTGGAGAGGTGAGAGGAGTATAATAGCTCTTCTCTTGCATTGTATTTTTTTGCTACCCTGACATGGTTGCTTTAAGCAAGGATGTGCATCGTTGTTTGCTGTACCCGGTGTCTACAAAGACAGGTGCAGTAGCATTTCTTCACTTAGCCACATACTTAAACCATATGAGCTGAAAAGGCACCTAGTAAAAAGATAATCAGCAATGGAGTCCTCTGGGGTATTTGCAACCAGAAAATAATGAATGAAAGAAAAAAAGATCCAAGAGAACATTCTCTGCTGGTAATAGGTTCTTCTATGTTTTTCATTACGGTGTAAAACGTTTTCAATGGGTCAGTCCAAATAAGTTATATTCTAGTTATGTAAAGAAGCCTGGTGGTCTGAGTTGTCAATACGGAGATCTGCCTGCTACAGTATATACTGTATATCTGAATGTTCTGTCCACCTAGGAGTTTTGGGTGCCCCCACCAAACCACCACCACCTTTACATTTTCCAGCAACTCATATTGTATTCATCAAAGTATGGTCATAGCAAGTGTGCAGACCCAAAAACTCAAATGCAGAGATCTAACCAACAGGGACCATGAGAGATTTAAGGATTTGTCAGAAAATCTAAAGCTAAACTTTATGTAAATATTCCACAAACATGAACGTATGCACATAAGTATTATAAAAAATAATTGTATTTAAATGCAACTTGTATAATTACTACCTTCAGGGGTGCAGCGCTCTCTTTCAATACATTAAGTGCATAAATTAATTAATATATAAAGTTGATCAAACTTAGACTGGATTTGATCTGTCAGTGGAAGCAGTGACACGTTTACACTGCAAAGGCGCATACTGACCTCCTTTAGGTAGTGGGGTCTACCTAAGCAGGTGAGAAGGGCAACGTGGTGAACAAAGGTCGATACACACAGGATTGTTTTTGGTGTATAGGATTACACAATTCACGGATTTTATACTTATATACCTGTACGGACTGGCACTGAAAGTTGGAGTCACGTTTATATATATATATATATATATATATATATATATATATATATTTGTGTTTATAATAGTTATTGTATTTTATTTTATTAATATTATTTTGATCACTGATGAACTTTATGTATTAATTCATCTATGCACTTAATGTATTGAAGGAGAGTGCTGCATCCTTGAAGGTAGTATATATTAATTGTATTTGCACAGGTGGTTGGATGCAGACTGGTGTTTAGTTCTTAGATTTAGCGATAGAGATAACAGGGGTGGTTTATTTATAGTTACATAGTCAAGTTGAAAAAAAGACCATCTAGTTCAACCAAAAAAATAAAAAATACCATCCCAAATACACAATCTTTCACCCACAGTTGATCCAGAGGAAGGTGAAAAACCCCAGCAAAGCATGCTCCAATTTGCTACAGCAGGGGAAAAAATTCCTTCCTAAACGCCCAAGAGTCAATCTGATTTTCTCTGGATCAACTTTACCTATAAATGTGAGTACCCAGTTATATTGTGTGCATTTAGGAAAGAATCCAGACCTTTTTTAAAGCAATCTACTAAGCTGGCCAGAATCACATCTAGAGGGAGTCTATTCCACATTTTCACAGCTCTTACTGTGAAGAAACCTTTCCGTATCTGGAGATGAAATCTTTTTTCCTCTAGATGTATTTACACAGGGTATATGTCCCTGCTTGCAGGAGAAGACCTAGGCAGAATGTTTAGGCCTCATGCCCACTGGCGTTTTTACAGCTGCGTTTTTTGCAGCTTAAAAACGCCTGTCCATGTTATTGTAAATATTTTTTTTTTTTTTTTTGAAAAAAAAACAAAACAAAAAAAAAAAAAAAAACGTCGGAGCTAAAAACGCGACCGCACGTTAGTGCGCGTTTTTTGCGCGTTAGTGCGTGTTAGTGCGCGTTTTTGCGAGTTTTTTGACGCTCGCGTTTTTTTCTGCCTAATTCTGACGCTGAGGAACGCACTGGTCCTGGGTTTTTTTTACAGCTTACAAACGCCTATGCTCTTTACAGCTCAAAAACGCCTAGGTGGGCATGAAGCTATAGACTAACATGGACAGGCGTTTTTAAGCTGTAAAAAACGCTCAAAAACGCGGCTGAAAAAACGCCCGTGGGCATGAGGCCTAAATGTTAAAACATTCTAGAACAAACCAGAGCTGAACAGCCCCGCCCAATAGTAATATGATAGTAATATAATAGTATATTACCTGAAATATTTTAGATTTCCATCCTAGGAAGGGGCACCATATAAAGCAGTATTAAACCCCAAACCAAAAATGTAAAAAACGTAAATGTAAAATATTATCATTAGAAGTGGCTACAGAATTTGTTTTCTTTTTTTTTATGCGTCTCCCCCCCATCTGCTTTCACCTGGTGATCCTGCCAGTAACACACTTTAGTGCCTCCACTCTGGATGAAGGAGAAACAGAGACACCTTTGGACAGCAGCACTGTCAGTCTGGGAGGAGGGTAATGTTAGATGTATTAGCAGATTTAGAAATGTAGCGGCCTCACCCTCCGTCCCCTTTTTGTAAATAAAATGGCTTGCTTGTCTAGGGGTATGTGAGAAGAGGATGAGGTTCACTACGGCCCATGTCCTCTAAGGTGTAGAGGTGAAGGCCAACACTATTTTACCTCCGAGTCCTGTGTTCTGGATGGAGCCTCTGGCCCTACTGCAGAGGGCAAGTTTGACTGTCAGTAATAGAGCCCCACACCATAAAAAGTCCAACACTCCTTTATTCTTCTTCACATACTGTATGAACAGTATTAGTTGAACTTTAAATGAACAAACAGGGTGTGGATACGAGTAGGCCCAGGCACAATGAACTCTCCTATTCCCTCTTTGGCGAATAGGCTTGGCGCACAGACCGTGTGTTTGGTCGCTGCCACCGACCGGGTGAACTGTTGAGGCCCCTGCCACAGGCCTAATAGCAGGTCTCTGCCACCGACCTGAATTGACTAGATGTACCGCTGTCACCGCTGCCACCGCTGCCACCGGTCACAGAACATGAATTACCTTCCTTTATGAATAGGCCCTTGTTGGAGAAAGATATCCATCCAAGTGGTCTCCGGAGGTCCACCCGACACTGGCAATATGCTGCACCAGCTTCGAAAAGGGTCCCCTCTCCGGTCCCTTGCGCTCCGGATTCAGGTGCCCAACACCCGGGGCACCTTAGGATGATCCCTCCCTCGCGGGACCCAGCGGAAGATACTGGGCCCCAGGCCTCCGGCTGAGTACCTCACCCCAGACTGAAGGTGTCTGGGATGGAACACGAACTCCTCGTGTACAGGCTGAACACCGAACACGGACAGCAGCCCTCAGGCTGAAGGTGCCTGAGACTCGGACCTCGTGGCGAAGATGTCCGCCCCCTTTATACCCTCTCCCAGCAAGCACAGCGGGTTCCCCGCCCCGCAGTACAGCTGCCGCGAGAGGCCACAAAGGGTACGGCACTGCAGTAGTGGTTCAACCCTGGCTCAGAGCGACAGCACCACCCACTGAGCCGCAGGGAACTGTGCACCACTGATGTCCTCACCCGAACAGAATACAGCCCTATTCTTCCAATCAGTGCATCTGGGTCATGCTACCACCCAGATGCTTCCCCTAAATAGTACATGCCCGCTACAGAAATAACTAACAAATTGAAGCCAAACGCCAGCTAACACTTTTTAAGCAGTTAGAGCAACAGTAAAGCTGAGCATTGTAAGCAGCCCGGTCAGTGGTAAATGTTTTTTTTCAACCCTCTAACTGGAGCAACTTGTTCTGTTGAAAAACAGCAGACTTGCTGGCAAGATCACTAGGTGAAAATAAAGGAAAGAAAGCCCAAAAATGGAAACGAATGCAGGGATCTAAGAATTGGTAAGCTGCAATATAATACATTTTTGCTTTCGGTTTAAAACCATTTTAAGGTCAATGAATTGGCCTGCATTCACATATGCCATAAAGAAGAATGCTGATAGTAGTAGAAAGAACATAAAGATGACTCCATCATTAGACATTTTCTGCTTTTCTATTGTCTAATCACAGACTGGGGGCATGGAGGTGACCTAGTTGTGTTGCTTAACTAAAGCAGAACAAAGTTGGTCTGGACTGTGTAAAGTCTTTAACCCCTTCCTGACCAGCCGCCGCAGTTATACTGCGGCAGGTTGGCTTCCCTGGGAGAACCGTCGTAGCTATATGTCGGCTCGCCTTTTGACCACTTGGGGGCACGCGCGTGCCCACGGCGCAACGTCGGAGCCCATGCGCGTGCTCGGTGGTCGCGATGACCACCGGGCACCCGCGATCGCTCCACACAGAGACTGAACCGAGATCTGTCAATGTAAACAGACAGATCTCTGTGCTGTCAGGGGTGAGGAGAGCGATCTGTTGTTAATACTAAATATGAACAACGTTCGGTCTCCTCACCAGGCAGTCCCATTCCCCCACAGTTAGAATCACTCCCTAGGTAACACAGTTAACCCCTTGATCGCCCCCTACTGTTAACCCCTTCCCTGCCAGTGACATTTACATAGTTATCAGTGCATTTTTAAAGCACTGATCGCTGTATACATGCCAATGGTCCCAAAAATGTGTCAAAAGTGTCCGATCTGTCCGCCATAATGTTGCAGCCCTGATAAAAATCGCTGATCACCGCCATTACTAGTAAAAAAAAAAAAAAAAAATGCCATAAATCTTTCCCCTATTTTGTAGATGCTATAACTTTTGCGCAAACCAATCAATATACGCTTATTGCGATTTTTATTACCAAACATATGTAGAAGAATACATATCGGCCTGAACTGAGGAAGAAATTCGCTTTTTTTAAAAAAAATTGGGGATATTTATTATAGCAAAAAGTACAAAATATTGTGTTCGTTTTTTTTAAATAGTCGCTCTTTTTTTGTTTATAGCGCAAAAAATAAAAACCGCAGAGATGATCAAATACCACCAAAAGAAAGCTCTATTTATGGGAAAAAAACAACGTCAATTTTGTTGGGGTACAACATTGCACGACCACGCAATTGTCAGTTAAAGCGACACAGTGCCGTATTGCAAAAAATGGCCTGGTCATTGAGCAGCCAAATCTTCCGGGGCTGAAGTGGTTAAAGTGGGTGGACAGAAATAAAAGTCCTTTAGCAGTTAAACGTTTAGCTGTTTGCCTAGAGTTTAGCATTTAGGGCTACATCATCTACCAAGAACCTAAATATGAGGACGGAAGGATACTTTAAAATAAACTGCATTAGAGACACAACTGACCCACTGAATGAACAGTGTATCATTAAGTAAAACTAAAGCCCATTTGAGTCATCTCTACCTATTATTAGTGCCTATTTAAATATACTGAACAAAAGTCGCAGTTAGAGCTGAAAACCAGGAGCTGTTTTCTGTAAAAATTATTGATGTACCGGTTCCTGCACTGAGCAATATTTATAAGAAGAGCAGATGCTATGATAAAGAAATCCACCCATTACTCACACATTCTCATCCTGGCTGTAATATACACTTCACAACACAAAGTACCAAGAAACAATTGGTTACCATGGCTATTCAGAGTGGGTGGCCATCCTTGTACCCACTGAATGAAGTCTAATAGGTCTCACAAATTACCAACTATTATTATACACAGTGAGCTAAGAGCGTTTCTGAAAACTCCACAGTTTGTAAGAAAACACATTTACTCTGTTTTCCTACAAAGTCATTTCTATCTGGCTGTTCCCCACTATTAACTCTAATGCTCGCGTTTATTTAGTGAACACGTCTATAAAAAGCCAACAGCTTCTACTGCCAAACCATCGCCATCGGCAGGAATTAAAAAATAAACATCTCAAAGAACTTTTCACAGGTAAACGTCATTCCCAGTTGTTTTATTGGCTATAGCTTCAGAGACGAAAGATAAAATGATTTAAAAATGCTTAAAAGGTTAATAGAGAATTAATATCTTACACTGAGAAAATAACATGAAATAAAATATATACGTACTTTTTTGTAGGTTAGAACATGGCTAATAGTCAGGTCTTTAAAGTCCCATTAGAGATAATTGTGCTGGCCTGTGTAAACAGTAAAGCACTGAATTTGTCCTCATCGTAATGGGCTCTCATTTCAGAGCAATACAGTAACTCATTTCATGCTAAACGAAAAATGTTCTCTAGCAAGTTATTATACTAATGGATCTGCCAGCACCGAACGAAGTTTGATTAGACTAAAATGAAAGCGCTTGAATAGCTCTAGAACAAATGTATGCTTATATATGCCAATACAATTCTGATGTTTGCAAAGGCAGATTTTCAATTTTGTCTAAATGTCAGTCAACTGAATGACCCACCTTTGTCTGTAAGGAGGTCAAACTGATCAATGTTAGTAGTTTGTATATATTTATATCTCTATGGCAATGTAAGCAGTAAGCAGTACGATTTTTTAAAATTGATGGAAAATTGGTGTATATATGGCCAGCAAAGTCTACTACTGTAGGGTCCATTCTAATTGAGAGCAAGAGACTATGTGACTAAGACTGACAAGGATTTAGGCTACACAAGGAAGGTTATTAGAAAAAAAAAAAAACTGTTTCAAAATCATTATTATTTCACTTAAAAGGGTCAGTACACTAAAAACAATATTTTAGATATAGGTGGATCCTGGTAGGCTCAGTTAGCTTCTGGTTTCCTTTATTGTCTTTGCATTCCAGTGTTAAGTTTTCCTAATTTTCTGGCTCTGTTCATGCCTAGCTTCGAGTTTTACATGTTCCATCCTTTTACAGTGTCTGTGTCCTGTGTAACTCATATAAATATCCATTACAATGTGAAGCCTGATCATACAATATCAAGTTACGGTACTTGAAAGGAGCATACATAATAAGACATGGTCAAACAGGAACCCAGTTGGGTTATATAGTGAGAAGAGAGTTGGTCCAAGGCCCCCAAAGTTTCTCAAAACTTTTTGGAGACCCCCTGTAAGTTGGTACATTGGAAAAGCAGAATTGGTTGGCCTCTTCCAGGTGATTGAAAAACTCTTTTTGGCATAAAAATAAAGTATATGCAGTAGTTTTTTGGTATGAGAATTAACTGGTAGATCCTCCACCAGCCCCAGCAGACAGACCATAAGGCACTGAATATTTAGGAGACCCATAGCCAACGCAAACATTTTGCACACTTGCGACCAAAATCCTTGTATTCTGGGGCATAACCATAAAGCATGAAAGAAATCTGCTTCTTGACCACATAAACGAAAGCAAAGAGGAGTATTTCTAATTCCTAGGCTGTACATGCTTTGGGGAGTATAGTAAATTTGATGAAATAGGTAAATTGTATGAGCCTATCCTTAGAGGAAATTACAGATGTCATATACGTTTCTTCAAAAACCTCCAAATCTTTTTCAGAGAGTTGAGGGATTACTGTATGCCATTTAGATCAAGCCCTGGGTGGGGGTAAGATGTCACTTTAGTATTAATACGTTCAGAGTAGTTCTCAGATATTTGTTTGGTCTCCTCTCCACCAATAATTTTTCCAAGGGCTTCTGTTGGAGTGTCACTGTAAGTGTTTTTAATTGAGCGGCAACTGCATGTCTCAACTAGAGATAAAAGAGAAAGTTGTGTTGAGGGAACCCCAAACTGCCTTGTAGAGACATCTTTCATTTGGCCTTCCTAAAATTATTTATGCAGAAACTTAAGACCTCTAGAGGACCAATAACTAGCACTGGGTACTGATAGGAAATCAGGGAGTAGAGCGTTACCCCATATAAGGTAACTATATAGCATGAGGGGTTCGAATTTTCAGTTTGAACCAATCCAGTTTCATCAAAACAAAAGTTCTACAAAGTCTTACTGTTTTCTTTTGAAGGCAACCATGACCTAATTAGAGCACCTGTCCCCTGCCAGCATACTGAAGAGAAAGAACCTTGCTCTCTGTTTGCTTTTTGTTTAGAATTCTAACACACCACCTGCTAAATCAGAGCTAGAGCTCTCCAATCAGCTTTAAGCATAAGCTATGCTGATTGCTTAACTATTGGTCTAAATAATTGGGGTTACGTTTGACCTCTACAGAGAGACCACCCTTTCCAGAGAGAGAGAGAGAAAGCAAATGTCCCTTTTCTACAGCATGCTGACAGGCTTTTCTACTCAGGTTTTGACTGATTTATAGGGAAAACAAACTGTAAGGCTCCATGCTCACTGGCATAAAAAACGTTGCTTCTACAGGAGTTTTGTGTTCTGCCTGTAGAAGAAACTCAATGTTATCCTATGTGTCTATGTACAGTAGGATGTTAAGAGGCATATTTTGGGAACAATGTTTACAGGCAGGAAAAAAAAAAACCTTCTCATTTGCGTTTCTGATTGGAGCTCACTGGCAGAAAAAAACTCTCCTAAACTCATCTAAACTTTGTACAAAAAATGCTCTATATGAAAGTTTTTTACTCCAAAGAGAACAGACTTTTTTTAAGCCCAGTGTGCATGGAGCCTAGTGCCCCATACACATGACCGTTATTCATGTCATGCAAAAAAACTAAGTTTTTCTCGTCGTGATTCCTCTCAAGCCTGCCTTGCATACACACGTTCATTAAAAAAACGCTCGCGCAAAGCGCGGTGACGTACAACACGTACGACGGAACTATAAAGGGGAAGTTCAATTTGAATGGCGCCACCCTTTGGGCTGCATTTGCTGATCCTTGTATTAGTAAAGTTTGGTGAGAGACAATTCGCGCTTTTCAGCCTCATGCTCTTCAGTCTGTTACAGCGTGACAAATGTGCTATCTCCATTCTGAACGCTAGTTTTACCAGAACAAGCGCTCCCGTCTCATACTTGATTCTGAGCATGCGCGTTTTTTCCCCCTCGTAAAAGCGTACACACGACCGTTTTTCACGACGTTAAAAGAACGAAGTGAAAAACGACGAGAAAAAATAGAGCAGGTTCTAAAAAAAAAATCGGTCAGTTTTCTCGTTGCGAAAAATGCTATGGAACATACACACGACCGTTTTTCATGACCAATCTAAAAGATTGCATTTTTCTCATCATGAAAAACGGTTGTGTGTACACGGCATAAGACTTTACACACCTTTTGTCTTAATGCACCTTGAATGTGTTTAGATTATATAAACTGTGGGTTGAAATAGGCTGTAAAATGCAGCAGCCATCCCTAAACAGGGGTCCGAGCCTTTGACACCACCTGTCACCCATTTATACCCCAACAATTTTACAATAATTTATACTTTCTAATGTGCAACTTGAAAGAAAAAAAAACTGTCCCTAACTCCATGGCACCATAGTGATTGAAATTTGTAATTAGGGCAGGCTGGTTTCACAAACTTTTCTATCTCCATCATGTCCTTGGACAATTAGCATCTGCCGTGACATATTGCATGACACCATTAAGATGACTGAGGTATCCATGTGACTATAAATGTTTGTGGCATTTATTAGCACTGGGAAAGCCACTTCTGCGAGTGAACAAACATCTTCACGTTGTAGAACCAGTCCATTTGAGTGAGCTATAGTCTGACCTGGATAAATGAGAACCTTCACAGACAAAGAGATAAGTAAGTATTTAAAGTAATGTAAAATCAGACATGAGTTTTTAAAGATCAACTGTTAGAAAATATAAGAATATTATGTACGGTAATTCAATTATGTATTATTAAAAATGATTATTTTTTTTACATAGATCTTTCTCTAAGTGCATTAATGTATCATGAAACCATCCTACTTTAATTTGCGCCTTTGTAGGAATCCTACAGAGACAGATAGAAGCATGTTTAGCTTTGCAGCATGACATGGGTGAAAGAAAGGTGGATTTTCATCAGGAAAGATAAGGTGAGCATAAAATGTATGTATACCGGTAGTCCTTTTTTCATTTTGACAATGTAGGGAAGGGTTAGATCCCATGTCATATCTCTAATAATGTATGTGCTTTTTTTAAGTAGATTAACCCTCTCTGTTTATCATTGTGATCATTCTCATCAAGCCAGAAAGTGATGGAAAATTAAAGTTCAATAGCAGTCACCATAACAAGAGATGTGGGAGAGTCTTCCATTGGGAACACAAGTTCTCATAACAACTAAGGTGTCTATTTTTTAAACCAAGATGAGCTGCAATCCTGATAATCGCAGCTCATCTTATATCATGAGCAGTCTATGAAACTGAGAAAATCAGCGGAGAACATGTTCTCCGCTGATCAGCTCTGCACACATAGAATCTGTCATTGACCTAAACAGAAATGACCAGTTTATGAAGGTGCAATCTCAGTACCTCACTGGCGATCTCTGTGAGAATTCTCACTCACAGATTCTCCAGCCCAGAGCTGGAGAATAGGGCAGAGAAGATAGAATCCCTGGAGAACTGAAAGGGTAGCTGATGCTTGGAATAAACTTTTATGCAAAATTAAGTACATAGATGGCGCATATTGCAAGATAGTGACATACAACTGGTTTTACCATGAAGTCCTTTAAGCTACAATGAGCTTTTTGTGGGTTGACAGTCTTATGATAAACTGGGCAGCCTCGCGGTGGGAGCTGAAGTCAAACTCCAAATAAGTAACAAAAAGGCAAAGAAAAAGGGCACCACTTATTTTAAAACTGTAACACTTTAATGACAAATGGCATCAAATAACTCACTTCTTAAATTGCGGTGTAAGGCATAGATCAGGTCCATGGAACGATCGAACTCCGCTGGTAGGTGGTCTCAAATGCTAGACATCTGGTTGTGTGGAGCGGAATCCGGTAATACGTCCGTGTAGGATGATTTCCGGAAAGTCGCCGTGTGGAGCCAGGGGGAGGGCTGGAACACAAGCTCAGAGTCCAGCTGGGACGCAACGTTCGGCGGAGTGACGTCAGGACCGGCATGCAACGCGTTTCAATGCTGGCTACAGAGAGACGTGGTGGGTCCCTGCGCGCATCTTTTTCAAGCTGATGCACGCAGATGTCTGGCATTTAAGACCACCTACCAGCGGAGTTCGATCGTTCCATGGACCTGATCTATGCCTTACACCGCAATTTAAGAAGTGAGTTATTTGATGCCATTTGTCATTAAAGTGTTACAGTTTTAAACTAAGTGGCGCCGTTTTTCTTTGCCTTTTTGGAATAAACTTTTAGCAAGTTAATGAAAAAAAAAATGGGCAGACTCGATGGACTGGGTCTTCTTCTGCCGTCACTTTTCTATGTTTCTAAGGAGGAAAATTATTGACTTTCTTCTTCCTCAATCAGACCCCCAAGACAGTAAAAATCCCCCCTGCCTTTTACAAACCCCCCAAAACCAGTAGAGCAGGTTAGAAACACTATATATATATAAAAAAAAACATATATATAAATTCAGTGTAGTGTGATGTACTGAGGAGAGCGGTCTCCTCTGTCTGAGAATGCCCGTGTACTCAGCAGCGGCAATTCACCGCTGCTTAATAAACCCTGTGTTTCACTTATTTTCTGTTACTGTAATCTCGCTATGTCTCACGAGATTACAAAACCAGAAGGTGTTCTCCACAGTTTTTAGATCTCTTCTCTCCTCAAAAGGATATAAACAGGCATTCAGAGGAGAGCGATTATCTCTGAGAATGCCTAATTTACTGCTGTTTGATAAATGGACACCTAAGAGGGGAATACTCTTCACTTTGTAGAGATTTCCTCTCCCTTCCAGTTTGTGTCTCTGAATAGGAAGCGAATGAAAATCTCAAGGGGACATAGACAGCAAAAACATAACATGACAAGGGTTTAAATCCTTCCCTACTCTAACCAAAAACATTTTGGATGTAAATACACTTTAATTTCAAAATGCTCTGTACTATGTGATTTATGCTGAGACCAAGTTGGAGCAAAGTATTTTACACTTATATAGAACATTGTGTGTAGGCATTGTGTAAGCATTTTTGTTTGACATTTGGCAGCATGACAGGTGAAATGTTTTAGTGACCGGTCTGCTTTTAAAAAATGCAGATATTACATACTCCTTTTAGGGCTATACAGTGGAACCTTGGATTACGAGCATAATCCGTTCCAGGAGAATGCTTGTAATCTAAAGCACTCGCATATCAAAGCGAGTTTCCCCATCGAAGTCAATGGAAACGAAGATAATTTGCTCCACATTGACTTCTATTGCATGCAATACCGCATGTGGCCAGAGGTGGGGGGCGCCGGAGAGACTAAGAAATACTTGGAGATCGCTCGGAAAGGCTCAGAAACACTCGGGAACCCTCGGAAAGGCTCAGAAACACTCGGGAATGGAGTATTTCCAAGTGATTCCCAGAATTTTCAAACGGCTCTGAACGGCTCAGAGTGTCACCTCTGGCCAAATGCAGTACTGCACACCGCAGAGGCTTGAATCCTGCTCGTTTTGCGAGACAACACTCGCAAACCGAGTCAGGATTTAAAAAAAAGAATTGCTCGTATTGCGTAACACTCGTTAACCACGTTACTCGCAATCCGAGGTTCCACTGTATATATGTTACGTTTTATATCACCTTTTTAATATTTGAACGACAGTGCCACTTACCCTTTAAATTTCTCACTAGGAATAATACTTAAAGTAGTAGCAAAAGTTGACTAACTATTCTTAAAAATGTTCCCTCCCCCATCCTCCAACCTTTCCTGCATATCCTGTATAATAAGATCTGTGTGCTTAACTTTTTTTTAATACAGTCCAGTCATGTGAGTCAGCGGGTCTAGTTCCCCTGTGCAAGGGGATGCTCAAGAACGGCTGTAAATTCCTAGAGCCATGATGTCCTCAATAGGCTCCCATGCCCCATTCATTGTTGGCTGCCCCTCCTCTCCCGTGCAGCAGCCACTCACTCACACAAGAGAGCCAGAACTAATGGATCACTTGACTGGACCAGAGCAGGTTAAACATACTGTAGATAAATACATAGATCTTTTCTATACAGGGTATGCATGCAGGATAGGTACTAGGAAGGGGGGACAGGGAACATTTAAAAAAAGTAGCTAGAGTTATGCTATACTTCCACTTTAAGAATGTTATGCTTTGAGGTGACTGTTACAGGTGAACCGGGCAGGATAACTAACTATATAGCTTTATAGCTATATTGCTTGGCATTAGTAATACCTGAAAATTCCCAACACTTCTATATAGACAAACAACACATTCATTAACCATAAGCAAAGAAAACATTGTTGATTCATGTGCTAGCTTATTGATATGTGTACATATACATTGTAACACAAAATGCAGATTAAATATTCCACGGTGCACAGCAATGTGGCACACATCACCGCCGGCTTGTTGCTTGTTGTCAGTGGTAATCATGTGTCAAAACTCTGTGAAATTGCCTAGCAGTCTGGGCTGAGTTTCCATGAGGCATATTTGACTTTGGGCCATTCCAAAGGCGCCATGTTTTAAAGAGCGTAAGTGTTACTTTACATTGCCAAGACAGTACAGGAATAGTTCACTTTGCTAATTTGTAGTAATGTTATTCCATCCACTTATGCAACACAAGCAGCGGATAATAAGTTCTTCGGCTTTGCAAGTCGATCATTCTGGAAACACCTTGTTTTCGGTTTATTTATCTGTGTTCTGTCTCTCTCGGTTACTATGTTCAGGGTTCCTGCTCAGAACAGCCGGGCCATTGTGTGGGTTCCGTTCTTTTGAGCCGTATGATAAAGGGCTTTTCATTTTTGGAAGGAGCTAAGGATTGCATGGAAAGTGGTCAACCTCCAGGGACGACTAGCACTTAGCTTTAAAACAGTCACTGTTTCCACCAGAGACCATTTTTATAACAACAAAAAAAAAAGAGACATACAAATCGCTGTCTTTTTTCTCTGGAACTACAGACGAAACATTAATTAATGGAACACGGACACACAGAATCTCTATCCGCTGCTGCAGTTAATACAGAAGAATGAGCAAGCACCATTAAAGATAATTAGTAAGTTGTGAAAACATAATTAGGAGTAATTACAGGTAAAAATCATCTCAATGTAATTAGGGAAAAAGCTGGAAAGCTTGTTTTAATCAGGACACGCTGGACTAGCAGAACCTTTGCCAAACTGAAATAAATCTTACCTAAATTACATGGCCAGATATAATGCTTTGCAAATGTGCAGCTTAATGCAAATTTATTACATTTGTGAATGTATATAGTATAATTATGCATTAACTACAGTGACATTGTATATGCTACTGATCCTGAAATTCCTCCCGATAAATGTTACCATTCCATTGACTGTTTTGCATAGCTCTGTGAATGGAATCGGTCTTTTGATTGTTAAAATATGTTTCAGTCTTTTACTAAAAAATAAATCATAATGAACTAGAGGCACAAATTCGATTTTATGCCGCCAAGGATAAGGAATAGGAGCAGGCTTGGCACCGCTGGCCACCTGAACTATTATTTGTGGATTATATGCAAAAGTAGAGGATTTTCTCTTTGTAAAGTGAAGGCTGTAGCTTATTTTAGTGGAATCATCCAATCATATGCTTATAAAAATATATACATTTTTTTAAATTATGTTGCACATGATTTTGTATTTAAAGTGGCCAAAGCTTCACCTTATTTACAAAGCTAATTGAACATTCTCTATTTTTTTTAGTAAAGCAGCCCTGTTGAGGTTGATTTATTAAAGGAAATGTTCACTAAGCAAAATTAAAGTGGAAGTCCATGCAAAATCTAAAATTCCTGCATCTATAGACACCAGGGATACAACACTAACCTCTCTCTCCCTGTAAAGAAAAGATGAGTATACATACCTTTTTGGAAGCAGATCTGACCCACTCCGAACCGATCTCCAGCGCCGGAAGCTCTGCAGGGGACACAGAGGACAACGGCTGTGAAATGAATGGGCAGTGACGTCACCCATAGAGTTACTATGGGGCTTCCTTTGTCCCGTATCCTCTGCACTCTCCTACATAGAGAAGCTGCGGCTGACAGCTCAGCGTGGGATCCGGTCGGAGCGTGTCAGATTGGCTTCCAAAAAGGTATGTATACTCGTTTTTTCCTTACAGGGATAGAGAGGTTAGTGTTAGATCCCTGGTGTCTATAGATGCAGGGATTTTAGATTATGCATGGACTTCCACTTTAATATTGACTTTGGAAGGTTCTCTTATGTAGCCTATTCATGTAGTCTCTGGAGAGGCTCCTTCTGGTGCTATAGAGTGTTTTGGAACCACAGATCCCAGCATTAGCTGAGATCTGCAGAGGAGCAAAAAGAAGGACTGTTCCTGGGCTCAAGGCAGCCATTGAGAGAATATTGCAGAGCACACACTGTGCAGTAGGCTGCTTATGGGACTTTTTTATGCAGTGTAGGGGACAGGGAGAGGCAGAGGATCTGAAATCTTATGGTCCATGGGAATGCCACTGTCAAGTCTGGTGTTGTTGCCTGGTTGAGGGGAGGACGTCATAGCAGCTGGCACCGCTGAATCCCAGACAGAGAATAGAAGGAGAAAAGTTGTCATCCTACAGTATGTGTCAGTGATAGGCTGATGGCCGTACCCTCTGAACATCATTTAAGCGAACAGCGTGTCGTGGAATTATTGGTTGCATGCAGAGCACACAGCCTATATTTCCTGTGCTACCTAAGCACACTTCAGATTCATCTTTTTGCAATAATGCTATCTTTAAGTTTGCTAAGTTCCACTCACCATTCATACGTCCCATACATCCCAAGAAGGCAGCACCACGAAGCTATGTTCTCATCTCAGCATACCAGCATGACTGCCAAACCGACGCCTCCTCAAAGGCCTTTATTAGACTCAAAAGATCTCACAGACAGGAGGTGATTGGCTCTAGCAACCAATCACCTCCCCCATGGGAAGGGACATCACAGGATGTCCCTTCCACACAGGAGAATGACCATACAAGGACATCCCCTCCAACAGGGATTAAATATATACATTCAATACAATAATACAATAATACAATAACGTATGATGGCTAAAGTTGATAGGAATCCTTATTCTGCGCTATTCCATAGAATAACGCATATTCAGATTATACTATTATTGAATGGGGGAGGGAGGCTATCTGCAGACGCGCGCTACGAATCCCAATCAATGTTGATCAGACACAGCAGAGACAAGAGCACGCATCTGCCTATAACCAATGATGTTGTTGCAGAGTGAGCATATCCCCTCCTCAACGATCGTCCATGCTAATGCACAGAGGGCCCCCGTCGGTGGACATATCCGCACCCTGCAAACATCACACTCCAACCTCAAGAAGTTTTCCCCTACCAGACGGGATTCAACCAGCCTCAGACTGTCCCAGCCAGCTCTTTGAGCGGGCTGCGGAAGTACTAACACTGGGTGACACTATGACAATACATATTAAATACATCTTTATAAAAATCTCCACAACAGTCCTCCCTTTTTTGTCATATGCACCCCATGTGTCCATCGATGAAACTTGATCTGCTTCTTACACCTGGAAATGAATCAGTCCTTAGTCCATAAAAAGGAAAACACGGCTTGACATGTAGACTCTACTCTTCAGGGGCATGACTTATAAAGGAGGACACAACATGGTGAGCTGTAGTAATCGCCGATCCGTCTGTGATCCTCTGTGTCTTGTACGCGGGTCCGGCTTCGGGGCGTCTCATCAAGGAAACTCTGGTCACGCGTCAAATCAGGCAACAGGAGCATCTCGTCATGACATAGAAAGAATAGAAATAAAAACGACATGAGTATATATATTCCCACTTCCTTTAACCACGATCCGCTGTAAAATAAATTAGATCCCCAAAGATTCCCAGACCCTTAAAAAGGACTCCCAACCTTCACTTAGCTACAGCTCTGGCTTCAACAGTTACATGAAGAACCCTATCCTTAACGGATGAGAATTGTTCAATCGTATCCCAAGCTCGAGCCCCCCCCACCTTGTACATGCAGGACCCCATGCCCAGACCTGGTCGGGGTTGGTGAACAAATCCCTTCTAGCTGTCCCTGCCATTCTTAATTTCCTGCGCCATCAGATCCTCGCGATCGGCCACGAGATAAGATGCTGGGACAGCTTCACCATCACGCATGAACCTCTTGCTTTGGGGGAATTACCTTTATAAGCTGCAGATCCACAGAAGCACCAAACTAAAGTTCAAACACACTTGTGGGCTACCTAGATACCCAAACCGACAAGAGACAGAGCTATTAAAACTAACCAATTTTACCCTCTAAAAATGCATCGTTAGATTCCATTGACAAGTGTCTGTTTGGAGTCTTCACTAGTTTGTCAAAACTCCTCATACCCATAATAACATCATAAATGGCATGTACCGCTGTCATCGCTGGGGACTAAAACTCGGTGAAGACTCAGAACAGACCATCGGTCCTGTTCGCTTTCTGAGCTAGTCAGGACATACACTTTAAATAATAACTTGGGATGCTTTTCACCGTTACCCTTGCTAAAATTTACTAAACAACAAAAAAAAAAATAAACAAAGATACTCCTCATTCTTTGGTGTGGTTGAGCAGCTTCTTGCAGTGGCTGGTGTGGTCTCATCCCTCAAGCTTCTTTACAACGACCCAGTCACCTGGTTGGAAAGAATGTAAACTGATTATTGAGTCAGGGTCCAGGAGGGACTCGTGAACCCTGTGGTGGACATTTTGAAGTTCATGTCACAGCGATCGCACCTCCCCCATTAGCCGAGAATATAAGTGACAGCTAATGAGGAAAGTACGACTCTGGTTTTGATTGACCTCCAAACAACCCTCATATGACAATAACCCAGACATCGGGACTGTGGTCACTGCATAACCTGTGCGTGGCTTACAATACCTGGAACCATTGACAAAAGGTTCTTAGCCTCTGGGATGGGAACCTACTTCACCAGACTGCTGCTTGCCGATTCAAATTCTATCAAAGAAAGACAGTCTTGGCACAAACTTGGTTAGAATTACAGAGGTCATTATTAGTTTGAAAAAAAAACTGTCACTCTTACATTTATCATTCCCCCCCTTTTCTTCCTCATTACAGACTGAAGGAAGAAATGCGTGGTGCAGGAAAAAAGAAACAATGAAATAGCCTATGATACTTTTACGTCCCTTAGACTCGTATTTATCCATATGTACAGCTGTCTACATACACCTGTTCTCTGTGTACAAACTCCTTGGACCTGAAAAGTACTTATAAGCAAAATCATTACTCTATCCTTCATATTTAACCTGCAAAGAATGGTAAAACAATAATGACATTCCTGTACATTGGTAAATTGTCAATGACATTCTTTCAAAACCGATTCAAACAAAACCCTCTGTAACCCTTACTTTTCCCGTTCCTACAAAAATACTACAGCCGCGACGCATCGGAGGATCGCCGCGGTAAGTTCGAACATATTCACGTTACTACATACAAACATTCAGATACAAATGTGGGGGAGATACTTCATAGTTTCCAAAACCAAAAATGAAAAAAACAAAAACAGCCAGAATTCTCCCTTCACTCTTTCAGCAATAGAAAAAAATACAATGGGACAAACATGAGAGCAGCTCGAGAACCTTGCATGGACCAGCCATACAAAGTTCAAACAAACGGGCATGAGACTACACCTCCATCAACACACTCATCATTACAGATTTCTGAAGCCGCAGCTCAACTACATCCATTCCAGAGGGATACCCAAAATAGTATCCTTGGACCACCTATGTTAATCTTTTTGGGGTTCAAAGGCCTTTGCCCCAAAACTAGGCTTTGTGCACTGTGTGACCGTCTGACTGTGGGAAGCCTCCATTCCTTCCCTTTGCACAGACCTCCTTGTGTCCATGGCGATTCAAATCGGCTTATCATCTTAAACCTGCGTCCAGGTTAAACCGTTGCACCCATTTCGGAGAGCACCGCCCGGTGTCTTCTTATACGGTGGATTGAAGAACTACAACCACTATATCTGGTCAAGTCCCCCAACTAGAATTCCTAACCGAGGCGTCAACTCTATGGCTTGTTGTCCCAACACTTTTGGAACTACAGCAACAACCACAGATCAACCCCTGAATTAGGCCTCTACCCCTCACAGTGCATGCATACACAAGCATTTTCCGCTATACACCCATACACTGCGTTGTCAGACTAAACCACACAGAACACTTACGCCAGTTTACCACCTGCAGAACAATGTGGCTTCTCTCTGTATCTAAATGATAAAACAATGGTGATACCCCCCTGTTTGCTCTCTACCCAAAACTGTATTACAGTACAAAACTTCCCAAAACTGGAACAAAATATAAAAGACTTTTAAATGCAAAAATGCTTTCCATTTTCCTTCCAAACACAAATCTCATTGGCCAACCTTTCAGACAACCCCAAGCTCCTCCCACCAACTTTCTGCTGATATATAAAATGCTGAAAAGAAACTTCCGGTTATGCTCAGCTCTAAAAAAAAAAAAACTGGTTTATTTACATATCGATTGTTCAGGAAGAGGGAGGGGGAGGGGGAGCCTAGCCCCAATCACCTTGTCTATCAAGACTCCAAAAAATCCATGGCTAAACATCATATATTTCAACAATTTAAAAACCTTGGCAAGGGAAAGGTGGAATAAACCCCCCTTTTGCAAATGGGAGGGAATCGCCCCCTGGCCCCCACATCCCCAGAAGTCAAACCACAAGTTGAGACTCAAATACAAAACTCCTGCAAAAAGATGGCTCTAGGAGTTTCGCTCAAACCCCCACTCCTCCTCTACAGGCTATAAAATACAAGCCTCAAAAAATGAATTGCCCTCTGGAAACTCCCAAATATTTAAACATAAAAACACACACCACTGTGTACAAAAACTCTGTTAGTCTTACAATCTATCAAAGTTCAGTGTAAAGTGGCGTTTTCACTTAAAAACTAAATCCGATACAAAAACCGCCGCTCATATACTGCAAAGTCAGCTGACCCTGCAATAGCTTACATTCACTTAAATGAAAACAGAGCAATCCCCATCCTAACACCATCTGCATGGAGTTTGCATGTTCTCCCTGTCTCTGCGTTGGCCTCCCCCCACACTCCAAATGCTGGTAGGTCAGCCAGATCCCATCCATAAATAGGCCCCAGCATGTGCGTGTGTCCGCAAGCGCGTCGTGGCCCCTCGGGGTAAGACTGCGCTATTTTAAGATACCACTCTACTCAACTCAAAAGGCGATGCTTAGAAAAGCAATTGAAACCAGCAAATTCATCATTAAACAAAAAACAGTCTCTCAGTATGTCACCCTGGTGTCTCACTACTCTCCCCAGCAGTGCACAGGTCAAACTGTAAACGCATAAAACAGGACAAAACTGCGCCAATCAACAAATGCCAATACAGCATATTCAGGGGCCATGTTTGCTAAACTGGAAACTTCCTATCTCAAACTGTAAACATCTCTCAAGATGGCCGACAAGCCAGGACAACAAAATGGTGGATGAACACCGCACACCTCATGGACAACAATGGCGCCATTAACGCATGCAATTTTTCCCGCCAAAACCAGCATGGGACGTCACAATGAACACCACATGGGTTCCCCCACACAAAGAAAAACACAAATGGCCTCCAGATTCCAACGCAGAAAAGACCGCACCAAACATCAAAAACTGAGAAATTGCACCAGCAAAATAGCCGACGAATGCCACAGCACGGTCACATGATATCACACCCAAAGGAAAGGTGGCTGCACCTTCCCTTATAGGTTACCCACAGGCTAAGGAAAAACTGCGCCTCAAAATGGCAGACAAACCACAAGGCTAACAAAAGCCAAGAATGGCGCCATTAACGCATGTATTTCTTTTCCCGCCAAAACCAGCATCTCTTTTAAAAGAAAATCAAAAATGTTTTTCTCCACAAAGACAGACTACACAATTGAGATTTTTCTAAATGATCATCAAAATCCACTGGAAAATGTGTGTCTTGAGTCAGCTACACTCCACAAGGCTCATGCCATCTCCACAAAGCCTCACACCTGAGACACCACATGACCACTAAAACATTTTTAAAACCCTTTGGCCACTAAACAGCACATTCAATAAATGTAAGTTACAACATTATTCAACACTTTTCTCTACCTAAAGTTCACACACACAGTGGCATCAGTTTCCATAACAAGCCATCGCAAACATTCAATGGGCGTATTCCTTTCAACAAAACAGCTACTATTGTCTGGCTTCCAACATGCCTTGCAGCAGGCTGCTTTCAACTTAAAACAAGACAGACCCTTTACTTAAAATATTTTTACACTTATGGGGACATGTGTCTTTGTCCCATACGAAGGTAGAAATCACAATTTATCCATTTCTACTTTTAATAGAAGTCTCAAACACTACACACATACAGTATATTGTTGCTTGTACATCAGATTATCTCTCAGGGCGTAGCCCTTTCAGCACCATTGTAACCGATGACCATGCTGCCTGCCCCCCCCGCTAAACCTCATGGGGCAGCCGTTTTCAGCTTCTCAAACACAGGGACCAGACTAACAATGCAGCCAAACAATGGCTGGCTGCACAAGCTGCTCAATACATCGCAAAAAGGTCACTTTTCCAAACAGCCATCTCTTACACAACTTCAATCACACTCATGGGGACACATGTCCTACATCACACAAACAATCTAATCACACACAGGCACACACAGGCATACCCACACAGGCACACACAATCAAATTCACAGGCATACGATCCATGACAAAATCACACACACACATACGATTCTCTTCCATCCAGCATTATTTCAAAAAGACGAAAAATGTGTTCTTTTACAGAGTAGAGCCCCACACATCGGAACGTAGATCCACTCTCCCCCATCTCGACCCGATGCATAAAGGGGCTCTATCTAGTCCCTTCAGAGTTGCCATCTGTGGTGGAATTATTGGTTGCATGCAGAGCACACAGCCTATATTTCCTGTGCTACCTAAGCACACTTCAGATTCATCTTTTTGCAATAATGCTATCTTTAAGTTTGCTAAGTTCCACTCACCATTCATACGTCCCATACATCCCAAGAAGGCAGCACCACAAAGCTATGTTCTCATCTCTGCATACCAGCATGACTGCCAAACCGACGCCTCCTCAAAGGCCTTTATTAGACTCAAAAGATCTCACAGACAGGAGGTGATTGGCTGCAGCAACCAATCACCTCCCCCATGGGAAGGGACATCACAGGATGTCCCTTCCACACAGGCAAATGACCATACAAGGACATCCCCTCCAACAGGGATTAAATATATACATTCAATACAATAATACAATAACGTATGATGGCTAAAGTTGATAGGAATCCTTATTCTGCGCTATTCTATAGAATAACACATATTCAGATTATACTATTATTGAATGGGGGAGGGAGGCTATCTGCAGACGCGCGCTACGAATCCCAATCAATGTTGATCAGACACAGCAGAGACAAGAGCACGCATCTGCCTATAACCAATGATGTTGTTGCAGAGTGAGCATATCCCCTCCTCAACGATCGTCCATGCTAATGCACAGAGGGCCCCCGTTGGTGGACATATCCGCACCCTGCAAACATCACACTCCAACCTCAAGACGTTTTCCCCTACCAGACGGGATTCAACCAGCCTCAGACTGCCCCAGCCAGCTCTTTGAGCGGGCTGCGGAAGTACTAACACTGGGTGACACTATGACAATACATATTAAATACATCTTCATAAAAATCTCCACAACAGTTGCCTCTTGCGACACCATTTAGGAACTTGCACCCGGGTTTGCAGGACTCACATTTGAGCGCTCCAATGTCAGATTTTGGCCCCAACGCACTGGCCAGTGAAAGAGAGTTTACTAAAGATTATCGAGCTACTATGTTTGCATTGCCCCTTAATCAGGACCCCCTTTAGTATATATTTGTGTTGCACACATAAATATTTTCCCTTCATCTTTGGTGTATCAGAGGGTGTGGCATTGCGGGGAACATTATGGACATCTGGAGTCAGGTGACTCAAACCTGTTGTTTTATTTATTGTTTTACCATGTGTTGCACAAATAAATATTTTCCCTTTATCTTTGGTGTATAAGAGGGTGTGGTATTGTGGGGAAGATCATGGACATCCAGAGTCAGGGGACTCAAACTACTATGTTTGCATTGTCCCTTAGTCAGGAACCCCTTTAGTACAGGGATCAAGGGTAAAGTCATTGGTCAGCTTGCACATTATTTTTAAACTGTTTCTGTATTTTTTTAAAGTCTTTATTACTGCTTTTTCCATCCTTTCGTTATTGTTTCTACCAGGTAGTAGTTGGGTGTTGCTGTAATGCAGAATTGAAATGTTTGTAATGATGTATGTTTCATGATTTAGAAATAAAGAAATTATTTATTTTATACTGGAGTGTTACACATTGTTGCCTATAAAGTCCCATTGGAGTCATACATATATATAATTTTGTGGTTATTGTTTTACCATGTGTTACCATGTGTTTTACCATGTGTTGCACAAATAAATATTTTCCCTTCATCTTTGGTGTATCAGAGGGTGTGGCAGTGCCGGGAAGATCATGGACATCCAGAGTCAGGGGACTCAAACTACTATGTTTGCATTGCCCCTAAGGGCTCTTTCACACGGGCGGATCCCGTCATAATCCGCCCCGTGAATATCCGCTTGCTCAGCGGAGACCGTTCCGTTGATCCCCGCTAAGCCGGCGGATGACTTGTCCGTCTCTGCACATCCGCTAACATCCGCTATCCCTTAGGGATACATGTATGTCCGTTTTTCATCCGAAAACGGATGGATGAAAAACGGACATACGGAACGTCCGTGTGAAAGGGGCCTAAGTCAAGGCCCCCTTTAGTATAGGGATTATAGGTAAAGTCATTGATCCGCTTGCACGTTATTTTTAAACAGTTTCTGTATACTTTTTAAAGTCTTTATTACTGCTTTTCCATCCTTTCGTTTTTGTTTCTACCAGGTAGTAGTTGGGTGTTGCTGTAATGCAGAATCAAAATGTTTGTAATGATGTCTGTTTCATGCTTTGAAATGTGAAATTTCATGACTATTTATTCACTAAACTCTGGTGATAATTCCCTTGCAAAGTGCAACTCCTCTTGCAAAGTGAACAGTCTATTTTCCTTTAGTGAACTAACTCTCTAATCTCCATATTCCATATTTCTTTTAGGTTTCAAATTTTGTTTGCAGGCTTTCTGACAAAAAAAATATCACTATCTATAAATATATATATATGACCAGTCGTATTATGCAATTATTTTACTTTAGATGATGTGTTGTTATAAGCCTACACAAGTCTAAGATAGCACTAGAGATATTAATTTGTGTTGAAAAATATTGTGTTCTTTAATATATTTTTTCACAAGCTCAGTGCACATGACAGGCAGCTGATATCACTCATAAATCAATCCTCTGCATTCATCTGCTCAGAAAACGCAGAATCTATATGCATTACGTTTCATGCACATCCACTAAGGCATTGTCAGCATAGCCTTCTCTAACTACGTGTTTCACTGCTCTGAATTACCTGACATCATTAATCATTCTTCATAATTATAGAGATTATTTTGTACCCTTCACTTTTTTTTTGGCAAAGCTCAGTGAGTAATTGATTAAGCGCTCATTCACTCAGTATAATATGTTGTCTCAGGTGTGCGAGAGCTCAATAAAAAGACTACAGCTTGAGGATGATTTATCTTTTTCTAGGAATTTTTATTAAGTGAACATTATCTTATTTTAAGGCTAGAAAAAAAGCAAAAAATAGAAGCAGAGTATCTCAAAATTTAATAAAATTAAATGCCATTGCCACTGAGACATAAAGTGACAAGAGATCCATAGGTTTTCAGTTTTCACCAAGGTAAGTATTCTAGTGGAATCACAGATTGGAATTAGGCTGGCCATTCAATGAGCAAATTATGGACAGTTCCTCTTGAAGCAGCAGAATTTTGCTTAGTGAGTGGCACTGTCTGCATCCTCCCACCCAACATCATTCAATTAAAAAATGTAAGGAACCGGGCAGAAAATTGGCAGCCAAACGGTGGCAGCATCCAATCTCTAATCAGACACAGCCACTGTTTGGGTATTCTAAAAGCCACTGCTGGTGACTTACAGAATACAATAGGCAAAACAGAAGGGTGTGGCCTCTGATGTCACTTTCGGTATCTCTGTTACCCAGAAGACAATGAGAAGGCAATTTGTCGATGATAAGCTTTTTTTTTGCCTTGCACTAAATTAACTGAATGTGAGTGGTTTTAGTACATTTTTTCTAAAGATTTCTATTAAAAACATATTGCGCTATGAGACTATTCTCTTCATATATTTGAGCAACCTGGCGGAACGGAGTTTCATCCAAGCAAACCCTTAAAAGGGGATAATATGTTTGAAGGTCGCTTAATTGGATGGATACCAGACCTACAAGTCTAACATCATAAAGAAGCATACTAACCTTTAATAGGTCTTCCCATAAGGTGAGCGAGCACTTCACCCACAGGTGATTGGTGATGGAAAGAAAAAATATTGTTTGGATGGTCACCGAAACACCAGTTTTTATTGCTGACCAGGCCTTTTCTAAAAAATGTTGTTTACAAGTTTAAATTAGTATTGTTTGCTAGAAAAAATCCCAAAGAACCCCCAAACATTATATATATATATATATATTTTTTTTTTTAGCAGAGACCCTAGAGCAGGGGTAGGCAACCTTGGCCCTCCTGCTGTGGTGAAACTACCAATCCCATCATGCCTATGCCTCTAGGAGTCATACCTGTGATGGTCAGGGTCTTGCAAAGTCTCATGGGACATGTAGTTTCAAAACAGCTGGAGGGTCGGGGTTGCCTACCCCTGCCCTAGAGAATAAAATGATGATCATTGCAATATTTTATTTCACGCAGCAGTCTTTCAAACACAATTTTTTTTAATACCCTTTAATGAATTGAAAAAAAAAACACAATAGTTACCCCAATTTTTTTGTATAACCTGAAAGATGATATTACGAGTAAATAGATACCTAACATGTCATGCTTTAAAATTGCACATGCTTGTGGAATGGCGTCAAACTACGGTACTTAAAAATCTCCATAGATTGTGTAATTCTATTTGCAAAAAGTACTGAAAATAATAAATTTTATGTTTTGTATTTTATATACTGGAAATTAATAAAGAAATAGTAATAAAAAAAAAAATCTCCATAAGCGACGCTTAAATTTTCTTTACCGTTTACCTGTAGACATGTGCACACTGAAATATTTCGTTTCGGAATTTCGTTTTCGTTAGAAAAATCAATTTATTTAGTTACTCCCGAAATTCGTTTTTATTTATTTCGTTTTTCGTTAGAAATTGCATTCGTCCGAAAATCTGAATTAATTAAGGTCGAATCTGTCATTGAAGGCTTATGGTGTCTGTCGAATGTTCAAAGAAGATTCGACGGAGCAGCGAAACTGTACGACGCTGCAATCGTACATTTCCGGTCGAATGTTCCGCCTACAAGCTATAGATGAATTCTATTGTATGACTAGTAATAATTATATTTTTTAATTACTATTACTAGTCAACAGGGATGAGCCGAACACCCCCCTGTTCGGTTCGCACCAGAACCTGCGAACAGACAAAATGTTCGTGTAAACTTTAGAACCCTATTAAATACAATGGACTCGAACGTTCGAAATCTAAAGTGTTAATTATAAAGGCTGATATGCAAGTTATTGTCCTAAAAAGTGTTTGGGGACCCGGGTCCTGCCCCAGGGGACATGTATCAATGCAAAAAAAAGTTTTAAAAACGGCCGTTTTTTCGGGAGCAGTGATTTTAATAATGCTTAAAATGAAAAAATAAAAGTGAAATATTCCTTTAAATTTCGTACCTGGGGGGTGTGTATGATATGCATGTGAAGTGGCGCATGTTTCCCGTGCTTAGAACTGTCCCTGCACAAAATGTCATTTTTGAAAGAAAAAAAGTCATTTAAAACTGACTTGCGGCTATTAATGAATTGTCGGCTCCCGGCAATACATTCAAAAGTCATTGATAAAAAAAATAAAAAAAAGCGTGGGGGTTCCCCAGAATTCAATTACCAGGCCCTTCAGGTCTGGAATGGATATTAAGGGGAACCCTGCCGCAAATTTAAAAAAAAATTGACGTGGGGTTCCCCCACATATCCATTCCAGGCCCTTCAGATCTGGCATGGATTTTAAGGGGAACTCCACCCCAAATTTAAAAAAAAATGGCGTGGAGTCCCCCTAAAAATCCATACCAGACCCCTTATCCAAGCACGCAACCTGGCCGGCCGCAGGGGAAAAGGGGGGACGAGAGAGCGGCCCCCCTCCCTCCTGAACCGTACCAGGCCACATGCCCTCAACATGGGGAGGATGTCCCCATGTTGATGGGGACAAGGGCCTCATCCCCACAACCCTTGCCCGGTGGTTGTGGGGGTCTGCGGGCGGGGGGCTTATCGGAATCTGGAAGACCCCTTTAACAAAGGGGACCCCCAGATCCCGCCCCCCCCTATGTGAATTGGTAAGGGGTACATTGTACCCCTACCATTTCACGAAGAAAGCGTAAAAAAATGTTTAAAAAAAACACACAAACACCTTGAAAAAGTCCTTTATTTAAAAAAATAAAAAAAAACATTCCAGCGGTGAAATCCAGTGTCCCGCGGCGATCCCGATGTCCAGCGCTGTCCTTTATTGGTTGTGCCTGAGCGGACCTGATGGGGAACTCCCTCTCAGTATTTTAAATGTATAGACCCGCCCCTTCTAAAGTTCCCCATCAGGTCCGCTCAGCGGACCAGATGCGGAACATGAGAAGGGGCGGGTCTATACATGTATTGCCAAAGTGAGACCAGTTCCCCATCAGGTCCGCCCCCTCGGTATGTCGGACCCGCCTACGTCATTGGCTTGAGCGGGGAACTTCCTTCACTATGTAAATTTAAATTACACAGTGAAGGAAGTTCCCCGCTCAAGCCAATGACGTAGGCGGGTCTGACATACCGAGGGAGCGGACCTGATGGGGAACTTTAGAAGGGGCGGGTCTATACATTTAAAATACTGAGAGGGAGTTCCCCATCAGGTCCGCTCAGGCACAACCAATGAAGGACAGCGCTGGACATCGGGATCGCCGCGGGACACTGGATTTCACCGCTGGAATGTTTTTTTTCTTTTTTAAATAAAGGACTTTTTCAAGGTGTTTGTGTGTTTTTTTAAACATTTTTTTAAGCTTTCTTCGTGAAATGGTAGGGGTACAATGTACCCCTTACCAATTCACATAGGGGGGGAGGGATCTGGGGGTCCCCTTTGTTAAAGGGGTCTTCCAGATTCCAATAAGCCCCCCGCCCGCAGACCCCCACAACCACCGGGCAAGGGTTGTGGGGATGAGGCCCTTGTCCCCATCAACATGGGGACATCCTCCCCATGTTGAGGGCATGTGGCTTGGTACGGTTCAGGAGGGAGGGGGGCCGCTCTCTCGTCCCCCCCTTTTCCCCTGCGGCCGGCCAGGTTGCGTGCTCGGATAAGGGGTCTGGTATGGATTTTTAGGGGGACTCCACGCCATTTTTTTTTATTTGGGGTGGAGTTCCCCTTAAAATCCATGCCAGATCTGAAGGGCCTGGAATGGATATTTGGGGGAACCCCACGTCAATTTTTTTTTTAATTTGCGGCGGGGTTCCCCTTAATATCCATTCCAGACCTGAAGGGCCTGGTAATTGAATTCTGGGGAAGCCCCACGCTTTTTTTTTTTTTTATCAATGACTTTTGTATGTATTGCCGGGAGCCGACAATTCATTAATAGCCGCAAGTCAGTTTTAAAATACTTTTTTTCTTTCAAAAATGACATTTTTTGCAGGGACAGTTCTAAGCACGGGAAACATGCGCCACTTCACATGCATATCATACACACCCCCCAGGTACGAAATTTAAAGGAATATTTCACTTTTATTTTTTCATTTTAAGCATTATTAAAATCACTGCTCCCGAAAAAACGGCCGTTTTTAAAACTTCTTTTTGCATTGATACATGTCCCCTGGGACAGGACCCGGGTCCCCAAACACTTTTTAGGACAATAACTTGCATATAAGCCTTTATAATTAGCACTTTAGATTTCTCCCATAGATTTTTCGAATTTGCCGCGAACACCCCAATTTGGTTGAATCTTCGTCGTTCATGTCGAATTGTCAAGTTAGTTCTAGCTATTTTACTGCTCCTCCTCTTTGGTTACAATCAGCCAATAACATTCATCATCATCATTTTTTTATTTTACTTCCCCCACCCAATTCCAGCAGTGATCTTTTCTCTCTATAATGTCGAATCTTTTCTCTCTATAATGTCAAATCTTTTCTCTCTATAATGTCAAATCTTTTCTCTCTATGTCGAATCTTTTCTCTCTATAATGTCGAATCTTTTCTCTCTATGTAGAATAATCTTGGACTAATAGAGTTAAGGTTAGGCACATTCGACCACAGGTTCGATGGACACAGATTGTTATTGTCAGCCTCATGTCGAATCTCCTATCTATATCGAACTGTTGCAACGAAAACGAAAATTAAGCATTTGTTTATGTCGGATCTTTCGGTTTTCGGATTCTGCATTTTCGTTTTCGTTTGTTAAAACGATAACGAAAATACCTGAAATTCGGACGAAAATGCATTCGGACGAAAACGAATGCACATGTCTATTTACCTGTATAGAGTTACAAAGGAACACTGTTTACACATGCTGGCATGACTTACATATGCGTTCGCTTCTGTGTGCGAGCACAGAGGGATGAGGCGCTTTAAAAAAAAAATATTATTTATTTTACTTTTTATTTTTTATTTTTACTGTGCCTTTTATTTTTTATTTTTTTTATAACTTTGACTCCTATTACAAGTGTAGCGACCGCACCTCTCACTCCTTCCTTCTCTTCTCGGTCAATGGCTCTCGTCTAGGGGACCAGGGAGGAGAGTGTGGCGCACCACCAGCTCGTATCCTCTTGTGTGCAGAGGTGTGAGCTATAACCTTTTACCTTCGGGCCTGTGTCCCTGTCCAGAGCCAAAACTTCCCTTGAGGATGATTCCCACCCTCCACGCAGGTGGAGGTAGGACCCTTTAACTCCCAGAAAGTCAAGTTCCACACCACTGAAAGTCCAACACTTATTTATTCTTCAGAGCAATAAATAGTCCTTTGAGAGTGACTGGTTAGACATAGAACAGTTCAGAACACAGTGGGGAGGAGGTCCAGGCACAAACTTGAACTTGGTTTCTCTCCTGTTCCGTTATAGTGCGAACAGGCTTGGCGCACAGTCGCTGCACCGACCGTGAGGGGGTCCCTGCCACAGACCAGATGAATAAGGCCTCTGCCACAGACCTGGTTGTTGGGTCTCTGCCACTGACCTGATTAACGATGGGTCCCTGCCACAGACCATGAGAACGTGTACTACCTTCTGTAGGAAATGGTCCATGTCAGGGAAAGGACATCCATCCGGACAGCTACCAGAGGCCCCGCCGTCACCAGCAAATGCTGCACTGGATCTTCGGAAGGGTCACCTCCCTGGCCTCCTTGTCCTAGATTCGGGCGTCCACACCGGAGGACACCCTAGGAGCCCTCGATCCCTTGCAGGACCCAGTCGAAGGTACTCACCCCAGACCAAAGGTGTCTGGGGTGGAACCGCAACTCCGTTCCCGGGCCTAGGGCACCCGGGACGACATGCACATGCACCCAGGCTGAAGGTGCCTGGGCGCGGACCTCGTGCGGAACATGTCTGCCCCCTTTATACCCTCTCCTAGCATGCACAGCGGATTCCCCGCCCGCTGTACTACTGCCACGAGAGGACACAAAGGGCACAGCCCTCCAATGGTGGTTCAACCCCAGCCTATGGCAACAGCGCCACCTATAGGCCGCAGGGAACTAGACACCATTGATATCCTCCACTGGCATAAATTGGTCCAGGAATCCTAACAATCGTTGCATCTGAGCCTGGTACCACTCAGATGCCTCCCCTAAATATTACCACCCGCTACACAAGGAATTACATCTCTTGTAATAGAAATGCACATGACAGGTCCTCTTTATTGAGAGATCTGGGGTCAAAAAGACCCCAGATCTATCATTGACCTTTAAAAGCAAAAGCAAAACAAAAAAAAAACTTTTTTGACACTTTGACTTTAAAAAAGTAAATAAATAAATTATTAAGCCTGAGAACCAGAAGTGATGTCGGAGATCGCTCCGGTCCAAGGGCATAGAGCCAGGTGGGGGGGCCCTGGTAAGTTTGGAAATTACCGGGAAGTGATGGGAGGGGAACCTCTACCACTGCCTCTAAAAGCGCCACTGGGTTTTACTTTTATCAAACGCCGAATAGCCCACAGAAAAAAAAGATACTGGGGTTATGGCAGCTAGCTGCTGCCGTAACAACGGTATGGTAACCCTTTAATTCTGAGTATATAATTTCTAAAAAGGAGCTGAAGGGTGTGTTAAAGGCTTAGCAAAAGCTGTTTAAAGCTTGCCAAAAGCTTGCTGAAAGTTTCATAAAAGCCTGCTGTTCCCACTGCTCTTATACAGGCTGAAGCTCATGTCAAACAGGCCATAAAGGGAATGAGTAACATGCTTCACACCCCTGGGAGCCATGAGTACTTCTCTTTGTTTCTAGCCTAGAATAAAGGGCTGTGGGAAGTATGTAAACTTACGAAGGGCAGTAGTTTTCTTAAAGCTTCACCTGCCTCAAAATACCTTGAGCTTTTCTGTATATGATAGTATGGGGTTAATTTACTAAAGGCTAATAGACTGTGCACTTTGCAAAGTACAGTTGCTCCAGAGCTTAGTAAATGGGCAGAAGTTCTGCTGATTTCCATCATCCAATCATGTGCAAGCAAAAACGCATTTTTTTTTCCATGCACGTGATTGGGAATACTTTGCAAAGTGGAGCTTTACTTCATTTACTAAGCTCGGAAGCAACTGCACTTTGCAAAGTGTGCAGTCTATTTGCCTTTAGTAGATCAGCCCCTATGTGAAATCCCCCTATGATGCAATGCACTGGCCGGAGCACTCAATCGCCAGGCCCCAGAAGAGAGTGGTAAGCCAATGCTGTGAATGTGAGAAGAAGTGGATTGGGAGGATAGGCTTAAAGAGACTCTGTCACTTCTCCCTAAATGGGCAAACCTATAGTTATTTTATGTGTTAGGGTCAAGTTACATATTAACTGTTCATTTAAAAGGTTGAGTTACATGTCATATGTGTTTTTGTGCTTAAAAGCCTGAGCAAAGCCTATTCTCTGAGGCATCAGGACTCAAAGAAAGACCTCAATGAGGTTCCAGCCCTTCGTTGCTCTGTCTAAAATAAAAAATTCCATCCTTTGAAAATGTAAACCCATTGCTCTCAAACAGGATAGAGTCAATATCAGGATTTTGCAGTTGTTAAGCTGGGTATACATACACTAGTAGAATTTCAAGCACAAATTAATATGAAAATTCTTCTGGAAAATTTGTACGGGAGTTCTCAGTACATTCAAATTTTGTTCAAAAATAGATCAAGATTTCATTTGTTTTTAACATTTGATTTTGGAATGAATTGATTTTCCTGAACAAAATTCACAAACACTGTTAGAAATTCATACATTCAAGAAAAAATATTGCATCTTGCTCCTTTGCATTTTCTCATCACTGTGGTTGAAAAGGAACACAGATTTGACCCTACTAATGTATAGAAAAACAAATGTTCTTACAGCGTCCTTAGAACTAAAAATTATAAATTAAATTCTACTAGTGCATACCAGCTTTACAGCCAAATTGTTCCCAGTTCTTCAACAGTCAGGCACTGATAGAGTATTCAAAAAACTGTAACTTTGTTTTGATTTTGTAGAGTTCCTATCTGGTGATGAAATATAATTTTTGGTTTTCAATGGCCTGTAAAATCTTTACCCAATAGTAATTCATCCCACTGCATTTTCATTTCATTTTCTAAAAAATTACACCTTGTTTGAGGCAGGGCAGGCAGAATTATTTCCAAGACTTTGGAAAATACTGAATCTTTACAAAAATAAAAAATAAGCTTAAAAAATAAAAAAAATAGTGCATGTTTGATTGATCTTCAGGGTCTGAGATAAATTCTGCCTGTTTGTAATTTTTTTTTTTCTTCTAGTGTTTATTTTACATCTGTAGACCATGCAGACAAAACATTCCAACTATACTTGTGCTGTATCGAACTAAAATCATTGTAATCTTGATACTATAATCAGAGTATTTGCTATGCAGACATGTGCAGCTTTAATTGCCTTGTGATCCCAGCCAGGTATGAGAATAAAGTTGTTAAACCAATACCACAGTTAGATTTTGGCAATAAAGAAAGAACTCAATTGAATGCTAATGCAAAGCAGAAGTAAAAAAAAAAAAAAGAATAGGCGTCCTAGCCGATGTGGTAGGCACCCTTCGGTGCCTTTGTGTCTAAACCTACCCTTAGTGCCTCTCTGCTCCCTAAAATGTGACTTTTATAATTAATAATATTACCTAGTCTGGTAGTACCTGGTAATTGGTTACTTGGGTTCTGACTGCTGCATTGTGTTCCCTCATACCTGCAAGCAGCAGGATCGGCAGTTGCAGAGTTGGGGAAGTGTCTCTAAGCACCCACCCATTCATACCTAGGCATTGCAGTAATGCACATGAAAGCATGCATTTTGATGCACGTTGGCCCAGTGAACGTGAATGCATATATACCCTACACACATACTGTATACCGTAAAAAAAAAAAATGCTCCGGCGCTAAGATGCATGACAAAGCTGTATATATTGTGGTGAGTTACTGTCAAACTGGTGCATTTTTTTCATGCATTAAAGCTAGCCAGAAACCCATTAATAAATGAGCTGCTTTGAACATTGTTATGATTTCGGCTTAGCCGTAAATTCCATTGGAAAAAAAGATACTGCTGTAAAAATACAAGAATTTCAGTGTAATAAATCTAAGATGTTCTAAAACCTAAATCACTGGAAGAACCAAGAAACATGTCTATCTTCTCTATCCTCTTCCTTAGCAGCATTGCTTTACTGTTCAAATCACAACCTATTAAACTCAATGAAAATCAACTCAGCAGTAGTGATGAGCCGAACACCCCCGGGTTCGGTTCGCACCAGAACCCGCGAACGGACCGAAAGTTCGTACGAACATTAGAACCCTATTAAATACAATGGATGCGAACGTTCGAATTCTAAAGTGCTAATTATAACGACTATTATGCATGTTATTGTCCTAAAAAGGGTTTGGGAACCCGGGTTCTGCACCAGGGGACATGTATCAATGCAAAAAGAAGTTTTAAAAACGGTCGTTTTTCGGGAGCAGTCATTTTAATGATGCATAAAGTGAAAAGAAAAAGTCTAATATTCCTTTAAATATCGTACCTGGGGGGTGTCTAAAGTATGCCTGTGAAGTGCCACGTGTTTCCCGTGTTTAGAACTGTCCCTGCACAAAATGACACTTCTAAAGGAAAAAAAAGCCATTTAAAACTGCTTGCGGCTTTAATGTAATGTCTGGTCCCGGTAATATGGATGAAAATCTTTAAGAAAAATGGCATAGCTACCCCATGACCCCCCCCCTACCCCAGCCCATTACCAGCCCCTTTGGGTCTTGTATGGATATTAAGGGGAACACCGCACACAAAATAAAAAAGGCCCTATATACTCTGAACAGCCGTATACAGGCGGTGCATACAAGACAGGGACTGTAGGTTTGTTCTTATGTAGAATGTGTTTGTAATTTTGAACAGGTACATTGTTTAAGTGTAGCTCCAGGCAAAAAATCTATTTTTAAGCTTTTTGGAAAACATAGGGAAGGGTTATCACCCCTGTAACATTTGTTTTGCTGTCTGTGCCCCTGTTCAGAACATTTCACCTCACTTTCCGTCCCAATGACAATTGTTTTTGAAATGTGGTGTTTTTCTTGAAACAAGGATTGGTGATAAAGCATCAGTACAGAGGAGACACCTTTCTCCCATATTAATTCTTACAGGAGAGAATTTTCCTTCCTAGGGGTAGATTTCCTCTCACTTCCTGTTGTCTTCTTGCGTTTGCAAGTAGGAGTCGTTTGTAAGTTGGATGTTTGAAAGTAGGGACCTGCCGTATATACTCTGCAGAAATAGGCCCCTTAGTTGTTGGTGTTGGCACAACACTGTAAGCACTCACAGTTACTCTTGGTTGGTGCTGGAACGCCCTGCTGTCAACTATTATATCAGGAATTGTAATTACATATAATTGTTGAACAGTGGTAGTAAAAATTGGGCCTTTGATGGTGGTGCTGGTGCCACAACACTGTAAGCCCTGACAGTTACTCTTGGTGGGTGCAGCAATGGGCCCTGCTGTGAATTATTAGATCAAGAATTGTAATTGTATGCCCCTGTTGAACAGGGGCTGAAAAATTGGGCCTTTCGTGGTGGTGGTGGTGGTGGTGTTGCCACAACACTGTAAGCCCTCAGAGTTACTCTTGGTGGGTGCAGGAATGGGCCCTGCTGTGAATTATTAGATCAAGAATTGTAATTACATGCCCCTTTTGAACAGGGGCTGGAAAATTGGGCCTTTCGTGGTGGTGGTGGTGGTGGCGTTGCCACAACACTGTAAGCCCTCAGAGTTACTCTTGGTGGGTGCAGCAATGGGCCCTGCTGTGAATTATTAGATCAAGAATTGTAATTACATGCCCCTGTTGAACAGGGGCTGAAAAATTGGGCCTTAGGCACTGGTGGCACAACACTGCAACCCCTCACAGATACTGTACTTGGAGCACAGCAATGAGCCCTGTTGCAAAGTATTGCTTCAAAAATTGTAATGACACGCCCCTGTTAAACAGGGGCTGAAAAATTGGGCCTTAGGCACTGGTGGCACAACACTCCAACCCCTCACAGATACTGTACTTGGAGCACAGCAATGAGCCCTGTTGCAAAGTATTGCTTCAAAAATTGTAATTACACGCCCCTGTTAAACAGGGGCTGAAAAATTGGGCCTTAGCCACTGGTGGCGGCACCCATAAACAAAAATGATCTTCCAAGCTATCATCATCAATCGTATCATTGAGGACTCGGAGGAGGAGGATAGCCAGTCAACATAACAGCACAGGCACTCAGCATCAGCATCAGTCTTGAAGGGATGTGACATGTTAAAATCAATTAGTCTGTTATATCAGCATCAGGTGTGTGGTAGCTGGTGGTGATCCAAGACTGGTTCATCTTGATGAAAGTCAGTCGATCAACCGAGTCGGTGGACAGGCGCACCCTGTGATCCGTGACAAATCCTCCAGCAGCACTGAATGTGCGTTCCGAAAGAACGCTGGATGCAGGACAGGCCAGTAGCTCAATTGCATACTGTGCCAGCTCTGGCCAGTGATCCATCCTCAAGACTAAGTAAGCCAGAGGATTTTCGGTGGGGAAGGTGTCCAAGTCTGACCTTGCCCCTAGATATTCCTGCACCATGTTTATCAGACGCTGGCGATGGTTGCTGGAACCGATCATACTTTGGGGCTGCGGACTAAAGAATTGTCTGAACGCATCGGTCAGACGGCCACCTTCCCCACCGCTCCTTCTTTGACTGGCCGAAGCCTCAGCAACTCGTTGTCCAGGACCAGGAGTTTGTAACCTCCCAGTCTCTGGGAACGCGTTGCACAGACCTTTCTGCAAGGCCTCCCGGAGTTGTCTCATCCTCTGCTCCCTCTGCGACGGTAACATAAGGTCCGCAACCTTACCCTTGTACCGTGGATCAAGGAGAGTGGCCAGCCAGTAATGGTCCCTCTCCTTGATCCGAAGAATACGAGGATCCTTCCGCAGACTTTGCAGGATCAGGGAGGCCATGCAGCGTAGGTTAGCTGAGGCATTCGGTCCGGAGTCCTCTGGGTCACTAAGGACGACATGATCCGCAGCCACCTCCTCCCAGCCACGTACAAGTCCACTGGTTTCTTGGGACTGTAAATCATCCCTAAAAGACTGCTGCTGATGATGCTGAGTGCCAGCCTCCACCTCCATGCTGACACAATCCTCCTCCTCCTTCTCCTCTTCCTGTGCGATGGGTGGGACAGAAGGAACACTGTCTGGGTAAAGGGGGCCTTGAGAGGCAAGGAAGTCCTCCTCTTCCTGCCTCTGTTCTGCCTCAAGTGCCCTGTCCATTATTCCACGCAGCGTGTGCTCCAACAGGTGGACAAGAGGTACAGTGTCACTGATGCATGCACTGTCACTGCTCACCATCCTCGTGGCCTCCTCAAATGGTGCCAGGACAGTGCATGCATCCCTGATCATGCCCCACTGGCATGGAGAAAAAAAACAAGCTCCCCTGACCCTGTCCTGGTGCCGTAGTCGCACAGGTACTCATTGATGGCCCTCTGCTGCGTGTGCAGCCGCTGCAGCATGGCCAACGTTGAGTTCCACCTGGTGGGGATGTCACATATAAGGCGGTTCTTGGGCAGGTTCAACTCCTTTTGCAGCTCAGCCAGGCGAGCACTGGCATTATAAGATCTGCGGAAATGCACACAGACTTTCCTGGCCTGCCTCAGGACATCCTGTAAGCCCAGGTACCTGCCCAAGAACCTCTGCACCACCAGGTTAAGGACGTGAGCCACACAGGGCACATGGGTCAGTTGTCCCTGTCGGAGGGCGGAGAGGAGGTTGGTGCCATTGTCGCAAACCACCATTCCTGGCTTAAGCTGGCGTGGCGTCAACCACCTCTCGGCCTGGCCCTGCAGAGCAGACAGGACCTCTGCCCCAGTGTGGCTTCTGTCCCCCAAACACACCAGCGCAAGCACGGCATGGCATCTTTTTGCCTGCGTACTTGCGTAGCCCCTTGAATGGCTACGGAGCACCGCTGGTTCAGAGGACAAAGCACAGGAAGAGGCCATGGAGGGAGAAGAAGAGGAGGGGGTGGAGGAGAGAGGTGTGTCACAACCAGTAGTAGCATTTTGGAGGCGTGGCGGTGGAACAACCTCCAACACTACTGCACCTTGTCCTGCATCCTTCCCAGCTGCCAAAAGAGTGACCCAATGGGCCGTGAAAGAAAGGTAACGTCCTTGTCCATGCCTGCTGGACCATGAGTCAGCGGTAATATGCACCTTACCGCTGACCGCCCTGTCCAGCGAGGCCAAGACATTGCCTTCCACATGCCGGTAGAGAGCCGGAATAGCCTTCCGTGAGAAAAAGTGGCGTTTGGGAACCTGCCACTGAGGAACCGCACATTGCAAAAACTCACGGGAGGGGGCCGAGTCTACCAACTGAAAAGGCAGTAGTTGAAGCGCTAGCAATTTAGCCAAGCTAGCATTCAACCGCTGGGCATGTGGATGGCTGGGAGTGAACTTCTTTCGACGGTCCAGCAGCTGGGGCAGGGAAATTTGCCTGCTAGAATCGGACGTCGGTGTACTGCTAGCAGAGTGGCCGCAAGTACTTGGCTGTGATACACCTAATTCTACACCTTCATTCCTCTCAGTGCATGTTTCAGAGAGGACTGAAGTTATAGTGGGGTTGGAGATCCCAGCTGATGCGGTGCAAGGAGAGGTCCGCTTTGTTCTTTGGTGTGGGTCTATGAGGTAGGCTTGCCAACGAGCTGCATGGCAGGTCAACATATGTCTGGTCAGGCATGTGGTACCCAAGCGGCTGATGTTTTGGCCACGCGATATACGCTTGAGACATATGTTGCAAACAGCAGCTGTGCGATCTGATGCACTAGCCTCAAAAAAGGCCCACACCAAAGAACTTTTTGAATGACGGGCAGAGGCAGCGCCCTGCACAGGCGGAGCTCTGCGGTGTGATTCCGTCGGTGTACTGCCCTTACGCTGGCCACCAAAGGGCATCCTGCCTCGTTGGAGATGTGCCTCCTCCTCATCCTCCTCCTCCTCCTCTCTCCTATTAGGCACCCACGTGGAGTCAGTGACCTCATCATCCCCTCCCTCCTCATCACTGGAGCCAATCTGGCAGTATGCTGCAGCTGCTGGAACATGACTGCCAGATTGGTGTCCTTCTTGAGCATCCCCTCTGTCTGCTCTCACGCTACTGCCTTCCTCTAGCTGGGTTTCATCATCAGACCCTTCGAAACGCTGGGCATCCTCCTGGAGCATGTACCCAACACTGTGCTCAAACAGTTCGGGGGACTCCTCAGGAGGAGGACAAGGTGGGTCTAGGGAAGGAGTGACTGATGATGAGTCTGACATTGATACTAGGGAAGAGGACGCTTTGGCAGCTGCTTTGCCAGTACCCTGAGCCTGGGTGAGAGAGGATGAGGAGGAGGAGGAGGGCTTGGTCATCCACTCTACCAAGTCTTCGGCATGATGTGGCTCAACATGTCCAGCTGCCGAAAAGAAGGACAAGCGTGTCCCATGGCCATGTGCTGATGACAATGCACCGCGTCCACGACCAGCACTGTTGCCCCCAGACACAGAGCCTGCTTGCCCTCTTTTATTGCCTCCTGACTGTCTGCCTCTCCTTGTTTGCCTTCCAGACATTCTAATGGATGGCCTGCAGGGAGATGGGAAAAAAGCAATAAGGGCTACCTTCAGGTGTCCTTCTCTGTCCCTTTACTTAAGGATTTCTAAATATGGTTGAGGATGATTGCTTTCGCACAGAATAGCACAATGACAATTTCCCTGACTGTCCAAAAAACAAGGATTTCAAAGATGGTTGATGAGGAATGCTTTAGCACAGTATAGCACAATGAGAATTTCCCTCACTGTCCTTCCCTGTCCCTACAAACAAGGTTTAGCACAGTAAAACACACTGACACTCTCCCTACCTATAGTTTTCTGTCCCTATAAAAAATGTTTTTTTAAAGATGGTTGATGATGAATGCTTTAGCACATTATAGCACAATGAGAATTTCCCTCACTGTCCTTCCCTGTCCCTACAAACAAGGATTAGCACAGTAAAACACACTGACACTCTCCCTACCTATAGTTTTCTGTCCCTATAAAAAATGTTTTTTTAAAGATGGTTGATGATGAATGCTTTAGCACAGTATAGCACAATGAGAATTTCCCTCACTGTCCTTCCCTGTCCCTACAAACAAGGATTAGCACAGTAAAACACACTGACACTCTCCCTACCTATAGTTTTCTGTCCCTATAAAAAATGTTTTTTTAAAGATGGTTGATGATGAATGCTTTAGCACAGTATAGCACAATGAGAATTTCCCTCACTGTCCTTCCCTGTCCCTACAAACAAGGATTAGCTCAGTAAAACACACTGACATTCTCCCTACCTATAGTTTTCTGTCCCTATAAAAAATGTTTTTTTAAAGATGGTTGATGATGAATGCTTTAGCACAGTATAGCACAATGAGAATTTCCCTCACTGTCCTTCCCTGTCCCTACAAACAAGGATTAGCACAGTAAAACACACTGACACTCTCCCTACCTATAGTTTTCTGTCCCTATAAAAAATGTTTTTTTAAAGATGGTTGATGATGAATGCTTTAGCACAGTATAGCACAATGAGAATTTCCCTCACTGTCCTTCCCTGTCCCTACAAACAAGGATTAGCACAGTAAAACACACTGACACTCTCCCTACCTATAGTTTTCTGTCCCTATAAAAAATGTTTTTTTAAAGATGGTTGATGATGAATGCTTTAGCACGGTATAGCACAATGAGAATTTCCCTCACTGTCCTTCCCTGTCCCTACAAACAAGGATTAGCACAGTAAAACACACTGACACTCTCCCTACCTATAGTTTTCTGTCCCTATAAAAATTTTTTTTTTAAAGATGGTTGATGATGAATGCTTTAGCACAGTATAGCACAATGAGAATTTCCCTCACTGTCCTTCCCTGTCCCTACAAACAAGGATTAGCACAGTAAAACACACTGACACTCTCCCTACCTATAGTTTTCTGTCCCTATAAAAAATGTTTTTTTAAAGATGGTTGATGATGAATGCTTTAGCACAGTATAGCACAATGAGAATTTCCCTCACTGTCCTTCCCTGTCCCTACAAACAAGGATTAGCACAGTAAAACACACTGACACTCTCCCTACCTATAGTTTTCTGTCCCTATAAAAAATGTTTTTTTAAAGATGGTTGATGATGAATGCTTTAGCACAGTATAGCACAATGAGAATTTCCCTCACTGTCCTTCCCTGTCCCTACAAACAAGGTTTAGCACAGTAAAACAGACTGACACTCTCCCTACCTATCCTTCTCTTTCCCTAAACTAAAGGAATCCAGGTTAAGCAAGAAAAAAAAATGTCACTGTCCCTGCCTATGCTTCTCTTTCCCTGCTCCGGAACACACTACACTAGGCCGCCGTGCTGGCGGCCTTTTATAGTGTGGGGCGTGTACTAAACACCCTCAGCAATAATTGGCCACAGGCATCCTGCCTGTGGCCAATCATTGCTCTCCTCGCTGCCGGCGCTGTGATTGGCCAAGCATGCGGGGTCACAGTGCATGCTTGGCCAATCACAGCGCCTGGATGACACTGCGATGGCGTAGTGCATTGTGGGCCGTGAATTAGGCGCGAACGGCCCAAATCGTTCGTTGTTCGGCGAACGATCGAACAGCCGATGTTCGAGTCGAACGTATGTTCGACTCGAACACCGAGCTCATCCCTACTCAGCAGTAGCAAATCCCATCATTATTGTGAATTAAAGTAGTACCTTTATCTTACATATATAAAAGTGTGACTCCTTAGCTCCCTCATGTGATCTGGAGTCTAGACAAAAAACATAAGTCTCTGGCTACCAGGAGCATTTTTGGCTAATTTTATGTCATTATATTTATGTTATTAAAGACTTTAATTTGGGGAGATTTCACCTCACTTCTTGTCTCAGGAAAATAAATAAGGGGAGTGGTTGTCACTGGAACAGGAAGACACAGACAGTCATTTTACTGAATAAAGTATTTTGTTGCAATCTGTGTCCTCACTGGAGAGATTTTCACATTGTGTCTTCACTTGAGAGATTTCCCTTTACTTTTTTGTCCCAACAGGAAGTAGAGGGAAATCTCTCCAATGAGGCACATACCAAAAATGAAAGGCGGCATAGGTTTTAATTCTTCCCCACTCTATCCAAAATTTAAATAAAAAAGTTTAGCCTGGAGTGGGCTTCAAGTATAACTAAAGACAAAACTTTTGCTTGTAGTTTTGGACAGTGGAGATTGATTAAAACACCTTTTAGGTTATCATTGCTGTCCGTGCCCTTGTTAGAGAGATTCACCCTGTCCATTTCTCCTGTTTTCCATGATCATTGAATGTAAAAGTAAAAGAAAACCTAAAAATTTTGGGTTGTCCCCAGAAAAGTAATAGAGGGGAAAACTTCTCTTCCTGTTTTGGCTATGGGACAGGAAGTGACGGTAAATATTCCCACTGGCAGATGGCAAAAGAAACATGGGATAATAACTGGGGTTGTCCTGATACCGATACTAGTATCGGTATCGGTACCGATACCGAGCATTTGCCTGAGTACTTGTACTCGAGCAAATGCTCCCGATGCTTCACCCAATACTTGTACAGTCAGTGGTGATCAGTGCGGTGGGGGAGTTACAAGCACCGATCACCACTGTATAGATTTAAAAGTCGTTTCTCCGCTTCTCTCTCCCCCCCCCCCGTGCGGCTTTCAGCTGCTTTAAAATCAGCGGTGATCGGTGCTTGTAACTCCCCCATACACGATCACCGCTGATTGTCCCCGTGTCCTCCTCCAGCCCCCCTCCATTTTGCTGCTGTCTCCCTCCCTCCGTGTCCCCCTCTATACTGCTCTCTCCCTCCATGCTGCGGTATCCCTCCGTGTCCACTTCTATGCTGCCGTTCCCCTCCGTGTCCCCCTCCATGCTGCCATAACCCTCCGTGTCCCCCTCCATGCTGCTGACCCCCTCCGTGTCCCCCTCCATGCTGACATTTCCCTCCGTGTCTCCCTCCATGCTGCCGTACCTCTCCATGTCTCCCTCCATGCTGCCGTCCCTCTCTGTGTCCCCCTCCATGCTGCTTTCTCCCTCCGTGCTGCTGTCCCCCTCCATGCTCCTCCTCCACCCCCTCGATCTGTCAGGATGGAGAGTGGAGGTAGGAGGCGGAGGTAGTGATCACTGACCCTGTACATTCACATAACTGAAACATCATAAACTTTGTTTACAATGTTTCAGTTTATGAATGAAGAGGAGCCGCTGTCTTCTCTCCATTCATTTTCAGCGCAGCTGAGGCTGCTGAGAAAGGGACTGGGGAATTTGTGTCCTTAGTCCCTTTCTCTGTCTCAAAAGGGAGATGTCAGAGGTCTGTTAAGACCCCTGATACCTCACCAAAGCCCCCCAACAGGGCTGATAAAAAAAAAAGAATAAAATAAAAATAAAATAAAAATTAATTGTAAAAAATAATAAAGAAAAAAAAAACACACTAACACTGTCCACCCCCCCCCCCCCCCTTAAAAAAAGAAAGCATTGTAAAAAATAAAAAATAAATAAATAAAATAAATTGTAAAAAATAAAAAATAAAACTGACACATGTGCCACTGTCACATGAGACTAAAAAAAAGTATTGGTAATCGGTATCGGTGAGTACTTGAAAAAAGGTATCGGTACTTGTACTCGGTCTTAAAAAAGACCCTAATTATAACCCTCCCTTACTCTATCAAAAAAACAACAACGTTTTGCCTATAGTTCTACTTTAAAGATGGAGCTATGGGGGGGACACACAGGAGGAGCTTGAACATCAAATCCCCACTTTGCCTTTCCTAAATTCCTGCCCTAATGATAAGGGCGTCATTTTGGAATGGAATTGCATAGCTTTTACAGTACTTTTTTGTCTTTCACAGGTAGATACGCTTGTACAATGAGTTGGAGGTTTAATCTATGCCTCTATGTCTATTATTTTAGTACATCTTTTCATTATTTGGAAAACAAGATAATAGAGCTAGCACAAAGAACAAGTTTTGTATATGGCAGCACCTACATCCCTATGGAGAAATTTTGTGAAAACCCCATAAATGGGGGGGTGCGTGGCACTATAGCGGTGCTTGTACAGATTATACAAATTGATAGAAGAAAAAGAGAAAAAGAAAATTTGTAAAAAGTATATGAAATGTATTCATAAATTACATAGCACTTATAAAAATAAGGGGGAGTACAGCGCAGTGCACTCTGTCCTTATAAGTCACCAACATAGCAGTCCTACATGTTTCGCCTGACCTAGGCTTCTTCAGGGACGTGTGGAGACTTTATTTTAATCTAAGAAATAATGTAAACAATTCATGAGTATATATTTAACAAATACATTTCAAAAATAATTATAGTGTAGATAAAATACAGCATACGTTTCTGAAATAATATAATGCAGTACCTCTAAGATCCCGGTCGCCCTAGGAACCATAAGTTGTGTCCCAGTGGTGAGTCAAATATACTGGGAACACTTTATAGAATGATGGGCATCCGCGCTGACAAATGTCCAGGTTCAACCCTGCCCATATGAAAACGTCCAGAGAATCCAAGTGGGAATATTTGGCCAGGCACCTATGCTAATCCAGCCTTGAAAAAATATATATATATAAAGAAAAAAGTCGTAAAGGATCTTTATAGAGAGAAGTGTCTGAGAACAGACCTGCTTTCAGTAATTAAGTGTGATATAACCAAGAAAAATGATTTTATTGGCTTACATGTTGGTATGGTAATAGGTGCGTGGTCTGGGAGCCTGGAGATCACAGCACAGCAATCAACGGGTACATGAAAAGAAACCAGCATTGGATATACTCTATATCTATCAATGACATAGAAGAGGAAAGGTCAGCCATAGTTAAGAGCGGAAATACTGCAAGGTCCAACAATAACATAGAGGGCCCTGTAGCCCATTCAAACAGGCCATTTACCTTAATGCTAATTGGAAAGGCCTCTAGTTGTTCATTGCAGAGATACGCCAGGACGGCTTGAAACAAGCCATCAACCTGGTACAATCTGTGTGAACAGAGGCAAATTAATCATATGGACAAAGAGCAGCCCAATATCTAGGGCGTAATGCTATAAATGAAGACACGTACCTTCTTGCTGTGTGTGAAACGCATGGCTCCCAGAAAAGGTCCCATGACGGTATCAATACCAGCGTGGGTCCTATTTATATCCCCATGTGCGGTGGAATGGCGCCGCCGCATATGATGTCATGGCGTCAGCGGCGTACTACGGGCGCTGGGTGGTGACATAAGTGTGGATTGAATACCTGCTATGGAGGAGAGGAAGCATGCGCAGTGGTGGCCGGCGGATGTCAACAAGCACGCACGGCGCCGCCGCCGCCGATAGGGGCAGCGCGAACGCCGCCGACGCCGGCCCGAAGCACATGATTACCTCCAGCTGGTATAGGTCACAATGGGGACAAAAAACAAACAAACATTAATTAACCCTAGTATATATATTGGGTCATGATGTGCATAGACCAACCTATGTGCAGGGAGGATATAAAATGATTTATAGGTGCCACCTCACAGATGAACCACTGAAAAATTATTTTTTATATATAGCACCCTATAATGCCAGAGCATGTATATAATAGGGCTTACAGGATGAGAGGGGTACTGCCTAGGAAAGGGAAGGGAAGAATAGAAAATCAATAACATTTATTATATTCATAACTCCGTTATTCATAGCGTTATGTGTGAGAACTGAGGGGATCACGATAAGGGTATTGATCGTGCATCCCTTGTGACAGGTGGCTCTCCCATAGGGAGGAAATGAGCCGAAATAAGGCCCTCGGGGGGAAGGGGCCACTGGGGTTCATGAGTGTATCCAGAGATATGTCTCACATTGTAAGACATAAAAAGGGCAAGGGGAGAAGAAAGGGGCCTGCAGGGTACTGCCAAAAAGCCCAGATCCGTACTCATCGTGTTGGTATATGGTTATTACAAGAATGGTTTATAACTTATATCTTCGTTTAAACCCGGGTATTTGGTAGCCTGGAGGCGATAAATCCATTTCGCCTCAATTTGGAGTAAACGTCGATCGACGTCTCCACCTCTCTCAGTGTAAGAGATGTGCTCCAACGCAAAAAAGCCTATAATTCAACAAGCCAATCTTCAACAAGTTTTGGTATCTGTTGACATCGGATGAAAGGATCAACAGATACATAAAACCTTACCCGGAGATAACATATAAACGTTTGCGTTCCATTCGAGACACCACGGTATCTAGCCACTATGCCACTGACACTATCCCCAAGTCCATCAAGACAGGTACATATCCATGTGGGAAATGCTATTTTTGTCGCTACATAATCAAAGGTCCCAGCATAAATCTACCTAATGGAGATGCCTGGGCACCCAAATATAGAGTCACCTGTCAGACAACTGGTATTATTTATCTTATGAAATGTAGCTGTGGGGCATTTTATATAGGCAAAACGAAAAGGAACTTTTTTCTGTAGGATTCGCGACCACGTGTTCGCAATTTCCAAAAAATTTATGGAAACACCCATCAGTCGACACATGAGCCTCTTCCATAACCACAATCTCAAAATGATAGGCTTTTTTGCGTTGGAGCACATCTCTTCCAATGAGAGAGGTGGAGACGTCGATCAACGTTTACTCCAAATTGAGGCGAAATGGATTTATCGCCTCCAGGCTACCAAATACCCGGGTTTAAACGAAGGTATAAGTTATAAACCATTCTTGTAATAACCATATACCAACACGATGAGTACGGATCTGGGCTTTTTGGCAGTACCCTGCAGGCCCCTCTCTTCTTCCCTTGCCCTTTTTATGTCTTACAATGTGAGACATATCTCTGGATACACTCATGAGCCCCAGTGGCCCCTTCCCCCCCGAGGGCCTTATTTCGGCTCATTTCCTCCCTATGGGAGAGCCACCTGTCACAAGGGATGCACGATCAATACCCTTATCGTGATCCCCTCAGTTCTCACACATACCGCTATGAATAACGGAATTATGAATATAATAAATGTTATTGATTTTCTATTCTTCCCTTCCCTTTCCTTCCCTTTCTCCTTTCTTTCCTTTGTTTATTTTTCAATGTACTCTAAAAAGAGTGTAGTGATTTTTGCTACATCCTTTCTCTATCTACATGATTGATGCACTTTTTCTTGAGAATCATAGGCAGTACCCCTCTCATCCTGTAAGCCCTATTATATACATGCCCTGGCATCATAGGGTGCTATATATAAAAAATAATTTTTCAGTGGTTCATCTGTGAGGAGGCACCTATAGATCATTTTATATCCTCCCTGCACATAGGTTGGTCTATGCACATCATGACCCAATATATATACTAGGGTTAATTAATGTTTTTGTTTTTTTGTCCGCATTGTGATCTATACCAGCTGGAGGTAATCGTGTGCTTAGGGCCGGCGTCGGCGGCGTTCGCGCTGCCCCTCTCGGCGGCGTCGCCGTGCGTGCTTGTTGACATCCGCCGGCCCCCACTGCGCATGTTTCTTCTCCTCCATAGCAGGTATTCAATCCACACTTATGTCACCACCCAGCGCCCGTAGTACGCCGCTGATGCCATGTCGTCATATGCGGCGGCGCCATTCCACCGCACATGGGGATATAAATAGGACCCACGCTGGTATTGATACCGTCATGGGACCTTTTCTGGGAGCCACGTTATTCACACACAGCAAGAAGGTACGTGTCTTCATTTATAGCATTAAGCCCTAGATATTGGGCTGCTCTTTGTCCATATGATTAATTTGCCTCTGTTCACACAGATTGTACCAGGTTGATGGCTTGTTTCAAGCCATCCTGGCGTATCTCTGCAATGAACAACTAGAGGCCTTTCCAATTAGCATTAAGGTAAATGGCCTGTTTGAATGGGCTGCAGGGCCCTCTATGTTATTGTTGGACCTTGCAGTATTCCCGCTCTTAACTATGGCTGACCTTTCTTCTTCTATGTCATTGATAGATATAGAGTATATCCAATTCTGGTTTCTTTTCATGTACCCGTTGTTTGCTGTGCTGTGATCTCCAGGCTCCCAGACCACGCACCTATTACCATACCAACATGTAAGCCAATAAAATCATTTTTCTTGGTTATATCACACTTAATCACTGAAAGCAGGTCTGTTCTCAGACACCTCTCTATAAAGATCCTTTACGACTTTTTTCTTTATATATATATTTTTTCAAGGCTGGATTAGCATAGGTGCCTGGCCAAATATTCCCACTTGGATTCTCTGGACGTTTTCATATGGGCAGGGTTGAACCTGGACATTTGTCAGCGCGGATGCCCGTCATTCTATAAAGTGTTCCCAGTATATTTGACTCACCACTGGGACACAACTTATGGTTCCTAGGGCGACCGGGATCTTAGAGGTACTGCATTATATTATTTCAGAAACGTATGCTGTATTTTATCTACACTATAATTATTTTTGAAATGTATTTGTTAAATATATACTCATGAATTGTTTACATTATTTCTTAGATTAAAATAAAGTCTCCACACGTCCCTGAAGAAGCCTAGGTCAGGCGAAACATGTAGGACTGCTATGTTGGTGACTTATAAGGACAGAGTGCACTGCGCTGTACTCCCCCTTATTTTTATAAGTGCTATGTAATTTATGAATAAATTTGATATACTTTTTACAAGTTTTCTTTTTCTCTTTTTTCTTCTATCAATTTGTATAATCTGTACAAGCACCGCTATAGTCCCACGCACCCCTTTTCATTATTTGATTTTGAATAGTTGGGCTCCAGGGTGATATTTTCCTTTATTTTTAAGTTCAACATACTTAAAATGCTTTTTTTTATTAGAAGAGAAGTTATAACTTTTAAGTTGGTGTTTAATGAATAAAATAAACAAATATACAGCACAAGACTTCTTTGGTCACTGTAAGATCTTATCTATAAAAAAAAAAGTCACAAAGGATTCTCAATGTTGCTTTTACATAATTTTAACGCCAGCTTTTTTCAGATAAAAAAAAATCCTGAAAAAATGCATTTATTGTAAAACACATACTGTAGGAAAAACTGTCAAAAACATAATATCACACTCCTATGAGTCCCCATTGACTCAGTTGACACATTTTCCTTTGTTTCTTTGTTTTTTATATTATTATTTGAACCATTTTTTCTGATTTAAAGTAAATGAAAAAAGATGACACCTTTGCAGTAACTAGCTACCTAAGTTTTACATGGTAAAAAGCTAAAGACTTTGGGAAAATTGCACAAAAACAAGCTACATTAGAAAGAAGCAACATGTGATTCAATAATGCTGGTAAGAAGCTTTATAAAATGCTCCAAACCTGAAATTGTAAAATCTACCTAAAAAAAAAGCTGTGAGACTGCAACATAAAAGATTTATAAATAGGCCTCACAGAAAATAAATACATTTATTGATTGTGTAGTATTACATATTGTCTAAAACTAGGACCATGCTTTATAGTAAGAAAAAAATATTCTCTGACTCAAACAGGCAGCAGTTGCAGTGTTGAGTAGAATGGTGTGCTCACTACTCTGACCCTAAAAAACATGCCATTGCTTCTGGAGGAGAAAAGTAGAATTCAGCACCTCACTTCTCCTTTAAACATTAAAGTGGAGTTTCCACCAAAAATACAATATAGCATTAATGTGCATATAATGCCCTAAAAAAAAAACATTTGAATAATCTTTTTTTTTTTACTCACCTGGAAATACATGTTGCTAGGTGGTCCCACGAAATCTGCCTTCAGATTCACCTCGGTTTGTGTCGTCATCTCCCTCAGCTCCTCAGTTCGCTACTGCTCCTGGGAAATGTGTGTCATAACTTTCCAGGATGCAGTACGCTTCCCCTAGGGCTAGAATCGCGGGACTTCAAAACAGGAAGTGACGCGATTCAATTAAGATTTCGGCGCCATTTTCACTATTGGAATAGCCCTTTGTATTTTTATTTTAAATGTAGATGCAGGCTGACATACATTTTTTTTACAAACGGCGATAGTTTCTTCTGCTCTCCCTTCAGTATTGTTTATCTTCAGGCTTTTTACACTGTTCTACGTTGTTGTTGTTGGTTGCCATCACAACGGCGGGCACTTCCGACGACGCCGCCTGTTGTGATGGCAACCCGAGTGATTGGCGGCACTGCGCTGCTGTTACAATGCGCATGCACGAGAATGGGGCGGGACGGGTGGACCGTGATGGTCACTGCTCATCATCACAGTCCAGGAAGCAAGTGCTTGTGGGCTTCACATGCCCACAAGCAAAATGACAGCTTAAGGAAAGACATTTTAAAAGTCTCTTTACACAGTAACTCGGCAGATCGGCGGCGGATTTGAAAATAGTAAGTCAACTTAATTGTACAATTGTATTGCATGATGAAAGAACATTCTTTTAAAAATTGAAAAATGTGATTGGAACCCCGCATTAAACAAATAGATCATTTGCATGGGCTGCTAAGGTTCTACTTATTTTTTTGGAAAGGGCATTGATGAATATACATCTACATGTGACAGTCTAGTATAAATACTACATTGTTTTACAGTAATATAATTTTACTTTACAATTTAATGGAACAATTTTATAATTCACAATATACCAAGCCTTTGCTAATTCTACTTCTTATGCATCCACAATATAAAAAATAACTGTAATACATTAAGAAAAAAAATTCTGATCAAATTAAAATTAGAGTAGTTCTCATCTTTCAGTGTATCTTAAGGGATAGCTATAATCAATTTTCAGATTTTTTGGAAAGTTTGCAAATTTTGAAGTTAAGATGTGTCCATCTTTGCTAACAGAGTTGGTTCACACAGACTCTCTACTTCTACTTTGCTATCCAAAGATCTCTACCTGCTGACCACAAACAGCACATTTTTAGCACTCAACATATGTAAATAAAGGAAACCAAAACTATATATACTGTATGTATATAGCATATCACTAAAACCTCATATTAGGTTTAACATGTGCCATTTCAAAAGTTTTTTTTTAAAACCTGGTATCCCTGCTATGAAGGTCCTTGCTCAGGCAAGGCAATTCCGTTTATGGGGCATTAACTGTATCTCAGTTTGGCTTGTGTGTTGTCATGCACATCTGTGAAAATGACAGAATTCTATAATCTGTTGAATTAAAGGTTACAAAAAAGAGGAATTATAGTTTGAATATGACCTTGGACCGAATCAAACAAGAATACCTTATTTTGATGAATATGAAGAAAAACAGTCATGCTTTTCTATGTTCAAAACAACATAAAAAACCTTATAGGTGGTAATGCCCACTATGTGGTCTAAACCTTTTGTTAATTTTCTTGTGATTCCAAGGGTGTATCAGATAATGAGAAGTCTTAGTGTAACTAATAGGGATGAGGTTCAGTTTTGCCTGCACAATGGGTTTGCCGCAATCCCCAGGATTCAAGAGGTTTGTTAACTTTGAACTTTTGGTTGAAGAGTTTGGAGGTTCTAAAGAACAACCTATAATGTGGTGCATAGCCTTTGCGACTGGTCAGCTGAGTCACAAGAGCCAATAGGCAAAATAAAAAGGTGGGCTCACTGTGGCATTTTTTATTTTGGTATTGGTATATGCAGTGCTTGATTTTTAAGGTGGTAAAAGGGGCAATTCCCCCAGACCCCAGACTTCCTTTATAAAAAAAATAAACATATTTCCCCCGAGACTTCAATAGTGTGTTCCTTGAGGAAATTGTCCAGTTTGCAGCCTTTGCCAAGCTCCAGTCATGCCTCACTTCATCTCAGCAGGCAGTTTTATTACATGATGAAGAGCTTGCTGATACCTTTCCAGGTGTTAATGTAGCTATTAGAATATATTGGAGCATGATGTTCACTCACTCGGAAGAAAGGCCATTCAACAAATTGGCACTGTAGTAGAGCATCCCAGAGAGAGCTAGGAAAAGTCCTGTTTGGGGTTCATACGCCTCCCAGGCTCCTTTCATACACATTTAGGGATCTCTGATACATGGTCCAGTTCGGGTCTTGGTCCTCTTCCCCCACCTGAGACAGACAGCCTTTGCTCTCTGCCTGGGAAACACAGACAACACTGGTCTGTGAGAGCAAAAAAGTTGGTAAAAAGCTGTTAAGCTGTATCTGTGGAAGCTGACAAGCTGTAGGCTTGCTCAGCCTGGTAGTGAGGGCCTGTGTATATTGTGTAGTTAGTGCCAAGACAAGGCTAGGTTTTTATTTGGCTATTTTTGTTCTGTTTGTTTTTCTGAAACACTGTACAGCACCTGTATATAGACTTGTATATTTTACCAATAAACACTGCACTGTTTGTCACTACCTCACTGGATTTGGTATCTGTGCCTAAAAGACTGCTTATCCCAGGGAGCTTTGTGCCGCCTACCTGTCCACCAGGTTGCAGCACTGATAAATAATTATCTGAGAACCATGATGACCCAATAACTAAGTGCTCTGTGCTTAATGGCTGTCGACATCAGTGCCCTCAAGATGATACAGTTGAATGATTTAGTTAAAGATTTTGCAAAAGCTAAGTGCAAGAAGAAAGACTTTTTGCAAATATTAAAGTGTGATGCATAACTGTGATGTATGTCTTGCCAGTTCTAGTTACCTGTGTGATGTGTATTCTTACCGTCAATAAAATTGAGGAAAAAAAATCAGATAAGTGTCTTATTCGGAACCTAACTTAATTTTATTTAGAACAAATGTGGTTTATTATTAATTTCAGTTCACTCTTTTATTTGTCATTTAATTGAATTCCTATGTTGAGGGGCCCCTGAACTTGAAGTGCTCCTGGCCCCCAAAGGTCTAAATCTGGCACTAGGTGTATATCCCCCAAGGCACTTCCAGGCTTCCAATGCATTTTGTTTAACAATAGCTTGCTTATTAGCCCTATAAATGACCAGAAATGAATATAATCTCACTCCCCATATGCTGTACTTTAATGGCATTCAAAAACTTTAAACCTTGTGCAAGATTCACCAAACTGTTTGCGAACTGTACAATGGTAGATTAGATTGTTCCCAATTACTAATGTACAATGATTTGTTTCTGTAATATCCTAGCTTGACAAAATCTCTTTATTTGTGCCATTACTAATACATTTTCATTATAAATAGATGTAATATAAAATTATTCTGATCATTAAGCATATTAAACTCAAAACAACCTTGTCATATTTAATAGACCCAGAGGCAAAATGTCAACTAGAATATGAGTTTTAATTTATTTATGATGATGTAGGTGTACAGAATGCACTTACCATAACAGATTAGTCATTGGATGAAACTTTTAATGTAAGTGAACACAAGTGTGTAATGTCACTTTCCATCCCACCACTTGAATTTTCCTCTTTATGAAGAAGCACAGCTGTGTTCCTCTATCACGGACATATATTTCCAAACACTAAAGAGGAAGCTGTACTGAGAAGGCCCTAGAAGAACTAAGCCAACTGTCTGCATGCAGTATCAGCACATAGTCCATTTGCCCATGCTGTCCACATAAAACTGAATGGCATCCATCAAAACAAAAGGATCAGAGTATCTGCTTGTAGTTGTTATACTTGTGTACTGCAAATCCTACATAATTTCTTCTTTGAATTGGTGGTGATGGATTTGCTTCCATTAGCCGAGAGATTGTTAATAACATTCCACAAACTCAGAGATAAAATGCTCCTAAAATGTTATGGTAATTGTGAAATTAATCAAGTCTCCCTGTGCAGTAAGTACTTTTGCACATTATGCATCTTGGCATTTTGTGTATAATAAAAGCCTAAATAATGGATTGTAAACTTTAATGTTTTGGGCGTACATCAAGGCTGTGCTTGGATCTTAAAATATGCTTCCAGCTTGCGTCTGGAGAAAGTTCCTGCAGTCACCACTCCTAGAAATATCTGTATAAGTGGTAATTTTTATCAGAAATATAAATACAGTTATACATAGCTACTAGTTATGCATGCTACAGTAAAAAGAACAACCATATAACTTGTTAACTTTTATGTTTAGATAGGACAAAAAAATTAAATAATAATATAATTATTGATACTAGTAGTTGTAGTAGTAATAGCAGCAATAGTAGTTCTAATAGTAGTAGCAGTTGTTGTAGTAATAGTGGTAGTAGACGTAATAATAGCAGCAGTACTGGCAGTTGCAGTAGTAGTAATAGTAAAAGTAATTATAGCAACAACATAAGTAATAGCAGTTGAAGTAGTAGTAATAGCAGTAGCAGTAATTGTAGTAGAAGAAGCAGCAGTAGTAATAGTATTAGAAGTAACATTTGTAATAGAAAAAGTAAGACATGTGTGATCCATTTTCTAACGAAGCGAAATTCGGACAAAACTTTTGTTATGCAGAGATTCTGGTGTATCCGAATCTCGGAATCATAATAGTAACAAATTTCAACAGTCCAATATAAATTATAACGAAAAAAAAGTAATTTGTGTTTATTTGTTTAATTTGGATGACATGATGCGATAGTTTGGGCCTTTTGTTAATGTTTGAAGCATCCAAAATAATGTAATAACATAACGAATGATCAGAATTGATTCTGATCCATTTCATTTTTATTTTTCATTAACATTTTTCATTGTTATAAAAAATGCAGTACATATGAAATGGAAACATATTGCAATAAATACAGTAAGATATAAAAGTGAACTAAGATGATGATTACTTCTTATTGTGTTTTGGGCTGGATAAAGATGGGTCCATCAGAATCTCTGAATTATAACCAATGAATCAGAACTTAATTTCGTTCTGTTCATTACTTTCGGATGCAGGTGACTCCAGTTGATATTGTCAGCTAATTCCATCTCTCTTTGTGGGTTGGACTAGCATGGATGGCTCAAAGTGTATAAGTAATCTTCTGAAATAATGAATTAACATGTTAAAACGCATATAGCCAATCTTCCGACATAACTTCTGAAAATACAAATTGATTCAGGAACAACAAATATACAAAACAAATCCGAATATGTGAAACAAATTCTGAAAATGAATAATTCTAACATAACGAATAGGATGAAACCAAATGATTCACTTAACAAATGAATCCGAAATGAAACAATTTTTTCAGTTGTAGTAATAGCATCTGCTAAAGCAAACCTTTCATAATAAATATATCTGCTCTGCCTAAAATGCTGTGTGCCTGGCTCTTATTTTGTCCCTTTTCATTTCAATATATTCTGAGTCACTTGTCTAGAATTAATATGCAGACAAGGAAACTGCAAACAAAGTCAGGAACCCTGATCTACATACCTACTCTAGCTTAGCACCTAAAAGTACTGAAGCAAAAGGGTCAACATTACAACCAGCTAAGTAGTTTTGCAGAATAAGAAGTTATTAATGACACTTCCATGTTTCTCTCAGGAAAGGTTTCACTTAAATTCAATGTAGATAAAAGCAATATACATGCTCTAATTCTGTCATTAATTCTGTCATTATCAATTCTGAATACTTATATGCTGTGTCCAGACATAGAGAGCCATCAAGGGCCCCCACCCAACTCTATAATAGAGAGTCCCCCTCAAAATCAATGCTTTTTGAAGGAAACCCCACAACGTTTTTTTTTTTTTAATAAGGAGGGCACATATTGTTTACAAAATCATGTACTGTCCCTTTAGGACCCCCAAAAAAGGGCTTGGGCTTGGTATTCACATTCCCCCCTCCCCCTGGCAAGGCATCTTGTTCCCATGTTGATGGGCACATGAGCCCCAACTTCACATCCCTGGACTAGTGTATGTGGGGGGTCTGCAGAAGGTACATTGAATCCAGAAGCCCCTTTTAAAATATGGGGGAAGCTGGGTATCTGCCACCTCCCATGAGAACAGGCTATATATATATATATATATATATATATATATATACTGTATATATATATATATTATATACAGTATATCATACAATATTATTTTAATTAATTTCTACCACATAGATTATCCTTCTCCTGAATACTATCAATACTAGCTGAATACTGAATACTAGCCTTTCATCCAAAAAACATCCTGATAGGTCATCAGTTCATTGCACATGCATAGTGGAATTGGTCATTGTGTCAGCAGGGAGTTGTTCATCGTGACTGACTTTGGATCTATATTGCTGGACAACATGATTTTTTATTAATTACTTTTGTAAATAAAACTTTTACATTGGTGTGCGTTTTACTTACTATTGAAATGTATTTGTGAATAAGAAACAAGGGGTAACTTTACACAATATATACAGTGGGGAGAACAAGTATTTGATACACTGACGATTTTGCAGGTTTTCCTACTTACAAAGCATGTAGAGGTTTGTAATTTTTATCATAGGTACTCTTCAACTGTGAGAGACTAAATCTAAAACAAAAATTCAGAAAATCACATTGAATGATTTTTAAATAATTAATTAGCATTTTATTGCATGACATAAGTATTTGATCACCTACCAACCAGTAAGAATTCCGGCTCTCACAGACCTGTTATTTTTTTCTTTAGGCTGGGTTCACACTGATACGACACGACATTCATCCGACTTTCATCCTACTTTGCTCTGCGACATCAGTCCTACATTGATCCTACATTGGTCCGACATCCATCCGACATTCATGAACAGGATACTACTTTGATCCGACATTGTGCTAGTCTGACTTGTCCTTTGACCAATCAAAACAATCCCAGGGTGAGATAAATTCCTTTTACTGCTGCTGTAATCACCATGTCGGATATCAAATGTTGGATGGTTAGGACAAGGATCCTACTTTGATCCGACTTCAATGATATTCAATGGGCTGAAGTAGGATCAAAGTCGGACAGAAGTAGTACAGGGAGCATTTTTAATGTCGGACCGACTTGTGTCGGACCAGTTAAGACGGCTCTCATAGGGATTCATTGATTTTCACACGTCATGCGACATGAGCTCCTAATGTCGGAGCGTTTGTCGGACAAGTGTGAACCAGGCCTAAAGAAGCCCTCCTGTTCTCCACTCATTACCTGTATTAACTGCACCTGTATAAAAGACACCTGTCCACAAACTCAATCAAACAGACTCCAACCTCTCCACAATGGCCAAGACCAGAGAGCTGTGTAAGGACATCAGGGATAAAATTGTAGACCTGCACAAGGCTGGGATGGGCTACAGGACAATAGGCAAGCAGCTTGGTGAGAAGGCAACAACTGTTGGCGCAATTATTAGAAAATAGAAGAAGTTCAAGATGACGGTCAATCTCCCTTGGACTGGGGCTTCATGCAAGATCTCACCTCGTGGAGCATCAATGATCATGAGGAAGGTGAGGGATCAGCCCAGAACTACACGGCAGGACCTGGTAAATGACCTGAAGAGAGCTGGGACCAAAGTCCCAAAGAAAACCATTAGTAACACACTACGCCGTCATGGATTAAAATCCTGCAGCGCATGCAAGGTCCCCCTGCTCAAGCCAGCGCATGTCCAGGTCCATCTGAAGTTTGCCAATGACCATCTGGATGATCCAGAGGAGGAATGGGAGAAGGTCATGTTGTCTGATGAGACAAAAATAGAGCTTTTTGGTCTAAACTCCACTCGCCGTGTTTGGAGGAAGAAGAATGATGAGTACAACCCCAAGAACACCATCCCAAACGTGGATCATGGAGGTGGAAACATCATTCTTTGGGGATGCTTTTCTGCAAAGGGGACAGGATGACTGCACCGTATTGAGGGGAGGATGGATGGGGCCATGTATCGTGAGATCTTGGCCAACAACCTCCTTCCCTCAGTAAGAGCATTGAAGACACACACAGCCAGGGCAACTAAGGAGTGGCTCCGCAAGAAGCATCTCAAGGTCCTGGAGTGGCCTAGCCAGTCTCCAGACCTGAACCCAATAGAAAATCTTTGGAAGGAGTTTAACCACTTCAATACCATGCACTTATGCACCTTCCCGCCCAGACCAATTTTCAGCTTTCAGTACTCTCACACTTTGAATGACAATTACTTAGTCATGCTACACTGTATCCAAACAAAATTTTTATCATTTTCTTCTCACAAATAGAGCTTTCTTTTGGTGGTATTTAATCGCCACTGGGTTTTACATTTTTTGCGATATAAGCAAAAAAACAGCAATTTTTTTTAAAAAAACAACACTTTTTTTTAGTTTCTATTGTAAAATTTTGCAAATAAGTAATTTTTCTTCATAAATTTGTGCCAAAATGTATACTGCTACATATCTTTGGTAAAATGAACCCAAATTAGTGTATATTATTTGGTCTTTGTGAAAGTTATAGAGTCTACAAACGATGGTGGCAATCACTGAAAATTTATCACATCTGATCACGCCTGATGTATTGAAGGGATATCTCATTTCTTGAGACACTAACAAGCAAGGAAAGTACAAATACCCCAAAATTACCCCTTTTTGGAAAGTAGACAGTCCAAGGTATTTACTAAGAGGCATGGTGAGTTTTTTGAAGTTGTATTTTTTTCCCACAATTCTTGGGAAAATGTAAATTTTTTTTTTTTTTTTACACAAACTGGTCATATTAACAGTTTTTTTCTCTCACACAGCATATGCATAATTGCAACTACACCCCAAAATACATTCTGCTACTCCTCCTGAGTGTAGCGATACCACATGTGTGAGACCTTTACACAGCCTGGCCACATACAGAGGCCCAACATTGAAGTAGCACTTTCAGGCGTTCTACAAGCATAAATCGCACATATGCTTTCTCAACCACCTATTACACTTTTGAAGGCCCTGGAGTACCAGGACAATGGAATTTTCCACAAAATGACCCCATTTTGGAAAGCACACACCCCAACGTATAATCTATGAAGCATTATGAGTCTTTTGAACGGTTCATTTTTTTCCAGAAGGTTTTGGAAAATGTGGAAAAAAAATGAAAATGCATTTTTTTTACACAAAGTTGTCCATTTATAAGATATTTCTAACACATAGCATATACATAGCAAAAATGACACCCCAAAATGCATTCTGCTACTCCTCCTGAGTATAGCGATACCACATGTGTGAGACTTTTACACAGCCTGGCCACATACAGAGGCCCAACATTGAAGTAGCACTTTCAGGCGTTCTACAAGCATAAATCGCACATATCCTTTCTCAACCACCTATTACAATTTTGAAGGCCCTGGAGCACCAGGACAATGGAATTTTCCACAAAATGACCCCATTTTGGAAAGCACACACCCCAACGTATAATCTATGAAGCATTATGAGTCTTTTGAACGGTTCATTTTTTTCCAGAAGGTTTTGGAAAATGTGGAAAAAAAATGAAAATGCATTTTTTTTACACAAAGTTGTCCATTTATAAGATATTTCTAACACATAGCATATACATAGAAAAAATTACACCCCAAAATGCATTCTGCTACTCCTCCTGAGTATAGCGATACCACATGTGTCAGACTTTTACACAGCCTGGCCACATACAGAGGCCCAACATTGAAGTAGCACTTTCAGGCGTTCTACAAGCATAAATCGCACATATCCTTTCTCAACCACCTATTACACTTTTGAAGGCCCTGGAGCACCAGGACAATGGAATTTTCCACAAAATGACCCCATTTTGGAAAGCACACACCCCAACGTATAATCTATGAAGCATTATGAGTCTTTTGAACGGTTCATTTTTTTCCAGAAGGTTTTGGAAAATGTGGAGAAAAAATGAAAATGCATTTTTTTTACACAAAGTTGTCCATTTATAAGATATTTCTAACGCATAGCATATACATAGCAAAAATAACACCCCAAAATGCATTCTGCTACTCCTCCTGAGTATAGCGATACCACATGTGTGAGACTTTTACACAGCCTGGCCATATACAGAGGCCCAACATTGAAGTAGCACTTTCAGGCGTTCTACAAGCATAAATCGCACATATCCTTTCTCAACCACCTATTACAATTTTGAAGGCCCTGGAGCACCAGGACAATGGAATTTTCCACAAAATGACCCCATTTTGGAAAGCACACACCCCAACGTATAATCTATGAAGCATTATGAGTCTTTTGAACGGTTCATTTTTTTCCAGAAGGTTTTGGAAAATGTGGAAAAAAAATTAAAATGCATTTTTTACACAAAGTTGTCCATTTATAAGATATTTCTAACACATAGCATATACATAGCAAAAATGACACCCCAAAATGCATTCTGCTACTCCTCCTGAGTATAGCGATACCACATGTGTGAGACTTTTACACAGCCTGGCCACATACAGAGGCCAAACATTGAAGTAGCACTTTCAGGCGTTCTACAAGCATAAATCGCACATATCCTTTCTCAACCACCTATTACACTTTTGAAGGCCCTGGAGCACCAGGACAATGGAATTTTCCACAAAATGACCCCATTTTGGAAAGCACACACCCCAACGTATAATCTATGAAGCATTATGAGTCTTTTGAACGGTTCATTTTTTTCCAGAAGGTTTTGGAAAATGTGGAAAAAAAATGAAAATGCATTTTTTTTACACAAAGTTGTCCATTTATAAGATATTTCTAACACATAGCATATACATAGAAAAAATTACACCCCAAAATGCATTCTGCTACTCCTCCTGAGTATAGCGATACCACATGTGTCAGACTTTTACACAGCCTGGCCACATACAGAGGCCCAACATTGAAGTAGCACTTTCAGGCGTTCTACAAGCATAAATCGCACATATCCTTTCTCAACCACCTATTACACTTTTGAAGGCCCTGGAGTACCAGGACAATGGAATTTTCCACAAAATGACCCCATTTTGGAAAGCACACACCCCAACGTATAATCTATGAAGCATTATGAGTCTTTTGAACGGTTCATTTTTTTCCAGAAGGTTTTGGAAAATGTGGAAAAAAAATGAAAATGCATTTTTTTTACACAAAGTTGTCCATTTATAAGATATTTCTAACACATAGCATATACATAGAAAAAATTACACCCCAAAATGCATTCTGCTACTCCTCCTGAGTATAGCGATACCACATGTGTGAGACTTTTACACAGCCTGGCCACATACAGAGGCCCAACATTGAAGTAGCACTTTCAGGCGTTCTACAAGCATAAATCGCACATATCCTTTCTCAACCACCTATTACACTTTTGAAGGCCCTGGAGTACCAGGACAATGGAATTTTCCACAAAATGACCCCATTTTGGAAAGCACACACCCCAACGTATAATCTATGAAGCATTATGAGTCTTTTGAACGGTTCATTTTTTTCCAGAAGGTTTTGGAAAATGTGGAAAAAAAATGAAAATGCATTTTTTTTACACAAAGTTGTCCATTTATAAGATATTTCTAACACACAGCATATACATAGCAAAAATGACACCCCAAAATGCATTCTGCTACTCCTCCTGAGTATAGCGATACCACATGTGTGAGACTTTTACACAGCCTGGCCACATACAGAGGCCCAACATTGAAGTAGCACTTTCAGGCGTTCTACAAGCATAAATCGCACATATCCTTTCTCAACCACCTATTACACTTTTGAAGGCCCTGGAGCACCAGGACAATGGAATTTTCCACAAAATGACCCCATTTTGGAAAGCACACACCCCAACGTATAATCTATGAAGCATTATGAGTCTTTTGAACGGTTCATTTTTTTCCAGAAGGTTTTGGAAAATGTGGAAAAAAAATGAAAATGCATTTTTTTTACACAAAGTTGTCCATTTATAAGATATTTCTAACACATAGCATATACATAGAAAAAATTACACCCCAAAATGCATTCTGCTACTCCTCCTGAGTATAGCGATACCACATGTGTCAGACTTTTACACAGCCTGGCCACATACAGAGGCCCAACATTGAAGTAGCACTTTCAGGCGTTCTACAAGCATAAATCGCACATATCCTTTCTCAACCACCTATTACACTTTTGAAGGCCCTGGAGCACCAGGACAATGGAATTTTCCACAAAATGACCCCATTTTGGAAAGCACACACCCCAACGTATAATCTATGAAGCATTATGAGTCTTTTGAACGGTTCATTTTTTTCCAGAAGGTTTTGGAAAATGTGGAGAAAAAATGAAAATGCATTTTTTTTACACAAAGTTGTCCATTTATAAGATATTTCTAACGCATAGCATATACATAGCAAAAATAACACCCCAAAATGCATTCTGCTACTCCTCCTGAGTATAGCGATACCACATGTGTGAGACTTTTACACAGCCTGGCCATATACAGAGGCCCAACATTGAAGTAGCACTTTCAGGCGTTCTACAAGCATAAATCGCACATATCCTTTCTCAACCACCTATTACAATTTTGAAGGCCCTGGAGCACCAGGACAATAGAATTTTCCACAAAATGACCCCATTTTGGAAAGCACACACCCCAACATATAATCTATGAAGCATTATGAGTCTTTTGAATGGTTCATTTTTTTCCAGAAGGTTTTGGAAAATGTGGAGAAAAAATTAAAATGCATTTTTTTTACACAAAGTTGTCAATTTATAAGATATTTCTAACACATAATATGTACATAGCAAAAATTACACCCCAAAATGCATTCTGCTACTCCTCCTGAGTATGGCGATACCACATGATTGAGACTTTTATACAGCCTGGCCACATACAGAGGCCCAACATCCAAGTAGCACCTCCAGGCATTCTAGCAGCATTAATTGCACATATAATTTTCTGACTACCGATCACATTTTTGAAGGCCCTTCATATATCTAACACATAGCAGGTACATACCAAATAAAAGATTACCTGTGGTTTTAGAAGTGCAGTGGTCCACAGAGGAGAGCATCGGTCCAGGCAGCAGGCAGGGATGAGGTCAGCGACAGCAAAAGCAATCATCCAGGCAGCAGGCAGGAATACTGTCCATAGTTCGCACAGGCAGAGATACTGTCAGCACAGCCAGAGCACAGCCAAAGCACAGGTCCAGGTAGCAGGCAGAGGTGTCCCGGCAGAAATGCTGTCCAAAGTCAGTAGAGGCAGCAGGCAGATATATGGTCAACACAGCCAAAGTATTGGTCCAAGCAGCAGGAAGAAACATGGTCCATAATGTCATGGGTCATTACAGGCAGTAATATGGTCAGCACAGCCAAATTATTGGTCCAGGCAGCAGGAAGGACCATCAAGCTTAGGGCCAGGGGGACAGGGGTAGAGGCTTCTCCCACCCAAATCGCTTTGAAGCCTCCGGGCAACCAGACCCTGTTCTTGGAGCACAGAAAACGAAAAACTGGTTTTCTCTACTCAGAACGCTATTCTGAAGCCCCTCACATATGTGAGACCCCTGTGTACTAAAAGTAGATGGCCAAAAGATCAGTCCAAGTGGCAGGCAAAAACATGGTCGATTAACAGGCCAAGGTCGGTACACGTGGAAGTCAGAAACGTGGTTTAAATCGGCAGGCAGAGGCATCGTCGGTAAACAGGCTGAGGTTGGTGCACATGGAGGTCAGAAACGTGGTTTAAATAGGCAAGCAAAGACATCGTCGGTAAACAGGCCAGGGTCAGTTAATTAACATGGAAGGTAGTTAGTAACATGGTAGCAGGCAAATGGGGAAATGGCAGTCTGTTAATAATAAGGGGAACTAATGGATGTATGATAATTTTTGAAGCAATTTCCGATGCACAGGACAGGTTGGGAGGGACAATCGGGACAATAATAGCTGGTGTCTCTTCTTACTCCTCCTCTGCTGCATACACGGCATTTCTTTTGGCGTCTTCTTCCAGATTCTGTGGGGGGGATGTTAAAGGGATAGTGTCGCTCATGAAGCCGACTCACACTATCAGAGCGAATGCTTCCTGGGGCGGGATCTTGTTGGTAAATGAGGGCATCGATGATATCTTCGATATATTGGAGGTAGTGGAGTTGGTGATTTTGAGTTGCTTTTTGGTAGCAGACAAACAAATTAAAAAGGGCCATGTGAAACAGGTGAAACGCAACTTTTTTGTGCCAATAACGGGACTTTCTGGTTGATAAGTAGGGCTGTAGCATCTGGTCGTTTAAATCCACCCCCCCCATGTACAAATTGTAGTCGTGGACACATTCGGGTTTTACAATGGAGCCGCGTCTTCTTGGGATCTCCACCATGGTGTCATTGTGGATCGTAGAGAGGATGTGGACATCTTTCTTGTCCCTCCACTTCATGGCCAACACCTCCTCGTTCCTCATGGATGCCGATTCTCCAGGTCGCAATTTTTTTGTCAATAAATTTTGTGGGAATCCCTTCCGTTTTTTTTTTAAGGTACCGCAGGCCGGGGTTTGTTTACTGTAAAGGTGGCGAAAAAGGGGCAGGCTGGTATAATAATTATCAACATATAAATGGTAACCTTTTCCGAACAGGGGGTATGCCAACTCCCAGACAATTTTCCCACTGGTTCCAATATATGTGGGGCAATCACGGGGCTGGAGCTGGGAGTCTTTGCCTTCGTAGATCCTAAATTTGCAGACGTATCCAGTGGCTCGATCACATAATTTATTAAATTTTAACCCATACCTGGCTCTCTTGCTTGGTATGTACTGCTTGAACTGCAGTCGGCCGGTGAAATGTACGAGGGACTCGTCCACACAAATTTTTTGGTCTGGGATGAAAACTTCTTCAAATCGCTGGGAAAAGGCATTGATTAGGGGGCGTATCTTGTACAATTTGTCGTAGTTGGGATGATCTCGGGGAGGGCACTGTGAATTGTCATTGAAGTGGAGAAAGTGCATAATCATGTCGTATCTTTTCCTGGACATGACAGCGGAATATATGGGCATGTGTTGGATGGGGCGTTTGGACCAATATGAATGGACTTCGTTCTTTTTTGTAAGCCCCATATTGAACATAAGGCCCAAAAATAATTTAAATTAATCCAATGTTAGACGCCGCCACTGGAACATGCGGGCGTAGGAAGAATCGGGGTTGGCAGCAATAAATTGGGATGCATACAGATTCGTTTGATCCACTATATTCTGCAGCAAATCTTGTGGGAAAAATAAACAAAAATAATCAAATTTAGAAAAATTTGTAGTGTCGGGCTGCACACCTGGCTGTGCGGTGAAAGGGGGGATGATAGCGGATCCTGAGTTGGCAGGCAACCATAAGGGGTTTGCCAGGGCATCGGGAAGGTAAGATTGGGGCTGGATTCTTCGGGTTGGGCGTGCATTTCCATTACTTGTACTGGGCTCCTCTTCCTGGGGTATGGCGCTGCTGGTGGTGGGCAGTTCTCCTGATCTTGGTGCTGATCTTGGTGCTGATCTTGGTGCTGATCGCATTCTTTTGGGAGGGACGGTTTCCTCCGGGGATTCGGACTCTGAGCCACTATCCTCCACTGGCTCGTATTCCGAACCAGAATCGGATAATGGGAGCTCCCCGCTGCTCTCCTCATCCGACATGGCAAGAATGGCATATGCCTCCTCAGGTGTGTAAACCCTTTGGGACATTATGGCAGTGCTTATTGGTGGGCCTGTGTAATGGTACTGCTGGTGGTAGTGGTGGCGGTCTGTGTGGTAGTACCGATGGAGGTATTAGTGGTGGGCCTGTGTGGTGGTACTGATGGCGGTATGGGTGGTGGTGGTACCAATGGCGGTACAGGTGGTGGTGGTACCGATGGCGGTACGGGTGGTGGTGGTGGCGGCGGTACCGATGGCGGTACAGGTGGCGGTACGGGTGGTGGTGGTAGCGATGGCGCCAGAAAAATGTGTATATCCAGGGCGCTCCAAGCATTTGAATCCTGACAGATAAGGTCTGTGTTGGAGAGGGTAGCAAATCTTCACACACTTTAGGCAGCACTCAGGGAGACAAGCAATCTCTAATGGAAACAGAAAAACAAACAAGGCGCCTCTAAGTGCAGAAGTATAAAACTTTTAATATCCCCTAAAAGGGTTAAAAACACTTACAAGATAGTGGATGAAACAGGCATGTAGTAGGTAAGTGCATCCAGGAGATGTTCCAGTGGCAGGGCAGTCCCAGTCTCTGATGTTAAAGCTTCCAGGAAAGTCCACGAGATAACAGCTGATTGTGCTGTGAATGTTCAGAGGACACAGTAACGCTGGAGCCTGGGGATGATGTCAGAGGAAGCGAGACAGAAACCAGCATGGAACACGAACAGGAAGTGGACAGGAAGTGTGTCATGGAGGCGGTCTGTGTGGTAGTACCGATGGAGGTATTAGTGGTGGGCCTGTGTGGTGGTACTGATGGCGGTATGGGTGGTGGTGGTACCAATGGCGGTACAGGTGGTGGTGGTACCGATGGCGGTACGGGTGGTGGTGGTGGCGGCGGTACCGATGGCGGTACAGGTGGCGGCACGGGTGGTGGTGGTAGCGATGGCGGTATGGGTGGTGGTGGTACCGATGGCGGTACAGGTGGTGGTGGTACCGATGGCGGTACGGGTGGTGATGGTACTGATGGCGGTACAGGTGGTGGTACAGGTGGTGGTGGCACTACCGACGGTGGTAAGGGTGGTGGTACTGGTGGTGGTACCGATGGCGGCACTAGTGGTGATACTGGTAGCGGGCCTGTGTGGCAGTATAGATGCTGGGCCTGGTGGCGGTACTGGTGGCGGTACTGGTACCGATGGCGGTACTGGTAGCCTGTGTGGCGGTACCAATGGCGGTACCGATGGAGGTGGGCCTGTGACAGATGATTGACAGCTGGGCTGATTGATTGACAGATGGGCTGATTGATTGATTGACAGATGGGTTGATTGATTGACAGATGGGGTGATTGATTGACAGGTGGGCTGATTGATTGACAGATGGGCTGATTGATTGACAGATGGGCTGATTGATTGACAGATGGGCTGATTGACAGATGGGCTGATTGACAGATGGGCTGATTGACAGATGGGCTGATTGGCTGGGCTGTGTGACAGGTCCTCTTTATGGGGGGGGGGGCGTGTTGTGCACTGTAAACTTATGTAGACAAACTACACTGAGCTAACTTACTGATCTCTTCTCTCTCCTCACAGATCGGTGTGTGAGGAGAGAGCAGGGATCAGGTAGTAACTCCTGTGGAGTTTGTTTACATTTGTGACCGGCTGTAATTGGACACAGCCGGTCACGTGGTAAACAGCCAATTCATTGGCTGTTTACTCTGATCGGGGACGCGCTGTGTCCAAGGGACACTCGCCTTCCCCGATCCCCGCTCTGCAAGCCTGTGGCGGCGTGCACGGAGCGCGCCGCCGAGTCTGTTTTGACAGGTGATCGGCTGTGACTTTGACACAGCCGATCACATGGTAAACAGCCAATGAAATTGGCTGTTTACCGTGATCGGGGAAGCGCTGTGCCTGAGGGACACATGCCGCCCCCGATCACCGCGCTGCGCGACCCCGCGGGCGCGCGCAAGGCATTATCCTGCAGGACATCATATGACGTCCAGTATGGATAATGCACCTGGTCAAGAACTACAGGAAACGTATGATCTCTGTAATTGCAAACAAAGGTTTCTGTACCAAATATTAAGTTCTGCCTTTCTGATGTATCAAATACTTATGTCATGCAATAAAATGCTAATTAATTACTTAAAAATCATACAATGGGATTTTCAGGATTTTTGTTTTAGATTCTGTCTTTCACAGTTGAAGAGTACCTATGATAAAAATTACAGACTTCTACATGCTTTGTAAGTAGGAAAACCTGCAAAATCGGCAGTGTATCAAATACTTGTTCTCCCCACTGTATATATCTATATATAATATATATATATATATATATATATATATATATATATATATATATATATAATATATATATATATATATATATATATATATATATATTATACAGTGTCTCACAAAAGCTCACATTTTTGTTATAATTTTATTATATCTTTTCATGTGCCAACACTGAAGAAATGACACTTTGCTACAATGTAAAGTAGTTAGTGTACAGCTTCTATGACAGTGTAAATCTTCTGTCCTCTCAAAATAACTCAACACACAGCCATTAATGTCTAAACCACTGGCAACAAAAGTGAGTACACCCCTAAGTGAAAATGTCCAAATTGGGCCCAATTAGCCATTTTCCCTCCCCGGTGTCATGTGACTTGTTAGTGTTACAAGGTCTCAGGTGTGAATGGGGAGCAGGTGTGTTAAATTTGGTGTTATCGTTCTCACTCTCTCATACTGGTCACTGGAAGTTAAACATGGCACCTCATGGCAAAGAACTCTCTGCTGATCTGAAAAAAAAGAATTGTTGCTCTACATAAAGATGGCCTAGGCTAAAAGAAGATTGCCAAGAGCCTGAAACTGAGCTGCCGCATGGTGGCCAAGACTATACAGCGGTTTAACAGGACAGGTTCCACTCAGAACAGGCCTCGCCATGGTAGACCAAATAAGTTGAGTGCACATGCTCAGCGTCATATCCAGAGGTTGTCTTTGAGAAATAGACATATTAGTGCTGCCAGCATTGCTGCAGAGGCTGAAAGGGTGGGGGGTCAGCCTGTCAGTGCTCAGACCATACACCGCACACAGTGTTGGTCATCTTACTTTAAAAAACGAATTAGTTACAGTTACAAATGACTTCTCCCAAAAAGTTATTGCGTTAGTAACTCAGTTACTACATTGAAAAAGTACTTAGATACTCAGCAAAGTAACTGACTTATTTTTTGAGGGCTAATAGCACATCAGGGCATGGGGCACATAGAACATCAGGGCACATAGCACATCAGGGCACATAGCACATCAGGGCACATAGCACATCAGGGCATGGGGCACATAGCACATCGGGGCACATAGCACATCAGGGCACATAGCACATCAGGGCATGGGGCACATAGCACATCGGGGCACATAGCACATCGGGGCACATAGCACATTAGGGCACATAGCACATCAGGGCACATAGCACATCAGGGCATGGGGCACATAGCACATCAGAGCATGGGGCACATAGCACATCAGGGCGCACAGCACATCAGGGCGCACAGCACATCAGGGCACATGATAGCACATAGCACATCAGGGCACATGATAGCACATAGCACATCAGGGCACATGATAGCACATAGCACATCAGGGCATGGGGCACAGGGCACATAGCACATGAGGGCACATCAGGACATGTGGCACATAGCACATCAGGGCGGGGCACATAGCACATCAGGACAGGGCACATAGCACATTGTTTACCAGCCAAGCAGAGTAGCGCAGGAAGCGTGTGTAATAAGTTCTCTCTCATGTCACGGCACTGACGGCAGTCACGCTACTCCCCAGCGGCCCCTCCTCTCTTCTCGTCCATCCCAGATGATGTCACAAGCAAATGGGGATGGACGAGAAGAGAGGAGGGGCCGCGGGGAGCAGCGTGACTGCCATCAGTGCCGTGACATGAGAGAGACCCGGTCATAGAGGAGAGGAGGAATTACACTACTGCCATCTAGTGGCGGTAGATGTAATTGGGGTAACGCCGCCCAAGTAATGGTAACTGCGTTACCATGAGGGGGAAGAGTAATCAGTTAGATTACTCGTTACCCTCTAAAGTAACTGCGTTACGTAACCCAATTTATTCTATCTCCGTTACTTACATCACTGACCGCACACTGCATCATATTGGTCTGCATGGCTGTCGTCCCAGAAGGAAGCCTCTTCTAAAGATGATGCACAAAAAAGCCTGTAAATAGTTTGCTGAAGACAAGCAGACTAAGGACATGGATTACTGGAACCATGTCCTGTGGTCTGATGAGACCAATATAAACGTATTTGGTTCAGATGGTGTCAAGCGTGTGTGGCGGCAACCAGGTGAGGAGTACAAAGACAAGTGTGTCTTGCCTACAGTCAAACATGGTGGTGGGAGTGTCATAATCTGGGGCTGCATGAGTGCTGCCGACACTGGGGAGCTACAGTTCATTGAACCATGAATGCCAACATGTGCTGTGACATACTGAAGCACAGCATGATCCCTTCCCTTCGGAGATTGGGCCGCAGGGCAGTATTCCAACATGATAACAATCCCAAACACAACTTCAAGACAACCAATGCCTTGCTAAAGAAGCTGAGAGTAAAGGTGATGGACTGGTCAAGCATGTCTCTAGACCCAAACTCTATTGAGCATCTGGGGGGCATCCTCAAACGGAAGGTGGAGGAGCGCAAGGTCTCTAACATCCACCAGCTCCGTGTTGTCGTCATGGAGGAGTGGAATGGGACTCCAATGGCAACCTGTGAAGCTCTGGTGAACTCCATGCCCAAGAGGGTTAAGGCAGTGCTGGAAAATAATGTTGGCCACACAAAATATTAATACTTTGGGCCCAATTTGGACATTTTTACTTAGGGGTGTACTCACTTTTGATGCCAGCGGTTTAGACATTAATGGCTGTGTGTTGAGTTATTTTGAGGGGACAGCAAATTTACACTGTTATACAAGCTGTGCACTCACTATTTTACATTGTAGCAAAATGCAATTTCTTCAGTGTTGTCACATGAAAAGATATAATAAACTATTTACAAAAATGTGAGGGGTGTACTCACTTTTGTGAGACACTTTATTCTACTGTATATACTTCTCAAAATGTTCTAGTGTTCCCGGAGCCTCACAATGTCCTATCATAGGGTTGAACGCCACCCCCAAGACCTGTACAGTCCCTTACCTGCAGGCAACATTCCAATTATATTCTCCAAGATCGAAACTGGGAAGGGAAAAATTGTTGACATGGTGAGGCACCAGAAAATGAAAATTTCTGTTATTTATTTAGCATGAGAAACAGCAGAGGACAAAACTTTAGATGCAAAATATAGTGCAATACTGCTTGCCAAATCTAGCTTAAAGTGGCTAAAAAAAGGTATTCTGTGATTACCAAATCATGGTTCTGCCAGTGCCCAGGTTGTTGCCACACCTTTGGTCAAATATGCCTTAAGATCGCCCCGAAGGCCCAAGCAACAAATTTTGTATGCTGCCTTGATGAAATGTAAAACCCATGCTGCAACTGTTCTTGCTCAGGCTGACTGACATTTCCTTGTTTCCATTGGTAGGATGAAAAGTCTTTCCAAATATCTGATAGATGCTGTTCTCTCAACATAAGTCAAGAGGAAATTAATTCTGAGGATTTAGAAAAAGGGCTAGTAAAGACCAGTTCATGTTCAGATAGAAATTTGACACAGCATTTGTGAGAAGGTCTAGAAAAAGGTCTCAATGTCACTTTGTCCTGGTGGAACACACAAAAAGGTTCTTCTTTAATACTTAGTATGTGAAGCTTGAAAACTCTTCAGGCAGAGGTAACAAGTCAACAACTAAGAATTTCATCTTTAGTGTCAGATACCATAAAGAAATCTTAATTAGCAGGTCAAAGAGTAATTGTGTAAGTGGCTTTAGAACAAAAGGAAGATCCCAAGTTGGGATCCTTTCTTGCATTACTGCACCCCACATTGCTTTTAATATCTTTCTGTGATCACGTTTTATCCATTTTTTGCCATGTTTCCTTGTATGACAATTTTAATCCAATAAACCTTGACTGGTTTTAATTGACCTGCACCATTTGGAGCCTTCTTTTTCTCCTTTTCACCCCTCATCATTTTGTTCCTGCTGTATCGGGAGTCCACACGGATTTTGTTCCAGACTTCACAAATCTGCTTCAGCCAGCGGAGAACAATGCTGCGGTGCATCTGATCATCCACTGCAGGATCAATCTGGACTTACATTGGCGATTATCAGGACCTGTCTCAAAAACCCAGGTCGTTGAGACCGTAAGCATGTCTGACTCACTGTTGTACAATAGTTGAGTCCACCTGCTGTGGTAAGAGTACCCTATACTTACATCTTTTGAAGAACTTGATTGTTTTCAGCAGTCAACAGTAATTTCCTGCATCCTGTATCATCTATTGGGGAGGAATTTCGTTCATGTCCTCAATTTATGGACTTATACACATATTGTTGTTTTACCTTTTTGAAGCTTGTGCTTCTTTATCACTTATATGTGGTGTCATTTTCATTCATGGTATTCCCTTCACTGTGATTTAGCACAATCAATATTTTTGATAGACTAGCGCTGCACTATATATGTTTCACTTTTGCTTGACTTTGTTTGTTTGAGTTCTGGCAGCTGACGTGCACATCTTGCTTTTTAGTTTTCTGTTTTTTTGGGGTTTTTTTGAAAATATTTTTTGTTTTATTTGTTACAAACACAGACAATACAAACGTACAACAGCACAGCCAACAGCATGGGCGGGACCCACGCAGGGGTCACAAGGTAGAATTACAAAACCAAGACATGTTAGGGTAATTACGTATATTCTAATAAACCATCATCAATGAGCTGGCCAGGCTCAGGCTCCAGGGGTAGGATGATAGTTAACTAGCTCACCTAAGTAGCTGTGCTAGCAAGGGTTGGTTTAACAAGACTTCAGTGGATGGTATCAGAATTCAGTGAAGCCTCCTAGTCTGCTGTCGCAGTGGAGGGTTCCGCCAACCATTTAGACCAGACCCTGTCATATTTTTTCGGACAGCCTCTATGTACATAAGTCTCTTTGTATAAGGGTATCACATTATTGACAAGTGTTTTCCATAGACCTACAGAGGGAGGGGCCCTCCGCTTCCAGCATAGGACGATGGACTTCCTGGCATAGAACAGCAAGAGACCCAACAGGGTTCTCTCAGCCACCCTGGGCACCAGGTCCTCCACCAGCCCCAGCAGGCATATTCTTGGGAATGGGACAATAGAGATACTCAACACTTCATTCACCTCCAGAAAGATTTGTGACCAAAAGACTGTAATTACCTGGCAGGACCAGAATATATGAATGTAGTCCCCCGGAGCATGGTCACAACGCCAGCACTCCGGGGAGAGGGAAGACCTCATCCTGTGCACCCGGGTCGGGAGTGAGATATACTCTATGGACAATCTTGTATTGAATGAGGCGATCCCTCAAGGAAACAAGTATTTTAAATGGGAAGTCCCATACATCCTCCCAGTCCTCAGAGTCCAGCTCTGGAACATCCCGGCCCCATTGCTGATGGAGCCTGGTCAACTCAGGAGAAGAGACCCGGAGGAGATGTGTGTATAACACGGAGGTGGGTTTATTTGTACAGTCAAAGCGCAAAATCCGCTCCAAGTCAGACTGCACCAGCTGCCTCTCGCCTGATGGAAACTGAGCTCTGAAAGCATGGGACAACTGAAGATATCTGAACCCGTATGAGGGCGGGGCATTGTGGTTAGACATTAAATGATCAAAGGAGAAAATCGAGAGGTCTGAGGTGACATCCGAGAGTATTTTAACATGGTACTTGGTCCACACCACCGGGTCTGGGATTTCGAAAAAGTGATGTAGGTTGGGATTGTTCCAGAGGGGGGCGTTCGGGGATACTGCAGTCGAAGGGTATTTTTCACAGGCCAAGCCCTCCCTCCAGGCCTTAAGGGTGGTACACATAGAGGGGGTCAGGTCGTACGGAGCCTTCGGACCCCGCAAAAGGAAGTTCGACAAAGCCTCCGCAGATCGTAACACTGCAGCTTCAGTGGCCCAGGCCGAGTTGGATCTATCCGGAACCAGCCACCAGAATGCAGTGACTAATTGAGCCGCAATGAAATACTTGTGGCAGTCCGGGAATGCCAGACCCCCCTGCGAACAAGGGCGCATGAGAGTGGTCAGCTTGAAGTGGGGAGGACGTGGGCCCCATAGAAATGAGGAGAAAATTTGATTTAGGTGGGAAAAAAATGATTTGGGGATCCACTGAGGGGAGTTACGAAACAAATATGTAAATTTGGGGAGGATTTTCATTTTAATGAGGTTGATACGCCCCAGCAGGGACAGAGGAAGGTTCTCCCATGCTTTCATCTTGGCCCTGACTGAGTTGACTACTGGGGACAAGTTCAGCGAAATGAAGTCAGCCACATTCTTCGAGATACGTACCCCTAAGTACGTAAATTCGTCCACCCATTGTAGCTGAAGAGAAGCCGAAGCCTCTCCTTTAGCGTTCTCGTCTATGGCAAGCAGTTGCGACTTTGACCAATTGACCCTAAGCCCTGTTACCTCAGAGAACCTTTCTAGGACCAGCAATGCTCCTTGCAGAGAAGGGCCAGCATCGTTTAGAAAAAGGAGGAGGTCGTCTGCGTACAGGGCTACCCTCTCCTCCAGCCAGGCCAGACGGAGCCCTGTAATGTGTGGCGAGACACGTAGTGCCTCAGCCACTGGTTCCATGGCAATGGCAAAGAGGGCCGGAGAGAGAGGACAGCCCTGCCGCGTACCCCTAGCAAGCCGAAAAACAGGAGACAGCCGACCCCCTAAACGAATGGCAGCCGTCGGCGAGTGATATATAGTCTGCAACCATTGGATAAAAACCAGGGGGAATCCCATTCTCCGTAGAATCTCCCACAGGAAAGGCCATTCTATTGAGTCGAATGCCTTCTCAATATCGAGAGAGGCAACTACTCTGGTACCCAGATTGTCATGTCTTGCATGAAGATTAGTGAACAATCTACGAAGGTTAATATCCATAGACTTGTGGGCCATGAACCCAGTCTGATCCGGGTCTATGAGGGAGGGAAGTAAAGTGCTAAGTCTAGCAGTGAGGAGCTTAGTTAGAATTTTTAGGTCATTGTTAAGAAGTGCTATGGGCCTATAGGAGGCACAGAACTTTGGATCTTTACCAGCCTTGGGAATGAGAATAACATGGGCGTGCGCCATGGAGGGAGGGAGAGAGCCCTGCTTCAGGCAATGAGTAAATAGGGCAGCCATCCGGGGAGCCAACATGCCAGCATGTTCTACGTAAAAATCAACCGGAAGACCATCTGGGCCAGGAGCCTTGCCAGTGGACAGGGAATTAATCACGGCAAGAACCTCCTCGGTGGTTATTGGGGCCACTAGATGCGATCTCTCCGAGTCAGAGAGCCAACCGAGGGCTATCGGATCTAGGAGGCGATTTAGTCCCTCTGGGTCTAAGCCCTCGGGTAACGTGGTGGTATACAAGGATTGGTAAAAATCATGGAATGCTAGCAAAATGGCCTCAGGAGATGAGATGGCCTCACCCGTGGGAGAGGTAAGTTCAGGAATTACGGTATTCGGAGTGTCATGGCGGGACATCATTGCCAACAGTCTGCCATTCCTGTCCCCCTGTTCAAAAAATGTTTGCTTCGTATGAAACAATTCTAATCTAGTAACCTCTGTTAAGTGCAGATGAAGACTGCGTTTGGATGCCTGCAATGCATCAAAGTTTGAGGTGGAGGGATCCAATCCATAGTGGGCGGAAGCCAACTCCACCCCATTCTCCAATGCCGCAGTGGCAGCAGTTTGCTGTACCCTAACCGCCTTGATGGCCGAGATGTAATGGCTCCTTGTGAATGCCTTGAAAGTATCCCAGACTATCTCAGGAGAGGATGACCCTTCATTAGAGTCCCAGTAAGCACTAAGGGCTGGGGGGGCTTGTTCCGCTATGTCAGGTTGGGAAATCCATTGAGCACCAAGCCGCCACATTGAGCCATTACGAGAGGAGGAGGTGCGCAGGGTGATCTGCAGGGGGCTGTGGTCAGAGAGACCACTGGGCAAATAAGATGCATCTAGAACGTCCGTCAGCATAGAGGGGTTAGCAAAAGCATAATCAATTCTGGAGGCAGTTTTGTAGGATGTAGAAAAACACAAAAATGTTTTAGTGGATGGGAATTTCCACCTCCAGACTTCTGTAACACCCGCAGATAATGCTCAATTTGACAACTCCCCGTGAAGGACTTAGGTGAGTGAGTGAAAAACTTGTATAGCGCTAACAAATGCGAACTAAATCACCTCAAGGCGCTTAGCATCCAGTAGCTTCATGATCCATCAGAAGAGGTGGGTCTTAAGTTTTTTCCTAAAGGCCCGATGGTTTTCTTCCATACGGATATCCGTGGGTAGCGCGTTCCATAGCCGTGGTCCTTGGACTGCAAATCTTCGTTCTCCCTTTGATTTGTAGCGAAATTTGGGGATGTGAAGGAGGTTTTGGTTTGTTGATCGGAGACTGCGTTTGGGGTTGTAATGCTTTATCTTCTCGCATAAATATTGCGGAGCGATTCCTTGTGTGCACTTGTGGGTGAGGCAGAGGGTCTTGAATGTGACCCGATCCTTTACGGCTAACCAATGAAGGGTCCTCAGTGCAGGGGTGATGGATTCCCAGGGTTTTTTTCCTGTTATCAGTCTGGCTGCCGTGTTCTGGACGACTTGTAGGCGTGACATTTGGTATTTGGGTAGTCCGAGGTAGAGGGAGTTTGCGTAGTCGAGCTGGGAGTTGATAATTGATCCAACTACTACTGCTGTGTCCTCTTCTGGGATGAAGGGAATGAGTCTACGCAGCAGGCGGAGGAGATAATGAGATCCGCTGATTACTGATCCTATTTGAGCGTCCATCGACATCTCCGAGTCAAAGATGACTCCGAGACTTTTGACTTTGGTGCTCGGGGTGATGGTCTGTCCGAGAATGGTGGGTGGTGTCCAAGAGGTTTTAGTTTTTGTCTTTCGGTTAGCGTGGAGGAGAAGCAGTTCTGTTTTGGATCCGTTGAGTTTAAGTGAACTCTCAGTCATCCAATCATCGATCAATGTGAGGCACTTTTCCAATCCGTGATATTGGTCTTTTTTTCCAGTGATACGAAAGTAGAGTTGGGTGTCGTCCGCGTATGAGTGGTAGCATAAGTCCTGTTTGCTAATGATTTTTAGGAGTGGGCGGAGGTAGATGTTAAAGAGAAGGGGTGACAGTGGTGATCCTTGAGGGACTCCGCAAGAAATTGCGCTAGTTTCAGAGGTGAAGGCACCTAATTTCACTGTCTGAGAACGATTCTCAAGAAAGGAAGCGAACCAAGGAAGGTCAGGGTCTGCGACTCCTGCTACTTCTTTAAGCCGAATGAGTAGAGTTTTGTGGTCTACTGTGTCGAACGCTGCACTGAGGTCCAGCAGCACCAGGAGACATGATTCTCCGTCATCTGCGGCTTCGAGGACGTCATCCCATATTTTGAGAAGTGCCGTTTCTGTGCCATGGCCTGGGCGGAAGCCTGATTGTAGTGGATCCAAGAGTTTGTAAGTGTCCAAATGGCCTTGTAGCTGTTGTACTACCGCTTTCTCCATGATCTTGGAAATGGTGTTGAGGCTTGTTACCGGTCTGCGGTAATTTGGGTCCTTAGGGTCAAGATTGGATTTCTTTAGGAGGGGTTTGATTATACCTTGCTTGAGGGAGTTCGGAACCAAACCTTCTTTGAATGATAGATTTACGATGTGTGTAATGGTAGGAGCTAAAATGTCGGTACATTCTTTCAGGAGTTTTGTGGGAATTATGTCATTTGACGATGTAGTGTCTCTGAGGCTTCTGATGATGTTTTTGGTGGTGTCAATGGTGATCGGGACCAACGAAAATTTTGCTAGTTGTATAATGTTCGTATTGATTTTCTCTGTTTGCTTTGGCTGTGTGAAGTTGGTTGTTTTTTTCTGTTGAATTATTTCCCGAATATTTTCGATTTTGTCTATAAAAAAATCCGATAGCTCATTGCAGAACTCTTGGGTTTTGTTTGCTGGAGGCTCTAGACAGGTAGGAGTCATGGTCCGAGTGACTAGTTTGAAGAGTTCACGAGGCCGGTTTAGGGCTTTTTTTATGGTGTTTGAGAAATGTTCCTTTTTTGCTTTAAAAATTGCTTTGTGATATTTCTTAGTGAGTGCTTTATAGTTTGTGTGGTTTTCCTCCGTTGGGTTTCTTCTCCAGGCTCCTTCAGCTCTTCTGCGTTCTTGCTTCAGTAGCGTAAGAGTGTCACTAAACCAGCCCGAGTTGTTTTTACGGATGTGTGCTCTGCGTCTCGGAGCGACTGTGTCCGCTGTTTGTAGTAATATTTTGTTTAAGGAGTTGAGTGTTTGTTCCGTTGAGCGGTTATGCTTTAGCGTTCCTATTTTTTTTGATAGAGTGGTTTTGAAAAGTTTTGAGTGTAGTTTTCAAGGTGGCAAGGGTCTATCCAGATCTGGGGAAAGGATGGCATTAAAGTCACCCAGTAGTAAAATTTTTACAGGACAGTAGGGGGCCATCCTCTCCAGTATAGTATACAGAACTTCAGACTTAAAGGGTGGCGGCACATATATACCCGCAAAGACATATCTCTGCTGCCGTAGCGTGAGTGCCAGTATAACAAACTTACCCAGCGGATCCGTGTGAACCGCATCTATGACACATGGGAGAGACTTATGCACCAAGATGGAAACTCCCCTAGCATATGTTGAGTAAGAGGCATGAAAAGCCCTCTGAACCCAGGGCCTTTTCAAAGCCATGAGCTTACTGCCCACCAGGTGTGTCTCCTGCAGGACCAGAATAGCCGGACTATATTGTTTGACATATTGAAAAAGAAGCGCCCTCTTAAACTTAGAGTTAAGGCCACGCACGTTCCAGGATACCACAGAAAAGGAATCCCGATCACGTGATGCCATAGGCGTTTTGGCTAAAATAATTAGAGGAGACTAATTGTCGTGGAGCAGGCGACACCCGGTGAGCAGCAGTGGAGCATGAGCCATTGTACGTGTAACACAAAAAACACATGTAAACGAACACAGCAACTAAACTAGAACTTCCCGGGGGCGTGGCTACGGCATGCACGAGTGAGGACGTGCTCTCTCAGAGCTCCGTGAGGCCCGCGCTTTAATCGGCACATTCAGCGGCTTCTAGTGGGGGAAATACACCGCTGCTCGGATGCCTGCAAAGCGCAAACCATCCCCGCACCCACAGCAGACACCTCGAGGCCGATCCGGATCACTGGATAACTTCTTTGAGACCCGCAGCAGAACGGCAGGTAAAGCTAAGATGGCGTCCGGCGCCCATGCTGCTAGGGCTGCATCCCCCAACAGCTCCCCGCACTTGCCTGTGCACACCCTGCCTTCCCTTCCTTCTCTCTCCGGCTCTGTAAGCATGGGAGAGCCTGCACATGGAGGTGATCCCTGGGATGATAAAGACATCCGTGCCCATATCCTCTCCCTCCCCACTAAGGCTGACTTGGAGAGGTTTACTAGCAGAGTGGAGATGGCTTTTAAAAAGGACATTGAGGCCCTGCAGGCTGACACTGCACATTTGGGTGATAGAGTGGAGACTTTGGAGGCACAGTGGGATGAGACTGCTCCAACCCTGCAGGTCCTCTCTGATCACTGCCAACAACAAGATCGCAGGCTTGAGGCCCTGCTAGATCAAATGGATGATTTTGAAAATAGGAGTCGTAGGGTTAACATCCGCATCAGAGGCCTGCCTGAAGCCACTGGCCCCAGAGATATCATCCCCACCCTGCAAGGGATCTTTAAGCAAATTCTAGGCCGACAGGCACCTGAACATTTTGAAATCGACCGGGCCCACAGAGCCTTGCGGCCCCCCTCTGATGATCCTGATAAACCCAGAGACATTATCTGCAAGCTGCACAAATACTCGCTTAAAGAACGCATCATGAATCAAGTTAGGGGAGTCAGATTTGTGGACTTTGATGGGGCCAGGCTGACATTCTTTCCAGATCTCTCCAGACGCACACTGATGCAACGCCAAGCTCTTAAGCCACTGTTGGCGGCTCTACAGGATGCCCAGCTTCCCTATCGGTGGGGTTTCCCGTTTAGCCTCTCCGCAACTAAAGATGGCAGACAGGTCACACTACGGAGCAGGGATGATCTGCCCCGATTCTTGGAATCCCTAGACCTGCCTCAGGTCGACATCCCAGACTGGAGGTCGCCGTCGGACATCTCTCTTCCCGCACGCCCTGAAACGTGGCAGCCCGCCCGCCGGAGACATCGCCGCGGACCCAGGCGAGGTCCCCCTGGCTCGGCGCCTCCATCTCGCCCCCCGCAGGGAGAAGACTGAACGATTGAACTGCTTTTTGCTGGCCCCTGAGACGTCCTTGTTTCACTTTTTTGACTTCCCCCTAGCTGCCGTATCACCTTTCTGCCCCTGGCCGAGGGGTAGATGAGCACCTTTAACTACTTGCGGGTCCTCATGCGGACTTGCTCTTGGTGCCTTGCCACTTCCCCCCAATAGGTCAACTCCTTGGAGTTACGTGTCCCATTTTGGGAATGCCTCTGCTCGCTGGCCTTCACCGTCTCCTCGTCTTGAGGGGGGGTGGAGGCCCCCGACTGGTGGCAATGTTGCACTTTGTTGCGCCCTTTGGGCTTGTTATTTGTGTTTGTGTTTTTGTTTCCTGTATTTTTCCCTCCCCGTTTTTTTTCTATGTCTTATTTTCTATGACACCTGCTATAACCTTGGTTTGTTTTTTAGGCTCCTGTGTGTAATCCCTGTGCTCCTGGTGTCCTTCGCTGCGGGCCTGTTGTGCTGTGGGTCTCTCTTCCCTCTTGCCGCCGGCCTAATGGCCGCACCCGTTGAACTCTCATTATGGCTGCTCTGAAAGTCGTGTCATACAACGTTCGTGGCCTGGGCTCCCCGTCGAAACGCAGTAAGTTGTGGCTTGAGATGAAACGCATGGGGGCACACATCCTTTTTTTGCAGGAAACGCACTTCCGACCTGACTCGGTCCCCCGCCTTCCCAACCATTTATATAGCTCCTGGTATCTTAGCAACTCCCCCCGTCTTAAATCGGGGGGAGTGGCTATAGCGATACATAACAATTGCCCTTTTGTGATGACGGACCAATTGCTCGACCCGGAGGGTCGGTTTGTGTTTGTCAAAGGCACCATATATATCCGCATGTTCACCTTTGCAGCCGTGTACGCCCCGAATAGCAAACAGCTTACCTTCCTGGACTCGGTCCTGGAGTCCCTGTCCACCTTCCGGGGGGGACAGCTCATCCTGGGGGGGGACTTTAATGTTAGCCCTGACTCACACGTGGATACGTCCTCGGGCCACTCGACTCATTCCTTTGCCTTCCTGAAACACTTTAGAAAGTCCCTACAAGAGCACCATTTGGTCGACTGCTGGAGACTTCTCCACCCTACGGATAGGGATTATAGCTACTTCTCTGCCACGCATAGAGTATATACCCGCATTGACCTTCTGGTGATGGACCAGTTCTCGCTTGATTCCCTTGCTAACGCCTCTATTGGGTCCATTAATATTTCGGACCATGCGCCGGTCTCCATCTCCCTGCATCCTCTGTCAATGGAGGCACGGTCGTGGAGCTGGCGTCTAAATGATGGCATCCTAGATGATGCGGTCGCCCAGAAGCGAGTGTCAGATACCATTTCCCTGTATTTCTCAGAGAACAAACCGGGGGAAGTTAGCATGGGCTCTGTATGGGAGGGGCATAAGGCGGTGGTTCGGGGGAGCTGATATCTCAGGGTACGAGACTGAAACGGGCCAGGGAAGGGGAACTGCAGACCCTCTTGACCAAAATACATGCAGCTGAGCTGCTGCATAAACGGAAACTAACCCCTGACTTAGCATCTAAATTACAATCCCTGCGACAGGAGTTGGCTGCACTGTTAGACACCAAAATTAAGGCGCGCGTTCGACATTTGGCACACAAATTCTATGAATTCGGCGATAAATGTGGGAGGTTACTGGCTAGGGCCCTTAAAAGCCGACGTGCCTCAGGACATGTCCACAAGCTTGCCTCCTCGACGGGACTTCCGGTCGTCCACTCCTCAAAAATTGCTAATGTCTTTAGGGACTTCTATGCCCGCTTGTACCATCTCCCTGATACTTTACATGGCGCGACAGAATCCCGACGGGTTGACCGCATTCATCAATACCTCACAGAGGCCAAGTTCCCGCAGCTGGAGGCGTCTGTATGTAAGCAGTTGGACTCACCCATCACTACTGCTGAAATTCAGAAGGTGGTGAATAGTGATGAGCCGAACACCCCCGGGTTCGGTTCGCACCAGAACCCGCGAACGGACCGAAAGTTCGAACGAACATTAGAACCCTATTAAATACAATGGATGCGAACGTTCGAATTCTAAAGTGCTAATTATAACAACTATTATGCATGTTATTGTCATAAATAGGGTTTGGGAACCCGGGTTGTGCACCAGGGGACATGTATCAATGCAAAAAGAAGTTTTAAAAACGGTCGTTTTTCGGGAGCAGTCATTTTAATGATGCATAAAGTGAAAAAAAAAAAGTCAAATATTCCTTTAAATATCGTACCTGGGGGGTGTCTAAAGTATGCCTGTGAAGTGCCACGTGTTTCCCGTGTTTAGAACTGTCCCTGCACAAAATGACACTTCTAAAGGAAAAAAAAGCCATTTAAAACTGCTTGCGGCTTTAATGTAATGTCTGGTCCCGGTAATATGGATGAAATTCTTTAAGAAAAATGGCATAGCTACCCCATGACCCCCCCCCCCTACCCCAGCCCATTACCAGCCCCTTTGGGTCTTGTATGGATATTAAGGGGAACCCCGCACATAAAATAAAAAAGGCCCTATATACTCTGAACAGCCGTATACAGGCGGTGCATACAAGACAGGGACTGTAGGTTTGTTCTTATGTAGAATCTGTTTGTAATTTTGAACAGGTACATTGTTGAAGTGTAGCTCCAGCCCAAAAATCTATTTTTAAACTTTTTGGGAAACATAGGTAAGGGTTATCACCCCTGTAACATTTGTTTTGCTGTCTGTGCCCCTGTTCCGAACATTTCACCTCACTTTCCGTCCCAATGACAACTGTTTTTGAAATGTGGTGTTTTTCTTGAAACAAGGATTGCTGATAAAGCATCAGTACAGATGAGACCCCTTTCTCCCATATTTATTCTTACAGGAGAGAATTTTCCTTTCTAGGGGTAGATTTCCTCTCACTTCCTGTTGTCTTCTTTCGTTTGCAAGTAGGAGTCGTTTGTAAGTTGGATGTTTGAAAGTAGGGACCTGCCGTATATACTCTGCAGAAATAGGCCCCTTAGTTGTTGGTGTTGGCACAACACTGTAAGCACTCAGTTACTCTTGGTTGGTGCTGGAACGCCCTGCTGTCAACTATTATATCAGGAATTTTAATTACATATAATTGTTGAACAGTGGTAGTAAAAATTGGGGCTTTGATGGTGGTGCTGGTGCCACAACACTGTAAGCCCTCACAGTTACTCTTGGTGGGTGCAGCAATGGGCCCTGCTGTGAATTATTAGATCAAGAATTGTAATTACATGCCCCTTTTGAACAGGGGCTGAAAAATTGGGCCTTTCGTGGTGGTGGTGGTGGTGGCGTTGCCACAAGACTGTAAGCCCTCAGAGTTACTCTTGGTGGGTGCAGCAATGGACCCTGCTGTGAATTATTAGATCAAGAATTGTAATTGCATGCCCCTGTTGAACAGGGGCTGAAAAATTGGGCCTTAGGCACTGGTGGCACAACACTACAACCCCTCACAGATACTGTACTTGGAGCACAGCAATGAGCCCTGTTGCAAAGTATTGCTTCAAAAATTGTAATGACACGCCCCTGTTAAACAGGGGCTGAAAAATTGGGCCTTAGGCACTGGTGCCACAACACTCCAACCCCTCACAGATACTGTACTTGGAGCACAGCAATGAGCCCTATGGCAAATTATTGCTAAAAAAATTGTAATTACACGCCCCTGTAAAACAGGGGCTGAAAAATTGGGCCTTAGCCACTGGTGGCGGCACCCATAAACAAAAATGATCTTCCAAGCTATCATCATCAATCGTATCATTGAGGACTCGGAGGAGGAGGATAGCCAGTCAACATAACAGCACAGGCACTCAGCATCAGCATCAGTCTTGAAGGGATGTGACATGTTAAAATCAATTAGTCTGTTATATCAGCATCAGGTGTGTGGTAGCTGGTGGTGATCCAAGACTGGTTCATCTTGATGAAAGTCAGTCGATCAACCGAGTCGGTGGACAGGCGCACCCTGTGATCCGTGACAAATCCTCCAGCAGCACTGAATGTGCGTTCCGAAAGAACGCTGGATGCAGGACAGGCCAGTAGCTCAATTGCATACTGTGCAAGCTCTGGCCAGTGATCCATCCTCAAGACCCAGTAAGCCAGAGGATTTTCGGTGGGGAAGGTGTCCAAGTCTGACCTTGCCCCTAGATATTCCTGCACCATGTTTATCAGACGCTGGCGATGGTTGCTGGAACCGATCATACTTTGGGGCTGCGGACTAAAGAATTGTCTGAACGCATCGGTCAGACGGCCACCTTCCCCACCGCTCCTTCTTTGACTGGCCGAAGCCTCAGCAACTCGTTGTCCAGGACCAGGAGTTTGTAACCTCCCAGTCTCTGGGAACGCGTTGCACAGACCTTTCTGCAAGGCCTCCCGGAGTTGTCTCATCCTCTGCTCCCTCTGCGACGGTAACATAAGGTCCGCAACCTTACCCTTGTACCGTGGATCAAGGAGAGTGGCCAGCCAGTAATGGTCCCTCTCCTTGATCCGAAGAATACGAGGATCCTTCCGCAGACTTTGCAGGATCAGGGAGGCCATGCAGCGTAGGTTTGCTGAGGCATTCGCTCCGGAGTCCTCTGGGTCACTAAGGACGACATGATCCGCAGCCACCTCCTCCCAGCCACGTACAAGTCCACTGGTTTCTTGGGACTGTAAATCATCCCTAAAAGACTGCTGCTGATGATGCTGAGTGCCAGCCTCCACCTCCATGCTGACACAATCCTCCTCCTCCTCCTCCTCCTCCTCCTCCTCTTCCTGTGCGATGGGTGGGACAGAAGGAACACTGTCTGGGTAAAGGGGGCCTTGAGAGGCAAGGAAGTCCTCTTCTTCCTGCCTCTGTTCTGCCTCAAGTGCCCTGTCCATTATTCCACGCAGCGTGTGCTCCAACAGGTGGACAAGAGGTACAGTGTCACTGATGCATGCACTGTCACTGCTCACCATCCTCGTGGCCTCCTCAAATGGTGCCAGGACAGTGCATGCATCCCTGATCATGCCCCACTGGCGTGGAGAAAAAAAACCAAGCTCCCCTGACCCTGTCCTGGTGCCGTAGTCGCACAGGTACTCATTGATGGCCCTCTGCTGCGTGTGCAGCCGCTGCAGCATGGCCAACGTTGAGTTCCACCTGGTGGGCATGTCACATATAAGGCGGTTCTTGGGCAGGTTCAACTCCTTTTGCAGCTCAGCCAGGCGAGCACTGGCATTATAAGATCTGCGGAAATGCACACAGACTTTCCTGGCCTGCCTCAGGACATCCTGTAAGCCCGGGTACCTGCCCAAGAACCGCTGCACCACCAGGTTAAGGACGTGAGCCACACAGGGCACATGGGTCAGTTGTCCCTGTCGGAGGGCGGAGAGGAGGTTGGTGCCATTGTCGCAAACCACCATTCCTGGCTTAAGCTGGCGTGGCGTCAACCACCTCTCGGCCTGGCCCTGCAGAGCAGACAGGACCTCTGCCCCAGTGTGGCTTCTGTCCCCCAAACACACCAGCGCAAGCACGGCATGGCATCTTTTTGCCTGCGTACTTGCGTAGCCCCGTGAACGGCTACGGAGCACCGCTGGTTCATAGGACAAACCACAGGAAGAGGCCATGGAGGAAGAAGAAGAGGAGGGGGTGGAGGAGAGAGGTGTGTCACAACCAGTAGTAGCATTTTGGAGGCGTGGCGGTGGAACAACCTCCAACACTACTGCACCTTGTCCTGCATCCTTCCCAGCTGCCAAAAGAGTGACCCAATGGGCCGTGAAAGAAAGGTAACGTCCCTGTCCATGCCTGCTGGACCATGAGTCAGCGGTAATATGCACCTTACCGCTGACCGCCCTGTCCAGCGAGGCCAAGACATTGCCTTCCACATGCCGGTAGAGAGCCGGAATAGCCTTCCGTGAGAAAAAGTGGCGTTTGGGAACCTGCCACTGAGGAACCGCACATTGCACAAACTCACGGAAGGGGGCCGAGTCTACCAACTGAAAAGGCAGCAGTTGAAGCGCTAGCAATTTAGCCAAGCTAGCATTCAACCGCTGGGCATGTGGATGGCTGGGAGTGAACTTCTTTCGACGGTCCAGCAGCTGGGGCAGGGAAATTTGCCTGCTAGAATCGGACGTTGGTGTACTGCTAGCAGAGTGGCCGCAAGTACTTGGCTGTGACACACCTAATTCTACACCTTCATTCCTCTCAGTGCATGTTTCAGAGAGGACTGAAGTTATAGTGGGGTTGGAGATCCCAGCTGATGCGGTGCAAGGAGAGGTCCGCTTTGTTCTTTGGTGTGGGTCTTTGAGGTAGGCTTGCCAACGAGCTGCATGGCAGGTCAACATATGTCTGGTCAGGCATGTGGTACCCAAGCGGCTGATGTTTTGGCCACGCGATATACGCTTGAGACATATGTTGCAAACAGCAGCTGTGCGATCTGATGCACTAGCCTCAAAAAAGGCCCACACCAAAGAACTTTTTGAATGACGGGCAGAGGCAGCGCCCTGCACAGGCGGAGCTCTGCGGTGTGATTCCGTCGGTGTACTGCCCTTACGCTGGCCACCAAAGGGCATCCTGCCTCGTTGGAGATGTGCCTCCTCCTCATCCTCCTCCTCCTCCTCTCTCCTATTAGGCACCCACGTGGAGTCAGTGACCTCATCATCACCTCCCTCCTCATCACTGGAGGCAATCTGGCAGTATGCTGCAGCTGCTGGAACATGACTGCCAGATTGGTGTCCTTCTTGAGCATCCCCTCTGTCTGCTCTCACGCTACTGCCTTCCTCTAGCTGGGTTTCATCATCAGACCCTTCGAAACGCTGGGCATCCTCCTGGAGCATGTACCCAACACTGTGCTGAAACAGTTCGGGGGACTCCTCAGGAGGAGGACATGGTGGGTCTAGGGAAGGAGTGACTGATGATGAGTCTGACATTGATACCAGGGAAGAGGACGCTTTGGCAGCTGCTTTTCCAGTACCCTGAGCCTGGGTGAGAGAGGATGAGGAGGAGGAGGAGGGCTTGGTCATCCACTCTACCAAGTCTTCGGCATGATGTGGCTCAACATGTCCAGCTGCCGAAAAGAAGGACAAGCGTGTCCCATGGCCATGTGCTGATGACAATGCACCGCGTCCACGACCAGCACTGTTGCCCCCAGACACAGAGCCTGCTTGCCCTCTTTTATTGCCTCCTGACTGTCTGCCTCTCCTTGTTTGCCTTCCAGACATTCTAATAGATGGCCTGCAGGGAGATGGGAAAAAAGCAATAAGGGCTACCTTCAGGTGTCCTTCTCTGTCCCTTGAAACAAGGACTTTGACAGTGAAAGAAACTGACACACTCTCCCTACCTACAGTTTTCTGTCCCTAGAAAAAATGTTTTTTTTAAGCACAATTTAGCACAAGGAGAATTACCTCACTGTCCTTCCAGGTCCCTGGAAACAAGGACTTTGACAGTGAAAGAAACTGACACACTCTCCCTACCTACAGTTTTCTGTCCCTAGAAAAAATGTTTTTTTTAAGCACAATTTAGCACAAGGAGAATTACCTCACTGTCCTTCCAGGTCCCTGGAAACAAGGACTTTGACAGTGAAAGAAACTGACACACTCTCCCTACCTACAGTTTTCTGTCCCTAGAAAAAATGTTTTTTTTTAAGCACAATTTAGCACAAGGAGAATTACCTCACTGTCCTTCCAGGTCCCTGGAAACAAGGACTTTGACAGTGAAAGAAACTGACACACTCTCCCTACCTACAGTTTTCTGTCCCTAGAAAAAATGTTTTTTTTAAGCACAATTTAGCACAAGGAGAATTACCTCACTGTCCTTCCAGGTCCCTGGAAACAAGGACTTTGGCAGTGAAAGAAACTGACACACTCTCCCTACCTACAGTTTTCTGTCCCTAGAAAAAATGTTTTTTTTAAGCACAATTTAGCACAAGGAGAATTACCTCACTGTCCTTCCAGGTCCCTGGAAACAAGGACTTTGACAGTGAAAGAAACTGACACACTCTCCCTACCTACAGTTTTCTGTCCCTAGAAAAAATGTTTTTTTTAAGCACAATTTAGCACAAGGAGAATTACCTCACTGTCCTTCCAGGTCCCTGGAAACAAGGACTTTGACAGTGAAAGAAACTGACACACTCTCCCTACCTACAGTTTTCTGTCCCTAGAAAAAATGTTTTTTTTAAGCACAATTTAGCACAAGGAGAATTACCTCACTGTCCTTCCAGGTCCCTGGAAACAAGGACTTTGACAGTGAAAGAAACTGACACACTCTCCCTACCTACAGTTTTCTGTCCCTAGAAAAAATGTTTTTTTTAAGCACAATTTAGCACAAGGAGAATTACCTCACTGTCCTTCCAGGTCCCTGGAAACAAGGACTTTGACAGTGAAAGAAACTGACACACTCTCCCTACCTACAGTTTTCTGTCCCTAGAAAAAATGTTTTTTTTAAGCACAATTTAGCACAAGGAGAATTACCTCACTGTCCTTCCAGGTCCCTGGAAACAAGGACTTTGACAGTGAAAGAAACTGACACACTCTCCCTACCTACAGTTTTCTGTCCCTAGAAAAATTTTTTTTTTTAAGCACAATTTAGCACAAGGAGAATTACCTCACTGTCCTTCCAGGTCCCTGGAAACAAGGACTTTGACAGTGAAAGAAACTGACACACTCTCCCTACCTACAGTTTTCTGTCCCTAGAAAAAATGTTTTTTTTAAGCACAATTTAGCACAAGGAGAATTACCTCACTGTCCTTCCAGGTCCCTGGAAACAAGGACTTTGACAGTGAAAGAAACTGACACACTCTCCCTACCTACAGTTTTCTGTCCCTAGAAAAAATGTTTTTTTTAAGCACAATTTAGCACAAGGAGAATTACCTCACTGTCCTTCCAGGTCCCTGGAAACAAGGACTTTGACAGTGAAAGAAACTGACACACTCTCCCTACCTACAGTTTTCTGTCCCTAGAAAAAATGTTTTTTTTTAAGCACAATTTAGCACAAGGAGAATTACCTCACTGTCCTTCCAGGTCCCTGGAAACAAGGACTTTGACAGTGAAAGAAACTGACACACTCTCCCTACCTACAGTTTTCTGTCCCTAGAAAAAATGTTTTTTTTAAGCACAATTTAGCACAAGGAGAATTACCTCACTGTCCTTCCAGGTCCCTGGAAACAAGGACTTTGACAGTGAAAGAAACTGACACACTCTCCCTACCTACAGTTTTCTGTCCCTAGAAAAAATGTTTTTTTTAAGCACAATTTAGCACAAGGAGAATTACCTCACTGTCCTTCCAGGTCCCTGGAAACAAGGACTTTGACAGTGAAAGAAACTGACACACTCTCCCTACCTACAGTTTTCTGTCCCTAGAAAAAATGTTTTTTTTAAGCACAATATAGCACAAGGAGAATTCACTCACTGTCCTTCCAGGTCCCTGGAAACAAGGACTTTGACAGTGAAAGAAACTGACACACTCTCCCTACCTACAGTTTTCTGTCCCTAGAAAAAATGTTTTTTTTAAGCACAATATAGCACAAGCACAAAACACACTGACACTCTCCCTACCTATCCTTCTCTTTCCCTAAACTAAAGGAATCCAGGTTAAGCAAGAAAGAAATAAAAGTCACTGTCCCTGCCTATGCTGCTCTATCCCTGCTCCGGAACACACTACACTAGGCCGCCGTGCTGGCGGCCTTTTATAGTGTGGGGCGTGTACTAAACCCCCTCAGCAATAATTGGCCACAGGCATCCTGCCTGTGGCCAATCATTGCTCTCCTCGCTGCCGGCGCTGTGATTGGCCAAGCATGCGGGGTCACAGTGCATGCTTGGCCAATCACAGCGCCTGGATGACACTGCGATGGCGTAGTGCATTGTGGGCCGTTCGCGTCACTCGAATTTGGCGCGAACGGCCCAAATCGTTCGATCTTCGTCGAACGATCGAACAGCCGATGTTCGAGTCGAACGTATGTTCGACTCGAACACGAAGCTCATCCCTAGTGGTGAAAGACCTACCCAATGGGAAAAGCCCTGGCCCTGATGGTTACACAAATACCTACTACAAAAAATACTCTGAGGTGCTCTCTGGTCCCATGTGTACCTATTTCACGGCGCTGGCGTCCGGCACGGCGATACCACCTGAAGCACTGATGGCACACATTGTGGTCCTCCCGAAGGATGGTAGAGATCATACCCTACCGGGTAGCTATAGGCCTATTTCACTTATTAACACAGACGTCAAGATTTTGGCCAAAATCTTGGCTAATAGACTTATGCCGATACTCCCAACGGTCATCCACCCGGACCAGACAGGGTTTATCATGGGTAGGGAAGCCAGGGATAACTCCAACAGAGCACTCCAGCTGATTCATTGGGTGGGGTCACGGGTGGAGTCTCGCCCCTGTCTCTTGCTTTCCACCGATGCGGAGAAGGCGTTTGACCGGGTGGACTGGACTTATATGCAGACAGTTCTGGCCAGGCTTGGCTTGGGCTCAAGCATGATGGCGTGGATATCCTCCCTCTATAGCTCTCCGACTGCCAGGGTGAAGGTGAATGGGCTACTGTCCGAGCCCTTCCCGATCGGCAATGGGACACGCCAGGGATGCCCGCTGTCCCCTCTCATTTTCGCTCTGACCCTAGAACCACTGCTTAATAAAATTCGCCTTAACAATGATATCAATGGTTTCACAGTCGGTCCGACGGAACACAAACTATCGGCTTACGCGGACGATGTCCTATTCTATGTTTCCGATCCCTTGATATCGCTGCCTAACATCCTGGCGGAGCTGAGGGACTTTGGCCTGCTGTCTAACTTTAAAATTAACTATGATAAATCAGAAATCCTGTCTTTGAATGTCCCCACGGATTTGCGTACACGGCTGCAAACAGCGTTTCCATTTACCTGGTGCCCAACCTCCTTAAAATATTTGGGGATATATTTGCCCACGAAATGTTCAATGCTTTATGACTGTAACTTTGCTCCGTTGCTTTCCACTGTCAGAATAGATCTGAAACGTTGGGATAGGGCGGCGTTTTCATGGATGGGCCGAGTCAGTGTACTTAAAATGAATGCGCTACCCCGTATCCTGTTTTTCCTGCAGATGGTGCCGATTACTTTGCCCAAGATGTTCTTCTCAACCCTCAATAGCCTGTTCATACACTATATTTGGGGGGGGGAAATGCCCCAGGTTAGCCCTTCGCACTATCCAGCGCCCTAAGAATAGGGGAGGGTTGGGGGTTCCAGTGATCCGCAGGTACTATGAAGCAATAGCCCTGCAGCGTATTCTGGACTGGTACCACAATGTCCGGTATAAACTATGGGTACCCCTAGATAAGTTTTTAGCGGGCCGCAACCTGTCACACGCCCCATGGGTTCCCCGAGAAGATAGAGGTCTCTCGGGGCTGGTCTCTCCGTTTGCTGCTCACGCCCTGGCGACCTGGGACGGGCTGAATAAATTGGGGCTGCTTGCACCCCCGGTCTCTCCGTTGGCGCCCCTAGGAGGCTTCCCCTGGTTCGCTCCAGGGGAACACCCTTCCTTCTTTCGGACGTGGGCGGCGGATGGTGAGTCCAGATGCGGCAGATTTGTTCAGGACCATGGCCTATTGCCACTGGCCACTCTAAGGGACCAATACGGCCCCTACCCCATGGATGAGTGGCGTTACAGGCAGCTCTAGCATTTTGTCGCCGGGTTGCCCCAGGGGGTTAGGTCCCCCACTTCGGCTTCCCCCTTTGAACGCTTATGCATGTCTGACTCCGCTGTTCCCCATGCCATTTCGGTGCTGTATGATTTGCTGCAATCCATGTATACTGAAGGGAAACCGGGATTCATTGGTGAGTGGGAGAGAGACCTCCGGCGCACCTTTACTGAACCTCAACTAGTGCACTTATATAGCTTAACACACTCGAGCACAGTGGATACCAGGATGCAGGAGAATAGTTACAAGGTACTGTCCAGGTGGTACAGGGTACCATCCAAACTTGCTAAGATTTACCCCTCTCTCTCAGATGATTGTTGGAGAGGCTGTGGCCTCAGAGGCTCGTTCCTTCACATCTGGTGGGAGTGCCCTAAGCTGAGGCCCTTTTGGTTAGATACCCATGCACAGATCAAACTGATCTTGGATCTGGAGCTACCCGATTCCCCGCTGGAATCCTTGCTGCACTTTCCCACCATTCCCCTCGGCCAATATAGCAAATCCATCCTGCCCCATCTGCTTAATGCGGCTCGGAGGCTGATACCGATTCATTGGAGGACACCTCGGGTGCCCTCCCGTGCGGATTGGGTAAAGTTAGTGAATAATATCATGGCTGCTGAGGAATGGATGGCTAAGTGTAAAGATCGGTACGAGAAATTCTATTCCGTATGGGCCATTTGGATAAACTATGCAAGCTCGCCTGCTTTGTGTGCCCCGGGTCCCTCTCCGGCTGCGACCCCGCCCCCGTAAGGGGCGGGGTAGGAGGGGAGACGTGAGGGTTGCAAGGCGGTTTCTGAAAGGAGGGAGGAACTTCCACAAACCTACAGAAGCTTAAAGTTATGTAATACTTTGGCTGGTGTCACTTTTTCCCCTGATTGTATATAATTTTTTTTTTTTTTTTTTGTTCCTTGCCCCACCCTTCACCCTCCTTTTTAGTTTTTGTTTTTATTTAACTTTTCACTGAGGTTACTGCCCCTAGGCTTTCAGCCTGCTAACTGTGGACCCAGCCTACTCCAAATTTTTGGGAGTGGGATGGCATCCTCGATAGGGGTATGCCAGACGGAGTCGGAGGGGGTGATCCATGTCTGTTTGAACTCATATCACGCTGCTCATATGTTGATTATTATTCCCCCGGATATGGTTGTTACACCGTATGCTTCCACGATTGGCTTTACCACTAACTGTTTGTCCATGGGGGAGGGCTCCTCCTATAATGCTGTATTTTGCAAATCTTTCTACTGTGTCTATTGTCTCTCTGTTTGTCATTTGAATATATCTTTTTAAATAAAGATTACATTAAAAAAAACTAGAACTTCCCAAGCACCAGGTGCTTATGCTACCAATCCCCCCTACCCCCCAAAACATCATGGGGGAGGTCAGGAAGCGGTCTTTACCCAAAAACAAAAACAATATTTGTAAAGCTAATCCTGAGAATTAGGCCACAATACAGTTCTCTGCAGCACTGAACCAAAACTGCAGGCTCAACCCTATTATACAGTTTTTCCAAACAGGTGGAGAGTAACAGTTCAGGGAACTTCTGGTGATCTTTGCAGAGTCAAACCGCAAGGGGTAAGTGCGTATCCAGCGTAAAGGTGTGCTCGCCGTAGCACGCCGTAGCTCCGGCATGCGTGAAAAGGAGAACAATTTGATAGGTAGTTCAGGACTTGTATGCTCCGTGCATCAAACAACTTTTAAGCGATGGGAGACCATTATCTCAGACCATTATCTCAGAGTGGCCAGCCAGCCGTCAGCCTCCGAAGGGTGTCAAAGAACCAAACTTTGCCGTCATGTTGTACCCGGAGGCTAGGGTAAAGCATGCCGTATTTAATATTTTTTGCTCTAAGCCGTTTACGGACATCATTGAAGGTCTTTCTCTTCCTCTGCAACTCGACCGAGAAGTCAGGGAAGAGGAGGACGGAGGTGTTGTCATATTTAAGTGTGGGATGTTTACGAGCTTCTGCCAAAATCCTGTCCCTGTCTCGGTAGTTCAAAAAGCGGACCAGGAAGGGTCTGGGGAGATTCCCCGGGATGGCTCGGCCCGTGGGCACCCGATGGGCTCTTTCCACCACATAGGTAGGAGTAACAGCGGTAAGATCCAGCAGGTCCTTAAAGAATTCCTCCGCAAATTCCGCGGGACGATCACCCTCAGCCCCCTCAGGTAGGCCAAGGACTCTAACGTTGTTCCGCCTGAGCCGGTTTTCGGCATCGTCAGATTTTGCAACGAGGGCCTGCACTGTGCGCTGTAACTCAGCAATGGAGGTGACGTGGGTAGCGGTGAGATCCTCGGTAGCTGAGATTCTGGATTCAGTCTCCGTCATCCTCCCCCTGATATTGTCCAAGTCGTTTCTTATCAGGTTGCATTCTTCAGCAAGATGATCGATGCGCATAAGCAGTGAGGTTCTGCTCAGTTCAATTGCTGCAAGGATCGTGGTGGTACTATCTTGCGGTAAAGGAGCCGAAGTCGTCGCCACTGGAGCGTCCCCGGGCTCCATCTCCAATTCAGCCAGTAAGGCCTGAAGCCTTCCGACCAAAACGGCGTCAGGTCTCGGCGAGGGGGAGGTCAGCGGCTTCTGCTGCGGAGTGGGCTTAGCAGGCTTAGGAAGCGTCTTTTTGGAGGGCATCTGCGCCGGGGAAGACACAGGGGGGGTCCGCAGAGCCCGTACCCGCGGTGATTGAAAGGGGGCAGGAGAGAACCAGATGTGGTTGCGAACACGTACCTCTAATGGAGCAGGTAGTCAGGAATCCCTCCTCACCCGGAAGGAAGATGGAGAAGAGGGCAGAGATGCGGGAACCGTGCACCTGGGCCTGTGATGTGAGGAGGTCAGAGCAGTTCAGCAGGATGGGGCCCGGGAAAGCGGTGGCCGTCACCAGGCCTCAGCCAGGTCCAGCAGTTAGTGTCAGCCCAGCATGGGGGGAGGAAGTGATGGGACTGCAGGCCTGTCTGTGCTCCGGAGCCCTGGATGGGGAGCACACACCGCCACGAGTCCCAGGCTTTAGGTTTCTGTTTATTTGGGTTCAAGGACAGTTTTTTCCCTCACATCCTCCTTTCTGCAAAAAGCTAAGAAAGTGGGTATCAGGATAAGGTTCTCACCAAGGCCGAGATGCCGAGAGCTGTTTGCTGTTGCGACTAAGCGCACTCCGCCCCCTGGAGGTGATACAGAGGGTGGATGGCACCAAGAGGCACAAGCTACCAGCAGGCAGGGTAGAGCTTGCGTGGAGGTCCTGTACAACTGGAGCAGGGAATGATGAGTATCAGGATACAGCAGGAGGAGCCAGGTAGGAAGTCCGGAGCAGGCTGAGGGTCAAACACAGGTAAGCAGACAATCCAGTTCACAGGCTGAGGGTCAAGGCACTGGAGACAGGAGACGAACCGGGTCACAAGCAGAAGGTCAAGGCACAGGAGACTGAAGGAAAATCCGGGTCAGAGGCAGAGGGTCAAAAACAGGACACAGGAACAAAGTCCGTTAAACAAGCCAAGGTCGGGTCCAGAAGGAGATCAGAGTAGGTCAGGGTCAATCCGGGTCACAGCAGGTAATCAATCACAGAAAAACAGGAACTCAGGTACAGGAAGCTGAAGACAAACCAGCAATTCCTCTGAGCACTTGCTCAGCTTTTATAGGCAGCCAGGAAGTCGTGTGGTGCGTGCACTATGCAGCTTCCCACTGTCAACTCTGCTGCCATCCAGTGTTCAATGGATGTACAACATGCCTCCTTATAATATGTTTCTCTGACAGTGGGAAATAAAAAGCTTAAAAAATCTATTATGCTCCTACTTAAGTTTATTCAATACCTTGAAGTCTGTAGTATGCTTTTCTGCTTCACAAAAGACTATTACAAAATTTGAAAGCACCAGCCTATCAATTTCTACTTTTTAAGGTTACCTCTCTGGACAAGTGTAAACATATTGATCTTAGATCAGAAGGGTTTACATCTTAAGTGGCTTGTGAGGCCACACTGGCAACGTCACAAATGTCTGCATTTTCTCTTGCTGAGTCTTCTGGAAAACCCTCAAAATGAGGGGGACTGAGGGAAAGATATAAACCAATGGAAATGCATTGGTTCTTAGAGCACAGTGGATGTAACTTCTGAAGAAGTAAATTGTCAGGTGGTAGGTGATATTGGAGGCCATTAGGTACAATTAGGAAAGCCCCATTTTTGGAAGATTTTGATGAAGTATCTCATGATTATTGAAAATTAATTTGGAACTAGGAAGCTGCGGTTAAAAGAGTGGTGTCGGTTGTTCCCAGAATGAGGGTTGCTGACAAATCAGTCACATGGTTCTCTGCGAAGTAGTGATTTTCTCCTGACTTTACCACATGGTTTAAGTGGCAGGTCCCCCCTTGAAGGTTTATGCAGCAGCTCTTTTATGTCTGCAATGAGAAGGAAGGTTGAAAGCTAATTTTTTAGCAAAGAGAAACAATTCCTGCCTTTTTTTTAATGTTTTGTGTGCCACTTTATGTGTCACGTTCACATTTAGCGCAACCTTTTTCCTTTTTTACCATATGTTTCTGTGTTGTATAACACTTATTGTTGCAGCTTAATTTAGAGGTGCATTTAGCGCAGTTTTTTCCATTTCCTTTAAGGCTGGAACAGTTCTTCCTGACACTTTATCAATCCTTTAACTGCTTAACTATAAACTGAAACCTATGTAAAGTCAAAAGCATGAGCAAATTTGTCTGCTTCTTCTTAATCTCCTCCGGAAACTTGTCTATATCTCTTATTAATGGTGTAAGGGTTGAGGTACAGGGTTCTTATATTTCTGCTCACAGTTTTCTGGAATGAGAAGTGAACGTTCGCTACTGCCTTGCATACAACAATTTAAACTCCTCTGATGCCATAACCAATGAGCAAGTGGCTTCCTTGAAAAATGTCTAAGAAATCTTTTTACTCAGCTTTGATGGATCTTTACATGCTTAGCAACACCTGTCTTAAGGTTTGGATGCCAGCCAACATGTTGAAAGGGGTCGCTTGCAATGCAGAGGAAGTGATTAAAAGACCTTCAGTCTCTATGAGAGCACCGGTAGCCACAATACACCAATATCTCACACTTTTTCTGATGTTGTGATAGGGAGACAGAGTTTATTCCTTGCACTGCGACATGAAGAGATGCATGAATTAGCCATGCTAGCACTCTAGCTTCAAAGTGTGCCAGAAATTTCTCCCACCTGGACTTCCTAGCATACTCACAAAGGCAATAAGTAAGAGGTTTTAAGCTCACTCCCCCATGCCCAACAGGGTGCTTACAGGGCCCTGACAACCATACCTAGGGGCAGCAGCATGGCAATCATTAATTTCAGGCTGGAAGGAAGGCAGTGAGAAATCGCAGCCCCAAAGCCTATATAAATATATATGCTAGATATATAATACACCCAGCCACAAGGAGATCCCCTATCACTTTAACCTAATAACGGCCTTAGGAGAAAGGCAGATTTTGCTTTGACTTTTTCTAGTCCACCACAGTTAGGAACCTGGCAGGAAAATCAACCCTGGTAACCTAAAAGCCGACCCATGTCATATGCAAGACAGAGAGCATGAACAAATATAGGATAACATAGGAATGTACAGCAAAGCAGTGACAAATAAAGGAAAGAAACTACTTCCATGGTCCACAGCAAACAGCAGCAATTTATGCTAGATAGCCTATATCCAACCACTGGGAGCACACATATAAATAACACACACACACATATATGCACTGAGCAAAATTATAAACGCAACACTTTTCTGTTCGCCCCTATTTATCATGAGCTGAACTCAAAGATCTACGACTTTTCCTATGTACACAAAAGGCCTATTTCTGGCCACAATAAAAGGCCACTCTAAAATGTACAGTTATTAGGGGTCCGGGGGGTCTGAAAACCAGTCAGTATCTGGTGTGACCACCATTTGCCTCATGCAGTGCAGCACATCCCCTTCGCATAGAGTTGATCAGGTTGTTGATTGTGGCCTGTGGAATGTTGGTCCATTCCTCTTCAATGGCTGTGTGAAGTTGATGGATATTGGCAGGAACTGGAACACGCTGTCGTATACGCCGATCCAGAGCATCCCAAACATGCTCAGTGGGTGAAGGAAAAAAGGAAGCCCGAAGGCTAACGCTGCACTAAGTGAATAAAGTTATGGCAAATGAGTTTAAAACAAATTGAAGCTGCCAGCACCTATGAGTTTAGTACAAAAAACTACAAACAAGGTAAAAATATAAAAGAAGTGCAGCGCTGGTAATAATGAGCAAGTGTATAGTAAATGGATTACTAAAAGTAGGCAAGTGAAAAAAAGTGTAAGAAGAAGAAAACTAAAGCAGAGTCTCAATTACATTGAAGTCCATATGGGTCTATGCAGTGCTTAACATCCAGGCAGATAAAAATAAGTTGCAGGAAGAAATACGTGACACAAATCTTCACAGAAACCAAAGTGCAATCAGCTCGACACCCAAATGTGAGGTAGCCTGCTTACCAGAAGGCCGTTACTGCCGAGACAGTCTCACCAAGCTCAGGGAATTTTCGGTCTTCCCGGGACCTAAGTTATATCCGGAACAGTGGAAGAACGATAATAGTATGTCAGCGAACAGCAGTCAGATCAGAAATGGTAAAAAAGCTGCAGCGTATCCATTTGCTTCTCTCTATTTCCTATACGAATCGTCTATCCACCGTCTGGGAAGGAGAAAATGTAATGACGTTACCGTCAGAGGCTCCACGTACGCGTTTCGTCACGAATGGACTTCTACTGGGAATTGGCAGAGTGAATGTGTCATCACGTTAGGTGGTTTTATATGCCTATAGCGCCATTTTGACTATTGGCAGCTACAGTATTATCATAGATGAAAAACGGTGGCACCATTTTAGTTGTTGGCCACCAATAAAGGAAAGAAAGTAGGAGACAAATGTAACCTCGCCATCTAGTGGCGGAATAAAAGAAAAGCAAATTAATTATAGTGGATGACGAGGTAGGAAGGAGGAGCAGCATTGGAATAATCCAAACACTGTGAACTTTGAGCACTGACAACAACAATGATGTAAACTAGTATCAAAATATGCCAAAACAATTTAGTAATAACAACTTAATGTTAGACACTAAAAAAGTGAATGGAAGTGCAAACTAAAAATATAAAATGATATAAAAAGTATAGAAAATTTAATTAGTAAAAAGGACATAGGGGAAATATTAAAAAACTCAAGGATTCGGGCGCATGCGCGAGGCTGACTAGGCAGGTAATGTCCACCTAGCGCTCCGCATCTACCGGGACTTGACAACCGACATAAAACGAGTTGAAGACGCTAACTGTACCGGAACGGTAACCGATAGATAGCTAATACTCTCAGGCTCATAGATATATGATGTATAGTGGGAGAAGATCAAGGCTTAAAACACCAAAGGTCCCTGAAGCGCTGACGAAAGCTGTGACTAAAATGGCAGCAGCCTCTTCTTCCCACTCCTCATTACCTCACTCACAGAAACTGAGTAAAGCTCAGTCAGCTTATAATATAGAACCTGAACCTGAATTTGACTTTAATTTGAGTCTGATTATCCTACAAAGTACAGCACCAAATTCAGACCTTATTGCCCAATTTGAAAGAGTTTTACAGAGGGCACTACAAAACACCTCAGATTCCATCACAGAGAAACTGACGCGGGAAATCCGTGAGGTGGGCAGACGAACATCAGTATTGGAGCAAAGGATGGATGAAATTGATGGAATAACTGCATATAACACAGACGAATTGGAATTATTGAGAGAAGACAATATCTCCCTTAACAACCGTTTAGAAGAATATGAGAACAGAGCCAGAAGGTCTAATCTAAGAATACGTGGTATACCAGAATCTATATTAGACCTCCAACCTACAATTACCACACTCCTTCATGAACTAATTCCTGCAGTTCCTATTGAACGCTTGGAAATGGACAGGGTCCATAGAACACTAGCCCCCCGAAAAGAAGAAGGTCCCCCAAGAGACATTGTTATTAAGCTGCACTACTTCAATACCAAGGAACTACTTCTGGAAGCAGCCCGCAATAAAGATGCTCTGATTTTCCAAGGACACAAATACCAGGTTTTCCAGGACCTCTCACAGCAAACCCTAACCAAAAGAAAGATGATGAAGCCTCAACTTTTAATTCTTCAACACAATCGCATACCTTATCGTTGGGGCTTCCCATTTGCCCTACGTTTCACATATAAAGGTAACTCCTACACCTGCAAATCAACTGAAGATCTTATCTCCATAATTAAAGAACTTTGTCTATCCATACCTGAAAATACCTCAGAAGGATCCAAGAGAAGAGCTTCCTCTGGTTCTCCCACAGCACAACAAGACCTGTCAGCTCTTCAAGCCCTCTCCAACACTAACAAAAGAAGCCGCTTAGCTGCTCCACAACAAACTGTTGAAGATCAAATGGACTGAGTCTATTCCAATTGGTGATATAAAAAATAAAAAATATTATTATTATCTAGATACTCGGTTAACCACTTAAGCCCCGGACCATTTGGTAGCTAAAGGACCAGAGGTGAATTCAGAATTTTGCACTGCGCTGCTTTAACTGTAAATTGTGCGGACATGCAATGTTGTACCCAAACGAAATTTGCGTCCTTTTCTTCCCACAAATAGAGCTTTCTTTTAATGGTATTTGATTGCCTCTGCGATTTTTATTTTTTGCGATATAAACGGGAAAAGACCGAAAATTTTGAAAAAAAATGATATTTTCTACTTTTTGTTATAAGAAAAATCGAATAAACTCAATTTTAGTCATACATTTAGGCCAAAATGTATTCAGCCACATGTCTTTAGTAAAAAAAATGTCAATAAGCGTATATTTATCGGTTTGCGCAAAAGTTATAGCATTTACAAACTAGGGTACATTTTCTGGAATTTACACAGCTTTTAATTTATGACTGCCTATCTCATTTCTTGAGGTGCTAAAATGACAGGGCAGTACAAAACCCCCCCAAATGACCCCATTTTAGAAAATAGACACCCCAAGGAAATTGCTGAGAGGCATGTTGAGCCCATTGAATTTTTTTTTTTTGTCCCAAGTGATTGAATAATGACAAAAAAAAAAAAATTACAAAAAGTTGTCACTAAATGATATATTGCTCACACATGCCATGGTTATATGTGGAATTGCACCCCAAAATACATTCTGCTGCTTCTCCTGAGTACGGGGATACCACATGTGTGGGACTTTTTAGGAGCCTAGCCACGTACGGGACCCCGGAAACCAAGCACCGCCTTCAGGATTTCTAAGGGCGCAAATTTTTGATTTCACTCCTCACTACCTATCACAGTTTTGAAGGCCATAAAATGCCAAAATAGCACAAAACCCCCCCAAATGACCCCATTTTAGAAAGTAGACACCCCAAGGAAATTGCTGAGAGGCCTGTTGAGCCCATTGAATATTTTTTTTTTTTTTTTGTCCCAAGTGATTGAATAATGAAAAAAAAAAAATTACAAAAAGTTGTCACTAAATGATATATTGCTCACACATGCCATGGTTATATGTGGAATTGCACCCCAAAATACATTCTGCTGCTTCTCCTGAGTACGGGGATACCACATGTGTGGGACTTTTTAGGAGCCTAGCCACGTACGAGACCCCGGAAACCAAGCACCGCCTCCAGGATTTCTAAGGGCGCAAATTTTTGATTTCACTCCTCACTACCTATTACAGTTTCGAAGGCCATAAAATGCCAAAATAGCACAAAACCCCCCCAAATGACCCCATTTTGGAAAGTAGACACCCCAAGCTGTTTGCTGAGAGGCATGGTGAGTATTTTACAGCTCTCATTTGTTTTTGAAAATGAAGAAAGAACATTTTTTTTTTCTTTTTTTTTTTCAATTTTCAAAACTTTGTGACAAAAAGCGAGATCTGCAAAATACTCACAATACCTCTCAGCAAATAGCTTGGGTGTCTACTTTCCAAAATGGGGTCATTTGGGGGGGTTTTGTGCCATCTGGGCATTCCATGGCCTCCGAAACTGTGATAGGCAGTGAGAAGTGAAATCAAAAATTGACACCCTTAGAAAGCCTGAAGGCGGTGATTGGTTTTTGGGGTCCCGTACGCGGCTAGGCTCCCAAAAAGTCTCACACATGTGATATCCCCGTACTCAGGAGAAGCAACAGAATGTATTTTGGGGTGTAATTCCACATATGCCCATGGCATGTTTGAGCAATATATCATTTAGTGACAACTTTGTGCAAAAAAAAAATTGTATTTTTTCCGCAACTTGTGTCAACATATAAAATATTCCATGGACTCAACATGCCTCTCAGTATATAGCTTGGGGTGTCTACTTTCCAAAATGGGGTCATTTGGGGGGGTTTTGAACTGTTCTGGCATTTTATACACAACATTAGGAAGCTTACATCCACTCTTCTAACCACTTGAAGACAAAGCCCTTTTTGACACTTTTTGTTTACATGAAAACATATTTTTTTTGCAAGAAAATTATGTTGAACCCCCAAACATTATATATATTTTTAAAGCAAAGGCCCTACAGAATAAAATGGTGGGTGTTGCATTTTTTTTTTCTACACAGTATTTGCGCAGCGATTTTTCAAACGCATTTTTTTGGGAAAAAATACACTTTTTTTAATTTTAATGCACTAAAACACACTATATTGCCCAAATGTTTGATGAAATAAAAAAGATGATCTTAGGCCGAGTACATAGATACCAAACACGACATGCTTTAAAATTTCGCACAAACGCGCATTGGCGACAAACTACATACATTTTTAAAAGCCTTTAAAAGCATTTACAGGTTACCCCGTTAGATTTACAGAGGAGGTCTACTGCTAAAATTACTGCCCTCGATCTGACCTTCGCGGTGATACCTCACATGCATGGTGCAATTGCTGTTTACATATGACGCCAGACCGACGCTTGCGTTCGCCATTGGGCAAGAGCAGGGCAGGACAGGGGTGCTTTTTTTTTTTTTTTTTTTTATTAATTTTGCTTTTTTATTTTATTTTTAAACTGTTGCTTCCATATTTATTTATTTTTATCACTTTTATTGTTATCTCAGGGAATGTAAATATCCCCTATGATAGCAATAGGTAATGACAGGTACTCTTTTTTGAAAAAACTGAGGTCTATTGGACCCTAGATCTTTCCTCTGCCCTCAAAGCATCTGACCACACCAAGATCGGTGTGATAAAATGCTTTCCCAATTTCCCAATGGCGCTTTTTATATCCGGGGGGGGCATTCCCTCCCACTGCTTGTAAAAGCAGTCCAGAGGCTAATTAGCCACTAGGATTGCTTTTACATGAAAGCCGGCCGCTGGCTGAAAAGAATGATACCAAGATGATACCTAAACCCGCAGGCATCATTCTGGTATAAACATTCAAAGTCCAGCAACATACCAGTACGTTGCTGGTCCTTGTTGGACATGTATTGTAATCTTTTTTTTCATGCAGCCTGTTGGCTGAACGAAAAAAAAAGATCGATCGGTGGGTATGCCCACCATTAGAATACCGCCCTTCATCCACCCACTTCTAATGATGGGCATACATGCACCATTTATATATGCCGAAGCATGGGGTTATCTTCTCGCAAAAGTTATGCCGCGTACACATGGTCAGACTTTTCCACGGGCAAGCCTCCGTCGGAATTTCGACCGTATATACGCGGCATTAGGAGCAAAATCGCTCCTCCGCCCCTGCTGCCCCAATGCTTTGGCATATATGCTTTTTTTTTTAACTGTGGTGGTGAAATCACCTCCTACAGCACTGGAGTCGCAGGGATCAGGCCTGTCTCTGCGAACGCTGCAGTTATGTGTGTTGTGTTTTGCAAGTGACAGTGATCGATCGATACTGCACTTCGGTGGCCTGGGCTGGACGGAGGGGCAAAACGCAGGTGCCAGCAGGTATCTGGGCTGATCCCGCTAACACTGCGTTTTTGGGAACCCTAAACTGCTGGGGACGCTAGTATAGATCTGATCAGATCAGATATTGAGCTGATCAGATACTATACCACTAAGGGGGGTGTATGCTTCACGTGTGGGTGTTAGCGCTACTGGCACTAACCTAACGCTGCCTGGGGTGTGACGCAGACCCTCTCTGACGCTAAAACCTAACTGATATCACCCGCCGGGCGATCAGGGGGTTAAACCTTTATTGGGTTATATACGGCCGTGCCCTGACACTATAAAAAGCAAACTAACTAACCAGCGTCACCCGTAACACTTATATGATGATCACTGGTGAAAGGGTTAACTAGGGGCAATTAGGGGGTTAAAACCTTTATTAGGTAATATATGGGGGTACCTGACGCTATATAAAAACCTGACGGCGAACCTAAAAAAAATTTACTGGCTACCTATCGGCATCACCGACACTAAGACAACGATCATAAAAACGATTGCTTAGCGACAGTGGTGATAGGGGGTGAAAGGGTTACCGGGGGGGCGATCAGGGGGTTAAACCTTTATTAGATAATATATGGGGGTACCTGACGCTATAAAAACCTGCGGCGAACCTAAAAAAAATTACTGGCTACCGATCAGCATCACCGACACTAAGACATCGATCAGAAAAATGATCGCATAGTGACGGCGGTGCTAGGGGGTGAAAGGGTTACCTGGGGGGTGATCAAGGGGGTTACACCTTTATTAGGTAATATATGGGGGTACCCGACGCTATAAAAATCTGCGGCGAACCTAAAAAAAATTACTGGCTACCGATCAGCATCGCCGACGCTAAGACATCGATCAGAAAAATTATCGCTTAGTGACAGTGGTGATAGGGGGTGAAAGGGTTACCTGGGGGGCGATCAAGGGGGTTAAACCTTTATTAGGTAATATATGGGGATACCCGACGCTATAAAAACCTGCGGCGAACCTAAAAGAAATTACTGGCTACCGATCAGCATCACCGACGCTAAGACATCGATCAGAAAAATGATCGCATAGCGACGGCGGTGCTAGGGGGTGAAAGGGTTACCTGGGGGGTGATCAAGGGGGTTAAACCTTTATTAGGTAATATATGGGGGTACCCGACGCTATAAAAACCTGCGGCGAACCTAAAAAAAATTACTGGCTACCGATCAGCATCGCCGACGCTAAGACATCGATCAGAAAAATTATCGCTTAGTGACAGTGGTGATAGGGGGTGAAAGGGTTACCTGGGGGGCGATCAAGGGGGTTAAACCTTCATTAGGTAATATATGGGGGTACCCGACGCTATAAAACCCTGCGGCGAACCTAAAAAAAATTACTGGCAACCGATCAGCATCACCGACGCTAAGACAGCGATCAGAAAAATGATTGCTTAGTGACGGCGGTGCTAGGGGGTGAAAGGGTTATCTGGGGGGTGATCAGGGGGTTAAACCTTTATTAGGGGGGGTTAGGGGGCTACACTGGACCTAAAACTAAATGTAGTGACACTTTTACAGTCATAAATGTCACTGATTGCAGTGATCACTAAATAAATGGTCACTGCAATCAGTGACACTGTGACTGGGGGCTGAGGGGGGCTGGGGGGTGATCTGGGGGTGTCTGGGGGGGCCTGGGGGGCGATTTATGTGCCTATGTGTCCTGGTGTCAGTGTAGTGTTGTGTGCACTAACCTGCATCTTCTCCTGTACGGCGCTCGGTATATGTGAGCGCCGCAGGCGAGATTACATCACTTCCTCCTTCCTGGCAGGCAGGGGAAGCTCTCTCATTCGCCGGGAGCGATCGAGAGGGGGTGGCCGGAATCGAACGGCCGTCCCCTCATGCCGGATCGCTCCCGAAGGTAAAACGACCACCCACTGTAAAGAAGGGGGGTCCGATCGGACCCCCCAACTATACAAAGGCAATCACGTATATGTACGTGATTCTGCCTGTCGGTGCCATTCTGCCGACGTATATTTACAGTGGGCGGTCGTTAAGTGGTTAATAACCTGTTATGGTGACCCCTGAGGCAGACTTATCCTCTGTCTCAGCTGGTTTAACACTTTATTGGGTTCTCCTAAAATTATCCATTTTGCATGTGATAATATTCATAGACTAATAGCTATGGAAGAATTAACTACAACCACATTATATATATATATAGCTGAGTCACAAATCTATGTGATAAAAGAACTGCATGGATTTTGTGAATACACCTCCAATAGTTTACCTGCTAAAGTGTTACCTCCCGTGCATGAGTCAGAGAAACCCTTCAGTAATTCTCCACTGTCATTATATACATCCCAGTTATTCTAAATGAATTACATAATCTTTATATTATTTCTCTGCCTCGCGGGTGGGACTCTACACTTCTTATCCTACACAGATCCTAATAGGAAACTTAAATGGTTATTGTTTTGTTTAAAAATGCCTTTAAAACTTGTTCAGTACAATAAGTTATATGTTATAAAGTTCTACAGGTTGTTCGGTTCTCGTAGACAGTCCACTGCACCTCACAAACGTTCCTTACGTGCCTGGTATAATATACCAGACATCCTTTGGACGAAATAGTACCCATTGTGTGGTAACTGTTGCCACACATTGGATAATAGCTCCAATTCGGAGCTCAAGCTCAACTTAAATACTTAACACATTAATAAACTTCTCTCCATCACATTAATACCAGATTTATTATTTCATTTATTCCCCCCCTCCCAAGAAATAAAATAAAATAAAATTACCCAATACATAACTGATACTTACCTTTTCATATCCATTTTCTTAGCTTTAAACAATTTAACGTACATTTCTCCTGAACTCTCCAACTACTACCTACACACTATATATATTCTGTTTAAGCTTACTCATTTATTACCATGACTTCTCTAAATGTGCTTACACTAAATGTACAGGGTCTCAATTCCCCTCCTAAAAGAACGAAAGCCTTTCAATTTTTCTCTTCTCTTTCAGCACATATTGTGTGCTTACAAGAGACACATTTTTCTACTCTTTCCTCTCCCAAATTTTGCCATCGTCGATATCCCCAAATTTTCAAAGCCTCAGCCTCAACTAAACAAAGGGGAGTAATGATAGCTTTCCATAACACTACACCATTTACTCTCCAGGCTGAGATTGCAGACCCTGAAGGTCGATACCTAATACTCACAGGTTTATTATTAGATGCCGAAGTAACCATTGTCACATATTATGCCCCGAACAAAAACCCTCTTGCCTTTCTTTCACACCTATTCACTATTGTAGATACACATAAAAAAGGGATGCTTATAATGTGCGGAGACTCAAACCAAGCAATATACCCAATTCTGGATAAATCCCCTACACCTTCCTCAAACCTCCGCCCCACTTACCAAAACCTGCTCAACCAACATACACTACTGGACACTTGGCGTGAACAACATCCTAAAAAACGTCAATATACCCACTATTCCCACCCACACAAACAATTCTCTCGAATTGATCATTTATTTACTAATATCAATTCTGCACACCTTATCCTTCACTCCCAAATTACTCCATGTACATGGTCAGACCATAATGCTACTATCACTACTTTCTCTTCCCTTGTCCCAAAACCCAACTATCGCTCTTGGACTATAAATGACAATCTTTTAGCCATCCCGTCCTATAGACAAACAATTGAAAAAACTATTCAAGAATATTACACAAAAAATAAGTCGCCAGATATTAATCCTTTGACGCTTTGGGAAGCCCACAAACCAACAATAAGAGGAGTATGCCTCAGTCAAGCAGCTCATCTTAAAAAACAGAATAAAATTATTCAGACAAAATTGGAAGAAACTTTTTACAAAGCTTCAGAGGATTTTCAAACAACTCCTTCCCCCAGTAACAAACTAACCTATGATAAAGCAAAGCTGGAACTAGACATTTTCTTAACGGACTCGGCAGAAAAAATCCTTCGAAAATCTAGACATACATTATATATGAAAGCAAATAAACCCACTACCTTTTTAGCTCTAGCTTTACGTAAAGCAGACCACATTAGAAAACCAATACGACTGCAAATTACAAAAAATAATTTTTCTAGCAATCCACTAAAGATAGTAAATGAATTCCAAAGGAAACTGACAGATTTATACAAAGATACCCATAAAATAGACCAAACAAAACTATCCTCTTTACTTTCTACTATTCAACTGCCCTCACTCAACACTAACCAACTTGAATCCCTTGAAAAACCTATTACAACAGAGGAATTACAATTAGCTATAAAAACTTTGAAACTGCATAAGCGTCCTGGCCCAGATGGCTTTTCAGCCACATATTACAAACGATTCTCCACACTACTCTCCCCTCTCCTAACAGAAGCTTTTAATTCTCTCCTCTCAGGACATTTTTTTCGTCCTGAAACCCTTCTAGCCTCTATATCAATGATACCTAAACCGAACTCTGACGACACTTCCTGGTCCAACTATAGACCTATCTCAGTACTAAATTTAGACATCAAATTACTAGCTAAGATCCTTTCAAATAGACTTAACCCCATAATAGGGAAACTCATAAATAAAGACCAAACCGGCTTCATACCATCCAGACACACGGGAGACAATATACGGAGGGCAACCCTTCTTGCACATATGGCACGTACCCGGCGCATCCCTGCCTGCTTCCTCTCAATAGATATCCAGAAAGCATTTGACACTTTATCTTGGGATTATCTAAAATCTATTCTCCAAAAATGGGGTTTCGGAACAAATTTTCTACAATGGCTATTATCACTGTATGATAATCCAAAAGCACATGTTTTATACTCAGGATTTCGATCTGAACCCATAAAAATAGAAAGAGGAACCAGGCAGGGCTGCCCTTTATCCCCACTCCTTTTCGCTTTAGCGATCGAACCCCTTGCACAAATGATTCGTACGAATATCAATATTAAAGGTCTCGAATTGGGTGGACACCAACATAAGCTATGTATGTTTGCTGCCGACATTTTGATTTTCCTCACGTCTCCCCTAACATCAGCACCTAACCTTATAGATACACTTACTAAATTTAGTATGATCTCCGGCCTGAAAATAAACACCCAAAAATCTAAAGCCCTGAATATCTCACTCCCTCTGGAATTACTTACGGAATTACAAAACTCTCTTCCCTTTACCTGGTCTAACACACATATTACCTACCTAGGTATCTCATTTACAGCTGACCCATCTAATTTTTATCAAGCTAATTACCCTCCTTTGCTAAAACAACTTACCTCATTGATGAAGAATTGGTCCACATTACCACTGGCATGGTTGGGTAGAATAACTGTAGCTAAAATGTCCATAATACCAAAACTTTTATATCTTTTTAGAAACCTTCCAATCCGGGTCCCAGCCTACTTTTTCCGAATCATCCAACGCAAAGTGTTACAATTTATATGGGGCAAAATTAAACCACGCTTATCACAAAATACCCTTTTTACTCCTCGAACACAGGGAGGTCTAAGCGTACCCAACTTTAGCAAATACTACTATGCTGCCCAACTTGCCCAACTCCCCAAATATCATGCCACTAAGGAGATTCCACTATGGGTTTCGATCGAAACGGCCGATTGTGACCCCCTTTCACTGGCAAATATCCTATGGCTCCCCCCTTCACTCCGGCGAAGAATTTCTAACCCTATTACCAAACATAGTCTGACTATCTGGGACAGGTTCAAATCACGATTTAGATTACAATCCTTACATAACCCTCTTCTTTCCTTCTTACATAACCCTGATTTCTATCCGGCCTGGACCTTCCCATCCTCTTTTTCAACTTGGTCTAAAAAAGGACTAATACGAACACACCAATTTATTGATTCAAATGAAATCATCCCCTTCCCCACACTTAGTGATACCTATGACCTACCTCCAACAGAAACCTTCAGATACTTACAAATTAAGAATTTTATACAGCTAAACAACCCTCAGAATATGTTCACTGATGAACGCACGACATTTGAGCATACCTGCATTACTGACCCACATAAACGAGGCTTGATCTCTGAACTATACAGACAACTACTGCTTCCAATCTCTGAAAACCCTCCACCATACACATCTAAATGGGAATCCGATTTGAATCTCCAACCTGGAAATTTAAATTGGCCACAAATATGGAAAGCAACAAACTCAGCAACACCAAATATTGCTGCCCTAGAAACTAACTATAAGGTTCTCACACGATGGTACTTAGTTCCTGCTAGAATCTCTAAATTCCACCCACAATATCCTGCACAATGCTTTAGAGGTTGCACTGACAAAGGCACACAATTACATATTTGGTGGACCTGTCCCATTGTTCTCACCTTTTGGAAAAAAATATTTGATCTAATATCCACCATGTTTAGCACCACTTTGCAACCAGACCCCACAGTAGCTCTTTTAAATAGTAAACCCCCAAATATTACTAACCGACAATTTAACCTGATGTTATATGTAACTACAGCTGCAAAACAATCAATTGCTTTCGCATGGAAAACTTCCACTTTAAGCATTGTACCGGTTAAACATAGAATTAATCAGGCATTAATTCATGCTAAAACAGAAGCGATCTATTTAGATAAAATTGCTAAATTTGAAGCACTTTGGAGCCCATGGATAAATCACCACCTACCACAGGGCTTTGACCTTGCACTGGTACTGACTTAATTACAATGCCTTAATCACTATCCAATCCTATTTAGACACTAGGGATGAGCTCGGTGTTCGAGTCGAACATACGTTCGACTCGAACATCGGCTGTTCGATCGTTCGCCGAACAACGAACGATTTGGGCCGTTCGCGCCTAATTCGCGGCCCACAATGCACTACGCCATCGCAGTGTCATCCAGGCGCTGTGATTGGCCAAGCATGCACTGTGACCCTGCATGCTTGGCCAATCACAGCGCCGGCAGCGAGGAGAGCAATGATTGGCCACAGGCAGGATGCCTGTGGCCAATTATTGCTGAGGGTGTTTAGTACACGCCCCACACTATAAAAGGCCGCCAGCACGGTGGCCTAGTGTAGTGTGTTCCGGAGCAGGGAAAGAGAAGCATAGGCAGGGACAGTGACATTTTTTTTTCTTGCTTAACCTGGATTCCTTTAGTTTAGGGAAAGAGAAGGATAGGTAGGGAGAGTGTCAGTCTGTTTTACTGTGCTAAACCTTGTTTGTAGGGACAGGGAAGGACAGTGAGGGAAATTCTCATTGTGATATACTGTGCTAAAGCATTCCTCATCAACCATCTTTAAAAAAAAATTTTTATAGGGACAGAAAACTATAGGTAGGGAGAGTGACAGTGTGTTTTACTGTGCTAAACCTTGTTTGTAGGGACAGGGAAGGACAGTGAGGGAAATTCTCATTGTGCTATACTGTGCTAAAGCATTCCTCATCAACCATCTTTAAAAAAAAAATTTTTTATAGGGACAGAAAACTATAGGTAGGGAGAGTGTCAGTGTGTTTTACTGTGCTAAACCTTGTTTGTAGGGACAGGGAAGGACAGTGAGGGAAATTCTCATTGTGCTATACTGTGCTAAAGCATTCCTCATCAACCATCTTTAAAAAAAAAAAAATTATAGGGACAGAAAACTATAGGTAGGAAGAGTGTCAGTGTGTTTTACTGTGCTAAACCTTGTTTGTAGGGACAGGGAAGGACAGTGAGGGAAATTCTCATTGTGCTATACTGTGCTAAAGCATTCCTCATCAACCATCTTTAAAAAAAAAATTTTTTATAGGGACAGAAAACTATAGGTAGGGAGAGTGTCAGTGTGTTTTACTGTGCTAAACCTTGTTTGTAGGGACAGGGAAGGACAGTGAGGGAAATTTTCATTGTGCTATACTGTGCTAAAGCATTCCTCATCAACCATCTTTAAAAAAAAATTTTTTTATAGGGACAGAAAACTATAGGTAGGGAGAGTGTCAGTGTGTTTTACTGTGCTAAACCTTGTTTGTAGGGACAGGGAAGGACAGTGAGGGAAATTCTCATTGTGCTATACTGTGCTAAAGCATTCCTCATCAACCATCTTTAAAAAAAAAATTTTTATAGGGACAGAAAACTATAGGTAGGGAGAGTGTCAGTGTGTTTTACTGTGCTAAACCTTGTTTGTAGGGACAGGGAAGGACAGTGAGGGAAATTCTCATTGTGCTATACTGTGCTAAAGCATTCCTCATCAACCATCTTTAAAAAAAAAATTTTTATAGGGACAGAAAACTATAGGTAGGGAGAGTGTCAGTGTGTTTTACTGTGCTAAACCTTGTTTGTAGGGACAGGGAAGGACAGTGAGGGAAATTCTCATTGTGCTATACTGTGCTAAAGCATTCCTCATCAACCATCTTTAAAAAAAAAATTTTTATAGGGACAGAAAACTATAGGTAGGGAGAGTGTCAGTGTTTTTTACTGTGCTAAACCTTGTTTGTAGGGACAGGGAAGGACAGTGAGGGAAATTCTCATTGTGCTATACTGTGCTAAAGCATTCCTCATCAACCATCTTTAAAAAAAAAAAAATTATAGGGACAGAAAACTATAGGTAGGGAGAGTGTCAGTGTGTTTTACTGTGCTAAACCTTGTTTGTAGGGACAGGGAAGGACAGTGAGGGAAATTCTCATTGTGCTATACTGTGCTAAAGCATTCCTCATCAACCATCTTTAAAAAAAAAAATTTTTATAGGGACAGAAAACTATAGGTAGGGAGAGTGTCAGTGTGTTTTTCTGTGCTAAACCTTGTTTGTAGGGACAGGGAAGGACAGTGAGGGAAATTCTCATTGTGCTATACTGTGCTAAAGCATTCCTCATCAACCATCTTTAAAAAAAAAATGTTTTATAGGGACAGAAGACTATAGGTAGGGAGAGTGTCAGTGTGTTTTACTGTGCTAAACCTTGTTTGTAGGGACAGGGAAGGACAGTGAGGGAAATTCTCATTGTGCTATACTGTGCTAAAGCATTCCTCATCAACCATCTTTAAAAAAAAAATTTTTTATAGGGACAGAAAACTATAGGTAGGGAGAGTGTCAGTGTTTTTTACTGTGCTAAACCTTGTTTGTAGGGACAGGGAAGGACAGTGAGGGAAATTCTCATTGTGCTATACTGTGCTAAAGCATTCCTCATCAACCATCTTTAAAAAAAAAAACATTATAGGGACAGAAAACTATAGGTAGGGAGAGTGTCAGTGTGTTTTACTGTGCTAAACCTTGTTTGTAGGGACAGGGAAGGACAGTGAGGGAAATTCTCATTGTGCTATACTGTGCTAAAGCATTCCTCATCAACCATCTTTAAAAAAAAAATTTTTTATAGGGACAGAAAACTATAGGTAGGGAGAGTATCAGTGTGTTTTACTGTGCTAAACCTTGTTTGTAGGGACAGGGAAGGACAGTGAGGGAAATTCTCATTGTGCTATACTGTGCTAAAGCATTCCTCATCAACCATCTTTAAAAAAAAAATTTTTTATAGGGACAGAAAACTATAGGTAGGGAGAGTGTCAGTGTGTTTTACTGTGCTAAACCTTGTTTGTAGGGACAGGGAAGGACAGTGAAGGAAATTCTCATTGTGCTATACTGTGCTAAAGCATTCCTCATCAACCATCTTTAAAAAAAAAATTTTTTATAGGGACAGAAAACCATAGGTAGGGAGAGTGTCAGTGTGTTTTACTGTGCTAAACCTTGTTTGTAGGGACAGGGAAGGACAGTGAGGGAAATTCTCATTGTGCTATACTGTGCTAAAGCATTCCTCATCAACCATCTTTAAAAAAAAATTTTTTTATAGGGACAGAAAACTATAGGTAGGGAGAGTGTCAGTGTGTTTTACTGTGCTAAACCTTGTTTGTAGGGACAGGGAAGGACAGTGAGGGAAATTCTCATTGTGCTATACTGTGCTAAAGCATTCCTCATCAACCATCTTTAAAAAAAAAATTTTTATAGGGACAGAAAACTATAGGTAGGGAGAGTGTCAGTGTGTTTTACTGTGCTAAACCTTGTTTGTAGGGACAGGGAAGGACAGTGAGGGAAATTCTCATTGTGCTATACTGTGCTAAAGCATTCCTCATCAACCATCTTTAAAAAAAATTTTTTTATAGGGACAGAAAACTATAGGTAGGGAGAGTGTCAGTGTGTTTTACTGTGCTAAACCTTGTTTGTAGGGACAGGGAAGGACAGTGAGGGAAATTCTCATTGTGCTATACTGTGCTAAAGCATTCCTCATCAACCATCTTTAATAAAAAAAAAAAATTATAGGGACAGAAAACTATAGGTAGGGAGAGTGTCAGTGTGTTTTACTGTGCTAAACCTTGTTTGTAGGGACAGGGAAGGACAGTGAGGGAAATTCTCATTGTGCTATACTGTGCTAAAGCATTCCTCATCAACCATCTTTGAAATCCTTGTTTTTTGGACAGTCAGGGAAATTGTCATTGTGCTATTCTGTGCGAAAGCAATCATCCTCAACCATATTTAGAAATCCTTAAGTAAAGGGACAGAGAAGGACACCTGAAGGTAGCCCTTATTGCTTTTTTTCACATCTCCCTGCAGGCCATCCATTAGAATGTCTGGAAGGCAAACAAGGAGAGGCAGACAGTCAGGAGGCAATAAAAGAGGGCAAGCAGGCTCTGTGTCTGGGGGCAACAGTGCTGGTCGTGGACGCGGTGCATTGTCATCAGCACATGGCCATGGGACACGCTTGTCCTTCTTTTCGGCAGCTGGACATGTTGAGCCACATCATGCCGAAGACTTGGTAGAGTGGATGACCAAGCCCTCCTCCTCCTCCTCATCCTCTCTCACCCAGGCTCAGGGTACTGGCAAAGCAGCTGCCAAAGCGTCCTCTTCCCTGGTATCAATGTCAGACTCATCATCAGTCACTCCTTCCCTAGACCCACCATGTCCTCCTCCTGAGGAGTCCCCCGAACTGTTTGAGCACAGTGTTGGGTACATGCTCCAGGAGGATGCCCAGCGTTTCGAAGGGTCTGATGATGAAACCCAGCTAGAGGAAGGCAGTAGCGTGAGAGCAGACAGAGGGGATGCTCAAGAAGGACACCAATCTGGCAGTCATGTTCCAGCAGCTGCAGCATACTGCCAGATTGGCTCCAGTGATGAGGAGGGAGGGGATGATGAGGTCACTGACTCCACGTGGGTGCCTAATAGGAGAGAGGAGGAGGAGGAGGATGAGGAGGAGGCACATCTCCAACGAGGCAGGATGCCCTTTGGTGGCCAGCGTAAGGGCAGTACACCAACGGAATCACACCGCAGAGCTCCGCCTGTGCAGGGCGCTGCCTCTGGCCGTCATTCAAAAAGTTCTTTGGTGTGGGCCTTTTTTGAGGCTAGTGCATCAGATCGCACAGCTGCTGTTTGCAACATATGTCTCAAGCGTATATCGCGTGGCCAAAACATCAGCCGCTTGGGTACCACACGCCTGACCAGACATATGTTGACCTGCCATGCAGCTCGTTGGCAAGCCTACCTCAAAGACCCACACCAAAGAACAAAGCGGACCTCTCCTTGCACCGCATCAGCTGGGATCTCCAACCCCACTATAACTTCAGTCCTCTCTGAAACATGCACTGAGAGGAATGAAGGTGTAGAATTAGGTGTGTCACAGCCAAGTACTTGCGGCCACTCTGCTAGCAGTACACCAACGTCCGATTCTAGCAGGCAAATTTCCCTGCCCCAGCTGCTGGACCGTCGAAAGAAGTTCACTCCCAGCCATCCACATGCCCAGCGGTTGAATGCTAGCTTGGCTAAATTGCTAGCGCTTCAACTGCTGCCTTTTCAGTTGGTAGACTCGGCCCCCTTCCGTGAGTTTGTGCAATGTGCGGTTCCTCAGTGGCAGGTTCCCAAACTCCACTTTTTCTCACGGAAGGCTATTCCGGCTCTCTACCGGCATGTGGAAGGCAATGTCTTGGCCTCGCTGGACAGGGCGGTCAGCGGTAAGGTGCATATTACCGCTGACTCATGGTCCAGCAGGCATGGACAGGGACGTTACCTTTCTTTCACGGCCCATTGGGTCACTCTTTTGGCAGCTGGGAAGGATGCAGGACAAGGTGCAGTAGTGTTGGAGGTTGTTCCACCGCCACGCCTCCAAAATGCTACTACTGGTTGTGACACACCTCTCTCCTCCACCCCCTCCTCTTCTTCTTCCTCCATGGCCTCTTCCTGTGCTTTGTCCTCTGAACCAGCGGTGCTCCGTAGGCGTTCAAGGGGCTACGCAAGTACGCAGGCAAAAAGATGCCATGCCGTGCTTGCGCTGGTGTGTTTGGGGGACAGAAGCCACACTGGGGCAGAGGTCCTGTCTGCTCTGCAGGGCCAGGCCGAGAGGTGGTTGACGCCACGCCAGCTTAAGCCAGGAATGGTGGTTTGCGACAATGGCACCAACCTCCTCTCCGCCCTCCGACAGGGACAACTGACCCATGTGCCCTGTGTGGCTCACGTCCTTAACCTGGTGGTGCAGCAGTTCTTGGGCAGGTACCCGGGCTTACAGGATGTCCTGAGGCAGGCCAGGAAAGTCTGTGTGCATTTCCGCAGATCTTATAATGCCAGTGCTCGCCTGGCTGAGCTGCAAAAGGAGTTGAACCTGCCCAAGAACCGCCTTATATGTGACATGCCCACCAGGTGGAACTCAACGTTGGCCATGCTGCAGCGGCTGCACACGCAGCAGAGGGCCATCAATGAGTACCTGTGCGACTACGGCACCAGGACAGGGTCAGGGGAGCTTGGTTTTTTTCTCCACGCCAGTGGGGCATGATCAGGGATGCATGCACTGTCCTGGCACCATTTGAGGAGGCCACGAGGATGGTGAGCAGTGACAGTGCATGCATCAGTGACACTGTACCTCTTGTCCACCTGTTGGAGCACACGCTGCGTGGAATAATGGACAGGGCACTTGAGGCAGAACAGAGGCAGGAAGAGGAGGACTTCCTTGCCTCTCAAGGCCCCCTTTACCCAGACAGTGTTCCTTCTGTCCCACCCATCGCACAGGAAGAGGACGAGGAGGAGGAGGAGGAGGAGGATTGTGTCAGCATGGAGGTGGAGCCTGGCACTCAGCAGCATCAACAGCAGCAGTCTTTTAGGGATGATTTACAGTCCCAAGAAACCCGTGGACTTATACGTGGCTGGGAGGAGGTGGCTGCGGATCATGTCGTCCTTAGTGACCCAGAGGACTCCGGACCGAATGCCTCAGCTAACCTACGCTGCATGGCCTCCCTGATCCTGCAAAGTCTGCGGAAGGATCCTCGTATTCTTCGGATCAAGGAGAGGGACCATTACTGGCTGGCCACTCTCCTTGATCCACGGTACAAGGGTAAGGTTGCGGACCTTATGTTACCGTCGCAGAGGGAGCAGAGGATGAGACAACTCCAGGAGGCCTTGCAGAAAGGTCTGTGCAACGCGTTCCCAGAGACTGGGAGGTTACAAACTCCTGGTCCTGGACAACGAGTTGCTGAGGCTTCGGCCAGTCAAAGAAGGAGCGGTGGGGAAGGTGGCCGTCTGACCGATGCGTTCAGACAATTCTTTAGTCCGCAGCCCCAAAGTATGATCGGTTCCAGCAACCATCGCCAGCGTCTGATAAACATGGTGCAGGAATATCTAGGGGCAAGGTCAGACTTGGACACCTTCCCCACCGAAAATCCTCTGGCTTACTGGGTCTTGAGGATGGATCACTGGCCAGAGCTTGCACAGTATGCAATTGAGCTACTGGCCTGTCCTGCATCCAGCGTTCTTTCGGAACGCACATTCAGTGCTGCTGGAGGATTTGTCACGGATCACAGGGTGCGCCTGTCCACCGACTCGGTTGATCGACTGACTTTCATCAAGATGAACCAGTCTTGGATCACCACCAGCTACCACACACCTGATGCTGATATAACAGACTAATTGATTTTAACATGTCACATCCCTTCAAGACTGATGCTGATGCTGAGTTCCTGTGCTGTTATGTTGACTGGCTATCCTCCTCCTCCGAGTCCTCAATGATACGATTGATGATGATAGCTTGGAAGATCATTTTTGTTTATGGGTGCCGCCACCAGTGCCTAACGCCCAATTTTTCAGCCCCTGTTTAACAGGGGCGTGTAATTACAATTTTTGAAGCAATACTTTGCAACAGGGCTCATTGCTGTGCTCCAAGTACAGTATCTGTGAGGGGTTGCAGTGTTGTGCCACCAGTGCCTAAGGCCCAATTTTTCAGCCCCTGTTCAACAGGGGCATGTAATTACAATTCTTGATCTAATAATTCACAGCAGGGCCCATTGCTGCACCCACCAAGAGTAACTCTGAGGGCTTACAGTGTTGTGGCAACACCACCACCACCACCACCACGAAAGGCCCAATTTTTCAGCCCCTGTTCAACAGGGGCATGCAATTACAATTCTTGATCTAATAATTCACAGCAGGGCCCATTGCTGCACCCACCAAGAGTAACTGTCAGGGCTTACAGTGTTGTGGCACCAGCACCACCATCAAAGGCCCAATTTTTACTACCACTGTTCAACAATTATATGTAATTACAATTCCTGATATAATAGTTGACAGCAGGGCGTTCCAGCACCAACCAAGAGTAACTGTGAGTGCTTACAGTGTTGTGCCAACACCAACAACTAAGGGGCCTATTTCTGCAGAGTATATACGGCAGGTCCCTACTTTCAAACATCCAACTTACAAACGACTCCTACTTGCAAACGCAAGAAGACAACAGGAAGTGAGAGGAAATCTACCCCTAGGAAGGAAAATTCTCTCCTGTAAGAATTAATATGGGAGAAAGGTGTCTCCTCTGTACTGATGGTTTATCACCAATCCTTGTTTCAAGAAAAACACCACATTTCAAAAACAGTTGTCATTGGGACGGAAAGTGAGGTGAAATGTTCTGAACAGGGGCACAGACAGCAAAACAAATGTTACAGGGGTGATAACCCTTACCTATGTTTTCCAAAAAGTTTAAAAATAGATTTTTGGGCTGGAGCTACACTTAAACAATGTACCTGTTCAAAATTGCAAACAGATTCTACATAAGAACAAACCTACAGTCCCTGTCTTGTATGCACCGCCTGTATAAGGCTGTTCAGAGTATATAGGGCCTTTTTTATTTTGTGTGCGGTGTTCCCCTTAATATCCATTACAAGACCCAAAGGGGCTGGTAATGGGCTGGGGTAGGGGGGGGGGGTCATGGGGTAGCTATGCCATTTTTCTTAAAGATTTTCATCCATATTACTGGGACCAGACATTACATTAAAGCCGCAAGCAGTTTTAAATGGCTTTTTTTTCCTTTAGAAGTGTCATTTTGTGCAGGGACAGTTCTAAACACGGGAAACACGTGGCACTTCACAGGCATACTTTAGACACCCCCCAGGTATGATATTTAAAGGAATATTTGACTTTTTTTTTTCACTTTATGCATCACTAAAATGACTGCTCCCGAAAAAAGACCGTTTTTAAAACTTCTTTTTGCATTGATACATGTCCCCTGGTGCAGAACCCGGGTTCCCAAACCCTTTTTAGGACAATAACATGCATAATAGTAGTTATAATTAGCACTTTAGAATTCGAACGTTCGCATCCATTGTATTTAATAGGGTTCTAATGTTCGTACGAACTTTCGGTCCGTTCGCGGGTTCTGGTGCGAACCGAACCCGGGGGTGTTCGGCTCATCACTATTAGACACATTTCCCCCACTCCTGACTCCCTCTGGAGAAATTTCCCACATCCTATCCCTTCTTCCCCTGTTACCTTGATCTTGTCGAATTAGAGACCCACAAAATGTATTTCCACTCAATAAAACAATGTATATTTATACCACGGATGATTTAGTTCACTGACCTATCATTAGTGACTTTAGTATGACACATAGTTGTCCATTTAGACAGTGACGACCCTCTTTATCTTCAGGACATGCCAAGCCACCTAGCTGGACCTTGGCCCTGATACGATTTAAGTTGACCGAGACTGTCTTTTATTAGTATACCCAATTAAACTATTCATCTTCTTTTATGTATTCCTTACGATTAGATATTGATAAATCTGATTACAAATGGTATAAGATAAGCTTTCTTATTACATATTACTCTTTTCCCCCCTCCCCCCCCCCTCCTCCCTTTTTCTTTTTTTTCTCTCTTCCCTCTTTTATTATACTGTTTCATTTAATGATTGTTATTACTTATGCATTTATTTTCAATAATACATTTTCTTTACTCCATATTTATATGCAAAATTGTAGAGAAGATAAAAATTCCATCTACACTTATCTACTTAATTTTAAAATCTTGTATAACATAATGAACTGTATTGTGTAATCTTTAATAAAATATTTGAAAAAAAAACAAAAAAAAACTCAAGGATTTAAAAAAAGGGGAAGATCAATTATGGATTATTAATAAAACAATTAATATCCCAATCTACATTTAAGCCGAAGGGTGCAAAAGATTTCATATTAAAAATCCATCTGGTTTTGAGTCTTGAAACAGATCTAACCATGTTGGTCCCCCTCCAATGTGGGCGAATTTTATCGAGAGCTAAAAATAATGTCTCTTTCAGTTTTCTCTCATGATATTTGTCGTAGTGTCTGGATAAATTATGCTTTTTAAAACCTCGCTTTATATTCCCAACATGTTCGGCTAGTCATACATGTAATTCTCTTTTAGTACCTCCTATGTACTGTTTGGAACATGGACATTGAATCATGTAAACGACATATTGAGTAGACCTTAGGGAGTGGAGTCACTAATCACGCTGGTGTGGTGAAGGTTTATTCAAGAGAACACAGAAAGATTTTTATGCAAATTTTAGTTGAAGTCACTATTATTGGAACACTTATCTCACTGATGGACTTTCTTTAAAAAAAAATTCACAACTGGTTTGAAAACAATATTTGAACGCTATGGACACTTATTAATTTATTGTATGTGCACATATATATTTTTAGAGTATATGTTTTTCAGTTTTTCACATATATGTATTTCTTCACGGGACACATTTATATATTTTCTATAGTATTTAGATTTGTGGTGTGATACACAGAAGCGCTACTATTTTTGTTTATTCAAAATACTTTTATTATTATATGTTTTTTGTAAAGTAGCAGCTAGTAAGGTTTTTTTGGTCTGCATTCAGCAGACCTGCTCCCGAAGCGCAGTGGAGTGTATAAGGGAAGAAGAGGGCAGTTGATTTCTTTTTATACACTATTTTAGACATATTGAGTAGAGCATGTGATAAATGACTCAATATTATACAGTACATCCTGTTTGTCACTGAAGATTGAAATGTCTCACATCTGCGCCCTCTATAGGAATTAATCTGGCAAATACTACATTTACAACATGGAAAAAAAAAGTTTTTTGGTGGATCAATCACATTTGGTGCAATACTATGTCTCAAAGAGGGAGCACCCCTGTATATTAGCACTGGCCGATCTGGAATGATTGGACCAAGTACTTTATCATTTTGCAACACCCCCCAATGTTTGATAAGGATTTTTCTTATGGAAAAATGCTAGTGTGAATATCGAGTGATCATCGACCATCCAAACTTATTGTCTGGTACCTGATTATTCACTCTTATTCTATTCAACATATTACTCCTATCTATAGCAGCGACATTCATGATAGTTTCATCAATTTCTTGTTTAAGATAACCCTTGTTTAAAAATCTTTGTTTCAAAATCAATGCTTGCTGATGATAATCAGAAATTTCAGTGCAATTTCTCCTTATACGCTGAAATTGTCCTTTGGGGACAGCAGCTAACCATGATTTGTGGTGACAACACTGGTTAGAGGGATATAGGCATTGCGGTCGGTCTCTTTAAAAAAGTGCTGGTAATAAGTCGACCGTCCTTGACTGTGATATTCAGATCCAGAAAATGGATATGAGTATGGCTCGCCTCATATTGCAAAGAGATACCTCTATCGTTCCGATTTAACTTTGAAAGAAACGCCTCTAGGGAGGGTAAATCTCCCTCCCATAAGAGAATCACGTCATCAATGTATCTTTTCCAGAGGCGTAACTCTCTAGGAGGATGAGTATCAATACATTCTTGCTCCCACCGTGCCATAAATAAATGTGCTAAACTTGGTGCAAACTTAGCACCCATTGCTACGCCACAGGTTTTCAGAAAAAAGTCACCATCGAACCAAAAGTAATTATGGCTCGTAGCAAAACGTAAGAGCTCTAAAATAAAATCTCTCTGTAACTGAGACAAAGACAAATCCTGTTGGAGATAGAAATTGACTGCTTCAAAGCCTTGCTGGTGGGATATGGCAGTGTATAAAGAGGCCACATCCGCCGTCGCCAGAATGTAGCCCTCCTTCCACTCATAACCATCCAGCAAATTTATAACCTGTGTGGTATCTCGCAAATATGCGGGAGTCGCAACCACTAACGGTTGGAGAAAATTTTCCACATATCTCCCAATTCTCGTTGTTAGTGAGTCTTGACCACTAATGATAGGGCGACCTGGAGGTTTGGTAAGGTGTTTGTGGATTTTGGGCAGAAAGCATATAACTGGTACCCGTAGAATAATAGGAATCAGGTGGGCCCTTTCTTTCTTTATTAAGTGTAGCGGGTGTTTATTTTCCCGCCAGTAATTTAGAATTTTTGCGGTGACACCAGTGGTGTATCTCCGGTGGTCCACCGGGTGGCGCTGTCACTTTGGGGCGACGGACGAATCATTGCTGGGTCGAATCCTTTTTTGTCCTACTTCGGCAGTCGTGTGGTGGGGCGGGGAACCCGCTACGCATGCCGGAGAGGGGTATAAAAGGGGCCGACCATTTTGTCACGGGGTTCGTTGTCCCTGGCACCTTTAGCCTGCGGACGGAGTTCGTGTTTTTCGTCCTTTGGGCACTAGGCCTGGAGGACCACCGGAGACCGTGTTCCATCTCAGGCACCTTTAGCCTGAGATGAGGTACTTGGACGGAGGTCCGGAGCTCAGTGCCCAACACTGAGTTCCACGAGGGAAGGATCCTAGGGTGCTCCGGAGGTGGACACCTTAATCCGAGATGGACGTAATGGACCGGGGAGAGCTCCTCATCTGAAGACCCGGTGCAGCATACTGCCGGTGACGGGTGAGCCTCTTGTCGGAGACCGTCCGGAAGGTGAATTTCCCTCGTGCGGAGACCATAGCCACTCTTTGGAGGAGAGTGGAGGAAAGAACTTGTGTCTGGGCCTATGTATCTACACTTTCACACCTCCTGTTCTGTTTGTAAGCAAGTAAGTCTCTGAATAAAGGAGTGTTGGACTTGCAACGGTGTGAGACTCTTCTCAGCCGGCTAGGTAAGCCGGCTGAGAAGACTTGGTGTGAGGGAGGATGTGTCAGGAAGGCATGGCCTAGCAAGTCTCCGGAGTGTGGGTGTTCTGTTTCCACACAGGGCTACATGCCCGCGGAGGAGTGTGACACTTCTGACCTAGACTCTCTCTCTGATATGGGAGATGATGTACAAATAGACGATTTGTTTGCCAAGAAGGGCTGGGACAAGGCACCGCTTGCTGCATTCCGGGGGTTTCGGAATTCGCCTATGTCTGTGGGAGAGAGCACACCAGAGGTGGAGGTATGCAGGGAGCGTTGGTACAATGATTTTGTTTGGACCCATCTCAAAGTCCCGCACGCTCGCAGATACTTAGCGTGTTCTCCAAAGGTGTCATGGATATGCATTAATGTCTGTCTGCCATCTTACCTTCCTCCTCATGTGTTCATCTAGAGACCAGACCTCCTTCACCTGGCTTCCTTTATAATCTCCTCCCAGCCTGACTCCACCCCAGGCCCTATCACTGAACACTATATTAACCTGTGCACTGCAAGCCTGCTTTGCTGATCAACGTGTTTGTTAGGCATTGTGTGTTTGGGTTCCTGCCTGCCGTGTGCTACGTCTGTCTCTCTGTTACGTTATTGGCTTGTCCCCGACCATCCCTGTCTGCTCGTGACCCTTGACCTTCGGCTCGTTCTTCGTTATCCTTGTCTGCTTGTGGCCCCTGACCTTCGGCTTGTTATTCGGTTCTCTCTATCGTGTGCTGCTGCTTCCCCTTATCCTACGGGGCGTGAGCTAGGAAACTCCAGGGGCCGCGACCTGGTCCCAGCCTGCAGCGTAACATCCTCACCACTAGAGGCCCTGGAGAAGACCAGCTGGGTCTTAGACTCCGCGCCCTGGGGAATCTTGGCTCTCGCTTCCGTTGGGATCCCGGTTGTGCTCCTCTGGTCCCGCTTTCCACAACCACCCAGTTTCCTATCCACAGAAGCCAGCCATAGGGTTCACTACCTCGCGGTGCACTCCTGTCCCCCTACGGTGTGCATCTGTCACCTGGCCACAGGTGACCCTGACAGTTTGATCAGCCATGAACCCGGCTGACATCCCGCTTCCCGCGGATGATCCATTGCAGGACATAGTTCGCAGACTTGAGACCCAGGAATCAAATCAGACCCAGGTGATGCGATTCCTCCAGGATCTGGCTTCTCGATTCGAGCAGCTTCAGGTCTCCTTGGGAACCCCGAATCCGCAACCCCAAGTACAACCAGCGGCTGTACCTATCGCACCAGTCGCAGCCTCACACTCACTAAGATTGCCAGCTCCGTTCCGTTTCTCTGGGGACTCCAAGGCCTGCAGGGGGTTTCTCAGCCAATGCACTATTCATTTTGAGCTTCAGCCTCAAAGCTTCCTATCTGACCGGGCTAAGGTAGCCTATATCATTTCCCTCCTCTCCGGTGAAGCTTTGGCCTGGGCTGCCCCCCTGTGGGAGAGGAACGATCCGGTGGTTTCCAGTCTGTCCGAATTCTTGAAGCTCTTTCGTAATATCTTCGAAGAGCCGGCTCGGGCTTCTTCAGCGGCTAGTGCTGTCTTACGTCTTCGCCAAGAATCTAGTTCAGTGGGGCAATATGCTCTTCAGTTCCGTATCCACACAGCTGAATTGAGCTGGAATAATGAGGCCCTGGTCGCTACCTTTTTACATGGCCTCTCTGACCGAGTGAAAGACGAATTAGCGGGAAGAGCCATTCCCGTCGGTCTGGACGATGTAATTTCATTATGCAACCAGATCGACATTCGTTTTCAAGAGAGGTCCTTAGAAAAAAGACGCCAGCACTCTCTGGGTCCTAGCCAGTCTGAGCTCCCCTCCCTTCATTCCGTGGAGCATCCTCTACCTGCTGAAGAACCTATGCAGCTGGGCCGGACCAGACTAACCCCCGAAGAACGTGCTAGGCGCAGAACTCTGGGCTTGTGCCTCTATTGTGGGGGCAAGGGTCATTTTCGTGACTCCTGCTCGCTTCGTCCGGGAAACGCTCGGGTTTAATACATTTGGAAGGTGGAGTATTGGACCCAGAAACATCACCTTCTCGCCTGCTCTTGCCGGTGTCCCTTCATGTAGGCACTTCTCCTCAGTCAACCCTTGCATACCTGGATTCCGGGGCTGCCGGCAATTTCATGGATTGGAGAACTGCTTCTTCTATGAAGCTTACCCTTTCACCTCTCACTACCCCATTGGTAGTCTCTGCAATTGATGGCACTGTTCTCCCAGGGGGCCCTATTCGCTTCCAGACGCTACCCATTAGGATGTCGGTAGGGATTCTCCACCAGGAGTGGATATCCTTTCTTATTCTACCCAAGGCCTCTACCCCAGTTGTATTGGGCCTCCCTTGGCTACAGCTCCACTCTCCACATGTGGACTGGGTCTCTGGGCAGATCCTGGCCTGGGGTTCCTCATGTTTCTCGTCGTGTCTTCTCAAGGTGACCCCCAAGGAGAGTCTTCCGGTTGCTGCCACTTCTGTTTCTTCTGATCTTCCCGCCGCATACAGCGATTACCGGGATGTGTTCTGTAAAAAATCAGCTGAGGTGCTTCCTCCCCACAGGTCTTTTGACTGTGCTATTGATCTTGTCCCCGGAGCAACTCTACCCAGGGGTCGTACCTACCCTCTGTCCATCCCAGAGACCCAGGCCATGTCGGAGTATGTAGCAGAGAATCTGGAGAGAGGGTTCATCCGGAAATCCTCATCGCCTGCAGGGGCAGGGTTCTTTTTTGTTGCCAAAAAGGATGGTACCTTAAGACCCTGCATCGATTATTGGGGTTTAAATGCGGTTACTATTAAAAATCGATACCCCTTACCCTTAATATCTGAGCTATTCGATAGGTTGAAGGGTGCCTCCATTTTCACCAAGTTGGATCTCAGAGGCGCGTACAATCTCATTCGAATACGGGAGGGTGACGAATGGAAGACTGCATTTAACACTAGAGACGGGCATTACGAATATCTGGTGATGCCTTTTGGTCTGTGTAATGCTCCAGCCGTGTTTCAAAACTTTGTCAATGAAATCTTCAGAGATCTGCTGTACCAGTTTGTTGTCATCTATCTGGATGACATTCTGATCTTTTCTGAAAATCTGCTCGTCCACAGAAACCATGTCCGCACTGTACTTCAACGTCTTAGAGAGAACAATCTCTATGCCAAGCTGGAGAAATGTTCCTTTGAATGTTCTGAGGTCCTGTTTTTGGGGTGCTTTGTCTCATGTTCGGGGCTTCGTATGGACCCTGGGAAGGTCTTGGCTATCACCAACTGGCCTCTTCCTGCTAGCCTCAAGGCCACACAGCGCTTTCTTGGCTTCACTAATTATTATAGGCAGTTCATAAGGAATTACTCTTCCATTGCCGCGCCTATTATCGCTTTGACCAAGAAGGGTGTGAATGCCAGAGACTGGCCTCCCGAAGCTGTCTCTGCATTTCACAACCTGAAACAGGCCTTTGTTTCTGGCCCCCTCTTGAGGAGACCAAATCCTGGGAATGCATTTTTTATTGAAGTGGACGCTTCCTCAATGGGGGTGGGAGCTGTGCTTCTTCAAATCTTTGAGAAGAGACGCCAACCATGTGCGTTCTTCTCCAAAAAAAATTCTCAGGCAGAGAGGAATTATGCCATCGGTGATCGGGAACTTCTCGCAATTAAATTGGCGTTAGAGGAGTGGCGTCATCTCTTGGAGGGTTCCCCTCACTCCATAACGATCTTTACCGATCACAAGAATTTACAGTATCTACAGAATGCTAAACGTCTGAATCCTAGACAGGCCAGGTGGAGTCTCTTCTTTGCCCGTTTTAATTTCACGATTACCTACAAACCTGGTTCCTGCAACGGTCGGGCTGATGCGCTCTCTAGGTCATTTGACACTTTGGACGAGGAGTCCGCCCCTGAACCTGAGCCGATCATTCCCACCTCATGCATTGTTGCCCACTCTACCACCCTGAAGTCTAAAATTCCGCCTGGTAAGACCTTTGTCCCCACTGAGCTAAGAGCTAAGATCCTTCGTTGGGGACATGATTCCAAGGTGGCAGGGCATTCTGGATTCCTCCGATCCTTCCTACTCATCAGTCGTCACTACTGGTGGCCTAATCTCCGCTCAGACGTCAAAGACTACGTTAAAGCTTGTCATGTCTGTGCTCAGTCCAAATCCTCCACACAAGCTCCTGCTGGTCTCCTCATGCCCTTGCCTATTCCTAAGGAACCCTGGGCCCATATTGCCATGGATTTTATCACCGATCTCCCACTGTCTGAGAATAATACAGTCATTTGGGTGGTAATCGATCGATTCTCCAAGATGGCTCATTTTGTTCCTCTTCCTGGTCTTCCTTCTGCCCCTGCCTTGGTTCCCATTTTCATTCGAGAAATTCTCCGCCTACATGGGGTCCCTTCTCATATTGTTTCCGACAGGGGAGTCCAATTCACGTCTCGTTTTTGGAGAGCCTTTTGCAAATCCCTCAATATTGTCTTGGATTTTTCTTCTTCTTACCATCCCCAATCCAATGGACAGACTGAGAGGGTTAATCAGGAGTTAGAGGTCTTTCTTCGCACCTTTGTGTCTTCTCACCATGACGATTGGTCCTCTCTACTCCCGTGGGCAGAATTCTCCCATAACAATCATGTGAATACCAGTTCGCAGAAGACACCCTTTTTCACAGTTTATGGAAAACACCCTCAACTTCCTCTTCCTATGATCTGTTCTCCAGACATTCCAGCTTTGGCTTCGGTTCAGGAGTCTCTCAATTCCGTTTGGGGTCACGTTCATGATTCCCTCCGGGCAGCTGCTGAAAAATTCAAAGGCTTTGCCGACCGCCGCAGGCGTAAACCGCCTTCTCTTCAGCCAGGGGACAAAGTCTGGCTCTCTACCAGGAACATCAAGCTCCGAGTTCCTTCTCTGAAGTTTGCTCCACGATTCATCGGTCCATACACGGTAACTGCTAAACTGAATCCGGTTTGTTTCAAACTCCAGATTCCTAAGAGCCTTAAAATCACTAACTCCTTTCATGTTGCTCTTCTAAAGCCTTTAGTCCTCAATAAATTCTCTCGTCCTCTTCCTACCGTGGCGCCTGTCTCTGAGGATAATCAGGAGTACGAGATCAGTCAAATTCTGGACTCCCGACTCTGTAAAGGCGTTCTTCAGTACCTCGTTCATTGGAAAGGGTTTGGTCCTGAGGAGAGGTCTTGGATCACTGCATCTGAGGTCTTTGCACCTCGTCTGTTAAAGGAGTTTCATCTGAAGTTTCCCTCTAAACCTGGGCCCAGGCGGGGAAGGGGGAGGCCTCGTAAGAGGGAGGGTACTGTCATGGATATGCATTAATGTCTGTCTGCCATCTTACCTTCCTCCTCATGTGTTCATCTAGAGACCAGACCTCCTTCACCTGGCTTCCTTTATAATCTCCTCCCAGCCTGACTCCACCCCAGGCCCTATCACTGAACACTATATTAACCTGTGCACTGCAAGCCTGCTTTGCTGATCAACGTGTTTGTTAGGCATTGTGTGTTTGGGTTCCTGCCTGCCGTGTGCTACGTCTGTCTCTCTGTTACGTTATTGGCTTGTCCCCGACCATCCCTGTCTGCTCGTGACCCTTGACCTTCGGCTCGTTCTTCGTTATCCTTGTCTGCTTGTGGCCCCTGACCTTCGGCTTGTTATTCGGTTCTCTCTATCGTGTGCTGCTGCTTCCCCTTATCCTACGGGGCGTGAGCTAGGAAACTCCAGGGGCCGCGACCTGGTCCCAGCCTGCAGCGTAACATCCTCACCACTAGAGGCCCTGGAGAAGACCAGCTGGGTCTTAGACTCCGCGCCCTGGGGAATCTTGGCTCTCGCTTCCGTTGGGATCCCGGTTGTGCTCCTCTGGTCCCGCTTTCCACAACCACCCAGTTTCCTATCCACAGAAGCCAGCCATAGGGTTCACTACCTCGCGGTGCACTCCTGTCCCCCTACGGTGTGCATCTGTCACCTGGCCACAGGTGACCCTGACAAAAGGCTTCACAGCGCTTTAAAGACTGCAAGGCAGAATGGATGGTGGGAAGACACATCCACGCAGATAGAGTAGTGATCAAACGCAAGGAAGGCGTAGATGTGGAATACCATCTAGAGACTGTGGATCAGCACTTGAAGTCACTAACTTTGCCGCACCCACGTTTCTACCTCTAGGAGAAAGAGACTCCGTTTGTGTTATGCTACTGAACTTTCTGGGGCAATTGTGTTTTTGTGTGCCCGAAAGAAAAGAGAAAGGAACTGTTCCTGGTCATATTTTCCCGCCAAGAGATCATAGACTCTGGGGTAGTTAGCTTTAGGGACGGAAAGAGAAGAATTTCCATGGGTGCAGTTATCGTGATGCTGTCACCAGGTGGCAGTGTTGCGCAACGTTACCGACACTTCTCATGCACCCACTCTTTGGCGGAAAAAGGATTTCTTTTGGGAGAAATTCCTTTTACTCCCACACACGAATACATGTGTCAGGATTTACATGTTGGTTTCTTTTGGTTTTTTTTCCCTCTGCAGGAGAACGTCCCAGCAAGATTTTAGACTCTGGGGGGGGTCTTTAGTCAGGATGGGGAGGGAAAAAATAAATGTTAATATGCAACCTTGAAATGTTTCATTATGTCTTTTGCTCCTCTTTTCTTTTTATTACAGGGGCTCAGACACAACTTTGCAATAAGATAGTGTTTCCAAAAGTTTTTTTGTGTTTTTCAAATGTTAACGGTTTCTGGACTGAATCATGTCAGCCGTTGAGGATGTGGTTTACTCTAGACACTGGGGACCAGAGGGGAGTATGTAGCGGGTGTTTACTTTCCCGCCAGTAATTTTGAATTTTTGCGGTGACACCAGTGGTGTATCTCCGGCAGTCCACCGGGTGGTGCTGTCACTTTGGGCCGACGGACGAATCATTGCTGGGTCGAATCCTTTTTTGTCCTACTTCGGCAGTCGTGTGGTGGGGCGGGGAACCCGCTACGCATGCCGGAGAGGGGTATAAAAGGGGCCGACCGCTTTGTCACGGGGTTCATTGTCCCTGGCACCTTCGTGTTTTTCGTCCTCTGGGCACTAGGCCTGGAGGACCACCGGAGACCGTGTTCCATCTCAGGCACCTTTAGCCTGAGATGAGGTACTTGGACGGAGGTCCGGAGCTCAGTGCCCAACACTGAGTTCCGCGAGGGAAGGATCCTAGGGTGCTCCGGAGGTGGACGCCTTAATCCGAGGTGGACGTAATGGACCGGGGAGAGCTCCTCATCTGAAGACCCGGTGCAGCATACTGCCGGTGACGGGTGAGCCTCTTGTCGGAGACCGTCCGGAAGGTGAATTTCCCTCGTGCGGAGACCATAGCCACTCTTTGGAGGAGAGTGGAGGAAAGAACTTGTGTCTGAGCCTATGTATCTACACTTTCACACCTCCTGTTCTGTTTGTAAGCAAGTAAGTCTCTGAATAAAGGAGTGTTGGACTTGCAACGGTGTGAGACTCAGTTTCCTGGCAGACGGTTGGATTCGATGCACAATACAGGCCCGAAGGTAAAGAAATAACTCTGGCCAATACCACTTATACATCTGTGGTGGAAGCCTGGCGTAGCGGACCCATTCCCTTTCCCATCATACCCCTAGACCAGAGACAGAGCGAGCGAGAACTTTAATAGAGGGGATTGGGAAGTGGCCCCCGAGGAGCCCGCTACATAAGTATCCCTTGCTCAAAGTCGTAATCAATCAGGTTAGAGAGTTCTCTTCTGAATCTTACTGTGGGATTGGAGGCCAATGGAGTGTAGGTTGAGCGATCAGATAGCAGCCTATTCATCTCCTCTGTATAATAGGATTTATCCAGAATAACAATCCAACAGTTTTCTTCTTCTTACACTTTTTTTCACTTGCCTACTTTTAGTAATCCATTTACTATACACTTGCTCATTATTACCAGTGCTGCACTTCTTTTATATTTTTATGCTCAGTGGGTGACATGTCCAGTGAGTATGCTGGCCATGCAAGAACTGGGATGTTTTCAGCTTCCAGGAATGGTGTACAGATCCTTGCAACATTGGGCCGTGCATTATCATGCTGCAACATGAGGGGATGAATGGCACAACAAAGGGCCTCAGGATCTTGTCACAGTATCTCTGTGCATTTAAAATGCCATCAATAAAATGCACCTGTGTTCGCTGTCCATAGCATACGCCTGCCCATACCATAACCCCACCGCCACTATGGGCCACTCAATCCACAACAATTACATCAGCAAACCACTCACCCAAACAACTCCATACACGCTGTCTGCCATCTGCCCTGTACAGTGAAAACCGGGATTCATCCATGAAGAGAACACCTCTCCAAAGTGCCAGACACCATCGAATGTGATCATTTGCCCACTCAAGTTGGTTACGATGACGAACTGCAGTCAGGTCGAAACCCCAATGAGGACGACGAGCATGCAGATGAGCTTCCCTGAGAAGTTTCTGACAGTTTGTGCAGAAATTCTTTGGTTATGCAAACCGATTGTTGCAGCAGCTGTTCGAGTGACTGGTCTCAGACAATCTTGGATGTGAAGATGCTGGATGTGGAGGTCCTGGGCTGGTGTGGTCTGTGGTTGTAAGGCCGTTTTGATGTACTGCTAAATTCTCTGAAAAGACTCTGGAGATGGCTTATGGTAGAGAAATTAACATTTAATTCAAGGGCAACAGCTCTGGTGGACATTCCTGCAGTCAGCATGCCAATTGCACGCCCCCTCAAAACTTGCGACATCTGTGGTATTGTGCTGTGTGATAAAACTGCACATTCTAAAGTGGCCTTTTATTGTGGCCAGCCTAAGGCACACCTGTGCAATATTCATGCTGTCTAATCAGCATCTTGATATGCCACACCTGTGAGGTGTATGGATCATCTTGGCAAAGGAGAAGTGCTCACTAACACAGATTTAGACAGATTTGTGAACAATGTTTGAGAGAAATAGGCCTTTTGTGTACATAAAAAAAGTCTTAGATCTTTGAGTTCAGCTCATGATAAATAGGGGCAAACACAAAAGTGTTGCCTCTTTAATTTTGCTCAATATATATATATATATATATATATATATATATATATACACACACACACTTTGAATTAATTGAATTAATACCCAAAAATTATATTTTGACTAATGCAGCACTCTGTGACATTTAAATTTGTTTTTGAAACACTTCAGCATTGTGCTGAAAGAATTGGCAGTCTGTGAGAAGCTCCCTATAGGGTGGTCTATAGAATTTTATCACACATGTGAAATAATGTTTTCACATGATGTATTTTGCTGATTCCATTTTTGCTAACCCAGCTGTTTTCCTTCTTCTTACACTGCTGACAGACAGATGTGTATACCAGAAAGCAGTTATGGAATTATTAACCTAGGTTCTAGTGGAAGAATTTGTTTAAAACGTAAGACAGTCTGCCTGGGTGAGAAAATAAAACAAAGCTATAATGCCTTTTTTTTTTCTTGAATGGATTTTAGTATACGGTAGTTTAAATACCTGAAGTTTCTGACTTTGCGCTTGCGGTAACATGAAATGCTGCTTTAAGCCATAGTCCCCTCTAAATAAAAGCTGAATCCATGTTTTACAGATGTTTATATTACTGGGTATACTAGAGAATGGCAGTTCCTGATAAAACGCTAGGCTTGATTTGCAGAAAAACTGTTTACCAATCAAAGCCAGTGATCACTGACCTTAGTAAATAGGGCAAAACTGTACACTTCAGTCAACTCATTATGTTTTTTATTGCCCTTTCATACCATTGGATACTCACAATGAACACTGGTTCAGTTTATTTATAAGATTTTTTTTATTTTTACCTTATTCAGTTCCCAACGGGACAAAGTACATGTAGAATATTAGTCTATAGGAATGAGCAGAATGATTTGGGGAGAAATAATTTGACATTTTATCATCAGTGGAATTTTGACTAAGTAGAAACTCTCAACTTCAGTTATTGGGATGCCAAGGTAAAATTGGCTTTAAAAATATGTACTTTTGGATTTTTGGTGGGTTTTTTTTCATTGTAAAAAGGAGTGTATTTAGGGTAGTTTAAGTCTTTTGGTTGTTTCTTTATATTTGCCTCCCCCTCCTTTTTTGTGCATTTAATAGTTCATGTACTCCCTCTTTAAAATGTATGTCTTTGTTTCTTTGTCTGAATAAAAGTAAGAGGCTAATGAAGGTGTGTATTTTAGAACACATCCAGCATAGTAGAAAGAAGATTACACAAATTTCAGGAGCCATGTAAAGCTTGGTGCGCCCTTCAAAACCAGCAGAAACCACCTAAATTTCTCCTTTCCTGTTGACTCCAATGCATTTTGCCAAAACATTAAAAGGTTATTTACAGTATTTTTATGGAAATGAAGTGTCTCAAATGTGCTCTTCCCTTTTGTTTTCTGAACATACCTAAAAGTATGCTTTGATGTAGGGATGAGTGAATCATCCTGTATTAAATTCACAGATTGTTCTTTAAAGTCTAAAAATTGCAAAAAAATTCTGCCCCCCCCTGAAGTTTATTGAGGGCGAACCCTGAAAATCATATCCAGTCATTTTCAAGGTTAATAGGCAAGAGATTGTCAAAGAAAGGGCATGAGGAGATGGGCAACACCATGGGGGACATGTGCAAATGTAAAAAAAAACATACAGCAAGGAGAGAGTCCATCTTTTTACATGTTTGGGAGAAACCATTAAGCTGTATATGGAACAGTACATTTCTCATAGACAGCATTAGCGACACCATATTCTAGCATCACCTATTTTGCACGTGTAATTGATTTTTTTTATTTTACCCGATTGCTTGGTCTAAGTACAGCAGCGGCGTATTTTTTATCCAGCGATAATAGGTCTCAATTGATCAGTAGAAGTAGGAGACACAACAGATCTAAAAGCTATACTCTTAAAATAAAGCTTATGCCCTCAACTTGTACAAATTGGGTAGTGGCACAACAGTTTCACAGTATAGTTTGTGAGCTTTTTAATTCACAGAACAAAAGACAATGCATTGTCTTAAAAAGTTAATAAAAAAACAGAAGAACGTGCACAAGAACCACTTCAAAACCATGAACACCATATTCCGTAAAGCCCCTTATGTCCCTGTATCTAAAATTACTCCCAAAATATTCAAAATATAGGCTTTTACTAACACCACATCCCCTATTGTATAGAGAAAATGGTCAGATAGAAGATATGGGACTTTAAAGGTGTTAAAGCCGTCTACCAGAGTAATACAACCACATGATCATATTTGTTCCAAAGATTACATTTATTACAAATTTCATTAAAACTAATCTGGGGTAACCATTCCCTTAAAAATAAAGGCTCAGCAAGCCATTTACAGACACCAACCCCATGATAGTAAAGCACCTACCTTCCCATATGTTTTATATGATACTCTACCATGAAATAGAAGTGTAAAAGGGTATCCAAAGTATTGCACTGTATTCCACCCAACAGAAGGTAAACAAGGAGGGTTGCTATGGTGCTTTAACCCCGCGTGTGTCACATTTAGTGCTTCCTCAGGGAACATGGGGTGCTCTGAAGTATGGTCGCTGAAATGCAAAACAAAAAAGATAATAATACATGATCTATTGAATGACATACAAATAAAGATTACATACAAAGTCAATACATGTATTCCAAACTTACAAAGTATGTAATGTCAAACAGTATCAACCCCCACAAGGGGTATGAGTGAATCAAAGGATTATATCACTAGGCACAGCTAGGAGCATGAATGGTATTTTATGGTATAATGGTATAGAAGTGCAGCTGCCCAAACAGATAAGCAGTTCAAAGGGTCCCAATTCACACCCGGAGGGAGCAAGGTGAAAAGAAGAAGAGAAAAATGTATAATAAATACATTTTAAATAATTTTATGGTAATGCACTATGGGATGCTTTTCTTTTTTGACATTTGAGAGATTTCATGACCTGAACAAGAAGCGGATCACCTGCAAGCCAAGTTGTATATCAGGAGGTACTGTATTTATTGGCGTATAACACTCACTTTTTTACCCTGAAAATAGAGGGAAAACTGTGCCTGCGTGTTATACGCAGGGGGCTCTGGAAGGTTTTTTTCCTGAAACTTCCCTCTTAAACTTAGGGTGCGTGTTATACGCCTGTGCGTGTTATACGCCGATAAATACGGTATATTATTATTGAAGCTGAGTTTGCCGAGTTTTACTGCAAGGCAAAAACGTCTGGTGAGTCATTCCAACTAAGGGGGTTTGAATTTTTTATTTGAGTTTGCAGCACCAGTTTGCACATACCTTCTCTGTTGAGACAATATATATATTGTATATATACTGTATATACTGTATCTTTCGGACACTTGAATGTTTTACAATATCCCTAGACTTTAATTCTATGGAATTTCTATAGATGTGTTTATTTAAAAAATTAGAGTGTATTACTGTATTTTTGAGACAAGACAGAAATATTGTACAGACTTGATGCACATTGTGTAAGCAGTTTTTTAGAACTGCAGATTCAGATTGAGAGACCAGGCAGGTTTTGTCATGCAATAGTAATTACAGCATATTGTGCAAGCTCTGGCCAGCAGTCAAGTCCTCATTTCAAAAAGTGTCTGCATCAGCACTGGACCCATGTAATCTGCAATCATATGATTTAGGCGTTGCCGGTAACTGCTTCCTGCAGCCGGGCCGACCGGCCATGGTTGAAAAAATAACTTAAAAGTGACACTGAGACAGCCACTATCATCAGGTCTCCTGCTTTCAGCAATCTGAGGATCAGAGGCTTGTTGAGCATTAGAGGGGATTCTGCCACTATCTGGAAATGCAGCCAAGTGGTTTCTCAACAGCCCCTTATGTAAAGGATGCATTTTTTGTAAATGCAGAACATGCTTGCCCTTACTAGCTGTATGTACAGAACCTCTTCTTCTATTTTTAGACCTGAATGACATTATGAATACATAGGATTGCCTATTTTTATTGACAGCCATGACATTGAGGGGGATTGAGGATGTGGTGTTTTGTTGTACTTAAAGTGATTGTAACAGCAGAAGTTTTTTTATCCTAATGCATTCTATGCATTAAGATAAAAAAACCTACAAGGCACTCTGGAATAAGTTCGCCCTGAGAGAGGGACCCAAACCTTGGAAAGTGTCGCAGAAAATTAAAAAATAAAATTAAAAACCATCTTTGTGCAGCAGGGGGGGCCCAAACTCCTTGGGTGCCCGTGTCTGTGTTCGTGAGATTTGGTGTGCGGAACTTCTCTGGAGAGTCCGGCGCAGCATCGCTGGTGACAGAGAGGCCTCCGGTTTCTCCCTTGGACGGATTTCCTTCCCCTGACAGGGGTGGTGCTAGCGAAGGTAATTCACGTTCTAACTCACATAGTCAGTGGCAGTGACTATTCGCCACTGGTGATATCACAGTGGTTAGCAGGAGATGGGAAAGGATTGTGCCTCGATCTATTCCCCATTACTACTCATTAGAAGAAACTGTTTGTTGTTTGCCAAGAAGAATAAAACTGAGTTGGACCTATTCACTGTGTGGAACTCTGGTTACTAGGAGCAAAGGAGTCAGGAACGAAGTACTGGACTTGACTCTAGGACACCTACACAAAACCCAGTCTTCTGGCCTTCACCTCTTAGCTATGGAGGACATGGGCCGTGGTGTATCTCATCCCTGCCCCCAGCACTGAGACCCCTAGATGAAGAAAGACAAGCCGAGCATGAGAAGGGGAGAGAGGGGTGAGGCCGCTACACGTGGGGGCATCGTGTCCAGGATGTGTGTGGTGTCTGAACTTGAACTTTTCTGCCCGGAGGAGTTCCGAGTAGGTCGGCCATATTGGTCAACGGGCCACGAGGCAACCCATAGCTGCGTAGTTCGTGGGCGGGGAGAAGAGAAAGCCCGCGAACAAGTGCAGAGTGTGGGAGGAGTCTGGCCATGTGGACGTACGCACGTGGAGATTCCGGCACGTGTGGGTCAGTGCGCAATGGAGCAGTGAAGAGAGAAGATGACTTCAACCACTCCATGGATCTCAGCTTCTTCTGTCACGGACATGACTTCTCTGGCTGCTCCGATCATGGATACGGGGATAAGACTAAGGCCCCGGGGGCGATTGGCTCTGTACACCTGCAGGGACATGGATGCCCTCGGTGTGAACTGTCCCGGCTGTTCGGGACTGGTGGTCCAGCTGAAGTCATTCGGGCGATGTGAGGTCTGCAAGGAGTTTCTCTTTGAGGTGGAACCATACACAGAAAAGCCTTGTGCTTTCCGCCTCAACTACCTCACAGGGACTGCCACTCCGGAAGGAGAGATCGATGCTGGTGCGTTTCCCATGTGCACTGATCCGGGCGAAGTGACTGCCCAAGTGGAGATGAAAAGAGAAAAATCCGAGGATGCTGCCTTGGTCACCAGCAGCTCCCTGCTCCGACCACCGAAGAGGAAAGTCGGCCTAGTGATGGCCTTGTGTGGTCGTGGAAGAGCTTCGCCCCGCTGCTTGCCTGGTCTGCATGGATCCGGAGAGAAAAGTCCTGGACATTCCCGTTCTTCTGAAGGCCCAGGTGAGCCAAGGGACTGTCTGTGTGGTTAAAAGTGGCGGAAGCCCACAGTCGGTAGAGGCCGTCAAGGGAGATAGTTCCGTGACTGGGAATTATCTGCCCGCTGAATGCTACGACACCTCCGACCTGGATTCATTGTCTGACAATGGCGTTGATGGGGAGATAGACAAAATCTTCCACCAGAAGGGATGGGACAAGATGAAGCTACCCTCGTCCCGTGTCACAAGGGACCTGCCCATGTCTACTGGAGATAGTACACCCGGGTGGAGGCCTCGGTGCCTAGGGAAGAATCTGGTCCCCTGTCGGGGATTCCTCTTCTGGACTCAACATCCATTTCACCTTTTCCTGTTGCGGGAGTGCAACGCAAGTCACTGCGGGCTCCTAGGCCCAGATCTACCGAGGTGGTGAATGCACCTCGTCACCCAGAAGCGATTGTTCCGTCTGGAGAAGGAGACCGGGCCACCATGCCACCTTTGTCAAGGCTGCAGCGTCTCTTCAGCCAGAAGGTTGCCCAAGAGTATGGGTGGGAATACCCGTACCTGCCTCGAGAAATGCTCTACGAGGTGGAAGTTTTTCACCAAAGATGGTATGATACCTTTGTGTGGGACAAACTTAAAGTACCGCAGGCACGGCGATACCTTTCTTGTTCACCAACGGTCACCAAGAAGTTCCAGGACTGTAAAGCTAAGTGGATGCTGGGAAGGCATATCCATGCGTACAGAGTGGTGATTTGCCGCAAGGAAGGAGGAAATGCTGAGTACCATGTGGAGGCTTTGGACAGACATTTGAAGCCTGTGTTCCTGCCGCATCCAAGGTTTTACCTTTAGGATAAAAAGACTCCTGTGTGTTCTTTTTGATGTTCATTGTAGAACTTTCCGGAGTGCCTTCACCAGAACACAAGGACTGTGCCCTAGTTTTTTTTTGTATTTGGGCAGTTCTACTCTTTGGAGAAAATGGGAGCTGTTCTTGTTTTGTTCTCCCTCCTTCTCCTTGCACTTCAGAGAAATCAGTGACTTTGGGGTTTAGTCAGTGTAGAGTCACAGAGAAATGATCAAGAGGAAAAGTTCATCTGGAAGTGATAAGTGTCTTGACCGCGGCATTGTCACCAGGTGGCAGTGTTGCGCAACGATTGTTTGTTTTTTTGACATTATGCAGCACTTATTGGAGCGAATGGGTTTCTTCTCGGATAGACCCATTCATTCCAAGCAGACACACATATATTGTTAGGATGTATGTTTATTTTCTTTCCCTCTGCAGGAGACTTGTCTATCAAGGCTGCTGAGAGTGGGTGGTCCTTAGATAGCCAGGGGGAGGGAAGAATGTAAATGTGTGAGATATGTAAAGTGTTTTATTGAAAAGTTTTATAGTTGTACTGTTTTAAGTTTTCCCTTTCCCATTCAGGTCTTGGCACAATCCAGGGTTAGATTGTGTAGTTTGGTTTCTGGGCTGAACTTATGTCACCACCCTTGTGGGATGTGAGTTTGTACCAGACACTGGGGACCAGTGTCAAATCACCAGGGGGAGAGTGTAGCAGGTGTTTGAATTTAAGGGAGGCATCTGGGTGGTAGTGTAACCCAGATACACAAAATGCTAGGGGATCCGAGACCTTTTTTTGGTTCTTGGAGGACACTGGTGGTGTGAGGTTCCTTGCGGTCCACGGGTGACGCTGTTGCCCTGGGCCGGAGCTGAACTCACACCGCAAGACTGTACTTTTTGTCCTCCCCTGGAGCTGGTACGGCGGGGCGGGGAATCCGCTGTGACGCAAAGGGAGAGGGGATAAAAGGGGCTGACGCCCTTACAACGGGGTTCAGAGTTAAGAGTCTGGAGGACGTGGCCGCACCCAGGCACCTTCAGCTTGGGTTCTGGCGTTCCAGTGCTCCAGGCCTAGGCACCCTTGGCCTGGCCTGAGCGGAGATGGAGTCCATCTCAGGCACCTTTAGCCTGGGGTGAGGTACTATGGCGGACGCCTGGGGCCCAGTACCTTCGACTAAGTTCCGCGAGGGTGAAGGAATCCGAGGGGGCCCAAACTCCTTGGGTGCCCGTGTCTGTGTTCATGAGATTTGGTGTGCGGAACTTCTCTGGAGAGTCCGGCGCAGCATCGCTGGTCACAGAGAGGCCTCCGGTTTCTCCCTTGGACGGATTTCCTTCCCCTGACAGGGGTGGTGCTAGCGAAGGTCACGTTCTAACTCACATAGTCAGTGGCAGTGACTATTCGCCACTGGTGATATCACAGTGGTTAGCAGGAGAAGGGAAAGGATTGTGCCTCGATCTATTCCCCATTACTACTCAGTAGAAGAAACTGTTTGTTGTTTGCAAAGAAGAATAAAACTGAGTTGGACCTATTCACTGTGTGGAACTCTGGTTACTAGGAGCAAAGGAGTCAGGACGAAGTACTGGACTTGACTCTAGGACACCTACACAAAACCCAATCTTCTGGCCTTCACCTCTTAGCTATGGAGGACATGGGCCGTGGTGTATCTCATCCCTCCCCCCAGCACTGAGACCCCTAGACGAAGAAAGACAAGCTGAGCATGAGAAGGGGAGAGAGGGGTGATGCCGCTACATTTTTATGCAAAAAAAAACGAAACTTTACAATCACAATGTGATGATTTGGTGCACAGGCCTGTACAAAACTAGTATGCAGTCATGGACTGCAAACAGAGGGCAGCTTTCCCTGTGTCAAGTGCAAGTTCACACTGCTACCACCAAAAAAATAAAAAGCCCCTAGCAAATATTACAAAAAACTCCCTAAAAAAAAATGTAAAATGCTATTTTTTTTTTCCTTTATATTATTGGCCCTTCTAAGCCACCTGACCCAGTTCGGAGGGGCTTAAATGCTGGTTGGTAATTGATTGCTATAGTGGTGATTGGCCACATTATGTCCCCAATTTCTCAAACTGAACGACTTTGGTTTGGGTCAAACATATATTTAAACTAATCCCAAAACACATTCCTACTTTGAAATTGGCGATGCAATTTTCTTGCTTCTGACTGTGGTACCCATACTGTATACACAAACACTAAAGACTTGTATATAAAAGCCTCAAATCAAAAGCAAGCAAAATTAACATAAGCGCAAATTCCAGAAAAATGGATCATGTTGATGACATGTTTTTTTATTGCGCACCTGTTTAAAGGTGGCATTAGGGCTCAGTTGTTTTACTTATATTATATCCTCATAAACATCAACGTTCTTGTTTTTACATTTTCATTGTCACAAGCTGCTGTTTCATACAAGATCATGGTTAGCATGTCAGTTTAGCCTTTCTGTATGAGAGTATGTCTTTTACTTTTTGGCTAAAACAGCATTGTTTTGGTTCACTCTGCTGTACATTTGCAAATGATACCTGCAGCTTCTGTTACAGGAGAATTGCCTGCTATTAACACAGCCTCTACCGCTCTCATCCCCGAGGCTGCATCTCAAAGCAGAAAATGAGCCACTTCTGCTTGGAATTAGCCAAATCTATTCAAAACAGATTATCATCAATAGCTCGGAGGAGGTGATTATCAGTTCCAATGGTCTGACAAGGAGCAGGAGGGTTTAGTCTTTCCATCCTTTAGTCATTAAACACGTCAGACTAAAATCAGTAGTGGTAATTTCTCCAATTAGCTTCCCCATCATTGTTTCCTTTTCACAAATTGTCAGCCAAAAATTACAGCCACTGGCTGAACCTCACGCACTCCAGTTTTGTGTATGTAGGATTTACTCAGGCACCGTGGATAAATTACTCCTGTAATAATATAAAGGAAAACACAGATGTTGCAGGATCTTGTGCTGGACCATGTGCGTTAATTGTTGATCCGTATGCACTGGGTCTAACTAAGTGGACTTGGATTCATAATAAGAGTTTACTTGCGCCTCATCTTTTAAATTGTTGTATCTTTCTTTTTTCATCTTTCTTTTGCATTTTAAAGAATATGTAAACCCACATTTCGTATTTCTGATATGTGCCTGCTGTATCATGTACTTGTATGAAAAAGTATCCTGTTCTCTTTATATTGCTTCCTGTATATGAAATCCCTGGTGTTCCGAAAAACTGATCACGTTAGGCATGAGGACACAGTGTAGGCCAGTTCTCTAGCTGTGCCAAGAATTCAGCCTGCTCTCCTCCAATAGTTAGACTTGTCCTGACAACCCCCCCCCCCCCCAGCCATTTACTGGCAAGACCAATGTACTGTTGTTTCACCTTCCCCAGCTCTCTGAGCTCCATATGCAGCTGAGTATGTGATCAATTAAAAAAAGGGGAAGAAAGGGTATTTATAATGTTTTTATATACATGCACAAATGTTTTATCTTTTGTTTCTATTTTAAACAAGGTTTTATAAGGTGAGGGCTTACATATACTTTCAATTTATTATATACCTGTATATATAAATAGTAAAATATTGCAAAATAAGCAAATACTGGGTTAAAGTATAACTGTCACTTTGCACTTTCTTGAAAGCTCACCCTCTGACCTTCCATGCACTCCCCTGCATTTCAATTCTGCTATTAGAATCAGAAGGAAAGCTCTGTGTAATCGCCATGTCAGATGGTGGCGGAGCTCCATAGGGATGATGACATAGTCGTCCTCCTTCACATTTGACAGTTTTGGTGACTGCCCACCCAGGCCCAAGCATTGCATCTTGGGATGAGGGCACACCCTCCTCTGCATCAGTTTTAACAAAGCACCAGAGCAATGGGAAAATGCTGAAAAATTGAGCATAAGTTGGTTAGGGGTGGGCTGGTCCAAAAATACATTACCTTGCATTGTATGGGTGAAACGTAAAAAGGCTCTTTAAAGTGGTTTTCTTCTTCACTTGACCTTCTTAACAGTCAAAGATAAAGGTTCTTACTTTAGCACTTTAGTGTGATATTTTTTTGCGATCACCCAATTGGAAGGGATGCAAAAATGTTGGCCATTCTAAAACCAAACTCCTCCTGCTGGTCCTGGACTTTGCTAGCAGCCAGCTAGCTAAAAACCCTATGACCTCTCCCAGATAAATAGTTGGTCACTGAAAGTTGTTTTAGCTTTCCTTTGGGACATAAGACAAAAAACAGAGCAAAAGTAAAACGTTGGCAACCTATGATGGATAAATGGATGAGCAGAATAATACTCAGGAGTTTCTGGTGTGTAATTCAACTTGTTTTTATTTGTTTATTAAAGTCGATTTTATTTTGCATTTAAGTTGTCCCCAAAACAGGCATAGATGCATATTCCTCAAAGAAAGGATATAAAGAGAAATCTCCCTAGTGGGCCACATACGTTAAAAAATTAATAGGGGCTTTATTTATTCTCTACTCTTTACTAAATCAAAAAATAAAACTGTTTTTAGAAATACTTTTGCTAAATGAACATTATCCACTTAAAGGTTTTGTATACTTTTTTACTGTATATTTCACATTTAGGTGTGTTTAAAGAAACAACATGGCATAAACAGGAATTCATCTTTAAATAATAAGACGCTCTAAGCTGTAGTTCTATCTGTTTGACATGAAAACCAAAAATTTAAAATTTTCCCGCTTCCTTGTATCTTGAAGTGTTTACAACAGGTTTGGATCTTTTTCGAAAAAGCTAATTAATCAGTAAAAACCGAGAATTTCAAAGTCATGTTTAAACTAAAAAGATTTTGTCAGTTATGTTTTCACATTCAAGAGTTAATGCATTAGCTCACTTTTGCTCTATTTTTGTATTTAAGGAATGTAATCACTAGGACTGTCATACAATGTGTAAACATGCTGCATTCCGTTCTACCAATTATCCTACATACAGATTCTAGGGACAAATCACAATTTGACTTTGTAGTGTTTTATTTGGTTCTAACTGGATTGTGATTACATCAATAAACTGTGCAATACATTACTTCTCATCAAACAGTCGAATTGTTCCAGCTATCAAACATTTCACTTTTTGATATGGAAATAGCTCCGTCTTGCTACTCACAGTGGTGGAATGCATTCATTTTGTTACTGAACCTAACTATGAATCAGGACTTTTTATAGCACTTTCAAATGTTCTTTCAATAGGCAAAACTACTGAAACAAATGCATCAGTTGTGCAATGGAGTTTATTTAATGAAAGTAGTAGCAACTGTTCATTTAGCAAAGTAAATGTTCATTGAGCTTAGTAAATAAGGGGAAATGTATTTCCTTTATTTCTTTAGTACGTTAACCCCTCAGAATGCCATCATACCAGAGTTTTTGTGAATACAGGAAAGGCTAGTAGCAGATGTTTTTACTTAAAGAACATCTAAGACACTTTTTTTTCATAAAGTAGGGAAGAGCTAGAATCATTGTCATTAGAACGGAAAGCTTTTCCTGAGCTTTCCCTAGAACAGAAATAGAGGGGACATTTTCCAATAGGAACCTGTGTTCCACTGGCAAGTGTCTAAAACAAGATTTTCCTTCCTTTGTAGAGATCTGCTTTCACATCCTAATGTGTCTTGAGACAAAAAGTGAAGCAGCAAACAGTGATTCAGACTCTTAACCACTTGAAGACCAAGCCTTTTCTGGCACTTTTTGGTTACAAGTTTAAAGCGGAGTTACACCGAAAAATGGAACTTCCGCTTTCCATATACCTGTCTAATACAGGTATTTGATACCACTTCTGGCAAAAAAGATTGCTGCAAAATCCGCGGCGATCTACGCCATGTCCAGCCCCTCCTCCGTCCCCCCCGCTGTCTTCTGGGAGACACACAGGTCCCAGAAGACAGCAGGGACCACTCAGAGCCGCAAGGCTTCAATTCCTGATTCCCTTACTGAAGATGCCGGCGCCTGCACCCGGGAGCTGAGGGACAGATTGGCTTCGGGTGAGGACATCGCGGGTGCCCTGGACAGGTATGTGTCCTTATTTAAAAGTCAGCAGCTGCAGTTTTTGTAGCTGCTGACTTTAAAAAAAAAAAAAAATTGGCAGAACTCTGCTTTAAATCAGTATTTTTTGCTAGAAAATTACTTATAACTCCCAAACATTATATATATATATATATATATGTAGCAGGTCCTCAATTTAGGGGAAGTGTTTGGGAGATAGTATGCCCAAACACCCTAATTTATCAGGGTTTTGCAACCATTTTATCCGCAGGGAGAGTATTCGTGTACAGTTCCCTGTGGCCTACAGGTGGCGCTGCCATAGTAGGCTAGGGTTGAACCACTAATACAGGGCTGTGCTTTTTGTGTCCCCTCTCGGCAAACGTACGGTAGGGCGGGGTTAACGTGTTGTGCATGCTGGGAGAGGAGATAAAAGGGGCAGGCGCTGCCTGTTCGGGGTTGGTGGTGGTTAGTCGGTGGGGTCCTACCCCAGGTTCTTGTTCCAGTCTTCCCTGGGCGCCCTAGGCCCAGGGGCGGGTGTTCTCTGTTCCTGTTCCATCCTGGGCACCTTTAGTCTCAGGGTGAGGTACTACTACTCTGCTGTTCCTGTCCGTCCTGGGTGTGCGGACTCGGGAATTGCAGCAAAGGCCTGGGCCCAGCACCCTTGGCTGGAGCCCATCGGGGATCATGGAATCTCAGGGTGCCGCCTCGCGAGGGAACCCGTATCTGAGTAGAGGAGGCCGGGTGAGGAACCGTTCCGAAGGACTGATGCGGTATTCATGGTGAAGGAAAAGGTCCCAGTAACTCTCCGGAGGGATGTCTTCTCCCTAGGCCAAGGCTAAGTTCACCAGGTCTTTGATAGAGGCCTTGAGTAAAGTGTGAGTGTCATTTGGTTGCTAGTCTTGTCCTAAGTAGACTATCCATTTGAGGCTGAGTCTGTTCGAGGAGCTGAACAGTGAAGTGACTGAGATTGTGCCTGGACCTCTCCCCACATCTTGTACTGTCCTTTTTCTTGCTCCAACCTTTGTTCCTATCAAGAGACTGTTATTTGCTAAGAGAAGAAATAAACTTTCTGTTGGAGTTACAGCAAGTGTTGACATTCTATTCACTGGGGGAAACAAGTACTTAAATCTGTTATCCACAGAGGTGAGAAAACATTTTCTGGCTCGACTGTGAAATGACCCACCAACAACACCGCTCAACCTCTTAATACAGGAGGGTACGGGCTTGTGGCATGGTGTGCCCCTTCTCCCTGCGAAAAGCCGAAGAACAAGGCAGGAAAAAGGGGGTCTGTGTGCTACACGTGGGGGCTCGAGTCCGGGATTATTTCACAGGGAAAGAGGCACAGAATTTGAACTTGTTCCCCTGTGAAGTTCCGTGGAGGTCGGCCATCTTAAAAGTGATTGCGCCACAAGGAGAACCCATGCTGCGTAGTTCGTGGGCGTGTCTACAGAAGAGAAGCCAGCGAACATTGCAGGAGATGGGAGGAGCCTCGCCATGTGAAGAGTTGTACGTGGTGACTTTGGCGCCAGAGAGACAGTGCGCGATGAATCGGCAAGTGAGTGACATGGCGTCTAATGCCACATGGATTCCGAGTTCAACCACCATGAATGTTACCTCCTTTGCTGCTTCCGTTACGGGGACGGGGATCCGACTGAAGCCCCGGGGCGCTTCGTGCTCTATGTATGCAGAGAAGTGGAGGCCCTTGGAGTGGTTTGTTCCGGATGCAAGGGACTGGTGGTACATCTTAAACCCTTCGGAAGATGTGAGCAGTGTAAGGAGTTCTTGTTTGAAGAGGAGTAACCTACGGAAAAGCCTCGGGCCTTCCGCCTGAACTGCCTTACAGGCGCCACCACTTTGGAAGAAGGAACCAGAGCTTCCGCAGTCACCCCTGCGTGCACTGTTGAGACTTCAGGGGAAGTCGCGAGTGAAAGTGTTCCAGTTGTTGAAGAATCGGAGTTCGAGAGACCGGAGGATGCTGTTTTGGTCTTTACGGAGTCCTCGCTCCCACCGCCCAAGAGGAAGGTCGGCTATGTTACAGCTTCCTGTGGCCGTGGTAGAGTCACACCCCAGCGCTTGCCCGGATCGGATGCTTCCGTGGAAAAATGTTCCGGACGTCCCGCTTCAGCCGAGGTAAGCCGGGGAAAGGGACCTTGGCTAAGGTCCAAAGTATCGGGGATGCTTGGGTCAGGGATCCCAGGGCCCTTGAACTGGTTAGAGGCGGTGATTCATCATCTACCCGGAGTTACCTGCCGGCGGAGGAATGTGATACCTCCGACCTGGAGTCAGTCTCCGATCCAGGGGATGATGTGGCCATTGATGAGTTGTTTGAGCGGAAGGGTTGGGATAAGATGCCCCTGTTCTTGTTCCGAAGGAAAGAGGACTCACCCATGTTCACTGGGGATACCACACCCCGGGTGGAGGCCCCGGAGCCTGAGGAGGAGTCTGTCCCACTGTCTACCCTTCCACCATCGGAGATGCCTGCACCTGTTGCTGAGGTGTCCAAAGTGTCACTACGGGCCCCCAAAACTGGTCCGGAGGCAGTGAAAGTGCCTCGACACCATATACCATAGTTTTGTCAGGGACGGGAGATCGAGCGACCATGCCGCCATTGTCTCGGTTACAGAGGTTGGTCAACCAAAGAGTTGCAAGCGAGTACGGATGGGAATACCCGTACTTACCAAAATAACTTTTATATGAGGTAGAGGTCCATAGATGTCGATGGTACGCGGATTTTGTATGGACTCACTTGAAGGTACTCCAGGTCCGGAGGTACTATTCTTGTTCTGCTGCAGTTACCAAACGTTTCAAAGATTGTAAGGAGTCCTGGATGCTGGGAAGGCATATACATGCCGATAAGGTGGTTGTTTGCAGGAAAGACAAGGACAATGCAGTGTACCACATAGACACGTTTGATAAGAACTGGAAGCCATTGGTATTGCCAGACCCGCAATACTATCTTTAGAGACTGAACTCTTGTGTTGCCTTTTGCTTTATTCTGAAGTGTACTTTCCTGGAGCCAAGAACTCTGACCCTTGCATAGGGTTTTTTTTTTCTACCTACTGGAAGAGCGTAAGCAGTTTTTTTCCCTCCCTCTCACAGTATCAAAAGACAGAGACTTTTGGTGTAGAATAGCTTAGAGAAAGGGCCAAAGGAGAAGAAGCAAGAAGATTTACCCTTGGGACAAAGAAGAAGTTTTCCTAACAGGTGTCTTGACGGTGGCGCTTCCACTAGGTGGCAGTGTTGCGTAACTTTTTACATTGCAGTTCAAATGCAACTTACTTTTAGAAGGGAGAGGTTTTTCTCTCGGGGAGAATCTCTTCATTCTAATGTACATAGTTTAGAATGTAAATTATTGGTTGTGCGTTTTCTTCCTCTACAGGCGGACGCTGAGCAAACCACTGAGAATGGGGTGGGTTTAGCCATTGTAGACGGGAGGGGAATGTAAATCATAAATGTGTTTCTGTGACATTGAGAAAGTGATGTACACATGTGTTTTCTTTGCTCTTCCTTCACCTCTGCATTTAACTCCCTTTTCCTCATATTCAGGTTTTGGCACAATCTAACTTTTTTTTTATTTCTCTATTGTTCTCCAAATTGTTTTTTTAGATAGTTTCTGGAGTAACTCATGATTGAGGGGCATAGGTTTGATCCAGACACTGGGGACCAGTGTCCATTAGTGGGGGGAGTATGTAGCGGGGTCCTCAATTTAAGGGAAGTGTTTGGGAGATAGTATGCCCGAACACCCAAATTTATCAGGGTTTTGCAACCATTTTATCCGCAGGGAGAATATTCGTGTACAGTTCCCTGTGGCCTACAGGTGGCGTTGCCATAGTAGGCTAGGGTTGAACCACTATTACAAGGCTGTGCTTTTGTGTCCCCTCTCGGCAAACGTACGGTAGGGCGGGGTTAACCTGATGTGCATGCTGGGAGAGGAGATAAAAGGGGCAGACGCTGCCTGTTCGGGGTTGGTAGTGGTTAGTCGGTGGGGTCCTACCCCAGATTCTTGTTCCAGTCTGCCCTGGGCGCCCTAGGCCCAGGGGCGGGTGTTCTCTGTTCCTGTTTCATCCTGGGCACCTTTAGTCCCAGGGTGAGGTACTACTACTCTGCTGTTCCTGTCTGTCCTGGGTGTGTGGACTCGGGAATTGCAGCAAAGGCCTGGGCCCAGCACCCTTGGCTGGAGCCCATCGGGGATCAAGGAATCTCAGGGTGCCGCCTCGCGAGGGGACCCGTATCTGAGTAGAGCAGGCCGGGTGAGGAACCGTTCCGAAGGACTGACGCGGTAGTCACGGTGAAGGAAAGGGTCCCGGTAACTCTCCGGAGGAATGTCTTCTCCCTAGGCCAAGGCTAAGTTCACCAGGTCTGTGATAGAGGCCTTGAGTAAAGTGTGAGTGTCATTTGGCTGCTAGTCTTGTCCTAAGTAGACTATCCATTTGAGGCTGAGTCTGTTCGAGAAGCTGAACAGTGAAGTGACTGAGATTGTGCCTGGACCTCTCCCCACATCTTGTACTGTCCTTTTTCTTGCTCCAACCTTTGTTCCTATCAAGAGACTGTTATTTGCTAAGAGAAGAAATAAAATGTTTTTTCAAACGCAACTTTTTGGGAAAAAATAAATTGTAACGAATTAAAAATAAACACAATATATACCCCAACTCTTTTGTATAATATGAAAGATGATGTTACGCTATGTAAATAGATAACTAAAACTGTTTACTTCCACCCTGGACCGGAAGTGGCGTCATGACATCGCTCCGGTCCTCCAAGGCCACAGAGGCAATCAAAGCCAATCTACTCTTAGATCGCTTCTGTGACCAGCCGGCGGCATCGTTGGATCATTTTCTAAGGTGAGCCGACAGAAACGGTAAGCCTAAACGGTGAGAAGGGAAGTGATGTCCCCTCACGCCCCTTCTGAAAGAGTTCCAGTAGCTCATGAGCTGCTTGGAATGCTTTCAAGAGAAAGCCAACCACTGGCTGAAAAAACAATACCAGGGTTATGGCTGATATCTTCAGCCATAATCCCGGCAAACCACTTACAAACCGCAACATGTATATATGTATTGCTGTCGGAAAGTGGTTAATCTCTAATGTAAACTAAGGAAAGGTACTCTTAGGAAGGAGTTAGAGATCAGGGTGAGCCAAACCGCTGAGCTGATGACTTAATTAAATGTTTTTTTTTATTATTTAAGAATGAACTGTTTCACAGTGCCTGCAGCTATATACAGCCGTGGCCAAAAGTTTTGAGAATGACACAAATATAAATTTTTACAAAGTCTGCTGCTTCAGTGTTTATGATGGCAATTTGCATATACTACAGAATATTATGAAGAGTGATCAGATGAATTGCAATTAATTGCAAAGTCCCTCTTTGCCATTAAAATGAACTTAATCCCGTAAAAAACATTTCCACTGCATTTGTGAAGAAGGCTTCAGGGCGCCCAAGAAAGTCCAGCAAGTGCCAGGACCATCCCCACTGCGATTCAGCTGTGGGATTAGGGCACCACCAATGCAGAGCTTGCTCAGGAATGGCAACAGGCAGGTGTGAGTGCATCTGCTCGCACAGTGAGGCAAAGACTTTTAGAGGATGGCCTGGTTTCAAGAAGGGCAGCAAAGAAGCCACTTCTCTCCAGAAAAACATCAGGGACAGACTGATATTCTGCAAAAGGTACAGGGATTTGACTGCTGAGGACTGGGGTAAAGTCATTTTCTCTGATGAATCCCCTTTCCGATTGTTTGGGGCATCCGGAAAAACCCTTGTCCGGAGAAGAAAAGTTGAGCACTACTATCAGTCCTGTGTCATGCCAACAGTAAAGCATCCTGAGACCATTCATGTGTGAGGCTGCTTCTCAGCCAAGGGTGTGAGCTTACTCACAAATTTACCCAAGAACACAGCCATGAATAAAGAATGGTACAAAAACATCCTCCAAGAGCAACTTCTCCCAACCATCCAGGAACAGTTTGGTGATGAACAATGCCTTTTCCAGCATGATGGAGCACCTTGCCATAAGGCAAAAGTGATACCTAAGAGGCTTGGGGAACAAAACATGACATTTTGGGTCCATTGCCAGGAAACTCCCCAGATCTTAACTCCATTGAGAACTTGTGGTCAATCCTCAAGAGGCGAGTGAAAAAAAATTCCCACAAATTCTGACAAACTCAAAGCATTGATTATGCAAGAATGGGCTGCCATCAGTCAGGATGGGGCCCAGAAGTTGATTGACAGAATGCCAGGGCGAATTGTTGAGGTCTTGAAAAAGAAGGGTCGACACTGCAAATATTGACTCTTTGCATAAACTTATTGTGATTGTCAATAAAAGCCTTTAACACTTATGAAATGCTTGTAATTATATTTCAGTATACCATAGTAACATTTAACAAAAAGATCTGAAAACAGGCAGCAGACTTTGTGAAAATTAATATTTGTGTCATTCTCAAAACTTTTGGCCACGGCTGTATGAGGACTTCTGTTAAAGTGAACCTGTGCCCAGATGATGAACAATAACAAATTTACAAAGTCTTTACAATCAGTATATTATACATCTTTAGTTGTATCTACTGTGAAGTAAGTCATCCTCAAAGATCGGGACAAAGACTCATCAAGTCGGGTTTCAGTTGGTTTCTAACACCTGATGTGTGTTTACATTAGAAGTCTAAAAGACTGCCAAGTTTCTTCTCTCCATACAGAAGTAGAAGGAGCGAAGCTCGGATTTCTGTTCTTCCTTTGCAAATTTTGAAGATTACATTTTTCAAAATGTCTAACGCTACAGCTAAGTTGGAACTTTATAATTGCTGCTGGTTATGTAATTACTTTAATGTTCATAGTCTGCATACATATTCTCTTTTAAGCTCATTTACCGCTTGTTGAGAATGTACTGAAATTCAAGCTGCCAAACAGACCCAAATGAACATGCCCACACATAGTAGGAGTGTTCATTAAACAAAGACAAAGAACTCTTGCATGTTAGTTGTCTTTGAAATGCCTGTTTATATCTATGTCCTTCTAGATGTTTCTAGATCCTGGTTATTAGAGACATGAGAACACCAAATTAAGCATTTTTTGCAAAAGCGATCTGCAGCTTTTCCAAAAAATGTGGTTAATGTATGTGGCCATTAAACAAATGCAGACAGCAGTTTAATTAATCAGAATTGTACAACAACCCAAGTAGATGTAAGGCACAGACATGCAAAGGAACTTGCAAAACCATAGGTTGATAAATTTGCAGCAAAGTTGGTTTGATTACTGATGATGCTTGCATGCGTAGTCTATGCTTATATCTGTTTTCATTGTAAACACCAGAAAATATTTCCACATTGCCGCAGCAAAGTGCGGAACTGCAATTATGTTTCAACTTAATGATTCAATTACATAGCAGCCGTTTAAAGTGTAGTTTGTTATATATTACTTTAAATACTTCCTTTTTTCATCCTAATCACACATGATATTAGACAGAAGGTTCTCAGGTACTGTATATTTTTTCTCAGAAATAAAAGGCTAATTTAAGCCTCTTAAGGCTTTTTTACATTGGTAATTTCTTGACTGTGTTATTGGGGGATTAGAACTCACCACTACTACTGTAAGGGAACAATTATTGTTCCCCCTTCTATTTCAGAGACATGTGACCATGAGAAAAAAACTTCTCTACAAGGACAGAAGCCCTGTCCTCTTAGTATTAAATTTATATAGCAAAACACAATAAAATAAAACGAAACAATTTGTGAACATTCTAATACAAGCAAAGAACTAAGCAAATGTGATAAAATAGTCACAACATTGTGAAAGGCCAGACTGACAACAGCTATGCTTATTTGGGAAAACTTGTGTGGTTTGTTCTAAAGAGAACCACATTTTATCAGACTGTTTGGATAACCTCTTTGTTCATATTACCGTGTGTATTGTTTCTGGAAGGGGTGAGCTTAAAGTTTGGGTCATCTTGAAGCTCATCCCTACTTACTACAATACAAAGGCCAGGGAAAGATAGCAAGATTCAGCTCCCATAAACTTCCATGTCTTTTCGGTGCTATGTTCGGGGTTTGCAAATTTCAAGCTAGGTTTGGCAAATGTCCTGCTTACTGAACCCAGGCCAGTTCACTAACCACTAGTGGTAATCTGAAAATAATCAAAGCAGTCCAATCCTTAAAGTGACCCAGTGGCCAGGTTATGGGCAATCAGATATTTACAGTATATACTATTAACAAGCTGTAAAAAGAGCTTCAATAATATTCCTCACTGACCTCTGTAGCTGCAGGTATTGTGTATATATTTTCAATTATTTATTATTATGTTAAAGATAAAACTAAATTTGTTTTAGTCAGGTGAGAAATTAAATATTGCTTAATAATATTTCGTATATACAACTTGCAGGTGTTGCAGTTTATGAAGAATTGTGCAGTTAATACTAAACTGTAATTTGATCTCCTGTTGTTCAGCTGTATTTACAATATACACGGTAAAGCCTAGTACACATGATGATATTATCAAAATCGTCCGAGAATTTTTTTTGTGTTTGTCCCTTCGAAAATTTTTGGATGAAAGCTGTGTACTAACGATCAGATTATCGTACAATCGCTTTGAAAGCAGTATTTTTTTGTATGATATTCTGATCATGTGGATGGGGCTTTAGAAGAGGTGAAAGAGTAACAGCCTACCTCATTCTCCAGCTCAGACAGCCATACAGATTTTCAGATTTCTGAAAGCAAAGCGTAACCTATATTTAAAAAAAAAAAGTATATATATATATATATATATATATATATATATATATATAAAGCAATCAGCCATAATTTTATAACCGTTGATAGGTTAAGTGAATGACATTCATTATTTATTATTATATTTTTTACAGAGCACTATACTTGTATGATCTGCAGAGGCATTGGAAGCCCAGGAGCTGGTTGTTTGACCTTCTATGCTTAAGCCTCGTACACACGACCAGTTTTCCCGGCAAGAAAACTGCTGGGAGAGCTTTTTGCCATGAAAACCGGGTGTGTGTATGCTCCCTCGCCGGGAAAACTGCCGGGAATCCCGGCGGGAAAAATAGAGAACCTGCTCTCTATTTTCCCGTCGGGATTCCCCGCGTTTTTTTTCCACCGGATTTACTACACTTGCCACTGGAAAACACTGTGAGGCAGTGCCGAGGGAGCATAAGCCCTGTACACACGGCCAAAGCTCTCCCCGCAGTTTTCCCGTAGGGATTCCCGGTGGACTTTATACTGCCGGGAATCCTGGCCGTGTGTACAGGGCTTAAGTGTTGAATGCTGGCTGTAACATACAGCTGGTGGTTTAAGTCTGAACAACCTCTTTACCCTGCAGAAATCGCTGATTCCCATTCCCATTTTGAAACTGTGCAAGGATTAATAGCCGCCATCCCAGTACCGTTTTAAAATAGTTGCTGGAATCTCTGTATACTCACCTGAGCAATAGTAAATAATGTGAGCATCTTATATAACACTAACAAAGACTGCACCAATGGCCAGCTCTTCAGATGACGTCTTGATGATGAAACACATAGGGCAAAGTTTCTAGCATCTTTGCGTCACTCCCGGTTAAAGCCACGGATCCTGGATTATACCAGCTTCCTGTTTTTAAAAAAACTAGCTTTTAAAGTACAGAGCAAATGTGAGTATAATTTTACTGTACAATAAAATCTTTTAAAACGGTATTGTACTATGGGAGCATCTTTCTTCTACATGTGTGAGGCACGAATGATCGCATATTAGGAATAGGGATGAGCTTTGAGTACTCGAATATTGCCCGTTCGCCGAACAGCGAAAAATATGGGATGTTCACGGCAAATTCGAAAAGCCGGAACACCCTGTAAAAGTCTATGGGAGAAATCTAAAGTGCTAATTTTAAAGGCTTATATGCAAGTTATTATCATAAAAAGTGTTTGGGGACCTGGGTTCTGCCCCAGGGGACATGTATCAATGCAATTTTTTTTTTTAAACTGACGTTTTTTCAGGAGCAGTGATTTTAATAATGCTTAAAGTGAAACAATAGAAGTGAAATATTAATTTAAATTTTGTACCTAGGGGGTGTGTATAGTATGCCTGTAAAGTAGCGCTTGTTTCCCATGCTTAGAACTGTCCCTGCACAAAGTGTAATTTCTGAACAAAAAAAAGTAATTTAAAAGCACTCGCGGCTATAATGAATTGTCGGCTCCCGGCAATACAGAGAAAAGTCATTGAAAGCCATTGATAAAAAAAAAATGCGTGGGGGTCCCACCAAATTCAATTACCAGGCCCTTCAGGTCTTGTATGGATATTAAGGGGAACCCTGCGTAAAATTGTAAAAAAAATTACGTGGGGTTCCCCCCAAATATCCATACCAGACCCTTTATCCGAGCATGCAACCTGGCAGGCCGCAGGAAAAGAGGGGGGGGTGAGAGAGCGCCCCCTCTCCTGAACCGTACCAGGCCACATGCCCTCAACATGGGAAGGATGCTTTGGGGGTCTGTGAACCCTCAAAGCACCATGTCCTCATGTTGATGGGGACAAGGGCCTCATCCCCACAACTCTTGCCTGGTGGTTGTGGGGATCTGCGGGCGGGGGGCTTATCAGTATCTGGAAGACCCTTTAACAAAGGGGACCCACAGATCCCAGCCCCCCCATGTGAATTGGTAAGGGGTACATAGTACCCCTACCATTTCATAAAGAAAGTGTAAAAAAATTTAAAAAAACACACAGACACCGTTGGGATAAGTCCTTTATTAAAAATAAATAAATAAATAAATAAATAAATGACTTTTCTCTGTATAGCCGGGAGCCAACAATTCATTATAGCCGCAAGTGCTTTTAAATGACTTTTTTTCCTTCAGAAATTACACTTTGTGCAGGGACAGTTCTAAGCACGGGAAACAAGCGCTACTTTACAGGCATACTATAGACACCCCCCAGGTACAAAATTTTAAGGAATATTTCACTTTTATTGTTTCACTTTATTTGCATTGATACATGTCCCCTGGGGCAGGACCCGGGTCTCCAAACACTTTTTATGACAATAACTTGCATATAAGCCTTTAAAATTAGCACTTTAGATTTTTCATGTTCGAGTCCCAAAGACTTTAACTGTGTTCTGATGTTCGAACAAATTTATTGCCTGTTCGCAAGGTTCTGATGCGAACCGAACTGGGGGGTGTTCGGCTCATCCCTAATTAGGAATAAAGCAAGCCATGGATCTTCATACTGCTACACAGTGGCACATACTGTGAATGCACAATATCCCTGTGAGGGGTGAGGATCTCTGGTGAGTGCAATACCTCTAGGGGCACTGTAAGAAGCACAAGCACAAATGATATGTGAGCACCTGTCACTTTTGGAATACTAGGATACATGAATGAAGAGCACTTGTCACTTTTTGGATTATTTTCACATACTAAAGGACTGTGCATATATATATATTCTTAAGGACTGCATTTATTTGGATCGTATATATTCATTTTTAAGTATTGAAGTCAAATATGAATGAAGAGCACTTGTCACTTTGGATTTTTATTTTTATTTTTTATTAACAGATTACCAGCACTAGTCACTTTTCCATGCGAGCATTATTTGCACATTATGCACATGAAGTATTGAATTAATGTAATCAAGTTTGTTCAGGGCCGGACTTACCATTGTGCTTGACTGGGCTCAAGCCCATGGGCCCCGTCCACTAGGCTCTCTAATTAGGCAAAGGCTGGCGGGGTGAGCCGCGAGCGGGCCGGCGTTCTGTCAGATTAGCGTGACAGAAAGAACATCACCACCGACACACATTAAAAGTTCCCCCCCGTTACACCCTCATCAGCGGCAGCAGACAATAGCAGGCTCCACCGCTGTCCTAGTTGGCACAACATTGCATGATGGGAGATGTAGTTCTCAACAGCACACACTAGACTCGGCCGGGCTGTGCCTACACGCTGCAGAGACTACACCTCCCAGAATGCACTACAGGGCGGGTGCTCAAAGTTGACAGTCGGCTTCTCCTGAGTCCTGCTTGTAGTAGGGGACGGAAGACTCGGAAGAGTGATCAACCAGGAAAGTCACCCTAAATACCTACCTATATCACCAGTACCAGGTCAGCGACAGTGCCTCATACTTCTGTCAGTGCTGCCTATATCAGTGCAATGCATAACTTTCTATACTGCAGATCAGTGCCTCATACCTCTCTCTGTGTCATGCATAACGTTATATACTGCTCCAGGTCAGTGCCTCATACCTTACTCATTGCAATTTTATCCTCAGTGCCTCTGTCAGTGTGACTGTATGGTCTGTGCCTTATGCCTCATTCAGTGCTTGGTGGAACTTTTTTATGGTAAGTGCTTCAGGCTTCTGTTAGTGCAAGGTTCTACTTTATGGTTAGTGCCTCATGCCTCACTCAGTGCAAGGTGCAACTTTATAGTAGTCCATGTCTGATGCCTCTGTCAGTGCAAGGTGCAACTCTATGACCAATGCTCTCATGCCCTAGTCAGTGCCTCGCTAAGAGCCATGCATAACGATATACTACAATGCCCAATGCCTCGTTAGGTGCAAGGTGCTATTTTGTGGTTAGTGCCCCCCCTCAGTGCAACCTTTTGGTATGTGCCTCATGCCTCACTCACTGCAATATGCAACATAATGGTCGGTGTCTGTTGTCTGTCAGTGCAGGGTGCATCTTTATGGTCAGTGCCCCCATGCCCCTGTCAGTGCCACTTTAGGGTCAGTGCCACCATGCTTCACTAAGTGCCATGCATCGCTATATAATGTATGAGTGTCTAATGACCCTCTCAGTGCAAGGTGCATTTGACCGGCGTCCCTCATGACTCTGTTTTCTTTCTCCCTCCATCCCTCATTAATCTCAGACTCTAACCACACCCCTTCAGAACCACGCCCATTTGAGCCATGCCCACTGATTTGCGTGAACCACGCCCATTTTTTGTAATGTATAGAAGGTAGGGCCCGAAAGTGACTCAAGCCCAGGGGCCCCCACCACCCTAAGTCCTGCCCTGAGTTTGTTATATATATATATATATATATATATATATATATATATATACAGTATTAATTAAAAAGTGAGCAGGGATCATCCACACTTTAAAACACGAGAACAGTGCCACACCTACATTCTTTAAACTTATATCTTATACTCCGAATTAGGGGTTAATACAACGCTATTATCAACCTTAATAATTATTGCAGTGATCCAATATGTGCTGCCGAGATAATAATAAATAAAGTGCTTCCAAACTGGTATAAATAAAATGTTTTCCAGAGTTCTGATAATATAAAACCAAGTCAGACACCACTGCTAGGTGAAATAGAAATCAGGAGGATAACGATACCCAGATGATCAGGTTTTTGGTCTCCAATGCTGTAATGGATTGCTCTCAAACCTTCCTTACTTCTCAATCCTTCATAGACCCGTATTGCTCAAAAAAGAAAAAATGACAAACTCATTGCGCAGATCGATAAAACTGGGAGTGACATAAATGAAATACACCACAGTATTTATACCAGTTTGGAAGCACTTTATTATTATCTCGGCAGCACATATTGGATCACTGTGCAATAATTATTAAAGGGGTTGTAAGGTTTGTTTTTTATTTTCTAAATAGGTTCCTTTAAGCCAGTGCATTGTTGGTTCACTTACCTTTTCCTTCGATTTCCTTTCTAAATGTTTTTTTTCTTTGATTTCTTTGTCTGAATTTCTCACTTCCTGTTCCTCCTCAGTAAGCTGTTCAGTAAGCTGTTCTGGCTGACTCCACACCACTCGGATGATGGTGTGAAGTTTACTGAGGAGAAACAGGAAGTGAGAAATTCAGACAAAGAAAAAAAACATTTAGAAGGGAAATCGAAGGAAAAGGTAAGTGAACCAACAATGCACTAGCTTAAAGGAACCTATTTAGAAAATAAAAAACAAACCTTTACAACCCCTTTAAGGTTGATGATAGCGCTGTGTTAACCCCTAATTCATTTATTTTTTGTGACATCAGTACACTACACAATATTAGCAGCAATAACCATTTGATTATCTTAATATTTTTGGTTCACCTTTATTCACATCAGCGCTTTAGTAATCTTTACACATATCTTATACTCCACCTAGGTGCCTTTACGTGTATCATTTTGCTAAGCAGGGAGTAAATTTATTGTTGTTTAAGAAATGAGCTTGTGATGAAATCGAAACCCGAAATGACAAACTTACGTATGTGTCATGAGATAGTCTGTCTGGAGTTATAAGGGGATTGTCTAGGTGACATAATGTGACATAATGTTCTAGGTGACATAATAGGTTTGCTAGGATACAAGAGATGTAAAGAGTTCTATCATTATATTTGGTTAAGAGCATATGGAAAGGATATATGTCATTTGAACATGTACCCCTTATTGGTGGAAAATGATTAAGTAACGCCCGTCTTTCTTCTATATTTAACACCCTGTAGGAGCCCAGAATAAACTGGACAGTGTGTTGTAATCAACCTGTGTTGTGTCGATCATTTCTATACACTGTTCCCTGTGCACAGAGTTTTGGATGTGGTCAACGGAGTCGGCCGGTGATCAGGTAATTATAATTAGATGATAAAAAGTGAATAGTCAGGACTAGTGGTTATAGGTTATAAGTGCATCCTAATAACAACTATATGAAAAATATAATCATAATTAGAAAAAAATGCATACACAAAATACTTATAAATCAGTCTATATAATGTGTCAGAGTCACAACACATACCAAGGCTCCCAGATGTTGTACCCAGATAGAACCAGGACCAGAGACAAAGGGGTTGAACAATCCCAGACAGCCGCAGGGCACAGAGGGCACAGTGGAGGCCCACTCTTTGAATTTGGGGTGCCCCACAGCTGTCTGGAATTGTTCAACCCCTTTGTCTCTGGTCCTGGTTAAATCTGGGAGCCTTGGTATATGATGTGACTCTGACACATTATATAGACTGATTTATATGTATTTTGTGTATGCATTTTTTCCAATTATAATTAGATTTTTTCATATAGTTGTACTGTAGCACTTCAATACTTCCTGAAGAAGCCAATGTGGTGAAACATGTAGAAGATAAAAGTGTGCTTAGGAATCTCCTGTTAGTGGACATCCAGCAGCCGGGTCCTCTCTCATGGGCTCCAAAGGAAAGAGAATTAATGGGCACAGAGAGTAGACCAGTGCCCAAGAAGATAGTGAGAAGGGAAAAATGTCTGGTCCCCAGGCCAGCAAGTTATTTGGGCTCATAGAAGAAGCAATGACTTTGATCTATTACAATGCACATTGGCTTAGCAAAAGTAATCAAGACTAAGAAATGCGGTAATGCCTGTATACCGTATATACATTGGCGTAATATGATTTTATTTATCAATTCTATATGGCACCCAAATGTACCTTGACAACAGACTTGTATTGCAGCAGAATGCATGGCAATGTACTAACTAGCATTGTGTTGAGGTGCACTGATAGAAATGGTACAAGCACCATTTTGGGGGCTTTTTGGTGAGGTGGCAGATCATTCATTTTTAATGGGCTGCCTTAATGCAGCACATGTTGCTACTGTATATGGCTTAACATTCATCAACGCACATGCTTAATGCACTACAGCAGTGTGAATGGGCCCTGGATGTTTCACAGTTATTGAGGATCTGTAAGAGGCACAGAATAAGAATAATATAGTTTCTCAAAGTAAGTTGATATTGGGAACAATTTTGATTGGTCAGACCTGAGTTTAAAGTGGTTGTAAACCCACTTTTTTTTTTTTTTTACAACCTGTAAAAGAAAGGCATAATGAGCTATTATGACTAGCATAATAGCTCATTATGTACCACTTAACTTAGATCGGGGCCCCCGAGGCAGTCCGCGTCCCTCTGTTCAGCCGCAGACATCATTGCGGCGATAGCCGGAATGTTACTTCCGGGTATCGCCGCACCAGCCAATCACAGCGCCGCTCCGGCGCTGTGATTGGCCGGAGCGGCGGAGACGTCACTCTGCGCATGCGCGTGGGAGGCGTCCCACTCGGCTACGCTCAGCGATTGCTGGGAAGTAGCCGAGTTTGTGAATGGGATTAACCCCATGAATGCGCTGTTGTCTACGGCGCGCATGCGCCGTAGACAGCGGCGCTTGTCATTTTAGTAAATATCTCCTAAACCGTGTAGGTTTAGGAGATATTTCTTGCACCTACAGGTAAGCCTTAATCTAGGCTTACCTGTAGGTGCAAGTTGAAAAAGTGGGTTTACAACCACTTTAAAGTTAACACAAAACAACTAGAACGCAGATGTATATACAGTATATATATATATATATATTTATATATATATATATATATATATATATATATATATATACAGGAGCTGTTTTTCCTAACAAAGGCTTTTATTTCTGTCCATCCAATTGTGAAATTTACAGAGCACTGACATACATTAAAAACGTTGTATTGATGAATACAGAGCGGAATCAATCTGTTCCTTTTATATCTGCCTTAGGATCAGCATGGTTGTAAATGGATTTTAATACTGATAGCCATGAGAACATGAGTGTCCTTTGGCTGCCCCTATCAGGTAGTTAGGCCACTATGGAGTAAAACTTGTTCAGATCCAGGACTGTAGAAGACACCTTACATTTTTGAGTAATTTCCACCATTACAGTATGCAAAATAAACATTTTTGTAGTTGATATAATTATTTGTGTTTAATCTGATTTATAGAAATTGATGACCTTCAGCAAATAGATTTTATTCTGACTCTAAAAGCCTTGCAGAAAGTTTCTTTGTTTTCTTTTTATTGGAAAAAATGCATCTAGAAAACTCCAAAGTTTAAGCAATCAAATCAGACGTTAAGAGAAATGGGAATAATGTAATGATGTAAGAATGTTAACATTGCTTTGTTTTGTAAAAAAGGAATACAGTTTACCTATTTATAGTGAGTTATAATGACATTTGACATCTTTCCACATTAGGGATAGCTGGAATGTATAAGGTTCCTAGTATGGTTTTGGCTCATAAAATAGTTTGATTTTTTTTCTTTGATTTGGTACGGGGGAAATTTGCTTGTTTGGTTTGTGTTTAAGTAATGATTTGATTTTGTCCGGCAAGTATTGAAGTTACTGTCATCTGTTCTTAATCAACCTCATCAAACAGCATAATTGGTGGATACTTGCAGAAAACCGATGCAGCAGCATAGATCGACAACCTAAGTTATATTATGGGGAAATGTACTCACTTGTAAAATTGCAGTATTTGAGGCTGTCATGTCAATTATTTTTTGATACTGTTTTCAATGAAGTGAACTAAACAGGTATCTACTACTGTTGCTGTACATAAGGTCGACAGACATTTTTTTTAATCATGAAAGAAAAGCCTATGTTAAAGCAGTTATAATGTTATCTGATTATTATACTATTATTTTTTCTTCGAAGCCATTTATCGATTATAATGCTTATCAAAGGCTTTTATATAGCACCATCAATTTACACAAGCTATATTACCAAAAGTATTGGTATGCCTGCCTTTACACGCACATGAACTTTAATGGCATCCCAGTCTTAGTCCGTAGGGTTCAATATTGAGTTGGCCCACCCTTTGCAGCTATAACAACTTTAACTCTTCTGGGAAGGCTGTCCACAAGGTTTAGGAGTGTATCTATAGGAATGTTTGACCATTCTTCCAGAAGCGCATTTGTGAGGTCAGGCACTGATGTTGGACAAGAAGGTCTGGCTCGTAGTCTCTATTCTGATTCATCCCAAAGGTGTTCTATCGAGTTGAGGTCAGGACTCTTTGCAGGTCAGTCAAGTTCCTCCACCCCAAACTCCCTCATCCATATCTTTATGCACCTTGCTTTGTGCACTGGTCCAAATCATTTGGTGGAGGGGGGATTATGGTGTGGGGTTGTTTTTCAGGGGTTGAGGTTGGCCCCTTAGTTCCAGTGAAGGGAACTCTTAAGGCGTCAGCATACTAAGACCTTTTGGACAATTTCATGCTCCCAACTTTGTGGGAACAGTTTTGGGATGGCATCTTCCTGTTCCAACATGACTGCACATCATTGTACAATGGAGACTGCGAGCCAGGCCTTCTCATCCAACGTCAGTGCCTGACCTCACTAATGCGCTTCTGGAAGAATTTACAAACATTCCCATAGTCACACTTCTAAACCTTGTGAACAGCCTTTCCAGAAGAGTTGAAGCTGTCATAGCTGCAAAGGGTGGGCCAACTCAATATTAAACCTTACGGACTAAGAGTGGGATGCCATTAAAGTTCATGTGAGTGTAAAGGTAGGCGTCCCAATACGTTTGACAATATTACTTTCTTGTTCATCCTCTTTAGAAGAGGCTTCCTTCTGGAACGACAGCCATGCAGACCAATTTGATTCAGTGTGCGGCGTATGGTCTGAGCACTGACAGGCTGTCCCCCCCCCCCCCACCCTTCAACCTCTGCAGCAATGCTGGCAAAATTCATACGTCTATTTCCCAAAGACAACCTGTGGATATGATGCTGAGCACGTGCACTCAACTTCTTAGGTCGACCATGGCGAGGCCTGATCTGAGTGGAACCTGTCCTGTTAAACCGCTGTATGGTCTTGGCCACTGTGCTGCAGCTCAGTTTCAGGGTCTTGGCAATCTTCTTATAGCCTAGGCCATCTTTACGTAGAGCAACAATTCTTTTTTTCAGATCCTCAGAGAGTTTTTTGCCATGAGGTGCCATGTTAAACTTCCAGTGACCAGCATGAGAGAGTGAGAGGGATAACACAAAATTTAACACACTTGCTCCCCATTCACACCTGAGACCTTGTAACACTAGCGAGTCACATGACACCGGGGAGGGAAAATGGCTAATTGGATATTTTCACTTAGGGTTGTACTCACTTTTGTTGCCAGCTATTTAGACATTGAGGGGAAAGCAAATTTACACTGTTATACAAGCTGTACACTCACTACTTTACATTGTAGCAAAGTGTAATTTCTTCAGTTTTGTCACATGAAAAGATATAATAAAATATTTACAAAAATTTGAGGGGGTGTACACTCTTTTGTGAGATACTGTATATATATTATACATTCACATCAGTCCCTGTCCACAAGGAGCTTACAATCTAAGGTCTCTAACTTACATACATATACTAGGACCAATTAACCCACCACCATGTCTTTGGAGGGTATGCAGGTAGTGCTTTTTGCACTGCCAGGCGTAAGTGCTAACCACTTAGCCACTCTGGTGCCCGAATGTTAGCTCTGGGATATATTGCTGCTTTTTCTTAAAAAGCTAATATCCCCTTTTATATACTGAATGGTAAAGTCCCCATCACATAGTTTTATTACCTCTTGATCCTGGCAATTAATATATATTTACACATGCAGCTGTCACTGCAGTGCCTCTGAAAAGCAACCCATGGATTGGTGTTTGATAAGCCTGATTTAAAATCTAAAGGTCTTCCAGGCCTTGAAAATGGCACGTTTAGTGGCAATAAATAGGTAAGTTGCAAGCTTCTGTTGATAGGAGAATAGACCCTAAATTGGGCAATGGGAGAATAGGCCCTAAATTGGGCAATGCCAGTTTTGCATCCTTACAAATAGGTATGTGAAAAAGAGTGAGTAAAAGTCCAAGGACCCGGGACCAGAACCCCGTTAAATGTGGGCAAGTCCACTTAATGTGGACCACAACACCACATTGGCCACAACCCCTGAAGCAGCTATCACTGTAAGGGTTCAAACCTGCAATATGGGTCAGGACCCAGTACCACCTCAAAAGGACCTTGTAGGCTGCTTCCAGCGTGGAAGTTTTGAAGGAACAGTTTGCTATGGAAGACCAGGCCTTGCTCCAATCTTCAGGATCAATAGAAGTGCAGAGATCCCTATTGCATTCACAGAAGAGTAGATCAAGGAGGTAGTGACTGGGGCCCCAAAGGGAGTGTTGGCAGATATGTTTGAAAGCTGTGGATTGAAAGGTGTAGGTGGAGTTGCATCTCAGGGAAGTCACCCAATAGCGAAGTTGTACATATCAGAAAAAATCTGTAGGCGGTGCCTTGTAAGTCTCCTGAATGGAGGACCATGAAAGAAATGTACAGGAGGTGAGAAAATGGCAAACTTCAACAAATCCATGGGACACCTAACAGGCAAATGCACCTGCCTGGTGACATGAGGTTGCCCGAGTCACAGATTCTTAAACTATAAAGAAGAAGGCGGCTGATGTAAGAAGGGCGGAGCCCGTGGGGTAGCCACAATAGAGCCACCATGGGGATTGGCGTGCAGTTGGGGAGCTCCAAAAGTACCCAAAGGGAACATCTGTGGTGGCATGGGGCAGAGAGTGTTGGGAGATTTGAGCCGCCATGTAATATTTTGCAACATTAGAAACCCCCTGCACGCCAATCCCCATGGGATGAAAGAGGACGCTACAGGTTAGGTAGCATAAATAGGGGGTTAGTTAATGTCAAAAGCTCGTCATACGCGAAAAAGTTTACGCTGTAGTATACTCCAGCATACTGGATACCAGACTAATTGGGATCATCCCGGAGCACTATGTCCAGGGGTTCAAGTGCCAAGATAAGTAGAATAGGAGAGAGGGCACCCCTGCCTTGTATTGCAGTGATTCAAAAAGGGGCAGAGAGGTGGCCAGCATATTTAACGTGGGTGGTGGGAGAAGAATAGAGAGCAGAGTTCCATGAGAGAAAAGAATCCCCAAAGCCCCAACTCCCTAAAACATAGAGTAGGTAATACCACGAACAGGAATCAAAGGCTTTGTAAATATCAAGGGAGAGGAGAAAGCCTGGGATCTTGCGGTGGTTTAATAGATGGAACAGATGGATCACCTTTCGGATGTTGTCCCCCCGCTTGATGGCCTGGAATAAAGCCTACCTGATCTCTGTGTATCAGGGAACGTAAATACTATTTATACGGACGCTCTAAATTTTCCCCCAAGATCTTGACATCCTCATTCAGTAAGGAGATTGGTCTGAAAGCTTGAGGATCAGAGGACTCTTCCACAGATTTAAGGATCATAGTAACATGTGCTCTCAAGGAGTTCAAGGAGGGAAGGTAGCAACACGTTTCAGGGCATTGAAGTAAAATGAGGTGTCAGGATGGAGGAAAATTTACAGTAGTAAAGGCCAGAGAAGCCCTCAGGTGAGGTGTGGATAGACTTGCCTTTGAGGTGTGGATAGACTTGATAGCCTGAGAAACCAACATCAGCATTGAGCGCCTCCTGGGTGGCCTTAGTAAGTGAAGGGAGGCAGAGGTTTTGGAAAAATTGGTCCGCAAGATAAGTGGAAAAAGGAACCAGTTTGTCATAAAGTGAAGACAGAAAAGCAGCAAAAGAGGAGATGACCTTGGCAGGATCCCATGTCAGGTCCCTATTAGCAGTGAGTAGGCTGATCAGTTTGTGGGAGCGTCCCACCGATTTCAGTTTCTTGGCATAGTACCCGATTGTTAGCGCAGGTAGAAAATGCATGTTTGGCCCATCTAAGAGCTTTCTCGGCTTGCTCGGTGGCCAAAAGGTCAAGCTCTGCTTGCACTTGTTGATGGCCGAGAGACAGGATTTCTACAGTTCATCCACAGATGCAAGCTGCGAAGCCAACTCCTTAAGCCTCTATTCTCTCGCCTGTTTCCTTGCGGAGGCTAACTGGATCAGATGTCGCGGGGGCATTCGACCAGAAATGTACGATTGCGGCGTCGTATAATTTAGCTGCTTCGTCGAATCTTCTTAGAACATTCGACAGATACCATAAGCCTTCAATTGACAGATTCGACCTTAATGCGGATTTTCATACAAATGCATTTTTTAACTAAACTAAATAAATAAGAATAAATTTTGGGAGTAACTAAATAAATGTATTTTTCGGACGAAAACAAAATTCCCAAATGAAATATTTCAGTGTGTACATGTCTACTTTATGGACCTACCCACGATTGGTTGGATTCTGATCCCAAGTGGACTAATAGAGTTAGGTTAGGCACATTCGACCGCAGGTTCGATAGACACAAATCGCTATTGTTACCGTCATGTCGAATCTTCTATCTATCTATGTCGAACTGTTGTCGTAACAATACGAAAATATAATGGATACGAACATAAAGAATTTTTTATTTCGGATCTTTCGGATTTCGGATTCTGCACGTTCGTTATCGTTATGTTAAACAGAACATGAAAATCCCTGAAATTCAGATTCAGACAATAACAAATGCACATGTACACTCTTCAGCCATCGATGGTTGCCCAGGACCATTTCAGTGCTGAGTTACTACATATTTGTCCTGGTTACCTTTGCACTCTATGGGGTTTACTCCAAAATACATATGTTGCACTCATGTTTTCTGTGTTTAGACAGGAGGCTTTCCTCCTTTGTTTATGTTGTACGTTTTATGTTTTTCATGTGCCAGTCCTAGCCCCTGGGCAGTTTAGTTGCCTTTAACACTATTGTATGTTTTACTGCTATAATTGTGCAGCGGGGTGTTCCCCTTTAATGCGGAGAGACTACATCACCCAGAACCCCATTCTTCATATGTTCCCACCGCAGAGACTCATGGGAGGGGTTATAAAAGGAGGAGGAGAGGCTGGGCTCGGCCTCTTTGGGACATGAGACTTCAGAGACTGATCCTCCTGTGCGGATGTGTCGGAGGGCAAGGCCTGAAGCCTGAGGCCTTGCGCAGCACCAAAGAGCCTTCCACCCCTCTGCAAGCCTGGGTGGCATCTGACTTCGCTCGACTACAGCCTTGTTGGATCGGGGACCCGATCGCTGAAGAGACTGAGTGTGTGTGGGACACAGTTGGTGGAAGTTCCCGGACTGGAACCGTAGTCCGGGCGGGTGAGAGGGCATATGCCCAACCGATATACTGTTACTGCATATAGGCCTATAGACTGCCGTGGCCTACGAGTTATTCTTGGTGCTCTTATTGAAGGCCCTTGTCAGAGCTGAACCTACCGTTCGTATAGCCAAGTTTCTACCCCATCTTTACCTACCCCATTGGATTACAAAGTTTGTACTCTGTTAATGTGCACCACCGTTAAAGATCTGCCGGTGAAGAAAAAAGGACTAAGTTGTAGATATCAGAACCAGGCCTGGTGGGGTTTCTAAGGTGGTTTGGTTACTGCGCCATAGGGCACTTAGCTAACGGTCGCCCGTGTGGCGCACTTGTTGTGTGTTAACCCTATAGTGTGTTAGTGTGGCAGGGCTCTGCATTACTAATGATTATTCTGTAAACTGTTATTGATGTTACCCCTTTTCTTACCAAGAGCTTAAGTAAAAATCTTATACTTATTTCAATTTAGTATTGTCTCAATGCTCAGTTATTCATACAGTATAAGATATACAATTTACTGTCAGTACTAGCTGTGCCAGTAGGGGGTAGAGCATATTGCCGGGGGTTGGCGGAGCTGTCTTCAGGGCCCAAACTAAATCTGCGGCCTTCTTAGTTGGAGGTATCGCTACACGTGGGGGCTCGTCCGGGATCCTGATGCAGCAAGTGAATGCCAGAGGTGCCGGCATGGACCCCATGGATCCATGAGCGGTAGAAGAGTGGTGCAAAGCCGCTAACACAGAGCCAAAGCAGTTGATAGCCATTAGCCTCCCTGGGGAGGAATGGTCGAGTGAGACGGTAGAGGAATTAATGAAATCAGTGACTCCAGATCACACACCGTGGGTGATGGACATAAAGACAGACACAGACATCTAATATCAATATGCATTAGTGGAGTACTGGGACGGGATGCCAGAGGCCTGTAGGCGCAAGTGTGTGCGGACGCCGGACAATAGAACATATAGGTTGGCGCACGCAGTAACTGTAGAGAAGGAACCATCCCCTACGGGATCACCGCAGGCTGCGGCCCGTGCCCCACTGGAAAGAGAAGACAGGGCGACACCCCCGGTGGCGCCTGCACCTGTCACTGCTATATCACCAGAACTGATAAATGCAATAGGGGATCTGCTGACCAAATGTCAGAAGACAAGTACGGTGCATGTAGAAACCAGCTACCGGAGACTAAAGACATTCTCAGGGAAGCTCCCTGTCCCGGGCAGGGGAAGAAGATTTTGATACCTGGGTGGAGCAGGCATTACAGGCAGTGGAGGCATGGGGGGTGCCTGAAGCACAGAAGAGGCAGCGAGTGATAGAAAGCCTTAAAGGCGCAGCAGCAGAAGCAGTGAAACGTTTTCGGTTTGGGAATGCAGGTTGCACGGCTCAAGACTGTCTAGCCATGCTGCAGGAAGAGTTTGGTCAATTAGAAAAGGTGACAGAGATGGTCTACCAATTTGAACACACTTTCCAAAAACCAGAGGAGAAACTTTCCGAGTATGTTAGGAGACTGAACAGGTTGCTGTGCAAGATTGTGTTAAAGAAGGGAATGAAGCCCCAAGATACAGATGCGGCAAGAATGAAGCAAGTCTTAAAGGGAGCGCTACACTCGGATCCAGTCTGGCTGCACCTGAAAACCTCAGGAGGAGGAACGTTGCTGACTTATGCTGACTTGATAAAAATCATCAGAGATGAGGAGGTGCTGCAACAGGACCAGCAGATGATTAAGACAAATGTTGTACCCGCACAGGTGCTAGTCAATCCAATGATGACCCCTGAAAGAGAATCAGAGATAGACACCCTAAAAGCTCAAATGTCCAAGGTGTTAGAGATGTTGACCTCTCTGATGGGAAAAGACACAGAGGGTCCCAAGAGAGAAGTACCAAGGAAGGAATTATTCCCAATTGCCTCAGCACCCGCATCTTTACAAGAATGGGGAGATATAGTCTGCTTTAACTGTGGAGGAATTGGACATATTGCGGCTACATGCTCCAGTCCCAAGAAGAAGAAAACGGACAACCGCAAGCCGGCGGGAAACTTCAGAGGGCCCCGGTGAAGGAGTCAACCGGGTGCCCATCACCTTCAGTGAGCTCCAAGCTGAATGCAAAGCAAAAGAAAAAAAGGGATAAAACACCAAAGGGGAAACGCAATGCCCCTCAACAAAGCTATACCCCAGGAAGAAGGGGCGAGACCCCTCAGAAGAGGCACAGCACTCCCCAAAGGGGGTGCCCACCTAAGAAAAATAATAACATCCCTCAGCGGGTTCCTACACCCAATAAAAGGGGGGAAGTCAATGCATACCAGGCTCAAGGAAAGCTCAAGTCCAAAGGGAATAGGACGAGAGAGAGTCCAAAAGGAAAAGGTCAGAAGAAGGTGACCCCTGCCGGCCCATATCCAGAGAAGTTGGTAGGCCCATCTCCTATAGTGTCCATTCAAGTAGAGGGAGTCTACACCAGAGCAATCTTGGATACTGGGGCGCAAGTGACCCTGCTATACAGAGACTTCTACGATAAGCACTTGAGTCACATACCCATCCGGAAGATAGAGGGACTGGAGATATGTGGGATTGGAACCCAGAACTTCCCCTATGATGGCTATCTGTCTGTCAGAATGATCTTTGACCCGTCGGTGGCTGGAAAAGCCGAAGTGTTTGACACCCTGGCGGTTGTATGCCCTCGGCCGCTGGGAACCAACACGAGTTCCCTTATAATAGGGACGAACACGGACCTGGTCCGAAGACTTCTGACCCCTATAGTGAAGGAAGAAGGGGATGCGGCCACCAAGATCCACCCCATGCTGAGGACGGCTTACCAACAGCTGGTCTTGGAGCAGAAGACCCCAGGAGAAGGGATAGGGAAGGTGTGGAGACTTGGAAGAGGGGGGACAGTACTGCAGCCCGGCCAAGTAACCTGTCTCAGAGCCACTGTGAAGCTTGCTTGGCAGCAGCCTGGACCCTTTGTCATGTTGGAATCTGACCCAAGGGAAGGGGCCCACGGTCTGGAAGTGATACCAGAAGTGATTCCGCTGAAGGCTCTGAAGAAGGCCCATTGTAGAGTCCCAGTGAGTGTTAGGAACAATACAGATGGCCCCATGGAAATCCCAGCCAGGATGCTGTTGGGCCAAGTGAGCCCTGCTGCCCCTGTCAACCTGTCAGAGGTGGGTGACACTTGGGAGAAGATATCCATGGAAAACCCGAATCTGTCCAGGGCTTGGAAGGAGAGAGCCAAGGCCCAGTTGAATAGATGGGAGAAGATCTTCTCTAAGGATGAGTTCGATGTGGGGTGTGCAAGGAGTGCCACCCATCGGATCCGCCTCCAGGAGGACAAGCCCTTCCGAGAGAGGGTTAGGCGGGTCCCCCTAGCAGATCTGGAGAATCTAAGGGAACAACTTGCAGAACTCAAGAGGACTGGTGTGATACGGGAGTCCAGAAGCCCCTATGCCTCTCCCATAGTGGTGCTCAGAAAGAAGAATGGATCCTTGAGGCTCTGTATCGACTACAGGACTCTTAATAGGAGAACCATACCTGACCAGTACACCACTCCGAGGATAGAAGATGCCTTACAGAGCTTGTCTGGAGCCAAATGGTTCAGCGTTATGGATCTCAAGAGCGGGTACTATCAAGGCGGGCGCATGCGCGGCTTTCCGACATGGCGGACGTGCTCTGAGTGAGCTCCGGGTCTCCGCCGCTCTTCGTGACCTCCGTATAGCTTCATTAGCCTCCAATTAATTTGGGGGTAAGCCTGATACTCCGCTCTACTCCCTGGGCGCCCCATGGGAAAGATTGGCCAGCAGCAGCGCAACTATAACCCGCTGTTTGGGCCGCGAACAGGAACGGAGATGGAACGCTTCATTACTAGGCCACAATACGCGGCCTCGATTTCGCAAGCAGACCCCTTTGCCGCGATGGATCCGTTCATTGATGCGGAGGAACCGGGACTCCCTGGGCTTACGAACGCGCCGATTGTGAGCCCCGCCACACACGCACCTCAGGAGATTCTCACTCCTGACATTTTAGATAAAAAATTGGATTCCAAGCTGCAGCACCTGCTCCTACAAATCACCCGGAACATTGCGGCAGAGGTGAGCAAGATCTCAGCTGAACTGAGGGGGGAAATTACTCAAATTGGGGAACGTGCTGATGCATTGGAACACAAGTTTGATGAGATGGTGAACTATGTGCAGGCAATTGAGGAAGAAAACTACAATCTTAAACACTCTGTCTCCCAATTGCAGCTTCAACAGGAGGATTTAGAGAACAGGGAGAGGCGCCAAAATCTGCGCTTCCGTGGTATCCCTGAGTCGGTGGGGGACTCCTCCCTACGCTCATATCTCTTGGGGCTTTTTAATGTTCTAGCTCCCTCAGTAGCGGATGTGGATTGGCGTTTGGACAGGGCTCATCGCTCCCTGGGCCCAAAACCCCCGTCGGGGGCCAGACCCAGAGATGTAATCGTGAGGTTTCATTATTATGACAGCAAGGAAGCCCTGGTCCTGGCCACACGTAATAAATCCCATCTTTCATATAAGGAGACGAAGCTACAGATCTTCAGTGATCTCTCTCCCATTACTTTGGCGAAAAGGAGAAATCTGCGTCCGATTACAACTCACCTACAGCTACACAAAGTCCTTTACTACTGGGGCTTTCCCTTTCGCCTCATTGTGTCTAAAGATGGTGTTCAGCATAGTTTGCGTGACCTACAAGAGGGTGGAGCGTTTATAAAAAGCCTGGGTCTCCCACCTCTGCCTGAAGAGGACCCTCATCTTGCTCCTGCTCAAGCTCGTCCATTTCCACCCACTCCCAGTCGCCTCTGGACCCCTGTGAGGAGCCAATCGAGGAAACATCTCTCCACCCCTCAGCGCCCAAGATCCTCCAGACAACCTCCTTGATTTCCTTGAAGGGGGTGACCGGATCCCCATTTATCGCTCTTGTTTCTCCTCGTTGAGTCCTTGGAAGTCTTTCCGCTGCAATCTGGACTCTAGGTTTGGTTAACTACCCCCCCCCACCTGTGTGGGGGGGAGTTCTTGGTATCTGTCCCATGGGGCAACAAAGTTTCAAAGTTTTGTCGTTTTTTCTTCTCCTTTTTGGTTCAAGGTTACGCCTTTTTCAAAATTGATGCTCTTTTGAAGGATTTTCTTTTGCCTAAGAAGATGCGGTGGACACAGCCCTGTTCCAAGACTTCCATGTTGGAGGCCCCCTTGTGCCCATACTGGTCCCTTGACGTTGTTCAGGGTCCCCTGAGTTGTCATAACACCTCAGGTTCTCAATTAATGTTTTTCTTTTTTTTTCTGTGGAATATATACTTCCTCATCTGGTTTTGCCCTTTTAATTATATGCTCATACGTCAGTTCTGCTGGTCGAGGTCCCTTTTTTCCTGTTTTTTTCCTTTTTTCTTTTTTTTTCTTTTGTCTGTATTTTTTAGTTTACCTAAGGTATACTGGTACTTTTCAAGGTATAATACTAACGAGAGACTTTGTTTTGTTTCTGTATGTACACCACTAATTTTTCCAAGTAGTGCAAGAATATGTCCTTGTAATTTTTATTTGCAAACACAGGCTACTTTGTTACAACTGTGCTTATGTCTCTGAGAATTATGTCCTTTAATGTGAAGGGCCTGAACTCTGTTCAAAAGCGCTGGATTGCTTTGAAGGAGTTTAGATCCTCAGGAGCTGATATAGTCATGCTCCAGGAAACCCATTTTAAGGCTAACGGCTCTTTAAAATTTGCTTCTAGGTTATATCCCAACTCCTTTCTTGCCTCTGACTCCACTGGCAAGGCAGGAGTTGCTATTCTGATTAAGAAAACATGTCCCATCAGGGTCAAAGATTCATATTCTGACCCTCATGGTAGGTTCCTTCTCTTGGATTGTGATTATATGTCCTCCTCTTTTACCTTAGCTAACATCTATGCTCCTAATACCTGTCAGGTTGATTTTCTGACTAAGGTTTTAGATATGCCTCAGTGTCGCCCTCAACCCTTCATGATAGTGGGGGGGGACTTCAATCTCGTCATGTCCCCTACTAGAGACAGGCTAACTATTCCTCTTGATACGCGGTCTAGAAAGGTAGTCTCCACAGCTAGATCCTTTCGTAGATGTATTAGATCCCATCAATTATTTGACTCATGGAGGATTAAACACCCCTCCGCTAAGCAGTATACTTTCTATTCCATGGCCCATAAAATGTTCTCTCGTTTGGATAATTTTTTTGTTTCAGCCCCACTCATCCCCCACATTACAGACTCAGACATATCCCCCATTACGTGGTCGGACCATGCCCCTATCACTTTGGATGTCCAAATGTCTCAAACCCCTTCTAGATCTTGTCACTGGCGGTTAAATGACCACCTTCTTCAATCTGAACCTTCCCGCACGACGTTAGCATCTGCACTGAAGGAGTTTTTCCTACTTAATTTAGGGTCAGTTGCGGATTTTTCCACGCTGTGGGAGGCACACAAAGCGGTTTTCCGTGGTGTGTGCATCGCGGAGGGTACTCGCCTGAAAAGGGATAGGAACAGCCTCCTGAAATCCTTGACGGCTGCCCTTGGGTTGGCCGAGCGCAAACTTCTGTGCAGACCCACGGTGTCGAAACTCCGCACTGTTTTGTCTATCAGAGAACAAATTAAATCATTACATCAAGGTAAGGCCACTAGATCTCTCCTATGGGCTAAACGAAAGTTTTATGAATTCTCCAACAAACCTCACAGGATGTTGGTCAATAAGCTCAGGCCACGCCCATTTCATTCCTTTCCAGATTTTCTCCTCCGTGCGGATGGAACTAGGACCCACTGCCCTCTTGAGATGTCTAAGATATTTGGTAGCTTCTATCGGAAGCTATACACTTGTCTTACACCCGAAAATCACTTTAATTTCACGCAAGATAAATTCAATGACTTCTTTACAGGCCTAAAACTCCCGAAAATTTCCACATCGAATCTGGCGGAACTGAATACTCCCATAACTACCGAGGAACTTCATAATGTACTTAAGGAACTCCCACTTCATAAATCCCCAGGCCCTGATGGACTCCCCTACTCATATTATAAAGCTTTTGAAGATATCTTGTCTCCTCATTTACTGTCCCTCTATGGTACCCTCCTTAAAGGACATCCTCCGCACTCTCAGTTTTCCCACTCCTTTATCTCTGTAATACCTAAGCCGGGTAAGGACCCCTCTTCCCCTGACAACTATAGGCCTATAGCACTTTTAAATTCAGATTACAAGATTTTCACCAAAATCCTTGCGTCCAGATTATCCAAATATATCCCCAAATTGATTACTAGAGACCAGGTGGGCTTTGTCTCGGCGAGACATGCTGGCGATAATACTCGCCGCACGGTTGACTTGATTGATCTTTTGAACAGATCCTCACACCAAGCATTGGTTCTCAGCCTGGATGCGCAAAAAGCGTTTGACAGGCTGAGCTGGCCCTATATGTTCTCGACACTCCGGTTTTATGGTTTCAGGGGGCCTTTTCTAAATGCATTACACGCATTATACTCCCAAGTTACAGCACAAGTCCAGATGTCTTCTTTTCTGTCGCCCCGCTTCCCCATGTCCAATGGTACTCGCCAGGGTTGCCCTCTTTCCACATTGCTTTTTATACTATGCTTGGAGCCCCTGGCTGAGGCCATCCGTTCCCATCAGGACATTCGTGGGGTTGTGATGCGACAGAGGGAATACAAACTTTCGCTATTTGCTGATGACATTCTGCTTACTATTACTCACCCTTTGCTTTCCCTCTCATCTCTACACAACCTCCTTAATTCCTTTGGTGCTATTTCTGGTTATAAAATAAACACTACAAAAACTGAGGCCCTTCCTATCCATATCCCTCCCACATTACTGTCCCAACTTATGACTTCTTACCGCTACAAGTGGTGTTCCATCTCCCTCAAATATTTAGGGGTTCATCTCACCCCTATGTACTCCACTCTGTATTCAGTAAATTTTCCTCCCTTATTTTCGGACATCAAAAAATCATTACAAAGTTGGGCCAAATATCCTATCTCCCTTTTAGGGAGGATTAACGTATTGAAAATGTCCATTTTGCCCCGGCTATTATATTATTTTGAGACATTACCAGTCGCTATACCTATGTCTCAACTCAAATCCCTCCACAAATCCTTTTTAAATTTCATCTGGAACGACAGGGCGCACCGCATTCCCAGTTCCGTGGTTTTCGCGTTGAAATCCAGGGGAGGCCTGGGGGCCCCAGATATTCTTAAATATTACTATGCCACTCACCTTAGGATGATAGCTTCCTGGTCTACCCTTCATGCCCCTAGCCATTGGTCTGATATAGAGAAGGGAGTGCTTTTTCCGGTTCATCCCTGTTCCTTGATTTGGTCTCTTTCCCCTCATATAGATCCTGTTTATAGACGTCAATGTACAGCCCCTATGAACTTCACTCTATCAATATGGAGTAAATGCCTCAAATCATACCCCCTCATGTCATCTTGCCCCCCCTTCTTAATGTTTTATTCAATCCGTCCATCCCTGATAGTCTATCACTAGGTCGGATATTCCCCTGGGTCGATGCTTCTTTGTTCCAGCTCCACAATTTAGTGCATCCGGTAACTCGTAGGCTACACCCATTTGATTTTTTCAAAGAAAAGTTCCATATTCCTTCTCGACTTTTTTATTTATATTTACAGATCAGGCATTTCCTTCACTCTAGATCTCCATCTTTGTCTTTGACCTCTCCTACCCCCTTTGAATATCTGTGTGCCCAAGGTCCCCATCAACTCCATTTGGTTTCCTCTATTCATCGTATCCTCCATGAGTCATTTATCCTCACTGAGGACACCCATCTGTATATGAAAAAGTGGGCCCAACTGCTGCAAAGACCCATAAGTTCTTAAATGTGGGACAGGATATGGTCCTCCGTCTCGAAATCTTCTAGATGTGTTATTCATAGGGAGACCTCAGTGAAGATCCTCATGTTCTGGTATAGGACCCCTGAACTTATACATAAATACGACCCCTCAATTTCGAGGAATTGTTGGCGATGTAATAAGGAAATAGGGTCATTGTATCATATTTTTTGGCAATGCCCTTTGATTCAGCCCCTCTGGTTGGATGTCATGAGGCTGATCCAGAGGGTGGTGGATGTCTCCTTGCCGCTTGATCCTCTACACTATTTGTTGGGTCTCCCCTTTAAGGGCATAACTAAACATGGGAACAGACTGATTTCCTATATTCTGTTAGCTGCCAAGAGACTGATCCCCCTTTGCTGGTTATCTAACTCCACCCCCCCCTTGGTCCAGATTCCTCCAACTAGTTGCTGGGATACGTAGGATGGAATATCTGACGGCTTCTGTAAATGACGCATTGCCCCAATTTGATAAGATCTGGGATCTATGGGATGCCTCGGAATATGGAATGCATCCTTTGGCTAATAAGTCATGATTTGCCCAATCCCTTCCCCCCTCTCCCCCTTCTAGTCTAATAAACCCGGTAATGCCTCACTTAGATTATGGTCCATACTCTGGTATTATCTTGACTTTCGTGTGGTTTGTTTTTTGTTTGTTTTTTTTGTTTTGTTTTTTTCTTTTTTTTCTTTCTCCCCCCTTTTTTTTTTTTTTTAATCTCTAAACTGTGACCTCTATCTCCTCTAGTTTCTTTGTTATGCATATGAGCCTGTTCTCCAACTTCCTTTGCTATACGGTTCACTCTTGTGTTCTGTATTTTTAGACACTTCGGCTGAAGTGTTCTGCCTGTAATGTACATTCTGATTTGCTTGAATTGCTTTGTAATTACTTTGTGATTATTGTCATTTTGCAAAAATTTTCAATAAAAATACAATTATAAAAAAAGAGCGGGTACTATCAGATCCCTATGCATCCAGAAGACAAGGAGAAAACCGCTTTCATAACCCCAGTGGGGTTCTTTGAATTCGACCGGATGCCTCAAGGTCTGTCTGGAGCCCCAGCTACTTTCCAACGTCTCATGGAGAAGACTGTAGGAGACATGAACCTTATCGAAGTCCTTGTATACCTGGACAATGTCATTGTCTTTGGGAGAACCTTGGAAGAACACGAAGAGAGGTTGGAAAAAGTGTTGAGAAGACTCAGTGAGGATAGACTCAAGCTTTCGCCTGAGAAGTGTCGGTTCTACCAGTCTTCTGTGAACTATCTGGGGCACATAGTGTCTGAAGAAGGGGTGGCCACAGACCCCGAGAAATTGGAGGCAGTTACCTCCTGGCCACGGCCCACCACAGTAACAGAACTCAGATCCTCCTTGGGCTTCTGCTCCTACTACAGGAGGTTTGTGGAGGGATTCGCCCGAATTGCTAGACCATTGAATGAACTGCTCAAGACTGAGGGAGAAGAGGATGACTCAGGTCCCAGGAAGCCGGGAGAGTCCATCAGAGATCAGTGGAATCAGAAGTGTGAAGAGGCCTTCCAGGTGTTGAAGAAGAGCCTGACCACTGCTCCAGTCTTGGCCTACGCAGACCCAACCAAACCCTATGAACTACATGTAGATGCTAGTCATGACGGTCTGGGAGGAGTACTTTATCAAGAACACGAAGGACAATTGCGGCCTGTTGCCTACGTGAGTAGGAGCCTGACCCCCTCTGAGAAGAACTACCCCACCCACAAGCTGGAGTTCCTGGCCCTCAAGGGGGCGGTAGTAGACAAGCTCAAAGACTACCTGTATGGGGCGGAGTTCACTGTGAAGACTGACAACAACCCCCTTACCTACCTTTTTACCACGGCCAAGCTGGACGCCACTGGACACAGGTGGCTGGCCGCACTGTCTGGGTTCAACTTCAGCCTAAAGTACAGGCCAGGGGCTGGGAATCGAGACGCAGATGCTCTGTCCAGGAGATCTCATTCCCCCACCAGTGACGTAGAAGATTGGACCCAAGTGGCACCGGACGGGGTGCGGGCCCTTTGTCAAGGAGCTGAATTCCAAGCCAGAGGAGGCTCCAGAGCAGAGGAAATAGGAGTTACCATGGTGGGAGTCCCCAAACACTACTGTGGAGTAGCTCAACTGGAAGAGGACAACCTGCCGAGACTGTCCAAGAAGGAGTTGAGGTGTGACCAATTGGAAGACCCCATGGGGAGATTGGTCCTGGAGGCCCTGGAGAATCAGGATCCAAGCAGACTCCTGCGTCACCCCTCAAAGGAAGCTCGCCTGTTGAGGAAAGAATGGGACAGGTTGCAGTTACATCAGGGAGTGGTCTACCGAAGGGGCCCCTCTGATGACTCGGAAGATAAATGGCAACTGTTCCTTCCAGAGAAACATCGAGAGACTGTTCTAGTTGCCATGCATGACAATCATGGCCACCTAGGAGCTGAAAGGACCTTCCAACTTGTCAGAAGTTGGTTCTATTGGCCCTGCATGAGGGCAGAGGTAGAAGAGTACTGCCACTCATGTGCACGATGCATCCAGAGGAAGACTTTACCCCATCAAGCTGCCCGAATGGGCCATCTACAAAGTCAAGGCCCAATGGACCTGGTATGCATTGATTTTCTCTGCCTCGAACCCGACCTGTGTGGACTAGGAAATGTTCTGGTGATAACCGACCATTTCACCCGGTATGCCCAGGCTTTCCCCACCAAAGACCAGAAGGCCTCCACCGTGGCCAAGGTACTTATGGAGAAGTACTTTGTACATTATGGGCTGCCACAGCGACTTCATTCAGATCAAGGAAGGGACTTTGAGAGTAAACTGATCCGGAAGCTTCTGGATTTGTTGGGAATCAAGAAGACTCGAACTACACCTTACCACCCACAGGAAAATGCTCAGCCGGAGAGGTTTAACCGAACCTTGCTCAACATGTTGGGAACTCTGGAAAATGAGAAGAAGCAACATTGGAGCAAACACATAGCAGCCCTAGTACATGCTTACAACTGCACCATCAGTGATGCTACAGGCTACTCCCCATATCGACTTATGTTTGGGAGAGAAGCAAGACTACCTGTGGACCTGGCCTTTGGCACCTCTCTGGACCATTCCTCAGTCAAATCCCACAAAGGGTATGTGGACAGGCTCAGACATAGCCTGAAAGTAGCTTATGAGCAAGCTCAAGCGGCTTCAGATCAAAGGGGGGCTCGAAATAAGAGAAACTTCGACTTGAAGGTCCGGGTACAAGACCTACAGCCCGGGGATCGAGTGCTGTTACGCAATCTGGGGGTCCCTGGGAAGCACAAACTTGCAGACAGATGGAGATCTGAACCCTATGTCATCTGCAGGAAGTTGCCGGGCCTACCTGTCTATAAGTTGAAGCCAGAAGGAAAGGTAGGCCCACTGAAGACGTGGCATCGAAACCACCTGCTCCCACTTGCTGAGGCAGTTAGAATACCTCCCGTGGGAGACTCCCCTGAACCGGCCTCTATCCTGGATACTCCTAGGCCGAACACTCGTCGCAGGCCTCCCAAGCTGAAGATGGAGAGGCCTCTCAACTTAGTGGAAATGAGGAGGGAGAACTTAATTGGCTGTGGCCTTCCCCAACTCCAGGAACTTCTACCATAGACCTTCCAACCACTGAAGACACCACAGATGAAACACTGAACCCAGAAGCCACAGAGTTCATCCCCTCTAGTCCTTCAGCAGATTACTGGGAAGATGCCCATGATAGTTGCTCAGAGGAAGAGGAGCCTGTGGCGCCAGAGCCAGAAATCCCAAGAGAGCAAAGGGCTCGAAGAGTCATCCGGCCTCCTAAGAAGCTGACATACCCCCAAATGGGGAACAGTTCAGAGGACTCTGTAGTCACTGCCAGGAGAAATGATGAGAATCCGGATCCCTGCACTGTTCATTTGGTGGAGGGCAACCCCAGCTCTCTCTCTGGCACAGTTAGGCAGGCCACCCGTGATAATGTGACCTGTGGGCAAGGGAATTCTACCCCTCAGTTTTGGTGGGAATCCCCTCTGCCAACCTCGTTTGCAGAATTGTCTAGAATTGTACATAGTTTTTGTTAGAGTTTATCTTTGGGGACCAAAGAATTCAAATGGGGGGAGTGTGTAGCGGGGTGTTCCCCTTTAATGCGGAGAGACTACATCACCCAGAACCCCATTCTTCATATGTTCCCACCGCAGAGACTCATGGGAGGGGTTATAAAAGGAGGAGGAGAGGCTGGGCTCGGCCTCTTTGGGACACGAGACTTCAGAGACTGATCCTCCTGTGCGGATGTGTCGGAGGGCAAGGCCTGAAGCCTAAGGCCTTGCGCAGCACCAAAGAGCCTTCCACCCCTCTGCGAGCCTGGGTGGCATCTGACTTCGCTCGACTACAGCCTTGTTGGATCGGGGACCCGATCGCTGAAGAGACTGAGTGTGTGTGGGACACAGTTGGTGGAAGTTCCCGGACTGGAACCGTAGTCCGGGCGGGTGAGAGGGCATATGCCCAACCGATATACTGTTACTGCATATAGGCCTATAGACTGCCGTGGCCTACGAGTTATTCTTGGTGCTCTTATTGAAGGCCCTTGTCAGAGCTGAACCTACCGTTCGTATAGCCAAGTTTCTACCCCATCTTTACCTACCCCATTGGATTACAAAGTTTGTACTCTGTTAATGTGCACCACCGTTAAAGATCTGCCGGTGAAGAAAAAAGGACTAAGTTGTAGATATCAGAACCAGGCCTGGTGGGGTTTCTAAGGTGGTTTGGTTACTGCGCCATAGGGCACTTAGCTAACGGTCGCCCGTGTGGCGCACTTGTTGTGTGTTAACCCTATAGTGTGTTAGTGTGGCAGGGCTCTGCATTACTAATGATTATTCTGTAAACTGTTATTGATGTTACCCCTTTTCTTACCAAGAGCTTAAGTAAAAATCTTATACTTATTTCAATTTAGTATTGTCTCAATGCTCAGTTATTCATACAGTATAAGATATACAATTTACTGTCAGTACTAGCTGTGCCAGTAGGGGGTAGAGCATATTGCCGGGGGTTGGCGGAGCTGTCTTCAGGGCCCAAACTAATTCTGCAGCCTTCTTAGTTGGAAGTACCGCTACAATTGCAATAAAAAATGATTGAACCAGAAAGTGAAAGTAAAAGAAAATCTAAATTTTTGGTTGATGCCAGAACAGTAATAGATGGGAAATCTTTGAATGGGGATACTAGTTCTGGTGAACCTGGTGACACCCTAGGATTCTCTCACTTCCTGTTTTGGCTATGGGACAGGAAGGGAAATCCCCCCTGTGGGACACAGATAAAAAACTGACAGGGGTTATAACCATCCTTACTCTATCCAAAATTAAAAACAAAATTGCCTTTATTTACACTTTAAGGCTTTCTCCACCAACAATGACCTAGTGCAATTCCTAAAGAGATACAGGCATCCTTTAAACAGTAGCTGGGGTCTCTCAAAGCTTTTTGTCTTAGTACTTGTTCTGCATTCCTGACCCCATGTCTGTATGTTATGCACACCTGACCCCTGCATTCTATGCATTATGCTCTTCTGACTCCTACGCACTGTGCATTATGCGCTCCACTTATAAATCTGATATAAATATGATTAACTAAATAATATGTATGTTAAGATTCTGCTTTTAAAAATGAAAAAAAATAATTAAACATGACAATCACCCTTATAGCTTATTAAAAAGAAACGTCATCTTTATCATAAAAATATGAACGAGGGCACCTTGAGAAATGTATAGTAATGACAATCTATTCTTTAAATATTTCATTTTTCTTTTTTCTCATTCTTCTCACGGTGGCCATCTTTACTAGGGGCAGATGAGTCCATCTCCATCTTCTACCTTTACTTCTTGGAACTCTGCATAAAACTCTGGGTCTGCCTCCTGCAACATGTAAAAGAGACTTTAGAATGCAGTTGTGAGGCCAGGGTTGCATCATCCACACTCAACCAGAAAGTGGAAAACTGTCATTGTAACTAAATGCAAAAAGTGTTTGCTTAACTAATGAATAAGATGATTTCGTAACAGCATGCAGAGCTCTATGCTGCTGTTGTTTTTTGTGAAAGGGGAACAAGTCCTCATTAAGAGCCTGTATGTAGTTCTCTTATAAAAAATATGACAGTGTATATTTAGGTATGTATTATTAAAACGTGTATTTTCAAGTACCAATATATGAAATATGGGTGTTTTGTGTTCATGCATGCCCACTGTGCTACCTTCTGTAAAATTGCCTTTAGTGATAGCAATTCACACTTAATGCACATATTCTTACTGTATGAGATGTCTGATGATGTCTGACTGAGACGAATTGTGTCAGATCGGTTGTCCTGCCTATGCCATTATAACTTGATGCATCATTTAATCAATGCCTTTTGATGTTTACCAAAATGTGAGTGTTCTAACCTTTTTTTTAAAAATACAATTTTATATACAGTTTTAAACTATGTTGAGTCTTCTATTCTTTCTCCTTGGATCTATGTTCTAATGGAGCACTGAGGAGAGGATTTCGACTTTGACTCTGAAGTGCCTTACTATACTGGTTTCGGTGGCTGTTGAGTAACCCTCCCAATTACCATAAGATCAATTGGAGAAGATTGCAGCAAGCCGTCTATACTTACATGTTGATACACCATTGCCTGTTTTTTTACCCATTTAGTATAAACTGACTAGGGTCCAAACATTCCGGTAAGCCTTCTTATATCTCATTTGTTGGCAGAAGTGATCTTTTTCTCTTATCCTTTGGGTGATAGATCATCATTACTCGGAACCACAAAGTTTATGGACTTACTTATATGAACTATATAGAAGTTCTCTTATTGTGTTATTTACCTTTTCACATTTCTTTCCATTTTTTCATTTTTTGGATTCACTATTATCAACAATTGTGTATTTTCATGTTTAGCGCTGCGCTTTTTATATTTATAGTTTTTTCACAAGTTGTCTCTTGTACTGCTGGCTGCTTTTGTTATATACTTTGAACACTTATGCCCTGTACACAAGATCGGATTTCAAATGGAATAAAATCCGATGGAATTTTCCGTCGGAATTCCAATGAAGCTTACTTCCATCAGTCTTGCATACACACCATCAGACAAAATTCAGACCGTCCAAAACGCGGTGACGTAAAACACTCAGACGAGCCGAGAAAAATTAAGTTCAATGCTTCTGAGCATGCGTCGACTTGATTCTGAGCATGCGTGGGTTTTTTACCCGTTGGAGTTCCACACAGACGATCGGAATTTCATATCATTTTTTTTTTCCATCAGAAAAATTTAAAACATGTTCTATTTTTTTTTACACCGATGGAAAAAAGTCAGATGGGGCCCACATACGATCGGTTTTTACGATGGAAAAACTTTTTTCATCGAAAAAACCGATCGTGTGTACAGGGCTTAAGCGCGGTTTCTATACCATTTACTATGTATGATATACTAATGCAAAATCGTTAACGGTTGTAATATAGCCTCAAAAATCCCATCCCATTTTATTTTAGATATGTCACCATTTGGCTGGCATATATTTAGAATCTAGAAAGTATACTGTTTAAAAAAATCTAATAAATTACTGAATTTGTCATATGTACAGTTGTGCTTAAAAGTTTACATACCCTGGCAGAATTTATGAATTCATGAATTTATTTATGAATTTCTTGGCCATTTTCTCAGAGAATATGAATGATAACACAAAAACTTTTCTTTCACCCATGGTTAGTGTTTGGCTTAAGCCATTTATTATCAATCAACTGTGTTTACTCTCTTGAAATCATAATCACAACAGAAACTACCCAAATTACCCTGATCGAAAGTTTACATACCCCAGTTCTTAATACTATGTTTTTCCCCCTTTAACATCAATGACAGCTTGAAGTCTTTTGTGGTATTTGTGGATGAGGCTCTTTATCTTGTCAGATGGTAAAGCTGCTCATTCCTCCTGGCAAAAAAACTCCAGTTCCTGTAAATTCTTGGGCTGTCTTGCATAAATTGCAGGTTTGAGATCTCCCCAGAGTGGCTCAATAATATTGAAGTAGGGAGACTGAGATGACCACTCCAGAACCTTCACTTTATTCTGCTGTAACCAATGACAGGTCACCTTGGCCTTGTGTTTTGGATCATTGTCATGTCCAAGTACATCCCATGCACAGCTTCCTAGCTGATGAATGCAAATGTTCCTCCAGTATTTTTTGATAACATACTGCATTCATCTTGCCACACATCCCCAAAACATCAGCGATCCACCTCCATGTTTCACAGTAGAAATGGTGTACCTTTCATCATAGGCCTTGTTAACTCTCCAAATATAGTGTTTATGGTTTTGGCCAAAAAGCTCAATTTTGGTCTCATCACTCCAAATGACTTTGTGCCAGAAGGTTTGAGGCTTGTCCCTGTGCTCTTTGGCGTATTGTAAGCGGGATACTTTGTGGCATTTGCGTAGTAATGGCTTTCTTCTGGCGACTCGACCATGCAGCCCATCTTTCTTCAAGTGCCTCCTTATTGTGCATCTTGAAACAGCCACACCACATGTTTTCAGAGAGTCCTGTATTTCACCTGAAGTTATTTGTGGGTTTTTCTTTGCATCCCGAACAATTTTCCTGGCAGTTGTGTCTGAAACTCTAGTTGGTCTACCTGACCGTGGTTTAGTTTCAACAGAACCCCTCATTTTCCACTTCTTGATTAGAGTTTGAACACTGCTAATTGGCATTCTCAATTCCTTGGATATCTTTTTATATCCCTTTCATGTTTTATACAGTTCAACTACCTTTTCCCGCAGATCCTTTGACAATTCTTTTGCTTTCCCCATGACTCAGAATCCAGAAACGTCAGTGCAGCACTGGATGAAAGATGCAAGGGTCTGTCAGGAGTCCAGAAACTCATTGACCTTTTATACACACTAATTACAAGCAAACATATCACAGGTGAGGATGGTTACCTTCAATAGCCATTCAAACCCCTTTGTGTCAACTTGTATGCATGTTATCAGGCCAAAATCACCAGGGTATGTAAACTTTTGATCAGGGTCATTTGGGTAGTTTTTGTTTTCATTATGATTTAAAAAGAGTAAACACAGTTGATTGATAATAAATGGCTTCAGACAAACACTAACCATGAGTGAAAGAAATGTTTTTGTGTTATCATTCATATTCTCTGAAAAATGGCCAAGAAATCATAAATTCTGCATGTATGTAAACTTATGAGCACAACTGTATGTATACTGTAACTGATGTGCACAGCTGCGTGTCCCAAGTAAATACTGTGATGATATGATTGGGTTGTTTAGCCTGGTTCTCTATCTTTTTTACAGTGTGCATTTATTTTTCATTAGAAGATTAGGGTCAGTATATCTGTTTGCTACAGTATGCAGGAATCCCAACTAAATTACAGATTATTTAGTTATCATGAATACTCCCTTTAAAAAAAAAAAAAAGACATAAATCTCTTGTGTTATCAATAATTAACCAAAGAGGAAAGCAGTTAAATAGCTCTACAATAAATACTCAAATACAAAGCAATTTAAATAGTATTTTGATTACGATATATCCCAAGTCTTTTGTTCCAAGTCTTTTTTTCCCCCCCAAAAAAAATCTTCTTTAAGAAAAAGGGAATCGGTGTTGGGCGAGAAACATGTGATAGCAATCCAAGTATGTGACATAGTGCAGACATAACAGTGCACTCAGACACTTGTTACAAGTACATAAACACTTTGCTTTTTTTTAAGATTTAAAAAGAAGCAGCAGCTGAGAGAGCAGTCTAAATCACAGGGACCCTGGTTCTGCCATATATCATCTCCTAATTAACTGTTAATTTGCCAGTCTTTAACTTAAAGCATGCCGGTCATTTATCACATTCGGGTGTCAGAAATTAGCAGCATAGATTGCACAGACCCCTCAGATGCATGGGTTTCATTCCTTGTATATTGTGTCAGGTTAGAAAATAAATACATCCCAAGATCAGTTTCTGTAATTCTCTTCGAGAAAAGATCATTTAAATGCCTGTTTCTGACTAGCAGCGAAATGACAATGCAACCTAATCACATGAAGAGAATATACAGCGTTTTGTATATATATATTTTTTTCAATATTCTAATCAGGACATAAAAATAAAATTGCTAAAATTATGGTTCACTTTTTTTTAGTTAGGTAAATATGAAATAGTAAATATAGGTTTGGGTATGTATAATTTCCAACCAGCAGATGGAGATAAAGACTCCTGACATGTAATTTTAACTGCTTTGCTAAATAAAAAAAAGCTGTTTAAACTGTGTAGGCAGGTGGGGCTAACCTGCCTGCCAGTAAGTGGCTCTGTTGCCATTATGGATGGTAAAGGGAAGATCCTAAAGCTGAGTTACACCCAAAAGTGGAAGCTACGCTTATCTGCCTCCTCCCCCCCCCCAAGGGGGGCCACATTTGGCACCTTTTCGGGGGAGTGAGTACCTGTTTTGACAGATACTTGTCCACACTTCTGAGAGCTCTCGCCGTGGCGAGATTACTGATCACTTAGAAGTTCAGCCTCCCTCCTCCTTCCCCGCCCCCGGGTCAATCAGAAAGTCGTCATTGCTGGATTCCAGGACTGGCAAGTGTCCTAATATTAAAAGTCAGCAGCTACAGTATGTGTAGCTGCTGACTTTAAATTTTTTGCTGTGGTGTGTGGAGGGGGGGGGGGGGGGGGGCGGTGGTGGAACGCTCTAAACAGATGTTTATGGCCAGCTTAAAGTGGTTGTAAACCCCTATAAAAAATTTTTTTTTTAAACCACCTGTAGGAGAAAGGCATAATGAGCTAATATGACTAGCATAATAGCTCATTATGCCTCACTTACCTTTGATCGGGGCCCCCAAAGCCGTCCTCATCTCCCTCTTCAGCCGCAGCCATCGCTGCTGCGATAGGCGGAATGTTACTTACGGGTATCGACGCTCCAGCCAATCACAGCGCCGCTCCGTAGCGCCGTAGACACGGAGCAATGTAATTTTTAGCAAATATCTCCTAAACCGTGTAGGTTTAGGAGATATTTCTTGCACCTACAAGTAAGCCTTAGGCTCCATGTACACAGAAGCTGATAAACTGCAGTTTATTGGCGTTTTGGCGTTTTTTTAAAAAGCCCATTAACTGCACTCTATGTTAGCCTATGTGTTCATGTACATGTAGCGGGTACTTACTTTCCCGGGTGCATTTTTTGAATCTAGCTGTGACATCAGTGCTATGTTCCCTGCGGTCCACTAGGTGGCGTTGTCGCCGCGGCCGGAGGGACGAATATCACTGTATGTCGAGCCTTCTTTTTGTCCTCTCTCGGTAGCGGTATGGTGGGGCGGGGAACCCGCCGTGCTTGCTGGGAGAGGGGATAAAGGGGCCGGCCATCTTGGTCACGGGGTCTTCGTCCCAAGCACCTTCAGCTTGCGGACGTGGGTTCGGGCTAGTCCCCTAGGAGATCGTGTTCCACCCCAGGCACCTTCAGCCCTGGGGTGAGGTACTTGCAAGAAGGTCCGGAGCTCAGTGCCCAACACTGAGTTCCGCGAGGGAAGGGTCCTAAGGCACTTCGGGGATGGAGGCCTGCATCTGAGTAAGACGCAATGGACCAGGGAGAGCTCCTCACTCGAAGACCCGGTGCAGCAGACTGCCGGTGACGGGTGAGTCTCTTGTCGGAGACCGTCCAGAAGGATCCCCTTCACCTCGTGCGGAGACCATAGCCCACTCTCCAGGAGGAGAGTGGAGGACCGAATTTTTGTCTGGGCCTATTCACACTCACACCTCCTTTTCTGTTCTATCTGTCAAGGAAGTCCCTGTATGGTGTGTTCTAATAAAGGAGTGTTGGACTTTAATGGTGTGAGGCTCATTTCCTGGCGGACGAAGTTCACGGTGACTCTTGGAGTGAGGATCCGGGTGTACAACACAGATCCGAAGGTAAATGAGACATTGCTAATACCACAGGTATTCCCACGTGGTGGAAGCTAGGCGTAGCCCACCCGCTCTCTCTCTCTCCACCCTACCAGATACCCCTAGACAAGAGACAGTGCGAGCCGCACGGAGAGAGAAGAGGGGCAGGCGCTACACGTGGGAGCTCGGTCCGGTATTGTGTTGTGCATCACAGTATTGAACAAGTCTGCTGGATGAGTTAATTGAATAGGCCAAAGTGCAGCCCTGCTCGAAGTCGTGGAATTGACCCTAGACCAGGGAAAGGCCCGCGCAGGAAGAGCGGTGAACGGGGGGAGGCCCAGCCGTGTCAGGTACTACACGTGGGGGCTTCTAATTGCACTGCGCCAACAGACACAACCCCCGCCGCTTAGTTCGTGGGCGTGGCTCAACCAAAGAAAGTGAAAAAGCCCGCGAACTGGAGCAAAGGGGAGGAGTCCAATACGTGAGAGGGATACACGTGGGACATTGGCGCGAAAACTCTGCAGTGTGCGATGGACCAGCAACAAGTCACCATGTTTGGACATACTTCATGGATTCCAGTTCACCCTGCTACTACCACGATGACTGCTGCTGCTCCGATAACGGATACCGGGATCCGGCTGAAGCCAAGGGGTCGATTCGCCCTGTATTCGTGCATGGACGTAGAGGCCCTGGGTGTAATTTGTCCCGGGTGCTTGGGACTGGTGTGCCACCTGAAGCCCTTCGGACAGGTGAGGCCTGTGGGGAGTTCCTGTTCGAGGTGGATCTGGTAGTTGAAAGGCCGAGAACCATCTACCCAGGCCGGGCTTCAGGTAACACTACTCGCAGAGGAGGAATTACTGCTGTAAAAGCCATCCCAGCGCACACTGCAGCGACCGAGGAGGAGGTCGTTAAAATTCAACGGGAGAAATCCGAGGATGCTGACTCGGTCACCACTGTCTCACAGCGTCCGCCACTGAAGAAGAGAACCAGCATGGTGGCCCCGACCAGTAGTGGTGGCGGACCATCTCGCCAGCTTACGCCAGGCCTAGACGGATCCGTTGACGAGTGTTCCGGACGTCCCGCTTCAAGTAAAGGCCGAGGTGAGCCGGGCAAAGAGACTTGGTGCATGGGCGGAGGTGCCGGGAAGGCATGGCCCAGTACGCCTGCGGGAGGTGTTAGCTCCGTCTCTACAACGGGCTACATACCCGCGGAGGAGTGTGATACTTCGGATCTGGAGTCGCTCTCTGATATGGGAGATGACACAGCTATTGACGAACTGTTCGCAGAGAAGGGCTGGGACAAGGTGCCGCTAGCTTTGTTCCGAAGGCCTCGGGATTCACCCATGTCCACGGGGGAGAGTACACCCCGGGTGGAAGCACCAGCGCCTGAACAAGGGTCCTGTCCCCAGCCCACATCTACATCTCCGGTGCCGCCTGCATCAGGTACTGGGGAACAGAAGTTGATACTACAGGCACCTATGCCCCAACCAGAAGTGGTCAAGGCCCCTCGCCATCCGGACTCTATAGTTCTACCCGGCGAAGGGGACAAAGCCACAATGCCTCTGCTGTCAAGGCTTCAGAGACTCTTCTGCCAGAAAGTTGCTACTGACTACGGGTGGGAATACCCGTACCTCCCCAAGGAATTACTCTACGAAGTGGAGGTGTACCGAGAGCGCTGGTATAATGACTTCGTGTGGACCCACCTTAAGGTCCCACACGCCCGCAGGTATTTGACATGCTCTCCAAAGACATCTCAGCGGTTCAAAGACTGCAAGGCAGAGTGGATGAGGGAAAGACACATCCATGCGGATAAGGTGCTGATCCGACGCAAAGAAGGTGAGGATGTGGAGTACCATTTGGAGACCATGGATCGGCATCTAAAACCTATTGTTCTGCCGCATCCCCGCTTCTACCTCTGAGGAGAAAGAGACTCCATTTGTTTGCTTTTGAAAGGACTTTGCACCCCTGAACTTTGCTGTTTGACTTTCTTGCTGGTGCCATCATCAGTGTTTTGCCCCGCAAGAGGGGTGCTTGTGTCATTCCAAGGAAGAACTGTTCCAGTTGTTGTTCTTTCCTCTCTGGTGAGAAGTTGCAGACTTTGGGGTAGATAGGGTCTGGAGTCAAGCAGCAAGAAAAGAGAAGATGGTTCAACGGGTGCAGTTACCGCGAGGCTGTCACCAGGTGGCAGTCTCGTGCAACGTTACACATTGTACACACTCACACTGGAGGAAAAGATATTTCTCTTCAAAGGAGTTTCTTTTCCTCTCACACATACACGTGTCAGGGTTTTATTGTTTCTTTTCTCTTCCCTCTGCAGGAGAGCGTCCCGGCAAGATTATGGAACCTGGGGTGGTTCTTAGTTAGGATGGGAGGGAAAAGTATAATGTTTTAAATGTTGTCTTTCACTCCTCTTTTGTTGCAGGGGCTCAGACACAACTTCTCCGTTAGGATAGTTTCCTAAAAATTTTTGGTTTTTCAAATTGTTAGTTGGTTTCTGGATTGGATTATGTCAGCCGTTGAGGGCGTGATTCACTCCAGACACCGGGGTCCAGTGTCAAAAGACAGGGGGGAATGTGTAGCGGGTACTTACTTTCCCGGGTGCATTTTTTGAATCTAGCTGTGACATCAGTGCTATGTTCCCTGCGGTCCACTAGGTGGCGTTGTCGCCGCGGCCGGAGGGACGAATATCACTGTATGTCGAGCCTTCTTTTTGTCCTCTCTCGGTAGCGGTATGGTGGGGCGGGGAACCCGCCGTGCTTGCTGGGAGAGGGGATAAAGGGGCCGGCCATCTTGGTCACGGGGTCTTCGTCCCAAGCACCTTCAGCTTGTGGACGTGGGTTCGGGCTAGTCCCCTAGGAGGCCTCGGCCTAGGGGACCATCGGAGATCGTGTTCCACCCCAGGCACCTTCAGCCCTGGGGTGAGGTACTTGCAAGAAGGTCCGGAGCTCAGTGCCCAACACTGAGTTCCGCGAGGGAAGGGTCCTAAGGCACTTCGGGGATGGAGGCCTGAATCTGAGTAAGACGCAATGGACCGGGGAGAGCTCCTCACTCGAAGACCCGGTGCAGCAGACTGCCGGTGACGGGTGAGTCTCTTGTCGGAGACCGTCCAGAAGGATCCCCTTCACCTCGTGCGGAGACCATAGCCCACTCTCCAGGAGGAGAGTGGAGGACCGAATTTTTGTCTGGGCCTATTCACACTCACACCTCCTTTTCTGTTCTATCTGTCAAGGAAGTCCCTGTATGGTGTGTTCTAATAAAGGAGTGTTGGACTTTAATGGTGTGAGGCTCATTTCCTGGCGGACGAAGTTCACGGTGACTCTTGGAGGGAGGATCCGGGTTTACAACACAGACCCGAAGGTAAATGAGACATTGCTGATACCACAGGTATTCCCACGTGGTGGAAGCTAGGCGTAGCCCACCCGCTCTCTTTCTCTCCACCCTACCAGATACCCCTAGACAAGAGACAGTGTGAGCCACACGGAGAGAGAAGAGGGGCAGGCGCTACATACACATGACGTTTTTTAGCTTTAATGAGCAGTGGAGTTAATGGGCTTTTTTCTGAACGCAAGAAATTCGCGTTCAAAGTGCAAAAAAACGCAAAACAACGAAAAACGCTCATAAACGCTCATCAATGCTCAAAAACGCTGGCCGCGAGCGTTTTTTAGCGTTTTTTGGTCCATTGAAAAAAAAAAACCTAAAAAACGCTACACTGAAAAACGCTAATAAAAGCTAGTAAAAAAACGCTGATAAAAGCTAGCTTTTTCTGCTGCTTTAAAAATGACCATTTTTGAGCTTCTGTGTACATGGAGCCTTAATCTAGGCTTACCTGTAGGTGCAAGTTGCAAAAGTGGGTTTACAACCACTTTAACTGGAGTAGCCTTCTTCTGCGGGTCCTGTAGCTTGGTGCATATGGCCTTGAGGCCTGTGTAAAAGTCCTCTATTGTGGGTGGGAACAGACAACCTGGGAACAGATAATATCAGGGAGTGTGCCTAGCTAAGAAGAACTGGATAGGAGGCATTGTGAGAGTAGCAGTATGCTACTTTGGGAAGTTGTCCCATCTCTGTGGTGCTTCCTAGAAGAGGTATAAAGGGAAGTTGGCTGAAGAGGTGTAATTGGGCTCTGCACTAAGGCTGCTGCATGATAAATGTGAATGCTTATGGTATTCTGCACTAAGGTTCTGCCAGCATATTAATGCACTGATTAAAGTAGTGGTAATTACTGTAAAGTGCTGAAAAGTGTGAACATTTTTTTTATTCTGAATATATAGGCATCTGGTCAGAGGTGTCAAGATTGGGCCTATGGTGAAATGTAGACATGTGTTCAAGATAATGGATGTAAAGATAGGTAGTATGTGGTGGCTCTATCCAAGAAGAAGTGGGATGGGATGGTGCCAATTGCTGTCCAATTCAGGTCCCCCAAAAGTGTATGTCAAGCCAAAACTACTTGGAGAAGGGAAGGGTCAAAACCCCTTTACAGGTTATTTTTTGCAACGTGCATCCTGCTGGGGATAATTTCCCTTACTGCCTGTCTTGGAGACACAACAGGAAATGTACATCTTGGACAATTGTTACAACTGTCCTCATTAAAAGATTTCCCCTAGCCTCTTGCTTTGACAACAATGCAAACTTTTGGATTTCCCATTACTTTCTGTCACAAAGATCACCAGGTTAATCGAGAGCCTCATCTTCCTAATATTTCCAAAATTAAAAAAATGCCTTTACATATACTTTAAAGTTAACCTATGTTTTGCACATGCAGAGCTAAGGAATATGTTTATTTTGAAATTCCCTTCCCCATCATCACATGCTCACCTTTCCTACATTTTTATGTTCAACCTCCAGAAATGTGGAAGTAAATCATGTAAAAGCTCAATGTCGCTCTATTCTTACACAAGGATAAGGACCCCCATTTGCAAGCACTAGGCAAATCATTATGTACCAGCGCTGTTACAACATGCTACCCCTTACCCAGAAGTACTGGTATATTCTGCATAGAGCAGTGGGCAAAAGAGGAAAATACATATGCATAGCTGGGGAGTGGGACAATGGCAAAGCACAGGATTCTCTTGTCATAGCATAGACTTTCATTGTATAACATCAGCATTGTGATACAAATATGAACAATAGTTATGTAGCACCCTCTATCATAGGTAGGTGTTAGGTATGTTTTTTTTTTGGTGATAGCTGCCAGGCAGGTAAATTTAGGCAGGCCTATGCTGCACGCTAGGCCTGTTTGTTTTGATCTTGGGGGCAGGGAGTGGTTAGTGTAGCAGTGAGTGTGACCACCTGTCCTTCAGTTCTTGGGTGCTTCCCCTGCTTCCAGGGAGAATGTTCTGGAAGAGAGCAGGGCTGGGAAGTGGAGTGACAGGGAGCTTGTGTGAGGAGCCCTTGGAGCAGACCTGATGGGGAACGTGAGAAGGGGCGGGTCTATTAATTTTTTTACACTGAAGAGGAAGTTCCCCATCAGGTCCGCTCAGCCAAGATGTAGGCGGGGTCTGAGATATGAGGCCGCCCTGCCCCCTCGTACATCAGACCCCGCCGACGTCCTGCCCCAGGGGACAATAACTTGCATATTAGCATAACTTGCATACTTGCCTTTATAATTAGCACTTTTGATTTTGAACGTTCGAGTCAATTGTATTTAATAGGGTTCTAAAGTTCACGCAAACTTTACGTCTGTTCGCAGGTTCTAGTGCGAACCAAACAGGGGGGGTTTCCGGCTCATCCCTACTCTGCTGTTTACTTTTAATCTCTAAGGACTAAATATCTGATGATACCTTGCTGTGATTTCTTTACTGACTATGCCTCCTGAAACTCATCCTCTTGGCACCTCTGTAGTTCACAAGGCAGGCTCTGTGACTTCCATCAAAAGACAAACAATATTCTCAGTGCTACCCTTCTCTATTAAGATACCAGTTACTCAAATGGATCATCCATACAATATTATGAATGTCCAGGATGTTAAATGGAAAAAAGTCTAAAGACAGCCTGGAAATTATGTTTGGAAAGGGTAACTGTAATCCAAGTGGGAAGCAAGGCAGCCTGTTTCCAGAAGGGCTGGGAGACGTGCACTTTAACAGAAGAGGGAAGGGAAGCACCAAGCACCACTTGGTGAAGTACAGTTTTTATTACAAGTAAATAAAAAGGTTCCACTCACAAAGGCGTCAGCTGTACAGAGTGTGAGATCGGAGAGAGCACTGTGCAAATCGTCCTGCCCATGGTTAAGCTGTCAGTCCAGGCTGCTGCGGCAGCTCCAGTGAAGGAAGTATATCAGAGGATGCTGGGGGGCGAGGTGTCAAAGCCTGGAACACAGCCTGTCAACTTTAGAGGGGAATAGCAATTTGGAACGCATTTCGGACGCAAGCCACGCCTCCTTCCTCAGTCAAACTGTGAATTCTGTGACACAGCAGTGGCTACTCATAGGGCATAGTGAGTACCTGTCCCAGAACTCAAGGAAGTGAATGTGTGAGATTCTTTACAAAGTAAATTTACAAATTTCAAGATCATTCAGCTTGATAGATATAGGAAAGAATAACTGAAATACAATGTGGAAATGAATACAGTATATGATTTAAACTGGGTCAAGCTAGCCCAAACAAACTACTTTCTATTTTAATTTATGCAGCCATTGTCAGCCCTATATACAGTAAACTGTATGTAGCATCAGCTTGTGGGCTACGCTAGGCACTGTAGACTGGGTCACTCGCCCTGCACATGGGGTACCTTTACTCGTGTCATGCTTATTAATGCTTTGGGAAAGGAAGAGGCCACTCTTGGGGATAACTCAACCTAGAAATGGCAGTACACCGTGTACACAGTGTACACTTGAACAAATAAACTGGACTCCATGCATGCACTTAGTTAACTCTTTCTTTTCCGTACCTAGTGGCTAGGCCGAGGACCTGCTCCCATTGCTATGGGAGATAGATCACTTGGGGAGAGGGCGACAGAAGTATTCCCCCCTTGCTACTAGAGAATCCCCCCCGCCTGTCACAGGTACCACACTCCATGACAAGTTGCTTGGACTGGTGGCTACCCCTAGTAACCAATTGCTTGTACTCTGTACCATTTTGACTCCTCATACCCCAATGTGCTTTAAATTACCCAGGCTTAAAAGTCTATGCATAGAGTGCCAGTATCACGTACCTGGTGGAGACTGGAATGTGACGGAGGCCTCCCTTGCTCCTCTCGCCTACACTCCTGAAGGTGGTAACAGAAAGTGTAAAGGCAAGGAGTGGCACGAGTGCCGGGTAGCTGGCTGGTGATGTCCCCTCTGTAGGTGGGTAAAGCTGGCAGTCACGGTCCTTGGAGCAGGAAGTAGAAGCAGCTTTGTACCAGAGCATAGACAGGAGTGGAACCAGGAGAAGAGCAGCAGTCAGCAACAACCAGGCAGCAGGGTACCGAATCAGCAGGCAAAGCAAGTCCAGAAAGCAGGCCGGGGTCGGGAACAGACAGGCAGTGTGGTACCAAATCAGTAGGCAGATCAAGTCCAGTAAACAAGCCAAAGTCAGGATACCAGGTAACAGAATAAAGGAACAAGCAGAGGTGAAGTCCAAAAGGCGAGCCGGGTCATACACGAACAAACAGGAACAGCAGATCAGGTCTTGATAGGTCAGGAAGAAGCTGAAGATCATCCAGCACTGTTTACAGTGATAGAGCAGTTTAAATAGGCCACTGGGCGCCAAGTGCTAATTGGTGTGTGCACGTGCGCGCACACGCCGCGCTCGCGCACATCTCCGTGCGCGATGAACTAGCATTGCAGGAATTATGTTGGTCCTTTGCTCATGAATATTTAGCACGAGTGCAATGTGTGTGAGCATGAGCAAGCATCCGCACTGGCCTTTTAGTGATGGAGGTCCGGTTTACCTTACAGCCAGTTACTTTTATACACTCCTTTAAATAACTTCAGACCAGACATGGCAAGGTTTCAATGCTTTACTTAACCACTTAACGACTGCCCCATGTACGAATACGTCGGCAAAATGGCACGGACAGGCACAATCACGTACCTGTACGTGACTGCCTTCGTATGGGTGGGGGGTTCGTTCGGACCCCCCCCGGTACATGCAGCGGTCGTTTTCGATCCAGGAGCGACCTGTGATGAGGGGGCGGCCATTGGTTTCTGGCCACCCCCTCGCGAACGCTCCCGGCGAATGAAAAGCTTCCTCTGCCTGTGTAATGTAAACACAGGCAGAGGAAGTGATGTCATCTCTCCATACGGCGCTCTATTCGTCCAGAGCGCCAAGGAGAGAAGACATCAGGTTAGTGCACTAACAGTACACTGACACCAGGACACATAGGCACACAATCCACCCCCCAGTCACCCCCAGATCACCCCCCAGCCCCCATTCACAGTGTCACTGATTGCAGTGATCATTTATTTACTGATCACTGTCAGTGACATTTGTGATAGTAAAAGTGTCAGGGCAGTTAGTGTTAGGTCCCTTTAGGTCCAGGGTAGCCCCCTATCCCCCCCTAATAAAGGTTTAACCCCTTGTTAGCCCCCCAGGTAACCCTTTCACCCCCTATCACCAGTGTCACTAAGCGATCGTTTTTCTGATCGCTGTATTAGTGTCAGTGGTGCCGCTAGGTAGCCAGTTATTTTATTAGATTCGCTGCCAGGTTTTTATAGCATCAGGTACCCCCATATATTATCTAATAAAGGTTTAACCCCTTGATCGCCCCCCCCCCCAGGTAACCCTTTCACCCCCTATCACCAGTGTCACTAAGCGATCATTTTTCTGATCGCTGTATTAGTGTCGCTGGTGCTGCTAGGTAGCCAGTTATTTTTTTAGGTTCGCCACCAGGTTTTTATGGCGTCAGGTACCCCCATATATTACCTAATAAAGGCTTAACCCCCTGATTGCCCCTAGTTAACCCTTTCACCAGTGATCACCGTATAAGTGTTACGGGTGACGTTGGTTAGTTAGTTTGCTTTTTATAGTGTCAGGGCACCCACCGTCCATAACTCAATAAAGGTTTATCAATTAGGTTTTAGGGTCAGATAGGGTCTGCGTCGCCCCAGGCAGCGTCAGGTTAGTGCCAGTAGCGCTAACACCCACGCGCAAAGCATACACCTCCCTTAGTGGTATAGTATCTGAACAGATCAATATCTGATCTGATCAGATCTATACTAGCGTCCCCAGCAGTTTAGGGCTCCCAAAAACGCAGTGTTAGCGGGATCAGCCCAGATACCTGCTAGCACCTGCGTTTTGCCCATCGGTCCAGCCCAGCCCACCCAAGTGCAGTATTGATCGATCACTGTCACTTACAAAACACAACACACATAACTGCAGCGTTCGCAGAGACAGGCCTGATCCCTGTGACTCCAGTGCTGTAGGAGATGATTTCACCACCACAGTTAAAAAAAAGAGCATCAGTAAGGGTAAATGGAGTGTATTCAAAACCTTTCAAGATTACAAATGGAACACGACAGGGATGTTCTCTCTCACCTTTACTATTCGCACTCTCACTAGAGCCATTATTAAATAAAATTTGTCAAAACCCAGACATACAGGGCATCCAAACAGGAGATCAAATCCATAAAGTATCGGCATATGCAGATGATTTGTTGTTTTCCATGTCTAATCCACATATTTCACTCCCCAATCATGTGAGGGAGATTGACAGTTATGGTAGATTTTCAAATTTGAAAATAAACCATGCTAAATCTGAGGCAATGAGTGTGGCAATGCCCCTCCCGATATGCAAAACTATACAATTAAATTTTAGGTTTAAATGGGAAACCAAGTTAAAGTATCTGGGTACACATATACCATCAAATTTAAAAAACACTTTCAAGATAAATTTCCCACCACTATACAACTCAATAAGAACACTTTTGGAAAAATAGCAACTTGGGTTACACTCTTGGTTTGGCCGTAGCAATATAGTTAAGATGAGTATCGTACCAAAAATCTTGTATTTGCTTCAGGCCTTACTGATTACTATTCCAATGGACTTTCTCCATGAAATGGGTACCCTCCTTATGAAATTTATATGGGCAGGGAGAAAGCCAAGAATTAAGAAAGATATTATGATGATGCCCAAGAGCTTTGGCGGGATGGGAGTCCCAGACATTGTGAAATACTACCGAGCGGTCCACCTGGCAAGGTTGGTTGACTGGTGTAGACATACGGATCTTAAAAGATGGGTGGACATGGAACAACAAATCAGCCCGGTCCCTTTACGCAGAGCACCTTGGTGCTATACAACACTACCGATATTTTTGAAGAAACATCCCACAATTAGGCCGACATTACGGATCTCTGCGAAGACATGCCGAAACCCGAAGTTTTCTTCGGGCCACTCTCCCCTGTACCCCATATTGGGGAACTTTAGTTTTACACCGGGTATGGAGTCGGGAGCTTTTAAGAAGCTGAAAGAGAAAGGCTTTACTCAGGTCTCACACTTCCTACAGTTAGAAACCTGGCCGACTATTAACTCACTGATGAAAATAGGGGGGATTTTTGAATTAAGTCTCTGGCAGGCACTTCAAATAAGTAATTTTATGAGGTCCCTGGGATCTCCATCAGATTTTCAACGGCAATTAACAGTATTTGAAGTCTATTGTGAAGATGAGGAATCCCTTTCTCAAGTGATTTCTAAGATGTACAGGCTGTTGAATAGGCCCCCGGAGGATTTTGTGATGCCAGGTGTCAGCAAATGGGAAAGAGATCTAGGGAAGACTTTTACTGTAACACAGCGAAAACAGATTATCTCCCTAGCATTGAACTCCTCGGTCTGTACGCGGATCCAGGAGTCCAACTATAAACTCCTGACTCAATGGTATTACACACCAGTAAGGTTACATAAAATATCTATGGAGAATTCAGAGAGCTGTTGGAGATCCGGGGAGGAACGAGGAACTTTATTACATATATTTTGGTCTTGTGAAAAAATGCGACACTACTGGCGGGAAGTTCAGAGAATATCTAAAAAATGTACAGAATTTCCGATACCAGATGACCCTGTGTTTTTCCTGCTCCATTGCTCACAGATCCCGGTGCAAAATTATAAAAAATCGGTGATTTGTCATTTAAATAATGCAGCTAAAATCGGAGTGACCCTGCGGTGGAGGGACCCTAGACCACCCTCTATAGCAAGATGGCTTAATAGAGTGCGGGAGACAGGAGCAATGGAGGACTTAGTCCTCTCTGCCCAAAATAAGCGAGAACAGTATATTAAAACATGGACAGGGTGGAACTTATATATGTACTCTGAGGAAGGAAAGAGAATGTTAGACGAGTCAAGCGAGGAGTGAGGATGGTCCAATATGAGAGGCATACCTGCACACGAGAGAAAATGGAAATGTACTCCCTCCATCTTTCAGTAGGGAAGAATTTTATTTTATTTTTTGTAGGGTAGGGGGGAGGGGGGTGGGAGGTAGATAATGGGCTTGTAAAGAAGGGGAAATAGAGAAGAGGAGGATCCTAGACTCTTTGATAAACTTATGAGTGGGATAAGGGTGAAATATGGGAATAAAGGTAAATCCGGGTAGATATAAAGATATAGGTATAGTAGACATTTAGGTCAATCCAAGTATGGTTATAATAGATGTGTATATGTATATCCGGATAAATTGAATATGATGTACCATGTAGATAACTGTGATCATGAAAATGTATGGCTGGACTGTCCCTCATTTCTGTTCTTCTTTTTTTTTGCTGGTATAAAAGGAAAATAAAAATATTAAACGAAAAAAAAAAAGAGCATATATGCCGAAGCATGGGGGCAGCAGGGGCGGAGGAGCTATTTTTCTCCTAATGCCGCGTACATACGGTCAAAATTCCAATGGAGGCTTGCCCGTGGAAAAGGCAGACATGTGTACGCGGCATAACTTTTGCGGGAGGATGCCCCCATGCTTCGGCATATATAAATGGTGCATGTATGCCCATCATTAGAAGTGGGTGAATGAAGGGAGGTATTCTAATGGTGGGCATACCCACCGATCAATCTCTTTTTTTCGTTCAGCCAACAGGCTGCATGAAAAAAAAGATTACAATACATGTCCAACAAGGACCAGCAACGTGCGGGTTTAGGTATCATCTTGGTATCATTATTTTCAGCCTGCGGCCGGCTTTCATGTAAAAGCAATCCTAGCGGCTAATTAGCCTCTGGACTGCTTTTACAAGCAGTGGGAGGGAATGTCCCCCCCCCCGGATATAAAAAGCGCCATTGGGAAATTGGGAAAGCATTTTATCACACCGATCTTGGTGTGGTCAGATGCTTTGAGGGCAGAGGAAAGATCTAGGGTCCCCAGTTTTTTCAAAAAAAGAGTACCTGTCACTACCTATTGCTATCATAGGGGATATTTAGATTCCCTGAGATAACAATAAAAATGATAATAAATAAAATAAAATGTAAGGAACAGTTTAAAAAAAAAAAAAAAAGCAAAATAAATAATTAAATAAATAATATAAATAAAAAAAAGCACCCCTGTCATGCCCTGCTCTTGCGCAAAGGCGAACGCAAGCTTTGGTCTGGCATCATATGTAAACAGCAATTTCACCATGCATGTGAGGTATCACCGTGAAGGTCAGATCGAGGGCAGTAATTTTAGCTGTAAATCTAATGTGGTAACCTGTAAAGGCTTTTAAAGGCTTTTAAAAATGTATGTAGTTTGTCGCCACTGAGCGTTTGTGCGAAATCATCTTTTTTATTTCATCAAACATTTGGGCAATATAGTGTGTTTTAGTGCATTAAAATAAAAAAAGGGTATTTTTTCCCCAAAAAATGCGTTTGAAAAATCGCTGCGCAAATACTGTGTGGGAAAAAAAATGCAACTCCCACCATTTTAATCTGTAGGGCCTTTGCTTTAAAAAAACATATAATGTTTGGGGGTTCAACATTATTTTCTTGCAAAAAATAAATAAAAAATTTCATGTAAACAAAAAGTGTCAGAAAGGGCTTTGTCTTCAAGTGGTTAGAAGAGTGACAACTATGTGTGACATAATCTTCCTAATGTTGTGCATAAAATGCCAGGACAGTTCAAACCCCCCCCCCCCAAATGTCCCCATTTTGGAAAGTAGACACCCCAAGCTATTTGCTGAGAGGCATGTGAGTCCATGGAATATTTTATATGTTGACACAAGTTGCGGGAGAAAAAAATGTTGGGTTTTTTTTTGCACAAAGTTGTCACTAAATTATATATTGCTCAAACATGCCATGGGCATATGTGGAATTACACCCCAAAATACATTCTGTTGCTTCTCCTGAGTACGGGGATACCACATGTGTGAGACTTTTTGGGAGCCTAGCCGCGTACGGGACCCCAAAACCAAGCACCGCCTTCAGGATTCCTAAGGGTGTAAATTTTTGATTTCACTCCTCACTGCCTATCACAGTTTCGGAGGCCATGGAATGCCCAGATGGCACAAAACACCCCCCATATGACCCCATTTTGGAAAGTAGACACCCCAAGCTATTTGCTGAGAGGTATGGTGAGTATTTTGCAAATCTCGCTTTTTGTCACAAAGTTTTGAAAATTGAAAAAAGAAAAAAAAAAGAAAATGTTTTTCTTCCTTCATTTTCAAAAACAAATGAGAGCTGTAAAATACTCACCATGCCTCTCAGCAAATAGCTTGGGGTGTCTACTTTCCAAAATGGGGTAATTTTTTTGCTATTTTGGCATTTTATGGCCTTCGAAACTGTGATAGGTAGAGAGGAGTGAAATCAAAAATTTGCGCCCTTAGAAATCTTGAAGGCGGTGCTTGGTTTTCGGGGTCCCGTACGTGGCTAGGCTCCCAAAAAATCCCACACATGTGGTATCCCCGTACTCAGGAGAAGCAGCAAAATGTATTTTGGGGTGCAATTCCACATATAACCATGGCAGGTGTGAGCAATATATCATTTGTGAACAAGCAAGCTATCGCTTGTGAAACGTGGCTACCATTGCCTGTATCTGTCTGATCCTTTTGACAATAAAGATGACATCAAGATAAGTTGGAGTTCCAGTGTGCAACCAATTTCTTGTTTTATTCGTCTTCCACGGTGGTGAGCCAAGGTCTGCACCTGTGATCTACCTTGCACCTGATTCTGCCTGGAGCGGTGTGCTTCTTCTTTGTTTTCATACCTGGCAAAGTCTATTATGCTGGTGTATTCAGGGTAGACTGCAGGTCCCAGCAGTCCCCCTACATGGTGGTGGTTGCAGTGTTCAACAGAAGGTTTCCCAGAGAGAGATCCCCCTGGCAGAAACAGCTCTTTGAAAGCAGCTGGAGATTACACCTTGGAGGTCCATCTGTATCCTCTTCCCATGCAGCCGACTGAGACTGGGCAGAGCCCCCGCCCCCCCCTGCACAGGGGGGAGAGAGGCAGAGCTCAGAAAAAGTGTGGGAACTGCATTAACCCTTCCCTCCCAGCTAGGGCAGCGAGCTGTTTAACTAACAGTAGACAACCTGACTACAAGCTACATACTGTATACAGCGCTGTGTTCTGGCAGTGAAACTAGGAATTCTCATCCCATTTTCAGAACAAAATCAAGTCAGGCTGAGCTGTGCCCAGCTCCCTGTGCTATTTGTTTGAAAATCCCTTGCCTATTAGACCAGAACGTGGCCAGAACTGCTTTTTAACATTGAGCTCAAAGTGATTTGAATTTGATGTACCCTGTATCACTTTATTATGTTAAAGTATATGTAAAGGTTTGTTTAAAAAAACAAACAAAAAAACAAACAAACATGTCATACTTACCTCCTCTGAGCAGTCGGTTTTGCACAGAGTGGCCCCGATCCTCCGTTTCTGGGGTCCCTCAGCTGTGCTCCTGGCTCCTCCTCTTCTTGAGTGCCCCATTGGAGAGCCGCTCTCCCTCAGGGCACTCGTGCGGGCGCACTCCGGGGCCCCGCCCCCGAATCCTGCATCATTGGATTTGATTGACAGCAGCAGGAGCCAATGGCTGCGCTGCTATCAATCTATCCAATCAGGACCCGAGACACCAGCTGGAGGTGGTGTGCTTGTCCCCATCGCTGGAAAGACCGGGTTCAGGTAAGTAAAAGGGGGGGTCTGGGGGCTGCTGCTGCCTTAACCACTTAAGCCCCGGACCATTTGGTAGCTAAAGGACCAGAGGTGATTTCAGAATTTTGCACTGCGCTGCTTTAACTGTAAATTGTGCGGACATGCAATGTTGTACCCAAACAAAATTTGCGTCCTTTTCTTCCCACACATAGAGCTTTCTTTTAATGGTATTTGATTGCCTCTGCGATTTTTATTTTTTGTGATATAAACGGAAAAAGACCAAACATTTTGAAAAAAAATGATATTTTCTACTTTTTGTTATAAGAAAAATCGAATAAACTCAATTTTAGTCATACATTTAGGCCAAATGTATTCAGCCACATGTCTTTAGTAAAAAAAATGTCAATAAGCGTATATTTATTGGTTTGCGCAAAAGTTATAGCGTCTACAAACTAGGGTACATTTTCTGGAATTTACACAGCTTTTAGTTTATGACTGCCTATCTCATTTCTTGAGGTGCTACAATGGCAGGGCAGTACAAAACCCCCCCAAATGACCCCATTTTGGAAAGTAGACATCCCAAGGAAATTGCTGAGAGGCATGTTGAGTCCATTGAATATTTTTTTTTGTCTCAAGTGATTGAATAATGACTAAAAAAAAAAAAAAATACAAAAAGTTGTCACTAAATGATATATTGCTCACACATGCCATGGTTATATGTGGAATTGCACCCCAAAATACATTTTGCTGCTTCTCCTGAGTACGGGGATACCACATGTGTGGGACTTTTTGGGAGCCTAGCCGCGTACGGGCCCCCGGAAACCAAGCACCGCCTTCAGGATTTCTAAGGGCGCAAATTTTTGATTTCACTCCTCACTACTTATCACAGTTTTGAAGGCCATAAAATGCCCAAAAAGCACAAAACCCCCCAAATGACCCCATTTTATAAAGTAGACACCCCAAGGAAATTGCTGAGAGGCCTGTTGAGCCCATTGAATATTTTTTTTTGTCCCAAGTGATTGAATACTGACAAAAAAAATAAAAAATTACAAAAAGTTGTCACTAAATGATATATTGCTCACACATGCCATGGTTAAATGTGGAATTACACCCCAAAATAAATTTTGCTGCTTCTCCTGAGTACGGGGATACCACATGTGTGGGACTTTTTTGGAGCCTAGCCGCGTACGGGACCCCGAAAACCAAGCACCGCCTTCAGGATTTCTAGGCACAAATTTTTGATTTCACTCCTCACTACCTATCACAGTTTCGAAGGCCATAAAATTCCAAAATAGCACAAAACCCCCCCAAATGACCCCATTTTGGAAAGTAGACACCCCAAGCTATTTGCTGAGAGGCATGGTGAGTATTTTACAGCTCTCATTTGTTTTTGAAAATGAAGAAAGAAAATATATATATATTTTTTTTCAATTTTCAAAACTTTGTGACAAAAAGCGAGATCTGCAAAATACTCACCATACCTCTCAGCAAATAGCTTGGGGTGTCTACTTTCCAAAATGGGGTCATTTTAGGGGGTTTTGTGCCATCTGGGCATTCCATGGCCTCCGAAACTGTGATAGGCAGTGAGAAGTGAAATCAAAAATTTACACCCTTAGAAATCCTGAAGGCGGTGCTTGGTTTTGGGGTCCCGTACGCGGCTAGGCTCCCAAAAAGTCTCACACATGTGGTATCCCCGTACTCAGGAGAAGCAACATACGGTCAAAATTCCAATGGAGGCTTGCCCGTGGAAAAGGCAGACATGTGTACGCGGCATAACTTTTGCGGGAGGATGCCCCCATGCTTCGGCATATATAAATGGTGCATGTATGCCCATCATTAGAAGTGGGTGAATGAAGGGAGGTATTCTAATGGTGGGCATACCCACCGATCAATCTCTTTTTCTCGTTCAGCCAACAGGCTGCATGAAAAAAAAGATTACAATACATGTCCAACAAGGACCAGCAACGTGCGGGTTTAGGTATCATCTTGGTATCATTATTTTCAGCCTGCGGCCGGCTTTCATGTAAAAGCAATCCTAGCGGCTAATTAGCCTCTGGACTGCTTTTACAAGCAGTGGGAGGGAATGTCCCCCCCCCCGGATATAAAAAGCGCCATTGGGAAATTGGGAAAGCATTTTATCACACCGATCTTGGTGTGGTCAGATGCTTTGAGGGCAGAGGAAAGATCTAGGGTCCCCAGTTTTTTCAAAAAAAGAGTACCTGTCACTACCTATTGCTATCATAGGGGATATTTAGATTCCCTGAGATAACAATAAAAATGATAAAAAATAAAATAAAATGTAAGGAACAGTTTAAAAAAAAAAAAAAAAGCAAAATAAATAATTAAATAAATAATATAAATAAAAAAAAGCACCCCTGTCATGCCCTGCTCTTGCGCAAAGGCGAACGCAAGCTTTGGTCTGGCGTCATATGTAAACAGCAATTTCACCATGCATGTGAGGTATCACCGTGAAGGTCAGATCGAGGGCAGTAATTTTAGCTGTAAATCTAATGTGGTAACCTGTAAAGGCTTTTAAAGGCTTTTAAAAATGTATGTAGTTTGTCGCCACTGAGCGTTTGTGCGAAATCATCTTTTTTATTTCATCAAACATTTGGGCAATATAGTGTGTTTTAGTGCATTAAAATAAAAAAAGGGTATTTTTTCCCCAAAAAATGCGTTTGAAAAATCGCTGCGCAAATACTGTGTGGGAAAAAAAATGCAACTCCCACCATTTTAATCTGTAGGGCCTTTGCTTTAAAAAAACATATAATGTTTGGGGGTTCAACATTATTTTCTTGCAAAAAATAAATAAAAAATTTCATGTAAACAAAAACTGTCAGAAAGGGCTTTGTCTTCAAGTGGTTAGAAGAGTGACAACTATGTGTGACATAATCTTCCTAATGTTGTGCATAAAATGCCAGGACAGTTCAAACCCCCCCCCCCCCCCCAAATGTCCCCATTTTGGAAAGTAGACACCCCAAGCTATTTGCTGAGAGGCATGTGAGTCCATGGAATATTTTATATGTTGACACAAGTTGCGGGAGAAAAAAATGTTGGTTTTTTTTTTTGCACAAAGTTGTCACTAAATTATATATTGCTCAAACATGCCATGGGCATATGTGGAATTACACCCCAAAATACATTCTGTTGCTTCTCCTGAGTACGGGGATACCACATGTGTGAGACTTTTTGGGAGCCTAGCCGCGTACGGGACCCCAAAACCAAGCACCGCCTTCAGGATTCCTAAGGGTGTAAATTTTTGATTTCACTCCTCACTGCCTATCACAGTTTCGGAGGCCATGGAATGCCCAGATGGCACAAAACACCCCCCCCCATATGACCCCATTTTGGAAAGTAGACACCCCAAGCTATTTGCTAAGAGGTATGGTGAGTATTTTGCAAATCTCGCTTTTTGTCACAAAGTTTTGAAAATTGAAAAAAGAAAAAAAAAAGAAAATGTTTTTCTTCCTTCATTTTCAAAAACAAATGAGAGCTGTAAAATACTCACCATGCCTCTCAGCAAATAGCTTGGGGTGTCTACTTTCCAAAATGGGGTAATTTTTTTGCTATTTTGGCATTTTATGGCCTTCGAAACTGTGATAGGTAGAGAGGAGTGAAATCAAAAATTTGCGCCCTTAGAAATCTTGAAGGCGGTGCTTGGTTTTCGGGGTCCCGTACGTGGCTAGGCTCCCAAAAAATCCCACACATGTGGTATCCCCGTACTCAGGAGAAGCAGCAAAATGTATTTTGGGGTGCAATTCCACATATAACCATGGCAGGTGTGAGCAATATATCATTTGTGAACAAGCAAGCTATCGCTTGTGAAATGTGGCTACCATTGCCTGTATCTGTCTGATCCTTTTGACAATAAAGATGACATCAAGATAAGTTGGAGTTCCAGTGTGCAACCAATTTCTTGTTTTATTCGTCTTCCACGGTGGTGAGCCAAGGTCTGCACCTGTGATCTACCTTGCACCTGATTCTGCCTGGAGCGGTGTGCTTCTTCTTTGTTTTCATACCTGGCAAAGTCTATTATGCTGGTGTATTCAGGGTAGACTGCAGGTCCCAGCAGTCCCCCTACATGGTGGTGGTTGCAGTGTTCAACAGAAGGTTTCCCAGAGAGAGATCCCCCTGGCAGAAACAGCTCTTTGAAAGCAGCTGGAGATTACACCTTGGAGGTCCATCTGTATCCTCTTCCCATGCAGCCGACTGAGACTGGGCAGAGCCCCCGCCCCCCCCTGCACAGGGGGGAGAGAGGCAGAGCTCAGAAAAAGTGTGGGAACTGCATTAACCCTTCCCTCCCAGCTAGGGCAGCGAGCTGTTTAACTAACAGTAGACAACCTGACTACAAGCTACATACTGTATACAGCGCTGTGTTCTGGCAGTGAAACTAGGAATTCTCATCCCATTTTCAGAACAAAATCAAGTCAGGCTGAGCTGTGCCCAGCTCCCTGTGCTATTTGTTTGAAAATCCCTTGCCTATTAGACCAGAACGTGGCCAGAACTGCTTTTTTAACATTGAGCTCAAAGTGATTTGAATTTGATGTACCCTGTATCACTTTATTATGTTAAAGTATATGTAAAGGTTTGTTTAAAAAAACAAACAAAAAAACAAACAAACATGTCATACTTACCTCCTCTGAGCAGTCGGTTTTGCACAGAGTGGCCCCGATCCTCCGTTTCTGGGGTCCCTCAGCTGTGCTCCTGGCTCCTCCTCTTCTTGAGTGCCCCATTGGAGAGCCGCTCTCCCTCAGGGCACTCGTGCGGGCGCACTCCGGGGCCCCGCCCCCGAATCCTGCATCATTGGATTTGATTGACAGCAGCAGGAGCCAATGGCTGCGCTGCTATCAATCTATCCAATCAGGACCCGAGACACCAGCTGGAGGTGGTGTGCTTGTCCCCATCGCTGGAAAGACCGGGTTCAGGTAAGTAAAAGGGGGGTCTGGGGGCTGCTGCTGCCTTAACCACTTAAGCCCCGGACCATTTGGTAGCTAAAGGACCAGAGGTGATTTCAGAATTTTGCACTGCGCTGCTTTAACTGTAAATTGTGCGGACATGCAATGTTGTACCCAAACAAAATTTGCGTCCTTTTCTTCCCACACATAGAGCTTTCTTTTAATGGTATTTGATTGCCTCTGCGATTTTTATTTTTTGTGATATAAACGGAAAAAGACCAAACATTTTGAAAAAAAATGATATTTTCTACTTTTTGTTATAAGAAAAATCGAATAAACTCAATTTTAGTCATACATTTAGGCCAAATGTATTCAGCCACATGTCTTTAGTAAAAAAAATGTCAATAAGCGTATATTTATTGGTTTGCGCAAAAGTTATAGCGTCTACAAACTAGGGTACATTTTCTGGAATTTACACAGCTTTTAGTTTATGACTGCCTATCTCATTTCTTGAGGTGCTACAATGGCAGGGCAGTACAAAACCCCCCCAAATGACCCCATTTTGGAAAGTAGACATCCCAAGGAAATTGCTGAGAGGCATGTTGAGTCCATTGAATATTTTTTTTTGTCTCAAGTGATTGAATAATAACTAAAAAAAAAAAATAAATACAAAAAGTTGTCACTAAATGATATATTGCTCACACATGCCATGGTTATATGTGGAATTGCACCCCAAAATACATTTTGCTGCTTCTCCTGAGTACGGGGATACCACATGTGTGGGACTTTTTGGGAGCCTAGCCGCGTACGGGCCCCCGGAAACCAAGTACCGCCTTCAGGATTTCTAAGGGCGCAAATTTTTGATTTCACTCCTCACTACTTATCACAGTTTTGAAGGCCATAAAATGCCCAAAAAGCACAAAACCCCCCAAATGACCCCATTTTAGAAAGTAGACACCCCAAGGAAATTGCTGAGAGGCCTGTTGAGCCCATTGAATATTTTTTTTTGTCCCAAGTGATTGAATACTGACAAAAAAAATAAAAAATTACAAAAAGTTGTCACTAAATGATATATTGCTCACACATGCCATGGTTAAATGTGGAATTACACCCCAAAATAAATTTTGCTGCTTCTCCTGAGTACGGGGATACCACATGTGTGGGACTTTTTTGGAGCCTAGCCGCGTACGGGACCCCGAAAACCAAGCACCGCCTTCAGGATTTCTAGGCACAAATTTTTGATTTCACTCCTCACTACCTATCACAGTTTCGAAGGCCATAAAATTCCAAAATAGCACAAAACCCCCCCAAATGACCCCATTTTGGAAAGTAGACACCCCAAGCTATTTGCTGAGAGGCATGGTGAGTATTTTACAGCTCTCATTTGTTTTTGAAAATGAAGAAAGAAAATATATATATATTTTTTTTCAATTTTCAAAACTTTGTGACAAAAAGCGAGATCTGCAAAATACTCACCATACCTCTCAGCAAATAGCTTGGGGTGTCTACTTTCCAAAATGGGGTCATTTTAGGGGGTTTTGTGCCATCTGGGCATTCCATGGCCTCCGAAACTGTGATAGGCAGTGAGAAGTGAAATCAAAAATTTACACCCTTAGAAATCCTGAAGGCGGTGCTTGGTTTTGGGGTCCCGTACGCGGCTAGGCTCCCAAAAAGTCTCACACATGTGGTATCCCCGTACTCAGGAGAAGCAACATACGGTCAAAATTCCAATGGAGGCTTGCCCGTGGAAAAGGCAGACATGTGTACGCGGCATAACTTTTGCGGGAGGATGCCCCCATGCTTCGGCATATATAAATGGTGCATGTATGCCCATCATTAGAAGTGGGTGAATGAAGGGAGGTATTCTAATGGTGGGCATACCCACCGATCAATCTCTTTTTCTCGTTCAGCCAACAGGCTGCATGAAAAAAAAGATTACAATACATGTCCAACAAGGACCAGCAACGTGCGGGTTTAGGTATCATCTTGGTATCATTATTTTCAGCCTGCGGCCGGCTTTCATGTAAAAGCAATCCTAGCGGCTAATTAGCCTCTGGACTGCTTTTACAAGCAGTGGGAGGGAATGTCCCCCCCCCCGGATATAAAAAGCGCCATTGGGAAATTGGGAAAGCATTTTATCACACCGATCTTGGTGTGGTCAGATGCTTTGAGGGCAGAGGAAAGATCTAGGGTCCCCAGTTTTTTCAAAAAAAGAGTACCTGTCACTACCTATTGCTATCATAGGGGATATTTAGATTCCCTGAGATAACAATAAAAATGATAAAAAATAAAATAAAATGTAAGGAACAGTTTAAAAAAAAAAAAAAAAGCAAAATAAATAATTAAATAAATAATATAAATAAAAAAAAGCACCCCTGTCATGCCCTGCTCTTGCGCAAAGGCGAACGCAAGCTTTGGTCTGGCGTCATATGTAAACAGCAATTTCACCATGCATGTGAGGTATCACCGTGAAGGTCAGATCGAGGGCAGTAATTTTAGCTGTAAATCTAATGTGGTAACCTGTAAAGGCTTTTAAAGGCTTTTAAAAATGTATGTAGTTTGTCGCCACTGAGCGTTTGTGCGAAATCATCTTTTTTATTTCATCAAACATTTGGGCAATATAGTGTGTTTTTGTGCATTAAAATAAAAAAAGGGTATTTTTTCCCCAAAAAATGCGTTTGAAAAATCGCTGCGCAAATACTGTGTGGGAAAAAAAATGCAACTCCCACCATTTTAATCTGTAGGGCCTTTGCTTTAAAAAAACATATAATGTTTGGGGGTTCAACATTATTTTCTTGCAAAAAATAAATAAAAAATTTCATGTAAACAAAAACTGTCAGAAAGGGCTTTGTCTTCAAGTGGTTAGAAGAGTGACAACTATGTGTGACATAATCTTCCTAATGTTGTGCATAAAATGCCAGGACAGTTCAAACCCCCCCCCCCCCCCAAATGTCCCCATTTTGGAAAGTAGACACCCCAAGATATTTGCTGAGAGGCATGTGAGTCCATGGAATATTTTATATGTTGACACAAGTTGCGGGAGAAAAAAATGTTGGTTTTTTTTTTGCACAAAGTTGTCACTAAATTATATATTGCTCAAACATGCCATGGGCATATGTGGAATTACACCCCAAAATACATTCTGTTGCTTCTCCTGAGTACGGGGATACCACATGTGTGAGACTTTTTGGGAGCCTAGCCGCGTACGGGACCCCAAAACCAAGCACCGCCTTCAGGATTCCTAAGGGTGTAAATTTTTGATTTCACTCCTCACTGCCTATCACAGTTTCGGAGGCCATGGAATGCCCAGATGGCACAAAACACCCCCCCATATGACCCCATTTTGGAAAGTAGACACCCCAAGCTATTTGCTGAGAGGTATGGTGAGTATTTTGCAAATCTCGCTTTTTGTCACAAAGTTTTGAAAATTGAAAAAAGAAAAAAAAAAGAAAATGTTTTTCTTCCTTCATTTTCAAAAACAAATGAGAGCTGTAAAATACTCACCATGCCTCTCAGCAAATAGCTTGGGGTGTCTACTTTCCAAAATGGGGTAATTTTTTTGCTATTTTGGCATTTTATGGCCTTTGAAACTGTGATAGGTAGAGAGGAGTGAAATCAAAAATTTGCGCCCTTAGAAATCTTGAAGGCGGTGCTTGGTTTTCGGGGTCCCGTACGTGGCTAGGCTCCCAAAAAATCCCACACATGTGGTATCCCCGTACTCAGGAGAAGCAGCAAAATGTATTTTGGGGTGCAATTCCACATATAACCATGGCAGGTGTGAGCAATATATCATTTGTGAACAAGCAAGCTATCGCTTGTGAAATGTGGCTACCATTGCCTGTATCTGTCTGATCCTTTTGACAATAAAGATGACATCAAGATAAGTTGGAGTTCCAGTGTGCAACCAATTTCTTGTTTTATTCGTCTTCCACGGTGGTGAGCCAAGGTCTGCACCTGTGATCTACCTTGCACCTGATTCTGCCTGGAGCGGTGTGCTTCTTCTTTGTTTTCATACCTGGCAAAGTCTATTATGCTGGTGTATTCAGGGTAGACTGCAGGTCCCAGCAGTCCCCCTACATGGTGGTGGTTGCAGTGTTCAACAGAAGGTTTCCCAGAGAGAGATCCCCCTGGCAGAAACAGCTCTTTGAAAGCAGCTGGAGATTACACCTTGGAGGTCCATCTGTATCCTCTTCCCATGCAGCCGACTGAGACTGGGCAGAGCCCCCGCCCCCCCCTGCACAGGGGGGAGAGAGGCAGAGCTCAGAAAAAGTGTGGGAACTGCATTAACCATTCCCTCCCAGCTAGGGCAGCGAGCTGTTTAACTAACAGTAGACAACCTGACTACAAGCTACATACTGTATACAGCGCTGTGTTCTGGCAGTGAAACTAGGAATTCTCATCCCATTTTCAGAACAAAATCAAGTCAGGCTGAGCTGTGCCCAGCTCCCTGTGCTATTTGTTTGAAAATCCCTTGCCTATTAGACCAGAATGTGGCCAGAACTGCTTTTTAACATTGAGCTCAAAGTGATTTGAATTTGATGTACCCTGTATCACTTTATTATGTTAAAGTATATGTAAAGGTTTGTTTAAAAAAACAAACAAAAAAACAAACAAACATGTCATACTTACCTCCTCTGAGCAGTCGGTTTTGCACAGAGTGGCCCCGATCCTCCGTTTCTGGGGTCCCTCAGCTGTGCTCCTGGCTCCTCCTCTTCTTGAGTGCCCCATTGGAGAGCCGCTCTCCCTCAGGGCACTCGTGCGGGCGCACTCCGGGGCCCCGCCCCCCGAATCCTGCATCATTGGATTTGATTGACAGCAGCAGGAGCCAATGGCTGCGCTGCTATCAATCTATCCAATCAGGACCCGAGACACCAGCTGGAGGTGGTGTGCTTGTCCCCATCGCTGGAAAGACCGGGTTCAGGTAAGTAAAAGGGGGGGTCTGGGGGCTGCTGCTGCCTTAACCACTTAAGCCCCGGACCATTTGGTAGCTAAAGGACCAGAGGTGATTTCAGAATTTTGCACTGCGCTGCTTTAACTGTAAATTGTGCGGACATGCAATGTTGTACCCAAACAAAATTTGCGTCCTTTTCTTCCCACAAATAGAGCTTTCTTTTAATGGTATTTGATTGCCTCTGCGATTTTTATTTTTTGTGATATAAACGGAAAAAGACCAAACATTTTGAAAAAAAATGATATTTTCTACTTTTTGTTATAAGAAAAATCGAATAAACTCAATTTTAGTCATACATTTAGGCCAAATGTATTCAGCCACATGTCTTTAGTAAAAAAAATGTCAATAAGCGTATATTTATTGGTTTGCGCAAAAGTTATAGCGTCTACAAACTAGGGTACATTTTCTGGAATTTACACAGCTTTTAGTTTATGACTGCCTATCTCATTTCTTGAGGTGCTACAATGGCAGGGCAGTACAAAACCCCCCCCAAATGACCCCATTTTGGAAAGTAGACATCCCAAGGAAATTGCTGAGAGGCATGTTGAGCCCATTGAATATTTTTTTTTTGTCTCAAGTGATTGAATAATGACTAAAAAAAAAAAAAATTACAAAAAGTTGTCACTAAATGATATATTGCTCACACATGCCATGGTTATATGTGGAATTGCACCCCAAAATACATTTTGCTGCTTCTCCTGAGTACGGGGATACCACATGTGTGGGACTTTTTGGGAGCCTAGCCGCGTACGGGCCCCCGGAAACCAAGCACCGCCTTCAGGATTTCTAAGGGCGCAAATTTTTGATTTCACTCCTCACTACTTATCACAGTTTTGAAGGCCATAAAATGCCCAAAAAGCACAAAACCCCCCAAATGACCCAATTTTAGAAAGTAGACACCCCAAGGAAATTGCTGAGAGGCCTGTTGAGCCCATTGAATATTTTTTTTTGTCCCAAGTGATTGAATACTGACAAAAAAAATAAAAAATTACAAAAAGTTGTCACTAAATGATATATTGCTCACACATGCCATGGTTAAATGTGGAATTACACCCCAAAATAAATTTTGCTGCTTCTCCTGAGTACGGGGATACCACATGTGTGGGACTTTTTTGGAGCCTAGCCGCGTACGGGACCCCGAAAACCAAGCACCCGCCTTCAGGATTTCTAGGCACAAATTTTTGATTTCACTCCTCACTACCTATCACAGTTTCGAAGGCCATAAAATGCCAAAATAGCACAAAACCCCCCCAAATGACCCCATTTTGGAAAGTAGACACCCCAAGCTATTTGCTGAGAGGCATGGTGAGTATTTTACAGCTCTCATTTGTTTTTGAAAATGAAGAAAGAAAATATATATATTTTTTTTTTCAATTTTCAAAACTTTGTGACAAAAAGCGAGATCTGCAAAATACTCACCATACCTCTCAGCAAATAGCTTGGGGTGTCTACTTTCCAAAATGGGGTCATTTTAGGGGGTTTTGTGCCATCTGGGCATTCCATGGCCTCCGAAACTGTGATAGGCAGTGAGAAGTGAAATCAAAAATTTACACCCTTAGAAATCCTGAAGGCGGTGCTTGGTTTTGGGGTCCCGTACGCGGCTAGGCTCCCAAAAAGTCTCACACATGTGGTATCCCCGTACTCAGGAGAAGCAACAGAATGTATTTTGGGGTGTAATTCCACATATGCCCATGGCATGTTTGAGCAATATATCATTTAGTGACAACTTTGTGCAAAAAAAATATATATATATATTATTTTTTCCGCAACTTGTGTCAACATATAAAATATTCCATGGACTCGACATGCCTTTCAGTATATAGCTTGGGGTGTCTACTTTCCAAAATGGGGTCATTTAGGGGGGTTTTGAACTGTTCTGGCATTTTATACACAAAATTAGGAAGCTTACATCCACTCTTCTAACCACTTGAAGACAAAGCCCTTTTTGACACTTTTTGTTTACATGAAAACATTTTTTTTTTTTGCAAGAAAATTATGTTGAACCCCCAAACATTATATATATTTTTAAAGCAAAGGCTCTACAGATTAAAATGGTGGGTGTTGCATTTTTTTTTTTTACACAGTATTTGCGCAGCGATTTTTCAAACGCATTTTTTGGGGAAAAAATACACTTTTTTTAATTTTAATGCACTAAAACACACTATATTGCCCAAATGTTTGATGAAATAAAAAAGATAATCTTAGGCCGAGTACATAGATACCAAACACGACATGCTTTAAAATTTCGCACAAACGCGCATTGGCGACAAACTACATACATTTTTAAAAGCCTTTAAAAGCCCTTACAGGTTACGCCGTTAGATTTACAGAGGAGGTCTACTGCTAAAATTACTGCCCTCGATCTGACCTTCGCGGTGATACCTCACATGCATGGTGCAATTTCTGTTTACATATGACGCTAGACCGACGCTTGCGTTCGCCATTGGGCAAGAGCAGGGCAGGACAGGGGTGCTTTTTTTTAATATTATTATTAATTTTGCTTTTTTATTTTATTTTTAAACTGTTGCTTCCATTTTTTTTTTTTTTTATCATTTTTATTGTTATCTCAGGGAATGTAAATATCCCCTATGATAGCAATAGGTAGTGACAGGTACCCTTTTTTAAAAAAAACTGGGGTCTATTGAAACCCTAGATCTTTCCTCTGCCCTCAAAGCATCTGACCACACCAAGATCGGTGTGATAAAATGCTTTCCCAATTTCCCAATGGCGCTTTTTATATCCGGGGGGGGGGGCATTCCCTCCCACTGCTTGTAAAAGCAGTCCAGAGGCTAATTAGCCACGCTGGTGAAAAGAATGATACCAAGATGATACCTAAACCCGCAGGCATCATTCTGGTATAAACATTCAAAGTCCAGCAACATACCAGTACGTTGCTGGTCCTTGTTGGACATGTATTGTAATCTTTTTTTTTCATGCAGCCTGTTGGCTGAACGAAAAAAAAAGATTGATCGGTGGGTATGCCCACCATTAGAATACCGCCCTTCATCCACCCACTTCTAATGATGGGCATACATGCACCATTTATATATGCCGAAGCATGGGGGCATCTTCCCGCAAAAGTTATGCCGCGTACACATGGTCAGACTTTTCCACGGGCAAGCCTCCGTCGGAATTTCGACCGTATGTATGCGGCATTAGAAGCAAAATTGCTCCTCTGCTCCTCCGCCCCTGCTGCCCCAATGCTTCGGCATATATGCTTTTTTTTTAAAACTGTGGTGGTGAAATCACCTCCTACAGCACTGGAGTCGCAGGAATCAGGCCTGTCTCTGCGAACGCTGCAGTTATGTGTGTTGTGTTTTGTAAGTGACAGTGATCGATCGATACTGCACTTGGGTGGCCTGGCCTGGACGGAGGGGCAAAACGCAGGTGCTAGCAGGTATCTGGGCTGATCCCGCTAACACTGCATTTTTGGGAACCCTAAACTGCTGGGGACGCTAGTATAGATCTGATCAGATCAGATATTGATCTGTTCAGATACTATACCACTAAGGGAGGTTTATGCTTCACGTGTGGGTGTTAGCGCTACTGGCACTAACCTGACGCTGCCTGGGGTGTGATGCAGACCCTCTCTGACGCTAAAACCTAATTGATATCACCCGCCGGGCGATCAGGGGGTTAAACCTTTATTGGGGTATATACGGCGGGTGCCCTGACACTATAAAAAGCAAACTAACTAACCAGCGTCACCCGTAAAACACTTATATGGTGATCACTGGTGAAAGGGTTAACTAGGGGCAATTAGGGGGTTAAAACCTTTATTAGGTAATATATGGGGGTACCTGACGCTATATAAAAACCTGACGGCGAACCTAAAAAAAATTACTGGCTACCTATCGGCATCACTGACACTAAGACAGCGATCAGAAAAACGATCGCTTAGCGACAGTGGTGATAGGGGGTGAAAGGGTTACCTGGGGGGTGATCAAGGGGGTTAAACCTTTATTAGATAATATATGGGGGTACCTGACGCTATAAAAACCTGCGGCGAACCTAAAAAAAATTACTGGCTACCGATCGGCATCACCGACACTAAGACAGCGATCAGAAAAATGATCGCTTAGCGACAGTGGTGATAGGGGGTGAAAGGGTTACCTGGGGGGAAATCAAGGGGGTTAAACCTTTATTAGATAATATATGGGGGTACCTGACGCTATAAAAACCTGTGGCGAACCTAAAAAAAAATACTGGCTACCGATCGGCATCACCGACACTAAGACAGCGATCAGAAAAACTGTCGCTTAGCGACAGTGGTGATAGGGGGTGAAAGGGTTACCTGGGGGGCGATCAAGGGGGTTAAACCTTTATTAGGTAATATATGGGGGTACCCGACGCTATAAAAACCTGCAGCGAAACTAAAAAAAATTACTGGCTACCGATCGGCATTACCGACGCTAAGACAGCGATCAGAAAAACGATCGCTTAGCGACAGTGGTGATAGGGGGTGAAAGGGTTACCTGGGGGGCGATCAAGGGGGTTTAACCTTTATTAGGTAATATATGGGGGTACCTGACGCTATAAAAACCTGTGGCGAACCTAAAAAAAATAACTAGCTACCGGTCGGCATCACTGACGCTAAGACAGCGATCAGAAAAATTATCGCTTAGCGACAGTGGTGATAGGGGGTGAAAGGGTTATCTGGGGGGCGATCAAGGGGGTTAAACCTTTATTAGGTAATATATGGGGGTACCCGACGCTATAAAAACCTGCGGCGAACCTAAAAAAATAACTGGCTACCGATCGGCATCACCAACGCTAAGACAGCGATCAGAAAAATGATCGCTTAGCGACAGTGGTGATAGGGGGTGAAAGGGTTATCTGGGGGACGATCAGGGGGTTTAACCTTTATTAGGGGGGGTTAGGGGGCTACACTGGACCTAAAACTAACTTTAGTGACACTTTTACAGTCACAAATGTCACTGATTGCAGTGATCAGTAAATAAATGGTCACTGCAATCAGTGACACTGTGGCTGGGGGCTGGGGGGTGATCTGGGGGTGATCTGGGGTGTCTGGGGGGCCTGGGGGGGGCGATTTATGTGCCTATGTGTCCTGGTGTCAGTGTAGTGTTTTGTGCACTAACCTGGCATCTTCTCCTGTGCGGCGCTCGGTATATGTGAGCGCCGCAGGAGAGATGACATCACTTCCTCTGCCTGTGTAAACATTAAACAGGCAGGGAAGCTCTCTCATTCGCCGGGAGCGATCGCGAGGGGGTGGCCGGAATCGAACGGCCGTCCCCTCATCCCGGATCGCTCCCGAACACTTAACCACCGCTCACTGTACAGAAGGGGGTCTGATCGGACCCCCCAACTATACAAAGGCGATCACGTAGATATACGTGATTCTGCCTGTCGGTGCCATTCTGCCGACGTATTTTTACAGCGGGCGGTCGTTAAGTGGTTAAGATGAAAAACCTTGAGGGTTTACAACCCCTTTAATATTATCTCAGCTTCAGTGATTCTTTAAATCTATTCTGTGCTTGGATCAAATTACACTCCCAAATTCATTACTTCATTTGCCAAGAAACCCAAACAGATAAGGCTGGTGTGCACCCTCTTCTCCACGCTGCACCACCCTTACTTGTTCCTCATTCTGTCAAATTTCCACTCACTCAGATTTTACCTCTGTAAATTAAATGGAGCAGAATTATGCCAATAAAACAACTGTAATAAACCTTAATTTTCAAGCATTAGGATCTGGAATCTGCCCTGAGTTCATTTAAACACTTTCAAACATTACTAAGCCTTGATGAAGCAAGAGTGTGTTTTGTCCCTGAAGCACAAAGGCTATTTTGTGTATTATTAAAGCTGTTTTGGCCTCCTTTTTGGATTTAGTCTAGCGTTCCTTCAGTTGGTTTAAGCTTCAGGTAAGAGAAAATGTCATTCCAACATTCAAAGATCCTCAAAGGTGGTAAGAATGAGATGCTACGATTGAGAGAGTTGACTGCATATGCAACAAAACAAACAATGTTACAATTTGTGATCAAACATTTTATAAATATTTGCACAGAGTACTATAGTCCTGCTTTAAAGGATAGCTATATGTTAATGATGCAAGAGGCATGAGAAGATGGCCCCATAGAATCTTTAGAATTCTACTTAGAAGGCATGACCAGAGGAAAAAAGATTTCAGATATAGGCACTGAAGATCCTAGTTATCCAAGGTAAGTATACATCTGGGGCAGGGGATGAGTAAGTTAGGGCCATTGGCTGAGGTAAAAGGATAATTACTCTTTCTTAGAAGAATGAGAAGTATTAAAGTATCATTCTTTGCTGGTAATTGTTTGAGAGTTATTGCTATTGTTATTATACATTTTATGGTGAACAATTGTTTCAAGATGTCATCTATGCCCCCAATTAGACTACAAAAAATGCAGAAAGAAAAAGGTGACTCTACCCAAATATTTCCATTACAGATAAAATCTTATACAAATAATTATTATGGTTTGCCTTTAGGTATTAGTAATATGTTTTTTGCTAGTATCACCTGCCATGGTCTAAGGTAAAGCATATGGTCTTTGTTTTATTCCCAGCAACACAAATGTTTATTTATATGTTATTAATCTAAGGTTTTTGGAAGCGATTTTAGGTCCATTTTTAGCAAAGCTGAAGTTTGGCATGAGAAATGTTACAAAAATCTGCATGAAAATGAAGTAAGGAAAAATAAATTAGGTTGTTTTAATAAAACCATTTTTGAATGTTTTAATATAATTAGGGAACAGTCACAGGTTATGATTTCTACAAGCAGAAAATCATGAAGATCATATAGACCCAGTGGTTAATTTATGGTAACCTAGATACATTTTAGAGAATGGAAGAATTTTAATTTTGCTTTTCTTAGCTGTATCTACCCCATCAACTGCCAATTTGCAGCTGCAGGAGATTGTTGTGAAACAAGGAATGACATTAGATAGGCTTTCACCTACCATTTGTAGTTAAAAAGTGACTACCCATCAGCTGCTTGAAAAGTGACACAAGATCTCTGAGGAGCTGCTATTTAGTCCAAGAAATGTGAAATCACTTCTAAAAAATTGAGCAGAAAGACCAGATATATATTGTGCATGCCTGGGTAACATTTTTGGTCAAACGGGGACACAAGCTTCGTTTTATCATTAAAACCTCTCTTGGCATTATACACTGAGAAGATATTACATATGAGGATTACATACTGTATATATTGCATATCATTTTTTAATTGATGGTCATTATTACATACTGTATATATTGAATATAATTAATGGTTAATGTGTCTTGTAAAGTACCAGCAGGGATACCTGGTCCAGTGAAAACTGCCTAGCAAGAGATTTCACCATAATCTGGAGACATTTGTATATATATATATATATATATATATATATATATATATATATACAGCGCTCAAATTTTCCACTCGCCTACTCGCATTTTGCGAGTGTAAAATTGTTTTTGGCAAGGAGCTGGGCTGCCTGGGAGCGCGGAGGGGGGGGGGGCAAGTACAGCCGGCATGCAAGGTTGATCGGGAGCCGTTCTCCCATCGGTCGCCCCAGGGGAAGTGTGCATGCAGGAAGAGGAAAGCCGCGGGATTACAGAGCGGTATCACACGCTGTTACACCTGAGTTTACATTACAAATGCCTCCGCTCCACTCGTGGTTACACACAGCCCCACCTCCTGACCCCGCGCCTGTGATAGACAGAACACATCCCAGCATTGGACTGGCATTCTGTCTATCACAGGCGCAGGGTCAGGAGGCGGGGCTGTGTGTAACCACGAGCGGAGAGGAGGCAATTGTAATGTAAACTCTGCTGTAACAGCGTGCTATAGCGCTCTGTAATCCTGCGGCTTTCCTCTTCCTGAATGCTCTCTTCCTTGTGATGATCCTCTGCACAGGTGAGCTGAGGCTGCAATGGCGGGCACAGGTGAGCTGAGGCTGCAATGGCGGGCACAGGTGAGCTGAAGCTGCAATGGCGGGCACAGGTAAACTGAGGCTACAATGGTGGCACAGTGAGCTTAGGCTGCAATGGCGGGCACAGGTGAGCTGAGGCTGCAATGATGGGCACAGGTGAGGCTGCAATGGTGGGCACTGGTGAGGCTGAAATGGTGGGCACAGGTGAGGCTGCAATGGTGGACGCAGGGGAGGCTGCAATGGTGGGCACTAGTGAGGCTGCACTGATAAAGTTGTTGTTAATATTTATTTTTGAAACTTAATTCTGCATAAAACATTAAGGCTGGGTTCACACTTGTGCGGTGCGATTCCAGCTCTCTTATCTCTGCAAAAATTTAAGAGAACTGTTCAGCAGATCATCTCCGTTTTAGCTGCGAATTTGGAGACCTGGGAGAGGGGAGGGGAGGGGGAAGTGTAGTGAAGTGAAGGAGAGAAATCCTGATAAGAACTGAACACATCTGCGAATCAGATGCGTGCCCATAGAAGATAATGGACCTGAATTTGCACATAAGCCGCACCGCAATGCCTAGAAAACGCACACGTTTTTTGTCCAATGTACAGTGCGAATGCATCGCACATATGTGAACCAGCCTCATTAAAATCAATGTATTTTGGCGTGGCCTAGCAGCGGATGTAGAAGGACGTGTGCACCTCCAGCTCCGCCGGTTATCTGTGCATTTATCCTTCTCCTACCTGATCCTGACACTTAACAGCACCACACATCGCAGCGCCGGCATCGGTGAGACATCCGGTTCCTGGCGATACCCTCCGCAACGCTTGGAACCATGTCTAAGAAGACAAATTCTGGGAAGACCCAGGCTGAAGTCCATGTCCAAGATGGCGCCGACCAGCAACGTGCAGCTAAGCAACAACACCTGGAGGCCGCACAAAAACGTTTATTTGGCGGAAAGTCCTACAAAGATATGCTAGCTAACTCCCCTGCCTGTGGAGAATCTTCTGGGAGCGCAATGGAGGCAGATGATACGGTCCCCTTGGAGGATGCGGACGGATTGTCGCCTGAGTGGCACGCAGTGAGTACTCCTAAAGACACTACCATTAGGCCTCAGACTACCTCCCCAGACTCAGATGCTGCAGAACCCACGTTGAGAGATATACTCACAGCAATAACATCCTACAATCTGTCTATCACTGCTCTATCTGATGATATCAAAGGGGTAAAAGCTGAAATTTCATATGTGCGCCATGACATGCAAAAACTGAGGGAGAGAACCGCTGCGATTGAGGGCAGATTGAGTACAGTGGAGGATGATTTACCCCCATGCAAAGGGACTTGACACATAATTGCCACCTCATTGAAACGCATGCAGCGCGACTCGATGAAATGGAGAATCACATGAGGCGCAATAATATACGTGCCCTGGGCATTCCTGAACGTGCCGAGGGTAAAAACCCTGTGGACTTTATTGAACAGTAGCTTACGTCCACGTTTGGTAGGGACGCTTTCTCACCCCTCTTTGCTGTAGAGAGGGCTCACAGTGTGCCTTCGTGCCCTCTGCCACCGGGAAATCATCCCAGGGCCATACTCTTCAAGCTCCTTAATTATAAAGACAGGGATGCTATTCTGTCCAAAGCCAGAACCTCAGCTGGGAAAATGGCGATTGATAATTCCAAAATATCTTTATTCCCTGATTTCTCTGCGGAACTGCAAAAGAGGAGGGATACCTTTAATGAAGTTAAGAAGAGACTCAGGGACCTCAACCTGCAATATGCCATGCTATACCCTGCTCGGCTCCGAGTAACTGCCCTGGGAGAAGCCCACTTCTTTGATCGTCCATCCGCGGCCGCGCAATGGCTAGACCGTGAGGACAGAGCGCTTAGAGCTGCCAGACAACAACGTCCTGCCCAGGAATAAGGTGCTGCTATAAGGAGGAGCCTTTTATTTCTTCCCTTAGTTCAGGCGGATGATGGAGGATACAGAGACTTTTGTATCACTGTTTACTACATGTTGACTGCAAATGTGAAACACCCCTTACCACCCAGAAAATACTTCAGCGGGAGTTTCCACTGCTGTCCCCCCCCCCCCCCGGAGCACTTCTCTGGGGGATCTTTTCACTTCGGCCCCAGTGGCTGAGAGCCCGGTTGGCTCCAAGTTTGATTTTACAGTTGTTTTATTTTTATTTTTTTGATTGTGTTGCTCTCTCCCTCTCCCTACCAGACTTTGCAATGATCTTGGCTCCCGCACGGAGCCCCCTGCTGTATGGACTTAGCCCCCTGCCTGGCTGGACAACACCAGACGGTATAAGGTATCTCAGGTCACGCTACCATTGGACAACTCATGTTGGTTTTTCTTTTCCAGGCAACTGTACCCCTTATGACTTTAGTTATTATTCTATAGGGGGTCCTGGAGGGGCCCTCCGTTTCCTGATGCTATACCCTTATGTCGGCGAATGTTAAAATTGTGTCCTGGAATGTCAGGGGATTGGGTAGTCCTGTGAAATGATTAGCAGTCCTTAGACATCTAAAAGCTGCTGGGGCGGGTATTGTATGTTTACAGGAGACACACTTCCCCTCAGATAGCACTCCCAGTTTTAGTCCCCGGGTATATGTATCACAATTTCACTCTACTTACTCTGCCTATGCCAGGGGGGTGAGCGTTCTGATTCGTCAGGATGTACAGTTCCAATGCATACAAAAGCTTATTGACCCGGGGGGAAGATATGTATTCCTATTGTGTGATATATCACATGTTTCATGTATTGTGGCGGGTATGTATATCCCACCTCCTTACTCGGCCGAGATCCTCAGGTGTCTGGTACACTTTATGGCGCGGTTTCCAGATGTTCCGCTGCTGGCAGTGGGTGACTTTAACAATTATATTAACCACAATCTGGACAAACTGCCAGTGCTAGCCAATGTGTCCATCCGAAATGATGGGTCCACATCCTTTGCCGGACTACTTGAGGAGCTTGGGCTGACGGATGTGTGGCGAGTGAGCCATCCTCAGGTTAAACAGTATTCCTGCTGTTCCACAGCACATGGGAGCCTGTCTAGAATTGATATGGGATTAGGTAATGCCCCATTGCTACAGCTGGTTATAAACTCTGGATACGGAGACAGACATATATTTGACCACTCCTCCATGTGGGTCACAATTAAGCTACCTACTACTGCAAAACTTAAAAGCTGGAAACTGAATCCGTTCTGGATTTCTCTGTTCCCGAGTTCAGACCCGATAAGGGAGAACTTGAAGTGGTTCTTACAGGAGAATATAGACTCCGCCAGGGTGGGGGTTGTCTGGGATAATGCTAAGGCTTTTTTGAGAGGTCAATTTATTACCACTATTAACAAGATAAAAACAGACACGAAGGCCTGGGAAGGGGAGGTTTGCCGGGCACTGAGGGAATTGGAGGAGGCACATATTTCTAACCCCACTGCGGATACAAAGAGGGTCTGTTTGGGGGCACAGTCAATGTCTACTCAGCTGGCTCTACAGCTTGCTGAAAACAAGCGTTTTTTCCTGCAGCAATCCCATTTTGAGGAAGGGGAGTCGACTGGCCACATGCTGGCCTTATTGGAGAGGACGCAGAGGTCTACCTCAATGGTTTCGACCATCTGTGATTCCCAGGGGATGGCCCACACCCAAACTTCTATAATAACGCAAATCTTCAGATCATTCTATGCTGATTTATACACTTCAAAAGTACAGCCCACTGAGGGAGACATACTAGGATTTCTGGGGGAATGTGAACTGCCTCGTTTGTCTGCTTCGGACGCAGCTCTGCTTGATGCCCCTATATCAGAGAATGAATTGGCTACTGCATTAGAACAGACTCAGAATATCAAGTCTCCGGGGGCAGATGGCATCCCGTCCGAGGTATACAAACGATATACTGCCACATTGTTACCTATGCTTGTAAGGGTCTATAATGAGGCACTTAGAGAGGGTGTACTTCCGGACTCAATGAATGAAGCTGTTATAATAGTTCTGCTGAAACCCAGTAAGGAAGCCTCACAGCCTGACTCCTATATGCCTATCTCTTTGCTTACAACCGATGTCAAGTTATTGGCACGGGTGATGGCAACAAGATTGTCAAAGGTGGTCCACAAATTGGTCCATGCGGACCAGTCGGGATTCATACCTACTAGATCCACAGCTCAAAATATAAGGCGACTTTTCTTAAACCTACAGCTGCCGGTGGAGAACACAGGCAACAGGGCCATTTTTTCACTGGACGCAGCTAAGGCCTTCGACAGTGTCGAATAGCCCTATCTGTGGAAGGTGTTAGAATGGGCAGGGCTGGGTGTTAACTTTATTAATGGGGTCAAACTACTGTATGCTAACCCATCGGCCAGAGTCAGGGTTAATGGGGAGCTTTCGGGCCCATTTCCATTGTTCAGAGGCACTAGGCAGGGGTGTCCGCTCTCCCCCCTGCTGTTTGCCCTGGCACTGGAACCTCTAGCTGCACAAATAAGGGGGGACAGTGCGATAATGGGATTCAGGCGTAGCACGGGGACAGATGTTATTTCCCTATATGCGGACGATACCCTACTATACCTGGGTGATACGCAGGGCTCCTTGTCCACTGTTATGCATTGCATCAAGACCTTTGGTGCATTGTCTGGCTTCTCCATTAATTGGAATAAGTCGGTACTCATGCCGTTAGATCCCCTGACGGTACCCCTCCCGGACTGTGCATCGATGGTACAAATTGTGTCCTCCTTCCGCTATCTGGGGGTGCAGGTATCCCCGGATGTCTCTCAATACATTCCTCTCAATCTCGCCCCGTTACTTGCTAAATTTAGGGCCAAGTGTAGTGCCTGGTGTAAATTACCTGTAGCGGTCTCACCCCCGCCCCCTTTATTAATAAAACGTCTGGCTTGTCTAGGGGTATGTGGGAGGAGGGTGAGGTTCACTACGGCCTATGTCCTCTAGTGTGCAGAGGTAAAAGCCAACTCTTTGATTTACCTTCGGGCCTGTGTTCTAGATGGAGCCTCTGCTTCTCCTGTGGAGGTTTGACTGTCAGTAATAGAGCCCCACACCATAAAAAGTCCAACACTCCTTTATTCTTCTTGAGTAGTAAACAGTATCAGTTGAACTTTTGAATAAACAGACAGGGTGTGGATACGAGTAGGTCCAGGCACAGTGAACGCTCCTATTCCTTTTAGTGCAAATAGGCTTGGCGCACGGTCTCTGCCACCGACCGTGAGGTTGGCCGCTGCCACCGACCGGGTGAACTGTTGAGGCCCCTGCCACAGGCCTAAGAGCATGAATTTACCTTCCTTGATGGATTGGCCCTTGTTGCTGAAAAACATCCATCCGGACGGTCTCCAGAGGCCCACCCGGCACTGGCAATATGCTGCACCATCTCTACAGAAGGGTCACCTCTCCGGTCCCTTACGCCCTGGATTCAGGCACCCGACATCAGGGGCGGCTTAGGACAATCCCTCCCTCGCGGGACCCAGTGGAAGGTACTGGGCCCCAGGCCTTCGGTTAAGTACCTCACCCCAGACTGAAGGTGTCTGGGATGGAACACGAACTCCACGTGTACAGGCCAAGGGCGCCTGGACACTGATCACGGACAGCAACCCTCAGGCTGAAGGTGCCTGGGACTCGGACCTCGTGGTGAAGATGTCCTCCCCCTTTATACCTTCTCCCAGCAAGCCCAGCGGGTTCCCCGCCCCGCCGTACAGCTGCTGCGAGAAGTCACAAAGGGTACGGCACTGCAGCGGTGGTTCAACCCCGACCCAAAGCGACAGCGCCACCTACTGGGCCGCAGGGAACTGAACACCACTGATGTCTTCACACGAATGAAAACACAGCCCTACTCTACCAATTAGTGCATCTGGGTCATACTACCACCCAAATGCTGCCCCTAAATAGTACATACCCGCTACGTGTGGGCGCCTCAATTATTATACATAAGCCATAATTCCCCGGTGTGGATTCCACGCTATTGGTTTGATAGGATTGACTCCCAATTTAGAGAACTGATTTGGCGCAAGAATACGGCGAGGATTAGACTCTCTATCTTACAGTATAACAAGGATGAGGGGGGATAGGCGGTTCCACATGCCAGAATCTATTTTCTAGCAGCTCAATTACAGCAGCTGGGAGGTTGGGGACTGGTAGATACATCAGACCCTATCCGCAGACTTCTGGCCACTCCGACAGACGAGGCCCCTGCGTTGTCTGGCTTGGAGGCTGGCCATGCACATTTATTGGGTGGGACCCCTTCTCTGCTCCTACTAAAAACTCTGTGGACTTCTGTTAAACGACTATTGGGTGTTAGGGGATTCCTACCACTCACCCCCATCTGGCGTATTCTTCATTATAGAGAATTATACAAACTTACAGGATTTAGACAATGGGAAGCTGCAGGGCTCAGATACTTAGCACAACTTTACAATGGCCGGGTCCTCAAATCCTTTTTGGAACTCCAGGCTGATTTTAGTATACCTCGCTCTAACTTTTTTAAGTACCTGCAGTTGCGTCATGCACTACAGGTACAATCCAGGCAGAGGCCATATAGGCTAACTGACCACGCCATAATCCAGGGGATTTTTATGGAAGGAGAAAAAAGGGTATGATTTCAAGGGGATACAATATTTTGCTCAACGCGATCCAGGATCCAACTAGTTTACCATGTAGGGATAAGTGGGAGGAAGATGTGGGGCCTATCGATGGGGAAATGTGGAATGTCTGTTTGACGGCTGCTCCTATGGTCTTGGTGTCTCCCTCTCAGAGGCTGTCACATTTATACCTGCTGCACAGGGTATATAGAACTCCGGCCAGGCTACATGATTGGGGGCTCAGAGACTCCCCACTATGCCCCAAGTGCATGAGGGATCATGGAAACCTCATGCATATGTTCTGGAAATGCCCCAAACTCTTCCGATACTGGACTGAGGTGCTTGATGTGATTACACAGGTGTTCACCTTCGATGTCCTGAGAACACCCGTTGTATGTCTGCTGGGTGCCCTGGATGAGGAACTCCTATCTCCGCCGGTTTTTACAGCGGTTATCCGTTTACTATATGTGGCACGCAAGCTGATAGCTCAGCTTTGGATTACTCCCAGGGTACCCACCAGAAGACAGTGGATTGAGCAGGTGAACAAACTACTAATTAGAGAAAAACTGACATATCAGCATAGGAATGCACCGCGTAAGTTTAACTCAATGTGGCAGGCCTGGCTTGATGTCCCGGGGTTAGCACCCCACCAATTGGTCAAAGACAGATTACTGCAATGCTAAAAGCTGTGCCGAACTATAGGGGGGATTGATTTCATAGATTGTGATGGGCATTTTGGAACCACATAATATGATGGAGGGCGGGGGGTACCCATGCGGAGCGATCACCTTCGTGTTTTCTTCATTTACTGCTATACAACACCATTTGGGGGGGGGGGGAGAAGAGAGAGTGGTTAACTGCAGGGTATGTGCCTTATTGTACTTCTTGTAATGTTTGACTGATATTTTGTTGTTACATACACTGAATCTTTTTCTTTGCACTATGAGGAATGTTCTGAGCCTGTGTAATGCACTGTGACGATTCGAATGTAATGTTTCTGTTTTATTCATGGACCTTTTTCATGTACAGTGTGTATGGTATGTTTGGTAACATTCAATAAAACTTTTTCTGATTTAAAAAAAAATAATCTATGTATTTTATAATGTTATGCGAATTGGATGGGGTTTAGGACGCAACCAATTTGCATTTCATGAGATAATTTATGAGGGCGTGTTGGGGGGGGGGATTAGGGGCGGTGCAGGGTAGGGATCAGTTGGGGCAACTGGTAATGAGTAACCCTTAAGCCCCGTACACACGATCGGTTTAACTGATGAAAACCGTCCGATGGATGGGTTTCATCAGACCAACCGATCGTGTATGGTACCCATCGGTCTTTTTTCCATCGGATGGAAAAAATAGAACTTGTTTTAAAATCGGATCAAAAACCCACGCATGCTCAGAATCAAGTCGACGCATGCTCAGAAGCATTAAACTTCATTTTTCTCGGCTCATTGGAGTGTTTTACGTCACCCGCGTTTGGAACGGTCGGTTTTTTGACTGATGGTGTGTGGCCAAGACTGATGAAAAACAGTTTCATCGGATTTCCGATGGACAAATCCATCGGACGAAAATCCATAGGTTATCCGATCGTGTGTACAGGGCTTTAAGGCCTGGCTAGTAGCTCAGGATTTGAAATTTTGAGCCCTGTATATATATATATTAGTTCTAACCATTTCTTTTTCAATCCTACGACTTGCTTACCCATAAGTGTCAGTATGGCAAATACAGCCCTAAGTTATGTTTCAAATAGAGTTGGCAGTTGGCATCCATGCAAATATACACTCATCCTAAAAGCTTCTGGGGTTCCCCACCCCCATTTAGTGGCACAAGATAGTATTCATAGAATAATGGCATAACAGTGTAGCCTGCAATCAGGAGACATTGTGCAGCCTTAAGCCGTGTACACACGATCGGTTTCACCGGTGAAAACAGCCCGATGGACTGTTTTCATCGGATGAACCGATCTTGTATGGGCCCCATCGGTCTTTTTTCCATTGGTGTGAAAAAATAGAACATGTTTTAAATTTTTCCGATGGGAAAAAAAACAATAGCAAAATCCGATCGTCTGTGTGGAACTCCATCGGATAAAAAACCCACGCATTCTCAGAATCAAGTCGACGCATGCTCAGAAGCATTGAACTTAATTTTTCTCTGCTTATCGGAGTGTTTACGTCACAGCGTTTGGGACGGTCGGATTTTAATAACTAAAGCAGAGCAAAGCATCCTGGGATGTGTAGTTTAGACTGCTGGGATTTCCCTTTCAGCTGAACTGTTTTGAAACTACAACTACCAGAGGCTGAGAAGGAAGAACAGACTGCTGGGAGAGAAGATAAAAGGTCTAGGCCTAGCTCGCTCTCTTGGGACCCCGGCCTAGATCTGCAAGCAGGGACTCTGTGTTGAAGAGTGCTGAGTTGAGGCCTGTGCAAGAAGAGTCATCCACGTGTATCTTTGAGGCATCTGCGGACAGCATTGCCTTACTGTCCAGTGGCAACCTGGAGGCCGCTTCTGCTTCATAAAGATCACGTTGCAGCTGATCTTGGTGGATCGCGGCGCGGTGCGGTGCGGCGGAGGCCGGACGCCATTCCCTCAGCCAGGACCCTGAGGGAGAGCCTGTGAAGTCACTTCCATCATCACCAGCATCATCATTGCAGTATCGGTGAGCAAGCACTTGCCCATCCATCTACATAGACACTGTATACAGACACCATTGTCTCCATTCACCTTGCTGTTACCTGTAGTGTTACAGGACAAGTTCATACATCTACATAGACACTGTATACAGACATCATTGTCTCCATTCACCTTGCTGCCACTTGTAGTACCACAAGATACAATACCTTTAAATCAACAATTATAGGGACCTCTCCCTGCAATTAACCAACATCAGAAGACTCTGTTCTTTGTTTGTTAAAAACCAGACCAGTCAAATTGCTTTGCTCTGCTATTCAGCAATTTCTTCCAATACCATTCTCCTAAATGCTAGCTGAAGACCTCATCTCTGTAATTCAGGACTACATCAAATCCCCCCTATCATAAGGAATCCTCTTTACCGTGCTCACAAAGCTAGAATTTGCCTAAAACTCTTGTGAGAGCAGGTTAAATTTCACCATTTAAAACAGTTTTCTAAAGGTTGTGCCATTATGTTTATTGTTTGCACCTGTGGGTTGTGGTACAGAAGGGAGTGGTCTGACATAGCTAAAAGTCATTCCCCTGCCCTTCTTCTGCCTGTTCACATAGGCCACATATGTATGCCTAGGGGCAACCAACATCTAACTGTTCGTTAGATTTGATTATCTGACATTATTCATAGTTATTGCTGTTTCATCACCAATTACCGTATTTATCGGCATATAACACGCACCGGCGTATAACACGCACCCCAACCTTAAGAGGAAAGTTTTGGGAAAAAAAAACTTTACACAGGCCCCCGGCATAATACACAATACACGGACCCCCTGCACAATACACGGACCCCCTGCACAGTACACAGACCCCTGCACAGTACACGGACCCCCTGCACAGTACATGGACCCCCTGAACAATACACGGACCCCCTGAAAAATACACGGACCCCCTGCACAATACACGGACCCCCTGCACAGTACATGGTCCACCTGCACGATACACGGACCCCCTGCACAGTACATGGACCACCTGCACAGTACACGGACCCCCTGCACAATACACGGACCCCTGAACAACACACGGACCCCCTGCACAACCCACAGCCCTCTTTCATTATAAAGATGTGAGGGGTGTACTGTACTGTACTGAAACTGTAAACTGAAAAAACAATTAAAAAACAATTAAATAAAACTGACATAAAACCATTTTCAGTTTTTCTTTAAAACAAAAGGAGCAATATGGACAACTTCTGTCCTTTGATAAAATTAACTCTTAAAATTAAGTATCCAGGATGGACACTGGCTCAGAGGAATCCTTCACAGGGGGTATCCGGACTGCTTTTTCAAGTGGGAGTATGTGGTTCCGGTGGCAAGTCTTCAAAGGCCCCACCTTTCCTTCTGGCTTCATCTGGTAGACTGGTAGGCCGGGTAACTTCTTGTAAATAACATATGGCTCCGATCTCCATCTATCTGCAAGCTTGTGCTTCCCAGGGACTCCCAAGTTTCGTAACAACACTCTGTCCCCTGGTTGCAGATCCTGAATTCGGACCTTCAGGTCGAAGCTCCTCTTGTTGTGAGCTCCCCTTTGATCGGAAGCCGCTTGGGCCTGCTCATAGGCCAACTGTAAACTGTGCCTCAGCCGGTCCACATAGCCTTTGTGAGAAGAGGCCGAGGAATGGTCTATGGAGGTGCCAAAGGCCAGGTCTACGGGTAGTCTTGCTTCTCTCCCGAACATGAGTCGATAGGGGGAGTACCCTGTAGCATCACTTGTTGTACTGTTGTAAGCATGCACAATTGCTGCTATGTGCCTGCTCCAATGCTGCTTCTTTTCACTTTCTAGAGTTCCCAGCATGTTGAGTAGGGTTTGATTGAACCTCTCCAGCTGGGCATCCCCTTGCGGATGGTAGGGAGTGGTTCGGGTCTTCTTGATCCCTAAGGAGTCCAAGAGCTTTCGGATCAGCCGACTTTCAAAGTCCCTCCTGTTGATCCGAGTGTAGTCGCTGTGGTAGCCCATAATGCACAAAGTATTTTTCCATGAGTACTTTGGCCACTGTGGAAGCCTTCTGGTCTTTAGTTGGGAAGGCCTGGGCATACCGGTGAAATGGTCGGTTATCACCAGAACATTTCCTAGTCCACTCAAGTCGGGTTCGAGGCAGAGGAAATCAATGCATACCAAGTCCATTGGGCTTTGACTCTGTTGGTGGCCCATTGGGGCAGCTTGATGGGGTAGAGTTTTCTGCTGGATGCAGCGTGCGCATGAATGGCAGTATTCCTACACTTCAGCCCTCATACAGGGCCAATAGAACCGACTTCTGACAAGTTGGAAGGTCCTTTCAGCTCCTAAATGACCATGATGGTTGTGTAAAGCGGGCAAGACAGTCCCTCGGTGCTTCTGAGGCAAGAACAATTGCCATTTGTCTTCCAGGTCATCAGAGGGGCCCCTTCGGTAGACCACCCCTTGATGCACCTGCAACCTGTCCCACTCCTTCCGCAGCAGACGAGCTTCCTTTGAAGGGTGATGCAAGAGCCTATCTGGATCCTGATTCTCCAGGGCCTCAAGGGCCAATTTCCCCAAAGGGTCTTCCAATTGATCACACCTCAATTCTTTTTTTGACAGCTTGGGTAAATCATCTTCCTCTATCTTGGTTACTCCACAGTATTGCTTGGGGACCCCCACTACTGTGACCCCTATCTTTTCCGCTCTGGACCCCCCACTGGCTTGGAGTTCAGCCCCTTGACAGAGGGCACGCACCCAGTCCGGTGACACCTGGGTCCAGTCTTCTGTGCAGCTAGTGGGAGCATGAGACCTTCTGGACAGGGCATCCGCATCTCGATTTCCAGCCCCAGGTCTGTATTTCAGGCTGAAGTTGAATCCAGACAGTGCAGCCAGCCATCGATGGCCCGTGGCATCCAGTTTTGCTGTGGTGAAAAGATAAGTAAGGGGATTGTTGTCAGTTTTCACTGTGAATTCTGCCCCATACAGATAGTCCTTAAGCTTATCAACTACAGCCCACTTGAGAGCCAGGAACTCCAACTTGTGAGTGGGGTAGTTTTTTTCAGATGGGGTCAAACTTCTGCTCACATATGCGACAGGTCGCAGTTGCCCTTCATGCTCCTGGTAGAGCACTCCTCCCAGACCGTTATGACTGGCATCTACATGGAGCTCATAAGGTTTCCTTGGGTCTGCATAGGCCAAGACAGGGGCAGTGGTTAAGCTCTTCTTCAACATTTGGAAGGCATCTTTGCATTTTCCATTCCACTGGTCTTCGACTGACTCTCCCGGCTTCCTGGGACCCGAGTCATCCTCTTCCCCTTCTGTCTTTAGAAGTTCATTCAGGGGCCTGGCAATCTGTGCAAACCCCTCTACGAATCTCCTATAGTAGGAGCAGAACCCCAAAAAGGACCTGAGTTCTGTCACCGTGGTGGGCCAGGGCCAGGAGGTAACTGCCTCCAGCTTCCCGGGGTCTGTGGCTACCCCTTCTTCAGACACTATGTGCCCTAGATAGTTGACTGATGACTGGTAGAACTGATATTTCTCTGGCGAAAGCTTGAGTCCCTCTTCGCTGAGCCTTCTCAGAACTTTTTCCAGTCTTTCCTCATGTTCTTCTAGAGTCTTCCCAAAGACAATGATGTCATCCAAGTACACGAGAACTTCGATGAGGTTCATGTCTCCTACGGTTTTCTCCATGAGGCGTTGAAAGGTGGCAGGGGCTCCAGACAGACCTTGGGGCATCCGGTCAAATTCAAAGAATCCCACAGGGGTTATGAAAGCTGTCTTCTCCTTATCTTCCGGATGCATGGGGATCTGATAGTATCCACTCTTCAGGTCCATAACGCTGAACCACCTGGCTCCAGACAAACTCTGTAGGGCATCCTCTATCCTCGGGGTGGTATACTGGTCGGGTATCGTCCTCCGGTTGAGAGTCCTGTAGTCTATACACAACCTCAATGACCCATTCTTCTTCCGGACCACCACTATTGGGCAGGCATAGGGGCTCCTAGATTCCCGGATAACACTGGTTCGCTTGAGCTCGGCGAGCTGTTCTCTCAGGTCTTCAAGGTCGGCTAGAGGAACTCGCCTGACCCTCTCCCTGAAAGGCTTGTCTTCCTGGAGGCGGATTCGATGGGTGGCACTCTTTGCACACCCTACGTCGAATTCATCTTTAGAGAAAATATTCCTCCATCTGGTTAACTGGGTCTTTGCCCTCTCTTTCCAGGCCTTTGGCAGGTTTGGGTTCTCCATGCAGAGCTTCTCCCAAACCGTCCTGTCTCCCTCTGTCTTCTCCACATCTGATAAGACAATTGGGGCAGCAGGGATCACCTGGCCCAGCAGCATCCTGGCGGGGATCTCAGTGGGAACACCAGTGGTATTCCTGACGCTCACCAGCACCTTACAGTGTGCCTTCTTCAGAGCTCTCACCGGAACCATTTCTGGGATCACTTCTAAGCCTGAGTATTCTTCCTGAGGGTCTGGTTCCAACATGACAAAGGGGCCAGGTTTTTTCCAAGTAAGCTTCACAGTGGCTCTGAGACAGGTTACCTCACCGGGCTGCAACACTATTCCCTTCTTCTCCAGTCTCCAGACTTTACCCACCCCCTCTTCTGGGGCCTTGTGTTCTAAGACCAGTCGCTGATAGGCTGTCTTCAGCATTGTGTGTATTCTGGCGACTGTTGGATTCTTTCCTCCTGCCAGAGGGGCCAGAAGCCTCTGGACCAGGTCCGTATTTGTCCCTATTATTAAGGATTTCTTGCTAGCTCCAGGCGGTTGGGGGGACACTACTGCCAGGGTATCAAACACTTCAGCCTTCCTGGCTACTGAGGGGTCGAAGGTCAGTTTAATGGGCAAGTAACCATCGTAGGGGAAACTCTGTGTTCCGATTCCCCATATTTCCAGATCTTCAATTCTCTGGATGGGCAGGTGACTCAGATGTCTATCATAAAAGTCCCAGTATAACAGAGTCACCTGTGCTCCAGTATCTAAGATGGCTCTCGTGTAGACTCCCTCCACTTGAATAGGCACTACAGGGGAGGGGCCTATCAGTTCTTCTGGATAAGACTTCAAAGGGGTCTCTTTCTGTTGATCCCTTCATTTTCCTTTGGTCCTCTCCTTCTTGTGTTTGGCTGTTGACTTTAGTCCCTCTTGGGCTCGGTATGCACTGATCTCCCTCCTCTGTTTCGGTGTATATTCCCGCTGAGGGACATTATTTCTCTTTTTAGGTGTGTATTCTCGCTGAGGAGCACTGTTCTTCTTCTGAGGGGGTCTCTTCATCTCTAATGATCTTTACCAGATCAGGGTAATTCAGTGACATGCCTCCTCCAGAGGTTTTCAAGTGGAGCCAGACTGGATCCGAGCGTAACGCTCCCTTTAAGATCTGCTTCATCCTTGCCGCATCTATGGCTTGGGGTACCATCCCTTTTTTTAGCATGATTTAACAAAGCATCTTGTTCAGTCTTCTAACATACTCTGACAGCTTTTCTCCTGCCTGCTGAAAGGTGTGTTCGAACTGATACACCAGTTCCGTTACTTTTTCTAACTGACCGAACTCCTCTTGTAGCATGGCTAAGCAGTCATAAGCCGTGCAGGCAGCATTTCCAAACCGGAGACTTTTTACAGCTTCCGCAGCCGCGCCTTTCAGACTTTCCATCACGCGCTGCTTCTTCTGCGCTTCAGGCACCTCCCATGCCTCTACTGCTGGCAAGGCCTGTTCGATCCAGGTATCGAAGTCTTCATCCCCTACAGGGACGGGCAGCCTCCCTGAAAATGTTCTCAGCTTCCGGTAGCTGGCCTCTACGTGTACCGTATATGTTTGCTGAGACTTTGTGAGCAGATCTCCCAAAGCATTTAAAAGCTTTGGCCCTATGGCTGTAATGGGTGTCACCGGAGGTGTCATCCTTCTCTGCTTCTCTGCTGTATGGGGTATCCCTGGCGGTGATCCCATTGGGGATGGCGGAGGTGGCTCCGTCTTCACAGTTATTGCATGCGCCAGACCATAAGTTTTGTTATCCAGCGCCTGGACACTTTGCCCTTTAAAGTTCCCCGGTACTCCATCCATCCACTCTATAAGTGCATACTGGAACGAGGTGTCTGGGGCAGATTTCAGGTCTATCACGCATGGTGTATTATTTGGGGATAGCGACACTGCAAGTCGCTCTGCCGCGCTTACTGACCATTCTTCTCCCGGGAGACTAATGACCACTGACGTGTCTGGGTTTGTCCTGGCTGCTTCGCACCATGCTTTCACTTCTAGCGGGTCCATGCCGGTACTTTTGGCGTGTCTGCTTGCCATATACAGGATCCCGGAACGATGCCCCCACGTGTAGCGATACCCCCAAACTAAGGGAGCCGCTGGTTTGCTTTTGGGCCCTGTACACAGCACAGCCAACTCCCGGCAATCTACTCAGCTCGTCTCTGGCACAGCTAGTCTAGGGGTGGCATTTCTATACAACTCTATACCAGATATACATATAGACTCCAATACCAGATTGATAAGATGTAAAAGGTTTACTTGTAGATAAAAAGGGTTAACAATCAATATCACATATAACACTTGCATGCAGAGCCCTGCAGTACTACTAGCACTAGTTAACTATAGTGCGCAATTAGTTCTAACACACACTAACATATAGCTTGAGTCCCCGTTAGCAATATGGGGCCTAACAGTACTATCAACTCCCAGTCAGGCCTGACTGAGTTAAAGCTCAGTCTCTAGAGAAGGAATCTTTGCATGCCAGATGATCGGTGGTGCACATATAGGAACAATATTTGTAATCCAACAAGGTCTAAGGTAATGGAAACAACTCCCCGGAGACTATGTAACTTAGCCTTCCAACTAGTCTCCTGACAGGAAAAGGGAAATATAACCCGATGGGCCAAGGCAGTCTATAGGCCTAATAAAGTACTCGATTATAGTTGTGAGCAGGTGCTCTCTCATCCCTCCGGACTCGATCCCAGTCCGGGACTCCCACCGCTGTGTCTACACACACACAGGATCTGCCACAGCCTGATCTCCGGTTCACTGACGTCCCTGAAGCAGGTAGATGTCTGTAGCCGCACAGGCTCCGCAGCGAGGTGGAAGGCTCTCTGGAAGTGTGCAATGCCCAGGCCTCGGGCCCTACACTCGCAGCAGGTCCGCACAGGAATTCCTCTTGCCAGCCGCGCGGTGTCCAAAGAGGCCGGGCTAAGCCTCGCCCTCCCCTTTTATACCCCACCCATGAGTCTCTGCAGCAGCCCAATGCACCCTGGGTGCCAAACAGGATTCTGGGTAACATAGTCCATGGGGCCTCAACAGAGACCCCGCTACACACTCCCTCCACTTAAACTCTTTGGTCCCCAAAGATAATTGTCAACAAACACTACACACAACATTAGACAAAGCTGCGTATGATGTCGGCAGAGGAAGTTCCCACCAAAAATTAGAGGGTGAACTTCCTCGCCCCACAGGTCACACTATCATAAGTGGCCTGCATAACTGTGCCAGGGGGTGAGTTGGGGTTGCCCTCCACCAAATGAACAGTGGAGGGATCAGGGCTTTCTGCACTCCTCCTGGCAGTTGCCACAGTGTCCTCCGAGCTCCTCCCCATTTGTGGGTAAGTCAGCCTTCGGGGAGGCCTTATAGCCCTTTTCTCCCTCCGCTCTCTTGGGATTTCTGGCTCCAACACTGTAGGTTCCTCTTCTGGAGCAGACATGGCAGCTTCCACTGTTTCCGAAACATTTAACTCAGGAGCAGGAGGATTCACAGAACATCTTGGATCCTCCTCTGGGAGCGAGTCGAGGGCATCTTCCCATGAGTCTGATAGAGGGCTGGACGGGATAAATTCAGTAGCTTCTGCATTCAGTGTACTGTCTATGGTGTCTTCCAAAGGTGGGAGATCTATAGCAGAAGTCACTGGGGCCTGGGAAGGCCATAGCCATTCCAGCTCTTCCCTTTCATCCTCACTAGGTTCAGAGACATCTGTTTCTTCAGACCGAGATGCCTGAGACCGGGTATTTGGCCTAGGAGTATCCAGGATGGACGTTGGCTCAGAGGAATCCTTCACAGGGGGTATCCGGACTGCTTTGGCAAGTGGGAGTATGTGGTTCCGGTGCCAAGTCTTCAAAGGCCCCACCTGGGTGCCAAACGGGATTCTGGGTAACGTAGTCCATGGGGCCTCAAGGGAGACCCCGCTACAACTGTATCATTACGCTCTGAATAAAGCTCATGCCAGTTATGTCCTGCACCCACAGTATGTTTGTAGTCTTTGAGCGGAGTGACTCTGATGCCTCGTACACACAACCGTTTTTTCTCGGGCAGGAAAAAAAACAAAGTTTTTCCCCACGGGATTCCTCTCAAGCCTGCCTTGCATACACACGTTCAGGCCAAATACTGCCTGTCCAAAGCGCGGTGACGTACAACACGTACAACGAGACTATGAAGGGGAAGTTCCATTCAAACGGCGCCACCCTTTGGGCTGCTTTTGCTGATCCTCGTGTTAGTAAAAGTTTGGTGAGAGACGATTCGCGCATTTCAGCCTTGTGCTTTTCAGTCCGTTACAGCGCGATGAATGTGCTATCTCCATTATGAACGCTAGTTTTACCAGAACGAGCGCTCCCGTCTCATACTTGATTCTGAGCATGCGCATTTTTTTTCCCCTCGGAAAAGAATACACATGACCAGTTTTCCCGATGGGAAAAAGTCAGCCGGTATCCCGACGGGAAAAAAGAAAGCTGGTTCTCTTTTTTTTCGTCAGTTTTCTCGTCGGGAAAACTGCGATGGAGCATACACGCGGCCGGTTTTCCCGGCCAAAAGCTCTAATGGCAGTTTTCCCGACGGGAAATCCGGTTGTGTGTACGAGGCATGAGTGTCATTGAATTCAGAAGACATTGGACACTTTGTAGCAGGAAAAGGGTATTGCAGGAAAAAATCCTCAGAGTGAAGATGAGTTTTTTGCCTGAGCTGCTTTTTGTAACACTGCCAGAGGAACCTTCTATATATAAAACATAGCCCAGAGTTAGGTTTTAAGTTTTAGGTGGACAACTTGTATAATTAATTTTCAAAATTGATTAAAACTGCCAGTTTTCTGGGGCAACAAAACCTTTTTAATGAGTCATGATTTGATTTTACCACAGGCACAGGTGCTTTATGTTATTCATAAAACTCTATTCAATATTGTTCATTGTTTGGGAGTTTCATAAATTTTTTTATACTTCCAACTCTCCGACTGAATACACATCCAATATTAAAACAGAATAGTTTAAATACTTTGGACCATGCACACCTTCTTATCAGTATTCTGTCTGAGTCTTCCATGAAAAGTGAAGAAATTTCAGTAAGTCAGTTCCTGTGAATGGCAGGAGGCTTGTTTTGTATTGTGTAATGTAATCTTAGCTGTCATGTAGAAGACAGATTTGTTACAGGTTTAAGGGGAACCTGTCCTGTACCATACTGCTAAATGGACTGGGATACTTTTATTTGCAGCTCAGACAATATCCTCTTGTATAAACTCTACACCTTTCCAGACTCCCACTCCCAACACTGTGGAATGTGTAAAATATGTTGTTGTATATGTGGTTTTGAAGCCATTTTTAAAGTTCATTTACCACCTGCACAATAAGGAGACAAGTAATTTCTGGCTGGAATGAAAATTCATGAGATTGCAGTTTCCTATAAGCCATTAACTACACTAATTTAGGACCCTAATGGAAGGCTGGTGTTGCCATTCTGATCAAACACAATTGCCCTTTGAAAGTACAATCCTCTTTTTCTGACCCTCGTTTTCAGACTGTAAATATGCTAAAACACTACTTACTTTGCTGAATGTCTATGTCCCTATTACAGGCCAAATAGGTTTCTTGACTCAAGTTTTTGCAAAGCTTCACTCTGCCTCTCAGCTGTTCATGATCATGGGCAGAGATTTCAATTTGGTCATGTCACCGCCCAGGGGCAGAAAGGCGTTGTTTCAGAATTCACCCTCCAAACAGGTTAACAAACTATCTATATCTTTGAGTAGGTTACTTCAAGAGCATTGTCTCTTTGATGCTTGGGGAATTAAACATCCCCTTCATAAACAGTTCACTTTCACTCTGTTCCCCACAAGATGTATTTCAGGAGTCCCAACTAAATTTTCTATTTCAGCACCCTAAACATGTAATTGGCATTTGAACGAATGTCTCCTTCAAGTTAACACTGTCCAAGAGCAACTTTTCCAGGACTTGATAGAAATCTTTAAAATTAAAAAGGGCACAGTGCAAAGTTCCTGTGCATTATGGGAAGCTCATAAAGCTTACATGAGAGATCAGTGCATTTCTGCTGACACCCAAGTTAAGGGAGATATGAATGAGGCTAAAGCTTCCCATTAGGGAGCTGGGGCATAGAACAGCTGAATTGGAAATGCGGGTAGATGATATAGAAACTACCACACAGCATTATGATGCTACTATTGAACAGCTTAAGGATGAGAACTCTTTATTTAAAAACATGTTTGGAAGACCAGGAGAATAGGGACCGTCGCTCCAACCTAAGAATCAGAGGTCTCCCTGAATCAATCATAGACTTACAGGGAACTATATGTGCACTGTTTCAGGAACTGTTACCAGGTATTTCACCTGAGAGATTGGAAATGGACAGAGTCCACAGGGCCCTAACTCAACGCAAACCCAATGGACCCCCTAGGGATATTATAGTTAAATTTCATTACTATAAAACAAAGGAGCAAATACTTGCTGCTGCTAGAGGTAAAAACACTCTTGAGTTCCAGGGCAATATCTATCAGCTCTTTACAGACCTCTCCCCTCTAACTGTTACTAAGAGGCGTTCTATGAAACTATTGCTGCAAGTACTTCAAAAGCACCAAATCATATACCACTGGGGGTTTCCATTCTCTCTCCGCTTTACATACTTGGAAACTAGATATACCTGTCGCACGTCCGATGAACTACGGTCAGCCTTAATTGATCTAGGCCTGATGGATCACACCAATTCTAAGGAGCAACCTCGTAGACGTGCGGCTTCTAGATCACCTCCAAATGAAACCGACCTGGACCCAAACCCCTCTGGTTATACCAGACAGAATCTTCATAAAAGAGGACGTTTTGATAGTCAGGCACCGATAAATGTCGACTCAATGGACTGATTGTTCACCTCTCATTAATCTTATCCATGTTTCTCCCCTTTTGTAGGGTACTAGCCCCATTGCTTTATTCTGAAAAGCATTGCACTATTTATGATTGAAGAATTAGAATCCTGTTCTTCATTTTTTTTTTTTTTTTTGTGGTGTCTTGTTTCTGACAAATATGTCTATTTCTTTAATCTATATGCACATTATATATGCATATTAATTTGTACTTATGAAGTATAAATCTAGGTTTTTATTTAGGGTTTTAGTCAGCCAGAAGATTTATATTTCATTGACATTTTTGAGTCAAGTGTTTTTAGGGGTTTTTAGGGGGTTTTTTTTTTGTATTTGTCCCCTTTCTGACAAATATGTCTACTTAGTAATTTATATGCATATTATATTGTACTTATGAAATATAAATTTAGGTATTTATTTATTGTTTTAGTCAGCCAGAAGGTCTATATTACATTTACATTTGTTTCCATGACGTCCTTATTAAATATTTTGTATCAATAAATGTAAAACATTTTTAAAAAATCTCTCTAAAACTTTTTTTATGACATTATATCACATACATCTTTTATTTGTGTCAGTGCCCTTATAGCCCCACTCCCAAGACGGGTTTCCTTTCTTTACATATGTATTAAAGAGATGATTGCACCTGGCAATACACAGACAGTTTTCTATATAGCTGATCTTATATGGGGAAGATTTCACTGCTGATTGTATTTGTACTATGTAATATTTCATTTTCAGTCCAGTGAAACAGGATGTTACCTGATGCAGGCACAATAATATATAAAATATTAATTTCCTAAATGGTGATTATTAAAACAAAAAGCAGATACATGTAGCTAGCTCTTCACTTTTTGTATTCATGAGCTGCACCTTTAAGTAACAGATGTTCCTTGAAATATTACAATAATGCTTTATATTTAGGTATTAATGAAACTCTGAAATGTTTTTGTAAAACAATATTTAGGCAAGGAAGGGCTGAACATTGTGTGTAAGGGTGTTATTCACCACCCATCATTAATAATGATACTGTTACAGTCATTTGTGTCAGTAATAATCAGACTAGTGTTTAGCTATCACAAAGCTATTTCAAACACAAAAAGAAAAATCTTTATTTTGTAACCATACATCTTTCACTCACGTTAATGAAACATGCTCTGTAACACAGTCTTTACGCTCATTACTGCACTCCCCAGCTGCTGTTATGCACCTTTCCCAGAATGCTCTACACTAATGTTCTAGCTTGACAATGGCCTGCGTATTCTGGAGACAGAATCTGAAAGGAAGTTATGGTCAGCTAAGCCTATAACTCACAATGGTGACAGATGCCATCATTTTAACGACTACAGCCAACTTAATGCGGCTGTTGACAGTCAACAATTTTCAAAAAGAAAACTCCCCTGCCTCGTCGTATCTGCTTATAATCCAGTAGCTGATTGTATAAATGTTATTTAGTCAGACTTTTCCATTTGGTCAACCGATGAAAATCTCGCACTTAGAGGCCTTGTAAATCCAAAATAATAAAGGAAGTAGAATGTTTGCTTTCATGCATGAAAAATAACAGTAAATGGCAACATTAACACATAAAAACAATTGAAGTATAGTTAATCATTGGGGATTTTATCTTATGCGCAAATGAAATCTCCGAAATAAAATTTACCAAGTATTTTCCATGATCTACAGTGAAAGTGTCAATGGCATCTGGTGTTTATCTCATGTAAAAACCTCATAACTCACAGCCTGAGACAGTCTATGCAGCCAGAAAATCTCTATGCAAGTTAAACGTCTACCTTATGTCAAACAAGAAGCATGCCAGACTACACATACAAACTTTATATAGGGAAAAAGTAGTTTGTATACTTTAAAGTACTTAGTATGCAAATAGCATAAAAAGATTAATACACATAAATATACAAATATGTATAATAATGTTATCACATGCTGCAAAATTTCTATTTTTTTATGTCTGTAAAGGTTCTCATTTACATGGTATAGCTAGTAGTTAGTCACATTCAACCAGACTTTTTCGGTAAGGTTAAAGATGTTTTATGTAATGAAAGATGTCCAAGGAGTTTTCAGTAACTTACCCCAGCTTTTATAGCCACAGAGGTAACTCACTCATCTCATGGAGTATCTCAAGACAGATGTGTGTATACAGGTGCTAATTGTCGTTACTTTTTGCTGATTATGCCATGTTACTTTATTTATGGTGTAGTAACTTTTTAATTATAATTAGGCTGCAGGGGTCTTGTTATGTGTGACTTCTTCCTCTGCAGATGTGCCATGTCCTGTGTAAAGGGTAAAAATACTTCTGTAAAGGACCAGCCTGGTGCTGCTCTTAATCCATAGGAGCTCATTGGTCAGGACAAACTTTTTCAATGTGATTTCTTCTCTGCTGCCGCTAACCCTCTAAAAGGGCCCATCTTCAGGAACTCCAGTTACTATGGACTTGTTGCTATGGATTTTATCCATCACAGTTATGGGCTGCACTATTTTGCTTATGCACCTTTTTTGGGGGGAAAAAGGCTAGGGACAGTGTTATGTTCCGCAACGTAGCCAATTCTACCTCAGCCAAATTATGTGAACCGATCACACATGTTTGTGAAGATTGATGAGAGATCTATCTGTATTTCTCAGGTGCTTCAGTTAAAGGAATTTTAATTAATCAAGCAAGAAGTAGTCAGTCTTTTACTAGTGAAAGTGCATATTACCAAATAAGTGTACCGTTGGTGTATATGAAGAACCTTACAATGGGGGTCAAATGACATGTTTAAAAGACTCATTATGCCTCTTAGAAAATACATTGGGGGGCTTGCTTTCCAAAATGGGGTCTTTTTGTGTGTGTTTCCACTGTTATAGTGCTCCAGGGCCTTCAAAAATGTAATAGGTTGTCAGGAAATTAGATGTGTAATTTATGCCCCTAGAATGCCTGAAGGTGCTACTTTGATGAAGGGCCTCGCTATGTTGCCAGGCTGTGAAAAATCTCTCGTATGTGGTATCGCCATACTCAGGAGGAGGGGCAGAATTGATCAATTTTCAATGATACGTCTCATAGGTTGTAGACTCTATACATTTTTTACAGACTTAATATTATACACTGATTTGGGATATTTTTATCAAAGAAATGTAGAAGTATACATTTTGGCCTAAATTTATGAAGAAAAATTACTTATTTGCAAAATTTTATAAACGACAAAAACACATTTGTTTCAAAAAAATATTGGTTTTTTTTTGCGCTTATGTCACAAAAAATAAAAACCCAGTGGTGATTAAATACCACCAAAAAAGAGTTCTATCTATCTCAAAAAAATTAAAACATTTTGTTTGGGTACAGCGTTACATGATTTTTTAATTGTCATTCAAAGTGTGAGTGCACTGAAACCTGAAAATTGGCCTGGACAGCGAGGGGGTAAAAGTGTCTGGTATTGAGGTGGTAATGTTTAATAATAATTTTAGACAGCGGAGGTCAACCCTTTAACACAGAATTAAATACTGAAAATGAATTTTTTATCTGGGTTTCAACAAACAGATTTTGCCTACCTTATGTGTCAACCAAGAGTCATAGACTCTGAAGTCTGGTCTTCATTAGTTTTTTTTGCAATGAGACTTGATGTTTCCTGTATGACAGGTTGTGGTCCTAGGTTTGTTTCACCAGCTTCAGTTAAGGACCTGACAGGCAAACTAATTACTGAACTCTTAGGCAAAATAATAGTCTGGAAACTGGCAAAGTCAAGGTCATATCAGGGAAGAGATCAAAGCAAGGAACAGACAAAAACAGGAACCACTTAACAGGTTGGGCTCTTAACCACTGTAGCAATCAGGATTTGTGGCACAAGTACAAAAGTTATAAAGGACCTACTGAAAGCTATTTGTTCAGGCACTGTTCCAGCACATTAATTCAAATTTATCTTTGCCAACCAGTGATGTCACACGTGTTTTTTTTTTAACCTTAAGTAGCAGATGCTGAGGCACACTCCACAACACAGCATTACTGACCAATAGAGAAGGTTGCGAGTGAGCTTTGAGTTCAGATCAACCATGAGTTGGACCCAAGCTCTAGCTGTCTGCAGTTTGGGAAAATGGTGAGTTAATTGGTTTGGTTGCCACCATAGCACCAAATTATGAATCATGCATTTCGTAGCCTTTGAACAGGGGTCAGGTGGCATAGAAAAGCCAGTTGGTGTTTTCCAATGTGCCAGTCACCTCCCTATAAAAGTCAGGATTCCCATCAGCCTTTTGCCAGTGTGTAATGGACAGCTGACAGAGCATTTTCAGGGAAAGATAGTGACTGTTGTACAGTGTTATCTAGTGCTATATATGGAGCCATACAGTATCATAATGTGCTTAATGTATCATAATGCTTTGCATGACATCTTTTTTGTAGTGTGAATCACTCTTCTGTATTGTGCTTTATTACTGTGAATTGCATTGCGGTAGGCTACATATTACTGTATAGTGCACCACCTTTGGTATTCACAGTAAACACACCTAACAATTTTTTTTGGTACTACTTTCTGTGTCTGTCAGTAACAAATTCTGTTGCCATTTATTTAGCTCCCCTGCCCATTTTTGATGGGAGGGGGGTAATATTTATTATTTTTCATTGAAGAAGATCAAGGGAACAGAGCTACAAAAAACAAGCATAATTCCATGGGCTGTTAAATACAGATACAGTACAAATATTAAAGGAGAAGTCCAGCCTAAGCTCATTTGGCTGGGCTTCGCCTATGGGTCACGGGAGTGCAATTCGTTTTGCACTCCTGTGACCCGAGTTATTGTTTTGGATTCATCATTTTTTTTATGAGAAGCTGCCCTTTGTTAACAGCACATCTGTCATAGAAATCCTGTCAGCTACAGGATTCCTGGACTTCCTGATTCCGAATCTCGGGCACGTCCACGCGCGCGCGCGATGGCGAGCACGTGCGCGCGCACGCGCTTAGCGGGGGCGCGCGCACGCTCCACAAAGCGCGCCAGAAGAGCTATTTAAACATGCCTGTGACAGACAGTCCCTGCTGTCTGCTCTACAGCGTGTAGTACCCAAAGAGACCTGATTCGTGTATTTACCTGTATCCGACCCGGCTTGCCTTGACCCTTCCAGTTTCCTGCCTGCCTCTGACCCCCGGCTTTGTTTGACCAATCTTCTGCCTGATCCTCCAGTACCTTGCCGTCAGCCAATACTACCGACCCGGCTTGTCCGACCAATCTCTCCAGTTGCTGTGTCCTGGTTCCAGTCCAGTCAGCCTCATCAGTTCCAGTCCAGTTGCTTGTTCCTGGTTCCAGTCCAGTTGCTGTATCCTGGTTCCAGTCCAGCCAGTCTCTTCAGTTCCAGTCCAGTTGCTGTGTTCCTGGTTCCGGTTCAGCCTGCCATACTTCCTGGGTGCCTGGATCCGTCCCAGTCTTCAGACTCTACTCTACCTTGATCCATCCTGCCAGGCACTCGTACCCCTTCTACCTCCGTGCCTCCTGTCTTCAGTACCAGGGGCCGCCGGTGGAAGCCGTAAGAGAGGCCTCCCTCTGCAGATCCGGGCTCGTCACCGTCAGGTACGTGACAGTAGCAGACAGCCATGTCTGAGCCCGGGCAGGGAGCCTCACCTATGGAGGAACTCTGTCGGCACCTGGCAGGTTTGTCTGAAGCAGTCAAGAGTCTTCAACAAGGATACACCCGCTTGGAAGAACAAGTGCTGGTCCTCACCAATCCCTCTGCCATCCAAGAGGGGCCCCACGCCTCTGCTTCCACAGCCGGAACAAGTTCCTCACCCACAGTGGTCATGCTTCCTCCTGAACCTAAGGTTCCTACACCCGAAAGATTTTCCGGGGATCGGAGCAAGTTTAGGGCCTTCCGGAATTCGTGTGAACTGTATTTTGCCCTACAGCCCCGTACCTTTTCTCTAGAGGCCACCAAGGTGGGCTTTGTGGTCTCTTTGCTCGCTGGAGACCCTCAGAGCTGGGCCCACCGTCTCTTTGAACAGAAGGATGTATCACTAAACAACCTCGCTGCTTTTTTCGATGCCCTGGCCCAGCTATACGAAGATCCCCAACTCTCAGTAACCGCAGAAGCCGCCTTGCGTTCCCTTCAACAAGGACGCAGACCAGCGGAGGACTATGTGGCAGAATTCAGGCGGTGGAGTGCGGATACCAATTGGAATGATGCCGCCCTCCGCCATCAGTTTCGCTTAGGACTTTCCGATTCCTTGAAGGACGAGCTAGCTAGAGTTGGTGTACCACAGACACTCAACCTGTTGATTGATCTAACCATCCAGATTGACCGACGTCTGAGGGAACGGAGGGCTGAGAGGACCACTGGCTTCTCCCGCCCAACCTGGATGCTTCCTCGGGCTCCTAGTCACCTGTACTCGGCTCCTGCTACACCTCCAACTCCCACATCTGACACGCCTGAACCAATGCAGCTCGGGCTCCTTCGTCCATCCCTCGCTCCTGAGGAACGCCAGCGCCGCCGAATAAATAATCTGTGCCTGTACTGCGGGGACCCCGGACATTTCGTTAGAACCTGTCCCCTGAAGCTTCGTAAGTTTCTTTCAGTTTCTTCTAACATGACTAACCTACAAGCCAAAACCACATCTCACCTTGCCCTCTCTGTTTCATTACAGCTCCCAGGAAGGACTTTGCAAGTACCCGCCATTATTGATTCCGGAGCATGCAGCTGCTTTATGGACTCAGCCTTTGCCATTAAACACCAAATTCCCCTTCGTACCAAGACCCACGGACTTCGTGTCCATCTGGCTGATGGTTCCGTCATTAAGTCCGGACCTGTGACCCAGGAGACCACTCCTATACCCGCTACCATCTTTACCACCTCTGGAACCCACCAAGAATGCTTGTGTCTGGACATCATCTCTTCCCCGTTGTTTCCCTTGATCCTTGGTATGCCTTGGTTACAAGCCCACAATCCCACTATCAACTGGACTACGGGAATAGTTGCCTTTCCTTCTTCCTATTGCCAACAGTCCTGCGGCTCATATAAACCTCCTGGGCCGGCCTCGTTACTATGCATTGACACCGAAGATGGCACCCGTCAATCCATCCCAGAAGTTTACCACGACTTTCTTGACGTATTTAGTAAACAAAAGGCAGAGACTCTACCACCCCATCGGGCCTACGATTGCCCCATCGACCTACTTCCTGGAGCAAAGATTCCGTTCGGTAGAGTCTTCCCTTTAACGGAGGTGGAACAAGGGGCTTTAAAAAATTATGTTGATGAGAACTTGCAAAAAGGGTTCATCCGCCCTTCCACATCCCCAGCAGGCGCAGGCATCTTTTTTGTAGAGAAAAAGGACCACACCCTTCGACCTTGTGTGGATTACCGGGAATTGAATAAAATTACAGTAAAAAATCGCTACCCTCTCCCCCTGGTACCAGAGTTATTTCAGAGACTAGGTACTGCCACCATCTTTACCAAACTTGACCTCCGCGGAGCCTACAACTTGATCCGTATCAAAGAAGGTGACGAATGGAAGACCGCCTTCCGTACCCGGTATGGACATTTTGAGTACTTGGTAATGCCATTCGGGTTGTGTAACGCCCCTGCCACTTTCCAGTATTTTATCAACGATGTTCTACGGGACTTCCTAGACCTCTTTGTTATTGTTTATCTTGATGATATCTTAATTTTTTCTTCCTCCCTTGATTCTCATCGCAGACATGTCAAAAATGTGTTGGGTCGGCTCCGCCAGCATGGCCTGTATGCGAAGGCCGAAAAATGCGAGTTCGAGCAAGAGAGTATATCATTTCTGGGGTTAATCATTTCCAGCGAGGGCATCAAGATGGATCCTCAAAAGATTACCGCAATCCTGGACTGGCCAGAACCGGTGGACAAGAAGGGAATCCAACGTTTCGTTGGATTCGCCAACTTCTACCGCAAGTTCATCAGGGGGTTTTCAGCTATTATCGCACCCATTACTCAACTCACCAAGCAAGGAACACGTTTTCACTGGTCTCCTGAAGCCCAAGAAGCTTTTGAACGCCTGAAGGCCCTATTTACCTCAGCCTCTATCTTGAAACACCCAGACTCCTCACTACCATTCGTACTTGAGGTAGACGCCTCCGAAATAGCGGTAGGAGCAATACTGTCCCAAAGACAGGGAGTCAAAGCCTTGCTCCACCCAGTAGCCTTCTTCTCCCGCAAGCTTTCTGCAGCAGAGAGGAACTACGACGTGGGGGATCGGGAGCTACTAGCGATCAAGTCTGCACTAGAAGAATGGCGGTACCTGCTGGAGGGCGCGGCTCATCCGATCCTAATATTCACTGACCACAAGAACCTGGAGTACCTGAAAGCCGCGAGAAGATTGAATCCACGACAAGCCAGGTGGGCACTCTTCTTCTCCCGGTTCTCTTTTCATGTTACTTATCGTCCTGGGGCCAAGAATATTAAGCCTGACGCCCTGTCTCGGATGTTCCATAAGTCCAAGGAGACTTCTCCGCCTGATACCATCCTTGCCCCCGGAAATTTCCTTCTTCTACAGGAGAACCTGTTCACTCAAATCAAACAAGCTTCCACCGGGCAGAGACAGTTCTCCGAGCCGGAATTGCAGGTTAAGGATGGACTATTGTGGTACCAAGACAGAATCTACGTACCTGAGAAACTAAGAGTAACCGCATTAGAACTCTGCCACGACCACGCCCTGGCCGGGCATTTTGGCGTTGCCAAGACCACTGACCTGGTACAGCGCACCTTCTGGTGGCCTCGAGTACGTGAAGACTGTAGGAGGTTTGTAGATTCTTGTACAACTTGTACCCGAAACAAGGGTTCCAGATCCAAGGCCTGGGGACTACTAAAACCCTTACCCGTTCCAGATAGGCCCTGGAGAATGTTGTCCATCGACTTCATTGTCGAGTTACCCCCGGCCGAGAACCATTCCACCATCTTCGTTATTGTGGACCGTCTGTCCAAGATGGCACACTTCATCCCTATGAAAGGGACTCCCTCCGCTCCTGAAACCGCACAGGTATTCATCAGAGAAATAGTCAGACTCCACGGGGTACCAGCCAATATTGTTTCCGATCGCGGGGTTCAATTTACCTCTCGATTCTGGAGATCCCTTTGCAAAACCTTGAAAATCGAATTATCGTTTTCCTCTGCTTACCATCCACAGACCAACGGACAGACGGAGAGAACGAATCAGACGCTCGAGCAATACCTGCGATGCTTCTCCTCTTTTGCTCAGGACAACTGGGTTTCCCTACTTCCGTTGGCCGAGTTTGCGCATAACAATTCCATCCACTCCGCTACCTGCCAGACTCCTTTCTTTGCAAACTATGGTTTTCATCCTACTTTTCTGCCTAACTCCCTTCCTGAGTGTCCTGTACCTGCAGTCCAGGAAAAGTTAAATTTTTTCTCGGTCAATAACCAGCTTTTACAAGAGACCATGACCAAGACTCAAGAACGCAACAAGACAATTTATGACAAGAAGAGACGGGGTGAATTAGTGTTGGTACCCGGCGACCAAGTATGGCTATCTACCACAAACCTAAGAATGGCATGCCCTTCTAAAAAACTGGGCCCCAAATTTTTAGGTTCATTCCCTGTTAAGAGGAAAATTAATGAAGTAGCTTATGAATTGGAACTTCCTGACTCTCTTAGAATCCATCCAGTTTTTCATGTCTCTCTCCTAAAACCCACAGTCTCTAATCCGTTTCCAGATCGGAAGCCGGATCACCCTGATCCGATCATTATTGACGGTGAGCAGGAATTCGAAGTAGAAGCTATCATGGACTTCAGGAGAAGAAATAACCAGAACCAATTCCTAATTAAATGGAAGGGCTACGGACCCGAGGAAAACTCATGGGAACCCGAGGAGAATATCCATGCCAGGAGTTTGATACAGGCTTTCAAAAGGACTCACCCTGGAAGGTTCACCCGGCTGGGCATCCGGAGGCTGCCCCTTGGGGGGGGGCAATGTCATAGAAATCCTGTCAGCTACAGGATTCCTGGACTTCCTGATTCCGAATCTCGGGCACGTCCACGCGCGCGGGCACGCGCGCGCGCGATGGCGAGCACGTGCGCGCGCACGCGCTTAGCGGGGGCGCGCGCACGCTCCACAAAGCGCGCCAGAAGAGCTATTTAAACATGCCTGTGACAGACAGTCCCTGCTGTCTGCTCTACAGCGTGTAGTACCCAAAGAGACCTGATTCATGTATTTACCTGTATCCGACCCGGCTTGCCTTGACCCTTCCAGTTTCCTGCCTGCCTCTGACCCCCGGCTTTGTTTGACCAATCTTCTGCCTGATCCTCCAGTACCTTGCCGTCAGCCAATACTACCGACCCGGCTTGTCCGACCAATCTCTCCAGTTGCTGTGTCCTGGTTCCAGTCCAGTCAGCCTCATCAGTTCCAGTCCAGTTGCTTGTTCCTGGTTCCAGTCCAGTTGCTGTATCCTGGTTCCAGTCCAGCCAGTCTCTTCAGTTCCAGTCCAGTTGCTGTGTTCCTGGTTCCGGTTCAGCCTGCCATACCTCCTGGGTGCCTGGATCCGTCCCAGTCTTCAGACTCTACTCTACCTTGATCCATCCTGCCAGGCACTCGTACCCCTTCTACCTCCGTGCCTCCTGTCTTCAGTACCAGGGGCCGCCGGTGGAAGCCGTAAGAGAGGCCTCCCTCTGCAGATCCGGGCTCGTCACCGTCAGGTACGTGACAACATCATACTAGTGTGGTACAGTTTAGTGCCCTAAATCATCACATTGGGAAGTTATGACTACAACCCCTAGTGGGTGATGTATGCTCACCCGAGGCATTAGATTGATATCACCAGAGCTTCTGATGTTGGGGATGGCTTTCATGACATGCTGGTACCAGGTCACACCCCTCAGGGTCGCCCTACCAAGGGTGGAGGGTGTACAAGGAGGCTACAGTGGAATCAGGAGTCTAGAGTTTACTAGTCAGGATCAAGCCAATGGTGTTGGCAGGCAGAAAGCAGAGATTAGACAGACAGTCTGGGTCCAAATGGAGCAGGCAGAAGACAAGGAAGGAGGTGAGAGAAGGATCGAACAATCCGCATCAGCAACAACAGGAAACAGGATTCAGTATTATACCCCTTGCTCCCTGGTAGCTGGTTTGAACGCACAGCACCAGCCTGATCAAAGGCTGGTAAAGAAATACCAGACCAATACCAACATTGTTAGAATGTCCTGGAGTGTTCCACATTGGAAAACCAGGATTAAACTGTAGGAAGAGCCACATGAAAATCTTGGGCTGTACTAGGGCAGGAATGCTAGAACAATGCTGTAAATGAACAGAGCCTAAGCGGAGCTGGGCAGGGCAATAACAAGCAGTGCCTGAGCAGTGCTAGACAGAGCTGTGATAAGCAATGCATGAAGAGATCTGGAAATGAGCAGCGTCTGAAGAGAGCTGAAAACAAGCAAAACTTCAAAAGAGTTGTAACAGAAGTGCAACAAAACATCCCATCCTCAATCTCCCTGTAGGCATAGCTGCTAATAAAGCCCATTATATCTGAGAGGCTTAAAGGAAAAGGCAGAAGTTCTTCATCTGCAGCTAAAAGGGGTAAGCAGGTTCTGCATCTACAGGATAAAGCATACAAAAAATAAAACTAATGGACTTTCTCAGTTCCCCATGCACACAGAACAACAAATTGTAAAAAAATATATACCGTATTTATCGGCGTATAACACGCACTTTTTTCCCCTTAAAATCAGGGGAAAATCGTGGGTGCGTGTTATACGCCGATACTCCGCCGATTCCCCTGCTGAAACAAACGAGAGGAGCGAGCGGAGCCGAAGCCGAAGTACACTCGGCTTTACTCGGCTCCACTCGCAGTCCCGCCCATCTCTGACTGTGCTGCTGACATAGAGAAAGCCGAGTGTACTTCGGCTAGTCTCGGCTCCTCTCGCAGTCCTGCCCCTGACTGTGAGCAGAGCCGAGTCTAGCCGAAGTACACTCGGCTTTCTCTGTCAGCGGCGCAGTCAGTGGAGATTGGCGGGACTGCGAGAGGAGCCGAGTCTAGCCGAAGTACACTCGGCCCCGCTCGCTCCTCTCCACAGAAATCGGTGCCAAATTTTAAAAACGCCGAGACTGACAAGGCTGCAAAGGCACTGGGCAAGGCTGCAGATGGACAGATGGACACTGGGCAAGGCTGCAGATGGACAGTGGGCAAGGCTGTAGATGGACAGATGGTCACTGGGCAAGGCTGCAGATGGACAGATGGACACTGGGCAAGGCTGCAGATGGACAGATGGACACTGGGCAAGGCTGCAGATGGACAGATGGACACTGGGCAAGGCTGCAGATGGACACTGGGCAAGGCTGCATGCTGCATTTAAATGTAAGTTTTTTTTCCTTGAATTTCCCTCCTAAAAGTTTTTTTCCTTAAAATTCCCTCCTAAACTTGGGGTGCGTGTTATACGCCGGCGCATGTTATACACCGATAAATACGGTAATTTTATTACAGATATTGATTAAAAACAAACATACAAAGTAACTACAAGAATAAGATAAAATAATTGATGCACCCTGTCATAATACAGAAAATGGATTCCCTAAACCGATCTATAAAACCAAATACTGATACTAATAATATTAATGTAGCTTTTTTGAAGAAATTGCTTAAACGTGCATCCTCACAGGGTGACACTGTGGATGCACAGGTATAAATGTGCCAACGTCCCGATATAGCAGGAAGAATATGAATGGACTAGAGAATGGACTTTAGGCGGCACATGGATAGATATTGTAAAAAACTAGGGGTTTTTATTTTAGGCAAAGTAATAAGAAATTACATATAAACATTCAAAAAATTACAGTCTATTTGTTCTTAGATACAAGGCTCAGGCTAATGCTATGCAATGCTTCAGACCTATACAACATAGATGCACTCCATCCTCAAATGGCCAATAATGTAAAAATCACAATGATCGACAGCTGGGTAAGCTGCTAGGTAGAGGCTGCTGGTAAGCAGCAACAGATAATGTCCTCCAGGACTTTTGAGGCTATAAACACCAAAAAATTTGAAGGAGAAAGGCTGGATATACACCAGTGTGAATCCTGGTGTATATTGGGGCAGAGGGTGTCTAACCCCAGAGAGCCTGTAGTACAGTGGCCAGGCTGTAAGCCTGCGCCTTGAAAAAGAGGGGAGGTTTCCACCAGTCCAGAGCAATCTTAGCAGTCAGCTGTCGATCATTGTGATTTTTACCATTATTGGCCATTTGATACAGACAAATAGCCAATTTAATTTTACCAAGGTATGTGTTGCATCTGGCAGCACATTCGGCCTACTATTATGCTCCTGAAGAAGCGTTAAATCGCGAAACTGGTAGAGCAATTCAAGACTACACCTGCTACATTGGACCCACGGCTAACGCCACCTGCTTCACACGTTTACTGTCTCACTAGCCTTTGGTTGCTGGTTATGTATTTCACTGAGGATGGCGTGCATCTATGTTGTATAATTCTGAAGCATTGTATAGCATTAGCCTGAGCCTTGTATCTAAGAACAAATAGACTGTAATTTTTTGAATGTTTATATGTAATTTCTTATTACTTTGCCTAAAATAAAAACCCCTAGTTTTTTACAATATCTATCCATGTGCCGCCTAAAGTCCATTCTCTAGTCCATTCATAATATTAATGTAGCACCCACGCCACCCTCCTTCTCCACTCTTTGGCTCGTTCACTGGAGAGGAAGGCGCATAGTCTCCACCATGCCCGTACTCTCTGGTTTGCAGAGGTTAAGCACACTTGTTTTCACTTACGGGTCTTTGCAGCGAGACTCCCCTCAGAGTTGGCTCCTGTCCCTAGAATGTAAGGACAAAAGTCTCTATGCACCAAGTAATTCCAAGATCCACACCAGCGTCAACTCCAACATAGAGTTTCATTTTGTATGCACGAACATCCACAAATGAGGAGAAGAGAAAGGTGTTAAGAAGACAGATCAGTTCAGGCACTCTTGTTTCTTCGCCACTCGGTCCCGAGTGGGTATAGCTCACCCGGATAGTCACCCGAAGGCACTAGCAGCCAGCGTGTAACTCGAACAGTCTATTAGATTTCCTAATGGATGCGTTCAGGAGATCCTCTGCCACAGAATCTATAGTGTCCCAAACCTCCTACTGGTCCTGTTGTTTAGATCCCCTTTTCCGGATGGATGACATCCCTCCAGAGAGTTACTGGGCCACTTTCTTCACTGTGATCTCTCACCAGTCCTTCGGAACGGTCCTCCCCCAGCCTCCTCTTCTAGAAACGGGTCCCCTCGCAAGGCGGCACCCTGGGATTCCTCCTCCCGAAGTGGGCTCCAGCTAAAGGTGCTGGGCCCAGGGCTGAAGTTGCAGTCCCAGGACTAACAGTGCCTGGGACTGAAGTGCACGTGGCCCCATTGCCTGGAGGGCCATGCGCCATGCACCAGGACTCCGACTCTGGAACCAAAAAGAACCCCCCTCCCAGGCGGCGTCTGCCCCTTATGTATCCTTTCCCGGCATGCACAGCAGGTAGACCACACCCACTGCACGGCTGCCGAAAGAGGACACCAAATCACTGCCCCATTACCTGTGGTTCAACCCTGAGTACAAGTGACAGCGCCACCCATACTTCCAAGGGGAACTGCACACCAGGTAAACAGCAGAGTCCAGCAAAATTGAAAGATTCGAGCCAACTACCACTCGAATCACCCTTAAATTTGGCATAGCAATCCCTAAATTTTGGGACCCCCGCTACATTAATATAATATTAATAGTGTACAGGAAAACATAATCTCCAAGACAATATAATCCTATTGTTTTGCCATCTGAGCAGCTTCTTCAGGGGATCAAGAAGAATATCCAACTTTTCTAGAAGAATGAAAACAAACAATAATTGAAATACAATTAACATATCATAAACATCACAACATACTTTAATGAAACAAGCACTGGGCAGGACACTAACGACAGCAGAAAAGTGCAGGATGACACTGAACCACCCCAAACCTGGGTGGAACTCCCTTGGACGGGTGTTGGAGGATGAATACAGGGAAGCTAGGCACATTAATACTAAGACCCATATATGCATAACTGATGGTCATTGGTCAAGGTTCAAATTAGTAGCTGCATTTAAACCCATACAGAACATTCCCCCTGGCCAGTGAAAATATAGGGCCTATAACAACAATAAAATGTGGACAGTGTGTAACAAATATTAAAGTCCAATTAGGGAAGTGTGCAAAAGTAAGATTTCACTTACTCCAATAATTTGTAGTCAGGTGCGCCCAATTAATCCAACTGCTATGTTAACCCACAGGAGGCAAGGCTCCATTTGTATTTTTTGCTCTACCCAGCGCATCACCACCCCCAATCACAGTGGCGGGTGACATCACATATCTTCCAACTGCTCATGCACAGGAAACTTGCGCAAGCGTAGTGTCAACAATAGAGGCTTCTTCAAGAAGGCAGGAAGGCCCCCTCATGTGGCCCTGCTGAAAACAGAGGGGAGGAACCAGGGAGATCTGAGGACTGCCCATCCCACCCATCTGCCTCAGATTTTTTAGAGCAAGGCACTCAACCAGAAACCAGCAGACAGGGCAGTATTTACACTAATGTCCTGTGAACTTCTCACCCAACCACCCTCTCCTTGATGCAGAACCAGTGGCGGCCCAGTGCATTGTGGGCACAAGGGCACCGCCCCCACTATCCCTGCTGCTGCCTTCCTATCAATGCGCCCGGCTCCTTTCAGGTCGCCTGACTCATGGACTCCTATGGCGGGGCAGGAGGGGGTGTATATTTTTGAAACACCAGAGGCTCTAATTGGCTTCAAAATAGGATGGGCTGAGGGCGCAGAGGGTGCGCCCTGATCCCACCCAATTGTGTGACCATAGCAAATTAATATTTGCTATTTTCACACCACAGTGAGACCTGTTTCCCGATTGGCTAAATTGTCAGGCATCCCTATTGGATGCCCATCGCTTTGGCAGACGTGGGAGACAGAGCAGAGGAAGCTGCCTGGAGAAGACACAGGAGAGGAGTAGAGGACACCAGGTAAGTGCCGGGAGCCACCCGGGTGGGGGATGCTGTGAGTGTGTCACAAGCCACCCACGGAGGGGGGAGCTGTGAAAGTCCCGTGAGCCACCAGTGGGGGGGGGGTATTATGTGCCGGGTGTGCTGTGAAGTGTGCTGCGAGCCACCCGCGGGGGGTGCTGTAAAATTTGCCGTGAGCGACCTGCGGGGGGAGTGGGGATCAGGGGTGCTGCTGTGAAGTGTGCCGTGAGCCATCCGCGAGGGGGGGGTGCTGTGAAAGTATACTATATGTGGACTGATCTGTATACTATATGTGGGTTGATCTGTATACTATATGTGGACTGATCTGTATACTATATGTGGGCTGTTCTGTATACTATCTGTGGGCGGATCTGTATACTATATGTGGACTGATCTGTATACTGTACTGTATGTGGACTGATCTGTATACTATATGTGAGCTGATCTGTATAATATCTGTGGGCTGATCTGTATACTATCTGTGGGCTGATCTGTAGACTATCTGTGGGCTGATCTGTATACTATCTGTGGATGGATCTGTATACTACATGTTGGCTAATCTGTATACTATCTGTGGGCTGATCTGTATACTATCTGTGGTGCTGATTAGGGATGAGCCAAACACCCCCCGGTTCGGTTCGCATCCAGAATATGCGAGAGGACCGAAAGTTCGCCCAAACTTTCGAACACTGTTAAAGTCTATGGAACTCGAAAGTGAGAAATCGAAAGTGTGAATTTTAAAGGCTTATATGCAAGTTATTGTCCTAAAAAGGGTTTGGGGACCCGGGTCCTGTCCCAGGGGACATGTATCAATGCAAAAAAAGTTTTAAAAATGGCCGTCTTTTCAGGAGCAGTGATTTTAATGATGCTTAAAGTGAAAGAATAAAAGTGAAATATTCATTTATATATTGTGCCTGGGGGGGTTTCTATAGTATGTCTGTAAAGTGGCGCGTGTTTCCCGTGTTTAGAACTGTCCCTGCACAAAATGACATTTCTAAAGGAATAAAAATCAATTAAAACTGCTTGCGGCTTTAATATAATGTCTGGTCCCGGCAATATGGATGAAAATCATTGAGAAAAACGGCATGGGTACCCCCCCCCCCAGCCCATTACCAGGCCCTTTGGGTCTTGTATGGATATTAAGGGGAACACCGTACCCAAATTAAAAAAAGGAAAGGCGTGGGGCCCCCAGGCCCTATATATTCTGAATAGCAGTATACAGGTGGTCCAAACAAGACAGGGACTGTAGGTTTGTTCTTAAGTAGAATCTGTTTGTAATTTGGAACAGGTACGTTTTTTAAGTGTAGCTCCAGCCAAAAAATCTATTTTTAAGCTTTTTGGAAAACATAGGGAAGGGTTATCACCCCTGTAACATTTGTTTTGCTGTCTGTGCCCCTGTTCAGAAGATTTCACCTCACTTTCTGTCCCAGTGACAATTGGATTTTGAAAATTTGGGGTTATTAGGGAATTAGGATTGGTGATAAACCATCAGTGGAGACACCTTTTTCCCATATTAACTCTTACAGTAGAGAATTTTCCTTCCTAAGGGTAGATTTCCTCTCACTTCCTGTTGTCTCCCTCTGTTTGTCATTTGTAAGTTGGATGTTTGAAAATAGGGGCCTGCCCTTTATACTCTGCAGAAATTTGGGCCTTAGGTGTTGGTGTTGCCACAAAACTGTAAGCCCTCACTGTTTGTCAGGGACGTACTGGGCTTGAACCTGGGACTTCTTCTGTGTCTGGCGTTGACTCTTCCCATTGAGCTATCTGGGATGCTGGACAGTTCCCTGCCTGATCTGCTGGATAACCTATCTGATCCATTAGACTACTCTGCTTGGTGTCTTGATTGCTGTTGAACCCTGAACCCCTTGCTCCCCCCATGAACTTCCTATAAAAGACACTCTAGGTATGTTGCCCCTTGCGGTTTGATCTGCTTCTGTTCCCGACTCTGTGCCTGTATCGTGTTCCTGTGTTTGACCCGGCTCCCTGACCTCGCTCCTATCTCCAGTCATGACTCTGGCTTGTTTGATCCTGCTCAGTTACCTGTCTGATCATCTGTTGCCAAGACCCAGCCTGGACTCTGACTACTTTCTGCCTGCCGTTTATGCTGTTTACCCTGATGTGAATGACCTGGCTTGTCTGACTCCGCTGCTCTGCATACCTACACCTGCTGACCTGCATCCGGGGTCCCTCACACCTGCACCTGCTGACCTGCATCCGCTGCTCTGCATACCTGCGCCTGCTGACCTGCATTCGCTGCTCTGCATACCTGCACCTACTGACCTGCATCCGCTGCTCCCGGCTCCAGCTGTTCCAGCTTTCGCTCGGCTTTACTACACCCAGCCAAGAGGACCAAGCAGGCACCCTTACCTCACCGTGCTCTTACCACCACTGTCCCCACTCCAGTGGTCTCCGAGCCGGGGTTGTACGGGAGGTCTCCCTCTGCACGTCAGGATCACACCGAAGGTATGTGACAGTATCAAACCACCATGTCTGAGCCTGTAAGAGGGACCTCGCCTATGGATGACATCAGTCAGCACCTCGCAGCCCTCACCCGGGTCGTGAAGTCTCTACAAGGCAGTTACGTTCAAGTGGATAGGCAGACACAAACCCAGGCCATCACTGCAGACTCACCTTCGGTCCCAACTTCCTCCTCTGGAATACCACCACCTCCTGAGCCTAGGGTCCCTGTTCCCGATAAGTTTTCTGGGGATCGAAGCAAATTCCGGGCGTTTCGCAACGCATGTGAACTATACTTTTCCTTACTACCTCTGACTTTTTCATTAGAGGTCACCAAAGTAGGGTTTGTTATCGCTCTACTACAGGGGGAACCTCAGGCTTGGGCCCACCATCTGCTGGAAGTCCGCCATGAAGCTCTGGACTCTCTGTCATCTTTTCTTGATGCCATGGCTCGACTCTATGATGACCCTCAACGGACTTCCACCGCCGAGGCTGCCCTTTACACGCTCCAGCAAGGCCGCAGAACGGTTGAGGACTATGTGACTGATTTCAGACGCTGGAGCGCGGATGCCCAGTGGAATGATGCAGCCCTACGGCACCAGTTCCGTCTCGGTCTCTCTGAGGGACTGAAAGACGACTTAGCCCGGGTCGGTGTTCCTGATGCCCTAGAGAATTTAATCACCCTGTCTATTCAGATAAACCGACGACTCCGGGAGCGCAGAACAGACAGGGCTACCCAGCAGCTCCATCCAGCCTGGATGCTACCCCGGGTATCTCCTGCTGTTGCCAGTTCAGTTCCAGTTAACTCCTTACCTGCCAATCAGACTTCTGTTACCATAAAGCCGAGACAGCTTGGACTGATGAGACCTTCCCTGTCGGCCGAAGAATGACTTCGCCAATGACAGAATAATCTTTGTTTATATTGTGGAGAAGCCGGCCATTACATTTCCTCATGTCCTGCTAAGCTGCGCAAGGTCCCAGCTACCTCGTCTCCAAGTGGTCCACCTCCCTATGCCAACGCCACCCACCTGGCCCTACCTATCTCATTCCAATTGCCAGGAAGGACAATACCAGTCATCGCGATAATTGACTCAGGAGCATGTAATTGTTTCATCGATCTTAACTTTGCAGCACAACAGCACATCCCACTCCAGCCAAAGACCCAGGGACTTTCCATCTTTTTAGCAGACGGGTCCCGTATTAAGTCAGGAGTAGTGACTCAAGAAACCCCTCCTTTGCTTGTAACCACCTCCTACAGATCATAAGGAAATATTAAGCCTGAAAGCCATTGCATCCCCTCTGTTTCCAGTCATCTTGGGTCTACCCTGGCTTCAGGCCCATAACCCGCAGATCGATTGGGGGTCCAGGAGTATTAGGTTCCAGTCGCCTTATTGCCAACACCACTGCATGCCTCCATGTCTCAGCACTTCTGGTCCTCTGTTATGCCTGGAGCCGGATTCAGAGGTACCCGCAGCTGTGCCCAAACAATACCATGGATTCCTGGACGTTTTCAGCAAACGGGGAGCTGAGACCCTTCCGCCTCATCCTCTATACCAGGGATATGCAATTAGCGGACCTCCAGCTGTTGCCAAACTACAAGTCCCATGAGGCATAGCGAGACTCTGACAGCAGCAAGCATGACACCCAGAGGCAGAGGCATGATGGGACTTGTAGTTTTGCAACAGCTGGAGGTCCGCTAATTGCATATCCATGGTCTATACGATTGTCCAATCGAGCTTCTCCCTGGGGCTGAAATTCCCTTTGGCTGGATCTTCCCCTTATCTGAATGGGAGCTAGTGGTTCTGAAAGAGTATGTTGACGAAAACCTAAAGAGGGGGTTCATCCGTCCTTCCACTTCTCCAGCAGGGGCATGAATCTTTTTTGTGGAGAAAAAGTACCATTCTCTCTGGCCCTGTGTGGACTACCGGGAATTAAATAAAATTACGGTCAAGAATCGGTACCCTCTGCCCCTTGTACCCAAACTCTTTCAGAGGCTCAGGACCTCTTCTGTGTTTACCAAGCTAGACCTGCGAGGGCGTACAACCTGGTCCGCAGGGGATGAATGGAAGACTGATTTTTGGACCAGGTTCAGCCATTACGAATACTTGGCAATGCCCTTTGGCCTATGTAACGCCCCTGCTACTTTTCAGCATCTAGTCAATTACATTTTTAGGGACTGCCTGGACATTTACGTCATTGTCTATCTAGACGATATTTTGATTTTTTTTCCACTTCAATTGAGCAGCACCAGGAACATGTCAAGAACGTACTCTGTCGACTCCGTCAACATGGACTGTACGCAAAACCAGAAAAGTGCGAATTCAAGCGACAGAGTATTCAGTTCCTCGGCCTGGTAATTTCAACAGAGGGATTCAAGATGGATCCGCAAAAGGTTTCAAGTATTCTGGATTGGCCTGCACCTTCAGACCAGAAGGGGGTGCAGCGCTTTGTTGGCTTCATCCAAATTCTACCGGAGGTTCATCAAGGGATTCTCCGCTATTATTTCCCCGATTACGCAGCTGACCAAGCAGAATGTCCGGTTTTGTTGGAATCCTAAGGCACAGGCTGCCTTCACAAATTTAAAAGGACTGTTCATGTCAGCTCCTATTCTGAGTCACCCTGACCCAGCTCTACCTTATCTACTCAAAGTAGATGCCTCAGAGACAGCGGTAGGAGCCGTTATCTCTCAACGCCAGGGTCTCAAGGACTTGATGCACCCAATAGCCTTCTTCTCTCGTAAGCTTACACCGGCCGAGAAGAACTATGACCTGGGGGACAGGGACCTCCTGGCCATCAAGTCCGCCCTTGAAGAATGGAGGTATCTGTTGGTAGGAGCAGCGCATCCCATACTCATTTATACAGACCACAAAAACCTGGAGTATTTGAGAGCTGCCAAGTGTCTGAGACCACGCAAGGCACGATGGGCTTTATTCTTCTCTAGGTTTTCATTTCACATTACTTACCGGATGGGCTCAAAGAACACCAAACCAGACGCCCTTTCTCGCATGTTCGATGATCCGCCATGAAGCTCTGGACTCTCTGTCATCTTTTCTTGATGCCATGGCTCGACTCTATGATGACCCTCAACGGACTTCCACCGTCGAGGCTGCCCTTTACACGCTCCAGCAAGGCCGCAGAGCAGTCGAGGACTATGTCAGGGCCTATGTCAAAGAAGTGTCAGCTCCAGATACCATCCTATCGGAAGGTAACTTTCTACTCTTGCAAACAAATCTAATGTCCGGCTTGAAGCAAGCTTCAGCAAATATGTCAGGGCCTCCTGGGATTACCCTGTTACCCAAGGATGGGTTACTATGGAAATACAACAACATCTTTGTATCAGAAGAAGTCAGAGTAACAGTATTAAATCTGTGCCATGATCATCCCCTGGCCGGCCACTTCGGAATGCATAAAACCCAGGAACTAATTCAACGCACATTTTGGTGACCAGATCTTGAAAGGAACTGCAGGGAGTATGTAAATTCATGTGCCACCTGTACCCGTAGTAAGACTGCTAGAAGCAAGGCCTGGGGTCTGTTCAGACCCTTACCAGTTCCTGATCGACTCTGGCAAAGGATTGCTATGGACTTCATAGTGGAACTTCCCCACTCAGAAGGTTGCTCAGCCATTTTTGTAGTGGTCGACTGTTTATCTAAAATGGCCCACTGCGTGCCACTGAAGAGCACGCCATCTGCCATGGAAACTGCCCAGGTCTTCATAAAAGAGATAGTAAGGTTACATGGGTTTCCAACAGACATCGTTTCAGACAGTGGGGTGCAGTTCACCTCTCGCTTTTGGAAGGCTTTGTGCAAGGTCCTGAAGATCGAGCTGTCCATGTCCTCTGCCTATTACCCTCAGACCAATGGGCAAACCGAGAGGACGAACCAAACGCTCGAGAAATATCTCTGATGCTTTACCACCTTTGTTCAAGATGACTGGGTAACACTACTACCCCTGGCGGAGTTTGCCTTTAATAATGCCAGTCACTCGGCTACAGGTCAGTCTCAGTTTTTCTATAACTACGGGTTCCACCCGACCTTCCTACCTGATCTCATTTCTGATTCAACAGTGCCAGCAGTCCAGAGTACCGTTGATTTTCTTACCCGTAACAACAAAATATTACAGGAAGTCTTGACCAAGGCGCAGGCAACCAATAAAAGGATGTTTAACAGAAAGAGGAGAGGGAAATTATGCCTTCAACAAGGCGATCAAGTATGGCTGTCTACCACCAACCTTAGGATGACCTGCCCCGCAAGGAAACCGTCCCCTTCCCAGTAAAACGGAAATTAAATGAAGTCTCCTATGAACTTTCTTTACCAGATTCATTGAAGGTTCACCCAGTGTTTCACGTGTCACTACTGAAACCTATAGTGCCGGATCCCTTCCCAAACAGGGGATCAGGACTGCCTGAACCTGTAATGGTTGACGGGGATGAGGAGTTCGAGGTGGAGGCCATCTTGGACTGTAGAAGAAGGGGGAACCGACTTCAATTCCTGATTAAGTGGAAGGGGTATGGTCTGGAGGAGAACTCCTGGGAACCCCAATGGAACCGAGAGTTAATCCAGGCCTTTTTTCGCAGTCACCCCCAGAAAAGAGCTCTCTTGGGCACCCGGAGGTTGCCCTTAAGGGGGGGCACTGTCAGGGTTGTACTGGGCTTGAACCTGGGACTTCTTCTGTGTCTGGCGTTGACTCTTCCCACTGAGCTATCTGGGATGCTGGACAGTTCCCTGCCTGATCTGCTGGATAACCTATCTGATCCATTAGACTACTCAGGTGTCTTGATTAGAGTTGAGTGGACACCTGGATGTTCGGGTTTAACGGGTTCGGCCGAACTTCGCCAAAAAGTTTGAGTTCGGGACCCGAACTTGACCCCGAACCCGAACCCCATTGAAGTCAATGGGGACCCGAACTTTTGAGGACTAAAATGGCTCTTAAAAAGTAATGGAAAGGGCTAGAGGGCTGCAAATGGCAGCAAAATGATGTTAAGAGCATGGCAAGTGCTCTGCAAACAAATGTGGATAGGGAAATAACTTAAAATAACATAAAATACATAAAAAAAAAAAAAAAAATCTTGACCTAGAAGGACGAGGTCCATATGGAGTTAGGGTTGCCACCTCATCCCTTTAAACCCGAACACATATGAATTACACAGGTTCTGAGGCTAATTAAATGCAGATAAGGCACCAAGTGAGTTTAATTACCACCTTAATCAGCCACAGAACCTGTGGAATTCATATGTGTTTGGTTTTAAAGAGATGAGGTGGCAACCCTATATGGAGTAGGAGGTTGAGGTGGCGGTAGGGTTACCACCTGTCCAGGATTCACCCGGACAGTTCGGGTTTGGAATCATGCGTCTGGGTTTCAGACTGCCTGGAACCGGACACATTATTTAGACTGGACTATGGCTTCCCAGCAGGGTTTCTGGCTGCAGTTGTCTAAGCTGAGAGTGGCTCTTACACTCTCTTTCACACTGCCCAAAGCCAGCACTAACAAACCCCCCCCCCCCCCAAACACACACACATATATGGGGGAGGAGAGAGGGCTCAATCTGCACCTCTTCCCCCCCACCCCTTCCCCTCTGTGTCTGCCCACACTCCAATCCCTGTGCCTTATAAAAATTGGGGCCGGAAATTTTGATGTCCAACAGCCTCAGATACATCTGGACGAGAGGTACTGACTGCCAAGGGGTGAGTGAGCTCACCATCCATCCCTCTCTGTGACTAAAGTCTCCCCCCTTCTCTCTCCTGCCTCTGAGTGAGTACACAAAGTTATATCATGCTTCTCAGAGCACCCCTTACATCAGATTTCCCCTTTACACCAGAGGCCACAGTGTTCCCCCTTACATCAGAGTCCTCTCCGTACATCAGAGTTCTCAGTGTTCCCACTTAAATCAGGGTTCCCAGAGCATCCCTTATGTCAGAGGCCCCAGAGTTCTCCCTTACATCAGAGTCTGCCCCTTACAGTGAAAGGGAACTCTGTGAGTTCAGATGTAAAAGGGGGAACTCTGTGGATTCAGATGTAAAAGTGCAACTCTGTGGACTCTGATGTAAAGGGGGACTCTTGTTATTAACTTCATATGATTAGAAATTGTATTCAATAGCAAAATATATGTATAGTTTATTCTACAAAAAAGAAATTGTTGTGCGTCGTTAAAGTGTTCGGGTTTGACTTGAAGAAAAGGTGGCAATCCTAGGTGGCGGTGGATGTGGCGGTGTAGGTGGAAGCGGTGGTGGAGGAGGACGAGGTAGCCAACACTGGTTTTTGTTTTAATTTTTTTTTTTTACATTTTTTATTAGGGTACACCCCAAAAGAGTGAGAAACATCAAAAAAACAACAATGCCTGGGTAAGGCCGGTATACATGTCTATTCTGCACAAAGTACGGACAAGTCCTGTGAGATCCATGCCTGGTTCATTTTAATGGAAAGGAAAGATTAGGGGAACTGAATTTATTCACTCTTGAGAAGAGGAGATTAAGGGGTGATATGATTAACATGTACAAATATATAAGGGGTCCATATTGTGAACTTGGTGTTGAGTTATTCACTTTACGGTCAACACAAAGGACAAGGGGGCACTCTTTGCGTCTAGAGGAAAAGAGATTTCACCTCCGAATCCGAAAAGGTTTCTTCACAGTAAGAGCTGTGAAAATGTGGAATAGACTCCCTGCAGAGGTGGTTCTGGCCAGCTCAGTAGATTGCTTTAAGAAGGGCCTGGATTCTTTCTTAAAAGTACATAATATAACTGGGTACTGACATTTATAGGTAAAGTTGATCCGGGGAATATCTGATTGCCTCTCAGGGGATCAGGAAGAAATTTTTTCCCCTGCTGTAGCAAATTGGATCATGCTCTGCTGGGGTTTTTTGCCTTCCTCTGGATCAACTGTGGGTATAGAATTGGGTATATGGGATTGTACGATTTTTTTTTATTTTCTATGGTTGAACTGGATGGACTTGTGTCTTTTTTCAACCTGACTAACTATGTAACTATGTAATGAACGTGAGCTTGTCCACATTGGTTTTGGACAGGCGGCTGCGCTTGTCTGTGATAACGCCCCCTGCCGTGCTAAATACACATTCAGATAATACACTGGCTGCAGGGCAGGCCAGCACCTCCAAGGCGTAAAGGGCAAGCTCAGTCCATGTGCCCAATTTGGAGACCCAGAAGTTGAAGGGGGCAGACCCGTCATTCAGTACGTGTAGGCGTGTGCACACATACTGCTCCACCATGTTGGTGAAATGCTGCCTCCTGCTAAGACGTTCCATATCAGCTGTTGGTGCTGGTTGTTGTGGCGTGCTGACAAAGCTTTTCCACATTTCGGCCATGCTAATGCTAACCCTGCCTTCTGAGGTGCTGGTAGTGCCACAGCTGCGTTGGCGACCTTTTCCTCCTCCTCTGCCTTCGCCTTGTGCTTCCACTGTGCCCCCGCTGTCAGGTGGGAATGCCACCAGCAGCGCGTCTACCAGCGTGCGCTTGTACTCGCGCATCTTACGTTCACGCTCCAGTGAGGAAATTAAGGACGGTACGTTGTCCTTGTAACGGTTATCCAGCAGCGTAGCCACCCAGTAATCAGCACCTGTTAGAATGTGGGCAACTCGGCGGTCGTTGCAGAGACACTGCAGCATGTAATCGCTCATGTGTGCCAGGCTGCCAAGAGGCAACGAAAAGCTGTCCTCTGTGGGAGGTGTATTGTCTGTGTCCTCTGTATCCCCCCCCAGCCACGCACCAGTGATGGCCATGAGCTGGTCTGGGTGCCACACTGCTGTGAACATGGTTCCTCCTCCTTCATCTCCTCCTCCTCATCCTCCACCTTGTCATCCTCCTCATCCTCCACCTCGTCATCCTCCAGAACTGTACCCTTGCTGGACAATTTTGTACCTGGCGTTTGTTGGTGCAGGAACCCACCCTCGGAGCCACTTGTGAATGACTGCCCTGAAAGCCTTGGAAATGATCCCGATTCCTCCTCCTCCTCCTCCTGTGCCACATCCTCTTCCATCATCGCCCAAAGCGTTTTTTCAAGGAGGCATAGAACTGGCATAGTACCACTGAGAACGGCGTCATTGGCACTGGCCATGTTGGTGGAGTACTTGAAACAGCGCAACAAGGCACACAGGTCTCGCATGGAGGCCCAGTTATTGGTGGTGAAGTGGTGCTGTTCCGCAGAGCGACTCACGCGTGCGTGCTGCAGCTGAAACTCCACTATCGCCTGCTGCTGCTCGCACAGTCTGGCCAGCATGTGCAAGGTGGAGTTCCACCTTGTGGCACGTCACATATGAGGCGGTGAGCGGGAAGGCCGAAGTTACGCTGCAGCGCTGACAGGCGAGCAGCAGCAGGGTGAGAACTCCGAAAGTGCTCACAGACGGCCCGCACTTTCTGCAGCAGCTCTGGCATATCGGGGTAATTTTTAAGGAACCTCTGCACCACCAAATTCAGCACATGCGCCAGACAAGGGATGTGCGTCAAACCGGCTAGGCCCAGAGCTGCTACGAGATTTTGCCCATTATCGCACACCACCAGGCCGGGCTTGAGGCTCACTGCCACCAACCACTCATTGGTCTGTTGTTCCATGTCCCTCCACAACTCCTGCGCGGTGTGGGGTTTTTCCCCCAAACAGGAAAGTTTTAAAACTGCCTGCTGTCGTTTACCCCTGGCTGTGCTGAAGTTGATGGTGAAGGTGTTATGCTGGCCGGATGAGGAGGCGGTAGAGGATGAGGAAGCAGTGTAGGAGGAGCTAGCAACAGGAGGCAAACTGAAGCGCCCTGCAATCCTCGGGGGTGGAAGGACATGCACCAAACTGCTATCCGCCTCAGGCCCAGCCGCCACTGCATTTACCCAGTGTGCTGTTAGGGAGATATAACGTCCCTGACCGTGCTTACTGGTCCACGTATCCGTAGTTAGGTGGACCTTGCCACAGATGGCGTTGCGCAGTGCACACCTGATTTTGTCCCCCACTTGGTTGTGCAGGGAAGGAATGGCTCACCTGGAAAAGTAGTGGCGGCTGGGCACGACGTACTGTGGGACAGCCAATGCCATCAGGCTTTTAAAACTCTGCGTCTCCACCAGACGGAATGCCAGCATTTCAAAGGCCAGGAATTTTGAAATGCTGGCATTCAGGGCCAGGGATCGTGGGTGGGTAGGGGGGTACTTCCTCTTCAGCTCTAGTGTTTGGGAGATAGAGAGCTGAACGCTTCCATGGGATATTGTGGAGATGGTTGGTGTCCCAGATGGTAGTGTTGATGGCAGATCCTCCTGTTTGCGGGGTGGCAGGTGCCACTGTCACTACAGAGGTGGATGAAGAGGCCGAGACTGCAGCAGAAGAGGAAGCAGGAGGAGCCAGAGACCTTTCTTGGTTTTAAGGTGTCTACTCCACTGCAGCTCGTGCTTTGCACTTAGATGCCTGGTCATGCAGGTTGTGCTCAGGTTGAGAACGTTTATGCCTCGCTTCAGGCTCTGATTGCACAGCGTGCAAACCACTCGTGTCTTGTCATCAGCACATTGTCTGAAGAACTGCCACGCTAGGGAACTCCTTGGACCTGGCTTTGGTGTGCTCGGTCCCTTGCTGCGTTGGGCAGTAGCAGGCGTACTGTCTAGGGGACGGACGCTCCGCTTTTGCACCCTGCTCCCTCTTCTGCTGTGCTGGTGGCTCTGTGCGACCACCGCCTCTTCCTCCGAGCTACACAGGTCACCTGCATGATGTTGATTCCATGTGGGGTCGAGGACCTCATCGTCCTCCACATCATCTTCCACCCAGTCTTCACCCCTGCCCTCCTTGTCGGTCTGTACAATTGCGAAAGCAGCATCAGTTGGCACCTGTGTTTCATCATCATCCGAGACGTGCTGCGATGGTCCTCCCATGTACTCATCTTGAAACATAAGTGGTTGGGCATCAGTGCACTCAATCTCTTCCACTTCTGGGGCACGGCTAGGTGGATGGCCCTGGGAAACCCTGCTAACAGAGTCATCAAAAAGCAGAAGAGACTGCTGCATGATTTGGGGCTCAGACTGCTTGGCTGATTTGCAAGGGGGTGAGGTGAAAGACTGATGGACATCGGCTGCAGGTGCCTACTCTGATCTTTCAGCAGGAGACTGGGTGGGAGACAATGTGAAGGAACTGGAGGCACTGTCAGCAACCCAATCTACTATCGCCTGTACTTCTCCGGGCCTCAACATTCGTAGAGCCGCATTAGGCCCGACCAAATACCGCTGCAGGCTCTGTCGCCTACTCGCACCTGAGGAAGGTGTTTCATTTCTGCGTGTAGCTGGCACAGATCGACCACGTCCTCTCCCTGCAACAGAAGCTCCACCAGCAGCACCACGACTGGGGCCACGTCCCTTTGACGTTCTCCTCATATATTTTTTTTTTTGAATAGCACAATAGAACAGTATCTATAGTGTGTATCTCACACGTACAGTAGATATGCAGAAAACGCACCAAAAATAATGTATTTGCCCTAAATAATTTTTTTTCGAATAGCACAATAGAACAGAATCTATAGTGTCTATCACACACGTACAGTAGATATGCAGAAAACGCACAAACATTTTTTTATTTGCCCTAAATTATTATTTTTTGAATAGCACAATAGAACAGTATCTAAAGGGTGTATCTCATACGTACAGCAGATATGCAGAAAACGCACCAAAAAAATGTATTTGCCCTAAATAATTTATTTTTGAATAGCACAATAGAACAGTATGTATGTAAAGGGTGTATCTCACACGTACAGCAAATATGCAGAAAACGCACCAATTTTTTTTTCATTTGCCCTAAATAAGAAAAATTTGAATAGCACAATAGAACATTATCTAAAGGGTGTATCTCATACGTACAGCAGATATGCAGAAAACGCACCAAAAAAAATGTATTTGCCCTAAATATTTTTTTTTGGAATAGCACATTAGGAGAACAGTATCTAAAGGGTGTATCTCACAGTAACATATGCAGTGCTGGTGCACTGAGCTTGCATAAAATGCCCGCTGGCGCCAACCTAACTAACAGACGGATAAAAGTTAGGTTTTCTCTGGCACTGGGCTCAGGGCAGGGTAAAATGATTGTGCACTGCACCCACACAACACAATCAAGGTAGATTGCTGAGTAATTTGATTTCTGAATCAGGACTCCTATCTAATTCTCTCCCTAAAAAGCAGCAGACAGCAACCTTTCCCTACGCTTTCTGAAGCAGAGTAATTTGATTTCTGAATCAGGAGGAGGACTCCTATCTAATTCTCTCCCTAAAAAGCAGCAGCAGCAGCAAGATTTCCCTACAATATCTAAAGCAGAGTGACGTGCTGTGCTATGTGCCTCTAGCTTATATAGAGGCTGGGTCCAGGGCCGCCATGAGGGGGGTACAGGCAGTACACCTGTAAGGGGCCCAGATGCCCCCCTTTTTTTTTGCAAGGGGCCCAGAGGTCCACAGGGGCCCGGAGTTCCCCAGGGCCCCGAATGTCAACCCCCTTTTTTTTTATACAAATTTTTTTTATTATTCATTTTTTTATTTAATTTGTTTTTTTTTAATTTTTTTATTTTTTTATTTTTTTTTATTTTTTTTAAGAGGCCCAGAGGCCCGGAGGTCCCCAGGGCCCCGGATGGAAACCTTCCTTTTTTATTTATTTTTTATAAAAAAATGTTATTATAAATTTTTTTATTTAATTTTTTTTTTTTTTTATTTTATTTTTTTTATTTTTTTTTTTGTAAGGGGGCCAGAGGTCCCCAGAGGCCCGGAGGTCCCCAGGGCCCCAGATGGAAACCTCCCTTTTTTTTTTTTTTATATATTTTTTTTTCTATAATTTTTTATTTTTTTTTGTAAGGGGCCCAGAGGTCCCCAGGGCCCTGGATGGCAATCCCCCTTTTTTTTGTTTTTTTGTTCTTCTGTTTTTTTTTGTGTTCGTCAGCACCCAAACCCCTGCTTTTCATTTCGTGGCAGCCCCCCCCCGCCTCTGAACTTGCGGCAGCCCCCCCGCTTCACAATTCGCAGCGGCAGCACCCCCCCCCCCCCGGTTCTCCTCGGCTCCAGGGGGCCCATGCCTGAAGCTGTGTAAGGGGCCCCAAAATTCCTGATGGCTGCCCTGGCTGGGTCACATGCTGCACTGGCCAATCACAGCCTGCCGTTTATGCTGTTTACCCTGATGTGAATGACCTGGCTTGTCTGACTCCGCTGCTCTGCATACCTACACCTGCTGAAATGCATCCGCGGTCACGCACACCTGCACCCGCTGACCTGCATCCGCTGCTCTGCATAACTGGGCCTGCTGACCTGCATCCGCTGCTCTGCATACCTGCACCTACTGACCTGCATCCGCCGCTCCCGGCTCCAGCTGTTCCAGCTTTCGCTCGGCTTTACTACACCCAGCCAAGAGGACCAAGCAGGCACCCTTACCTCACCGCGCTTTTACCACAACTGTCCCCACTCCAGTGGTCTCCGAGCCAGGGTTGTACGGGAGGTCTCTCTCTGCAAGTCAGGCTCGCACCGAAGGTACGTGACACTATTACTCTTGGTGGGTGCAGGAACGGGCCCTGCTGTGAAATATTATATTAAGAATTGTAATTACATGCCCCTGTTGAACAGAGTCAGAAAAATTGGGCCTTTGGTGGTGGTGTGTTGGTGTTGCCACAACACTGTAAGCCCTCAAGCCTCGTACACACGACCGATTTTCTCGTCGTAAAAAACACGTCGTTTTTTTCGACGAGCTTCTTGTTAAGCTTGTCGATTTTCTCGTCAAGCTTTCCATTCGTACACATTGACATTTCCCAATTTCCTCGTTGTTCTCCACGCTCACGTCCAGCACGTACGACGGCACTATAAAGGGGAAGATCTTTTTTCTTGGCGCCACCCCTTGGGCTGCTTTTGCTGATCTCGTGTTACCGCGTGTGAAGTAAAAGTTTGGGAAGAGACGATTCGCGCTTTTCAGTCTTCGTACTTTTCAGATCGTTTTCTGCGGTTCAGTTTGTGCTTGTGGGTTCTTATCTTGACTTTCAGGGCGTCTAGGCAGGTCGTATCTGTTTTACAGTGCGTTCTTGCCTGTTTGTTTCTGTTTTTCAGTTCGTTATTCATAGGCCTTGCTGTTCTAAAGTGCGTTCTGTTCTGTACGTTCTGATAAGACGACCGTTTCTTAGCCATGTCGCCTGGACGTTCTCGCCGTCGAGTTCGTGCTGTGCGTGCGCTTGGTGTTGGTCTGCTTGCTTTGGACCAAGACAAGTTCATGAATGGTGTGAGGAGGAGTTCATGGACCAAGAATTGGTTGCTCCAGCGGGACCAATTCTGCCATATACCTCTGCTGCGGGAGATCGTCGAGAATAATCCTGAGGACTACAGGAATTTTCTGCGGATGTCTGACCCCGTTTTTCAGGAACTGTTGGCTTTGGTGTCCCCCTATATTACCAGGAAGGACACCGTTATGCGGGAAGCCATCAGTGCTGAGCAGAGGCTCATCGCCACGTTGCGTTACCTGGCGACAGGGAGAAGTCTTCAGGACTTGAAGTTCACCACAGGCATCTCCCCCCAGGCTCTGGGCCTCATAATCCCAGACACCTGTTCTGCCATTATACAAGTCCTGCAGGAGGACTATATTAGGGTAAGTTTTCTCCCTTAACATCACATTTTATGTATTACATGTATGCTAATGTATTGTATTTCTTTCATCCTTCCCTAATTACCATGATTGTAATATGCTGAGAATGTCCCCTTTGTCCCCATGCATGCTGGAAGCTTTAGATTGCCCCTTTTTTCTCCTCCATAAATATTTCCCTTCACTAACTTTTCCAGCAGAGGCGCCTGTTGCTCCAAATGTTTGGGGGTTCAAACACCAATTTAGGAAATAAACTTACTCCTTTTTTGCTCTGGTGCCTATTAAACGCCCCCAGTTGTCCCCTCTAATGCAGCCATTTTGTTCCCTCCAATGCAGCCATTTAGTCCCCTCTAATGCAGCCAGTTTCCCCCCAGCCCTGCACTTACCTTCTTGTGGTCAGCGCCATCCTTCTTCTGTCCTTGATGTCTTCTCCTTCCCTTGATGTTGCATCAGCCAATCATGTTACCATTAAACAGACTTGGTGAACATGATTGGCAGAGCAGCCTGCCAGTGTTTCCCCAAGGAATGCCCCCCCCCCTGCGTCCCCTATTTTACTTTTAGGAAGCCAATTACATCCCTCAGGTTGTAATGTGCAAGACTATTTTACTACCTGTTTCTGCTATGCAATTTGAACCCCCTAAATGCCGCAATTATTCATATGTCGGTCGCTTTACAAGAGGCCATCCACCTGAATAGTGGGCGGCATAGACAATACATAGGTTAATGCAACGCATGAACCTATGTATTGTTCTGAGTGATGGGCACAGGAGAGAGGGGGCAGTGCTCCAGCGCCCACTCTGGACGCACCGCCACTGCAATGCCCCCCCCAAAATAATTTAGTAATGGCCCATCAGAGGGGGTGATGAATATGATAAATGAGCCTTCCATTATACTTATTTTAAACACCTTAATAAACGTAGAATTTGATTGATGTTGGCCTCTAATGTTTTTTTAGAGATTTTCCTTGTAATGTATGATTTTTGTATTCTAATATTATTTCATCTTGTTTCACTCCACAGCTTCCTTCCACGCCACAGGAATGGCAGACTGTGGCATCGGAGTTTGCCACGCGGTGGGACTTCCCCAACTGCGGTGGTGCCATAGACGGGAAGCACGTCCGCATCGTGCCGCCACCCCGTTCTGGATCCTACTACTACAATTACAAGGGGTTTCATAGCATTGTGCTGATGGCGGTGGTGTCAGCTCGGTATGAATTCCTCTATGTTGATGTAGGGAAGAATGGCCGGATGTCCGATGGGGGATCCTTCATCCAGACGGAGTTTGCCCTCCGTCTCCAGAGTGACGACCTTGCATTGCCACCGGATGCAGGGAATATTGAAGGACTCCCCTTTGTTTTTTTGGCTGATGAAGCCTTCGGACTCGGACGGCATCTTATGAGGCCATTTCCACAGAGGACCCTGACCCCAGACAAGAGGGTGTTCAATTACCGGCTGGCCAGGGGCCGAAGAGTTGTCGAAAATGCCTTTGGCATAATGGCCAGCCGGTTCCGCCTTTTTATGACTTCAATACACTTGGCGGACTACAAAATAAACTATGTCGTTTTATGCTGCTGTGTGCTACACAACTTTCTGAGCCAAAAATCTAATTCCTATATGGCCTCAGTTTTGCCAGAGGCTGGACTTTCCCCTGCAAATCCCCTGCCGGACCTGGAATCTGCCCGTCCTGGCTTGCCCTCCCAAAATGCCCGTGAGGTTCGGGACAAATACATGGAGTATTTCACGGGTAGGGGGGCAATTTCTATGCCAGCCTATGTCTAAGGATCCAAATAAAAAGCTTGTTTAAACCTTTAATTATTTGTTCTTTCCTGTCTCCTAGTTTGTCTTAGTGCATTTGTAGTGCCAAGTGTATTTTACTTTAGTAACTAACAACCATTTCACTATGTAACCTTACAAAATAACCAAATAAGCTTAGAGGGTATTATAAAAAGAAGCTACACGTTGTTTGTGGTCAAATATTTTACTCTGTGCACATTCTCACCATTTTTATTTTTTTCTTGTTTTTTGGGTTGGCCTGGCCCCAACCCGGCAATTTTTTGCTTATGAAAATACAAAAATAACAGTTGCATTGCAAAAATTACAACATTGGATACCTCTGAGCAATCTGAGACATTCACTTACACAAACTATGTCTCTATGTGCCCGTCCTAATATGGGGTCCTGCCACCCCTTGCCCAGCCAAAAATTGAATATGCACACATTTGGGATTTTTTTCATCTAGGAAGTTTACAATCCTGATCCCTATTGTCAACATGTGCTATCTGCCATCAGGGGTGATCAATGGACATGTTTTGGGGGTGCAACCCCTTCTCCAGTTCACCAACTTTAGATACGAGGAAGGGGTTGCACCCCCAAAAGACGTACATGGATATCCCCTGATGGCAGATAGCACATGTTGACACACTGTGTGCAGATTCAATTTTTGGCTGGTTTGATTGTCAAAAATATTCGAAAAGGTGCAAAAACAAACATGTAAAAACAAATGTGTTTGGATGGCTTATTGAATTCTCCCCAAAACATTGAGAAGGTCTTTAAATGTTTGTTCCATCACATGGATTCTTTGTTTAATTAGGTCCAGTTCCGTGCTACATTCCATCACTTGCTGGATGAGGCGGAGGGCACTGTCAGCAGAGAACCGTGTACTATCCTTCACAACATTTATATCCCCTAAAAACAAAAAACAAAAGGTATTATAACTCTGCAGGACTACATCTCTTACCTGAAGCTGTGGTGACAGATACTGACCTGTTGTGGTGACCAGATCCACAACGTCATCCACCTCTCCTTCCTGCACTTCTCCTTCCTCCACCTCAACTTCCTGCACATCTTTCGGTTGTGGGTCTTTGGGAGTTTGGGGTTGCTTGGAAGTTGTGGGGTGCATGTGCTCCCTGGAGTGTCCTCCTCCCAGTCTTCTCTCCCCTATGAGAATCAAACAAAAGGTCTATTTATCACACTGTAAATCTCAATGTTAAAATAAAAACAGGCTAAATTGCTTGGAAGTGTGGTACAAGTGTGTGTTTGGGCGGAATTTAAAGAAGAATGCATTATTTATGACCAAGAATATGTTTAGTATTCACCTTTGGATGTAATTTATTTGACATGGAGGCACCACAAAAATTCTATGATGCACCTGTGTGGGACACACAAAAAAGGCGGGTCTGGTGGCCCACACTATAGTGCTCCAAAGTACAGATGTGGAAGCAGCTGCTGAGTGTCCTCTCCTTTACACTGATAAAAGTTTGCATTTCATTCTCTTTACAAACACATCATCTAGACTAAAAATTTCGCCACAATATTTGAGCAAAAATGGCAGATGTCTAATTACTTTTGTGGCTCTAAAATAAGCCAAAACCGCGGATAGTGGCCGAACGAAGTGTCGGTAACGTAACGAACGATTACTGTGCCCAACCAAGTTCAAAATATTACATTTTGGAAGGGAGTCCAATATGAGAAACCAAAATAAAGAGCAACATGTCAGTTTAGAAAAAGATTAATAGCAGAAAAGTCTACATTTTACTTACTTTTAGCGAGCATTCTCTTTATGCTCCTCAACTGGTCTGTCTCCCTCAGTTTGAGGTCTGATCACCTCTTTCTGAGCTGCTCATTTGAGCGTTTCACCCCGAAATTCGCCTTCAGACTCTTCACGACTTTAGTGAGGATTTTGGCCTTCCTTCTATTTGGTTTGCTATACGGCCCATGCTTGGCATCATAATCAGACTTGAGCAAGATGTTCACCATCTCCGCCATCTCCGCAAAAGACATATTCGATGCCTTGAATCTCCTCCTTGATCGTGACGTTTCCTCGGTCTCCGGGCTTGTCTCCTCCTCGTTAGTTGCGGAATTATCAGACACCTGCTGTAACTCCGCCATATCTGTCTGCGCGGCGAAAGAGAAGGGGCGGGGAAAAGATGTTAGTTAGAATGTCATGGGCGGGCGACGTGTGCGGAGCGACGTGTTCGTATTTTGACGCATGCGTGGTGTGTATATAGCAAACACACATGTGACTATAGTACGTTCGGTGTGCGGAGAGAGGAGTTCAAGTGACGGACGTGCGAACGAAGGTATGTGATTTTGTGACTTGTACAAATTGTTGGCCTATACTGTCTTGAGAATGTTGGAGGATATATATGGTGACTAGGATGTTAAGGAGGTTAGACTGTTTGCCTCACATTAGTTATATATAATTTATTTAACTTGCAGATACAATTTGAATGTCTTTATAAGCGACAAGGATTTCCTGGCGGAATTTATTGACCGGGTAAGGGAGCTGCCGGCTCTGTGGGAGACGAAAAACCCCATCCACAAAAAAAGAGGGGTGAGAAAAGCAGCGCTGGAGAAGCTGCTCCCATTTGTGCATACCAAGGTGCCCACAGCCACAGCAAAACAAGTGGACACTAAAATTGGGAGCTTGAGAGGTACCTACAGGACTGAACGCTCTAAGGTGCTGGCTTCTCAGAGGTCAGGAGCAGCAGCAGGTGATGTTTATGTCCCGATTTTGTGGTACTACAACAGGATGTCCTTCCTGGATGACCACATTGAGACGAGGCCATCACTCTCCACTCTTCCCCCCAGACTTCCCTGCAGCCAACCTGAGCCTTCTCTGGAGCAAGAGGAGGCAGCCATCCTGGATGATCCTGATTTGGCCATCTGGAGCCAGGTATAGTATTAACTGAAAATGTATTGGGATAAACTTAATGTTTGACAAATATGTCAAGATGACAAACATAAAATATTTTGGATTCCACAAGTGAAATCAAGATCTGTAGACATTATTCTGCACTTAATTGGGTGCTAAATAGTCAATCTGATGTAGTGGTAAATTTAAAGCAAGGATTTATGGATTTACATTCTAATTGCTTCAATCAGGATTACAAAGTTTGATGCAAAGATTAAACCAACATATTAAACTATGTCCCTTTTTCATACACAGGATGAAATCAGCCAGGAGGAGGGTCTGGAAACTGTCAGGCAGGAGGAGGAAGGGCCCAGTGGCAGCCAGGAGGTGGCAGGGCCCAGTGGCAGACAGGAGGTGGCAGGGCCCAGTGGCAGACAGGAGGTGGCAGGGCCCAGTGGCAGACAGGAGGTGGCAGGGCAAAGGAGAAGCACCAGATCCCAGGTGCCTCCCATCCGGCTTCCCAAATGAGGCAGGAGGGACAGGAGCACGAGTGAGGCAGCAATGGCCCTTATTCGTGAGGCCCATGCCACCCTCCAGGAGCCCACATCCCCTGAAGAGGCCATTGCCGGCCTAGTGGAGGCTAAGTTCAAGGTGATGAGCATGGAGTAACGCCTCCTATGCGAGCCCCTGCTCATCACCTTGCTCAACAAGGGGGTGATGGAGAAAATTACCCCCAATACCGCCATATGTGAGGTGGCACAACTGACCCAACCTCAACCTCCACCTCCACCTTCTTCTTCTGCCCCACCCCCTTCTGCTACACCTCCACCTTCTGCCCCACCCCCTTCTGCTACACCTCCACCTTCTTCTTCTGCCCCACCCCCTTCTGCTACACCTCCACCTTCTTCTTCTGCCCCACCCCCTTCTGCTACACCTCCACCTTCTTCTTCTGCCCCACCCCCTTCTGCTACACCTCCACCTTCTTCTTCTGCCCCACCCCCTTCTGCTACATCTCCTCCTCCTCCTCCTGACAGGAGTACCCCTCCAGTGGCCCAGCCTCCAGCCAAACAAAGAAGGAAGGCTGCAGGGAAGGCTTCAGGGAAGGTTGCAGGGAAGGTTGCCAGGAAGAAGAGGAAGTGATGGCCTTGCTTCATTGTGGTCGGACAGAAGGCAGCCTGTTGTAGTACCACACACTTGGGACATATATATCACCTGCTGCTGTTCCTGACCTCTGGGAGGCCAGCATCAGATTGTGTTCAGAAATGTTGGCCTTCTCAAGCTCCCAATTTTAGTGTCCACACAGGGTTGCTGTGTGCTCTGGGGTCCCTGGGATGCACAAATGGCAGCAGGTTCTCCAGCGCTGCCTTCTCTTTATTTTATTTCGAAACATGAATAAATGTGATTTTTGTTTAAGTTCATACTTGACTATGTGTATTTGTAAAAATTAAAAATCTAGCTTTGGAGTAAGCAGATACATTTGACTGACAAAAAAAGGGACAGATATCACCCCCCAAAAGAATAACTAAATCTGATTTGCAAAAAAACATGGGGGGAAATGTAACTAATATAGATTCAAAAATTAAATGGGAGATCACTATCAAAACATTGCGAAATTATAATTAACATCATTTTTAAAAATATAACCATTTAAATTATTCCTAAAAACTTGCACGATATAATACACCTAAATCTTCTTAAGAGCAGCATGAAAAAGGTTAAATAAAATTGTCATAACTCTGTGTGAATATCAGCAGCAAAAGAAGGTCACTCGTTTTGATTAATGTAACATTCTAACGAAGATTTCAATGCAGAACATTTGAACGATGCAATATTTTTGAGCGTGACGAATGTGCTCTCTCCATTACGAAGGCTTGTTTTACCAGAAGATGCACTCCCATCTCATAGTTGCTTGTGAGCATGCGCGCTTTTGGAAGAGTCGTAAAAGCATACACACGAACCATTTTCTCGTCACAAAACAGTCCGACGAGAAACACGACGAGGAAATCTGGAATCCTGACGAGAAAATAGAGAGCAGGTTCTCTATTTTCTCGTCGAGATTCTCGGCAATTTTCTCGTCGTAAAACCATACACACGAACGTTTTTCTCGACAAAAAAGCTCTCGCGGCACTTTTCTTGACCGTTTTGGACGAGAAATTCGGTCGTGTGTACGAGGCCTCACAGTTACTCTTGGTGGGTGCATGAACAGGCCCAGCTGTGAAATATTAGATCAAGAATTGTAATTACATGCACCTGTTGAACAGGGTCAGAAAAATTGTGCCTTTGGTGGTGTTGCCACAACACTGTAAGCCCTCACAGTTACTCTTGGTGGGCGCAGGAATGAGCCCTGCTGCAAAGAATTACAGCAAAAATTGTAATTACACGTCCCTGTTTAACAGGGGAAGAAAAATTGGGCCTTAGACACTGGTGCTGGTGCCACGACACTGCAACCCCTCACAGATACTCTAGTTGAAGTGCAGGAATGAGCCCTGCTGCAAAGTATTACAGCAAAAATTTTAATTACACACCCCTGTTAAACAGGGGCAGAAAAATTGGGCCTTAGGCACTGGTGCTGGTGCCACAACACTGCAACCCCTCACAGGTACTCTAGTTGGAGCACAGGAATGAGCCCTGCTGCAAAGTATTACAGCAAAAATTGTAATTACACGCCCCTGTTAAACAGGGGCAGAAAAATTGGGCCTTAGCCACTGGTGGTGGTGCCCAGAACCAAAAATGTTCTTACAAGCTATCAACATGAACATTGAGGAGGAAGAGGCTAGTCACTCAGCATAACAGGATAGTCACCCAGCATCAGCATAGGCAGTTTTGAAGGGATCTCACATTCACAAAAAAATTATTCGGTTACATCAGCATCAGGTGCTTTTTAGCTGGTAATCCAAGACTGATTCATTTTTATGAAGGTAAGCCGATTGACCGAGTCGGTGGACAGGCGCACCCTGTGATCAGTTACAAAGCCTCCAGCAGCACTGAATGTGCGTTCCGAAAGAACGCTGGATGCAGGACAGGCCAGTGGCTCAATTGCATACTGTGAAAGCTCTGGCAAGTGATCCATCCTCAAGACCCAGTAACCTAGAGGATTTTCGGTTGGAAAGGTGTCCAAGTCTGATCTTGCCCCAAGGTATTCCTGCACCATGTGAATCAGACGCTGGCGATGGTTGCTAGAACCGATCATACCTTGGGGCTGCGGAATAAAAAATTGTCTGAACGCATCGGTCAGACGGCCACCTTCTCCACCGTTCCTTCTGTGACTGACCGAAGCCTCAGCAACACGTTGTCCAGGACCAGGAATTTGTAACCTCCCAGGCTCTGGAAACGCATTGCACAAACCTTTCTGCAAGGCCTCCCGAAGATGTTTCATCCTCTGCTCCCTCTGCGACGGCTGGATAAGGTCCACAACCTTACCCTTGTAATGTGGATCAATGAGGGTTGCCAGCCAGTAATGATCCCTCTCCTTGATACCACAAATCCGAGGATCCTTTTCACAGGCTTTGCAGGTTCAGGGAGGCCATGCAGCGTAGGTTTGCTGAGGCATTTGGTCCGGAGTCCTCTGGGTCACTAAGGATGACATGATCCACAGCCACCTCCTCCCAGCCACGTACAAGTCCATGGGTTTCTGGGGACTGTAAATGATCCCTTGAAGACTGCTGCTGATGCTGAGTGCTAGGCTCCACCTCCATGCTGACACAATCCTCCTCCTCCTCTTCCTGTGTGATCGGCGGGTCCGCAGGAACACTGTCTGGATAAAGGGGGCCTTGAGAGGTAAGGAGGTTCTTTTATTCCTCCCTCTGTTCTACCTCAAGTGCTCTGTCCATTATTCCATGCAGCGTGTGCTCCAACAGGTAGACAAGAGGGACAGTATCACTGATGCATGCACTGTCACTGCTCACCATCCTCGTGGCCTCCTCAAATGGTGACAGGACAGTGCATGCATCCCTGATCATGACCCACTGGAGTGGGGAAAAAAAGCCAAGCTCCCCTGACCCTGTCCTGGTGCCATAGTCGCACAGGTACTCATTGATGGCCCTCTGCTGCGTGTGCAGCTGCTGCAGCATGGCCAACGTTGAGTTCCATCTGGTGGTCATGTCACAGATTAGGCGGTTTTTGGGCAGGTTGTATTCCTTTTTGAGGTCAGCCAGCCGAGCACTGGTATTATATGACCGGCGGAAATGCACACAGACTTTCCTGACCTCCCTCAGGAGATCCTGTAAGCCTGGGTACCTGCCCAAGAACCGCTGCACCACCAAGTTAAGGACGTGAGCCAAACAGGGCACATGGGTCAGGTGTCCCTGTCGGAGGGCGGAGAGGAGGTTGGTGCCATTGTCGCAAACCACCATTCCTGGCTGAAGCTGGCGTGGCGTCAACCACCTCTGAGCCTGCCCCTGCAGAGCTGACAGAATCTCTGCCCCAGTGTGGCTCCTGTCCCCTAAGCACACCAGCTCAAGCACCGCATGGCATCTTCTTGCCTGCGTGCTTGCGTAGTACCTTGAACGCCTATGGAGCACCGCTGGTTCCGAGGACAAATCAGCAGAGGAAGAGGCCATGGAGGAAGCAGAAGAGGAGGGGGTGGAGGAGAGAGGTGTGTCAGAATCACCACTAGTAGCATTTTGGAGGTGTGGTGGCGGAACATTCTCCAACACTACTGCACCCTGTCCTGCATCCTTCCCAGCTTCCAGCAGAGTCACCCAGTGTGCTGTGAAAGATAGGTAACGTCCCTGTCCATGCCTGCTGGACCATGAGTCAGCGGTAATATGCACCTTACCGCTGACCGCCCTGTCCAGCGAGGCATGGACATTGCCTTCCACATGCCGGTAGAGAGCAGGAATTGCCTTCCGTGAAAAAAAGTGGCGTTTGGGAACCTGCTACTGAGGTACTGCACATTGCACAAACTCACGAAAGGGGGCAGAGTCTACCAGCTGAAAAGGCAGCAGTTGGAGTGCTAGTAATTTAGCCAAGCTAGCATTCAACCACTGGGCATGTGGAAGGCTGGGAGAGAATTTATTTCGCCGGTGTAGCAACTGAGGTAAGGAAATTTGCCTGCTACAATCGGACGTTGGTGTACCGATAGCAGATTGCCCGCAAGTACTTGGCAGTGGCACACCTAATTCTACACCTTCATTCCTCTCAGTGCAGGTTTTTAAAGGGACTGGAGGTATAGTAGGGTTGGAGATCCCAGCTGATGAGGAGCAAGGGGAGGTCCGCTTTGTTCTTTGGTGTGGGTCTTTTATGTACACTTGCCAACGGACTGCATGGCAGGTCGACATATGTCTGGTCAAGCATGTGGTGCCCAAGCGGCTGGTGTTTTGGCCACGCTTGATACGCTTCAGACATATGTTGCAAGTAGCAACGGTGCGATCTTCTGCACACGTGTCAAAAAAGGCCCACACCAAAGAACTTTTGGAAAAATGCGCAGAGTCAGCAGCGCCCTGCACATGCGGAACTCTGCGGTGTGATGCAGTCGGTTGGCTGCCCTTAAGCTGGCCCCTGGAGGGCATCCTGCCTCGTTGGAGATGTGCTTCCTCCTCCTCCTCCTCCTCTCTCCTTTCAGGCACCCACGTAGAGTCAGTGACCTCATCATCCCCTCCCTCCTCGTCACTGGAGCAAACCTGGCAGTATGCTGCAGCTGGAGGAACATGACTGCCAGTTTGTTGTCCTTCTTGGGCACCCCCTCTCTCTGGGTTCACGTTACTGCCTTCCTCAAGCTGGGTACCCTCATCGGAGCCTTCAAAACGCTGCGCATCCTCCTGCAGCATGTACCCGACACTGTGGTCAAACATTTCGGGGGGCTCCTCCGTGCATGATGGAGGGGCTAGGAAAGAAGTAACTGATGATGACCAGGAGCCGATGGAATAGGCCGTTTTGGCACCGGCATTGGCAGCCAAAGTACTCTGAGCCTGGGTGACAGAGGATGAGAAGGATGAGGACGGCTTGGTCATCCACTCTACCAACTCTTCTGCATGTTGTGGCTCAACACGGCCAGCTGCCGAAAAAAAGGACAAGCGTGCCCCACGGCCACGTGCTGAGGATGCACCGTGTCCACGACCAGCACTGTTGCCTCTAGACACAGAGCCTGCTTGCCCTCTTTTAGTGGCCTGTGAGTGTCTGCCTCTCTTTGTTGGCCTTCCAGACATACTGTATTTGATGTATTTGAATAGGTACACAAGGAATGGCCTGCAGTGAGATGTAGCTGCACAAAGCTGGGATGTATATATATACTGAATATACTGCAGCTAACTGAATCAACTGCCTGCCTGTAGTATATTAGGAAGAGAACAACAGGAATGGTCTGCAGTGATATCTACTGTAGCTGAACACTGTGCACAGGATATACTACTTTATATACTGCAGCTAACTGATTTAACTGTCTTCCTGTAGTATATTAGCAAGAGAACAACAGGAATGGTCTGCAGTGAGATCTAGCTGAACACTGTGCACAGAATACAGTACTTTATATACTGCAGCTAACTGAATCAACTGCTTTCTTGTAGTATATAAGCAAGAGAACAATTGGAATGGTCTGCAGTGAGATCTAGCTAAACACTGTGCACAGAATACAGTACTTTATATACTGCAGCTAACTGAATCAACTGATTTCCTGTAGTATATTAGCAAGAGAACAACAGGGATGGTCTGCAGCGAGATCTAGCTGAACACTGTGCACAGAATACAGTACTTTATATACTGCAGCTAACTGAATCAACTCCCTTCCTGTAGTATATTAGCAAGAGAACAATAGGAATGGTCTGCAGTGAGATCTAGCTGAACACTGTGCACAGGCTATAGTACTTTATATACTGCAGCTAACTGAATCAACTGCCTGCCTGCAGTATATTAGGAAGAGAACAACAGGAACGCTCTGCAGTGGGATCTAGCTGCACACTGTGAACAGGATACAGTATACTGACTGAATATACTGCAGCTAGCTGAATCAATTGCCTGCCTGTAGTATATTAGGAAGAGAACAACAGGAATGCTCTGCAGTGAGGTTTAGCTGCACGCTTTGCCCAGGATACAGTACACTGACTGAATATACTGCAGCTACCTGAATTAACTGCCTGCCTGTAGTATATTAGGAAGAGAACAACAGGAACGCTCTGCACTGATCTAGCTGCACAGGATACAGTATACTGACTGAATATACTGCTGCTAAGTGCTAACTGAATCAACTGCCTGCCTGTAGTATTAGGAAGAGAATAACAGGAACGCTCTGCAGTGAGATATAGCTAAACTGTATACAGTATATATATATATATATACTGTATAGATATATATATATATATATATATATATATATATATACAAAGCCTGCAATGTATATATATACTAAATATACTGGAATATTGGATCTAACTGAATCAACTGCCTGCTCAAACTAGCTAACTGAAATGAAATGACACTCCCTCTCTCTCTCTCTCTCTCTCTCTCTCTCTCTCTCTATCTCTACGCCGCCGCAACACACTACACAAGGCCGACGCGCAGGCGGCCCTATATAGTGTGGGGCCGTTACTTTGTCCCCCTGAGCCATGATTGGCCAATTGACCTTTGGCAAATTATGTCTCTTTGTGCTGACGGCGCTGTGATTGACCAAAGCATGCAGGTCATAGTGCATGCTTGGCCAATCATCAGCCAGCAATGCACTGCGATGACGCAGTGCATTATGGGCCGTGATGCGCCGCTCAAATTTGGCGTGAATGGCCCATAATGTTCGAAATTCGCCGAACGAGTGGACAGCCGATGTTCGAGTCGAACTTATGTTCGACTCGAACTCGAAGCTCATCCCTAGTGCTGATCTATATACTATCTGTGAGGCTGAGCTGTATACTCTGTCCTGTGATTCTGGGACTGTATACTCTGTCCTGTGATGCTGAGCTGTATACTCCTGACACTATCGGTGGAAGCAAGTGCAATACAGGGGGTAGAGTTGGTGGATTATACAAGGGGTGGGGCTTATGGGAAGTGGGAGGGGTCAAAAAGGAAGGGCGGGGTCTGGTGCCCCCCATCCTAACACTTCACCAGCCACCACTGTGCAGAATTAAGCTTTATATTTGACCTCCTACAGGCTAACCTCAGTGGAGGAATCTGTCATCCACTTGGGTCTTAGGTTCTGTACCTCTGAATCCTTAAACAAGATGGAGATTATAAAGGACCTTTATCTTTTTGCTCGTAATTTAACATTCAAATATATTTTTGAACAGGAAAGACAACAACTAAAGCCCTGTACACATGACTGATTTTCCCGTCAGACAGAAAACCGTCAGTTTTCCCGACGGGATTCCTGCCAAGCTTGACGAGATTCCTGCCAAGCTTGTCTTGCGTACAGACTGTCAGACAAAATCCCGCCGGTCCAAAGCGCGGTGACGTATAACACGTACGACGGCACTATAAAGGGGAAGTTCAAATCCAACTGCGCCACCCTTTGGGCTGCTTTTGCTGATCTTGTGTTATCGCGTGTTAGTAAAAGTTTGGTGAGAGACAATTTGCGCTTTTCAGTCTTCGTGCTTTCAGATCGTTTTCTGCTGTTCAGAATGCTGACGAATGTGCTATCTCCATTATGAATGCTAGTTTTACCTGAACAAGCGCTCCCGTCTCATACTTGATTCTGAGCATGCGCGTTTTTTTTGCCCTCGGAAAAGCATACACACGACCGGTTTTCACGACAGGAAAAAGTCCGCCGGGAATCCCGGCGTGAAAAAAGAGAACCAGCTCTCTTTTTTCCTGCCGCGATACGCGGCAGTTTTCCTGTCGGGAAAACTGCGATGAAGCATACACACGGCCGGTTTTCCCGGCCAAAAGCTCTCATGGCAGTTTTTCTGCCGGGAAAACTGGTCGTGTGTACAGAGCTTTAGAATAGAGAAGGGGTTATCAGAACAAGTTATACATTTTAGTATGGATGAATGTCAGGCCTTGCGGGATTTGATGCTTTTGTACAAAGATTAGCCACTTAACCACTTCAATACCATGCACTTATACATCTTCCTGCCCAAGCCAATTTTGAGCTTTCAGCGCTGTCGCAATTTGAATGACAATTGCGCGGTCATGCAACACTGTACCCAAACAATTTTTTTATCATTTTGTTCCCACAAATAGAGCTCTCTTTCAGTGGTATTTGATCGCCTCTGTGATTTTTATTTTTTGCACAACAAATAAAAAAGTGCGAAAATTTTGAAAAAAACTAAGTTTTTCTTTGTTTCTGTTAATTTTTTTTGTAAACAAGTACCTTTTCTACTTCAATGACGGGCACTGATAAGGCGGCACTAACGGGCACTGATAAGGCAACACTGATGGGCACCGATGAGGTGGCACCAATGAGGTGGCACTGATGATGGGCACTGATAGGCGGCACTGATGGGCACTGATAGGCGGCACTGATATGTGGCACTGGTATGCGGCACTGATGGGCACTCATAGGCGGCACTTATGGGCACTCATAGGCGGCACTGATGGGCACTCATAGGCGGCACTGATGAATACTTATGGGTGGCACTGATAGGTGGCACGGACGGGCACTGATAGGTGGGCACTTATGGGCACAGATGGGCACGGATGGGCACTGATAGGTGGCACTGATGGACACTGGTAGGTGGCACTGATGACACTGGTGGCTGGCATTGCTGGGCATCATACATTTTGGTCATGCCATGATGGTGCCAGTCAGTGCCCATTTGTGGGCACTGATTGGCATATGTTGTGTATGTATTTGTGCATGTGGATGGCCATGGGGGACTTACCTGGCCATCCACATGCTTGGGGCTTCCCTGGTGGTCCTGGGGGGCTTCCCTGGTGGACCAGTGTGGGTATCCGAGGGGGGGCTGCGCTGATAAACAATCAGCGCGAACCCCCCCTGTCAGGAGAGCCGCCGATCGGCTCTCCTCTTCTCGCGTCTGTCAGACGCGAGTGAGGAAGAGCTGATCAACGGCTCTTCCTGTTTACATCGTGTTTACATCGTGATCAGCCGTGATTGGACACGGCTGATCACGTGGTAAAAAGCCTCCGCCGGAGGCTCTTTACCGAGATCAGTGTAGCGGTGTGTCAGACTGACACACCGCTCCACCGATCGCCGCAATGCGCACCCCCCCAGGCGCGCGGCGGCTGTTATCCTGCAGGACGTCAATAGACGTCCAGTGTGGATAACAGAACCACTTCCCGGACGTCAATCTCCTATTGACTGGGCGGGAAGTGGTTAAGTAAGATCCTTTCTATTTATAGTCAAATTCTTCTCCATTCTTTCTTTGTAAGTTGAAATCAGAAAATTTTCCGGACTTATCCACCAGTCATAGTGTGAGGGTTTTTTTGCACCAAACATTGAAGGACATCAAACACCTTACCACATCTCTAGACCCTTACAATATTTTGGCATCACAAAAATATGCCTTGTTTAATTTGCAACACAAGGGGGGGCAATGTCGTCATTATGATGGACTTGCAGTATCAAAAGGTGTATCTAAATGTACTCAATAACACTGATTGGTATCAGCCCAAACAACTGTATGTGTGTGCAAGGCTTTACTAAAGACTTCAGGGCAATATGAACGGAAATCTTTTTAGATAGTGTAATTAACTAGGAAACTCTTGACTGTCTCAGTACTAAATTCAAACAAATCTCTACTTACTATACCCTTCCAAAGACACAGAAATATATTTATATTTAGCAATTTATTTTCACTATGTTAGCGTGGCAACATATATGACATATAACAATATAACAAAGCATTGAGACATTCTAGGACCTCATTATTATATGAGACTGTATCTAGAAAAAGACAAGACACTGTCAAAATTATCACCAGGTATTCAGCACAGCATGCCATCCTCAGTTTCATTATAACCATATAACCAAGATATATCAGGTTAGATGTCACACCACTTCCTCAAACTCAATCTATCCAAAACCGAACTTATCATTTTTCCTCCCCCACGTGCCTCTTCCCCTGATCTCTCTGTCAAAATTGATGGCACAACGATAAGCCCATCCCCACATGCCAAGGTCCTAGGAGTAGTCCTGGACTCTGAACTCTCCTTCAAGCCCCACGTCCAATCACTGTCCAAATCTTGCCGCCTCAACCCTCCGCAACATCTCCAAAATACGCCCCTTTCTAACCAATGACACCACAAAGCTCTTAATTCACTTCCTGGTCATCTCTCGCCTCGAATACTGCAACTCCCTCCTCATTGGCTTACCTGGGCATACTCTATCCCCCCTTCAGTCCATCATGAATGCTGCTGCCAAACTCATCCACCTTACCAACCGCTCTGTCTCTGCTACTCCTCTCTGTCAATCCCTCCACTGGCTTGCGCTCGCCCAACAAATTCAATTCAAAATACTAACAACTACCTACAAAGCCATCCACAACTCTGCCCCCAGCTACATCACTGACCTAGTCTCTAAATACCAACCTAATCGTTCTCTTCGTTCTTCTCAAGACCTCCTGCTCTCTAGCTCTCTCATCACCTCCTCCCATACTCGTCTCCAGGACTTTTCCAGAGCCTCTCCAAGCCTATGGAACTCCTTACCCCAATCTGTCCGTCTATCTCCTACTCTATTAGCTTTTAGAGGATCCCTGAAAACCCTCCTTTTCAGAGAAGCCTATCCTACCCACACCTAACAACTGTATTCTCATTTTGTCCATCTAATCATCCCCCCACAGCTACTACCTTTTGTTCCACTTAACCCTCCCTTCTAGACTGTAAGCTCTAATGAGCAGAGCCCTCTGATCCCATTCCCTGATGTTGTAAAGCGCTGTGCAAACTGTTGGCGCTATATAAATCCTGTATAATAATAATAATAATAATAATAATAATAATAATAACCAAACACTGGCATCTACTAACAGATGATCACATTTTGACTATCGTATATACTCAAGTATAAGCCGAGTTTTTCAGCACATTTTTTTGTGCTGAAAATGCCCCCCTCGGCTTATACTCGAGTCACCTTTTTGCGCCTGAACTCCTGAACTTTGGGGACCCGGTACTGGCCGGCCGTAGGTCCCCTGGACCCAAAACTTGGCCCACATGTAGTCTGCTCTTTCTCTACAAGTGTGCAAAGTTTATTGTCCAGGGGACCTACGGCCGGGGAGCACCGATTTTTCAAACCCGGGCACCCCTTCCATAGACTCCCATGTTAAACGGTAATTTCTCCAGTGATTTTGGGGACCGGGTACTGGCCGGTCGTAGGTTCCCTGGACCCGAAACTTGGCACACATGTAGCCCCATTTCTCCTTTATAAGAGTGCAAAGATTTTTGTCTGGGGAACCTACAGATGGGGAGCACCGATTTTTCAAATCTGGGCACCCCTTGCATAGACTCCCATGTTAAACGTCAGTCTAGTCATGGACACAGTGAGGCATGGGCACAGTGAGGCATGCACATGGACACAGTGAGGCAAAGTGAGGCACAGTGAGGCATGCAGGTGGACACCCTAGGCTTATACTCGAGTCAATAAATTTTTCTATTTTTTTGTGGTAAAATTAGGTGCCTCTGCTTATATTCGGGTCGGCTTATACTCGAGTATATACGGTAAGTATGTTAGGCAATCACATAAACTGTTTTCCCATCAAACTTTGTCTATATGAGATCAGGTCAGGCCGAGTCATTATGTACTAGGCTGGGTGACCTCCCTGGGGCCCAGGGGCATCTTTTGTTTGGGAAGTGTCCCAAGGGCCCCTGGGTATGGGAGGGTACTTATTCTATGTTGCCAAATGTGTAATTCTTAACATCAAAGAGTTATGCTGATTGTGCTATTTAGTAATTTACTGTATTTTAATATGTGTGAATGGCAATGCTTTTTATTTAGGCAAAATGAGTTGTCATTGACAAAGCATTAATGATCACCTTTATTTCTCGATCATTGGTAAAATCTTAACCCCTGTTAGCCGCCATATTGGGTTACAACATAAGTTTGGCACTTTGTGGTTTCTTTCACTGTGCTAGAGGTTGTGCCCAGAGACCCACGTGGTGGGAACTGGGACAAAAGAATCCTCCAACGCAAAACATTGGGAACTGAGAGATTAAAAAGCAACTATTTCTCCTGGTCTTGACAAAAATTTTTCCTATAAACCCTTCCTGTAGTTTTGGGCCTTCTACTCTACTTAGGAATTCCGTAATTCTCTTGATACCAGGGTGCTTTTTGGTCACTTTATGTAGGTTGGATACTATCAGTATGGAGTTTCTTGTTTTGTGCCTTGTCACTTTATCACCTGTGTAGCTTTTTGGTAACTTTGTGTAGGTTGGATCCTATCAATATGGAATTCCTGTGCCATACCTTATATGCTAGTTTGTATATGTCTGTAACAATGTTGGATTTTGTTGCTTTATTGTTTATGTTTCTTGTATATTTTATCTACATGGAGTGCTGAAGGGGTGCTATTGGGCTCCCATTAGATGCAGGTTTGTTTAGGCATCATTGTACTCCTTCTGTTTAGGGGTGGGGCGAGCATGCCATACTATGGGAGATGGGCAGGACAGGGAATTCCTCCGATTTCCCTTGTGCCTCTCCTCTGTTGTCAGCCAGGCTCCATGAGGGGTACCCCCCTCGTAAGCAATCTTTTAGTATTGACACTGCGCCTGAAAGTGTTTCCGTGCATGTGCAGTTGGTGATGTCATCTGCCACTGTGATTGGTGTGTGGAGATGCGCCGGGTCAGAGCAGGAAATGCAAAAGGAGGGGGGATCCCTCCTACAGGTTAACATGGCTGTTAGATGTATTGGGCATACACAACTGCAAATTATTGGATTAAGTGGAATATTGCTTTTGCACACTCCCCTAATTAGATTTTGAGATTTGTTACACACGATCCACATTATATTTGTGTTATAGGTCCCATATTTTCACTGGCTAGAGGAATGTCTTGTATACTAGGGTTTAACTACAGCTACTGATTTGAGCATTGACCATCCGTTATGCTTCTATGAGTCCAAAAATCCACGAGTGCGCAGGATTCCTGCCTAGTAAACAGATATACATTGCTATATTGCCAAACAGGTATGTGTTAAAATAAACTACTCAAGCTACTTATACTGTGTATATACAGTATCTCACAAAAGTGAGTATACCCCTCACATTTTTTGTAAATATTTTATTATATCTTTTCATGTGACAACACTTAAGAAATTACACTTTGCTATAATGTAAAGTAGTGAGTGTACAGCTTGTATAACAGTGTAAATTTGCTGCCCACTTAAAATAACTCAACACACAGCCATTAATGTCTAAATAGCTGGCAACAAAAGCGAGTACACTCCTAAGTGAAAATGTCCAAATTGGGCCCAAAGTGTCAATATTTTCCAGCACTTCCTAAACCCTCTTGGGCATGGAGTTCACCAGAGCTTCACAGGTTGCCACTGGAGTCCTCTTCCACTCCTCCATGACGACATCACAGAGCTGGTGGATGTTAGATACCTTGCGCTCCTCCACCTTCCATTTGAGGATGCCCCACAAATGCTCAATAGGGTTTAGGACTGGAGCCATGCTTGACCAGTCCATCACCTTTACCTTCAGCATCTTTGGTAAGGCAGTGATTATCTTGGAGGTGTGTTTGGGGTCGTTATTATGTTGATATATTGCCCTGCAGCCCAGTCTTCAAAGGGAGGGGATCATGCTCTTCTTCAGTATGTCACAGTACATGTTGGCATTAATGGTTCCCTCAATGAACTGTAGGTCTCCAGTGCTGGCAGCACTCATGCAGCCCGAGACCATGACACTCCCACTACCATACTTGACTGTAGGCAAGACACCCTTGTCTTTGTACTCCTCGCCTAGTTGTCGCCACACACGCTTGACACCATCTGAACCAAATAAGTATATCTTGGTCTCATCAGACCACAGGACATGGTTCCAATAATCCATGTCCTTAGTCTGCTTGTCTTCAGCCAGCTGTTTGCAGGCTTTCTTGTGCATCATCTTTAGAAGAGGCTTCCTTCTAGGACGCCATGCAGACCAATTTGATGCAGTGTGTGGCATATGGTTTGGTCACTGATAGACTGACCCCCCACCCCTTCAACCTCTGCAGCAATGCTGACAGCACTCATAAATCTATTTCCCAAAGACAACTTCTGGATATGACGCTGAGCACGTGCACTCAAGTTCTTTGGTCAACCATGGCAAGGCCTGTTCTGAGTGGAACCTGTCCTTTTAAACCACGGTATGGTCTTGGCCACGGTGCTGCAGCTCAGTTTCAGTTTCTTGGCAATCTTGGCAATCTTCTTATAGCCTAGGCCATCTTTATGTAGATTGTAGAGCAACCATTCTTTTTTTCAGATCCTCAGAGTTCTTTGCCATGAGGTGCCTTGTTGAACTTTCAGTGACCAGTATGGGAGAGTGAGAGTGATAACACCAAATTTAACACACCTGCTCTCCATTCACACCTGAGACCTTGTAACACTAACAAGTCACATGACTCCGGGGAGGTAAAATGGCTAATTGGGCCCAATTTTCACTTAGGGGTGTACTCACTTTTGTTGCCAGTCGTTTAGAAATTAATGGCTGTGTTGAGTTGCTTTAAGAGAACATCAAATTTACACTGTTATACCAGATGTACACTCACTACTTTACATTGTAGCAAAGTGTAATTTCTTCAGTGTTGTCACATGAAAAGATATAATAAAATATTTACAAAAATGTGAGGGGTGTACTCACTTTTGTGAGATACTGTATGTTTTCGTTTACATTTTGAATTTAATCATGGGCATATATTTAGTGTTTTATAAATCTACATAAAGCGCTGTTTAGGGAAACCATGATCTGTATTATGACAGGGTGCATCATTTATTATACCTTATGCATACTATGCATTAAGGTGAAAAACCTTTTGTGCTGAAGCTGCCCCCCCGACCCCCCTTTTCCTTACCTGAGCCCATCTGATCCAGTGATGTGCATGAGTGCAGTGGCTCCCGCCGCAGTCTCTCTCCTCATTGGACAGATTGATAGTAACAATTGGCTTCTGTTGCTGTCAATCAAATCCAGTGACACAGGAGTGGGGGCTGGGCCGAGTCCAGCTCGCTGTGTCAATGGACGCAGCAGCGGGTCTCGGGAACGAGCATGTAGGGGTGTCCCCCAAGGAAATCATCTTTCCCTGGGGGCACCCGATGAAAAGGAGACGCCTGGAGTGCTGGCTGGGGAACCCAGAAGAAGAGGTTCGGGGCTGCTTTGTACAAAACCATTCCACATAGCAGATAAGTATAGGCATGTTTGTTATTTAAAAAAAAAAAAAAAGAAGAAGCCTTATAACCACTTTAATTTTTAAGCTTGTTTTTAATCAATATCTCTAATAAAAATTATATTTTTTACAGTTTGATGTAGCGTGTGCATGGGATACCGTGAAAGTTCATTAGTTCTGTTTTTTATTTTTATGACTTATATAGATAGGATGTGGTGATAGATGTTGCTCCCATTTTCTGCTACAGGAGAAAACAGTGTTTGGCCTGCAACTTTGCCAGGCAGGGTACATCTCCCTTCTCTTTCCCGCAGTGGGCATGTTATACAGTCAGAGTATGAAGAGTAGGTGGTGGAGTGGATTACAAAGCCTTCCAATTCCTGCGTCTCCTTCTCTCATGTGCAGAGCAGCTTCTTCTTCCATCTTTTCTACAGCTAATCCTACCATTGCCCCACAAACTGGCACGGAGGAGCCAACTGAATTATTGAAGCAAAGCTTCAGTAACTTGCTGCAGAAGGATGCACAGGAATGATGCTGAGGAAGAGAATGTGAGGATGGAGCATAAAACAAGGGGACAAAAGACAGGGAGAAGCAATTGCCACAGATGTTTCTGTAGCTGCAGCTTACTGCCAAGTACGCTCAAGCAATGAGGAGGGTTGGATAATGAAGTGACAGACTGTGCCAAGGTGCCAGAAATTGTGGTGGAGGAAAGTAAGGAACAGGCACAACATCAGTGAGGCAAGATGTCAGCCAGGGAAAGCCTGCAGCCATCCTATTCCACTGGATGATGCTGCTCCATGGGTTCAGGCCACTGCTATTCCCAACTCCTGTCCACAGAGCTTAGGTTCTGATAACATGGACTTATCTATGAAATGCGTTGACAACAAATTGTTGTTGGTGAAATAGGATATCTTCTATTTTTAATCTATTTGCGTGGTTATGTAATGTGTCACATTGTAATATGTGTCTATACAGTGGAACATTATGGCTCTTGTTTTAGTATGTTAATTTCGAGTTATATGTGAGTTGTGATCAATAAAACAGAACATTGGCATTTACTATATCTTAGAAGCTACTTTTAAAACTCTGTTCATCACCAAATTATAGCAAGTGCTGATTGATTATGGGTTGGTAGCAACAAGGATTTAATTGCGTGTCACCTAACATTAAAAATAAAACTTGCACTATCTATAAAAATACTCCTTCTGAATAAGGCAAGCAAGGCCACCCAGCAATTTTTATGGTACCACTGTATGTACCATTGTACTTAGTTTTTAATGTGAAAAATATAACCTTTTTTTTTTTCCTGGTAAATGGGAATACGGTTTAGGCAATGAGAAATTGTAGGAATACAATTACACAATTACAATACAAGTGTAGCATATTAGTTTTTTTAAATCAAACTATTAAAATACAAACTTTAAAAGGTTGGGACACTCCAAAGGTAATGGGTATGTTTAGGCAATAAGGCCTTGAATTGGCCTTCAAGAAATTGTAGAAATGCTAAATATGCTTCATACAAGAAACTGTAGAAATGAAAGTAATGTCTATGCAGTGTAAATATGAAAAAAGTGTAGTGCTTATTTTTGTGAATAAATCAGTTGGCAACACATGTCAAATGTTGCAAACATGCATGTGCATAAATCTTAATTTCAGTGACACCAAGTGACTGAATGTGGTCAGTGAAGAAACTTAAGACAAAATAAATCAAAACAAAGCAGTCCTCTATTGTGACCAAACACAAATAACAGTCCAAAAGTGTAGAGAAAACTGCAAGGTTGAAGTGAAGAATCCCACATGGATATGACCCACTCTGTGAAAGGATAGAAACACCACCACCGATGTAAGGGGGAGGCTTGTATAAAGTGAGAGAGTAGATGTGGCGCTGTTCTAATGTTTGCTCTAAATATTGATATGGAGTGCAAATAATATGTGTGCTAATAAGCTGTGGGAAAATATCAGTATCCAATACAGCATAAATATCACGGCGTGAAAATATGAACAAATACGTGCAAAATTAATACGTGCAAAAAGTGCTAACAAATACAATATTACAATTAATCAGAAAAGATATATATAAAATTGTTAAAAGGTGATAAAAAATCCATCATGGGAAAAAAATATAATATATTTTGATATGCTAAAAAAGGTGCATAAATAATGAATAAAGTCAATGGTGCTTGATAATTGAAAAACGTGGTGCGTGTCTTGTGGAAAATCCTTGTAATATTCCTATGAGTGATCACAGCAAACGTAGCTATCCGTGCTCTTATTTAGGCTGCACTCACCAGATATTTCACCCCCACGGAGGGTATGAAGCATTCACAGTGTCTGCCACTGTGGGGCACTCTGGCGATTCACCTGTCAGTGCTGCTATGGTAGTATGGCTTCAGTTGTAACCCATGGAAAGGAGAAAGGGGACACCCAATAGTGTGATACCATTTTAAACACTGTTTTATTAAGAAAAAGTAGAAAGGTACTCACATTTGAACAAAATTAAAAGTGCATGTAGTGCTGACACTGGTCTGTCAAACCGGAAGTGATGCAAACGTGCTGTCCTCGCTCTACCTGTTTCGTCGTGCTGGCGTCATCTGGAGCGTGCATTATGCTCGCCTCACTCCCTATTTATAGCACATCACGGTTACGTATATACAGCAGCCATTTGGGTGAGATTTTGAAGACCGAAGTCCGCAATGGCTGCTCTATCATTATGGCGGCCATTTTGGGTGAGATTTTGTTGACCGAAGTCCACAATGACTGCCCTATCATTACGTCGTCCATTTTGGGTGAGATTTTGGAGACCGAAGTCCGCAATGACTGCTCTATCATTACGGCAGCCATTTTGGGTCAGATTTTGGAGACCGAAGCCTGCTATATAGTAGTGTTTAATTCATCTCCGCCATGTTTGGTGCTATTTTGAAGACCAAAGTCTATGTGTCTAGAGATATGCGATGTCTAGAGGAAAAATAAATAGAGAAGATATTCCTCAATGTTTATATTCCGTGGTGTGCTATAAATAATATAAATAATGCAATCCAACTTTAATACATTAACAATATAAATAGAATATATGCTAAAAATACATGAATAAAAACATTGGAACCCCCAGACAATCTAATATTAAATTAAAAGGTGCTATTGCTTTGGTGTTTAGAAAACTAATATGTGAGAAAAAAAGCGAGCATTATGCACGCTCCAGATGACGTCAGCACAACGAAACCGGTAAAGCGAGGTCAGCACATGTTTGCATCACTTCCGGTTTGACAGACCAGTGTCAGCACTACATGCACTTTTAATTTGGTTCAAATCTGAGTACCTTTCTACTTTTTCTTAATAAAACTGTGTTTAAAACGGTATCACACTATTGGGCGTCCCCTTTCTCTTTCCATGGGTTACAACTAAAGCCATACTACCATCGCAGCAGTGACAGGTGAATCTCCAGAGTGCCCCACAGTGGCAGACACTGTGAATGCTTCTTACCCTCAGTGGGGGTGAAATATCTGGTGAGTGTAGCCTAAATAAGAGCACGAATAGCCACGTTTGCTGTGATCACCCATAGGAATATTACAAGGATTTTCCGCAAGACACGTACCACGTTTTTCAATTATCAAGCACCAGTGACTTTATTCATTATTTATGCACCTTTTTTAGCATATCAAAATATATTATATTTTTTTCCCATGATGGATTTTTTTATCACCTTTTAACAATTTTATATATATCTTAGGAATATTACAAGGATTTTCCACAAGACACGCACCACGTTTTTCAATTATCAAGCACCATTGACTTTATTCATTATTTATGCACCTTTTTTAGCATATCAAAATATATTATATTTTTTTCCCATTCCCATGATGGATTTTTTATCACCTTTTAACAATTTTATATATATCTTTTCTGATTAATTGTAATATTGTATTTATTAGCACTTTTTGCACGTATTAATTTTGCACGTATTTGTTCATATTTTCATGCCATGATATTTATGCTGTATTGGATACTGATATTTTCCCACAGCTTATTAGCACACATTTTATTTGCACTCCATATCAATATTTAGAGCAAACATTAGAACAGCGCCACATCTACTCTCTCACTTTATACATTAATTTACTACACCTAGGTGGCAGTAATCCGTTGAGGCAGCAGTTCTTTTCGATTTTCTCTGGTATTAAATCTTTCCTGCTGGTATTTTTATTTTTATATATATTTTATATATTTTTTTTTCTCCATTGCGCAGATTCATATACACATATTGTAAGGGGGAGGCTTACCAGATGGTGTTGACTTGGAGAGGTGTATACCACCCAAGTCAAAAAAGGCTTGTATAATCAATCAGCAAGATGGGTCCAGCTGGTCCAGAATCCATATATCAGTTGACACCGCAAATTCCAATAAACATCAAGAAGTGTAAAATACTTGTAGTCTTGTTGGGGCCAGAGACACGGTAACCACATAACACGTGTAATGAGAAAAAAACTCACATAGTGTTATACAGTACAGGGTAGTATTTGTTAAAAGATTAAAAATGAACACTCACAATTGGAAGAACAGGCATATCATCATAAGGTGCAAAAGCAAAGTGTGTGAAGGGTCCACCCAACGCGTTTCAACTAAACAGTCATCATCTGGGGTGTGGACCCCCACATCAACACCGCTATTTATAGATGGAATGACCCCAGCTGGAGTGACCATGGCACCAGAAATTACATCACTTCCAGTTACTAAACCGGAAGTGGCGGCCGCACTTTAAAACGTCCCATGTCAACTCAAAAGATCCTTCTAATAGATGAGGATTTTACTGCTGGAAAATAATAGATAAATAGGCGGTGTGAAAACAGCCATAGACCTCAATACTGGCCATATAAAACGTGAAGCGCCATCCAAGCCTCTCTATGGAAACGAGGCTGGGTGACATCACTTCCACTCTCCACAGGACCATTGGAGTGGACCACCAAGCCTCGCTATCAAAGCGAGGCGTGGTGATCTCACTACCCCAAGCCTCTCTATGGAAAGGAGACCATTAAAGTGAACTCCAAGACACTTTATCAAAGTGAGGCCCGGAGATCATAATGCGCTGCCCAAACCTCTCCATGAAAGCGAGGCCGGACACGCATTAAGGCCATAATAGCAACCAAACCTCGCTATCAAAGCGAGGCCTGATAACCTAAAATCCAGCTATAGGCTGGAGGATGATGGTCAAATCAGCAGTAAGCTATAAAAGTTTAGCCAGGCCACACCATTAAAGCAACAGGACATGAATATAGCAAATTAAATATAAATAGCTCAAAGCCATATAATCACTTACACTGTAATCATAGTGCAGGTCTAATCAAACTGGGGTCATCCCTAACAGTCTAGAATGCTGTTAATGTTAACTTGTTAATAGTTCAAATCCGACAAAAATTAAATCGCCAAGCACAAAATCGCCATATAAATGGCAGCTAAATGGTTGACGGATATAAAATTATATTAATTATTAAATTTATTTATTAAACTTATTAAAGTGGTATAAAAAAATGTAAAAAGTAAAAATAATACAAATGTATGTGGAAAAATCATCCTTAGAGTCAAGATCTATTAATAAAAGCGTTAATGTCCCACTCCACATTTAACCCCTGTGGGTGGTGGGTCTGTAACTCATAAATCCATAAGGTTTTGAGTCTGGAAACTCCTCTAGTATTAGCCCCGCCCCTCCACGGGGCAACATAACGATCAATAATCAAGAATTGGGTCCCTGTTGGATCACGGGCATGGTGTTGCCGATAATGCAGAGGGACCGTGTGTTTAACACTCCCAAACTTGATTAAATTGATATGTTCGGTTACCCTGGTCGTGAATGACCTAATGGTCTGCCCAACATATTGTTTACCACATGGACATGTCAGTAAATACACGACATTAATAGTTGCACATGTACAAAATGGTTTGATTGAATAGACCCGGTTGGTCGTTGTGGACCTAAATCCCACAGGTGTTAAACTGGCATACAAGGCATTTTTTTTTATGTCTATGCAGTGTGCACAATATTTCTTCTATTTTACAGAATAAAAATACACTTTTTTTGTATAAATTTACCCTGAATAGCTGTATGTATTGTGTCAGTTTTAAAAAGGGGCCTACTCTTATGCTGCGTACACACGATCGGAAATTCCGTGTGTAGGCTCCATCGGACATTTGCTGTCGGAATTTCCAACCACAAAAATTTGAGAGCTGGTTCTCAAATTTTCCGACAAGTAAAGTTCTTGTCGGAAATTCCGATCGTCTGTATGCAATTCCGACACGCAAAAAAACACGCATGCTCAGAATCAAGCAGAAGACCCGAACTGCCTATTGAACTTCATTGATCTCGGCTCGTCGTACATCTTGTACGTCACCGCGCTCTTGACGTTCGGAATTTCCGACAAGATTTGTGTGACCGTGTGTATGCAACACAAGTTTGAGCCAACATTCCGTCTGAAAAAAATCCACGGTTTTGTTGTCGGAATTTCCAGTCTCGTGTACGCGGCATTACTGCTGCAATGAGGTCTACGTAGTCTGTAGAATATGTATTTACTTTTCTTTGATATATACACTTAAAAGTGGATTTTTGGATGAAAAGCTGCAAGGTTTGTGTCATTTTTAAAATGAGGCCTACTCCAACTATTTCAGCACTAACTACAGAGTCTGTAAAGTATTTCTGGTCTTTGTCTCAGAAATACGCACTCTAATTTATATTTTTATAATAAAATCTGCCTTGTCTTGCCCTCTCACATTGTAGACAAGCAAAGCTGCTTATATGATGTGCAGCAAGTCTGTGCAATGTTTCTGGCAGGTGTCCCTGACATGATACATTGTAATTTAAAATTCAAAATAAAACCTGCTTCATCTCAGAAGCCTCGTACACACGACCCAGTTTCTCGTCGTAACAATCTCGTCGTTTTTTTCGACGAGATTCTTGTTAACCTTGACGAGTTTCTCGTCAAGCTTTCCATGCGTACACACTGACAATTCCAAATTTCCTCGTTGTTCTCCGCGGTCACGTACAGCACGTACGACGGCACTATAAAGGGGAAGATCGATTTCCTTGGCGCCACCCCTTGGGCTGCTTTTGCTGATCTCGTGTTACCGCGTGTGAAGTAAAAGTTTGGGAAGAGACGATTCGCGCTTTTCAGTCTTCGTGCTTTTCAGTTCGTTTTCTGAGGCTCAGTTTGTGCTTGTGGGTTCGTATCTTGACTTTCAGGGCGTCTAGGCAGGTCGTATCTGTTTTACAGTGCGTTCTTGCCCGTTCGTTTCTGATTTTCAGTTCGTTATTCATAGGCCTTGCTGTTCTAAAGTGCGTTCTGTTCTGTACGTTCTGATAAGACGACCGTTTCCTAGCCATGTCGCCTGGACGTTCTCGTCGTCGAGTTTGTGCTGTGCGTGCGCTTGGTGTTGGTCTGCTTGTTTTGGACCAAGACCAGTCCATGAACGGTGTGAGGAGGAGTTCATGGACCAAGAATTGGTTGCTCCAGCGGGACCAATTCTGCCATATGCCTCTGCTGCGGGAGATCGTCGAGAATAATCCTGAGGACTACAGGAATTTTCTGCAGATGTCTGACCCCATTTTTCAGGAACTGTTGGCTTTGGTGTCCCCCTATATTACCAGGAAGGACACCGTTATGCGGGAAGCCATCAGTGCTGAGCAGAGGCTCATCGCCACCTTACGTTACCTGGCGACAGGAAGAAGTCTGCAGGACTTGAAGTTCACGACAGGCATCTCCCCCCCAGGCTCTGGGCCTCATAATCCCAGACACCTGTTCTGCCATTATACAAGTCCTGCAGGAGGACTATATTAGGGTAAGTTTTCTCCTTTAACATCACATTTTATGTATTTCATGTATGCTAATGTATGGTATTTCTTTCATCCTTCCCTAATTACCATGATTGTAATATGCTGAGAATGTCCCCTTTGTCCCCATGCATGCTGGAAGCTTTAGATTGCCCCTTTTTTCTCCTCCATGCATATTTCCCTTCACTAACCTTACCAGCAGGGGCGCCTGTTGCTCCAAATGATTGGGGGTCCAACCCCAATTTAGTAAATAAACTTCCTCCTTTTTTGCGACTGTGCCTATTAAACGCCTCCAGTTGCCCCCTCCAATGCAGCCATTTTGTTCCCTCCAATGCAGCCATTTTGTCCCCTCCAATGCAGCCATTTTGTCCCCTCCAATGCAGCCATTTTGTTCCCTCCAATGCAGCCATTTTGTTCCCTCCAATGCAGCCATTTTGTTCCCTCCAATGCAGCCATTTTCCCCCCAGCCCTGCACTTACCTTCTTGTGGTCAGCGCCATCCTTCTTCTGTCCTTGATGTCTTCTCCTGCCCTTGATGTTGCATCAGCCAATCATGTTACCATTAAACAGACTTGGTGAACATGATTGGCAGAGCAGCCTGTCAGTGTTTACCCAAGGAATGTCCCCCCCCCCCCCCCCCGCGTCACCTATTTAACTTTTATGAAGCCAATTACATCCCTCAGGCTGTAATGTGCAAGACTATTTGCCTCCCTGTTTCTGATATGCAATTTTCACCCCATAAATGCTGCAGTTATTCATATGTTGGTCGCTTAACAGGGGGCCATCCACCTGAATAGTGGGCGGCATTGACAATACATAGGTTAATGCAAGGCATGAACCGATGTATTGTTCGGAGTGACGGGCACAGGAGAGAGGGGGCAGTGCTCCAGCGCCCACTCTGGACGCACCGCCACTGCACTGCTATCTTGTGGCCAAACACATCTACCTACCCCCCCCCAAAATATTTTTTTAATGGACCATCAGAGGGGGTGATGAATATGAAACATGAGCCTTCCATTATACTTCTTAAAAACAGATTAATAAACGGAGAATTTGATTGATGTTGGCCTCTAATGTTTTTTATTATAATCTCCTTGTAATGTAATATTTTAAAATTCAAATTTTCTTTCATCTTGTTTGACACCCCAGCTTCCTTCCACGCCACAGGAATGGCAGACTGTGGCATCGGAGTTTGCCACGCGGTGGGACTTCCCCAACTGCGGTGGTGCCATAGACGGGAAGCACGTCCGCATCGTGCCGCCACCCCGTTCTGGATCCTACTACTACAATTACAAGGGGTTTCATAGCATTGTGCTGACGGCGGTGGTGTCAGCACGGTATGAATTCCTCTATGTTGATGTAGGGAAGAATGGCCGGATGTCCGATGGGGGATCCTTCATCCAGACAGAGTTTGCCCTCCGTCTCCAGAGTGATGACCTTGCATTGCCACCGGATGCAGGGAATGTTGAAGGACTCCCCTTAGTTTTTTTGGCTGATGAAGCCTTCGGGCTCGGACCGCATCTTATGAGGCCATTTCCTCAGAGGACCCTGACCCCAGAGAAGAGGGTGTTCAATTACCGGCTGGCCAGGGGCCGAAGAGTCGTTGAAAATGCCTTCGGCATAATGGCCAGCCGGTTCCGCATTTTTATGACTTCTATCCACTTGGCGGACTACAAAATAAACTATGTAGTTTTATGCTGCTGTGTGCTACACAACTTTCTCAGCAGAAAATCCACTTCTTATATGGCCACAGTATTGCCTGAGGCTGGACATTCATATGCAATTCCCCTGCCGGGCCTTGAATCTGCCCGTCCTGGCTTGCCCCCCCAAAATGCCCGTGAGGTTCGGGAGAAATATATGCAATATTTCACGGGTAGGGGGGCAATTTCTATGCCAGGCTATGCCTAAAGATTCATGGAGAATGAGCTAAATAAAAATCTGATTTCAACTTTTAACTTTTGTTTGTTTCCTGTCTCCTAGTTTGTCTTAGTGCATTTGTAGTGCCAAGTGTATTTTCCTTTAGTAAATAACAACCATTTCACTATGTAACCTTAAAAAAAACACAAATAAGGTTGGAGCGTATTGAAAAAAGAAGCTACACGTTGTTTGTGTTCAAACATTTTACTCTGTGCACATTCACACACGTTTACTTTTTTAATTTTTTTTTTGCCTGGCCACAAACCGCCAATTATTTTCTTAGGAAAATACAAAAACAACAGTTGCATTCCAAAAAGTACAACATTGGATATCTCTGAGCAATCTGAGACATTCACTTACACAAACTATGTCTCTATGTGCCCGTCCTAATATGGGGTCTTGCCACCCCTTGCCCAGCCAAAAATTGAATATGCACACATTTAGTAGTAATTTTCAATAGGGATTTTAGACTCCTGATCCCTATTGTCAACATGTGCTATTTGCCATCAGGGGTGATCAATGGACGTGTTTTGGGGGTGCAACCCCTTCCTCAGTTCACCTACTTTAGATACGAGGAAGGGGTTGCACCCCCAAAAGACGTACATGGATATCCCCTGATGGCAGATAGCACATGTTGACACACTGTGTGCATATGTAATTTTTGGCTGGTTTGATTGTCAAAAAGAGTTTAAAAGGTTGAAGAACAGTCATTCCTGACACAAAAATGGGGGTTTGGTTGCCTTATTCGATTCTCCCCAATACATCTAGAATGTCTTTAAATTTTTGATCCATCACATGAATTCTTTGTTTTATTCTGTCCAGTTCCGTGCTACATTCCATCACTTGCTGTATTATTCGGAGGGCACTGTCAGCAGAGAAACGTGTACTATCCTTCACCACAACATTTACATCCCCTAAAAACAAAATACAAAAGGTATTATAACTCTGCAGGCCTACATCTCTTACCTGAAGCTGTGGTGACAGATACTGACCTGTTGTGGTGACCAGTTCCACAACGTCATCCACCTCTCCTTCCTGCACTTCTCCTTCCTCCACCTCAACTTCCTCAACATCCTTCGGTTGTGGGTCTTTGGGAGTTTGGGGTTCTTGTGAAGCTGTGGGGTTCCTGTGCTCCCTGGAGTGTTCTCCTCCCAGTCTTCTCTCCCCTATGAGAATCAAACAAAAGGTCTATTTATCACACTGAAATTCTCAATGAAAAATAAAAACAGGCTAAATTGTTTGGAAGTGGGGTACAAGTGTGTGTTTGTGCGGATTTTAAAGATGAATGCATTATTTGGAAACAAAAATATGTTTAGTATTCACCTTTTGGATGTAAATTTTTAGACATGGAGGCACCACAAAAATTCACTGATGCACCTGTGTGGGACACCCACACAAATGTGGTTATGGTGGCCCACACTATAGTGCTCCAAAGTACAGATGTGGTACCAGCTGCTGAGTGTCCTCTCCTTTACATTGATTAAAGTTTGCATTTCATTCTCTTTACAAACACATCATCTAGCCGAAAATTTAGGAACAACAATTTGTAAAAAACAGGCAGATGTCTATTTTCTTTTGTGGCTGTAAAATAAGCCAAAACAGCGGATAGTGGCCGAACGAAGTGTCTGTAATGTAACGAACGATTACTGTGCCAAGCCAAGTTCAAATTATGAAATTTTGGAAGGGAGTCCAATATGAAAATAAAAAAAAGGAGCAACATGTAATTTGAGAAAAACATTAATAGCAGAAAAGTGTACATTTTACTTACTTTTTGCTAGCATTCTCTTAATGCTCCTTAACTGCTCTGGCTCCCTCAGTTTGAGGTCTGACCACCTCTTTCTGAGCTGCTCATTTGAGCGTTTCACCCCGAAATTCTTCTTCAGACTCTTCACGACTTTCTTCAGGATTTTGGCCTTCCTTCTATTAGGTTTGCTATACGGCCCATGCTTTGCGTCATAATCCGTCTTGAGCAATATGTCCACCATCTCCGCCATCTCCGCAAAAGACATATTAGATGCCTTGAATCTCCTCCTTGATCGTGACGTTTCCTCAGTCTCCGGGCTTGTCTCCTCCTCGTTATTTGAGGAATTATCAGACACCTGCTGTAAATCCGCCATATCTGTCTGCGCGCCAAAAGAGAAGGGGCGGGGAAAAGATGTTATTTAGAACGTCATGGGCGGGCGACGTGTGCGGAGCGACGTGTACGTAGTTTGACGCATGCGTGGTGTATATATAGCAAACACACATGTGACTACACTATGTTCGTTGTGCGGAGAGAGGAGTTCAAGTGACGGACGTGCGAACGAAGGTATGTGATTTTTTGACTTTGACAAATTGTTGGCCTATACTGTCTTGAGAATGTTGTAGGATATATATGGTGACTACGATTTTAAGGAGGTTAGACTGTGTGCCTCACATTAGTTATATATTATTTATTTTACTTGCAGATACAATATGAATGTCTTTATTAGTGACAAAGAATTCCTGGCGGAATTTATAGACCGGGTAAGGGCCCCATACACAAAAAAAAAGGGGTGAGAAAAGCAGTGCTGGAGACCCTGCTCCCATTTGTGCATACCAAGGTGCCCACAGCCACAGCAAAACAGGTGGACACTAAAATTGGGAGCTTGAGAGGCACATACAGGAATGAACGCTCTAAGGTCCTGGCTTCTCAGAGGTCAGGAGCAGCAGCAGATGATGTGTATGTCCCCAATTTGTGGTACTACAGCAGGATGTCCTTTCTGGATGACCACATTGAGGCAAGGACATCACTATCCACTCTTCCCCCCAGACTTCCCTGCAGCCAACCTGAGCCTTCTCTGGAGCAAGAGGAGGCAGCCATCCTGGATGAACCTGATTTGGCCATCTGGAGCCAGGTATAGTATTTATAGAAAATGTATTGGGATAAAATTAATGTTTGACAAATATGTCAAGATGACAAACATAAACTATTTTGGGTTCCACAAGTGAAATCAAGATCTCGAGACATTAGTCTGGCCTAAATTGGGTGCAAAATAGTCAATCTGATGTAGTTGTAAATTGGTCAAAATGATTTCTGGATTTACATTCGAATTGCTTCAATCATGATCTGAATTTTGGATGCAAAGATTAAACCAACATATTAAACTATGTCCCTTTTTCATACACAGGATGAAATCAGCCAGGAGGAGGGTCTGGAAACTGTCAGGCAGGAGGAGGCAGGGCCCAGTGGCAGGCAGGAGGTGGCAGGGCCCAGTGGCAGCCAGGAGGTGGCAGGGCCCAGTGGCAGCCAGGAGGTGGCAGGGCAAAGGAGAAGCACCAGATCACAGGTGCCTCCCATCCGACTTCCCAAAAGAAGCAGGAGGGACAGGACCACCAGTGAGGCAGCAATGGCCCTTATTCGAGAGGCCCATGCCACCCTCAAGGAGCCCACATCCCCTGAAGAGGCCATTGCCGGCCTAGTGGAGGCAAAGTTCAAGGTGATGAGCATGGAGCAATGCCTCCTATGCGAGCCCCTGCTCATCACCTTGCTGAACAAGGGGGTGATGGAAAAAATTACCCCCAATACTGCAATTTGTGAGGTGGCACAACTGTCTCAACCTCAACCTCCTCCTCCACCTCCACCTTCTTCTTCTGCCCCACCCCCTTCTCCTCAACCTCCTCCTCCACCTCCACCTTGTTCTTCTGCCCCACCCCCTTCTCCTCCACCTCCACCTTGTTCTTCTGCCCCACCCCCTTCTCCTCCACCTCCACCTTGTTCTTCTGCCCCACCCCCTTCTCCTCCACCTCCACCTTGTTCTTCTGCCCCACCCCCTTCTCCTCCACCTCCACCTTGTTCTTCTGCCCCACCCCCTTCTCCTCCACCTCCACCTTGTTCTTCTGCCCCACCCCCTTCTCCTCCACCTCCTCCTCCTCCTGACAGGAGTACCCCTCCAGTGGCCCAGCCTCCAGCCAAATGAAGAAGGAAGGCTGCAGAGAAGGCTTCAGGGAAGGTTGCAGGGAAGGTTGCCAGGAAGACGAGGAAGTGATGGCCTTGCTTCATTGTGGTCGGACAGAAGGCAGCCTGTTGTAGTACCACACACTTGGGACATATATCTCACCTGCTGCTGTTCCTGACCTCTGGGAGGCCAGCATCAGATTGTGCTCAGAAATGTTGGCCTTCTCTCAAGCTCCCAATTTTAGTGTCCACACAGGGTTGATGTGTGCTCTGGGGTCCCTGGGATGCACAAATGGCAGCAGGTTCTCCAGCGCTGCCTTCTCTTTATTTTATTTCAAACATGAATAAATGTTATTTTTGTTTAAGTTCATACTTGACTATGTGTATTTTTTTAATATTTAAAATGTAGCTTTGGAGTAAGCAGAGACATTTGACAGCCAAAAAAAGGGACAGATAACAACCCCAAAAAAAGAATAACAATCTGATTTAAAAAAAATAGGGTGTAAAATTTTACAAATATATATTAAAATATTCAATGGGAGATCACTGTCAAAACATTGCCAAATTACAATTAATATCAGTTTGAAAAATCTAAAAATGTAAAATATTCAGAAGATCTTGCACGATATAATACACCTAAATCTTCTTAAGAGCAGCATAAAAAAGGTTAAAAAAAGATAGTCATAACTCTGTGTGAATATCAGCAGCAAAATAAGTTAATTCGTTTGGATTAATGTAACATTCTAAAGAAGATTTCAATGCACAACATTTAAACGATGCAATAATTTCGAGCGTGACGAATGTGCTATCTCCATTACGAAGGCTTGTTTTACCAGAAGATGCGCTCCCGTCTCATACTTGCTTCTGAGCATGCGGGCTTTTGGAAGAGTCGTAAAAGCATACACACGAACCATTTTCTCGTCACAAAACAGGCCGACGAGAAACACGACGAGGAAATCTGGAATCCTGACGAGAAAATAGAGAGCAGGTTCTCTATTTTCTCGTCGAGATTCACGGCAATTTTCTCGTCGTAAAACCATACACGCGAACGGTTTTCTCGAGGAAAAAGCTCTTGCGGCACTTTTCTTGCCGGTTTTGGACGAGAAACTCGGTCGTGTGTACGAGGCTAGAGTATTACATTGTGGCCTAGTAAAATAACTTACATGATGTGCAGCTTTTCTGTGCAATATTCCCAGCTTTTTTCTCTTGCATAATACACTCTAAATAAATGTCATGATAAAAACGTGCCTTGTCTCTCTCTCTTACACTGCAGCCTATTAAAACTACATACACAATTTGCAGATTTGCTGTGCAATATTTCTGTTTTTGTCTCTGAAATAATAAATTCAAATTTTTATTTCACAATAAAGCCTGCCTCATCTCTCCATCTTACATTGCAGCCAAGTAAAACTGCTTACATAATGTGCAGCAAGAAACATTCCTGTCTGCAGCCTCTGAAATAATGCACTATATTTTTAATTCTTAAATAAAATTGCCTCTTCTTGTCCACTTAAATTTTATCCAAAATAAAGTGATATTAAATGTTTATTTTTTTTCTAAAATAACAATTGTCAAATTTACCTGCTCTGTGCTACGGTTTTACACAGAACAGCTCCAATCCTCCTCTTCTTTGGTCCCCCACCAGTGCTTCTTGCTCCTTTTGCCTTTGAGTACCCCTCTAGCTGCTGCTGTAAATCAATTCCAATGACACAGGAGCTTGAGGGCTGGGCCAAGTCCTGCTGTCTGTGTCATTAGATGCAGCAGCATGGCTCAGGAGCGCGCCCGCACGAGTTGCTCCATGGAAAGTGGCTCTCCGTGGGGGCACTCAAGAAGAGGAGGAACCAGGAGCGCCGCCGGGGAACCCCAGAAAAGGAGGATCAGGGCCGCTCTGTGCAAAACCCTTGCACAGAGCAGGTAAGTATAACATGTTTGTTATTTAAAAAAAAAGTTTTAAAATCACTTTAAATATGGTAATATGTAATTTTTGTTTCAACAACTGTCTCTTGTCTGGAATGTGGGGCTGTGCTTTTGGGCAAGAAACTAAAAAAAGTGCATTCTTTATTGACATTTTATTCAACTCTGTAGACAAAAACAGATCACAACCTATGCTATGAAACTGTCTTGACACTGCTGGGTAATTAGCATGAAGTTGAGTGCTTTACCTTGAAGGCATGGTAAACATTCCTACCGGTACCTGCATGAGATGTGCATTATTCATTTAGTTTCATGGTGTTATTTGTTGCCCAGTATGCAAAGTCTATAGTAGAGTAAATCTTCACATTCCTGTTGCAGTCATTTTTGTTTGTGTTGAAACATGATGAAAGTGGCATGTCTCTGTACAGGTTAACGCATGATTGTTGTCTGTAATGTAAGATCTGACGCTTTCTGCAAAGAAACTACATATCCCACAATCCCCAGTCCTCTCGGTCTAGTGTTGGTGCAGGTGAGAGCTACAAAGTAAATAGATCTGACAGACACAAGCAGACAGAACATTCACAGGCACACAGAGGTCTCACTTGGGCTTAAAATGATGTGTTTCATCACATTAGCACTGCCACATTTGTGATGCAACACAAAGGAGGTGACAAGGCATGCACTGGTTTCAGTGTGACCCAGAATACGGAGTTGTTTTGTTCCTTTGAAGAATAGGGATAAGCTAGCTGAAGCAATGCATTGGCATAAAGAGATCATGTGAGGCCATCATTACAAGGTGAGGCAAACAGCAACACAGGGAATATAACTACACTACTACCCAGTTAAAACAACAAAAACGTATTCAATTGTACAATACCTTTAATTTTTTTTTTTATTAAATACTTTTTAGATCTATCTGCTCCATTATAGCTCCATTATATTAATGCTACTGCTTTTAACTACCTAAAAAAATACTTTATCTTTCAAGTTAAAAGGAATCAAACTGGTGTGCTGAAGCTGTGTTAGAACCAGGAAAAAAAAAAAGAAAAGAAAAATTACACACACAAATTACGTGATGTCAGATGGTGATGTTTCCTACTGTTCTGTTGCACTACAACTTAATGGCATCTCCTTATCATGTAATTTGAAGGATTGGTAATTTGGCCTCCCTTGAAGATGCATTAAATAGAGGGCCCTCTCCCTGCTAAATTGTATTTCTAACAATTATTTTGCATTGACATTATGTCAATGATGGCAGTACCCAGCGTCCATACCCTTTACAGTCCCTTGCCTATTAGCCTTGAAAACAGGCAAAACTGATTTTTCTTCTTATCAATTAATATTTCCATACAACCTCCTTGCTTGTATAAAAAAAATAAAAAATACAAGACTCAGTTGAAAAATTGTAACAATAAAAATCTGCCGATACATACACATTGTTTAAACATTCTGTATTGAGTACACCCCTGGCTTACTGTGAGGAAGTAGTATAGAGAATATAGAAAAACAAAAATATAAAAAATTGTAAATACAAAAACCACATAATTCCCCTATACCTGTAATTTCCCTCCCCTCCCCTTGTGCAGTAACTCCTCCTGTGTGGGGGAATATACCATCTTTAATTTCATGCTTGTGTGTGAAGAGCCAGTACCAAGCATAACATCAAGAATTCCCCGTCTAACACCCAGGTATCATAATATAAAGCTACACATAAACATATCTTAAAGGGGTTGTAAAGGTTTGTTTTTTATTTTCTAAATAGGTTCCTTTAAGCTAGTTCATTGTTGGTTCACTTATTCTTTCCTTCGATTTCCCTTCTAAATGTTTTTTTTCTTTGTTTTCTTTGTCTGAATTTCTCACTTCCTGTTACTCCTCAGTAAGCTGTTCAGTAAGCTGTTCTGCCTGACTAAACACCGCTCGGATGATGGTGTGAAGTTTAGTGAGTAGAAGTGAGAAATTCAGACAAAGAAAAAAAACATTTAGAAGGGAAATCGAAGGAAAAGGTAAGTGAACCAACAATGCACTAGCTTAAAGGAACCTATTTAGAAAATAAAAAACGAACCTTTACAACCCCTTTAAGCCTTACATGAAAGTTCCACTTCACACCTCAATGAGGGTAAATACAGTATGGGCATCAGACATTTGTGGGAACATTAGAGAGCTAGCTATGCCAGACCTTCTCAATTCATTTGGGGCATCCTCCATTTAAATAGGTGGCCTCATACAATGGTAATGATGCATTTATTAGTCTGAACTTCTGGCTTCTTCCAATGCAAAATCACTGCTTTGCATGCATAAAATAATGTTAGTATTCTGTCCCTAAAGGGGGGGGGCACTTCCTCTACTAGCCCCAGCAGAGCCCTAATGTCTTTAAGAGTTTGAACCACCCCCTCACAAAATATTTGGACCTCCTGGCAACACCACAAAATATGATCCAAGTCTGCTGGGGAGAAGGTGCACCGCCAAGATTCCGCAAAGGGGATCTGTATATTTTAGCCAGTTTGGCAGGCATAAAATATATTCTGTGTAAGATTTTAAAATTAATTTGAAGGTGGAGACCAGATACTTCAGTGAATGATTCCACATATCATCACAATTATTTACTTGAAGGTCTGAAACAGCAGTCATCCATCCTTCCCTACAGTGTTCCAGGGCAGGTGGCCACCAAAACAAATTTTTGAGATTCACCCCCATTGACTTAATGGGGGTTCAGATTGAAGTTCACAATTTTCGGGAAGTACAATGAGTTTGATGGACAGATGGCATATTGAACCCAAGCACATTCGCTCATTACTAGTTGCCACAAACAGACCTGGCCTGAAACAGAAAGGACTACTGATTGCTAATAGGAGATAAGAGGCAGTAGGTGGTTCCTAATACTAATATCCTAAATTAATTCAAGGCAATCGTCTGGTCATAACTGCTACAGTTGCCAGTGGGCTATTGTCAGCTGTCAATGAAACTGTCAGGTCCGCAAATACCAAACAAATTTTCATCGCTATGGCAACTGCAGATGTAAATAGGGGTAAAATGGGGTAAAATGCTATTGTTTTCGAATGTGAAAGGATAGGAGGGTTGTGTCCTGTTTTATGTTAATAGTGGCTTTGCATTTTTAGGCTGATTCGGTAGACAGTTCAAACAACAACTATTTAGTAGACAGTTCAAACAACAAGGATATAAGCAGTCCAGCAAGCCATAGCAACAACCCAAATCTAAATGATCTTAAATTAAATTAGATTTAGATTTAGCCTACTAAGTTAAACAAATTTGGTGAAGGGAATGGCTCATAACTTCTTACAATAATCAGCCTACTGTGAAAATTTTATTGCAGTTTTTTTTAAAATATTTGATGTAGCGTTCTCACTCACTCACTCACTCACTCACTCACTCACTCACTCACTCACTCACTCATGTGTCCAGGCAGACTGAAATTCAATTTAACTGTAGCATCAGCACACCAGCTGACAAGGTTGGCAAAGTCAATTGTTGTTTGGATAAATAAAATTGAAATGAACTTGGAATGTGCAGACATATGGGAAAATGTTTAGTGACTACTGTAAACAACAAAGTAATTCTGTGAAGACACTTGTGCAAATCAGCTCATACCCAAGTGTGCTCGTTTATCTATTTCTCCTGTAATGTCAGGAACAAATTATTTTCCTGCTGTATAATTATAGAAAAAGCTGTGATGGAAACATAGGGCTGCTTGGCTTGTCTTAAAGTAGACCTAAACACAATTTTTTTTTTTTACTATGTTGTAGGGAACATCTTAAAATGTTGCACAAAAAATATAATTTTTTTCTTGAGTTAAGCCCTGTACACACGATCGGATTTCCTATGGTTTTTAAACCGATGGATTTTTCCATCGGAAAACCGATGAAGCTGACTTCCATCAGTCTTTCCTACACACCATCAGTCAAAAAAACGACCGTTCCAAACGCGGTGACGTAAAACACTCCGATGAGCCGAGAAAAATGAAGTTCAATGCTTCTGAGCATGCGTCGACTTGATTCTGAGCATGAGTGGGTTTTTTATCCGATGAAGTTCCCCACAGACGATAGTAATTTGCTATCGGTTTTTTAACCATCGGATACATTTAAAACATGTTCTATTTACCGTGATTTGCCGTAGCTCTATGTCAGTTCATTTAAGAGCCATAGCAAGCACGCACGCTGCATAGCGTGCAGCTCCATTTCAGGGTCTTGGCTATCTTCTTATAGCCTAGGCCATCTTTATGTAGAGCAACAATTCTTTTTTTCAGATCCTCAGAGAGTTCTTTGCCATGAGGTGCCATGTTGAACTTCCAGTGACCAGTATGAGAGAGTGAGAGTGACAGCAAATTTACACTGTTATACAAGCTGTACACTCACTACTTTACATTGTAGCAAAGTGTCATTTCTTCAGTGTTGTCACATGAAAAGATATAATAAAATATTTACAAAAATGTGAGGGGTGTACTCACTTTTGTGAGATACTGTATAACACTATAGGTGAATTGTTGAATCCTACGTGCAGTGAAACACACAACATTTTCTGATTTTTTTTGAACTCCAAAAATACTATTTTTATTGTGTGCCATAACAGATTTTGGTCTGCTGTCTTTGAGGTAAAAGTATGTCCTGCAATAATTAAAGTAACCCTGGCATTTGCTATGTGTCCCTGTGCAAAGAGGCTCTTGTTAGCTGTTTATTGCTCCCTCCCTTATATCACGGTTCTCCAGCAATGCCGAGAAAGCAGCTGATAAACTTTGTGTAAAAATCGATTTCACCTTCAGAGATCTGCCTATATGTGAGGATATCATCCCTCCTCTTACAATTTTATGGAATTTCTTTAGGTATCATACTTGTGATTGTAGCAGTTTAATGCACTTGTAACAGAAACAATTGAGTGCTGTCCGTGATACTTTTTTTATTTGCACTAACATATAATTTTTCAGGACAAGCTTTCAGGGAATGTCCCCTTCTTCATAGTACTTCTTGGGCCTTGAAGAAGGGAACATACCCGAAAGCTTGTCTTGGAAAATTGTATGTTAGTGCAAATAAAAAAAGTATCATGAACAGTACTCAATTGTTTCTTTAGGTATCCTATAACAGGTAACTGTTAAACAATATAATAAAAGTGAGATTTTTTGGTGACCATGGTCATTAGATGTTTCTCCATAGAATAGAATTAGGTGCATTGTCTCATATGTAGTTTATTAATGACATGTTGATATTTTTGTTACACTGGTACAACAATATAATATTTGCTGCTTCAGTCACTTGCTCTAATCCAAGCTCATTTTGTTGACTCAGTGCTCTTGACCAAGTTTTTCTGCTGCTGTAGGGGTAGTCAGGGATTGGACTATGTTGTTTGACAGTAGAACCTGGATAACAAAAATGGTGGTATGGGCTTACAAAAATTGTGGTTAAATTAGTTCAGGGCTCGACAAACCCCGGGCGCCAGGTCGCCATTGCGACTAGAATTAGCGACCTGGCGCCTGGGGCAGCACAGCTGGGGAATCCTGTCTCTCCGTGCCCCCCCCTCCGTGCCGGCCTTTGCGGCCTTCTGCAGGCCTATGCTTCCTTCTGTGATCTAGCGCCATCTTGTGGTGGCCGTTGGTATGACAAGACAAACAGCAATGCTAATGGAGTTTCCCTGTCTGTTTTCACTGCCATCTCCTTCCCTCTAAGTAGAACCCCCAAACATTATATATATTTTTTATTCTAACACCCTAGAGAATAAAATGGCGGTTGTTGCAATACTTTCTGTCACACCGTATTTGCGCAGCGGTCTTACAAGCGCACTTTTTTGGGAAAAAATACACTTTTTTTAAATAAAAAAATAAGACAACAGTAAAGTTAGCCCAATTTTTTTTTGTATTGTGAAAGATGATGTTATGCCGAGTAAATTGATACCCAACATGTCACGCTTCAAAATTGCGTCCGCTCGTGGAATGGCGACTAACTTTTACCCTTTTAAAATCTCCATAGGCGACGTTTAAAAAATTCTACAGGTTGCATGTTTTGAGTTACAGAGGAGGTCTAGGGCTAGAATTATTGCTCTCGATCTACCGATCGCGGCGATACCTTACGTGTGGTTTGAACACCGCTTTCATATGCGGGCGCTACTCACGTATGCGTTCGCTTCTGCGCGCGAGCTCGGCGGGACAGGGCGCGTTCCTGGCTCCTAACTTTTTTAGCTGGCTCCTAGATTCCAAGCAAATTTGTCAAGCCCTGAATTAGTTATTGTATATATACTTCTGCTGTGTTATTAGCCTCTTTCCTGGAGTTTAACTTTAAACCTTTATAGATTCCAAATCGTTCCTTTGCAGCAAAGTTGTGAAAAAAAAACGTTCAGTGTGTGTGTGTTCTATCTCTGCATGCAGTAATGAATATCTTGTTGTATCAATCTTGGCTAAGCACTTCTTTTTATTGCCTCATATGCTTCCAAATCATTCAATAGAGCAGAAATACCCTGTAGAGTTTCCTTTAATCAGGAGCAAGCTGACAGCACCATGGCCTCTATGAAAAGTCTCTGGTGCTTTCACACATGCTGCAAATTCTTTGTAAATAGGTCACATGGGGAAAATTACTGTTACATATAACAGCCCCCCGTCCGGGATACAATTGCTTTCTTGGATAGGGAAGTAATTAGATTGCAGGTAATTATATAAATTGCTCTATGTTACAAGAAGAGATGGACCTTAAAATCCATCACATCACTGAAATTGCAACTCTCACATACTACGACTGCACTGCTGTGATATACTGTCACAGCACTGTTTCCCCAGTGACCACACAGCTTTGCTAAGTCACTTGGTAATTCCTATGTTCTGTTAACACAAAATATGATAAAGCACAAGATACAGCTGTTGAAAAAAGAATATTGAAGGACAAATGAAAATAATATAAATAAACACATGGAAACACTGAAAAAAGAAGGTGACTAAAAGGGAGGTAGGAGGAAAAATGAACATTTACTCAACAATGTAAAAGAACATCAGTGGCATCATTAATCATATATGGCCATGTCCAGATATAGTCATTGACATCACCTGGGAGACCCCACCCCTTGGATATTACAGCTGTCATTCACCGGACTTGTTATTAGATAAGTGTTTCAGCAGCGGTTGCAGTTTTTGCTAGTGAGTGCTTGATGGGCCTTGTGGTTCTGCATCACTGGAGGAGGTTGGTTGACAATGGATTTATAAGGATGGACTTTTTAGGGGATTTTTATTTATTTTTTTTATTTTTTTTAGTAAAGGACTTTTACTTTTACTGTTTGGGTGTCCATACAGTATTTCTAGGTTGTAACTTTTTTGGTGAATGAGTAGGGATACTATGTAGCACACACTCATTCACATATCTGGGTGCCCCTCTATTGTTAAAGGGGGTTTCCGAAACCTGGCTTCATGAATCCGACACTGCGTATTCTGCTGCCCTATCCCATGGTGGTCTTCTCTGGACTCACTCCCCCAGACCCAGCGGACATAAGGGAGGAGGTGTCGGAATCCTTCTAGCAGCACATTTCAGGTACTTCACCCCCTTCCCTCTCTGTCACTCTCCTCTTTCAAAGCACACTGCATTTGTCTTTTCTCTCCAGTTTCTCTAGAGATAGCTGTGATCTACAGGCCCCCTGGACCAGTATCAACCTTTCTCGATGACTTCTCTGCCTGGCTATCCTACTTTCTTTCTTCTGAAATCCCCACAATCATTCTAGGTGACTTCAACATCCCTATTAATACTAACACTCCTGCCACTTCCAAACTTCCCAGCCTAACCTCCTCCTTTGACCTGAAGCAGTGGATACATGCTCCTACTCACTCTGAAGGCAATACCCCTGACCTCGTTTTCTCTCACCTTTGCATTCCATGCAACCTCTCCAACTATCCATTCCCTCTCTCTGATCACTACCTTATTAGTTTCACTCTCTCCCTCTCCTCCTCTCCCTTCGACCGTCTAAAAGTTACCCGCAGAAACCTACGTCATCTCAACCCTTCTCTTCTCTACTCTGTATCGACAACCTCTATGATAAAATCTCACCCCTATCTTGCACCGACCTAGCCACTTCTGTCTATAATGCTTCACTTCTAGCCTCACTGGACTCCCTGCCCCCCCCCCCCCACTACACACAGAATCAGGCCCCTTCAACCTTGGCAAACAGATGATACTAGAAGTCTGAAAAAACATAGTCATGCTCATGAGCGCCTGTGGTGTAAGAATAAGTCTCAGAGAGATTTCAACCAGTATAAATCTACCCTCCAAAAATACAATTCCAGCCTCCTCACTGCCAAGCAGACCTATTTTATCACTCTCATTAGCAACTTATCTTCCCGTCCCCTTCAACTCTTCTCTACCTTCAACTCTCTACTTCGTCCTCCACTGCCTCCACCCATCAACTCACTCAATGCCCAGGAGATCGCTAATCACTTCAAACAGAAGATTGATACAATTCATGAGGAGATCTCTACTGTTCAGATACCCTCCACGCTTTACACTTCATGCCCACAGGTACAATCATTACTTCCCTCTTTCAACCCCACCACTATAAACGAGGTTGCTAAACTACTTGCTAATGTCCATCTTACCACCTGCCCTCTGAATCCTGTTTCCTCGCAAATGCTACGTTCACCCTCTGGCTCTATTCTACACTCTCTAACCCACATCATCAATCTCTCCCTCTCTTCTAGCATCTTCCCCAACTCCCTAAAACATGCACTTGTCAGCCCCATACTTAAAGAGCCCTCACTGGACCCATCCAATCTTAACAACCTATGCCCCATCTTCTTTCTCACATTTTTATCCAAACTCCTTGAACGTCTGGTCTACAACCGACTGAGCGTCCACCTTGCTAATAATAGTCTTCTTGAGCCCTTTCAGTCTGGATTTCGTCCCCAACACTCCACTGAAACTGCTCTCTTAAAACTGACTCTACTCTTCGCTGGTTCTCTTCCTATTTATCCAACCGCACCTTTAGCGTTTCTTACAACTCTGCTTCCTCCTCTCTGTTGGAGTCCCCCAAGGTTCTGTTCTTGGACATCTCCTATTTTCAATCTACACCTCCTCCCTGGGTCAGCTGATAGCCTCCCATGGCTTCCAATACCACCTCTACGCTGACAACACCCAAATCTATTTCTCTACCCCTCAGCTCACTCCCCCATCTCCTCATTTATCACTAATTTACTAACAGACATATCAGTCTGGATGTGACACTACTTCCTCAAAGTCAATCTATCCAAAACCAAACTTATAATTCTTCTTCCCCCATGTGCCCCTTCCCCTGATCTCTCTGTCAAAATTGATGGCACAACTAAAAGCCCATCCCCGCATGCCAAGGTTCTAGGTGTAGTCCTCTACTCGGAACTCTCCTTTAAGCCCCACGTCCAATCACTGTCCAAATCTTGCCGCCTCAACCTCCGCAACATCTCAAAAATACGCCCCTTTCTAACCAATGACACAACAAAGCTCTTAATTCACTCCCTGGTCATCTCTCGCCTCGACTACTACAACTCCCTTCTCATTGGCTTACCTCTACATAGTCTATCCCCCATTCAGTCCATTATTAATTCTGCTGCCAAACCCACCTTACCAATCGATCTGTGTCTGCTACTCCTCTCTGTCAATTCCTCCACTGGCTTCTGCTCACCCAACAAATTAAATTCAAAATACTAACAACTACTTACAAAGCCATCCACAATTTAGCCCCCAGCTACATCAGTAGTCTAGTCTCTAAATACCAACCTACTCGTTCTCTTCATTCCTCTCAAGACCTCCTGCTCTCTAGCTCCCTAGTCCCATCCTCCCATGCTCGCCTCCAGGACTTTTCCAGAGCCTCCCCAATCCTATGGAATGCCTTACCCCAATCTGTCTGATTATCTACTACTCTATTAGCTTTTAGACGATCCCTGAAAACCCTTCTCTTCAAAGAAGCCTACCCTACCCACACCTAACAACTGTACTTTCGTTTTCTCCATCAGCTTATCCCCCACAGTTATTACCTTTTGTTCCACTTGATCCCCCCTTCTAGATTGTAAGCTCTAATGAGCAGGGCCCTCTGATCTCCCTGTATTGATTTGTATTGTAAGTGTACTGTCTGCCCCCATGTTGTAAAGCATTGTGCAAACTGTTGGCGCTATTTAAATCCTGTATAATAATAATAATAATAATTCAGATAATCCCCCTGCCCACAGGGTTGTGGGGTTTAGGCCCTTGTTCTCATTAGCATAACATGTCACCCCCTGGCAAGGATCCCCCATATGTGTGAGGGCATGTGTGAGGGCATGTGTCCTGGTATGATTCAGGAGGAGGGGTCCTCGCCACCCCTCTTTCCCTAGCTAATCATTTTTAGGGGAGGTTCCGACTCATTTTCTTTTGAAGTCCCCCTTTACAAAGGGCATCATGTTTTTTTTTTTAGTTTGGGATATCCCCTTAAAATCCACACCTGTCTCAAAAGGTCTGATTTGCATTTTGGGGGGACTGTGCATTTTTTTTTTCCATTCTTGTTTTACAGTGCACTACAGCAAGAGTGACATTTACAAAGAAAAGTAATGATACGGTTTACTTTGCTGACAAATGACATATCTTGCTGGCTACTTAAAAATAAACAAAAAACAAAACAAGCACCTCAACCCCTTCAAATGTGGCCCAAAATACAGAGCAGACCTTTGGAGGGGTCTGCTTGTTTGTTTTTTTATTATTAAAGCTAAGAAGCTCTCAATATTACAGTATGTTATTTGCAGGTCATTTTTTAAACACTATTTTCTTTTGTAATTGTCAGTGCTGCTGCAGCACTTTCTGTACATCACAGAGATGTGCCCCTTCAGAGACAGCATTAGGGCACCCACCAGGCATGTAATTTTAAGGAATTGGGCATTTTTAAAAGAGAAGTTTGGGTTTAGAAAAAAACAAACAATTATACTCTGTTCCATGTTCCAAATTCCGAATTCTAAATTCCGTGTTCCGTGTTGAATTCTAAATTCCATGTTCCATGTTCCAAATTTCGTGTTCCAGATTCCAAATTCCATGTTCCAAATAACAAATCCTATGTTACAAATTCCAATTTCCGTGTTACAAATTCCAATTTCCGTTTTCCGAATTCCAAATTCCAAATTCCAAATTTCAAATTCCGTGTTACAAATTCCATATTCCGTACTCCATGTTCCGTGTTCCGAATTCCAAATTCCGTGTTACAAATTCCAAAGTCCAAATTCCATGTTCCGTGTTACAAATTCCAAATTATGTGTTCCAAATTCTGTGTTCCAAATTCCGTGTTCCAAATTCCGAATTCTGTGTTTCAAATTCCAAATTCCGTGTTTCATGTTCCAAATCCCAAATTCCGTGTTCCAAGTTCCGTGGTCCAAATTCCGAATTCCGTGTTCCAAATTCTGTGTTCCGAATGCCGTGTTCCAAATTCTGAATCCTGGTTCCATGTTCCAAATTCTAAATTCCGTGTTCCAAATTCCATGTTCCAAATTCCGATTTCCAAACTCCGGGTTCCAAATTCTGTGTTCCATGTTCAAAATTCCAAATTCTGTGTTCCAAATTCCAAATTCCGTGTTCCACATTCCGTATTTCAAATTCCAAAATCCGTGTTCCGAATTCCGTATTCCAAATTCCAAATTCCATTCCATGTTCCGTGTTCCAAATTCCATTCAGCTGCATGTCCCCCGCCAACTCTGCACTGAGAACTGAGCAATCAAACACTGATGATTGCTCGGTTTTCGCCTCTGCTCTGAGCAGAGAGCCGGTGACTATCGAATTCGAATTCCGTCTTCCAAATTCTGTGTTCCAAATCCTAAATTCCTGGTTCCGCGTTCCAAATTCTAAATTCCTGGCTTCGTGTTCCAAATTTCAAATTCCGTGTTCCAAATTCCGTGTTCCAAATTCCAAATTTCGTGTTCCAAAATTCAGTGTTCCATGTTCCAAATTCCAAATTCCAAATTCCGTGTTCCAAATTCCGTGTTCCATATTCTGTGTTCCAAATTCCGAATTCCAAATTCAGTGTTTCGTGTTCCAAATTCGGTGTTCCAAATTCCAAAGAGTCCCCCTACATTATATATAAAGTATATGCATACACACACATATATACATGTATATACACACAGTATATATATTTATACATACACACATTATATATATATGTATATATATATGTATACACATAAATATGACAGGGGGACATGGTTACTGTCTTGGGGGGTCTGAACGAGGTAGAAAAAAGTTAAAAATCTTCCTCCTTCCTCCTCAGATCCCCCCAGATTCCCTCTTCACTCCCGATTCTCCACCTCTGAGCTGGTGAATCGGGGAGGTGAATTCTGACACAGATCACCAGTGTAGCGCTGAGATCGCAGCTTCATAAACTGGCCGTTTCTGTGTCAGTCAATGAGAATTCTCACTGTGCGGTGATCATCGGCGGGAGAACATGTTCAAACACGTTCTCCCCGATTATCTCTGTTTCATAAACTGTTTATGGCCTGTGATCAGTGGCGATCCTCGGGATTACCGCTGTTCACTGCTTCATAAACGGACACCTATAAGTGAATTAGCAAACTAAGAGATACATACATACATACAAACTTAGTTAATACTTAGTTAATACAGAAAACAAGGAAAGTAACGGAGAGAAAAAAAAATTAGGGACAAAAAACACAATATGGAAATAAACAGGAGTATGTCCTCTCAGAATTAATATTTTGGTTATGGGCAGAATTAGCTATAAGCACATCATATCTCATGGGAAGATCATTCATACATTACATTAATACAATAAAATCATTGCATAAAATGTCCCTCCAGTTGAACAAGAGAAAATCAACTGATTCTCCTATTCAAGCTAAAGCAGGGTTGGAATCCACACTGCTGGCTATTGTATGCAGGCACTGTGGCACCTATGATTTCCGTGAATACCCAAACAGTGACTGTATATGATAGGATGCAGTCACTGTATGACTGGTAATTTTAAACTCAGCTATGTTAAGTGCTTTCAGGGCCACTCGGGGCTTGGATTTCAGACAATTAAGCAGGAATCAGCTGAAGTTTGAGAGGTCTATGGGGACCTGTATTTATCAGTGCTACATAAAACAAACTGCATGTCATTATGGATTTATTCAAATGAACATGTACAGTATATAGGAGGTTGGAACCCTGGGACATGCCGTCTATGAAATATGTGCCACATAAAGAAAATTTTCACTAAACTAATGCTTTGTTTATCCTTTTGTATGTTACTGTCTCCAGCCCAGTATAGCAAATTTGGGTACAGTCCTTTTGGCAATTAAAGCCATCTAAATCTCCATGTCCTATACATTTAACCCAAACTTAACCAGTGTTAATTTCACCAATGAAAATATTTTCATTGACTAAATGAACACTATTTTAGTCAACTAAAATACAACTAAAACTAAAAAAATTCAGATGACTAAAATACGACCAAAACTAAAATGGCATTTTAGTCAAAAGATTATGGCTAAAACTAAATTGAAAATTGACGTCAACATTAACTCTGCACTACCACAAAAGAATAAGTAGGAGGCATCTATTAAGATGCTGAAAGAAAAAAAAATAAGAAAAAGGCTTTTCTTAATTTTTTTGCTTTGTGATATTTAATGTTGGTAATATATTTAGGTAATATGTGCAATGGCATTACAGCCAATAGAGTAAAGACTTGTTTGTGTTTTTTATATTTTAAAGTTCCACTTCTGTTTGTCAAAAAGCAATATTTTTTGTTTGTTTATAAAACTTGTTTTTACTCATAAAGACATTATATATCACAATGGCTAAATCTGTGTCTGTAGTGCATGTTCAAATCTTAATACAATAAATAATAACATGTTATTAGATTTTTACCCCAGAAGTATATGTACAATGAGTTTGGAAATTCTAGAGAAATGCTTAAATAAACCATTATAATTTAACTAAACCCATTAAATTTTATTCAACTAAAATGTACTGAAGATTTTAGTCAACTAAAATGTAGGAGATTTTAGTCGACTAAAATATATTAGAGATTAGACTAAAGCCAAAACAATTCAGATGACTAAAATATGACTAAAATTAAAATGGCATTTTAGTCAAATTACTAAAATACAACTAAAAATAAAATTTGGTATCAAAATTAGTACTGAACTTAACACCTAACCCTATCTCTCCCCAAACCCTAAAAGTTAGACATTAAAATTAACCCATGACACTTAGGGGCATGTTTGTAAAACCGTGGATGTACAAATTCATTGCAGGTGAACCTTCCAAATGTAACAGCGACTGATTCACCACCAGTGAATGTTTGATGAAAATCACATTAGTTCACTGCTTTTTAAATATACCTCTTAGTGTACCCCTTAACAGAAACTTGATTCCTAATCTTCACCTTAACCTCTGAAATTAACTCCCTGGCTCTCAACCTAGTAAACATTAAAACTTCACATTTTACCATTTATCACCCCAGATACCTAAAAGAATACATTTATCGGTATATTAAAAACATCTAGTTAAAGCTGCTAAAAATAAAGTTTTGTGAGAAAAAAAATACTCATCTTAGATCAAGCTTCTGTCAATATCCCTAAGTGCCACTTATCCTTTACTCTTCCAGGGTGCTCAAAATCCTGTGAGAATGCACTCCAACTCATTGCAGGAGAGCATTCCTAAGGGATTTTTAGCTCCTGACTTCATAGCAGTGACATCACCAAAGTCTCTAGTAAATGGAGGAAAGCTTGGTCTAAGATAATTATTTTAATTTTTTTTTATTTTTAAGCAAAGCTTTATTTTTTAAGTTTTAAATTAGGTATTTTTTTATTTTTTATTCAGGTAGTGGGGAAATGCCATCAAAGTGGACCTTGTATTTTTATGCAATGTCCAATTCAAAGCATATTTAAACCCAAAAACACATTTCTTTTATATATTGCAGTTTACCAGTCCTTAGATGTGAGGGCTGCATTTATTTTCTTTTTTCAAGCTTTTTTCTTTCATTTCATCTGGTGGCTGTGGCAGTAAAATGCTTGCAGTCCTTGGATGACAACACCCATTAACCCTTACTGCAGCAGGACAAAACAAACAGGAGAGAATTACAAGACTTCACTTCTCTTCTGGTGTAAATGGGCACAGTTCTGTAGTCCTCTATGATACATAGTTGGGAACAAAGCAATTGATAAGAATTAGCAGAGGCAGATAGCACACTAAGTCCTCATCTCTCAAGATTTGTGGCATGATCAGCAGGCATTGCGCTTATTGAACAGATAGAATGAAACACTTTTCAAGATCATATTTAACAGACCAAAAGTGACCAAATTAGGGAAGTACATTCACAGGGTTTACACACACTTTAACAATACATCTGAAACATTCATACTTAAGCTGTTCCACCCTGAGAAATATTGTTGTTAAAGGAGAAGTACAGCCAAAGCTTGTTTGGCTGTACTTTTCCTATGGATCACAGGAGTGCAGTTCGTCTTGCACTCCTGTGATCTGTTTTCAGCCAACAGCAGGCTGAAGCCTGCTCTCTGCTGACGTCACAGAGTCAGTCCAGGCTCCGCGTCATCACGACCATGGAGTCAGGATCTGCCCAGATCCCCCAACCGACACCCCGCTCAGTCTCTCAGTGAGAGGCTGAGCCGGCCGCTCCCGCCCCCTCCACAGGCTAGCACTCCAGTGAGCATGGAGGGGGCCGAGCATCCACTTAGGAAAGTATGAATAAAAAAAAAAAAAAAAAATACTTCTCTTTTAAACGCATTACCAAAATCATGATCTAAGTGTTTTCTTGTTGCTTTTTGCTTTCTCTTTAGTTGAATCATCCTGGCATACCAAAACTAAAGGGAGGCATTTAGCTTTATGTGCTACACTAGCTACAGTATATAGATGCCCAGACCACCTATGTCATACTTTTGATATTTGTGTTACAATCTCAGTGATTTATAAGCAGCCTTCATTTAACTCATTAACCCATATATTTTAAACCCATAAAGCCAACAAAAAAAAACACATTTTTGGATGCACTGGCCTTTAATGTGGAATTTCTGGGGCACCTATAATAATTAGTTAACTTATTTTGAAAGGGAGATAGTTGTGGTCATTAATCAGGTCTTCCAAATATCATGTTTTAATATTTTTGTAATAACAAATGCAAATGATCAACCAAGCATACATAACATACTCAACAAAAAACATGACTTATCCAGTTTCTGATGCGCTACTTTTCCTAAAAGAAAAAAAATCTTAAGCCCTGTACACACGATTGGATTTCCGATGGAATAAAATCCGATGGATTTTTCCATCAGATTTCCGATGAAGCTGACTTCCATCAGTCTTGCCTACACACCATTAGTTGAAAATCCGACCATCCCAAACGCTGTTACGTAAAACACTCAGAACAGCCGAGAAAAATTAAGTTCAATGCTTCTGAGCATGCGTCGACTTGATTCTGAGCATGCGTGGGTTTTTTCTCCGATGGAGTTCCACACAGACGATCGGAATTTGTTATCGTTTTTTTTTTCCATCGGATAAATTTAAAACATGTTCTATTTTTAATCACCAATGGAAAAAAGACCGATGGGGCCCATACACGATCGGTTTGTCTGATGAAAAAAGTCCATCGGACTGTTTTCATCGGTAAAACCGATCGTGTGTACAGGGCTTAACAGTCTTGTAAGGAAAATAACATTTACAAGCAATATTTTTGTATCAAAATACAATGAAAGACTGTGTTTGCCCACTGGTATGTAAAAGTAAAATAAACTGCAAGCATAACTGGGTAATAGCTCATTACTGCTTCATGAAAAACAAACTTGGTAAACTTTTAACTTCCATAATGAAAATATATTTTAAGCTTTGCTAATGTAATAGAACATTTAGTAATTGCTTGCAGTCAGGATGACCTACTGAGTAGTTTGTAATCTGATCTTACAATGTGCACTGATAAATAAAATATTTAAAATATGATTCAGTGAAATTGACAATATGTAATTGTTCCCAGAAAGGAATACTATGCCATGTGTAGCATGCAGTTTATGTAGGTAAGCTGGGGGTCTGGTTTCTATCTAGAAATTCAAGAAAGTCTGTGAAGTGCAAAGGGCATATGTGCCCAAAATAAGATTAAAGAATATCTAACGCTAAGCGTTCATTCACATGTGCGAGTGGCACCCCAACACACCTTCACAACTTACATGTGCTGCACCTACTGCAAAACAATGCAATGCACTGCAACAAATGCAGTTTTCACTATTCCTGTTTTGGTGACAACTTAAAAGTTTTGATTTTTCCTCATTTTCAGTTGTGGTGTCAAAACAAAGCATGAGTTTACCCAGTGCACAGACAGCAATAAAAGCTTGTCAGGATTGCCACCCTTTCCAAACTCAAAAACAAAACAAAAAAGTTTTGGCTTAATATGCATATTAAACTTTACTTTGAGGCATTCTCTGCATTAAGGTAAAAACCAAAAATAAATACCAAAAAAATAAAAAAAAACTCCCCACTAACTGTTCCCCCTGTCAATGATCTTGTTCTGTCCCGGCTGCAGGTCTCATCCCTTTACTCCCTGGTCTCAAACGAGTTAAGAATTCCCCATGGTCTTACAGTTGCTGGTCTATCAACTGCCTCATCTCAATATTATTGCATATGCTGCTCACCAGATCCTGAGTATGCATAGTAAGCAAAGTCTCATCAATAAAAGTATTGTAAACAACTCTTGCTAAGGAAGTGACATCAGAATCAAACCAAAACCAGAAATACTCATTCCGCCATCTTGGATTCTGGTCTTATGCTTCCCTATATGTGTGAGCACCTTCTTTATATATAATAAACAGTTGGCTTTTTTAATCTGCTGCACTATGATCTTTGCTTTTATATATTTTTCATATACCGGTTTGTGGATGCTGTGTATCACATTGTGGAGATTGCCTGATTTTAAAGGTGAGCTGGAAGAGAAGGAGAGTTTTATAACATGCAAAATCCGACCCCAGGATGTGAGGGCAATAGGTCTGGGTAAGAGTATATTGGCATGTGGGATATAGCACATGGTGAGAAAGGCACATGGTTTAGAGTGGAATCTTGCATTTTATAGTCATAATTACATGTGAGCACAATTGTATATTAATTGATATACAGGCATACCCCACTTTTAAGTACACAGTGGGTTTTATTTACTAAAGCTGGAAAGCGCAAAATCTGTCTCACTTCTGCATAAAAACCAATGAGCTTCCAGGTTTTATTACCAGGCTTAATTGAACAAGCTGGGGTTAGAAGCTCATTGGTTTCTATGCAGAAATTAGCCTGATTTTGGGCTTTCCAGCTTTAGTAAATAAAACCCATTGTGTACTTACAAGTGCGGTATGCCTGTACACCATTTAACTTAGGCTGGTTTCACACTGGGGTGGTGGGGGCGGTGGCGGTATAGCGCCGCTATTTTTAGCGGCGCTATACCGTCGGGATTGTTGAGCTATTCGGCCGCTAGCGGTGCGGTTTTAACCCCCGCTAGCGGCCAATAAAGGGTTAATACCACCCGCAAACCGCGGCTACAGCCGCGGTTTGCGGGCGGTATTACTGCGGTATCCCATGCATTTCAATGGGAAGGAGCGGTGGAGGAGCGGTAAACACACCGCTCCTCTCACCGCTCCAAAGATGCGGCTAGCAGGACTTTTTTTACCGTCCTGCTAGCGCACCACTCCAGTGTGAAAGCCCTCAGGGCTTTCACATTGGAGAGAAAGGAGCCGCTGTTTAGGCTCGGTTTGCAGGCGCTATTTTTAGCAAAATAGCGCCTGCAAACCGCCTCAGTGTGAAAGGGGCCTTAGGGCATACTAACTACACTGTAAAGTTTTGTTTTCTTTTTGGATACCTTTGGATACATTTTTGGAGGAATTAAAGGTGGAGAAGTGATTGGAGGAGGAAGAGAGTTTTGTGACATCTTATATTTGGCCCTGGGATTTGAGTGCAATCGATTTTGGTAAGAATATATTAGCATGTGGTACAGTATATGGCACCTGAGAGAGTAAGTACTCGGTGAAGAGTGTAATTTTTTGGCACTTTATAGGCACAGATACATGTGAACACAATCACTTAGCAATTACGTTTAAAAGTTTTATTTATTATTTAAGTAATAAAGGTGTACATCCAAACAGCCAATATCCATGTCAACAAAGTTGCTCAGAGTTGTACAGGACATGAAGTAGGTACACGATAATGAGGGCACCAGTTAGTAAGTGCAAAATGCACCATTAACTAATAAACAGTACAATCAAATAAAGTTATGGTTGCTATGAATACAGCCAAACAATAGCACTATCAAAAGGGCCTTACTGCAGGCCAAACATATCTAGTATGAATTCAGCCCTCAAGAATTCAAAAGAGAGCCCCAAATTATATAAGGAACTGGCTCATAAAGTCGTAATACCATATAAAGAAAACAAAAAAAGAGTTTGGCCCTAGGACGAGCCACAGTGAAGAACCAAGGATAGAGAGAAAAGGTATGAAAGAAGAGAGAGCTAAACGGAGACCTAGAACTCACAGAAGAAACAAGTTTCATAAGTTACCCCAGCTTGGGGGAGAGGGGTATCTGCCCATGGATCCCAAGTTTGTTCGAAGAGTGCCTGTTTGTCATTTATTATATTAGCCACCTTCTCACGTAGCATGATCCAAGATATTGTATGCTTCATGCAATGAATAGAGACTGAGAGTGACTTCCATGCTCCAGCTAAGGTAGTTTTAGCCGTTAGCAGCATAAAATAAATCAGTCTTTTCATAAGACGAGGTACTCCTACTGGGAGGTCATTCAACAGACCTATAGAAGGACTTTGGTCTATTGCTATCCCAGTGATTTTATGAATCAAGGAAAAGACTCGCCTCTAATAACTCCTGATGCGTAGGCATTCCTACCATATGTGGAGCATAGTACCCGGTAAGGCACATCTTCTGAAGCACTCCTCTGAAGCTGACAGGTACATCCTGGCTAGGCGAGTAGGAACCTAGTACCATCTCAATATAACTTTGAAACTCGCCTCTAATAAAGAGAAGTTCAGTATACCTTTGAACGAAACCCCCAAACTGGAGTACCAGATCTAAGGTTCCTGTGAGAAGTCTAGATCCCTCTCCCACACCAGCATGCACTAATGCTTCGAAGGGGGATGCAAGTAAAGACACATAAGCCATGGAGATGCCACCCCTGGAGCCCTGATCGTTAGTACACCATTGTTCATAGGCAGTTAAAGAAGGAGGGTCTGGTGATTTACGGATGGTTGTTAAAAAATGAGCAAGCTGGGAAAAAATAAACCTTTTTGTGGGAGGCATTTCCAGAACATTATTACAATGGGATAGGGTGAATGGGCCTCTATGTGTAAAAAAAATGTCCTATACGGTAGAGGCCTTTATCCGTCCACCATTTAAAGGGTCTGATAACCAATCCTGGAGGGAAGGCCGGATTATGAAACAAGTGGTCTAGGGGAGTAAAGTCACACACCAATGTACTAAAGCAATCCCAAAGTTCAAACGATTGCCTTATATGTACCGAAATCAGGGACTCCTAGTCCTCCCTTGATTCTGGGCATGTAGAGAGTGACTCAAGGTAGTCCAGGACTCCTAGGACCCCAAATGAACTTAATAACTTTGGATTGGAATTGTGCTAAGTCAGCCCTATTAATTTTTTTTTTTAAAACCAACAGCTACACATACTGCAGCTGCTGGCTTTTAATAATAGTACACTTACCTGGAGTAAGCGATGTTGGCACCGCAGCTGATGTTTCCATCAGCTGTCAGGTGCTGCTGCCTCCATTGCGGGTAAGGGTACCCGGCAGTGTAGCCTTTTGGTTTCACGCCGGGAACCCTACTGCGTACGCGTGAGGCCCGCTCCTCCCTCCTACTGGCCCGGTGGCTGGGGGAGGAGGAGGGATCCCCAGCCATGATGTCAATAACCGCAGCTGAGGCTCCTGGAACTTGGAAAGGATACCTGTCCATCCTCCCCCCCGAAAGGTGCCAATTGTGGCACTGGAGGGGGGAGGAATCAGATGAGCGGAAGTTCCACTTTTGGGTGGAACTCCGCTTTAAGTGGGATGGGTAAGGAGCGGAACAGGTAAAGTAATTTTGGTAGCAGGGTCATTTTGACTGCCAAAATGTTTCCAAATAACGATAGTCCATGTAATTACCAGTTTGATGGGAGTTCATTTAGGCAACGACAAAAGGGGGGATAATTAGTCGAATATAATAACGAATATGTCGTGGTAAGGCTGGTTCCTAAGTATGGTAAAGCTCTGTCTTGCCACTGAAACGGGAAAGCTTCTTTTATGCATGAGAGCAATGTCGCAGTATTGAAGTTAAGCACTAGAGATTTAGTTTTATTGAGGCTGGGTTCACACTGGTACGACACGACTGTTGTACAACTGACATTGGTCCTACTTTGGTAATACTTCCATCCAACTTGAATGAACAGAATAAGATTTTTCTCAGACTTTGAGATAGTCTGACTTGTCTTTTGACCAATCAAAACAATCCCAGTGTGACATAAATTCCTTTTACTGCTGCTGTAATCACCATGTCGGATGTCACAAGTCAGATGGTTAGGACAAGGATCCGACTTTGATCTTACTTCAGTGATATTCAATGGGTTAAAGTAGGATCAAAGTCGGACCAAAGTAGTGCAGGGAGCATATTTAAAGTTGGACCGACTTGTGTTGGACCAGTTAAGACGTCTCTCATAGGGAAACATTGAGTTTCACACGTCATGCGACATGAGCTCCCAAAGTTGGAGCGTTTGTCGTACAAGTGTGAACCCGGCCTAACAGTAAGTCACCCGGCCTAACAGTAAGTAAGTGAGATAGCACTAAATTCCCTAAGCGTCTTTCTTGTGATGATTGTAGCCGTATTAGTGTACTTGCGACAAAAACAATTGAGTACTGTCCGTGATACTTTTTTATTTGCACTAACATACATAACTTTTTTTAACATTCTGCAAAAAAGAATTGTGAATCAATTGTATGTTAGTGCAAATAAAAAAAGTATCACAGACAGTACTCAATTGTTTTCTAAGCGTCTTTGTAAGCACAGGAACATGGGTGAGGAGCGAGGTAACAAACAAAGGGGTCACAAGACACCCCTTTAATGTCTGGATTATCCCAAATGGCTATCGCTAATGTCTCTATCGCAATAGCAAAGAGCAGGGGGGACAAGGGACATCCCTGACGAGTACCCCGCAAAATCTTAATGGGATCAGAACCTACAAATTTAACTCTTGCCTATGGATGTGACTATAAAGTTCCCATGATCCAGAAGAATCACAGCTCAAAGCCCCACACATTTAAAATGGAAAACATATAGGTCCAAGATACTGAGTCAAAGGCTTTTTTTTACGTCCAATGATAACAACAGCTCCTCCTAAGAGGTGTGCTCTGTCAAATTAGTTTGCATTAGGGAAATTGGATCAATGGCCCTTCTAACTTGGTCCGGACCTTGTCTGGCAGGGATAAAGCCATCACTTAGCAATTAATATGGAGTTTGGTCTAGAGTAGTCATCTTCAAACTGGGGCCCAGGGGCAAAATGTGGCCCTTTGCTTACCTTTATTGGGTATAAACAGCATCACCAGTTAACAAATTTCACACTCACTTATCACTTAATCATAGCTCACTGTGTTTTTTTTTAGCGCATTGAAATACATTTTTCAGCTTTTTCTGCATGCATTTTGGTTTTATACTGTATCTAAATATGACTATGGTGCCCAATAGGCACAAGAGTTTGACCACACTGCCCAGTGCATATGCATGTAATCTTTCAGACCTGGTCAGAAACACCTTCCTCTTCTTGATCACTACAAGTCTGCTTGTGATAAGGGGTATGGTTGTTACTCATCTAAGCCAGCACAGAGCACTTAAGTGGAAGAATAAGAAATTAATTTAAAGAAATAAAAAGGTATTTCTAGGAATGTCCTAGTAAAAATCTGTTAAAATCCATAGTATATCAATGTGGTGATATTAGAAACCTAGAAACATATTACAAATTATTTCATTCTGGCAATACTCACCCATAAAAAAATGTTAATTCCCTGATTCAAACTCTGCACTTTGTTGGAAATGCGAAGCAGACTTAGCAAATTATATTCATGTATGGTTTTCTTGCCTTATTATCACCAAGTTTTGGGTAAAATTACGGAGATTATTTAAATTAATGGGGTTAGCATACAGTTACAGCATGAGATTTACAATATTTATGCTTCGGAAACAATACAGTAGAAATCTCAAAAACGGTTGCAAACTTTAACAGTCAATCAAATAATTGGGAGAATTTTATTCAACAAATTAAAAGTTAATTTAATAAAAAAAAAATATTTTATGATTATTTGTAATATAAAATAATTACCCATCTTGTACAAAGAGGATATTTTTGACCCACTATTTTCATTTATACAGGATCACTAAAGTAGTATAGGCATGGTCCAACATGCTGTATTTTGTGGACATGTAAATGCATTCTCATGATCATGTATGTTTATTTTTAAATACATTTCAATTTAATATTACAGAGCCTGTTTGTACCTTTCTACCCCTTTGTTCTCTTCTCATTCTCCCTTATTCTAAATTTGGTACTCTGTTAGGAACTGTCAGGAATTCAATCTTGTGACGAATTACAGCTGTACTTTGCAAATGTATAATATTTTTAAAACAAATAAAGAATATTAAAAAACATAGTATATTGCAGTATCTTAGGCAGAAAAAAAAGCTTTAAATAATGCAGTTTTTAATGTGATATTTATTCTAACAGCTGCTTCAAACAACACAAACTTCTGTGCTGTCTTATTACATTTGCCTTTCTATTGATCTAATATGTGGTACAGTTTAAAAAAAGGAGTTTCATATTGCCGTCTGTCATCTATTCATATCTTCTTTATGAATGATAATTTTTCAGTGTCAAACTATTTCCTTTTATCCCTTACGAATTACCCTTGTAATAAGCATGATCTTTTAAAACTCCAATTTCAATAAACCCAGATTATAATACCAATGTTTTATTTAAAATAAATCAGAATTAGGCATAAATACGAGACCACAATTACAGCTTTAGATTGCAAATCTTTTCAGCTAATCACTTTTAGAAACAAACAAGAGCTTGAATTTATATCGCCTGCAGTTGTTATTGGAAACCTATACATCGAGATTGCTAAATTAAGTTGGTCCCAGTGCAATTATGATCACTCAAGCATGCTTTCAATGCATCGTGCCAAATTAGCTAGATTTCAGCAATTTAACTTCCTGCAACAAATCTCCGGGGCACATTTGAGAAAGTACAGACTGTTTACAAACACTATCCTATTTCATGAGTGACTCTCTGCAGAGTGTGCTCCACCAGCCGCTACACACACACCTGTCAAACAGTCACACTGTGGACGTTATTATTATTATTATTTTCTTACTCTCAGTGTGCATAAGAGAACCCAATTTTAAGCTTTTTCTTACTTTATTTTCTCAGCCCTTCAGTACCACCAAGGACTTAATTACTGTGATCTCCAATCGAACAAGAGCAAGATTCAAATCATTTTTATTGAAGTTGTCAAAGAACTGAGGTTGGTTTCATAATTAATGTAGGACCAATGTCAAGCTTAGGTTTGTTGGGCCCTCCAGCAATAGGCATTCACTACGTAAATAATTACAAAAGAGGTATATCCAAACTTTAAAGATTAGTCCAACCAAAGCTAATATATTTAATTTTTTTTAATTTTAGTGTGTTTATTTTCAGGAACCTGGTGGGGGGGGGGGTTAGTGAGGGGTGGGGATTGTCAGTGAAAACAGGTGGTTGTGTCACAGTTTTAAGGCTCCCTGATTCACCATCCTAAATTCTAACCTTACAGGCTTCACAACTTCTGTCAATTTACCTGGGTCTGCCTTCAGCTCCTAATTGATATTAAAATAGAAACTTTACACATTTTTGGGATTGGATTACATTTTTTTATCAGATTAAAAAAATGTTCTTTATCTAATTTACAATTTAAAGAATTTCTTAATTTTACAAAAAACTTGTAAAATAGAGTGCACTCATAAAAGTAGTTTTGCAAAGCATTAGGTTTACACTAAACCGTTGAAGTGCGTTATGTTAAAGCATGTATGTTTTGTCATAATTTTATGTTTGCTTATTTAAAATGAATAGGTTGGCACACAACTCAGTGGCACTGCAACACACATTAGAATGAATAGTACTGCATTGCACAATTGTTGATAGCGTGCAGTGCCTCACGCTGTATTAACGTATACATTTCCAAGTTTGAATTAGGCCTAAGGGCTTGTTTACACTGAAATCCCAGCATTCAGTGTGCAGTTTTGCATGTGCATCTTCATGCATTTATATTGTGTTTGCAGCACATTTGCAGTGCATTTGCAGAGAGTTTGTAATGCATTTTCTAGGCATTATTTATCTTTTTATTTTTACATTTACATCCATTTATGTTGTAGTCTGGTACATTTACATGAGAAAAAATGCAGCATGCCGTACTTCTTTTAAATGCACATGAAAGCCCTGCAATGGTTTAAACTAGGCTCATTGAAATACTTTTTCCTGCATATGTGCTTGCACTTTTTTGAAAGTGCGTACAACGAATTTGGTATTTACGAGCCCTTAAGGAGTTCTTTATAGACAGGGCAGAGCAGAAGTAGAGGTCTTTCCAAATGACTACCTCTACCTGAAAATCTGTATGAGATGTATCAAACAAGGAGATAGCGGAAAATGTGTGGCTTTTCTGATCCATTCTGTTATGTGAATAAGATGAGCTTCAGCTATCAAGAAACTTAAGCCCCGTACACACGATCGGATAACCTATGGATTTTCGTCCGATGGATTTGTCCATCGGATATCCGATGAAACTGTTTTCCATCAGTCTTGCCCACACACCATCAGTCAAAAAACCGACCGTTCCAAACGCGGTGACGTAAAACACTCCGATGAGTCGAGAAAAATGAAGTTTAATGCTTCTGAGCATGCGTCGACTTGATTCTGAGCATGCGTGGGTTTTTGATCCGATGGACTTGCCCATAGACGATTGGAAATTCCCATCGGTTTTTTATCCATCGGAAAATTTTAAAACAAGTTCTATTTTTTACAACCGATGGAAAAAAGACCGATGGGTACCATACACGATCGGTTGGTCTGATGAAAACCATCGATCGGACGGTTTTCATCAGTCAAACCGATCGTGTGTACGGGGCTAAAGGTTAGTCTGGCCAACACGTGAAGAGTCTTGAGCTCTGCCTGCTGGCTGGAAAAAGTAAATATGAAAAATCCATATATTTACCAGTCAAAATGATGAAATATTATTCTTTTTCAATTGCATTCTATACATCCCCTTTAATCAGAACTCAGTACAGATGTTTTGAAAGTCCCCTTTTTTAAAACCTAAGTAGGTATAGTGAAATAGAAAAGCAGAATCACACTCCATAGAAGTCAAACTGTTGAGTTTAATTGATATAGCTGGCTTCAAACGTAGTCTCCACCCTAAGCCATGCCACGACACAAAGCATTACATCCCAGTCTGGCTTATTTGTAGACATGTGAGATTTGTTTCGTTCCGAATCCAAATTCCGACAAATATTTCATTATTTGGAAATTCGGATGTATTTGAATTACCGAATTCCAATAGTAACGAATTTAAACAAATCCGAAATAACGAGACAATATTCCGACAAAATTCGATTTGAATTAAAAAACAAAGTCGAATCGAAATCACATTAGAAAACAAATTCCAATCTAAATCAAATTTGAATTTTTTTTAAATAGATTTTCTAAAAAAGTTATAATAATAGAAAATAATAAAATAGAATAGAAAAATAATAGAATAGAATAAAATATAAAGAATATAACCATCTTCAGAATTTCGAATAGTATGAATTTGAATAGAAAAGATTAGAATTGAAAATAATAGAATAGAAAATAAGAGAATAGAATAGAAAATAATTGAAAAACAATTAATATAGAATAGAATAAAAGGGGAAGAATATAACCGTTATTTTAATCTATTCTATTGATTTTTATTCTATTCTCTTATTTTGTATTCTATTCTTTTCTAACATTTTGTATTCTATTCTTTTCTATTCTATTCTAATCTTTTCTATTCAAATTCTGAATTTCTTAAGATGCTTATATTATAACTATCTTCCGAAATTCTAATTTTGAATAGAATGAATTTGAATAGAAAATATTAGAATAGAAAATAATAGAAAATAATAGAATAGAAAAGCAATAGAATAAAATATAGAATATAACAGTTATGCTACATCAACATCTGTCACAGTGTACCATTGTCCCATCAACATCTGTCACAGGGTACCACCAGTGCCCCATGCACATCTGTAACAGTGCACCAGTGCCCCATCAACATCTGTCGCAGTGTACCAGTGCCCCATCTACATCTGTCACAGTGTACCAGTGTACCATCAAAATCTGTCAGTGTACCGCCAGTGCCCCATCAACAGTGCTCCATGCACATCTGTCACAGTGCACCAGTGCCCAATCAACATCCGTCATAGTGCACCATTGTCCCATTAACATCTGTCACAGTTTAGTAGTACCCCTTAAACATCTGCCACAGGGTACCAGTGCCCCCATCAACATATTTCACAGTGTACTATTGTCCTATCAACTTCTGTCACAGGGTACCACTAGTGTCCCATGCACACCTGTCACAGTGCACGAGTGCCCCAAAACATGATGATAGGGGTATAAATAACATTTATTGATACATCAATAGTTGACATTTCATGACACAATGTAATTAAAAAGTTCATTATACTAATAACATTGTATAGCAGTACATTGCATGGTACAATCAATGTTATTTATACCCCTATCATCATGTTTTGGTTCCACCACATACACCTCATACAAAGTCCCAAACCTTTTCCCCCCTTATGTCTACAGACAGGGATGGGGGCGTGAACCTTCCCTCACGTCCCATTTAAAGTCCCAACATTTGTCCCCCCCTTTGATTCATACCAATAGGGATGGAGGTATGTTATGTGGTTTGGTCTTTACCAATTTCTATGGCTGACCTTTCAATGGTCAGACTATAAACAATTACGTTATGTATACAACCCAGTATTGCACTGTTAGATATACTTCCATTCAGTCCCTCTTTCCCTTTGAATCAATCTGTGTCTGTGCGCTCTGTGGCCTCTGGGCCGGCCTTTGTCTCTTTCCGGGAGCTGCGACGCTTGCTGGATGCCCGCCCTTTCCTATCCCCTCCAATTCCATTGGATGTGGGGATTTGGCGGGCATTCCACCACACGTCGGCGCCACGCAATCTGGGTGCGGTGCGTGTGACGTCCTCTTTGGGCGCCTTGCCACGCGCACATATAGTCCATCTCAGCTGACACATGGAGACTCTCTCCGGCGGTCCGCCGGACTGTCTCCAACTGTTGCCATGCTGGCGTGATGCTAGGGGGTAACCGATGGTCGTCCTGGTTTCATCAACTGATCCTCACTTCTTTACTAACCACTTTCAGCATGGCCTAGCCATGCATATCCAGACAAGCACCTTTCGGCCTGGCTTCTCACATCCAGTGTTGTTGCAAGGTATGAGCACAGTGAACAGTCCTGTGCATGTTTTCCTCCAACTATTCAACCATCTTCTCACATCCTTTCCCAATCTTTCCTTTCCATGTCACATTTTTCCTTCTCTTTTTATTACCCATGGCTATGGGTAATACTTCATTTTCTACCACCTTACACTTTTACAGTTACACTTGATTCATACAAGTAAATTTATATCCCATAGAATCCCAATCACGGAACAAAGACTTCACACTCAGGACACTTTGGGGGTATCGGGTGTTTGTTTCCCAGTTTCCCGCCGGTTTCCCTCTACAGTTCCCAGGCGGGACTTCCCCTGGCCGACCCTTGGCACATGGTTTTGCACAGCCCCTCATATTGATTCATATGTGAGTATTGAGTAGGCATTAGTCATCATTTTTATTCATCTTTATTTTCCCCAGATGGCCAGTCATCTCATATCATGGGTTCTCTTTATTCCCTTTCTTTTAGAAATTGATGCACCGTGCTCCTGACGAATGGGTATAAGCTCACGAAACGCGTCGAGATTATTTCTGATGCATCTAACATTACTTCAATTCAATGGTTTTTACCATGTTGTTTTATTCCAGACTGACTTCTTTATCCATTATGGGGAACTATATATGCAAAATCTTTTGTACCATGCAATGTACTGCTATACAATTTTATTAGTATAATGAACTTTTTAATTACATTGTGTCATGAAATGTCAACTATTGATGTATCAATAAATGTTATTCATACCCCTATCATCATGTTTTGGTTCCACCACATACACCTCATACAAAGTCCCAAACCTTTTCCCCCTTATGTCTACAGACAGGGATGGGGGCGTGAACCTTCCCTCACGTCCCATTTAAAGTCCCAACATTTGTCCCCCCCTTTGATTCCTACCAATAGGGATGGAGGTCTGTTATGTGGTTTGGTCTTTACCAATTTCTATGGATGACCTTTCAATGGTCAGACTACAAACAATTACGTTATGTATACAACCCAGTATTGCATTGTTAGATATACTTCCATTCAGTCCCTCTTTCCCTTTGAATCAATCTGTGTCTGTGCGCTCTGTGGCCTCTGGGCCGGCCTTTGTCTCTTTCCGGGAGCTGCGACGCTTGCTGGATGCCCGCCCTTTCCCCTCCCCTCCAATTCCATTGGATGTGGGGATTTGCCGGGCATTCCACCACATGTCGGCGCCACGCAATCTGTGTGCGGTGCGTGTGACGTCCTCTTTGGGCGCCTTGCCACGCGCACATATAGTCCATCTCAGCTGACACGTGGATACTCTCTCTGGCGGTCCGCCGGACTGTCTCCAACTGTTGCCATGCTGGCGTGACGCTAGGGGGTAACCGATGGTCTTCCTGGTTTCATCCACTGATCCTCACTTCTTTACTAACCACTTTCAGCACGGCCTAGCCATGCATATCCAGACAAGCACCTTTCGGCCTGGCTTCTCACATCCAGTGTTGTTGCAAGGTATGAGCACAGTGAACAGTCCTGTGCATGTTTTCCTCCAACTATTCAACCATCTTCTCACATCCTTTCCCAATCTTTCCTTTCCATGTCACATTTTTCCTTCTCTTTTTATTACCCATGGCTATGGGTAATACTTCATTTTCTACCACCTTACACTTTTACGGTTACACTTGATTCATTCAAGTAAATTTATATCCCATAGAATCCCAATCACGGCACAAAGACTTCACACTCAGGACACTTTGGGGGTATGGGGTGTTTGTTTCCCGGTTTCCCGCCGGTTTCCCTCTACAGTTCCCGGACGGGACTTCCCCTGGCCGACCCTTGGCACATGGTTTTGTACAGCCCCTCATATTGATTCATATGTGAGTATTGAGTAGGCATTAGTCATCATTTTTATTCATCTTTATTTTCCCCAGATGGCCAGTCATCTCATATCATGGGTTCTCTTTATTCCCTTTCTTTTAGAAATTGATGCATCGTGCTCCTGACGAGTGGGTATAAGCTCACAAAACGCGTCGAGATTATTTCTGATGCATCTAACATTACTTCAATTCAATGGTTTTTACCATGTTGTCTGTGTCCAGACTGACTTCTTTATCCATTATGGGGAACTATATATGCAAAATCTTTTGTACCATGCAATGTACTGCTAAACAATGTTATTAGTATAACGAACTTTTTAATTACATTGTGTCATGAAATGTCAACTATTGATTTGTCAATAAATGTTATTTATACCCCTATCATCATGTTTTGGTTCCACCACATACACCTCATACAAAGTCCCAAACCTTTTCCCCCCTTATGTCTACAGACAGGGATGGGGGCGTGAACCTTCCCTCACGTCCCATTTAAAGTCCCCCCCTTTGATTCAGGGCTGCAAACTGGGGAGCTGCCCACACACTGTCTGGCCAATCAGAATGCGTTTCGAAGGCACGGCCTTGCCTTTTTCATCAGCTGAGACGATCGGCGGCGAATTCAAATCATTCAGATACGTTGCTTTCCGCAGCCGTGCCATTCTGCCGACGTATATGTACAGGCGGCGGTCGGCAAGTGGTTAATGTGATTACAGAACAGGGTGATAAATTCTAACCTAGTACTGGAAATACGAGAGCTGGTTTGTAGAAATTCTCACAACTTTGACATATGTTACTGTGAATTGTATTAAAATTTTCTTTTACTTAAGCCATTTATATCATTTATTTTTACTGTGCTTTTGAAACAATTTTGCTGGTTTGCAACACTAGAACTGGACATATAATATTTATTTGCAATGATTTTCTTACTGCTCCAGGGGCTACCTGTGTTTCCGATAGGCACCTGCAGACCACATGCAGGCTGTTTCCTAACTTTGACCTCTGGACCTTTTTAATGGCACCCAGAGCACCAACCACTGGCCGAACCTTTTGCACGTTCTTGCCTCTGGCATACTTTGATGGAATGTGATAGTCAAAGCTTGTACAATGGTCTGCTGATTGCAGGAGCCAAATATTTTAACTTAAAAGAATTAGTAAAACAAACGTATTCATGTTAGTTCCTTTAAACTGAGTGTGGTGTGGCTTTTGGTAATATTATGTGTTTAATTAAAATATTTTTTATATGTGCAGAATGTTAGCACAGCCAAAATCTACTTTACTGAAGACTAATGAAATAGTATATGATTGTAACATGAATTTTAAACACGTTTATGTTTTCCAGAAGTTTAAAGTGATGTTGTTTTTGCCAGTGAAGGGGTCAGTGCAGCAAAAAATGTTTTTCACTTATGTTTCAAATCATCAACTAACTCGGGCAGTGAGATCCTTGCATTTGGGTTTCCAGGTCTATTTACCTGTTATGTGTTATAAGGGAAAAAACTTGAGCGCTACTATGTTCTAATTTTTAAGCAAATATAATCCTTGAGCCTCCAGTGAATATAGTGAAAATAAACTCAGAAAAAAAAAATATATTAGTTCATGTATGAAAATAGAGGGTAAACTGTGCCTGCGTGTTATATGGAAAGTTTTTTCCTGAAACTTCCCTCTTAAAGTTAGGGTGCGTGTTATACTCCTGTGCGTGTTATACGCTGATAAATACGGTAGCTGCAACCACTTAGTAGTGTACTAAAAAACACTGCATAATAAATATAAAAGAAAAAGATGAGAATGGTGCGCTTATTCAATAATGTGCCGTAAAGTAATATACTCAAAGAATGAATATGATGAGTATCCAAACATACAAATAAATTAGGGCTGTTACTGATTAAAATTTTCGTGTTCGATTAATCGTTTTTTTTTTTTATCGATTACTCGACTAATTTCGATTAATTATAACGCACATACAGTTCTAACTACTTTTAGCTGATTTCCTTGCAGGCGGATTCCCAGTGCAGCTACCAACCACTGGAAAAATGGATAGCAGGATACAAAAAACACACAAAAGGCAGCGCTTGATGGGAATAGCATTAAAACTTTTAGTCTTCAAGTAGGTAACAAAATAAATATTGCACTGAAGATAAAATCGATGTAGCTATATAAACGGTAAAAATGGTGCGAGTAATACCAAACGGTAGCAAAAGCAGTCATAAAAACATGTAGCTAAGTATGATACTGGTATAAAAATGTGTACGACGATACCACTGCTGAATCCAGATGAGAAGGGGCTAACATCAGTCCGTCGGCATGTAGATGTCCCGTGAAGGGAACTATCACAACTCCCAGTGGATGGCTATAGAATCCCAGGTTGATAGAGGGAAGTGTAACCGCTCTTGCGTGTGGCAGATAGTAAGGTCCCGCCGGCATGCAGATATGAAGGCACAGCAAAGGAGCCCTTCAGATGGACACGGCAAGTCCCGACGGTGTCTGTGGCGTCACCGGATCTGCGACGGAACTCCCTGAAGACCCGGAATTTTGATTGATCAAAAGAATTATGATCGATCAAAAAACTTAATCGATTAATCGAGGAATTAATAGTTAATTTCCACAGCCCTAAAATAAATAAATGTGAATAAAAGTCCAACTAAAGCCCAATGGTAGGAGTCAGTTCATATAAAGGTAAAAATCTTATAGGGATAACTTGATAGAAGAAAAAACTGACAAAACATCAATCCAAACATCGATTGTTAAATTTATGAATTGGCGGCTCGCCTCCAACAATGACCCGAGGGTCAAACAAGGCTCATCAGATCGTCAGATAAGGAATTCTGCTGCTGTATCTGTAAAGGCATCCAGGTCCCAGGCGAAGATGAAGAACTACGTCCAAAACTTGGCATCAAAACATCTTGGGTAATTCCATATATAGAGGAAACAGCTTGCTCCAAGGAATGACACTTGTATAAATGGCGCTCAAAGGAAACAAAGAACAGCCATAGGGCAATATTGCCAAATGAAAAGTATATGTATTTAGTAAAAGAAGCTGCTTACATCAAGTAAGGGTACAAATCGCAATAAAAAGCAATGGGAGTAGTGACACACCGCACTTCCGTAAAGCACCACCGGAACTGACGTCACAAGGCTTCACCCGACGTGTTGCATCACTGGTCACGTGACTTCCTCTGAGATCCCTGTTTTATGGAAGTGTGGTGAGGAGGCGAGTGTGTCACTACTTCCATTGCTTTTTACCCTTACTTGATGTAAGCAGCTTCATTTACTAAATAAATTTACTTTTCATTTGGCAATATTGCACTATGGCTGTTCTTTGTTTCCTTTGAGCGCCATTTATGCAAGAAGTGTCATTCCTTGGCGCGAGCTGTTTCCTCTGTATATGGAATTACCCAAGATGTTTTGATGCCAAGTTTTGGACTTAGCTCTTCATCTTCACCTGCGACCTGGATGCCTTTACAGATCCATCAGCAGGATTCCTAATCTGACTATCTGATGAGCCTTGTTTGACCCTTGGGTCATTGTTGGAGGTGAGCGGGAAATTCATAAATTTAACAGTCGATGTTAGGATTGATGTTTTGTCTGTTTTTTCTTCTATCAAGTTTTCCCTATGAGATTTTTACCTTAATATGAACTGACTCCTACCATTGGGCTTTAGTTGGACTTTTATTCACATTTATCTATTTACCTGTTATGAGATGGTTTATTGTATAATATGAAGATTTACTATGTTACAGGGGACATGTAGATATGTTAGGTGTGCCTAACCACTGCCCTAAAAAGTCTACCTTTATCTTGAATTATGAGTCTACAGTTTCCTAGCTATATACGATATCTGCATTTTGAGATCTAAGGAACCACTGGCTTAGACTGCTTGTCCTCTTTGCTGAAAGACACATGAATAGGAGCAATGCCTGTACCCCATCCATGATTATAAACATTCCAAATAGAAAAATAACTGTCATGAACAGGTGTGACCCGAACCGTGTGAACTGCGACAGAGGAAACCAAACGTATATTAACCACTTGCCGACCGCCGCACGCAGATGTACGTCGACAGAATGGCACGGACAGGCAAATGGGCGTACAGGTACGTCCCCTTTAATTTGCCGCCGTGTGGTCGTGCCTCTGCCGTGAGCTCCGTGACCGTGCCCGCAGGACCCATGGACTCGATGTCCGCTGGTGTCCCGCGATCGTGTCACGGAGCTGAATGGGGAGATGTTAGTGTAAACACAACATCTCCCCGTTCTGCCTAGTGACATGTCACTGATCGTCTGTTCCCTGTCATCGGGAACAGCGATCAGTGACATGTCACGGTAAGCCACGCCCCCTAACAGTTAGAAGCACTCCCTAGGTCACACTTAACCCCTTCAGCGCCCCCTACAGGTTAACCCCTTCACTGCTAGTGTCATTTTTACAGTAATCAGTGCATTTTCATAGCACTGATCGCTGTAAAAATGACAATGGTCCCAAAATGGTGTCAAAAGTGTCCGATGTGTCCGCCATAATGTCACAGTCACAATAAAAAACGCTGATAACAGCCATTACTAGTAAAAAAAAAAAATATTAATAAAAATGCCATAAAACTACCCCCTATTTTTTACAGGCTATAACTTTTGCGCAAACCAATCAAAAAACGCCTATTGCGATTTTTTTTACCAAAAATATGTTGAAGAATACGTATCGGCCTAAGCTGAGGAAAAAAATGTTTTTCTATATATTTTTTGGGGATATTTATTATAGCAAAAAGTTAAAAATATAATTTTTTTTCAAAATTGGCGCTCTCTTTTTGTTTATAGTGCAAAAAATAAAAACACACACAGGAGATCAGCAGATGGGGGCAAGGAACAGGAAAGGACAGGGAGAAGGTGGACGGGATCAGGCTGCAGGGCAGGGATGCAGGATAACAGGGTAACAGGAGGGATGGGATCAGGATCAGGTTCACAGGTACACAGGATAAACAGGATAACAGGATCAGATTCACAGGATTGCAGGTACAGGTCAGGGCGCAAGGAAGATACCAAGTGTGTTAATGCTTGCCGGGTATTAATACACACACCTGCAATTAGCCTCAGGTGACATCTGATCGCAGGAGGTGATGACTGCTCCACACTGTTGGGAGACACCCGCTGGTGGACATTGGTACTGCGGCCCAAGGATCTAACAGTGCCACCAACAGGCAAGTTCTCCCACTTAAAAATATGAGAGAGGCCTGTAATTTTCCTCATAGGTATACCTCAACTATGAGAGACAAAATGTGGAAACAAATCCAGACAATCACATTGTCTGATTTGGAAAGATTTTTTTTTGCAAATTATGGTTGAAAATAAGTATTTGGTCACCTACAAACAAGCAAGATTTCTGGCTCTCACAGAACTGTATCTTCTTCTTTAAGAGGCTCCTCTGTCCTCCACTCACTACCTGTATTAATGGCACCTGTTTGAACTTGTTATCAGTATAAAAGACACCTGTCCACAACCTCAAACAGTCACACTCCAAACTCCACTATGGTGAAGACCAAAGAGCTGTCGAAGGACACCAGAAACAAAATTGTAGACCTGCACCAGGCTGGGAATACTGAATCTGCAATAGGCAAGCAGCTTGGTGTGAATAAATCAACTGTGGGAGCAATAATTAGAAAATGGAAGACATACAAGTCCACTGATAATCTCCCTCGATCTGGGGCTCCACGCAAGACCTCACCCCGTGGGGTCAAAATGATCATAAGAACAGTGAGCAAAAATCCCAGAACCACACGAGGGGACCTAGTGAATGACCTGCAGAGAGCGGGGACCAAAGTAACAAAGGCTACCATTAGTAACACACTACGCCGCCAGAGACTCAGATCCTGCAGTGCCAGACGTGTCCCTCTGCTTAAGCCAGCACATGTCCGGGCCCATCTGAGGTTTGCTAGAGAGCATTTGGATGATCCAGAAGAGGATTGGGAGAATGTCATATGGTCAGATGAAACCAAAGTAGAACTGTTTGGTAGAAACACAACTCGTCGTGTTTGGAGGAGAGAGAATGCTGAGTTGCAACCAAAGAACACCATACCTACTGTGAAGCATGGGGGTTGCAACATCATGCTTTGGTGCTGTTTCTCTGCAAAGGGAACAGGACGGCTGATCCATGTACATGAAAGAATGAATGGGGCCATGAATCGTGAGATTTTGAGTGCAAGCCTCCTCCCATCAGCAAGGGCATTGAAGATGAAACATGGCTGGGTCTTTCAGCATTACAATGATCCCAAACACACTGCCCGGGCAATGAAGGAGTGGCTTCATAAGAAGCATTTTAAGGTCCTGGAGTGGCCTAGCCAGTCTCTAGATCTCAACCCCATAGAAAACCTTTGGAGGGAGTTGAAAGTCTGTGTTGCCCAGCGACAGCCCCAAAACATCACTGCTCTAGAGGAGATCTGCATGGAGGAATGGGCCAACATACCAGCAACAGTGTGTGACAACCTTGTGAAGACTTACAGAAAACGTTTGACCTCTGTCATTGCCAACAAAGGATATATAACAAAGTATTGAGATGAACTTTTGATATTGACCAAATACTTATTTTCCACCATAATTTGCAAAAAGAAAATTCTTTCTAAATCAGACAATGTGATTGTCTGGATTTGTTTCCACATTTTGTCTCTCATAGTTGAGGTTTACCTATGATGACAATTAGAGGCCTCTCTCATCTTTTTAAGTGGGAGAACTTGCACAATTGGTGGCTTACTAAATACTTTTTTGTCCCACTGTATGGATAAGTCGTCATCCTAAAATCAGACAACTTTGTCCATTAGTGCATTAGAGCAAACAGCATCACATTCTAAAGCCCCATACACACTATTAGATTTTCTGCAGATTTTTGTCTTCAGATTTACCAAAACCATATAGTATGAGGTCAAACCTTAAGTGTTTAAATTTGTATGCAATCAGGCAGGCCCTTGCACTACATGGTTTTGGTAAATCTGAAGATAAAAATCTGCTGAAAATATAACAGTGTGTATGAGGCTTAACTGTTCGCACAGAGCTGGACATACTTGCCACCAAAATGGCATAAATACTAGTATTAAACCATGAATGCAACATTCTTCGTAAAGATTTCAAGATGTAAAACAAGAGGGTTAAAATTTGAAGATATGTGTATGGCCTTACAGTGGGGAAAAAAATTATTTGATCCCCTGCAGATTTTGTAAGTTTGCCCACTTACAAAAAAATTAAGGTTCTATCATTTTTATCATAGATGTATTTTAAATGATAGAGACAGATTATCAACCAAAAATCTAGAAAAAAACAAATGATACAGATGTTATAAAATAAGTTGCAGTTCACTGGGTAAAATAAGTGTTTGATCCCCAAGCAAAGCATGACTTAGTACTTGGTGGATAAACCCTTGTTGGCAAGCACAGAGGTAAGACGTTTCTTGTAGTTGGTGACCAGGTTTGCACACATCTCAGGAGGGATTTTGGTCCACTCTTCTTTACAGATCTTCTCTATATCCTTAGCTTTTCTTGGCTGTCTCTTGGCAAATCGAAGTTTCAGCTCCTTACATAATTTCTCTAGAGGATTAAGGTCTGGAGACTAACTAGGCAACTACATGACCTTAATGTGCTTCTTCTTTTTTGTTCCCTTGGCAGTATGTTTTGGGTCCTTGTCATGCTGAAAACCCATCCACGACCCATCCTTAGTGTTCTGGGAAGAAGGTTCTCATCCAAGATTTTACAATACATGGCCCTGTCCATTGGCCCCTCAATGCGTAACTTTAGCAGAGAAACAGCCACCTTTGTGCTTGACTTTAGAGATGGTGTTCTTAGTCAGCATTTTTCTTCCTCAAAACAGCACACAGCACTTTCTCCCAATCCTTCTCTGAATCATTTAGATGTTCATTGGCATGACTGTATACGTGCTTTCTTGAGGTGGGGAACGCACCGTGTTTGGAGGAAGAAAAATGCTGACTATGACCCTAAGAACATCATCCCTACAGTCAAGCACGGATGTGGAAAAATTATGCTTTGGGGCAGTTTCTCTGCTAAAGGTACAGCCCGACTTTGCCGCATTGAGTGGCCAATGGATGGGGCCATGTATTGTAAAGTCTTGGATAAGAACCTTCTTCCAAGAACACTAAGGATGTGTCATGGATGGGTCTTTCAGCATGACAATGACCCAAAACATATTACAAAGGCAACAAAGGAGTGACTCAAATATAAGCACATTAAGGTCATTGAGTGGCCTAGCCAGTCTCCAGACCTTAATCCTATAAAAACTTTATGGAGGGAGCTGAAACTTTGAGTTGCCAAGTGACAGCCAAGAAACTTTAAGGATTTAGAGAAGATCTGTAAAAAAGAGTGGGATAAAATCCCTCCTGAGATGTGTGCAGACCAGGTCACTAACTACAAAAATGTCTTACCTCTGTGCTTGCCACCAAGAGTTTGTCCACCAAGAACTAAGTCATGTTTTTCTTGGGGATCAAATACTTATTTTACTCACTAAACTGCAACTTAATTTATAACATTTGTACGTGTGTTTTTTCTGGATTTTTGGCTGATATTCTGTCTCTATCATTTAAAATACACTTAAGATAAAAATTATAGACCCTTTGTGTCTTTGAAAGTGGACAAACTTACAAAATCTGCAGGGGATCAAATAATTATTGTCCCTGCTGTATGTACCCGTAATTGTAATTTTTCTATTTAGGATGCTGCTTGCTGGAGGCTCTGGCATAAGGAAGCGAATCCATACCTCTACCAAGATGGCTGCCTCCACACAGAGACAGTGCAAATGAAGGCATAATAAGTCAGTAATGGGGAAATGATCAGCACTAGTGACTAGTCCTTTATCCTCTATCTGTCTATTTCAAGCACAGCTTCCGAAGTTCAGTTCCTCTTTTATGCCTATATTCTGGCCACAGGTTTACTTCAAAGTCAATTTATGGAAATTTAAATATGGGTGATTCCATAAAAAACATGTTGGTGATAGCAGCTTCCATATTTCCATCCTCACTGGTTTACTTTACACAAGACTCTTCCTAAAAACAATCAAGTCTTCCTGCCTAGAAGGGACAGGTACATATTTACTACTTTGTTTGCTTCCCTTTTTCACAGAATTCTGTTTACTAAATCACAGATATGTTTCAAGGCTTCTATTTTCTGCATTACTTTCCATTACAAACTGAAGAGAATCAACTGCACAAAATGCCCTAACCTAAGAAATGGCTTGCTTTATTTGCAATGTAATGCATCAAACCGCTCCACTTCACACATCCTACATAATTTCTATAACTAAAAAATTATGTATACAAATTAAGCAAACATTTTTGTGAGGTAATCCTCATAAGAGATTTTTTTTTTAAATATGTAAATAGTTTGGCCTACAAAGCTGCCTAAGAGCTGCAATCTATTTTGGTGATGCTAAACATGCTTCGCGGGAGACTTTCTACTGGTGGCTGGAAAGTTTTAACTTTGAATGGACATGTTAACATTATAATAAATTACTCTTGCTATTCATTTCTATGCACAATGATAGAATGAGTAACACTGCTACTATACAAGTTTTTAAGAGATACACATATAGTTCCAGTTATTTAAAGTGATTGTAAAGTCTCTTTTTAAAAAAAAAAAACAAACATCTTATACTTACCTGCTCTGTGCAGTGGATTTGCACAGGGCAGCCCTGATCCTGCTCTTCTTGGGTCCCTCTTCGGTGCTCCTGGTCCCTCCCCCTGTTGAGTGCCCCCACAGCAAGCAGATTGCTATGGGGGCACCTGAGCCGTGCTGAAGCTCCGTGTGTCCATTTTAGACACAAAGCTGCGGTTCGGCCCCACCGCCTCTCTCTCCTAATTGGCTAATTGACTTTGAGCCAATGGCAACGCTGCTGTGTTTCAGCCTGTGTCTCAGCCAATCAGGAGGGAGAGTCCCAGACAGCCGAGAGACTCGTGGACAACGCTGGATAGAGATGGGGCTCAGGTAAGTATTAGGGGGGCTGGGGGGCTGCTGCACACAGGAAGTTTTTTATCTTAATGCATAGAATGCATTAAGATAAAAAAAAAAACTTCCTGCCTTTACAACCCCTTTAAGGACAAAACATAGAAAATTATAGTTAACAAGAATTATTATTTCATTTTAATTTATTGCAGGCTTCATATATTTATTTGGTGGTCACCTTCCAACTTTGTTTGACAACAATCAGGCAACATATTCAAGTATTAAATATCATTACTAAATAATTACTAATGCAGTGTTGGTGTTTTAAAATACAAAACACATGGGGGACGTGGCCGGATGGTGAAGAGAACAGTCACATAGACACACTGCTCCAGCTCTCAACCGACATCCTTACCTTATCCTGGGTCCGTTTTCCTCGCCAAAGGTACCTATCTGTTCCCCGCGGAGGTGAGCATCTGGCAAGCTGGCTGAAATGGTAAAATACGGGCCGCCCCGACCCCCATCCACGGCGGAGCAACTAGCTTGGTTCAGGAGGCAAGATGGTGCTGAGACACATGCAGGGTAGACAGACACGCTGCAGGGCTCCTCCTCTGCTGACAAAAACCATGTTACAGGGGTGAGTGCTTCTATTCCTGCCCTCTTTCGCTCTCAAGCAAACCCCCTGATGTCCCAAGACTCTCAGCATTTAACTGAGACTGGCCTGTCTGTGGATTCTCCTACCTCTGCTGAACCTACACTGTTCACCATTATGCTAGCTATCCAGGACTGTAAGGCCTCCCTTTCTACTCAGATAGCATCTATTCGCATGGACTTTTCACTACTTAAACAGGATGTACAGAACCTCCGTGATATAACCGGAGAGACAGAGAAATGTATTAGCTCCCTGGAGGACACTGTCAATCCCCTATCAGTTAACATGCGGGATGTCACTAGCCAGATGGCGGCACTCCGCGCCAAAATCATCGATTTGGAAAATCGTTCTCGCAGGAACAACCTCAGATTTGTAGAGTTCCCAGAAAGGGCTGAGGGCCCTCATCCTGAAAAATTTCTTTATTCCTGGTTGTGGGACATTTTTGGTACAGATGCGCCCTCATTCTCCCATGTCATTGAAGGCGCGCATCGCACCCCTCCCTGCCCTCCCCCTGAGGGTGCCCCACCACGCTCCATTATTGCTTGCATCCTCAACTTCCAGGATAAAGTCGCCATCCTGCGCCTAGCTAGGGAGAAAGGCCCTCTCAAATTTAATGGGAACACCATCTCTGTCTATCCTGACTTTTCTGCTGAAGTTCTAAGCCAGCGAATCTCCTTTTCTGCAGTGAAATCTCGCCTGCGCACGGAAGGTCTGTCCTATGCCATGCTTTTCCCTGCCAAACTACGCATCATTTATGATGGTAAGGCTCATTTCTACACCAGCCCCAAGGAGGCCATGGCGTGGCTGAATGATCATTTTGGAGCTGCTTACAGACGCAGAAATCACTAACGGTGTCCATAGTCTCAGGACAGCACATACCAACTGCCTTACTACCAGACCTCTGTGCATCACTATGTGTATCCTGTGCCTTTATTGCAATTTACACTGACTGCTATTTAAGCGACCTTATCTCCTTTGCTGGGTGATACCCCTTCCCGGATGTGCCGGATGCTGTGATTTTTTATACTTATCCCACCAGGCCTTTGTTTCTGGAATCTCTCCCCCATTTGCACTATTTACTATCCTGCCCTGCCTGGATTGGAGGACAACGAATCCTGCACTTTCCGACGGCCGTCAGGACTTTGCACTCTACACCCGGACATGTTTATATATTTTTTTCTGCCACCGGTTGAGAGCCACACCTACCCTCACACCAGCTAGTGATGAGGCCACGGAACACGTTTTTTTGTGACCTTTGCTGACCCTTTTTGTCAGGAAGGTCTTTCGGTTTGGGATCCAAGGCTCGCTATGTTTGGGATGGTCGAGCGGGGTGGGGACAAGGGGGGGTTCTTTCTTTTTGGGACTTTTGTTTTTTCCTTTTTTCCTTTTTTCTAATCTCCTTTTTTTGCAGCTCAGTTTTGTATTTTCACTGTGATATTGTCTTCTCAGGTTGCTGCCTAATGCGGCGTACACACGATCGTTTTTCATGCCGTTAAAAATGCAATTTTTTAAAATGGGCATTAAAACCGATTGTGTGTATGCTCCAGAGCATTTTTAACGGCGTGAAAAACGGGCATTAAAAATTTCGAACATGCTCTATTTTTTCACGTCGTTTTTCATGTCGTTTTTTTTAACGACGTGAAAAACGATTGTGTGTATGCTTTTACAAGGGAAAAAAAAACGTGCATGCTCAGAATCAAGTATGAGACGGGAGCGCTCGTTCTGGTAAAACTAGCGTTCGTAATGGAGATAGCACATTTGTCACTCTGTAACGGACTGAAAAGCACGAGGCTAAAAAAGGAAGAAACGCCGCTCAACAAAGTTTACTAACATGAAGGGTGGCGCCATTCGAATGGAACTTCCCCTTTATAGTGCCGTCGTACGTGTTGTATGTCACTGCGCTTTGCTCGAGCGTTTTTTTTAATGATCGTGTGGATGCAAAACAGGCTTGAGAGGAAACATGAAAAAAAAACGACGAGAAAAACGTCGGTTAAAAAAATGGCATGAAAAACGATCGTGTGTACGCCGCATAAGGCAGATTGTTACTGTTTTTATTTTTTCCAATGCGGGCACCTACTCTCCTGCCGGCAGATCCACGCACTGTTTTATTTATGTGCTTGTATGTGCTTCAGGTGGTGTGGCCTATCCGGTCATTTATGTGTATGTTTCCATGTTATATAATGCTTACCTATTACTGAACTTATTACTGTATGTTTTGCAATGGCGAAGCCCCTAAGGATAGTCTCATGAAACACTAGAGGTCTGAATGCACCCCAGAAGAGATCTCTGGTCTTTTCCGTTTTAAAAAAATGTCACCCTCATATTATCTGCCTCCAGGAGACTCACCTTACAGGCTCTAAAACAAGGGCCTTAAAACGCCCATGGTTGTCCAACTCCTACCATGCCACTCATACTAATTATTCCAGGGGGGTTTCTATTCTACTGGCCAAATCTCTCCCAGCTGAGACACTTCAGGTTAAAACTGACCCTGAGGGGAGGTTCATTATTCTTACTCTACAGATTTCTAAGGTGACACTTACCCTGGTGAATGTTTATACCCCCCCCCTGTTTTTGGCGGAGCTACTCTCTAAACTGTCTCTTCAATTGCTGACTAGACCTCCTGGCCCCATACTTTATGTTGGGAACTTTAATGCTATTTTAGATCCAACACTGGATCGACTGGGGGGTGGGGGCAGACCCTTTCCCTCCTTCCTCGATTGGATCCAGGTTAATGGCCTTACAGAAGTATGGCGCTGGAAACATCCGGATGTAAACCATTTCTCCTGCCATTCGGACTCTTTCCACACCATGTCCCGATTAGATATGGCGTTTGTCCTGGCCGAGACCCTTCCTGTTGTCTTTGCTGCTTCATATCTGCCCAGGGGAGTTTCAGATCATGCCCCTCTCTCTGTGGATCTCCTTCTCCTTCCAGGTTCGGGGCCTGCTATTTGGCGCCTGAACTCCTACTGGCTGGAGGACGAGATCGTGCAGGGTGAATGTAAGACGGGAATTGCAAACTACTGGAGAGACAATTTGGGGAAGGTGAACCCCCCCTACTGAATGGGATGCGTTTAAGACCACCCCGAGGGGCACCTCTATGTCCATCATGGGGGTCTTACGTAAAAATAACCGGATGCTTACTGAGGAACTTGAGACCGATATGGTGAGTGCAGAGTCTGAATACGCCTCTAACCCTGCCTCTGATACGAGAGAGGCATGGTTACAGTGCCGTAGGGAGTATGAACTCCGCCTGCTGGACCTCACGCAAAAACGCATGTTACATGTTGCTCAGAAATCGTTCGAACATGGTAATAAAGCTGGACGTCTCTTGGCATACTTGATCAGACCTGAATACTCCCCCATCTCTATCCCACGCATCGTTACTACCCAAGGCCGTATCAGTGACGACCTGGGAGATATCCTGGATTCCTTTTTATGTTTCTATAAAGACCTGTATACCTCTAGGGTTGATTATGATGACACCCAACTGACTGATTACCTGGCTTACATATCTCTCCCCTCCTTATCTACTGAGGGGCGGGATATGTTGGAGGCACCTATCTCGGTGGAGGAGTTTGCTGCAGCCATTTCACAAATGCCTGCTCATAAGACCCCTGGGCTAGATGGTTTCCCGACCGAATGGTATAAACAATTTAAAGACCTTTTGTGCCCCCTCCTTTCGTGGACATATAACAAAGCTCTAGAGGCCGGGGTCCTTCCCCCAACGATGTGGGAGGCTCTGATTGTGCTTCTTTTAAAACCCCGTAAGGACCCACTTAAATGCGAATCTTACCGTCCCATTTCTCTCATCAATGTGGACGTTAAGATTCTGGCCAAGATTTTAGCTAACCGCCTAAATGATGTATTAACGTCCTTAGTTCACAGTGATCAAGGGGGCTTTATTCCTGGCAGGTCCACCGGAATGAATATTCGCAGGCTGTTCCACAACCTACAGTATCCACACGATTGTCCTCCCACCTATGCCATTGTGTCCTTGGACACATGCAAGGCGTTCGATAGTGTGGAATGGCCATATCTTTTTCGGGTACTACAAATTTATGGATCTGGCCCACGGGTGATAGCATGGGTAAAACTTCTTTACACTTCCCCGGTAGCTCGGGTGCGGGTCAACTCCTCTATCACTGAACCCTTTCCGATAACTAGGGGCACGCGACAGGGGTGCCCGTTGTCACCCCTCTTGTTTGCCCTGGCCATGGAGCCACTGGCAGTACGTATCTGGTCCTCCCCTTCCATCAGGGGTCTCCCAATTGCCACTATAGAAGAACGCATTTCACTATATGCGGATGACACATCGGTGTATCTGGCTGATACAGATGGGTCACTGCAGGCTTTATTGATGAAGATTTCCGCCTTTGGTGATTATTCAGGCTTCCGGGTGAATTGGGATAAGTCCAGTCTTTTTCCTCTGGATGTGGCTGTGCCCCCCCTAATTCACCCGGATTCCAAACTTCAGGTGGTGGCCTCCTTTAGGTACCTTGGGGTTATGGTGCAAACCCCTTTATCTTCATATATCACCAATAACCTAGATGCCCTATTGGTCCGCCTTCAGGAGCAGACCAAGCAGTGGATGGACTTGCCATTGGACCTCATGGGAAGGGCCAATGTTTTAAAAATTATTTACTTACCAAGATTACTTTATATCATTGCTAACTCCCCTAGCAAGGTGCCTAAAGCTATCTTTAAACGCATAGACACAATATGCACGACTTTCCTGTGGAAGGGCGGCTCCCCCAGGGTGGCACTTGAAACATTGAGATTACCGGCACACTTGGTGGGCCTGGCATTTCCAAATTTCTTCCTCTATTACTTAGCATCCCAGTTGGTGCACATCCATGATTGGCTGTGTCCAGTCCCAGCAAATGCTTGTACCTCCACGGAGGGGGCTATAGCATCCTCTCTGGAAACTCTGCATAATATCATCTACAGAGGACGGGTCCCTGACCGCCCCGGAACCTCTCTATTGGCCACCTCCCTTTCATCTTTCCGTTACATTGTCAAGAAGGGATCCATGCATACCTGGTCGCAGTCCCCTAACAACCCTCTGTGGTTCAACCCAAACCTGCAGGAACTGTACTCTCTTCCTGATCCCAATCGCTGGTACTCTAAGGGGGTCAAATACCTATGTCACTTATACAACGCTCAGGGCTTTAAAACGTTCTCTCAACTATGCTTAGACTTTGACTTACCAAACTCATACTTATTTTACTACTACCAGCTTCGGCATGCTATGCATGCCCAGTTTGGTTCCCTGAAAGACCCCACTGACCTGCCACCATTGGAAAAATTGCTCCGACAACCAGATCCCACTAAACTTATTTCCACTTATTACGCAACCCTGCTGACCGATTCTAACCCCGGATTCCATAGAGCTCAGGACAAATGGACTTCTATGGACATCTCCTTAGAGGCCGAGGACTGGTCGGAATTCAGTGATACCTACAAAATGTCTGTCATTGCGTCCCGAGACCGAGTCATACAAGTTAAGATTTTCCACCAGACCCACCTTACTCCTGCAAGGTTGCATAGGATGGGTCTCCTGTCCTCGCCCACTTGCTTCCGTGGCTGTGGCCAGGAGGCCGATTTCTTACACTGTTTTTGGTCATGCCCAATGATTTGGGACTTCTGGGGGGAGGTGAGTGCCTTTGTCTCCTCGGCGTTGGGCCTCCCAAATATAATTTACCCCAAGAACTGCCTACTAGGCATTTTTGGTGACTTACACCTATCAACGCATGACAAGGGACTGCTCCGTATACTATATTTTTATGCTAAAAAAAAACATTCTACTGTTCTGGAAGGGTGCACAGACCTCTTTGAAAGCCCTTTGGTTGAAACTTATTAATGACTCCATCCTGCTATATAAGCTTACTTTTGAAATCCGGAAACAGACCAAATCCTTTCATAAAATTTGGGGTGGGTGGCTGGCTAGCCCACTTACTCTCTCTCGGCACTAACTGAAGTACACTTGTTTGACCAGTGGTAGATCGTGCCCTAAGGATCTCTAACGTCTAGATTCCCACCTTTGCTGTGTCTGTATTGTTTTACATGCACCTTTTCCCGGTGTGCTTACTTTATATCCTTTGTATTGATATCTCTTTATTTGTCTATGTCTGAACATATTGCCTACCATTTCAGACCAGTCTATCTGGTACGGTAATTGTGTTGTTTTTTTTCTGTGTGTGTATTGTATTTTTTCTGTTTGTTAGTTCAATAAAAATATCTTAAAAAAAATAAATACAAAACACATTAAAGAGAAACTGCAGTCTGCTCAAATAATTTTTAATAAAAACATCTTTGCCATTCTGAAGCTTCCCTCCAACCACTTTGCATATTATTTTATATATACTGTGATTCTGTACTTGCCAAATATGTTGCATAAATCTCCCTCCACTGAGTCTGGTTGCATCCATTTTAACTGTGGGCAGCTGAAGCTGCTGCCTGTTCACTTCTTGGATTTACACAGACACAAAGGAGGCAAACCTCCAGCTCTGCAGCCCTGAAGTTCTCATTGGCCCTCTTATGACTCATTGCCCCTCCCTTCCTGGCAAACTCTCACGAGAGTTTGAGACAGAGCAGTGCATGATGTCATAAGCCTTGGCTTTTTTCCAGACAAGAAACAGGAAGTTGGCTGTATAATGTATTTACTGGCAAAAAAATAAATGTTTTACTATCCAAAGTTTAAACAACAAGGGCAGAAGATTTAATAGATGGAAAGTTGAAAAAATTACTGAAGGTCCGCTTTAAGAAGACAATTGGTAAATGAGTGTGATGTCAACAAAAAAATAAGAGGGAGCCATTAGGGATGGGGTCTGGGTTCATGGCAGTGCAGGGTTTGCACTAAACCCTGTCTGTTCAGGATTTGCAGACCAAGCAAACTCTTTTCCCATTGCTATTTCTTTCGCCAAGAAAGCTCCCAGCCCCACAGCTGAATGTAAACAAAGAGGTAGAGTATCCTGGGTGACGTCATTAACCAGATATAAATTCAAGTGTAGCACAACCAAAAATAATAATAATAATGAATCAAGTCCTCATAATACGCAAATTCCACCATTGTGCATCTTTAGTTCATAATATCCAATGACTTCAGTGACCATCACCTGTAGCTGGAATGCCTGCTCACCTCCAAGAGTTGACCCCACTACAGAGTCATGCACGCCTGTTGTTATATCACTCAGGATACCAGGGGGAAAACCTCCTTCTGGCGTTCCTGGGCTACATTGACCTTCTCCTCAACTCTCTGAATGTAGACCCCACTACTGTCACACACTTTGTAAATGTCATGGTAAATTTAATTAAATTTTTTCCATTGGTGCATGCTCCCCCTGTGAGGTTCTCCGCTCACTATGCCCTCAGTTTGCATTAAAGTTCGCAATTCCCTCAAATCAAACCCAAGCAGATTTGTTCATCACTTGTAGTCAAAAAATGTTTGCAGTCTATATATTTTTATATACTTACATTTTGCCTACCTGGGTTCTTGCTTTCCCCAATGACATTTTTACATCAAATCTTTCAGTTTTCATTACATATCGTAATATGGACACAGTTAAGTCATTGTTGGATCTCTGTCCTTCTTTATGCAATGTAAGTAGAATATGGCTGGTGGGAGAGGTCAGCAGGATTCTGTTCATAGCTTCCTGAAAACTCTACAGCACCCTGGCTAAATACACTATATTGTCAAAAGTATTGGGACACCTGCCTTTACACGCACATTAACTTACAGTAAATTGCATCCCAGTTTTAGTCCGTAGAGTTCAATATTGAGTTGGCCCACCCTTTGCCGCTATAACAGCCTCAACTCTTCTGGGAAGGCTGTCCACAAGGTGTCAGGAACTTGGTAGAAGGCCGAGATGCTAGGAGGGCTCCCCATGCGGCCGAGCGCAGCACACCACTGAGGGTGACACAGCAGGTGTGGTGCCCACAGAAGCACGGGTGCCTGGTAGCTGGAACTGGAGACAGGCGTGCTTGGATGGTCCAGGAAGCAGGGACCGGCGGACAGACTTGATAGCAGAGCCAGGAGCCAGGCCAGGGATCAACACAGGAAGTCAGTCCAGGATCAGAGTCAAGTTCAGGGAGTAAGATAAACAAGTCCAGTAGCCAAGCCAGGATCAGATGCAGGAAGCAGGCAGAGAGAAGTCAGATGCAAAGCCAAGGATCAAGCCAGGGGGTCAGAAGGATCAGGTCAGGATAGCCGAGTCGGTACACAGATCAGGAACAGCAGATTCACAGGACACAGAAACGCAGACAAGCTGAAGATACACCAGTGATGCACCACTGTCAGCAGTGGGTTTAAATAGGCCGGGCATCATTACGCCGTGCGTGCGCCATTGCGCATGTGCGTGCGCATCGTCACGGCGCCGCACGTTCGCCTAGTCCTGGCGCGCGCCCGCCCAACCATGGTGCCGCGCATCCTTGTGCGCGCATGCGCATCAAGGCGTCTATTTCCCTGATAGTGCCCCCCCCAGGGGGCAGCCTCCGGATGCCCAGGCGTGCCCATTTTTCGGGGTGACTGCTGTGGAATCTCTGTATAAGCCTCGGGGCGTGTACATAACTTGTAGGCTCCCAAGAGTTCTCTATTATACAAGTAAATATGCGCATGAGTCCAAATCGATGTTATCCTTAGAGTATGGGGTTTAGGATAGTGTATGTACAATGCATGTACAATCGGTAAACATAGAGACCAGGCTCTCGGGGCATGTGGAGGGGAGAGAGAAAAAATGAATAAATGAATGAAGGGGAGGGAGCCGGGCGGGGAGTAGTAAAAACAGTCACATATACAGTCTCAGGGCTGCCATCAAGGAGAAACAGAAACCGTGTTCCAAAAGTACTGAAAAGAAAAGCAAGGGGAGAGGCGCCTCTGAGTGCAGATGTTTAAAACAATTTAATAAGAGATTGCAGTACAAGCAACTCTTCTACATATGGAAATCGTACAATGCCTGTTTTTATCCAGTAAAATGTGAGTTGCTTGTACTGCAATCTCTTATTAAATTGTTTTAAACATCTGCACTCAGAGGCGCCTCTCCCCTTGCTTTTCTTTTCCCAAGAGTTCTCTTCTGCAGAATATCCCTTCCATTTAATTAAAAACTGAATTGTCCTACCTCTCCGTCGACAATCAAGAATGGACTCCACCTCGAATTCAGTTTCGTCTCCAACCAGGACCGGAGGCGGAGGTACCTCTTCTCTTCCTGGAAAAGAACTAGAGATGGCATGTTTAAGCAATGACACATGAAACACGGGATGGATTCTATAAGTTTCAGGTAGAGCAAGTTCAAAGGCTACGGGATTGATCTCCCGCTTAATTTCAAAAGGACCAACAAACTTTGGTCCCAGTTTCCGGGACGGACATGGCAATTTAAGGTTGACTGATGACAGCCAGACTTTGTCCCCAACTTTAAAGGTGGGATCTCCTCTTCTCCTTCTGTCATAATGTTTTTTGTAAGCTTCTTGGGCTTTCTTCATTGTGTCCCGGAGAGTCTGGTAATTTGCCTGAATGAAGTTTATTCTGTCCTGGACTGCCGGAACTGAGGATTCGGGGATGATATTGGGTAAAAAAGATGGGTGGAAGCCATAATTTGCCCAGAATGGTGACTGGTTGGTTGCGGTGTGTACAGAGTTATTATATGCGAATTCCGCACAAGGCAAAAGTGAGAACCAGTCATCCTGAGAAAAGGAACAAAAACAGCGCAAATATTACTCTAGCGTTTGATTAGTTCTTTCAGTCTGGCCGTTGCTTTGTGGGTGGTAGGCTGTGGAAAAACAAGTCTTGATGGATAATGATTTGCAGAGGTTCCTCCAGAACTTAGAGGTGAATTGCACACCTCTGTCAGACACGATACATATTCCTTGCAGTCAGACCTCAGAGTAGGCCACCACAAGGATCGTTGAACGAGCTCAGTTGTCTTCCGGACCCCAAAGTGACCGGCTAGCTTGTGGTCGTGAAAGGTCCTTAGTACCTGAACCCTGACCTGCTGAGGGACGAAGATCTTGTCTTGGTGCCACAGAAGCCCCTCCTGATTTCTTAAAGAGGAGCTTTCTTCCTCGGTGCACTGAGTAGATGCCTGCTCAATTGAAGTCCTTAAATCAGGCTGTAACAACAGAAAGTTTTGAGAAGACAGGATTGTACTGGGTGAGATTTCCTTAGGGGTATCCGGAAACATTTGAGATAAGGCGTCAGCCTTGCCATTCTTCGACCCTGGCCGGTAGGTTATATGGAAATTAAACCTAGAAAAGAACAAGGCCCATCGAGCCTGTCGGGGTCTCAACCGTTTGGCCGTGCGGAGATACTCTAAATTCTTATGATCCGTGAAGATCAAGATAGGATGGGTGGCACCTTCAAGGAGGTATCTCCATTCCTCCAAAGCGGTCTTAATTGCTAAAAGTTCACGATCCCCTACGTCATAATTCTTTTCTGGCTGACTCATCTTCCGTGAAGAGAAGGCCACGGGATGAAGCAGTGCTTTAGGACCCTGGCGTTGAGATAGTACTGCTCCTGTGGCCACCTCCGAAGCATCGACTTCCAGGACATAGGGTAGGGCAGGGTCTGGATGCTGTAAGACTGGTGCTGAGGTAAAGAAAGATTTGAGTTGATTGAAGGCGGCTTGCGCTGCTTCAGACCAAAAGAACTTGGTATGTTGGCGGGTTATCTGAGTAATAGGTGAAACAATGGTGGAAAAGTTCTTTAGGATAGTGTATGTACAATGCATGTACAATCGGTAAACATAGAGACCAGGCTCTCGGGGCATGTGGAGGGGAGAGAGAAAAAATGAATAAATAAATGAAGGGGAGGGAGCCGGGCAGGGAGTAGTAAAAACAGTCACATATACAGTCTCAGGGCTGCCATCAAGGAGAAACAGAAACCGTGTTCCAAAAGTACTGAAAAGAAAAGCAAGGGGAGAGGCGCCTCTGAGTGCAGATGTTTAAAACAATTTAATAAGAGATTGCAGTACAAGCAACTCTTCTACATATGGAAATCGTACAATGCCTGTTTTTATCCAGTAAAATGTGAGTTGCTTGTACTGCAATCTCTTATTAAATTGTTTTAAACATCTGCACTCAGAGGCGCCTCTCCCCTTGCTTTTCTTTTCCCAAGAGTTCTCTTCTGCAGAATATCCCTTCCATTTAATTAAAAACTGAATTGTCCTACCTCTCCGTCGACAATCAAGAATGGACTCCACCTCGAATTCAGTTTCGTCTCCAACCAGGACCGGAGGCGGAGGTACCTCTTCTCTTCCTGGAAAAGAACTAGAGATGGCATGTTTAAGCAATGACACATGAAACACGGGATGGATTCTATAAGTTTCAGGTAGAGCAAGTTCAAAGGCTACGGGATTGATCTCCCGCTTAATTTCAAAAGGACCAACAAACTTTGGTCCCAGTTTCCGGGACGGACATGGCAATTTAAGGTTGACTGATGACAGCCAGACTTTGTCCCCAACTTTAAAGGTGGGATCTCCTCTTCTCCTTCTGTCATAATGTTTTTTGTAAGCTTCTTGGGCTTTCTTCATTGTGTCCCGGAGAGTCTGGTAATTTGCCTGAATGAAGTTTATTCTGTCCTGGACTGCCGGAACTGAGGATTCGGGGATGATATTGGGTAAAAAAGATGGGTGGAAGCCATAATTTGCCCAGAATGGTGACTGGTTGGTTGCGGTGTGTACAGAGTTATTATATGCGAATTCCGCACAAGGCAAAAGTGAGAACCAGTCATCCTGAGAAAAGGAACAAAAACAGCGCAAATATTACTCTAGCGTTTGATTAGTTCTTTCAGTCTGGCCGTTGCTTTGTGGGTGGTAGGCTGTGGAAAAACAAGTCTTGATGGATAATGATTTGCAGAGGTTCCTCCAGAACTTAGAGGTGAATTGCACACCTCTGTCAGACACGATGTTGTCCGGTAAGCCATGCAGTCTGACTATCTCCTTTATAAAGACTTTTGCTGTGTCCGTAGCAGACGGTGTGCCCATCATTGGTACGAAATGTGCCATCTTGGAGAGTCGGTCTACTACAACCAAGATGGTTGTGAAATTTTCAGAGGGTGGCAGGTCTACTATAAAGTCCACAGAAATGTTTTTCCACGGTTGTTCAGGGACTGGTAGTGGTCTCAACAGACCCCAAGATTTAGCGTTGGACCCCTTGTTCCGTTGGCAAGTCATACAGGAATTTACATATTCCTTGCAGTCAGACCTCAGAGTAGGCCACCACAAGGATCGTTGAACGAGCTCAGTTGTCTTCCAGACCCCAAAGTGACCGGCTAGCTTGTGGTCGTGAAAGGTCCTTAGTACCTGAACCCTGACCTGCTGAGGGACGAAGATCTTGTCTTGGTGCCACAGAAGCCCCTCCTGATTTCTTAAAGAGGAGCTTTCTTCCTCGGTGCACTGAGTAGATGCCTGCTCAATTGAAGTCCTTAAATCAGGCTGTAACAACAGAAAGTTTTGAGAAGACAGGATTGTACTGGGTGAGATTTCCTTAGGGGTATCCGGAAACATTTGAGATAAGGCGTCAGCCTTGCCATTCTTCGACCCTGGCCGGTAGGTTATATGGAAATTAAACCTAGAAAAGAACAAGGCCCATCGAGCCTGTCGGGGTCTCAACCGTTTGGCCGTGCGGAGATACTCTAAATTCTTATGATCCGTGAAGATCAAGATAGGATGGGTGGCACCTTCAAGGAGGTATCTCCATTCCTCCAAAGCGGTCTTAATTGCTAAAAGTTCACGATCCCCTACGTCATAATTCTTTTCTGGCTGACTCATCTTCCGTGAAGAGAAGGCCACGGGATGAAGCAGTGCTTTAGGACCCTGGCGTTGAGATAGTACTGCTCCTGTGGCCACCTCCGAAGCATCGACTTCCAGGACATAGGGTAGGGCAGGGTCTGGATGCTGTAAGACTGGTGCTGAGGTAAAGAAAGATTTGAGTTGATTGAAGGCGGCTTGCGCTGCTTCAGACCAAAAGAACTTGGTATGTTGGCGGGTTATCTGAGTAATAGGTGAAACAATGGTGGAAAAGTTCTTTAGGATAGTGTATGTACAATGCATGTACAATCGGTAAACATAGAGACCAGGCTCTCGGGGCATGTGGAGGGGAGAGAGAAAAAATGAATAAATGAATGAAGGGGAGGGAGCCGGGCGGGGAGTAGTAAAAACAGTCACATATACAGTCTCAGGGCTGCCATCAAGGAGAAACAGAAACCGTGTTCCAAAAGTACTGAAAAGAAAAGCAAGGGGAGAGGCGCCTCTGAGTGCAGATGTTTAAAACAATTTAATAAGAGATTGCAGTACAAGCAACTCTTCTACATATGGAAATCGTACAATGCCTGTTTTTATCCAGTAAAATGTGAGTTGCTTGTACTGCAATCTCTTATTAAATTGTTTTAAACATCTGCACTCAGAGGCGCCTCTCCCCTTGCTTTTCTTTTCCCAAGAGTTCTCTTCTGCAGAATATCCCTTCCATTTAATTAAAAACTGAATTGTCCTACCTCTCCGTCGACAATCAAGAATGGACTCCACCTCGAATTCAGTTTCGTCTCCAACCAGGACCGGAGGCGGAGGTACCTCTTCTCTTCCTGGAAAAGAACTAGAGATGGCATGTTTAAGCAATGACACATGAAACACGGGATGGATTCTATAAGTTTCAGGTAGAGCAAGTTCAAAGGCTACGGGATTGATCTCCCGCTTAATTTCAAAAGGACCAACAAACTTTGGTCCCAGTTTCCGGGACGGACATGGCAATTTAAGGTTGACTGATGACAGCCAGACTTTGTCCCCAACTTTAAAGGTGGGATCTCCTCTTCTCCTTCTGTCATAATGTTTTTTGTAAGCTTCTTGGGCTTTCTTCATTGTGTCCCGGAGAGTCTGGTAATTTGCCTGAATGAAGTTTATTCTGTCCTGGACTGCCGGAACTGAGGATTCGGGGATGATATTGGGTAAAAAAGATGGGTGGAAGCCATAATTTGCCCAGAATGGTGACTGGTTGGTTGCGGTGTGTACAGAGTTATTATATGCAAATTCCGCACAAGGCAAAAGTGAGAACCAGTCATCCTGAGAAAAGGAACAAAAACAGCGCAAATATTACTCTAGCGTTTGATTAGTTCTTTCAGTCTGGCCGTTGCTTTGTGGGTGGTAGGCTGTGGAAAAACAAGTCTTGATGGATAATGATTTGCAGAGGTTCCTCCAGAACTTAGAGGTGAATTGCACACCTCTGTCAGACACGATGTTGTCCGGTAAGCCATGCAGTCTGACTATCTCCTTTATAAAGACTTTTGCTGTGTCCGTAGCAGACGGTGTGCCCATCATTGGTACGAAATGTGCCATCTTGGAGAGTCGGTCTACTACAACCAAGATGGTTGTGAAATTTTCAGAGGGTGGCAGGTCTACTATAAAGTCCACAGAAATGTTTTTCCACGGTTGTTCAGGGACTGGTAGTGGTCTCAACAGACCCCAAGATTTAGCGTTGGACCCCTTGTTCCGTTGGCAAGTCATACAGGAATTTACATATTCCTTGCAGTCAGACCTCAGAGTAGGCCACCACAAGGATCGTTGAACGAGCTCAGTTGTCTTCCGGACCCCAAAGTGACCGGTTAGCTTGTGGTCGTGAGTGAGTGAGTGAGTGAATAACTTGTATAGCGCTACAAATGCGAACTAAATCGCCTCAAGGCGCTTTGCATCCAGTGACATCCTGACCCTTCAGAATAGGTGGGTCTTAAGTTTTTTCCTGAAGGCCCGGTGGTTTTCTTCCATGCGGATGTTGGTGGGTAGAGCGTTCCATAGCCGTGGTCCTTGGACTGCAAATCTTCGTTCTCCCTTTGATTTGTAGCGGGACTTGGGGATGTGAAGGAGGTTTTGGTTGGTTGATCGGAGATTGCGATTGGGGGTGTAGTGTTTTATCTTCTCGCATAGATATTGTGGAGCGTTTCCCTGTGTGCACTTGTGGGTGAGACAGAGGGTCTTGAATGTGATCCGATCCTTTACGGTTAGCCAATGAAGGGTCCTTAGTGATGGGGTGATGGATTCCCAAGGTTTTTTTCCCGTTACCAGCCTGGCAGCCGTGTTCTGGATGACTTGTAGGCGCGAAATCTGGTATTTGGGTAGTCCGAGGTAGAGGGCGTTTGCGTAATCGAGTCGGGAGTTGATAATTGTTCCAACTACTACTGCTGTATCCTCTTTTGGGATGAAGGGGATGAGTCTACGTAGTAGACGGAGGAGATGGTGAGCTCCGCTGACTACTGATCCAATTTGTGCGTCCATCGACATCTCCGAGTCAAAGATGACTCCGAGACTTTTGACTTTGTTGCTCGGGGTAACGGTCTGTCCAAGGATAGTGGGGAGTGTCCAAGAAGTCTTAGTTTTTGTCTTTCGGTTTGCGTGGAGGAGAAGGAGTTCTGTTTTGGATCCGTTGAGTTTGAGGGAATTCTCAGTCATCCATTCATCGATCAATGTGAGACAGGTTTCCAATCCGTGATATTGGTCTTTTTTCCCCGGTGATACGAAAGTAGAGTTGGGTGTCGTCAGCATATGAGTGGTAGCACAGGCCCTGTTTGCTGATGATTTTGAGGAGTGGGCGGAGGTAGATGTTAAAGAGCACGGGTGACAGGGGTGATCCTTGGGGGACTCCGCAAGAAATTGTGCGAGTTTCAGAGGTGAAGGCTCCTAGTTTCACTGTCTGGGAACGATTGTCTAGGAAGGATGCGAACCAGTGTAGGTCAGGGTCTGCGACTCCGGCTACTTCTTTAAGGCGAATGAGTAGAGTTTTGTGGTCTACTGTGTCGAACGCTGCACTGAGGTCCAGCAGCACCAGGAGACATGATTCTCCGTCATCTGCTGCTTCGAGGGTGTCATCCCATATTTTAAGAAGTGCTGTTTCTGTGCCATGGCCTGGGCGGAAGCCTGATTGTAGTGGATCCAAGAGTTTGTGGGTCGTGAAAGGTCCTTAGAACCTGAACCCTGACCTGCTGAGGGACGAAGATCTTGTCTTGGTGCCACAGAAGCCCCTCCTGATTTCTTAAAGAGGAGCTTTCTTCCTCGGTGCACTGAGTAGATGCCTGCTCAATTGAAGTCCTTAAATCAGGCTGTAACAACAGAAAGTTTTGAGAAGACAGGATTGTACTGGGTGAGATTTCCTTAGGGGTATCCGGAAACATTTGAGATAAGGCGTCAGCCTTGCCATTCTTCGACCCTGGCCGGTAGGTTATATGGAAATTAAACCTAGAAAAGAACAAGGCCCATCGAGCCTGTCGGGGTCTCAACCGTTTGGCCGTGCGGAGATACTCTAAATTCTTATGATCCGTGAAGATCAAGATAGGATGGGTGGCACCTTCAAGGAGGTATCTCCATTCCTCCAAAGTGGTCTTAATTGCTAAAAGTTCACGATCCCCTACGTCATAATTCTTTTCTGGCTGACTCATCTTCCGTGAAGAGAAGGCCACGGGATGAAGCAGTGCTTTAGGACCCTGGCGTTGAGATAGTACTGCTCCTGTGGCCACCTCCGAAGCATCGACTTCCAGGACATAGGGTAGGGCAGGGTCTGGATGCTGTAAGACTGGTGCTGAGGTAAAGAAAGATTTGAGTTGATTGAAGGCGGCTTGCGCTGCTTCAGACCAAAAGAACTTGGTATGTTGGCGGGTTATCTGAGTAATAGGTGAAACAATGGTGGAAAAGTTCTTTATAAACCTTCTGTAAAAGTTGACGAAGCCAATGAATCTCTGGACACCCTTCTTGTCGGAAGGTGCTGGCCACTCCAGGATAGCCTTGACCTTCTGAGGATCTATAGCTATTCCACCAATGGTGATGATGAGCCCCAAGAATTGGATTGACGTCTTCTCGAACTCACATTTTTCGGCTTTAGCGTACAGACCGTGAATTCTGAGGATGCTCAGCACTTTTCTTACGTGCGTTCTGTGAAGTTCCAGAGAGGCAGAGAATACAAGAATGTCGTCGAGGTAGACGACAACGAAGTGGTCTAAGTACTCCCGGAAAATGTCATTTATGAAATATTGAAATGTGGCTGGGGCATTGCACAGTCCAAATGGCATTACTAGATATTCGAAATGCCCGAATCTTGTTCTGAATGCTGTCTTCCACTCGTCCCCTTCCCTTATGCGGATTAGGTTGTAAGCTCCGCGAGCTTGGTAAAGATGCGGGCTGTGCGAAATCTCTGGAAGAGTTCGGGGATGAGGGGGAGCGGATAGCGGTTTTTAAGGGTAACCTTGTTTAGTTCCCTGTAGTCCACACAGGGTCTTAATGTCGTGTCCTTCTTCTCAACAAAGAAGATACCGGCACCGGCAGGGGATGAGGACGGGCGGATAAACTTTTTCTCAAGGTTTTCGTCTATATATTGCCTCAGCGTTTCAAGTTCAGTTTCAGAAAGAGGGAAAATCCGTCCGAACGGAATCTCTGCTCCTGGCAGCAACTCAATGGGGCAATCATAAGAACGATGTGGGGGTAGAGTATCGGCTTTCTTCTTGTCGAAGACGTCTAGAAAGTCCTGATAGGCTGCGGGTATACTGTGGTTCACACTAGGCATAGTTTGAACGGACAAACAACTGGAAGCGTTCTTGGATACAGGAACGAGACAATGTTGCTGGCAGTAAGAAGAGGTAAAGAGTACTTCCTTTTTGAACCAATCAACCTGAGGATTGTGCGCCTGGAGCCATGGGATTCCCAGAATGACAGGGAATAGAGGAGAGCTCAATACGTCAAAACTTAGGAATTCCTGATGGCCTGAATTGATAGAGGTCAGGATAGGGGCAGTTTCTAGAGTGACGTGCCCAGAGCTGGGCATTGAGCCATCGGCCAGGTGAACGGTCAGCTTTTGCTTCTTCTGATAAAGAGGAATAGTAAGTATTTTTGCCAGGGCTAGATCCAGAAAGCAACTACATGCCCCGGAGTCGAGTATTGCCTGGAGATGGATTTCTTCTCCTGCCAGCTGTAATGTGATCTGAAGAGCAACATGAGCGGAGGAAGACTTGGATACTTGACAATAGACTGGCGTACGGGGAAATCGTTTCCCAGGTCTTATGGGGCAATTGTCTATGTAGTGTCCCAAGCCCCCACAGTAGAAGCAAAGATTCGCCCGTCGGCGGCGGAGTTTCTCCTCTGAAGATAATGCTGGACAGACCAGGCTAACATGCATGGAATTAGACATGGGGAGTGCTTCAGATCGTATCCGAGCAGGTCGGGAGGTTTGCATGCGTTCAGACTGGCGTTCACGTAGGCGTCTATCAAGCTTAATTGTGAGTTGAATGAGATCTTCTAGAGTTGAAGGGGTCTCTACTCTGGCTAGTTCATCTTTGAGGGAATCGGACAGCCCCAACCGATACTGAAATCTTAAGGCTACCTCATTCCAACCTGAATCTGTGGCCCATGTGCGGAATTCCACCGTGTAATCCTCTGCAGGGTGATGGTCTTGCCGTAAGGCATGCAGAGTAGCCTCAGCAGTGGCTACCCGCAAAGGGTCGTCATATAACCGAGCCATGGTTTGAAAGAACTGTTCCACAGAGTCTATAGCAGGGTCTTTCTGTTCCAATAGGCCATGGGCCCATACTTGAGGGTCACCACTCAGTAGTGAAATGATGAACCCCACTTTTATTGATTCAATAGAAAAAGTCAGTGCCTGCAAGTCCAGGTACAGATAACAGGCATTTCTAAAGGCCCTGAACTTATTCCTATCTCCAGAAAAGCGTTCAGGTGTGGGTACTCGTGGCTCCGGAGAGGGCATCACCGCAGTAGGAGGAGTCACAGGTGAGCTGTCTGAGGAAGAATCCGGAACGTTGAGGACCGGTGTGGTTGGTGGATGCAGCAGGCGGCCCTCTAATTGGGAGTGTTCCTCCCACAGTCTCTGGATGGCCTGAGAGAGAGCCGTGACGTGCTGGTTGATGGCTTCCAGGGGGGAGACACCTCCGTCGGCCTCTGACATGGCTGGTGTATACTGTCAGGAACTTGGTAGAAGGCCGAGATGCTAGGAGGGCTCCCCTTGCGGCCGAGCGCAGCACACCACTGAGGGTGACACAGCAGGTGTGGTGCCCACAGAAGCACGGGTGCCTGGTAGCTGGAACTGGAGACAGGCGTGCTTGGATGGTCCAGGAAGCAGGGACCGGCGGACAGACTTGATAGCAGAGCCAGGAGCCAGGCCAGGGATCAACACAGGAAGTCAGTCCAGGATCAGAGTCAAGTTCAGGGAGTAAGATAAACAAGTCCAGTAGCCAAGCCAGGATCAGATGCAGGAAGCAGGCAGAGAGAAGTCAGATGCAAAGCCAAGGATCAAGCCAGGGGGTCAGAAGGATCAGGTCAGGATAGCCGAGTCGGTACACAGATCAGGAACAGCAGATTCACAGGACACAGGAACGCAGACAAGCTGAAGATACACCAGCGATGCACCACTGTCAGCAGAGGGTTTAAATAGGCCGGGCATCATTACGCCGTGCGTGCGCCATTGCGCATGTGCGTGCGCATCGTCACGGCGCTGCGCGTTCGCCTAGTCCTGGCGCGCGCCCGCCCAACCATGGTGCCGCGCATCCTTGTGCGCGCATGCGCATCAAGGCGTCTATTTCCCTGATACAAGGTTTAGGAGTGTGTCTATGGGAATATTTGAGCATTCTTCCAGAAGCGCATTTGTGAGGTCAGGCACTGACATTGCATGAGAAGGCCTGGCTTGCAGTCTCTGCTTAAATTCATTGCAAAGGTGTTTTACCGGCTTGTGCAGGCCAGTCGAGTTCCTCCACCCAAAACTTGCTCATCCATGACTTTATGGGCCTTGCTTTGTTCACTGGTCCAAATCATTTTGTGGAGGGGAAATTATGGTGTGGGGTTGTCTTTCAGGGGCTGGGCTTGGCCCCTTAGTTTCAGTGAAGGTAACTCCTAAGGCGGCAGCATACCAAGACATTTTGGACAATTTCATGCTAACTTTGTGGGAACAGTTTGGGGATGGCCCCTTCCTGTTCCAACATGATTGCAAACCAGTGCACAAAGCAAGGTCCATAAAGACAGGCATGAGCGAGTTTGGGATGGAGGAACTTGACTGGCCTGTATAGAGTCCTGACCGCAACTAGGTAAAACAGGCCTTCTTGTCCAACATCAGTACCTGACCTCACAAATGCACTTCTGGAAGAATGGTCAAACATTCCCATAGACACACTCCTAAACCTTGTGGACAGCCTTCGCAGAAGAGTTGAAGCTGTTATAGCTGCAAAGGGTGGGCCAGATCAATATTGAACCCTACGGACTAAGACTGGTATGCCATTAAAGTTCATGCACATGTAAAGGCAGGTGTCTCAAAACTTTTGACAATATAGTGTATATACCTCTCAAGGACCAGCAGCCCTGATACAATCAGCAGTCTGACCCTTGGAAGAAATCATGCAAATATCAAAATGGCTTGATGAGTGGAGGTCAACCTGGAGGGGTGGGCATTCTTAGGCAAGCTGCATCTGCCTTCAGACTGCTCTAGGTAACTCCCACATGTGTTGCTGGGCCTCCATGGTTAAAAGAATGGAAATCCACTAAATGAAAAGGGGCAGCTCATGTGCAGTAAGTCTAATGCCGCGTACACACGGCCGTTTTTCCCATCGAAAAAAACTACATTTTTCCCATTCGACGAGAAAAACAATAGTCTGTGGGCTTTCTGTCGTTTTTTTCTACGAGAAAAACGGCATTAAAAACGACGAGAAAAATTAGAACATGTTCTAATTTTTCTCGTCGTTTTTTTCGACATGTTTTTCGCGGCAGTGTTTCCCATAGGGAAACACTGCCGCGGAGCCCACACACGGTCGTTTTTTTCGACCAAAAAAAAAATGACATTTAAAACGGCCGTGTGTGAGGGGAACAAGCTGTTCCTCGTTTTTAACGTCGATTTTCTCTACGGTGTTTTCACCGTCGAAAAAATTGATCGTGTGTACGCGGCATAAGAAGAAAAAAATCTAGATTATGCTGGATATCTTTTAGCCAGGAAATAGCAGAATAGGTGGACTCTATCTGACTTGCTCAAGCTTCCAATGCACACTATAAGACACTCACAGTGTACTGTGAAATCAATGTAAGAAAATTCAGTACAAGAGAGGAGCCTGTACAACGGTGCAAGACTAAAGGTAAAGTTGGAGTTCAGCTGGAGTTGTAAAGGCAGAAGGTTTTTTATCCTAATGCATTCTATGCATTAAGATAAAAAACCTTTTGTGTGTAGCAGCCACCCCAGCACCCCCTAATTACTTACCTGAGCCCGATCTCTCTCCAACGATGTCCACAAGTGTCTAAGCCATCTGAGACACTCCTCCTGATTGGCTGAGACACAGCAGTGACACTATTGGCTCCCACGGCTGTCAATCAAAGTCAGTCAGCCAATCAGGGGAGAGAGGGGGTGGGGCAGGGTCAGGGCTCCGTGTCTGAATAGATAAACGGAGCTCTAACTCGATTCGGGTGGCACCATAGATAGCTTCTGGCTGAGGGGGCACTCGATAGGAGGGAGGGGCCAGGAGCTGCAAAGAGGGACCCAAGAAGAGGAGGATCCGGGCTGCTCTGTGCAAAACCAACTGCACAGACGAGGTAATTATAACATGTTTGTTACTTAAAAAAAAAAAAATGAGACTTTACAATTACTTTAATTGACTTAGCCCCCATACACACTATACAACTTTTGTTGTCTGATTTCCAATAGATTTACCAAAACCATGTAGTGCAAGGGCCTGCCTGATTGCATAAAAATTTAAACTCCTAAGCCTCATACACACAGACAGTTTTGTCGGCAAGAAAACTGCTGGGAGAACTTTTTGCAGCGAAAATCGGTCGTGTGTATGGTTTCTCGTCGAGAAAACTGCCGGGAATCTCGACGAGAAAAATAGAGAACCTGCTCAAGCGTGCACAAGACACAGGACAGTTGTGAATTTCTGATGTGATTAACAGGTATCGTTTGTGCACATATTAAACACATATAACAAAACACTTTCAGTACGAGCAAAAAATAGAAGTTTATTAATAGGGTTTACACATACTTTAAGAATCCATGCAAATCTGAAAACAGGAACAGGCAGATAAGTCAAGGGTTTGTTAATGACTTTATTTTTCAAAACGGTAACTCCCTTTTCTTCATGGGGCACATAAAAAAACAAACATAATAGTTCCAGCATACATGCATTGCAAAGGGGTGTTGCTTCCAACAGCACAGTCAAGTTCTGTCTAGACCCCTATTGGCTCCAACAGCCTCTATGTGTTGTTGAGAGACCCCACCTCCAATGAAAAATCTGTTACCTTCCAATTAGATGCCAAAAACTGAGGTGGAGCTAAGTCTAATCCAGGATTATACCCTGGGGCTGTTTGACTATATATTGTATATGTCTTTTCTTGCCCTACCTATAAATTGATAGTGTCCAGGCCTGGATTGGCAGTCTTAAGTCTTAATCAGTGACCAGGAGGAATGATCTGAAATAGCTTGTTTTGTGGAGATATATTTAGCATAATTTTGTTTTTCATATGTATAAAGTTTGGATTTCTGACTACCAATTTGTGCTATTGTGATTTTGGACCTGATGAAGGGAATGCCATATCCGGAAAACTAGATGGTCCTATTGACTAATAAAGAGCATTTTGTTGCTACCACTCTGTATTAGTGACCTTTTTGATTAGGTACTCTTTTCCATTTACCATTTTCTGATTTTGCTGTGAAAGCATTTTGAGAGTTACTAAATTACTACCATTTTGACTTGTGCCTGAAAAACAATCTCTGTCCAATGCCAACAGCGCGTTTTATGCTCTTTGCAATATCCCAGTGCCTGCTTCATCTCCTGAAGGTTTCTGAGCCACCAACAGCCCTGTTTGAATAAAATATTGTATATAAAAACATCCCATCTTAAAGTGGCTATTATTAAATAGTTATGTGATGTAAATTAAATGCAAAAAGACAGGCCCTAATGTCGTCATGTTATTCGGGCTCAAGAATAAATGTTTTTGTGAAGTTTTCACTTGTCCCTTTTTGTTTAAAAAATAAGAAATATAAGTAGAATTTGACATTTAATTTCTATGTTTTTTCTATGAGAGGCTGTGTAACATGCCCAGCAGATATAGAAATCAATATAAACTCAGTTCCAACTCTGACCTGGATTGGCCTTTCCCAGTCAAAGCAAAAAAACATTTATAGATCAGACTGAAAGTTTAATTAGATCTGATTGACATTTCAACAAAAATTAGAAACATCGCAGTTTACCCACTTAAATAATTTTCTGGGCCAATTATGTTGCCACCAGCAGCTTTTCTGACTGCATGGCATTTGTGCAACTTGGAATAGAAGAAATTACTATTGGTAGTTTCTTTACAGCAAAGGGAATTAGAGAGTATCAGCTGTAGGTCACCAGTTAAAATATCTTGAATCAAAAAGGGACAGGATTCCGTAATAATCACTGACTGAGTTGAGCTTGGAATGCATCACTGGTCAGAGTTCAGGGCTGTGAATGATGACACATTTAATGAAGTTTTTAAAGCTTGAATGGAATTGGAAGGTATCCAAAATTATTTCAAACTTCTAAAGAATGTATTTGTCCAAAAAATATTAGGGTCTACTGATTTAGTTCCAAATTATTTCACTATTTTACTCAGACAGTTTGGAGTTTAAGTGATACCCTTTTTTTGGCTAATTTAAGTGTTTAAAGATTTCAGGATAACATGGATCCCTTTATCAGGCTTTATACATTTTATCCTGAAAGTTTGCATCTTTAATAACTTAAGTTAGCCAATAATGGGTATTACTTAAACTCCAGACTTTCTGCATTAGTCGATGACTAACCGGTACGATCCTCTACCACTACTATTTTACTTTAAATTAAAGTGGTTGTAAAATCAGAAGGTTTTTTTTTATTTTAATGCATTCTATGCATTAAAGTGATTGTAAAGCTTAAATATTTTTTTTTCAATAACAAACATATCATACTTACCTCCACTGTGCAGTTCGTTTTGCACAGAGTGGCCCCGAACACAGACTTCTGAGATCCCTCGGTGGCTCTCGTAGCTCCTCCACGCATCAGATAACCCCCTGAGAGACGCGCTCTCCCGGGGGGTTACCTTGTTCGCGTGCTCCTGAGTCATTCATTCGGCATCCATAGCCACCGAATGTATGGCTCGGCCCCATCCCCTGCGCCTGCGTCATTGGATTTGATTGACAGCAGCAGGAGCCATTGGCTTTGGTTCACCAGAGTTTCACAGGTTGCCATTGGAGCCCTCTTCCCCTCCTCCATGACGACATCATGGAGCTGGTGGATGTTAGAGACCTTGCACTCCTCCACCTTCCGTTTGAGGATGCCCCACAGATGCTCAATAAAGTTTATGTCTGGAGACATGCTCGGCCAGTCCATCACCTTTACCCTCAGCTTCTTTAGCAAGGCAGTGGTTGTCTTGGAGGTGTATTTGGGGTCATTATTATGTTGAAAACTGCTCTGCGTCCTAGGCTCCTAAGGGAGGGGATCATGCTCTGCTTCAGTATGTCACAGTATATGTTGGCATTCATGGTTTCCTCAATGAACTGTAGCTCCCCAGTGCCGGCAGCATTCATGCAGCCCCAGACCATGACACTCCCATGACTGACTGTAGGCAAGACACACTTGTCTTTGTACTCCTCACCTGGTTGCCGCCACACACGCTTGACACCATCTGAACTAAATACGTTTATCTTGGTCTCATCAGACCACAGGACATAGTTCCAGTAATCCATGTCCTTAGTCTGCTTGTCTTCAGAAAACTGTTTGCGGGCTTTCTTGTGCATCATCTTTAGAAAAAGCTTTCTTCTGGGACGACAGCCATGCAGACCAGTTTGATGCAGTGTGCGGCGTATGGTCTGAGCACTGACAGGCTAAACCCCCAGCACTCATACGTCTATTTCCCAAAGATAACCTCTGGATATGACGCTGAGCACGTGCACTCAACTTCTTTGGTTGACTATGGTGAGGCCTGGCCATCTTTATGTAGAGCAACAATTCATTTTTTCAGATTCTCAGAGAGTTATTTGCCATCAGGTGCCATGTTGAACTTCCAGTGACCAGTATGCGAGAGTGAGAGCGATAACATCAAATTTAACACACCTGCTCCCCATTAACACCTGAGACCTTGTAACACTAACGAGTCACATGACACCAGGGAGTTAAAATGGCTAATTGGGCCCAATTTGGAAATTTTCACTTTGGGGTTTACTCACTTTTGTTGCCAGTGGTTTAGACATTAATGGCTGTGTGTTGAGTTATTTTGAGGGGACAGCAAATTTACACTGTTATACAAGCTGTACACTCCCTACTTTACATTGTATAAAAGTGTAATTTATTCAGTGTTGTTATGTGAAAAGATATAATAAAATATTTACAAAAATGTGAGGGGTGTGCTCACTTTTGTGAGATACTATATATAAATATATATATCAATATACAGTATATAGTAACAGAGTGTCTCAAAGGGAGCCTGGAAAGGTCCTGTTTGGGATTTAGGCCCTGTTCACACATAGTTACATAGTTAGTCAGGTCGAGAAAAGTCCATCCAGTTCAACCAATAAAAAAAAAATCATACAATCCCATATTCACTGGCGAAAATCCCCAGAAAAACATGATCCAATATGCTACAGCAAAGAAAAGAATTGCTTCCTGATTCCCCGAGAGGCAATCGGATATTCCCTGGATAAACTTTTTCCTATAAATGTTAGTACCCTGTTAAATTATGTACATTTAGGAAAGAATCCAGGCCTTTTTTAACCACTTGTCCCCCGCCCACTGTCAATAGACGGCGGGCGGAGGATACTCTCGTTCTGGGAGGACGTCATATGACGTCCTCCCTTTAAAACGAGCTAGGAGGCGCACGCGCGCCCGCTGCGTTCACAAGGCCCCGGTGCGCGTGCCCGGCGGCCGCGATTGCCGCCGGGCACCCGCGATTGCCCGGGAAACGAGCAGAAATGTGGATCTCTGTGTGTAAACACAGAGATCCACGTCCTGTAAGGGAGAGGGGACCGATGGTGTGTCCCTTGTACATAGGGACAACCATCGGTCACCTCCCCCAGTCAGTCCCCTCCCCCCACAGTAAGAACACTTTGAGGGAACATATTTAACCCCTTCCCGCCCCCTAGTGGTTAACCCCTTCCCTGCCAATCACATTTATACAGTAATCAATGCATTTTTATAGCAGGGATCGCTGTATAAATGTGAATGGTCTCAAAAATGTGTCAAAAGTGTCCGATGTGTCCGCCGCAATATCGCAGTCACAATGAAAAATCGCAGATCGCCGCCATTACTAATAAAAAAAAAAAAATGCTATAAATCTTTCCCAAATTTTGTAGACGCTATAACTTTTGCGCAAACCAATCAATACGCGCTTATTGCGATTTTTTTTTTTACCAGAAATATGTAGAAGAATACGTATCGGCCTAAACTGAGGAAAATTTTATTTAAAAAAAAAAATGGGTATTTATTATAGCAAAAAGTAAAAAATAGTGTTTTTTTTTTCCAAACTGGACGCTCTTCTTTTGTTTATAGCGCAAAAAATAAAAACCGCAGAGGTGATCAAATACCACCAAAAGAAAGCTCTATTTGTGGGGAAAAAAGTCCGCAAATTTCGTTTGGGAGCCACGTCACACGACCACGCAATTGTTATTCAAAGTGTGACAGCGCTGAAAGCTGAAAAATGGCTTGGGCAGGAAGGGGGTTTTCGTGCACAGTAGAGAAGTGGTTAAAGCAATCTACTACTGGCAGAACCATGTATTTGTTGCTTACAGCTAACATTAAATGAAATCATGTTATGGTCACTGCTACCCAGATCTTCTTTTATATGAATATTGGTAATAAGCTCTAAATGGTATGAGATTACCAGGTCCAGCAGAGCATCATTCCTAGTCGGGTCCTCAATAAACTGGAGCATAAAATTGTCTTGTAATAGGTTTATACATTTTTGCCCTATAACTGTTATTTAAAATTCCCTATTATTATCACTGCCCCAGCCCTTGCAGCCCTTTCTATCTGTGCAAGGAGCTCTCCATCTCAACATTAACACTGGGAGGTCTATAACAAACTCCAATGATAATCTTTGAAGTATGCACACCCATGTACGGTTCCACCCATATTGCTTCAGACTCATCACATACTGCTGTGACCTATTTTTTTCTGCACTGGAAGAACACAGTTTACCGCAAGGACACATAGAAAACAATTGTCTTCTGTGTGTTCTGTTTACACCATACCACTGGTGTCATGGGTAGTGCAGTATGTTGTGTTAAAATGCTACATGTTTGTAGTTTCACGCAACGCAATGTACAAAAATGCACATAAATGCACATTTAATGCAAATCTATTGAGGAAAAAAAAGTGTTTTATTATTTTGTCCCTTACAAGGACCCATAGCAATTTAAAATCCTTAAAAACATGTATCAACACACGTGCAAAAGAAATGCATGCCGATGGAAGGCATATTCATTTTTGAGCATTTTCATGCCTTTATGTTTATGTTCATGCTTATGTGTGAACAGGCCCTTATACATCTCCCAGGCACCTGTCCCACACCTTTTGTGACCTCAGATACTTTGTCCACTCTGGGCCTTGTACAGGTCATGTCTGTGAGAGCTAAAAGGTTAGTGGAAGCTGGAAAACTGTGTATATGGAGGCTCACAAGCATTAAGCGTCGAAAGCCTGGTGGTTATGATATTGATTTGTGCAGTTTGGACATGGCTAGGATTTTTTTGGGGAATTTTTTGAATTATTTATTTTTAGAGCACTGTACAGCACCTGTATATAGCCTGTAAGTAGCACTAATAAATTCCCCACTGTTTGGAACCTCATCATTGAACTACGTTTGCCTGAAAAGGTTGTGCACCCCTCAGTTCACATATGGACTGTGAGCAGTTTTAGCAAGAAGGGCCAGTGCCTCGAGTGACTGAACATGGAGAAGATAATAAAACAGTTGGTTTCCTTTAATTCCACACAACAGCTAGTAAATGCTACACAGTAGCAAGCAATCACTGTACTACAACACCAGGTCAGTGCTGTGCAGGAGCAAACACAGGTGCCAATTCAGCAGAATCAACAGAAGATAAAGGCTGTACAGTAACAAATGCATTTGCTATTTGAAAAGTTAGAAAGTGTTGTGGAAAAAAAACAGCAAGGCCTTGACAGACATGGTGCAGATGCTTGCACAGAGGTCTCCTGCAAAAGCTGCAGATGTTCTTTGCAGTTCCTCAGCCATCCATATTGGACACATTCTGTCAAAGATGACTGCTGATGATGACCTAGAGACTTTTGTGGTTATGTTTGAAATAACCGCCTAGGAGGAAGGCTGGCCTAAAACACAGGGCTGGTTGCCCCCTTACAAACTAGTGCATAGTAGAAGGCCTAATATGATTTGGAGTCTATGGAGGATTTGGATTATGATGAAGTCAAGCAGGAAATACTGGCATGACTGTGAGAAGCCTATCCTACCCACACTTAACAACTGTATTTTCTTTTTGTCCATCTGATCATGATCCACAGCTACTACCCTTTTTTACACTTGACCCTCCCTTCTAGATTGTAAGCTGTAACGAGCAGGGCCCTCTGATCCCTCCTGTATTGAATTGGACCTAACTGGGCAAACATTAGGTGTTTTTGTTGCCAGGAACTGGGCAGAAAACAGTCCATTGAGTAATGAACCTATGCAGTGTGACTTCTTTTTCAGGGGTAGATGGCAGTCTCTGTTTACTGCTGTTTTGTGCACTATAGTGCCAGTTATGGGATAACATGTGCTAAATGATAAGCATATTATGGCCTCACTGGACTCAGGAATTTTAGTTACTCTGGTTAAAGTGGATGGAATTTCACCTGCAGACTTTCATGCTAGAAAGATTGCTGTAATCTGTGTACATGAGGATACTTGAGAGTATCCTTCTGCAATAGTAAACTTTGAAACTGACCTGGGTACTGTGACGCATCTGGTTGGCGTTGTACCCCACTTGGTTTATAATGTCATAATTTGTAGGAATTTCCCTAATTTGTGGGAACCGTGGGATCACCCAGAGCTGGTCAGAGTATCTGAATCAGAGGCAGAGCCAGAATCCATAGCCTGCACAGACAATTTGTTTTCAAAGAACTCCTCTCAGGGACCCCTAAATATTCCTTTCTCGGCTATGGCAGGAGAACAGGAGGAGTCTGAGAAAGTCCCTACCAGGGATGAGCCGAACACCCCCCTGTTCGGTTCGCACCAGAACCTGCGAACAGACAAAATGTTCGTGTAAACTTTAGAACCCTATTAAATACAATGGACTCGAACGTTCGAAATCTAAAGTGTTAATTATAAAGGCTAATATGCAAGTTATTGTCCTAAAAAGTGTTTGGGGACCTGGGCCCTGCCCCAGGGGACATGTATCAATGCAAAAAGAAGTTTTAAAAACGGCCGTTTTTTCGGGAGCAGTGATTTTAATAATGCTTAAAATGAAAAAATAAAAGTGAAATATTCCTTTAAATTTCGTACCTGGGGGGTGTGTATGATATGCATGTGAAGTGGCGCATGTTTCCCGTGCTTAGAACTGTCCCTGCAAAAAATGTCATTTTTGAAAGAAAAAATTGCATTTAAAACTCACTCGCGGCTATTAATGAATTGTCGGCTCCCGGCAATACATACAAAAGTCATTGCTAAAAAAAAAAAAAAAAGCGTGGGGGTTCCCCAGAATTCAATTACCAGGCCCTTCAGGTCTGGAATGGATATTAAGGGGAACCCCGCCGCAAATTTAAAAAAAAATTGACGTGGGGTTCCCCCAAATATCCATTCCAGGCCCTTCAGATCTGGCATGGATTTTAAGGGGAACTCCACCCCAAATTTTAAAAAAAAATGGCGTGGAGTCCCCCTAAAAATCCATACCAGACCCCTTATCCGAGCACGCAACCTGGCCGGCCGCAGGGGAAAAGGGGGGGACGAGAGAGCGGCCCCCCCTCCCTCCTGAACCGTACCAAGCCACATGTCCTCAACATGGGGAGGATGTCCCCATGTTGATGGGGACAAGGGCCTCATCCCCACAACCCTTGCCCGGTGGTTGTGGGGGTCTGCGGGCGGGGGGCTTATCGGAATCTGGGAGACCCCTTTAACAAAGGGGACCCCCAGATCCCGGCCCCCCCTATGTGAATTGGTAAGGGGTACATTGTACCCCTACCATTTCACAAAGAAAGCGTAAAAAAATGTTTAAAAAAACACACAAACACCTTGAAAAAGTCCTTTATTTAAAAAAAAAAAAAAAAAACATTCCAGCGGTGAAATTCAGTGTCCCACGGCGATCCCGATGTTCAGCGCTGTCCTTCATTGGTTGTGCCTGAGCGGACCTGATGGGGAACTCCCTCTCAGTATTTTAAATGTATAGACCCGCCCCTTCTAAAGTTCCCCATCAGTTCCGCTCAGCGGACCAGATGCGGAACATGAGAAGGGGCGGGTCTATACATGTATTACCAAAGTGAGAGCAGTTCCCCATCAGGTCCGCCCCCTCGGTATGTCGGACCCGCCTACGTCATTGGCTTGAGCGGGGAACTTCCTTCACTATGTAAATTTAAATTTACATAGTGAAGGAAGTTCCCCGCTCAAGCCAATGACGTAGGCGGGTCCGACATACCGAGGTGGCGGACCTGATGGGGAACTGCTCTCACTTTGGTAATACATGTATAGTGAAGGAAGTTCCCCGCTCAAGCCAATGACGTAGGCGGGTCCGACATACCGCGGTGGCGGACCTGATGGGGAACTGCTCTCACTTTGGTAATACATGTATAGACCCGCCCCTTCTCATGTTCCGCATCTGGTCCGCTGAGCGGACCTGATGGGGAACTTTAGAAGGGGCGGGTCTATACATTTAAAATACTGAGAGGGAGTTCCCCATCAGGTCCGCTCAGGCACAACCAATGAAGGACAGCGCTGGACATCGGGATCGCCGCGGGACACTGGATTTCACCGCTGGAATGTTTTTTTTTTTTTTTTTTTTAAATAAAGGACTTTTTCAAGGTGTTTGCGTGTTTTTTTTAACATTTTTTTACGCTTTCTTTGTGAAATGGTAGGGGTACAATGTACCCCTTACCAATTCACATGGGGGGTGGGATCTGGGGGTCCCCTTTGTTAAAGGGGTCTTCCAGATTCCGATAAGCCCCCTGCCCGCAGACCCCCACAACCACCGGGCAAGGGTTGTGGGGATGAGGCCCTTGTCCACATCAACATGGGGACATCCTCCCCATGTTGAGGGCATGTGGCTTGGTACGGTTCAGGAGGGAGGGGGGCCGCTCTCTCGTCCCCCCCTTTTCCCCTGCGACCGGCCAGGTTGCATGCTCGGATAAGGGGTCTGGTATGGATTTTTAGGGGGACTCCACGCCATTTTTTTTTTTAATTTGGGGTGGAGTTCCCCTTAAAATCCATGCCAGATCTGAAGGGCCTGGAATGGATATTTGGGGGAACCCCACGTCAATTTTTTTTTTAATTTGTGGCGGGGTTCCCCTTAATATCCATTCTAGACCTGAAGGGCCTGGTAATTGAATTCTGGGGAACCCCCACGCTTTTTTTTTTTTTTTATCAATGACTTTTGTATGTATTGCCGGGAGCCGACAATTCATTAATAGCCGCGAGTCAGTTTTAAATGCATTTTTTTCTTTCAAAAATGACATTTTTTGCAGGGACAGTTCTAAGCACGGGAAACATGCGCCACTTTACATGCATATCATACACACCCCCCAGGTATGAAATTTAAAGGAATATTTCACTTTTATTTTTTCATTTTAAGCATTATTAAAATCACTGCTCCCGAAAAAACGGACGTTTTTAAAACTTCTTTTTGCATTGATACATGTCCCCTGGGGCAGGACCCCGGTCCCCAAACACTTTTTAGGACAATAACTTGCATATAAGCCTTTATAATTAGCACTTTAGATTTCTCCCATAGATTTTTCGAATTTGCCGCGAACACCCCAATTTGTTCGCTGTTCGGCGAAGGGCGAGCAGGCAATGTTCGAGTCGAACATGAGTTCGACTCAAACTCGAAGCTCATCCCTAGTCCCTACAGCTAGTGAGAGTGAACAGCCTCATGCTGACACTGAGGTTACATTAAGTTTGCTGATCTTAATACAAACAAGGAAAACGTTGGCACTGAGCAGTGAAAAGAACCTACCGTTATCAGGGTCTGGGAGAATGTTGTGATGATTAATGCGATATCTCTCAAATCAAGGGATAGACTCTGTTTTCCCTATTTCAGTATCAATGAGAAATTGTTGTATAAAGTGTATAAAAAGAATAATGAAATGATTGTACAGTTGGTGGTCCCTAAGCCATACAAAATGCTAGTATTGGAGCTCACCCACATACCAGGGATCATACTGGGAGGTCATTTGAGTGTATAAAAGACACACAAAAGAGTGTTTTATAGGTTTTACTGGCCTCAGGTACAAAAAGACATTGAGAATTATTGTAAATCCTGTCCAGTATGTGAAATGTTGGCACCCCTGCCCCACTGTCAAAGTTCTCCAGTACCATTGTTAATTATTGAAGTGCCCTTTGAGAGGATTGCCATGAACCTTGTAGGTTCATTGCCCAAGTTTTCCCAGGGCCACCAGCATGTTCTTGTTATTATGGAGTATGCTACCCGTTCCCTTGAGGCAATTGACACATCTGCCAAGAACAATGCCAAGGAATTGTTCACTGTGTTCAGTTACATCAGGGTCCCTAAGGAGGTCCTAGCAGACCAAGTACTATGATGGGAAATGTCGACACTCTGTCCCAGTTTCACTTGGGATTTGGGCTACAGGTGTTCCAAACCTGGGGTTGAAACAACTGAGGGGAGGGGAATAGAGGTGGAAATATGTGGCAGAGTGTCTTAAAAGGAGACTGGAAAAGTCCTGTTTGAGATTCATACATCTCTATGCTCCTGTTCTACACCTTTTGGGACCTCTCATAAATTTTCCACTCTGGGTATTTTACCTCTCTCTGGCTCGCCACTTAGGATCACCTGAAACTCAGAGTCAGTGCTCTACAGTCTGGGGAATAGACAGGTCATGTCTGTGTGAGCTAAAACGTTGGTGAATGCTGGGAAACTGTGTATGTAGAGGCTGACAAGCAGTAGGTGTAGACAGTCTAATAGCTTTGACTTTGGTTTGCGTAGTTAGTGCCAGGACAGGGCTAGGATTTTGTTTTGGAATGTTTTTAATTATTTATTTTTACAGCACTGTACATCACCTGTATATAGCCTGTAAATAGCACTAATAAATTCACCACTGTTTTATATATATATATATATATATATATATATATATATATATATATATATATATATAAAGAGCACACATAAGGGATAGTTCACTCATCAGCTCACAAATGTGTCCATTTCCACTTTTATTCACAGCTGTAGGTGTCAAAACAAAGTTTTATTTCACATAAAACAAACTAGGGGTTGCAGCCATCCTATAAGTCCTAGACTTAATCTGTTGGCACATCACAGACAAGCACCTCCTACTTACCCCTACAACAGACACTTCCTGGTTTTTACTTAAAAAAAAAAAAAACTTACTCTGTGTACTTAAATAAATTTCTGTTAGTGAGCAAACCAAATCAAGTATTTTTTACCTGTATATATATCACTGTTGTTCATTTGTCATGTAGCTATGATTTAGCACCAGTAAGAGAAGTGTGAAACATGTCAGGTGCTGTACATTTTATTCTGATTGTATGGACTTTTTCTTCAATAAAGGCATTTTCTTGGTGTGCGGCTATCTGGATTATTTTTGCTCACATGTATTATTATGTAGCACTTACCCCCAAAGAAGCTGCTGATTAATTTTGGGTCATGCAAACTACCTTCATGGCTTCCGTTGTCAGGGTAAAGAGTTTCAGAAAAGTCAATGTCCACACAGATGTAAAACCTCAACAATAAGGCTTTATTTTCCTTTGCTTTAGAACGTGAGAGAAAGTGTGAAACAAGAGAAGTAGGGGAAGGTTCAGGCACACGGTACAAGAGATGCAAACAGTCAGTATATCCGCCACTCAAGCCTGAGTGGGTATTGCTCACCCGGATAGTCCCCTCTCACGGTCCTAGCAGCCGGAATGATGCAATAATCAGAGTTTAGACAGTTTCTGCCACAAACTGCTATCGGTGAACGAAGGTCTCTGCCACAGACCTGATGAACTTGGGTCTCTGCCACAGACCTGGTGAACTTGGGTCTCTGCCACAGACCTGGTGAACTTGGGTCTCTGCCACAGACCTGATGAAACTTTAGGATGTGTCCGCTAATCCTCTGCCACAGGATTTTAAAAGTCTCGAACTACCAGCCGAGCAATAATAGAGCCTTTAAGCCGGACCGGCGTATTGCAGGGCTTTTAGTATAGTGGATCCCTCCTTGAATGGGTTGCCAGGCCTCTCCCGAGACATCGGCGCCTTGCCAGTCTCCTCTGGGGCAGGTCCTCCCCTGGCTCCCCTTCTCAAGAGCTTCCTTCCCACGGATGGACAGCTTCGGATACCCTCAGTGATGTAGGCCCAAACCAGCAGAGCTGGGCCTAGCGAGCAGAGATGCAGCCTCGGGCTGAAGGTGCCCGGGGCTGAAACACACACACACGCACCCCGTGCCATGAGGGCCACAAGGCGCACAGGAAGACCCCAACACAATGGCATCTGCCCCTTATGTACCCCTCCCGAGCATGCACAGCGGGCCAACCACCCCTACTGCACGGCTGCCGAGAAAGGACCCCCTATACGGCTGTGATACACCCCTATTCCAACATGGGCCAGCGGTGGCAGTGCCACCTACAGGCGAACAGGGAATATAACTGCCAGGCAGTATCACAACCAGAGCAGAAGCAGAATTTAAGAGAAATCAACAAGTCTGAGTCCAACTATCAACTCAGACCACCCCCTAAATTTAAACATAGTATGGACCATTTTGGGCCGGCGCTACATACACCCCGCTGTACAAAAGACACTGTCCCCAGTGGCTGAGGAACAAAATCCTTCAATCCTAAGGGTTTTGTATGTAAAAATAAATAACATTTCTTGTGTACATGAACCAAATTTTGGAAGGGGAAAGAAAAGAAGAAAGACACACAATATAATACAACCAGAATGACATTATAAAATATATTATGCATTACCACCCATCACTGACTACCTAATCCCACCCCATTCTCCGGTGGTCTTGATAGCAGTTCCGGCACCTGTTAAAAAACACACAAAATATGCATAGGAAATGCAAACATCCTAACCTACCAATCACATTTACATAGAAGTAATCTGTATCCCCGGGAGGATGCAGCTTCCTTCTCCTCAGGTCAGGTACCATCCGAACGGGCGCAACTGCACAGCCAGTCCACTGCATCCAGGGCAGATTCCGGGGCTTCAGTCAGATCCCTTTATCCTTTATCCGTAAGCGGGGCTGAAAGCTGAGCAGTATCCACAGCAATAGGCACAGGGAACATCTAGGGTGCCGACATGACTGAGGTCCATGGAAATTACGACATACTGCTTCTCTTGCTTGATCCAACACTCTCTGTCAACTTGGTGCAGAAACACCCACGTGTTATACGCAGGTGGCGGGGACTCCTCCCCTTTTCCCTTTGCTGCACGCAGCTCGCGGGCTTTTCTTCTTCTGGATTTGCCCACGAACTACGCAGTTAGGAAAAACAGCATCTGTACCCCTTGACCCCTTCTTCTCGTTTAAAGCACAGTAACACAGTCCAACACTTTCTCAATGGCCGACTCTTCCAAAAACACAGCAGGATAAACATAATCCAATTGCGGGAGGTAGCTGCAAATCCCGGACTCGAGCCCCCACGTGTAGCACTTACCCCCAAAGGAGCTACTGATTAATTTTGGGTCATGCAAACTACCTCCATGGCTTCCGTTGTCAGGGTAAAGAGTTTCAGAAAAGTCAATGTCCACACAGATGTAAAACCTCAACAATAAGGCTTTATTTTCCTTTGCTTTAGAACTTGAGAGAAAGTGTGAAACGAGAGAAGTAGGGGAAGGTTCAGGCACACGGTACAAGAGATGCAAACAGTCAGTACAGTGGGGGAAAAAAGTATTTAGTCAGCCACTAATTGTGCAATTTCTCCCACTTAAAAAGATTAGAGAGGCTTGTAATTGTCATCATAGGTATAACTTAACTATGAGAGACAAAATGTGGAAACAAATCCAGACAATCACATTGTCTGATTTGGAAAGATTTTTTTTTATGCAAATTATGGTGGAAAATAAGTATTTGGTCACCTACAAACAAGCAGGATTTCTGGCTCTCACAGACCTGTATGTTCTTCTTTAGGCTGGGTTCACACTAGTGCGACACGACATCCGTCCTACTTTGGATCCGACTTTGCCCTGCGACATGAGGCCGACATATGTCCGACTTTCAATGAACGGGGATCCGACTTGGATCCCCGCCAATATCAGGCACTGTGTTTGGTATGAATCTTGAGGGGGAACTCCAGGCCAAATTTAAAATTAAAAAAAAACGGCGTGGGTTCCCCTCCAGAGGCATACCAGGCCCTTGGGTCTGGTCTGGATTTGAATGGGCACCCCTACGCCGAAAAAACGGCGTGGGGGTCCCCCCAAAATCCAAATCAGACCCTTATCCGAGCACACAACCTGGCAGGCCACAGGGGAAGAGGGGGGGACGAGAGAGCGGCCCCCCTCCCTCCTGAACCGTACCAGGCCACATGCCCTCAACATGGGGGGTTTGGTGCTCTGGGGCAGGGGGGCGACCTGCGGCCCCCCTACCCCAGAGCACCCTGCCCCCATGTTGATGAGGACAGGGCCTCTTCCCGACAACCCTGGCCGTTGGTTGTCGGGGTCTGCGGGCGGGGGGCTTATCGGAATCCGGGAGCCCCCTTCAATAAAGGGGCCCCCGGATCCCGGCCCCCCCACCCTATGTGAATGAGTATGGGGTACATCGTACCCCTACCCATTCACCTGGTGGAAAAAAATTGCAATAAAAAAACACTACACAGGTTTTTAAAGTAATTTATTACACAGCTCCGGGGGTCTTCTTCCGACTCCGGCGCTCTTCTTCCGACTTCTGGGGGTCTTTTCCGACTTCGGGGGTCTCCGGTGTCGTCTCCCGCTCTCCGGTTCTTTCTTCCGCCGGGCCTCCGCTATCTTCTTTTTAGCTCTTTTGCTAACGGAGGCCCGGTCTTCCCGTTGTCTCGTCCGGCTCTCCGTTGTCCTTCTGCCGGCCCCTCCACTAACTTCTTGGTAGCTCTTTCGCTAGTGGAGGGGCGCAGTCTTCCCGTCGTCGCCGTCGGCTTCTTCTTCCCTCTTCTCCTCCTCGATGTTGACGCGTCGCTTCCTTCCGCTGTAATACTGGCTCTCCGCTCCGCTCCGCATTAATATAGGCTTCTCATGACGTCACAGTCACATGTTCCGGGGCACATGGCCCCGGAGCATGTGACTGTGACGTCATGGGAACATGTGACAGTGACGTCATGAGAAGCCTATATTAATGCGGAGCGGAGCGGAGAGCCAGTATTACAGCGGGAAGAAGCGACGCGTCAACATCGAGGAGGAGAAGAGGGAAGAAGAAGCCGACGGCGACGACGGGAAGCCCGACCCCTCCACTAGCGAAAGAGCTAAAGAAGTTAGTGGAGGGGCCGGCAGAAGGACAACGGAGAGCCGGACGAGACAACGGGAAGACCGGGCCTCTGTTAGCAAGAGAGCTAAAAAGAAGATAGCGGAGGCCCGGCGGAAGAAAGAACCGGAGAGCGCAGCGACGACACCGGAGACTCCCGAAGTCGGAAAAGACCCCCGGAGCTGTGTAATAAATTACTTTAAAAACCTGTGTAGTGTTTTTTTATTGCAATTTTTTTCCACCAGGTGAATGGGTAGGGGTACGATGTACCCCATACTCATTCACATAGGGTGGGGGGGCCGGGATCCGGGGGCCCCCTTATTGAAGGGGGCTCCCGGATTCCGATAAGCCCCCCGCCCGCAGACCCCGACAACCAACGGCCAGGGTTGTCGGGAAGAGGCCCTGCCCTCATCAACATGGGGGCAGGGTGCTCTGGGGTGGGGGGGCCGCAGGTCGCCCCCCTGCCCCAGAGCACCAAACCCCCCATGTTAGGGCATGCGGCCTGGTACGGTTCAGGAGGGGGGGGGCCGCTCTCTCGTCCCCCCCCCTCTTCCCCTGCGGCCTGCCAGGTTGTGTGCTCGGATAAGGGTCTGGTTTGGACCTTGAGGGGACCCCCACGCCGTTTTTTCGGCGTAGGGGTTCCCCTTCAAATCCAGACCAGACCCAAGGGCCTGGTATGCTCCTGGAGGGGGAACCCATGCCGGTTTTTTATTTAAAATTTGGCCTGGAGTTCCCCCTCGAGAGCAGCACAGCACAAGTCGTGTGCCAAAGTCGGACCATGCAAGATTGCGGTCCGACTTTGATCCGACTTCAATGATAGTCAATGGGCTGAAGTCGGATCAAAGTCGGACCAAAGTAGTACAGGGAGCATTCTCAAAGTCGGACCGACATGTGTCGGACCAGTTAAGACGGCTCCCATAGGGAAACATTGATTTTCACACGTCATGCGACATGAGCTCCCAATGTCGGAGCGTTTGTCGCCCCAGTGTGAACCAGGCCTTAAGAGGCTCCTCTGTCCTCCACTCATTACCTGTATAAATGGCACCTGTTTGAGCTTGTTATCAGTATAAAAGACACCTGTCCACAACCTCAAACAGTCACACTCCAAACTCCACTATGGTGAAGACCAAAGAGCTGTCGAAGGACACCAGTAACAAAATTGTAGACCTGCACCAGGCTGGGAAGACTGAATCTGCAATAGGCAAGCAGCTTGGTGTGAAGAAATTAACTGTGGGAGCAATAATTAGAAAATGGAAGACATACAAGACCACTGATAATCTCCCTCGATCTAGGGCTCCACGCAAGATCTCACCCCGTGGGGTCAAAATGATCACAAGAACGGTGAGAAAAAATCCCAGAACCACACGGGGAGGCCTAGTGAATGCCCTGAAGAGAGCTGGGACCAACGTAACAAAGGCTAGCATCAGTAACACACTACGCCGCCAGGGACTCAGATCCTGCAGTGCCAGACGTGTCCCCCTGCTTAAGCCAGTACATGTCCGGGCCCATCTGAGGTTTGCTAGAGAGCATTTGGATGATCCATAAGAGGATTGGGAGAATGTCATATGGTCAAGTAGAACTGTTTGGTAGAAACACAACTCATGTTTGGAGGAGAGAGAATGCTGAGTTGCAACCAAAGAACACCATACCTACTGTGAAGCATGGGGGTGGAAACATCATGCTTTGGGGCTGTTTCTCTGCAAAGGGAACAGGACGACTGATCCGTGTACATGAAAGAATGAATGGGGCCATGTATCGTGAGATTTTGAGTGCAAACCTCCTCCCATCAGCAAGGGCATTGAAGATGAAACGTGGCTGGGTCTTTCAGCATGACAATGATCCCAAACACACCACCCGGGCAACGAAGGTGTGGCTTCGTAAGAAGCATTTCAAAGTCCTGGAGTGGCTTAGCCAGTCTCCAGATCTCATCCCCATAGAAAATCTTTGGAGGGAGTTGAAAGTCCGTGTTGCCCAGCGACAGCCCCAAAACATCACTGCTCTAGAGGAGATCTGCATGGAGGAATGGGCCAACATACCAGCAACAGTGTGTGACAACCTTGTAAAGGCTTGACCTCTGTCATTGCCAACAAAGGATATATAACAAAGTATTGAGATGAACTTTTAAAATTGACCAAATACTTATTTTCCACCATAATCTGCAAAAAAAAATATTTCCAAATCAGACAATGTGATTGTCTGGATTTGTTTCCACATTTTGTCTCTCATAGTTGAGGTTTACCTATGATGACAATTACAGGCCTCGCTCATTTTTTTAATTTGGAGAACTTGCATAATTGGTTGCTGACTAAATACTTTTTTGCCCCACTGTATATTCGCCACTCAAGCCTGCGTGGGTGTTGCTCACCCGGATAGTCCCCTCTCACGGTCCTAGCAGCTGGAATGATGCAATAATCAGAGTTTAGAAAGTTTCTGCCACAATCTGCTATCGGTGAATGAAGGTCTCTGCCACAGACCTGGTGAACTTGGGTCTCTGCCACAGACCTGGTGAACTTGGGTCTCTGCCACAGACCTGATGAAACTTTAGGATGCGTATTGGGAATCCTCTGCCACAGGATTTTAAAAGTCCCGAACCTCCAGCCGAGCAATAAAAAAGCCTTTAAGCCGGACCGGTGTATTGCAGGGCTTTTAGTATAGTGGATCCCTCCTTGAATGGGTTGCCAGGCCTCTCCCGAGACATTGACGCCTTGCCAGTCTCCTCGGGGGGAGGTCCTCCCCTGGCTCCCCTTCTCAAGAGCTTCCTTCCCACGGATGGACAGCTTGGTATACCCTCAGTGATGTAGGCCCAAACCAGTAGAGCTGGGCCTAGCGAGCAGGGATGCAGCCTCGGGCTGAAGGTGCCTGAGGCTCAAACACACACACGCACCCCGTGCCATGAGGGCCACGAGGCGCACAGGGAGACTCCAACACAATGGCGTCTGCTCCTTTTGTACCCCTCCCCAGCATGCACAGCGGGCCAACCCCCCCCCCCCCCACTGCACAGCTGGTATCACAACCAGAGCAGAAGCAGAATTTAAGAGAAATCAACAAGTCTGAGTCCAACTATTAACCCAGACCACCCCCTAAATTTAAACATAGCATGGACCATTTTGGGCTGGCGCTACAATTATTAAAATACAGGATTTATATAGCGCCAACAGTTTGCGCAGCGCTTAACAAAATGAAGGCAGACATGGGACAGCAGGCAGGAAATAAGACAAACAAACCTTAACTTAAATAAATAACAGCAGACAAGTGTTGGATATAAAGGCCGCAGTTGTTTATTATTGGTTTCAAACAATTATAAATAAATTCATCCAATCAAATTCAGACATATAAGCTTTAAGCTAACCTAGCCACTATGGCTCAGGCTGCAAATACTAAATTCCCAACTTCAATAACTTTAATCATCATAACACAAATAAATATATTAATAAATAACTGTGTATATTTTTTTAACAAAGGTGACACCACCACATAATAACAGCTGCAACAAAAAATAATTAACAAGAGAGGGGGGGACACCACAGCTCCTGTCTTCTAAAGCGAATGAGCCTGGTGCGAACTGAACCCTTTTTTATATCCCTAACAAAGCCGGTTCTGTCCAGTTTTAACTGTCCAGGCTTTTACATGAGACCCAAGAGAGGTCACCTGTACCCCTCTCCCATGCCACGTGAGCACTACTGTGTACCCCCTGAGAGCATCAGGCTCCTCAGGGGGGACTTGAAACTGCCCATTCCCGCCGCTCTCCCATGAGGAAAAGGGGGGCTAGAAACTGCCTTCCCCTTTTCCTATCATTACAGTTACATTACAATTTGGTACAAGAGGAACCTGAGGGCCCTGCTCGCTAGAGCTTACAATCTAGGAGAGGGGGTCAATTAATACAAAAGGTAATAGCTATGGGGAATGAGCTGATGGAGAAAGTAAAACACTGTAGCAGGAAGCAGGATCGTCTAAAGATGGATAGATTAGGGGACCGTCGGACAGATTGGGGTAGGGAGTTCCAAAGGATTGGAGAAGCTCTGGAGAAATCATGTATCTGGCATACTGAGCCTGCACCCTAATTGGCGGGGGGAGTGATATTTTGGAACAGCCACCTTGAGCTGATTTTTCTTCTCGTCTCTCAGTGAGCGTTGATTGACACAGCAACATTACTTGGATGACTTTTGTCTATAGGACCAATTCAAGCCTTCGAATGCTTTCATTTGTTGCCTTGAATTTCTCCTTTATGAGAATCACCTTGGCCAACACTCATGTATTAGGGTACAAAATAATCAAGGGTTTCAGGAAAATGGTTATATGGCACGTTTAATTCTCTCTCTGTGTTACTCACTACATATTTCTGAAGGACAACGTGATTTAAACAAATTACTCCCTGGAAAATTACCTCATCATGTCACCAACAATTCTGCATTATAGTTAAGTAAAGTTATGACATGTTCCATATATCTAAATTGCTCTCTGCCGCAAAAATGGCTTGAGACAAACTGCTAAATGCAACTAAGTGGAGATCACCAAGCTAGGGAGCAGAAGGCATAACTCGTCAAGCAAAAAACAACACAGGTTGCGTAAATAATATACATTCCCTGACTGACTGATAGCTTCGGATTGGAGCTGTCAAAACCTATCCCTTTGTGTTTCATGGCTGAGCACTTTTGAAAGCTGGCATCAAAAACACCAGTTGCCCAATAAAGAGAACATCTTAAATCAATAATGTCCTGAGACCTTCATAACAAATGTGGCTCACGTAGCTTTATTCTGGTGCTTACTTCTTTCTGGATGACATATTTCTTTTTGTTTGTCCTTGCTGATTGTATTTAAATGGACAGTTTAAAGCATATCTGTGCCAAAAATTATTTAATGCAAAAATATTACAGATGAAGCTGGAAATAAAAGTTTTATTGGTAAGAATGATTGTTATTGTACCAGTTTTCTCTCTGAAGAATGTGAATTTGCAAACAGTACACTGAAATATTTGCTGTAAAACTGATGACCTTTGAAAGTCAAAGAACACAGGCAATAGAAGAACATGAAGAAAGAGCACCAAGGTGAAAGAGGCAAACACGCGTCTTCTAATTGATCCACTCACATGTATTACTATGGCTTTTCAATGGATTTCACATTGGTCTCTTTCTTATTAAAATTGGTCAATATCCCCCTTCAATTTTCCTTTTTAATGTTAAAGTCCAGCATCTTCCCAGAATTCTGTGCACGTGTCGTCCTTTTAAAGCATAGTCATCTAATAAACTCAAAGATGACATCTCTCACACAGGGAGATAGGTCCCATTAGTTTCTTTCTATCAATTCTCTAAAGCTGGAGAGCAGAAATGATCAAATAAAGATAAAGGGGCAATTAACGAAAATAATTCCACAAAGAGGATAAGGAATCTGTTGCTGAGCTGTAAAGTATGTTCTGCAGTGGCAGTAGAGGTGAATGATAACTGAGGCCTACTATTTGAGCACTTTACAGGTTCTTGAACATTGCTGGAACACAAAGCTGGGGGCTATTTTCTCCCACTGACTTAATTTAATCCTGGGTGTTTAAAGAGACTATGTAAAGCAGAAATTGTATGCATCAACTTTTTTTTTTCTTTTTTTATCAGATAGTCTTTATTAAAAAATATTTTTTTTACAAACTATCAAACAACACCAGGCTCACAATCCCTGGCCATGAAAAAAGAAACCAAAAAAACAAACTAACAAAAAAACAGATAAAACAAAAATAAAGAAGTTAACAATACCTTTTGACTTTAGTTAGTGTGACAGCTACAAAGTAGTGTTGTAAAAATTAATATTAAACTCATCGCTGCTCCTATAAACAAAACACTGAGAGCCGGTTCACACAGGGGCGTCTTTGGATCCGACTCCAAATCGCCCCAGGTCGCCCCTAGTCGCCTCAGGTCGCGCTGGCTCAAGAAATCAGTGTAAGTTAATGGAGCCGTCCTTATGCACACTACTGCAGTCGCTCCGACTTCAAAAAAGGTCCCTGTACTACTTCAATCCGACTCCTAGGCGACCTGTAACAATTCATTTCAATGGGAGTCACCTCTCACTGTCTTAATAGGAGCGACTCTCCAGGAAGAAAACATACATTTCTCAGGCAAACCTCTCCCTCCCCCCTCCCTCCCACAGAGCTGATTCTTGTTTGATTGGCCACTGGAAAGTCTTCTGTCCTGCAGGCAACATGGAGTTGCCTTGTAAGTAGCTCCAGGTCGCGCTGTGATTCATTCTCAAGTCGTGTCTGAGTTGCCTCATACAATCGCACTGGAAGTCGTGTTGCCCCAGTGTGAACCGGCTCTAATATGGTATCTAGTTTTAAAAATACCTGAATCAACATATTTAATAGCATAATGTTGTGTTTTTTTAAGGACAGTTTGCCCGCACAGTATTTATTATTGAGTAATTTTTAACAAGGATATTTTTAAGATACAAATCAATCTATATGACACAGTCTATGCATATGAAACGTATTCACGGAGACATGTGATCATCCAAAATAGTTACATTTATTGGTTGACAAAAAACACAAATATTTACATGAAATTAAAATACCAATTGCGTTACATGAACGACTTGAAAATCAATAAAAACACCTGCAAAAATGGGCATGCAGTCCCTTTGACATACTACTGCCATGATAACTTCTCGCTAGAATCAATAACCTTGTGTAAATGACAATTAAACAGAACGTCTGTATTTCACACGTCCAACCGTTACTATACTGCAGGTAAGTAAGTGGTTAACAATGTGAAATAAATTAGACGTTTATTTTGTCACTAAAATTGGAACTATGCACAAAGAAAAATATAATGAAAAATGTAATCTTTAGAGAAAAATCTACCAGGCGGTTATTAATTCGGGAGAATAAATCATCAATTGCAGAATGTTCAATACATCAATATTTTAAAGAACACATATTAATACTAGATAAAATCAACATGACATAATTACCCATTCCAAAATGGCTACTGTTCCTACTGGCTGGTGACCAGAGTTAAGATGGCTGCCGTGGCTTTCAGGTATTAGGTGTTTAGGAATCTTCATGAATGTAAAGATATGTATTCATGCATGGTGCATGTGTATCTGAGTCTGTGAGGGTAAGTCTGTCTGGGAGTGTGTGGCTGCATCTCCCCCTCCCAGGGTGTGTCCCTGAGTGTCTTTTCTTCCATCTAGTTTTTCTTGTCCTAAATACCCTCTCAGACAATGAGATCATATGAATTAAAATAAGTTCTGCCCAAAAGGTATGTGTTCCTAATTCATTGGTAGGCAAGACTTAATGATTAACCATTTCCGGAAATTTTGTGAGTTCAAATAATATCACCTTCAACCACCAGGTGTCTCACATGTGTTTTGAGTCTATCTCTTTAAGTTAATATATTATATTTCCATAATGTGTATTATTTTGCATAATGGTGAGAAGAATATATATTTCTCTTTCGTCCATGGACGTGCGGGGTCGGCTAAGACATACCCCATGGCTCCAGGGGTGGCCGGTGAGCTAAATGCTCCGGGGTTCACATATGACTGGGCTGCTTGCTGTCTCAGTCACAGTGAACCGTGGCCGACAGCTACTCCATACTGCTCGGATGTAGGTCTGTCAGGAACGCGCCAGCGGTCCTCGCAGACGGGTAAGTACTTTTCCTCCTGTCTTGGCAGGTTGGAACAGCTGGGCATTCCTGGGGAGGTTGTCTAGGGGGTCCTCACCCTTCCTTTCTTCTCTCCCTGTCCTTTTCCTCCTCCCCATACTTTGTCGGGTTGGGCCTGCTGTGTACTGACGGGGGGTCCTCCGGGGGGCTCCGTATCCTGGCTGGGGGCTGCGGGGTGTCCAGGGTCCACTCTCCATGTGGGGTCTCGTTTGGTGCCATGGGGGGACCTCCGCGCTGAGGCCCAGTGTGTTCATAGCCTTTTTTCTTTTTACCTCATGTTCGGCGGCGATTTTTGCCATTTTCCTGTGGCCGGACTTGTTTTTAATGCTGAGCGGCGGCGGCCATTTTCTTGTAGTCCGCGCGCTTTTACACAGGGGCGGCTGGCGGACATTTTCTTGTAGCCCCAGCTTTGTTTTTTTTTTCGTCTAGCGGTGAAAACGTCCCTTCTAAACGGCAGCCATTACAGGTTGCAGACATCCCTGTGGTGGCAATCGGTGCCCTGTTCCCGGGGTGCGTATGGACGCCTTGCTGGTGGTCCTGGAGTCCCTTATTACCAGGGTAGAAGTGGTGTGCGGACGTAACGCGGGTAAAAATGCCCCCTCCCTCTACCATCTTCCGGGAAAACAGTTCTGATTCAGACTCGGGCCTTGCTGTGGCAGATGTCCCCTGTTCTGACTTGTCAGAAGATGCAAACCACGACCCTTCGGACAGTGCGAAAACTGCGTCCTTGCTTGCTTCCGTGTCCGGGTCAGAGCACAAAGGCGCTTGCTGGAGCACTTATCACCACGTGCGGGATCCCCAATAAAATGGAGGTTACGGCGAGGGCATCTATTAAGGTGTCGGTCCCTTCTGGGTCCCACTAGCTGGCCCGCACCGCTAGGAGGTTTCCTTACCTAGCTTATTTGATAAGTTTTAAATACTACGTATGGAAGCGGCAGCAGCATTCCAAAACAATTGCATGGCTGTCCATTATCTTTTTTGGGGAGTTATTCCTGAAAAAGGACATCTCCCCCCGATGGGGCCCGCTGGCATACAGGGAATTACCACGGTCCAATGGTAGGGTCCCTGTCTTTAAGTACCCTGCAGACAGGAGGACCAAGGCGGTGGCCCGGTCCTTTTTTCATGGTATTGGGGTCAGCAGGGTGGTCACTGTTGGCCATGACCCTGGTGTCACTGTCGCTTCCTTGAATGGGCAAGATTGCTGCACCATGCTTGGAATAGCAACAGGCTTCCCCGGTCTGCATGGTAGCGGACCAGTTGGTGCATGGCCTCAGTTAGGTCTGCAATGCGGCCTTTGATACAGCTTCCTGGCTGTCCAGAATGTTCAGTATCTGCGGTGGGGCTCCGCCGCATGATTTATCTGATGTGCTGATCTGCGGACCAGACATCCAAGAAGACTCTGACGGATTTGCTCTTCCAGGGTTGGGGGCTTTTGGGAGCCTCACTGGATGACATTATTGAAAATGTCGTTTGGGTTGGGAGCACGGCCCTCCCACAATCCAGAAAGGGTAAGGAGCCATGCCGCAGGCCAGGGCCCCCCCTTTTTTCCACTCACAATTTTTTTTTTTCTTTACGTAGGACCCGCAGGTGAGCGTTTCCAGGCCGACAAGGGGCCAGCTGAGGGTAGAAGAATCTCCCTGGGTTCGCAAGCCAGAAGGCCTACGACTACATGAAGGGCTGTCCCTGCCTGACTTTGCGAGTTGGCAGCTCGGTGGACTTCCCTGCTTTCTGACCAGTGGGTTTGCACAAAGGTTCCATCAGGGTACAAGATAGATTTTCTTCTTGTCCACAAAATAACAGATTTTTTCTCTCCAACCTTCATCTTCCTCCGGCTCGTCGGAACGCCCTGTTTGGGGCAGCACAGGACCGGCTGAAGCACGGGGTAATAGCTCCTGTGCCGCTGCCGGAAAGGCTTCACAGTTTCTATTCCAATCTGTTTGTAGTTCCACAGTAGGACGGGGTTTGTCCAATCTTGGACCTCAAGGTCCTCAACTTCTTTGTAAAGGTACGAAGGTTCAAGATGGAATCAGTTTGCTCGGGTCGCTGCTTTACATCCGGGGGGTTTTTTCTGACGTCCTTGGACATCAAGAACGCATATTTACAGGTCCCCATATATGTCGGGCATCAGAAAATTCAAATTTTTGCAGTCGGGGTTGATCACTACCAATTTGTGGCTCTCTCTTTTGGCCTGGCATCGGCACCAAGGGTTTTCTCCAAGGTGCTCACCACGATCCTGGCCTTGCTGTGACAGCGTGGAATCGCTTGTGGGCTTCCTGGACGACCTCCTTCTTAGGGCTGCTTTGGAATTAGAGGAGGCGATGACAGTTAGACCCTTCGAAAATATGTTTGGGTACTGAACCTCCAGAATTCGGTGTTGGTGCCGATTCGGTGCCTGGAGTACCTGGGTTTGATCCTGCTCTTTTCAGAGGCAAGGGTTTTTTCTCCCTTTGAAAAAAAGTGTAGTCTTTTCAGGCGGCGGTGAAGCTGTTGGCATCCCGCAGGTGGTCGTCGCTGCGCTTTTTGCATGTGAGTCCTGGGTCTCATGGTAGCCTCCTTTGAGGCAGTACCGTATGCTCCTATTCCATACTCGAGTCTTGCTAAAGGAGATCCTGACCAAATGGACAAGTCTCCGTTGTCCCTGGATTGTCGAATCCGGATGGGCCACCTAGTCAGACCTCCCCTAGTCTGGTGGCTGAAATCTCCAGCTCTTCAGTCCGGAAGGTCGTTCCTTTCTTTTCACTGGACGGTAATCTCGATGGATGCCAGCCTGACCGGTTGGGGGTATTCAGTTGACGCAAGGTCGCTGGATACAGGAAGAATCCCGCCTGCCGATCAATGTATGAGAACTTTGAGCGATCGGGCATTGCCTCTCCACATGGTCACGGAGGCTACAGGGGCATCCAGTCAGGATCCAGTCGGACAACGCCACGACAGTGGCATATGTCAACCATCTAGGACAGGGATCCTCAAACTACGGCCCTCCAGCTGTTGCAGAACTACAAATCCCATGAGGCATTGCAAAACTCTGACATTCACAGACATGACTAGGCATGATGGGAATTGTAGTTCCTAAACACCTGGAGGGCAGTAGTTTGAAGACCCCTCATCTAGGAGGACCAAGCAGCTCAGCTGCAGCATCGGAGGGCGCTCACATCCTGCGGTGGGCTGAACGGAGCATGCTGGCTCTATAGGCGTGTACATTCTGGGTGTAGTATATGGCAGCTGACTACCTAAGCCGGCAGATGCTGGACCAAGGAAAATGGTCGCTACATCCGGATGTGTTTCAACACTTTCGCCTGAGATAGGGCACACCGGCCGTGGATCTCCTGGCTTCTCGATTCAATCGGAAGGTATTGAAGTTTGTGGCCAGGGCCAAGGATCCCTGGGTGGAAGCGATGGGCGCATGGGTGGCCCCGTAAGGTCAGTATTGTCTAAGTTATACCTCTTACCCACTGATTTTTCTGCCTCGTCTGCTCCGCAGAGTGGGGACTGAGGGGATTCCGGGGACTCTAATTGCCCCAGATTGGCCTCGGCGTCCCAGGTACACCGACCTAGTGCACCTGGTGGCGGATGCCCCTTTGGTCCTATACTTCATCCTGCTTTACACTCGCTGGCTTTAACGACTTGGTTGTTAAAAGTCAGGTTCTGGGGGACTGAGGCCTGTCAGTAATTTCCTCCATGCTGAGGGCACGGAAGTCTTCTTCTCGGAAGATCTATCATCGCACGTGGGAGGCCTACATTTCTGTGTGAGGAGATGGGTTGGCGCCCACGGGCATTGTCGGTTTCCAGGATCCTGTTGTTTTTATAGCGTGGTATGGATCAAAAACTTGCCTTAAAGCACCATTAAGGCACAATTTTCAGCCTTGGCTGTTTTCTTTAAACTACCCTTGGCGGCTCATTCACTGGTGAGTACGTTTGCGCAAGGGGTCCGACATGTGGCTTCTCCGTTTCGGCCACCACTACCTCCGTGCGATTTGAATTTGGTACCCTCTGTACTTCAGTAACCTCCCTTTGAGAACATCAGAGAGATACCTCTTTTGACAGTCTCTCAGAAGGTTGCCTTTCTGGTGGCTATTACCTCTGTCAGGAGGGTTTCTAAATGGCATCCTTGTCTTGCAAGTTCTCCTGCTTGAGCCTCCATACGGATAAGCGGTGCTACCTTACCTTAGCCTTTGTTTCTTCTGAAGGTGGTCTCGGCTTTTCTTTTGAATAAGGACATTGTACTTACATCCTTGTGTCCTCGGCCGTCGCATCCCAGGTTGCGTTACATTCCTTAAACGTGTTCTGCGGGTGCATCTGTCTGCTACGGTGACTGGCCCATGGACGGGCCTGTTGGTGTCGTCGGCCTCCATTTTCGATGGATCAGACAGATTGGGATTCAGGCCTATGCCTTTAGAGGGCGAGCGCCTCCCCTTCCTGTCTCGGCGCATTCGACCAGGGCAATTGTTGCCTCCTGGCCTTTCCGACATCAAGCATCTGTTTCACAGGTGTGTAAGGCAGCGACCTGGTCGTTCGTTCATACCTTCACTAAGTTTTACAAGGTTGATGTGTATGCATCTTCGGATGCTTGCTTCGGCCGCATGGTTTTGCAGGCGGCTGTTTGAGATTGCATCTCCTCCGTTGAGGAGCTCTGGTTGTTTGGAGTGAAGTTGTTTAATTGCTGTTCCCACCCCTCGTTTTTTGCACTGCTTGGGGACGTCCCACAAGTCAAGAATTATAAGGAGCTGTGTCCGTCCATGGACGAAAGAGAAAATAGGATTTTTGTACTCACCGTAAAATCCTTTTCTCTGAAGTCCATGGACGGACACAGCACCCTCCCTTCTTTTTTAGGTTTGTACTGCTTTTTGACGAACTGAGCTGCTAAGTGCAGTGTGAGGGGTAATGACCAGAGGGACCGCCCCCTGGGCGGGGCTGTCCAGCTTTGCTAAAGTTACATGTTTTAAATGTCTAACATGTCTGCCTAGTCCTCTCCTAATAGACGGAACATAACCCACAAGTCAAGAATTATAAGGAGCTGTGTCCATCCATGGACTTCAGGGAAAAGGATTTTACGGTGAGTCTTCTGGTAACTGGTATTATTTAAAATACGATTAGTATACTGTTAATTCATTCACATCACAAAAATTGGTTTTATTTTTATGTTAAAAAATCGGGCGGAATTTTTTCATCGGATATTCCAACCGTGTGTGGGCCCCATCAGACTTTTTTCCGTAGACGTTTAGAAATAGAACAAGTCTTATTTTTTTCCTATGGAAATTCCGATCGTCTGTGTGGAACTACGACGGAGAAAAAAACATGCATGCTCAGAATCAAGTCGACGCATGCTCGGAAGCATTGAACTTAATTTTTCTCAGCTCGTCGTAGTGTTTTACGTCACCGCGTTTTGGATGGTCGGAATTTGGTCTGACAGTGTGTATGCAAGACAGCTTGAACGGAATTCCTACGGAAAATTCCATCAGATTTTATCCCATAGGAAATTCTGATCGTGTGTACAGGGCATTATGGTTATAATCATAATCAGGTGTATTTCATAATGCTAATTAGCTTTACAAAACATTTATACTTATAAAATCACTGTTTCATATATATTTCTTTCTTAAAACAAAGTTCTTAGATCAATAGATACTAAAATTATTATCATCTTTTTGACCTACAATATCACATATAATTTGAATGATTTATCAAAGATATGTAGGTATTTTAAAATGTTTCTGACTTGCATGGCAACATTGTAATATAACATATTATATATCTATATGGGTATATATTTTACATATCCTGTTGTTTCTGTTTCGCTAGTTACTGTTGTCCTTTTAGTTGTAGAATTAACCAGGCGTTAATGATGTCATTGTTTGGGGAAAAGCATTGGGGACCTTCTAGAGACGATCTCATCCTTTGAAACAATGGGGTCTGCTATATAGGGCTATTTCCATCTGATAATAACCCAATTAGCTATCTGTGAAACTTTTCCCTATGGCCGGTTTTGTCTTCTTAATCTACCCAACAAAATAAGTAAACATCTTCCTGTTTTGTGTGAGGTGGCACCATTGTTCAGATCACTTTGCATCAACATCAGGTTTGTAACAGTTTTAATGGTTGATGCATTGAAGACTTGGCAAACATAAGCTCATCTGTTTTTCTCTGAAAAGTTTTCCAGAACAAACACTAGCCCACTGATTGTGAAATCATGGTTCATCTGTTTGTGAGGCCTACTGAAATTTTTACATTTTTGCCAGTGAATATAGAATATATTATTTCTTCTTTATGACTTCACAACAATAACATTACTTAACAATGTGGCATAAAGTGCTCAGTGCAATTAAAGTGCAAACAAATAAAGTGCAATCATATAAAGTCCATTCAGTATGGAGTGCTGAGCTTGTGCAAGCTATGCAGTTTGGTGTGGTTGTCAGGTGACTCTCTGTGCTCCCCTCCTGGGTCCCCACTCACCAGAAAAATCTTTAAATACGCCTGTTTATTATATTAGGATGGTGTCTCCCGTCACTAATCAGGATTGTTGGATACAGTCATTATATAGAAATGACTCCTTTCTTCCACCGGCATGTTTAAGAGTGTATGGGATGTCCTAGATCCAAATCACCTTCCCAGCTTTCACAGTGACCGGTAAGGATGGACGAACATCTCCCGGGACGGTTCGCGAACGCGGGTAAATGTTCGCGAACCGCGGGTTCGCGGCGGGCCCCATTCATTTCAATGGGAGGCAAACATTAAAAACCTCCAGGTCATATTTGCAGCCACAAAATAATTACTAGCTGTGCACACATAGTCCCACAACATGGACAATGACATAACAGAAGTATTAAGCAAATTTGAGATCGACAACGACAAGCATTCTTTTTTTATCTGAAATTTTTTGTCAATTCAGGAGCGCATGAAGGCCATGGAAGAGACGCAAGGCCAGGCTATGAAGGGGGTGCATGAGATGATCCTGCTATTGGAAAAGTTGCCATAAATGTTTTTTTTTTTTTATAAGTTGTATAAATCGTTTATACATTTATAACGTTTATTTCGTATTCTGTAATATTGCTCGGTTTTATTGTAATAGCTCGGCCTAAATCAGCCGGAACTGACAGCAGCCGGTAAATACATGTCAAATACATATAGGGTCCATTCACACGTCTGTAAAATGGGTCCGCATCCGTTCCACAATTTAGCAGAATTGATTTTCAATTCCAGTCTGAAAAATTAGGCATTCACAGCCTGGATAAAGAAGTAAGTGTCGGCCAGTACAGGCCCCAAAAATTAGCCAACAGGCATTCATCTGACAGCAAAGAACTTTAAATTCTGTGGCTGGATGTACATTAGGCATTCACAGGATAAATACGTTTCGGGCACTACAGGCCCCAAAAATTAGGCATTCAACGGACATAAAAGGCCTTTTATGCCGCTGTATTTACCCAAGAAGACAAGGACCATGAATAATTGTTATAGGTGGTGGTGGATATTTGTGGCCTGTCATGAGGAATTTGAATGAAACATGGTCTACTGGTCACATGTGTTGAATTCCTCAGAGATCCATGCCTCATTCATTTTTATAAATGTGAGGTAGTCAACACTGTTGTGAGCTAAGCGAGTGCGCTTATCGGTCACGATCCCCCCTGCTGCGCTGAACGTCCTTTCGGACAGGACACTGGACGAGGGGCAAGCCAACAGTTCCATTGCAAATTGTGCAAGCTCTGGCCAGAGGTCAAGCCTGCCCACCCAGTAGTCCAGGGGTTCATCACTTCTCAGAGCGTCCACATCGGCCGTTAATCCGATGTAGTCGGACACCTGTCGGTCTAGGCGTTCCCTGATGCTGGATCCGGATGAGACCCGTCGATGGGTCGGCTGAAAGAATGATCTCATATCAGAAGTGACCAAGACATCTTCAAACCGCCCTCAGGTGCTGTTGGATTGGTATCCACAACTGTTCCTCTGGGAGTGGAAATTCCTCTGCCAGTGCACGCAAAAGCAGAATGCAGCATTTCTCGAAGCAAGGCCTGGAAGTGCTCCATTCTGACAGCCCTCTGTGATAGTGGTAACATTTCTGCCATTTTTTGTTTGTACCGGGGGTCCAAGTACGTTGCCACCCAGTAATGGTCCTTGCCCTTTATGCTTTTTATACGGGGGTCCCTCTTAAAACACTGGAGCATGAAGGCCCCCATTTGCACTAAACTGGAAGCAGTGTGGTGGCCTGGCTCCTGCTCGTCATCATCCAGGATAATGTCGTCCTCGATCTCCTCCCCCCATCCACGAACAACAACAGCAGGGATCCCAGAAAGGTTTAAAGCATGCTCTTCTTGCTCCTCCTCATCCGCCCCGGCACCATCCTCCTCTGACTCCTCTTCAGACTCCTGTTGTTGACTTGTCTCAGATAGAGTAGCCCCCCCTGGGAATTCATCCAGCATTGCGACTTCCTCATCTTCCTGCTCCTGCTCCTCGACGGCTTGATCAATGACACGACACAATGCACGCTCCATAAAGAAGGCATAAGGTACGATGTCACTGATGGCACCATGGCTGCGACTGACCAGTTTGGTGATCTCATCAAATGGCCGCAAACGTCTGCATGCGTCGCGCATGAGCAGCCACTGACGCGGTGAAAAAAAAACAAGATCCCCAGAACCTGTTCTGGCGCAGAGTTCGTACAGGTAGTCGTTAACTGCACGTTTCTGTTGGAGCAGCCTATCAAGCATATACAAGGTTGAGTTCCATCGCGTCGGGCAGTCACAAATAAGACGTCTGACTGGCAGATTGTGTCGCCGCTGAATGTCAGCAAGGCGAGCCATGGCCGTGTAAGATCTTCTGAAATGGGCCGAGATTTTCCTTGCCTGCCGCAAGACGTCCTGGACCCCAGGGTATTTGACAACGAATCGCTGCACGACCAAGTTCAAGACGTGTGCCATGCATGGCACGTGTGTAATTTTTCCCTGTTTCAACGCGCTCAGCAGATTGGCACCGTTGTCGCACACCACTTTACCAACTGTCAAATTGAGCGGTGTTAGCCACTGATCTGCCTGTGAACGCAAAGCTGAAAGGAGTGCAGGGCCAGTGTGGCTCTTGGCTTCCAGGCACAACAGACGCAGCACAGCATGGCAACGTCTCACCTGGCATGTCGAATAGGTTCTGGGGATCTTGGGCGGCGCAGCGGAAGAGACGGTATCAGCGGAAGAGGAGGAGTCAGCCGAGGAGGAGAGGGAGGATGGAGTAGGAGGAGGAGGAGAAGAAGAGGCAGGCCTGCATGCAATCCGTGGCGGTAAAACCAAATCTACACGGGTGCCACGGGTTACATGCTTGACGGCCGTCAGAAGGTTCACCCAGTGGGCAGTAAAAGTAATATACCTTCCCTGCCCGTGTTTGCTAGACCACGTGTCTGTGGTCAGATGTATCTTGGCACCGACACTGTGTGCCAGAGATACATTCACTTGCCACTGAACATGGCCATATAGCTCTGGGATGCCCTTCTGGGAGAAATATTTCCTTCCTGGGACCTTCCATTGTGGTGTTCCAATGGCCACAAATTTTCGAAAGGCCTCCGAGTCCACCAGTTTATATGGCAGTAGTTGGCGGGCTAGGAGTTCTGACAAGCCAGCGGTCAACCGTTGGGCAAGAGGGTTATCCGGCGTCATCATTCTTTTACGCTCGAACATTTGTCCCACGGAAGCCTGCCTTTTTCCAGATAAACTTGGGGACGTGATGATGGAAGGTGGAGTGGAGGACAACTGTGAAGAGAGAGGAGAAGTAGTAGAAGAGGCTGGATGGTGAGAGCCTGGAGTTTGGCTTTGTGGGTTCTGACGGCGTTGCTCCCACTGGGCTCGGTGATGGGAGTTCATGTGCCTTCTTAGGGCGGTCGTCCCTAGGTGAGTGTTGGGCTTACCGCGACTTATACGTTGACTGCAAAGGCTGCAGATGGCAACACTATTGTCAGCAGCGGACACGTTAAAAAAAGCCCACACTGCGGAGCCATGTGACGGAGTCCTGGGAGCGCCAGATGTGACCGTACATGGTTGATGGTTCGCTCTGAGTCCTGATACATTAGCAGTCTTGTCTGTCACTCGTGTGCAATGTAAGTTCCGCCTGCCTTTCCTCCCTATCTGCTGGTCCATCTCTCCCTCTGAACTCCCCTCCTGGTCCTCTCTTGTGGGCACCCACGTGAGGTCCATAGACACATCATCATCTACGTCACCTTCCCCACCACTAACATTAGAGATCTCGGAGTAGGCAGCAACAGCGGGGACCAACATCCTTGGGCTGATCTGGGTACTGTCGTCAGACTGCTGAGTGGCGGTTGTTGCTACATCCTCTTCCTGATCCAATGTCAAGAATGCCTGCGCATCAGAGAAGTCTTGTGATGGATCGGAAAATAATTCCTGTGACTCAAGCGGAGGGTATATGGTGGCGGTGGTGTTGGTGGTAGTGTCTTTGGGGGTGCACACAGCAGAGAGTGAAGAGGGTGCAGATAGAGAGGATGAGGAGGGTGTAGAAGAGTAAGGCTGAGTGAGCCACTCAACCAAGTCTGGTGCATCCTTTGACGTAATCGAACACACCTTCTGCAACTTCCCACTTTGGCTCCGGCCTGGTGCTCCTGCCCTACCCCTACCACCCCTGCGGAAGGGCCTGCCTCTTCCTCTGCCTGTCATCTTTTTAAATGACCCTGTGACAAAAGGCTGTAGAGAAGGGCAGTATATGTGGAAGAAGGTATATAACACCCCGCTTCAAACTGTCATTTTCGGGGGCCACTGGTCTATCACAGCAGTTATAATACTTTTTTCTAATTGCGTTTGTCACTCTTTGTAGTATCGCTGCAGAACCTCTCAGCAGTCACAATGCTGCACAGTAGAAATGCACTATACTATTCTTCCTATATGTGAACGTTTTTTATGCGTGTATTAGACGCCTATATACTGCACACCAAATAGTACACACCTATACCAGTCCTTAAAATGAACTTTTGTGGAGCTTTATTGGTTAGCGATTTTAGTCGCTAGTCTGTGCCTGCGACACACAGCGGCAATTTCTACCTAAACCGAGAAAAGAGCTGCAGCAGAACCGCTCAGAAGCTGCACAGTAGAAATGCTGCACAGTTGAAATGCACTATATATTATATAGTATAGTATATAGTATACAGGTCCTTCTCAAAAAATTAGCATATTGTGATAAAGTTCATTATTTTCTGTAATGTACTGATAAACATTAGACTTTCATATATTTTAGATTCATTACACACAACTGAAGTAGTTCAAGCCTTTTCTTGTTTTAATATTGATGATTTTGGCATACAGCTCATGAAAACCCAAAATTCCTATCTCAAAAAATTAGCATATCATGAAAAGGTTCTCTAAACGAGCTATTAACCTAATCATCTGAATCAACTAATTAACTCTAAACACCTGCAAAAGATTCCTGAGGCTTTTAAAAACTCCCAGCCTGGTTCATTATTCAAAACCGCAGTCATGGGTAAGACTGCCGACCTGACTACTGTCCAGAAGGCCATCATTGACACCCTCAAGCAAGAGGGTAAGACACAGAAAGAAATTTCTGAACGAATAGGCTGTTCCCAGAGTGCTGTATCAAGGCACCTCAGTGGGAAGTCTGTGGGAAGGAAAAAGTGTGGCAGAAAACGCTGCACAACGAGAAGAGGTGACCGGACCCTGAAGAAGATTGTGGAGAAGGACCGATTCCAGACCTTGGAGGACCTGCGGAAGCAGTGGACTGAGTCTGGAGTAGAAACATCCAGAGCCACCGTGAACAGGCGTGTGCAGGAAATGGGCTACAGGTGCCGCATTCCCCAGGTCAAGCCACTTTTGAACCAGAAACAGCGGCAGAAGCGCCTGACCTGGGCTACAGAGAAGCAGCACTGGACTGTTGCTCAGTGGTCCAAAGTACATTCGGAAATCAAGGTGCCAGAGTCTGGAGGAAGACTGGGGAGAGGGAAATGCCAAAATGCCTGAAGTCCAGTGTCAAGTACCCACAGTCAGTGATGGTCTGGGGTGCCATGTCAGCTGCTGGTGTTGGTCCACTGTGTTTTATCAAGGGCAGGGTCAATGCAGCTAGCTATCAGGAGATTTTGGAGCACTTCATGCTTCCATCTGCTGAAAAGCTTTATGGAGATGAAGATTTCATTTTTCAGCACGACCTGGCACCTGCTCACAGTGCCAAAACCACTGGTAAATGGTTTACTGACCATGGTATTACTGTGCTCAATTGGCCTGCCAACTCTCCTGACCTGAACCCCATAGAGAATCTGTGGGATATTGGGAAGAGAAAGTTGAGAGACGCAAGACCCAACACTCTGGATGAGCTTAAGGCCGCTATCGAAGCATCCTGGGCCTCCATAACACCTCAGCAGTGCCACAGGCTGGTTGCCTCCATGCCACGCCGCATTGAAGCAGTCATTTCTGCAAAAGGATTCCCGACCAAGTATTGAGTGCATAACTGAACATAATTATTTGAAGGTTGACTTTTTTTGTATTAAAAACACTTTTCTTTTATTGGTCGGATGAAATATGCTAATTTTTTGAGATAGGATTTTTGGGTTTTCATGAGCTGTATGCCAAAATCATCAATATTAAAACAAGAAAAGGCTTGAACTACTTCAGTTGTGTGTAATGAATCTAAAATATATGAAAGTCTAATGTTTATCAGTACATTACAGAAAATAATGAACTTTATCACAATATGCTAATTTTTTGAGAAGGACCTGTATATTATATAGTATGTTTGAAAGTTTTTTATGCGTGTATTAGACCCCTATATACTGCACACCAAATAGTACACCTATACCAGTCCTTAAAATGAACTTTTGGGGAGCTTTATTGGTTAGCGATTTTAGTCGCTAGTCTGTGCCTGCGACACACAGTGGCAATTTCTACCTAAACCGAGAAAAGAGCTGCAGCAGAACCGCTCAGAAGCTGCACAGTAGAAATGCTGCACAGTTGAAATGCACTATATATTATATAGTATAGTATATAGTATATATTATATAGTATGTTTGAAAGTTTTTTATGCGTGTATTAGACCCCTATATACTGCACACCAAATAGTACACCTATACCAGTCCTTAAAATGAACTTTTGTGGAGCTTTATTGGTTAGCGATTTTAGTCGCTAGTCTGTGCCTGCGACACACAGCGGCAATTTCTACCTAAACCGAGAAAAGAGCTGCAGCAGAACCGCTCAGAAACTGCACAGTAGAAATGCTGCACAGTTGAAATGCACTATATATTATATAGTATAGTATATAGTATATATTATATAGTATGTTTGAAAGTTTTTTATGCGTGTACTAGACCCCTATATACTGCACACCAAATAGTACACCTATACCAGTCCTTAAAATGAACTTTTGTGGAGCTTTATTGGTTAGCGATTTTAGTCGCTAGTCTGTGCCTGCGACACACAGCGGCAATTTCTACCTAAACCGAGAAAAGAGCTGCAGCAGAACCACTCAGAAGCTGTACAGTAGAAATGCTGCACAGTTGAAATGCACTATATATTATATAGTATAGTATATAGTATATATTATATAGTATGTTTGAAAGTTTTTTATGCGTGTATTAGACCCCTATATACTGCACACCAAATAGTACACCTATACCAGTCCTTGAAATGAACTTTTGTGGAGCTTTATTGGTTAGCGATTTTAGTCGCTAGTCTGTGCCTGCGACACACAGCAGCAATTTCTACCTAAACCGAGAAAAGAGCTGCAGCAGAACCACTCAGAAGCTGTACAGTAGAAATGCTGCACAGTTGAAATGCACTATATATTATATAGTATAGTATATAGTATATATTATATAGTATGTTTGAAAGTTTTTTATGCGTGTATTAGACCCCTATATACTGCACACCAAATAGTACACCTATACCAGTCCTTGAAATGAACTTTTGTGGAGCTTTATTGGTTAGCGATTTTAGTCGCTAGTCTGTGCCTGCGACACACAGCAGCAATTTCTACCTAAACCGAGAAAAGAGCTGCAGCAGAACCGCTCAGAAGCTGCACAGTAGAAATGCTGCACAGTTGAAATGCACTATATATTATATAGTATAGTATATAGTATATATTATATAGTATGTTTGAAAGTTTTTTATGCGTGTATTAGACCCCTATATACTGCACACCAAATAGTACACCTATACCAGTCCTTAAAATGAACTTTTGTGGAGCTTTATTGGTTAGCGATTTTAGTCGCTAGTCTGTGCCTGCGACACACAGCGGCAATTTCTACCTAAACCGAGAAAAGAGCTTTAGCAGAACCGCTCAGAAGCTGCACAGTAGAAATGCTGCACAGTTGAAATGCACTATATATTATATAGTATAGTATATAGTATATATTATATAGTATGTTTGAAAGTTTTTTATGCGTGTATTAGACCCCTATATACTGCACACCAAATAGTACACCTATACCAGTCCTTAAAATGAACTTTTGTGGAGCTTTATTGGTTAGCGATTTTAGTCTCTAGTCTGTGCCTGCGACACACAGCAGCAATTTCTACCTAAACCGAGAAAAGAGCTGCAGCAGAACCGCTCAGAAGCTGCACAGTAGAAATGCTGCACAGTTGAAATGCACTATATATTATATAGTATAGTATATAGTATATATTATATAGTATGTTTGAAAGTTTTTTATGTGTGTGTTAGACCCCTATATACTGCACACCAAATAGTACACCTATACCAGTCCTTAAAATGAACTTTTGTGGAGCTTTATTGGTTAGCGATTTTAGTCGCTAGTCTGTGCCTGCGACACACAGCGGCAATTTCTACCTAAACCGAGAAAAGAGCTGCAGCAGAACCGCTCAGAAGCTGCACAGTAGAAATGCTGCACAGTTGAAATGCACTATATATTATATAGTATAGTATATATTATATAGTATGTTTGAAAGTTTTTTATGCGTGTATTAGACCCCTATATACTGCACACCAAATAGTACACCTATACCAGTCCTTAAAATGAACTTTTGTGGAGCTTTATTGGTTAGCGATTTTAGTCGCTAGTCTGTGCCTGCGACACACAGCAGCAATTTCTACCTAAACCGAGAAAAGAGCTGCAGCAGAACCGCTCAGAAGCTGCACAGTAGAAATGCTGCACAGTTGAAATGCACTATATATTATATAGTATAGTATATAGTATATATTATATAGTATGTTTGAAAGTTTTTTATGCGTGTATTAGACCCCTATATACTGCACACCAAATAGTACACCTATACCAGTCCTTAAAATGAACTTTTGTGGAGCTTTATTGGTTAGCGATTTTAGTCGCTAGTCTGTGCCTGCGACACACAGCGGCAATTTCTACCTAAACCGAGAAAAGAGCTGTAGCAGAACCGCTCAGAAGCTGCACAGTAGAAATGCTGCACAGTTGAAATGCACTATATATTATATAGTATAGTATATAGTATATATTATATAGTATGTTTGAAAGTTTTTTATGTGTGTGTTAGACCCCTATATACTGCACACCAAATAGTACACCTATACCAGTCCTTAAAATGAACTTTTGTGGAGCTTTATTGGTTAGCGATTTTAGTCGCTAGTCTGTGCCTGCGACACACAGCGGCAATTTCTACCTAAACCGAGAAAAGAGCTGCAGCAGAACCGCTCAGAAGCTGCACAGTAGAAATGCTGCACAGTTGAAATGCACTATATATTATATAGTATAGTATATATTATATAGTATGTTTGAAAGTTTTTTATGCGTGTATTAGACCCCTATATACTGCACACCAAATAGTACACCTATACCAGTCCTTAAAATGAACTTTTGGGGAGCTTTATTGGTTAGCGATTTTAGTCGCTAGTCTGTGCCTGCGACACACAGCGGCAATTTCTACCTAAACCGAGAAAAGAGCTGCAGCAGAACCGCTCAGAAGCTGCACAGTAGAAATGCACTATACTATTCTTCCTAGAGTATTTTATGCGTGTAGTACACCCCTATTTACTGCACACAAAATAGTACACCTATACCAGTCCGTAAAAGGACTTTTGTGGACTGTACACCTATACCAGTCCTTAGAAGGACTTTTGTTTTAGTAGAGTCTGTCCCTGCTAGTACACACACAGCAACCTTCCTACACTGACTAAAGACAGCTGCAGAACCGCACTATACTATTCTTCCTAGAGTATTTTATGCGTGTAGTACACCCCTATTTACTGCACACAAAATAGTACACCTATACCAGTCCGTAAAAGGACTTTTGTGGACTGTACACCTATACCAGTCCTTAGAAGGACTTTTGTTTTAGTAGAGTCTGTCCCTGCTAGTACACACACAGCAACCTTCCTACACTGACTAAAGACAGCTGCAGAACCGCTCAGCACTGCAGTCCCAATGCTGCACAATTGAAATGAACTAAAAGTGTATTACACCCCTATACACTGCACAAAAAACAATTGTACACCTATACCAGTCCTTAAAAGGACTTTTGTGGACCTAATAGCTAGGATTACAGTCTGTCCCTGCTCCACACAGCAACCTGTCCCTACGCTGACAAATAACAGAATGTAAAATGGTAGCCAGATCAGGTCTATTTATAAGGTAGGGGGTATGTCCATCTGCTGAAATGTCTCATTGGCTGTCCTGTACCACATGATGGATGTGTCATAGGTCAAAGTTCCACAATGTAAAAGATTCAGAATATGGTGGCCGCGAACCGGCCGCGAATAGCGCCATATGTCCGCCGGTTTCGCGAACCGCGAATGCGCAAAATTTGCCGCAAACCGCAAGGTCATATCTAGTGACCGGATATCCATTTTAAACATATGGCAATGAAGGGAAAAGAGTATATAGTGTAATAATGCTAGGTTTATTCATAAAGATACAAAAAATATTACACTTACATCAAAAACGTTAAAAACGTGCAGAGAAAAGCCGCCTTGGCGTGCATACCATCGTCACAAGGTCTCCTCAGCTTGACGCATTTCGCCCCTCCCACTGGGCGTCATCAGAAGCTTCTTCCCTCCCTTCTTTATATTTTTCCCCATAACCACTTTTATTCTTTACCCCCTACACCCCTCCCCCACCTCTCGCTCCGAACATCCAGAATGGACACGCTCAATGTTGTCTCCTGGAATGTAAAGGGTCTTAATACCCCCTAACAAAGAAAATGCTTCTTCTGGATATTCTCACGCTGACAATACAGGAGACTAATTTTAGGGAAGGAAATGTCCCCATACTTTAAAATAGAGATTTTCCACTTGTGTATCACTCCACTAATTCTACTTCTAAATCCAAAGGAGCCTCTATTTTATCTCTAAAAAGATTCCATGGACCTTAACTGATTCATTTTCAGAAGAGGACAGTCAATTTATCTTTAACAAAGGCATGATTGGTGATGTTAAAATTACTTTGGTAGCTCTCTATGCTCCTAACGCCAATCAAGATTGTTTCCTTGCTTGCACTCTAGAGGGCATACTTCTCCTGGGGAGCGATTTTAATATCCTTTTTGACCTGAAATTAGATACCTCCTCTGGGTTCTCCTCCATGCCTCCTGGTACCCGCAAAGGGTCCTTTCAAGCCTTGCATAAAATACAAGTCATAGACATCTGGTGTTTACAACACCCTGACGAGTGTGATTACTCATTTTACTCTTCCCCCCAAGTATATTCTTATATCGATCTATTTCTGATCTTACTCCGATATCTCTCCTTAGTTACATCAACAGACATTGGCAATATTGCCTAATCGGACCATGCTCCATGGAGGAGAATGATCCCTCCTCCAAAATGTGGCTTTGGAAATTAAATGAAAGTTTTTTACAGGATGCCTCATTAATAGAAGACTTGACCGGAGAAATAACCTTTATGCCGTGTACACACGATCGGTTTTACCAATGAAAACAGTCCGATGGACTTTTCTCATCGGACAAACCGATCGTGTATGGGCCCCATCAGCCTTTTTTCCATCGGTGAAAAAAAATAGAACATGTTTTAAATTTATCCGATGGGAAAAAAAACGATAGCAAATTCCGATCGTCTGTGTGGAATTCCATCGGACAAAAAACCCACGCATGCTCAGAATCAAGTCGACGCATGCTCAGGAGCATTGAATTTCGTTTTTCTCGGCTTGTCGGAGTGTTTTACGTCACGGTGTTTGGGACGGTCGGATTTTAGACTGATGGTGTGTAGACAAGACTGATGGAAGTCAGCTTCATCGGATTTCCGATGGAAAAATCCATCGGATTAGAATCCACAGGATATCCGATCGTGTGTACAGGGCTTTAATCTTCAATCTAACGCCACGACTGTTAGCAATACCAATATAGTTTAGAAAGCGCATAAATCCATGATTAGAGACATCCTGATTAAACATGGTGCTCAACTAAAACTCGATAAGAAAGCTAAACTCACTGACATTAAAAATTAGAACTTTCTCATAAGCATACTCCAGACCCCAAGACAGAGAGGGAACCTCTAATGCTGCGTACACACAATCGTTTTTTCCGATGAAAAAAGACCGATGGACTGTTTTCATCGGACAAACCGATCGTGTGTGGGCCCCATTGGACTTATTTCCATCGGTGAAAAAAAATAGAACATGTTTTAAATTTTTCCGATGGAAAAAAAAACTATAGGAAATTCTGATCGCCTGTGTGGAACTCCATCGGAGAAAAAACCCCTGCATGCTCAGACTGAATTAGGAGACGGGAGCGCTCGTTCTGGTAAAGCTAGCGTTTCTTAATGGAGATAGCACATTCGTCATGCTGTAACGGACTGAAAAGCACGGAGACTGAAAAGCGCGAATCGGCTCTCACCAAACTTTTACTAACACGAGGTAACACGAAATCAGCAAAAGCAGCCCAAAGGGTGGCGCCATTGGATTTGAACTTCCCATTTATAGTGCCGTCGTACGTGTTGTACGTCACGGCGTTTGGGACGGTCAGAATTTTGTCTGATGGTGTGTAGGCAAGACTGATGGAAGTCAGCTTCATCGGAACTCCGATGGAAAAATCCATTGGATTTGATTCCATCGGAAATCCGATCGTGTGTACAGGGCTTAAGTCTCAGATGACCGATGAAGTTCCTCCTCACTTACAGAGCCAAAGCCATGCTTAAATCTTGCAGAGAACAATACTTTGTCGATGGAGATAAATGCAGACATTTATTAGCTTAGCCCTACAAGACCAGCGTTCTTCCCCCTTTATTCCATGCATTTCCCATCCACACTGCAGTAAAATAACACCATCCAATCAAATTGAAGATGCCTTCAAAGAGTTTTATGAATCTTTATATAATATTCCCTCTGCTTGCACAGCTTCTGCTTCACTCCATGCACAATCTCAAATCAAAGATTACTTGTCATCCTCCAACTTACCTACAATGAGTCCATCCACTCAAAGTGATTTGGAGACCCTGATCACTTCAGAAGGAATCCCGATGGCCATAAACTCATAAAACAAAGGTAAATCCCCTGGCCCAGACGGCTTTACGTTGCAAAATTACAAAGTATTCTTTCCTCTCTTAGCTCCGCATCCAAAGAAAGTCTGTTATTTAATGCTCTTTGTGACTCATCCTAATTCCACTTGGGAGCCCTAAAACCCATATCACCATCATCCCCAAAGAGGGCAAAGACGCTTCAATATGGAGTAGCTATCGTCCAATATCTCTCCTACACATAGACTTCAAATTGTCCACCAAGATCTTAGCGACTCCAATACAGCAACATCTACCAGACCTAATTCATCTAGATCAAGTTGGTTTCATCCCTACCTGTAAGGCTAGAGATAACACCATTAAAGTACTCAATTTGGTTCACATGGCTACTTAACAAAACACTCCAGGCCTTCTTCTGGCAACAGATGCCAAGAAAGCATTTGGCAGAGTAAATTGAAACTATATATTCGCTGTGCTTAAAACATGTGGACCCAAGTCAAAGTCAATGGTCTTATATCCAAACCCTTTGCAATTTCAAATGGAACCAGACAGGGCTGCCCCCTTTCACCATTTCTTTTTGCCCTTTTACTAGAACTCTTTCTCGATAAAGGATATAATCCTGACATCTCTGGATTACAATTAGAACCTTCAGAATTTAAAGTATCTGTCTACACAGATGACATGTTATTTTCCCTTACAAATCTGAACATCTGACTCCCTAACCTCCTTCATGAATTTAATCAATATGGAGCCATCTCCAATTTGAAAATGAACGTTTCCAAATCCGAGGCGAAGGGGATAGCCATACCCACCTCTCAAATCTCCCATTTACAAGACATATACAAATTCAATTGGACATACTGTGCCCTGAAATACCTGGGCACTTATATTCCTTCACAATTACAGTCTACCCTCTTAAAGCGATTGTAAAGTCTTGTTTTTTGTTTTTGTTTTTTTTAATAACAAACATGTTATACTTACCTGCCCTGTGTAGTGGTTTTGCACAGGGCAGCCTGGATCCTCCTCTTCTCAGGTCCCTCTTAACTGCTCCTGTCCCCTCCCTCCTGTCGAGTGCCCCCACAGCAAGCAGCTTTTTCAATTATTATTATATTTCGTACTGTCACCAGTCAGTGTCCCTGATCACTGCCACACCAGTTTTATGATGACGCTGTGCTGCACTGGTGAAAAAAAAAAACATAATTTCTTAATTTTCCAAAAGATTATGACAAAAATGACAACTATAAAAAACTTGCCATTCCTCTTACTTAATACCTTGGACTGTCTACATTCCAAAAATAGGTCATTTGGGGGATATCTGTACTATCCTGACATTTTTGGGCTTCACGAAATTCAAGAAATTAGATACGATATCAGTACATCAGGATAGATTAATTTTCAGATACAGCATATACCATAGTTTGTGAACTGTATAACCTTCCTACAGACTAAATAATATACACTGATTTGGGTTATTTTCACCAAAGAAATGAAGCAGAATACATTTTTGGCATAAATTTATAAAGAAACTAAAAATAAAAAATAAAATACCACCAAAAGAAAGCTCTATATGTGTGAAAAAAAAAAAAAATGTAGTTTGGGTACAGTGTTGTATGACCGCGCCATTGTTATTTAAAGTGTGACAGCGCTGAAAGCTGAAAAATGGCCTGGGCAAGAAGGGGGTAAAAGTGCCCGATATTGAAGTGGTTAACCACTTAAGGACTGCCTCCTGTATATATACGTCCTCATTTTGAAGAGGGATATCTCGGTAATGGCAGCAGCTGTTGCCACAACCGTGGTATCCATCTCTTCAGGCGGCGGTCCTGTAAACGATAATGGTAGTCTCCATGGCGGATTCACCGCAAGATCACCATTATCGGCGGCGGGAGAGGGGCCCCCCTCCCGCGCCCTCCACCGGTAGCGGCGGAGGCGATCGGGTCCTCTTCCTAGCTGGGTAAGGAGACGAGTGAGGGAAAGATGGCCCCCACCCGTCTCCATACCATAGCAGGGCGGAAGCGACGTCAAAACATCACTTCCGCCCATACATCTTAAAGGCAATTTTTTTATTGCATTTTTGTCTAAATATGAGATCTGAGGTCTTTTTGACCCCAGATCTCATATTTAAGAGGACCTGTCATGCTTTTTTCTATTACAAGGGATGTTTAAATTCCTTGTAATAGGAATAAAAGTGACCTATTTTTTTTTCTAAAAACAGTGTAAAAATAAATAAAATGAAGTAAAATAAATAAGAAAACCCCCCAAAATTTTTTTAATCAAACGCATACGTGAGTAGCGCCCGCATACGCATACGTGAGTAGCGCCCGCATATGAAAACAGTGTTCAAACCACACAAGTGAGGTATCGCCACAATCATTAGAGCGAGAGAAATAATTCTAGCCCTAGACCTCCTCTGTAACTTAAAAGATGCAACCTATAGAATTTTTTAAACGTAGCATATGGAGATTTTTAATGGTAAAAGTGTGACGCCATTCCACGAGCGGGCGCAATTTTGAAGCGTGACATATTGGGTATCAATTTACTCTGCGTAACATTATCTTTCACAATATAAAAAAAAAATTGGGCTAACTTTACTGTTGTCTTATTTTTTAATTTAAAAAAGTGAATTTTTTCCAAAAAAAGTGTGCTTGTACGGTGTGTCAAAAAGTATTGCAATGACCGCCATTTTATTCTCTAGGGTGAAAAAAAACAATATATAATGTTTAATGTTATATATATAATGTTTGGGGGTTCTAAGTAATTTTCTAGCAAAAAAACCTGTTTTAAACTTGTAAACCCCAAATCTCAAAACAAGGCTCGGTCCTTAAGTGGGTAAGGAAGTGGCTGATGGTAGGCTGCCCCACTCCCTAACAACCAGCTATTCTTCACAATGAATTTGAATGGATTTGATATTTTAAATTCTAATTTAATTCTAATACTTCAAATGCAGTTGAAAAGAAATAAACTAAACAAAATTAGTACCTTAACGAATCAAATATTTTTCTATCTGCACATGTCTACCTGGAGGTGCTAAGAGGAGAGGGGGGACCTCTTACATTTATTTTGATCTTGTCTGGAACTAGCGCAATTCTGGAAAGAGGTATGGAGGATTTCCCAAAAAATTACAGATTATGTCCTCCCTGAGGACCCCTCATTTTCTTTTCCTCCATAACTCGGAAATACCAATTAAAAATTATGAAAAATCGGTCCTGTGACATTTGTTTAAAGCCACTAAAGCCTTGTGCACACGGTACGAAAATCAGAAGGGAAAAGTCTGAAGACGAGCTGTCTGCGGATTTTTGGATCGTTAGTACAGTGCATTCGACAGACAATTTGACTTTTACATCAGACAAAAGCTGGATGTGCAGGCTATACAATTTTTGTCTGATGTAAACTCAACATTTGATTTTCGGATGGTCAGTACAGAAATCCGTCACACAAAAGTCGAAAGTGCAAACATGCTCAGAATCAAGGAACGACTGGGAAGAGTTTGGTTTTGTAAACTACTTGTTAAGTACAGAATGTACCTAATCATAGAACCTGACTTGTAGGAGGAGACCTCTCTTACAGCCCTGGCTCAGGAGTCACTGGAGTGAGGACAGTGAACTCGAGAACACAGCGAGGTAGGAGTGCCTGAGGTAGATGTAGTGTTTGGCACAGTGGCAAGGAGATGACTCTCCAGGGATGGCTGAAACTGTAGGCAGCAGAGGAGATGGTTGCAGGTCAGCGACCCGGGAGCCGGAAGGTACAGGAACAGCAGAAAGCTGGAGCAGGGTGAGACAAGCCGGGTTAGGTGCACACAGAGCAGCAGACAGTAGCAGGGTCAGACAAGCCGGGTCGGAGCAGGTAATCAGACGGTAAGATTCAGCAGGCTTAAGCGTGGTCAGAGGTACAGGCAAGGTCTGGTAGCAGGTAGGCAAAATAGAAGACTGGGCAGGGTCAAGGCAAGCCAAGGTCAGGATTGGAGATATCGGATGGTCAAGCAGAGCCGGGTTGGTACAGGTAACAGATAAACAGGTATGCAGATTACTGGTACAGAGCTGCAGATCAGACAGCAATGCATCACTGCAATTGGCGCACAGGCACGGATGGATGCTGTTGCCTGGCCTGTGCAGGAGCGTGCGTGCGCATGCGCGCGCAAGAGCCTTCCAGCAGGTCCCTGACACTACTGTTTGTAGTCTAGAATTAACATTTGTGACGTGGCAATTGATGAAATATCAAAATTCTCATCTTCTTTAATGGGATAATAATGAAGCTGCTTTGCATGTAGTTATGCCAAATGTATTTTAAAAGGCATTTGTTTTGTATGATCTGAAAACCGTGAATCAACACTCACTGAACTTCTACTACAACAAAATTAGCAGAAGAGAAAAAATTATTTTAAGCTCAGAGGGAGCAAAACAGAGGTCGGACTTTACAGGCAACACACGAAACAATGAAATAGAAAAAATATACTTTAATGTCACATAAATGTTAAACAAAGATTAAAAACCATACAATGTATATCTCAAATGAGAAGTCCCTTGAACGTCGACGCGTTTCGCCGTAAGGCTTCGTCAGGACGGACAAAATGAGAAGGTTTTTTACATAACTTGGGACAAGATCTCACTGTCTGAAATGAGATACATATGAAATGAGATACATAAGAATTAAAAAAAAAACTTATACATAAAGCTGCTTTTTCCCTTTTGTTTGTCCTTGTTTCTTTGGCTATTTCTTCACAGTCTATATAGCTCCCTATAACTATATTAATTGGCTATTTTAGATCTGTATAGCTACTCTGGGTAGCTGAAAGCATCAGGCTCCATATAGTAAGCTTTATCCCGGCAAGAACTTTTCTTCAAGCAGCAGGTAGGAATCATATTCATGTAGACACAGAATGTAGTGTTCTAGGAATATATATTCTTTGTCCCCATTCACAATAACAATAATTCCTTTTATGTATCAACCAGACCATACATGCAGCAGCTTCTACTACAATATATCATATATATGAATTGACAAACCTTTTTTGCTGTCTTGGATTCTCCTTCGAGGTACTTTTACCATTGGTTTTTGGTTCTTTGTTTTTTTTTTTGTTTTTTGTTTTTTTTTTTGTTGTTTTTGTTGTGTTCCTTGATCAGGATGTGCATAGGGGGTAGCTTAATGCACTTTTCAGTCAGATAATATTCTCTCTTTTTTAAACTGTATATCTTTTCAAATGTATAAGTTTTTTTTTTTTAATTCTTATGTATCTAATTTCAGACAGTGAGATCTTGTCCCAAGTTATGTAAAAAAACTTCCCATTTTGTCCGTCCTGACGAAGCCTTATGGCGAAACGCGTCGACGTTCAAGGGACTTCTCATTTGAGATATACATTGTATGGTTTTTAATCTTTGTTTAACATTTATGTGACATTAAAGTATATTTTTTCTATTTCATTGTTTCGTGTGTTGCCTGTAAAGTCCGACCTCTGTTTTGCTCCCTCTGAGCTTAAAAGAAATTTTTCTCTGCTAATATACGGATGTGGCAATGTGAGTGCCCCCTTCCCCCTTTCCCCACTTTTAACAAAATTAGCAGAAATTCGGGGCTCAGGTAAGTAAAATGGGGGGGCTGGGGGCCAGACACTGCAAGGTGTTTTTTCACCTTAATGCATAGGATGCATTAAGGTGAAAAAACATGAAGGTTTACAACCCCTTTAAGTACTCATACAAGGGAAAAGCATTACTCTAAACTAGTGTTTAATTTACGACAATTGACATTCTGGTTGCTCACTAATTTCTTGTCCCTTACTTCCTACCCTACATTCCCCTTTTCCCTTTCGATTTTTTTTTTCTTTTGTTTTTTTTTTTTCCTTTTTCTCTCTCTGTTAACATATTTAGGGAAAATAAGAAAAGAGAGCATTCGGTTTTTAGTTTCTACTTCCCTTGACTTGTTGTTGACTCTTTAACCTTTTTGTTGACACATTTAATCTTTATTGTTCACTCATTTGGCATGTATTTAATTTTCTGATCCTATACACATTGATGTTACACATGTATTTAAAAACTGAATTTTGCTAGTTAAAGTAATAAATAACTTTAAATCAAAAGTAACATAAAGTCCATATAATGTCTACCATTGAGTACTTAGCATCCCAATGCTCAAAAATGGTGAAAAGAACTCTTCTTCTATTCCAAACAATGTGCACCACAATGTGGGGTAAGAGTGGAAATTTACCAGACCCTCATGGCCAATAAAGGCCTAGCAAGCCTTTATAGAAATCTACCACGACAGAGAAGGATTCTACAGCTAGTGTAGTGTAGCTGGGGATGCAGGTGTGACATAATCTAATAGACCCCCAATGTCTCTATAACCACTTAAGCCCCAGAAGAATTGGCTGCTCAATGACGCTATAAACAAAAAAAGAGCTACAATTTTGAAAAAAAAACAATATTTTGTGCTTATAGCTATAATAAATAGTCCAATTTTTTTTTAAAAAAAGCTAATTTTTTCCTCAGTTTAGGCCGATATGTATTCTTCTACATATTTTTTGGTAATAAAAATCGCAAAAAGCGTATATTGATTGGTTTGCGCAAAAGTTATAGCGTCTACAAAATAGGGTATAGATTTATGGCATTTTTATTATTATTATTTTTTTACTAGTAATGGCGGCGATCTGCGATTTTTATTGGGACAGGGACATTATGGAGGACATATCGGACACATTTGACACATTTTTGGAACCATTGGCATTTATACAGCAATTAGTGCTATAAACATTTGCACTGATTACTGTGAAAATGTCACTGGCATGGAAGGGGTTAACACTAGAGGGCGATCAAGGCCAGTCCATCACCTTTACCCTCAGCTTCTTTAGCAAGGCAGTGGTTTGGAGGTGTGTTTGGGGTCGTTATGTTGGAATACTGCCCTGCGGCCCAGTCTCCGAAGAGAGGGGATCATGCTTTGTTCAGTATGTCACAATACATGTTGGCATTTATGGTTCCCTCAATGAACTGTAGCTCCCCAGTGCTGGCAGCACTTATGCAGCCCCAGACCATGACACTCCCACCACCATGCTTGACTGTAGGCAAGACACACTTGTCTTTGTACTCCTCACATGGTTGCCGCCACACACGCTTGACACCATCTAAACCAAAATACGTTTATCTTGGTCTCATCAGACCACAGGACAGGGTTCCAGTAATCCATGTCCTTAGTCTGCTTGTCTTCAGCAAACTGTTTGTGGGCTTTCTTGTGCCTCATATTTAGAAGAGGCTTCCTTCTGGGAGGACAGCCATGCAGATAAATTTGATGCAGTGTGTGGTGTATGGTCTGAGCACTGACAGGCTGACCCCCCACCCCTTCAACCTCTGCAGCATTGCTGGCAACACTCATACGTCTATTTCCCAAGGACAACCTCTGGATATGACGCTGAACATGTGCACTCAACTTCTTTGGTCGACCATGGTGAGGCCTATTCTGAGTGGAACCTATCCTGGTAAACTGCTGTATGGTCTTGGCCACTGTGATGCAGCTCAGTTTCAGGGTCTTGGCAATCTTTATGAAGATCAACTATTCTTTTTTTCAGATTCTCAGAGTTTTTTGCCATGAGGTTCCATGTTAAACTTCCAGTGACCAGTATGAAAGAGTGAGAGCGATAACACCAATTTAACACAACTGCTCCCCATTCACACCTGAGACCTTGTAACACTAACGAGTCACAAGACACCGGGGAGGGAAATTTACTAAATTGTCTTGAACATTGAATTTGAACATTTTCACTTAGGGGTGTACTCACTTTTGTTGCCAGCGGTTTAGACATTAATTGCTGTGTGTTGAGTTATTTTGAGGGGACAGAAAATTGACACTGTTATACAAGCTGTACACTTACTACTTTACATTTTGGCAAAGTGTAATTTCTTCAGTGTTGTCACATAAATAGATATAATAAAATATTTAACAAAATGTGAGGGGTGTACTCACTTTTATGAGATACTGTACACAATCCTATACCCACAGTTGATTCAGAGGAAGGTGAAAAAACCCAGCAAAGCATGATCCAATTTGCTACAGCAGGGGAAAAAATTCCTTCCTGATCCCCCGTGAGGCAATCCGATATTCCCTGGATCACCTTTAATATTAATATTACAATTTTCAACTATAAATGTCAGTACCCATTTACATTACAGGAAAGAATCTAGGCCTTTCTTAAAGCAATCTACTTAGCTGGCCAGAACCACCTCTGGAGGGAGTCTATTCCACATTTTCACAGCTCTTAAGCCGTGTACACACGATAGGTTTTGCAGATGAAAACACTCCGATGGACTTTTTTCATCGGACAAACCGATCGTGTATGGGTCTCATCTGTCTTTTTTCCATCGGTGTTTAAAAATAGAACATGTTTTAAATTTGACAAATTACTATCATCTGTGGGGAACTCCATCGGATAAAAAACCCACGCATGCTCAGAATCAAGTCGACGCATGCTCAGAAGCATTGAACTTAATTTTTCTTGGCTCATCGGAGTGTTTTACGTCACCGCGTTTGACTGATGGTGTGTAGGCAAGACTGATGGAAGTCAGCTTCATCGGTTTTCCGATGGAAAAATCCATTGGTTTAAAAACCATAGGAAATCCGATCGTGTGTACAGGGCTTAACTGTTTAGAAAACTTTCCGTATTTGGAGATGAAATCTCTTTTCCTCTAGGTGTAAAGAGTCCTCTGTGATGACCTTAAGACCAATAACTCAACATAAAGTTCACTATAAGGACCTCTTATGTATTTGTACATGTTGATCATATCCCCCCTTAATCTCTTAATACATTCAGTTCCTCTAATCTTTCCTCATAGATGAGCTCCTCCATGCCTCTTATCAAATTGGCTGCCCTTCTATGCACTTTCTCTTGTTCCCCAATATCCTTTTTGTGAACTGGTGCCCAAAACTTAACTGCATAGTCCAGATGAGGTATTTCTAATGATTTGTACAGGGGAAACATGATGTCTCTCTCTCTCTGGAGTCCATACCTTAATACTAGAAAGGATTTTTCTTGCTTTGAAAACCATAGCTTGGCATTGCATGCTATTATTAAGCTTATGATCTACCAAAACCCCCAGATCCTTCTCCACTACGGATCCCCCGAGTTGTATTCTCCCCTAGTATGTATGATGCATTCATATTCTTAGCCCCCAAGTGCATAACTTTACATTTATCTACATTAAACCTCATCTGCCACATAGTTTCCCAATTAAACAGTGCATTGAGGTCGGCTTGTAAGTTGGAGACATCCTGTAATATTGTTGTTGATATTGTTGAGAATGTCAGAGATAGAGCAATAAATCTAGGATCATAGTTTATTGTTATCTATAAACGAATGAACTGTAAAGGCTTTTAAATTGGTATATTGCCGAAAGCAATTCTCCATAGAGAATTTTGGATACCATAGATTTTTGCGATTCCAAAGGGCATGCGAAAATGTAAGACTTTACATGTTTGGGATCTATTTACTCAACGCAACCCCATCTTTCATATTTTACCAAACATTTGATATAATATTGTGTTTGTTTGTCCAAAAATTAATTTTAGTGTATTTTTTCCTGAAAATATGTATTTGATAATAAACTGCACAAATATTGTGCAACATAAAAATTGCAACTGCCACCATTGTTCTCTAGGGTCTCTCCTTTCATAAATATATACTTTTTGGGGGGTAATTGCTAGAAAAAAAATCTGATTTTAACATGTGTGCCAAAAATAAAAAAATGCCCTGGTAGACAAGTGGTCAAGCATAGCCAGACTCCTGGGTGGCTTGTCAAGGATTCTGCTTGCACTGTCTGATACAGAAGACCACTAAAGGGCACACTTTTAGATTTATTTGTAAAATATCATCTTAAAATAATATAGCGAGCATGCAATTTTTGATTTTCTTTTACAGAAATTGCACAAACATCTCATTTTAAAAGAAAATACTACAGGTGCATAGTAAACTCAAAAAAGTCAAGCTACACCAATGCTTTAAGTAAGTTACAACATTATCTTACCAAACTACATCAACACAATCCCTGTAACTTCATTAATTATCCTGGCTTATACATTAATTTACTTATCTAAAGCAAACATGAACTATGTGATACCAATAAGGGATTTAAGAACATATTTTATTTTAAACATCCATTAAAATACTATTTACAATTTATAATTAGCCAATGTTTTTTTTAATGTGCAGGAGCATTAAATATTGGAAATGTCTGATATAATGATCCATCTAAATTCCTCCTAAATAACGCTTTACGTTAAAGAACAACAAACTTTTTGTGCTCCTGATTTTTTTCCCCTTAAAACCACATCATTAAAAGGCAGGTTTGTGCCACAAAGACTTAGAGCTTGTTTTCCTTTAAAATTGCTGTATATTAAAATGCACTTAGAGAAAATGTTTAAACTTGTTTGTAAATTGCCAGGAAAAGTTCTGTTACAAAACGTTCTTCAGAGCTGTCTTTGTGGCATGTTCGTACTAAACTTGTTTTGCTGTGTTGCAGTCTTTTCCATGGGATGTTTTATATCCACTTGTAGAGAAATGGTACAAATTGCAGTACTGGAAAATGACAAATTAATTTTATTCTTAACCCTAAGGTAAATCTATTTTTATATGTATTTACAAAACTGTTACTTCTTTAGAGGGCTTGTATAGCAGTGTTGTACATATTCTTTTTTATTACTATTTATTATTCGTTTTTAAAAGACAAAAAAATATAAAATATATTTTTTTAAGCCAGACAAATATGAAATATGGTACATGAATACATTGCAATTTGTCATCTCTGGAGGGTAATTATCAGGTTAATATTTGCAAGTAAAAATACATTTAGGAATTCTACAACTAAGAGCCTACTGTGAAGCTGAGCGCATTAAAAAAAAAAAAAAAAAAAGTTTTAAACATATTTTAAACTACCAATAATATCAAAAGCATAAGTATTAAATCAATTTTTATATGTATTTCTTTCTTTTTAAAGCAACCCAGTTGCTACAATAGGTAAATTAAAGCAGTCACCCTGTAAAAGAAGAGATGTAATACTTTTCCAGCAGGTGTCTCCAATCTTGAAGAGCTAAGGGACCTCTGGTATCAGACACTTCTAGGTTTATTGGATACTTAGTCCCCCACTGAGAGCTGTGTTTTCCCCTGCCAGCCATTACTTTACTACAGAAAAATTGGCAAGCAGAAGGAACCACAGCACCTACAGGGGGACCAGATACCCAACACAGCCAGGACTGGGGGAAAGGGAAGAATGGATTCATCTGCCAGAAAGGCAAGCATAAAATCACTTTTTTTTTACAGAGTGGTGGTATTTTTTATTTATTTCTTAAAGACAGGGTCACTTTAACACAACTGAAAAAGTAACAACATCTCCCTAGTCCCTAAAAAAAAAGGAAATTATTGATATACGGATAGATACAGAGGGTTATGTAAGTGACTCCCTCACTAAAATCTTAAATATAAAAACAATGCTTTTAATTTTTTTTATTTTAAGTTCAAAAATTACGGGGGGTAAGTAAAAGCTAACCTTTGCATGTATGAGTATTCAATAATACCTTTCAACAGCTTTAAGTATTTTGGGAAGTAATTTTGGCCTATTTGGACCTAGTCATTCTGCCTGTTTGGATACCTTGACCAGGTTAGTTTTAAATAGACTCATAGATTCCTAGTTTGACTGAAATCACGACTTTGACTAAGCCATCCACCTTTTTGGTTCCTTGGCCTCTTCAATGTTACTTTAGCCTTGTGTTTGGGATGACTATTCTGCTGAAATGTGATGAAGAATGAATTTTCTAATATATTTACATATATTCTCTTTAAAGAGGAGCTTCAGGCTCCTGCAGTAAAAAATAGAATAGAACAAATACTGTAGATGCAGGCTTTTAATATTAGGACACTTACCTGTCCAGGAATCCAGCAGTGTCTTCATCCGAGCAGATTTTTCAATCAGCTATCGGGTGCTGCCGCAGCCATCTCCACTGAGGAAAACTGACTGTGAAGCCTTGTGGTTTTACAGCCGGCTCCCTACTGCACTCTCTGATTGGGCCGGCTGCAGGGGAAGGAGGAGGGGAGCCGAACTTCTGACTGAGTTCGCCATGGTGAAACCAGGTACCCTCTCATCCCTCCCCCTCAAAAAGTGCCAAATGTGGGTGGGTGAAGCTCTGTTTTATGAATTTCAGTGTACATTTTTCCATCATTTCCTCTTTACATATTAAATAACAGGAAGCTCAGCCCTTGTTGGGAAAATTTCTCATCACCATAATAATGTTACCAACATGACTACTGTATAAATAGTAATTCTTAGATATGGCAGAGGCATTCTTATTTGAACATTGGCCAAAAGATCGTTCTGGTTCTCATCTGATCACAGACATCTTTACACATTGCAACTGCATCACTCTCATCTTTTCAGCAGACTCTGACATGCTTCCACGTGGTTCATTTTGAGTAATGAACCAGTAAACAGCTGTTCTGTTAGATTGAATGAACACCCACAGATGTTGCAAGATGCCACTGAGGACCCATTATATAGTGTAAAGTAGACATGTGCACAACAAAAAATTTTGTTTCGTTTCGTCTCGTTTACGTAAATTCATAACGATTCGTAATTTCGTAAGACGCGAGTTTTCATATTCGGACTCGTTCGTATTTTCGTAACAGTTTTATTTTCGTTGATACTGAATGATTCGTAATTCTGTCTAATTTATTTTCTTTGAATCGAAATGCGTAATTTTGTTAGATAATATCTTTTTTTTATTCGGTACACTACTACTACTTTTTCGTAACATTGTTTTGTTTTCGTTGATTCGTGTCTACTACCGTGCATCGAAAAGATTCGTACTTTCGTAAATACATTGCGGTCATTCACAATCTCGTATTTTAGTTTCGTTTTCAACACGCGGCTTCTAATAAGTCCTGTACTTACTCCCAGTCCACTCCCTCAGTCACAAGACCTGACTCAGTCTCCTCCTCAACTGAATCTAAAAAGATTCAGGAATGCATTGTGACTCAGACACTAAAGAGATAAGCTGATTGGCTAAGATATTAAGTAAGATACATCACTCACTACACTGCCCATTCGAAAGAACGATTCGAGAACACGAAATTACGAACAGACAAAGAAACAAATTTACAGACACACAAATGAAATACGAACATACGAAATTACGAACAGACAAAGGATTGAAAATACAGAATGCAAATCATTCGTTATAGATGTCATTTTCGTTCTTTTACTGTTTCGGTGTTTCGTATTTTCGTAAGTTTGTCAATTCGTAAGTTCGTATTTTTACATGTTCATTATTTTGCTTATTCGTAATTTCATAATTTTTGTATTTTGGTTCTTTCAGCTATTCAGATGTTCGAATTGATCCGAATGTACGAATACTAACAAATTTGTACGAAAATCCATTTGTTACGAACCGAATCACACATGTCTAGTGTAAAGTAGACATGTGCGATTAGTTTCGTACGAATCAAAAATTTGTACGGATTTCTGGAAATTCGGACATTCGTACGAATCCGAAATACAAATTTTTATGCATACACATTCTGTACGAAATTCGAAATTTCGTTTACGAATTTCGGATCCAAAAGTGAAAATTTCCTTTAAATTTCGTACCTGGGGGGTGTGTATGATATGCATGTAAAGTCGCGCATGTTTCCCGTGTTTAGAACTGTCCCTGCACAAAATTTCATTTTTGATGGAAAAAAAGTAATTTAAAACTCACTCGCGGCTATTAATGAATTGTCGGCTTTTATCAATACATAGAAAAGTCATTGATAAAAATAAAAAAAAAAGCGTGGGGGTTCCCCCAAATTCAATTACCAGGCCCTTCAGGTCTGGAATGGATATTAAGGGGAACCCCGCCGCAAAAAAAAAATGGCGTGCGGTTCCCCCTAAATATCCATACCAGGCCCTTCAGATCTGGCATGGATTTTAAGGGGAACTCCACCCCAAATTTTAAAAAAAATGGCGTGGAGCTCCCCCAAAAATCCATACCAGACCCTTATCCGAGCACGCAACCTGGCCGGCCGCAGGAAAAGAGGGGGGGATGAGAGAGCGCCCCCCCCCCTCCTGAACTGTACCAGGCCACATGCCCTCAACATGGGGAGGATGTCCCCATGTTGTTGGGGACAAGGGCCTCATCCCCACAACCCTTGCCCGGTGGTTGTGGGGGTCTGCGGGCAGGGGGCTTATCGGAATCTGGAAGATCCCTTTAACAAAGGGGACCCCCAGATCCCGGCCCCCCCTATGTGAATTGGTAAGGGGTACATTGTACCCCTACCATTTCACGAAGAAAGTGTAAAAAAATGTAAATAAAAACACACAAACACCTTGGAAAAGTCCTTTATAAAAAAATAAAATAAATTCCAGCGATGAAATCCAGTGTCCCGTGGCGATCCTGATGTCCAGCGCTGTCCGTCATTGGTTGAGCCTGAGCGGACCTGATGGGGAACTTCCTCCGCAGTGTTTTAAATGTATAGACCCGCCCCTTCTAAAGTTCCCCATCAGGTCCGCTAAGCGTACCAGATGTGGAACGTGAGAAGGGGCGGGTCTATTCATGTATTACACAGTGAAGGAAGTTCCCCATCAGGTCCGCTCTACGAGGGGGCGGACCTAATGGGAACTTCCTTCACTGTGTAATACATGAATAGACCCGCCCCTTCTAAAGTTCCCCATCAGGTCCGCAAAGGGGCCCTTGTCCCCATCAACATGGGGACATCCTCCCCATGTTGAGGGCATGTGGCCTGGTACGGTTCAGGAGGGGGGGGCGCTCTCTCGTCCCCCCCTCTTTTCCTGCGGCCGGCCAGGTTGCGTGCTCGGATAAGGGTCTGGTATGGATTTTTGGGGGGACTCCACGCCATTTTTTTTTTAATCTGGGGTGGAGTTCCCCTTAAAATCAATGCCAGATCTGAAGGGCCTGGTATGGATATTTAGGGGGAACCGCACGCCATTTTTTTTTTTATTTGCGGCGGGCTTAATATCCATTCCAGACCTGAAGGGCCTGGTAATTGAATTTGGGGGAACCCCCACGCTTTTTTTTTTATAAATGACTTTTCTATGTATTGATAAAAGCCAACAATTCATTAATAGCCGCAAGTGAGTTTTAAATGACTTTTTTTTCCGTCAAAAATGACATTTTGTGCAGAGACAGTTCTAAGCACGGGAAACATGTGCAACGTTTAAAATTTACGTTTCGTACGAAATTCGTATTTCGTACGAATCTGAATTAAATTTCGTACACGAATTACGAAATACGATTTTTTTTTAATACGAAACGGAACGGAACGAAACTAAACAAATTTTTTGACGGCGCCCATGTCTAGTGTAAAGTGGTGCACCTTTACTCTAGTGTCATCTACTTATTTATGTAGCTTTTTTAAAGTGATTTTGGGCCTTATCTCAGTAGTGTCTAACTGTTTATGCTGAATATTTTAAAGGGCAATGTTTTGATGCAGCTTCCAATTATGAAATTAGAAGCATAAGTGCTCATTGGGATGTCCAAACATTTGGATATTGTTTTATTATTTGAGTTTTTAAATGCATTTATATCACAGTCTAAGGCCTCATGCACACTGGACGTTAAAATAACGTTATAAAAACACCAGTAGCTTTGCAGTGAGTTTTTCAACTTTTTTCAGCGTTTTTGCAATAGCGTTTTTTAGCGTTTATTAGCGTTTTTTTCACGTTA